>OU452199.1:25521269-26963152 GCA_911728435.2 Apoderus coryli | reverse complement strand
CAATGGTCTCGTGAACAGACACAACTACCATTATTATTCTGACTCAAATCCGCATGAATACAGAATTATCAGCAATCATAATAGGTGGTCCATTAATGTGTAGGGTGGAACATTGGACCCATATTTAATAGGACTCCAATTTTTTTCAGGGATGATTAAATTGTATGATGTTTCTCGATTTTCTTCTACAACTTCCTGTATTATTAGAAGAAATTCCTTTAAACAGGAGAACAACCATGTGGTTTCAATTAGATGGAGCTCCGCCTCATTATTATCACGAGACGTTAATTTTTGGATACCATTTTCAGAACAGGTGGATTGGAAGAAATGGATTTAAGTCCTCCGGATTTCTTTTTATGTGAATACGTGAAAGGAATTGTCTACAAGGCGTCTCCAACAACACCACACGACATGAAAATACGCATATGATATGCTTTTCAAACTGTTACCCCACAAATGTTGACCAGAGTTAGCCGTAGTTTTCAAAAAAGAATATCGAAGTGTCTGGAAATGGATGGTCAACATTTCGAACACATCTCATGAATATTTTGTTAGAGATTTTATTACCATTAATTTGACATTTCTGATTCCATAGGCTACTAGATACATAAAAACGTTTATTTAAAAAACACCAAATGGTGTACAAAACAATTATTTGGCGTTTTCTACCAAAACGCGCAGACTTAGCTATAGTACACCCTAATACCATTCGACAGGTAATTAGTAAGTACATTGCTAGGTAAGTTCAGAAATATGACGTTCCATTTAAATTAATCACGTTATAGCAACTTAAAGTTCTTATTTGAGTAGTTTTAATTTTTAGACACCCTGTACAAGATTCCAAGTTTATTACAATTGAAATACCAAACATGATCTATTATAACACTTTAGAGTTAATTTCGTCAACATGAATTAAATACTTCCTAAGCATTTGAAAGCTGAAAATTATGCTAAATTTTGACAAAATCAATTTATTTAAAAAACCTTAAGGTTTAGGTATTATGAACGTTAATGAAACAGACACTTATTTTGGTCAGAGGATCTAAAAGTGCAATAATATACAGGGGAATCCATTTAAAAACACAACTTTGATACTTTTGGTTTATTTGGGACACCCTGTATAATATGAAACCAATTTTAAAAAGTACCCATAGTAGATGCCCACACGTCCAACAAATGAAACTGTTGTATTTATGAACTTTTTGACTTCTTAATATACTTATTTGTAACATTGTAGAAATACATAATAATATGATATTAAGCATTATAGTCGAAACAGTAGAATAATTATTATCTTCTCCATCAGGAAGTGCAAAACTTTGACTGACTGAATATTATCAGTACCCGAAAACGCATTGAACTATTTCCAAAACAATTTTCTGTTGCATATAACTATAGTGATTTCGAACTCAGGGTGTTTTCATCGTAAGATTGGCGCTTGTATTCGCGAATAGTATATACCGCTACTGTTGCGCTAATGCGTTTTCTAGTACACTAACTGATAATATCCAGTCAGTCAAAGTTTTGCACTTTCTGTTGTAGAAGATAATAATTATGCTGTTTCGACTTCAATTTGTCTTTTCAGTTACGGATTACCGCAAGACAGCGTTTTGTATTCAAATTTAATGTGATAAACACAAATGAACAATATACGTAGTGAGAATTCGAAAGAATTCCGAACTAAATATAATTTTGTGTTTTGCAGTCATGCAAAGATCACAAACCAATTGAATAAGCATTATAAGACCTATAATAATATAACTGATCAAATAAAATACCATCTGCAGCAATCGGTGTTTTCTGTTTCCCTGTCATTTACCAAATCGGTGACTGAATTATTTTCGCGATTATTACTCCAAAAATCAATTTAATTCTTCGACATTATGAGCTTATAAGACCGCGATAATAGTCTCTTTTTTAATATTTTCTCTTTAGTTATGCCTCTTGGTGTCGTGGCTAGTAGCTTTTGATTTTTGTCAAATTTCTTTTGTAAAAAGTCGACGGTTGAGTAATTTGGTTGATCAAAATCAGTTTTATATTGTAATACGGTAGCACCTTTTTTCAAATCAAACTTCTACTAAACCGTCCAGTAAAAATCCGTTTCATGAGTCATCTTTGTTTTTTCGTGGTCTCTATCTCTACTTTTTTACTTTTCCGCACAAGTAGTTAATTTGTTACGTTAGTTTTTTGGAAATAATGAAAATAATACAATAATAATAATAATTATTAAAATTCTGTTTCGTTACGCAGGTCATAATATATTTTTGATTAGGTATACTATAACTTGTCGGGAAAGTTTTGGGGTGACCGAACCGATTTTTTTTTTTCTCCCACTGGTAGAAATCAGTAACATCTAGTTACGTGACACTCTGGAAGAGCGTACGGCTTCTTTAACATCATCGTAGTCATATAATTACCGTTTTTGAATCCTTCTCACGATATTGCCACGAATTCCTTTCACAATCATGGGCGTGTGGCCCTTGGTTAAATACCTGAATATGACATAATTAGGTCCAAAGTTGTCTTGAGTTATTATGAAAATTAATGCGGCGTACGTACAAATCCAGTTTTTGTTTTGAATGCTACAATTATCACTCCAAATGCTAAAAATCCGCTTCAATAACTTTAAAAAAGGGGATCAACAATATTGTTACCGTCGCGGCCAGCAATAGATATCTCACCTTCGAGAATTCAGCGTCAATTTTGTATTTTTAACCCACCCAACCTACTTCTCATTATTTTGTCGGATTCCTTGCGATTTTTGATATCAAGGAGCAAGCAAGAAATCAGCATTAGCCGCATTTTCAACCCTTCTTTCAAGATCGTCTTCCGAAAGTTCCTGCACTTTAGCACTTTAGTGTAAGGGTTATACTTATTTTTTACTACAATTCTTCCAATCGATGACTTACCCATACCAATTTCTTCTGCGGTTTTTGGCAACCATTAATGAGGATTTTGTGATGAAAGACTAATATGTCCACGGTTCTTTCTTGACTTCTTGCGGCTCTCGGACGGCCAGATCTTTCTTTTATGCTGCCTGTTTCCTCAAAACTTCATACAAATTTTGTGGACAGTTGAACCACAAATCGGATCTCGATTTGGAAATGTGTTACTGAATCAATTAGCAACATCTGCGTATGTCCTAACACGATCTGCATGATCTCGCATCATCAGTAGAGTAAAACCACGATACATTTAATCTCAGTACACGATCATCTTGTATTAATTAACGTAACCAAATATAACACATCATAAAAATTACTTTTCTTTTATTTTGCTTCTCTAGGGGTGAGGTTAACACTATTTTTTTAATAATGGTTTCATGTCGATATTTAATTATTTAATCTCGATCATAAAATTTTGCTATCATCTAAAACAGTTCCAAAGAAAAAGAAAGGAAAAAAACTTTTATCATTTTAGCACACACCAGTTTTGAATGTGTATTTTATTTTATATCCTTTCTAGTCAGCATATAGAGCAAGATTTCGCTTATACTTGCATAAATAAAACTAAGGGAAGAAACGAAAACGTAAATGTTTGTGAATTGAAAAAGGTAATGTAATTTTTTGTAATTGCTTGACGTAATGATATCTATGTAACTACATTTATTATTGTATTCTTGTTTAAGCGTTTATGTTATTGATTGTAAAATTATCATTCCAGAAATTCTCGAAAAAGACAAGCTAAGTCTTGTCGAAACGTTAAAAAATAAAATCGACATGAAACTATTATTAAAAAAATAGTTGCAAAATTTTTTTGTATATGATTGTGAACCTCAGCCCAAGGCAAGCAAAGTAAAAGAAATTTGAAGATCAAGGTTCAAGAATAATAAATGAGAAAAAATAAAAATTACTATTCACTGTTGTAGGATTGCGTAATAACGAAATCTATATTTACAATAAAACTTAATTAATATGTAGACGTTGTTCAATTGCTTATTAAAATAAGGTCATATATTTATACACTACTTTGTATTTTAGGTTATTCACTGTGGGACCGGAAACAATTCATGAATGCTATGCATGTGGAAATAGTATTTAAGGAATATGCGAAACTTCATTCTGTTTCTCTAGCTATGAGGGATCTGAAACCGCATAAATACCGATATTTAACGCATAACTTAAAGGTAATAATTTGGAATTTAATGTTACGTTTCATATGTTGCATTCAGTTTTACCGTTAATAAAAATATCTTATATACAGGGTGCCGCACTGGGCACCAAATCGATTTATACCGGGTGTCCCACCGGGAAGGGATTCGATCGATTATGGACGACCCTATATAAATTATATTTTTTTGGATTTCCCTTGTAATAATAATAATAAAAATATTTATTTTTCTAAGCAAATTACAAAAAAAAAATGAACATTACAATATACGAGTAAATAATACAAAATAAATATTAGAGATAAATGTGTATATGGATATAAATGACTGGAAAAGGATCTTGGGGTATAGGCCTTTTGTAAATTATTACTCTTTATTCCACACCAAGCTTTCGATAATATTTATTATCTTTATCAAGGCTTCAATAAAGAAGAAAATGATGATTTGGTTACTAAGTATACAAACATAATAACTACCTTCTAAGTGGCTTGGTAGAGTTACTTAAATTTAAATAGTATCATTAACAATTGATTTTACACATAAATTAATCATGAACAAAGTTTTAACAACTATCCTTTATTACCTTAATGCCGAAATGTGAAAGACATCGATGAAGCAGGATGAACATATCCATACTTATTATCATTTGACAACCAGAGAGGCCGGGGGACTCAGAACTCGATGGATTAATTTCGCTACGTGTTAATAAAGGACCTCGTCCAGTAAGACCTGAAATGTACATCATGTGGGACTCAAAGCACAGCAGTGAGAGCTGTGTGGACAGTCCCACATAAATAAGTAATAAAACAATTTTACGAACACAATAAACAGGCTTATGGGACGTGATGAGTCGGTGGTTGTAACTAGGGTGGCAACTGGTTGCACTTCCGGCGCATCAATTGGTCATAAAATAGAAACACTTTGTTCATGATTAATTTATGTGTAAAATCAATTATTAATGATACTATTTAAATTTAAGTAACTCTACCAACCCACTTAGAAGGTAGTTATTATGTTTGTATACTTAGTAAACACATCATCATTTTCTTCTTGTTTTTTGTAGCCTTGATAAAGATAATAATTATTATCGAAAGCTTGGTGTGGAATAAAGAGTAATAATTTACAAAAGGCCTATACCGCTAGATACTTTTCCAGTTATAATAAACATAAGGCCAAGAAACTTGAACAATTATAGATATAAATACACAATGCACTTGTCCGCAAAACATGAGCAAGATCTTTGTTAATAGTAATGGATAATTATCATTTAAGGTATTATTTTTTTCAATTCAAAAACAGAATTAATATTTAAAAAATTAAAATAATTCTAAAAAATAGAATAAAAAAAATGTTTTAAAACAAATACATAATTTCCTCTCTTCAACTTTAATGAATTCAATTCAGTTTAATAATATAGTGGAGTATTTTCCTTCCAAATGGTTATTTTATTGAAACTATACTTCTGGATAAATCCTGCGTCAAATTTAAACTAGCTAACGTTTCGCTGATCATCCTGTCAGCTTCTTCAGAGCAACTTCACGTAAACGCGGTTAAACTGGTTATTTTATATTTGAATGCGTTGCTGGAGACAGTCATTCTTAGTTGATTCGGGAACGAATTGAACAGTTTACGCCCTACAACAACAAACGTTCTCTGTCCAATAGTCCTTTGAGCTCGAGGAACTCGTACGTCATTATCAGCTCTTTGTCTTGTCAAATGTCCATGGTCTGGTATATTTGTAATAGGGTTATCTTTATGAATCTGCATTACAGAGTTTTTGTAAAATATTTCCCTAATATTTAAAACATCGCAATATTTATACAGTTCAGCTGTAGGAAATCTTGTATCTAAACTAAAAAATATCTTTAATATCGTTTTTTGTCTGAGTATTAGGGGTTTTAAATGATAGCTGTATACGCTCCGCCCCATCCAATTATATCATAATTCTAAAGATATTTCATGCATAATATGTTATACCTATCTCTAGTCGTTTTCGAAATATTTGAAATTTTATGTCAAAAATGACGTTTTCAGAATAAAGAATAATAACAATATTTTATTATATGGAAGCTTTAATAATTCAATTTGTTAGAATATCCTAGGAGCAAGACCTACTTTAGGCGCCTACGTAAATATTAATACAGAGTATTTGAAAAAAAAAGCGTAAAAAATTGAAAAAGTGTCAAAATTCAACAAATTTTTAAATGGCAACCCCCAATTTTATAGTTTTTTTATTTTTTTGCATCAAAAATATGGGCAAGTTTATGAATGGAAAACTACTAGTTTTCAAAATATTGCCAATTTAAAAAAAAATTATTACAATAGTGATATGACTTTGAAATTTAATTGATTTTAGTTGGCCATATAAAGCCATTATGGAAGCAAATAAATATGACACTTGTGAAAATCAATCAACAATCCTGAGAAATAGTAAATACCTATTAATTAGTTGTATTAATCATGGCGGGGTGTATAAATTATACAAACGAAAATTACCTAAATTTGTTTATTATTTATTAGTAGGTATCTAGAATTGTCATAATTGTTGATTATTTTTGACCAGTGTCATATTTATTTGCCGTTTTGTTTTCTTGAACTTTGGTTTTTAATTTTAATTACTTTTTTTTTCCTTTGGGTATTAAGTTCGAATTTTGAAATGAAATTTGATTTTTTACCCTTTATTTTCAAATACTCTGTATTAATATTTACTAAAAAAATATACGTAGGCGCCTAAAGTAGATCTATATCTTCTAAGATATTCTAACAAATTAAATTATTAAAGCTTCCATGTAATAAAAAATTGTTATTTTTCTTTATTCTGAAAACGTAATTTTTGACATAAAATTTCAAATATTTCGAAAACGACTCGAATTTATATAGGGTCGTATTTGAAATTAGGAAGTTGACACCTACTTCCGGTATAACCGGGAGTACTAGATCCTTGAAAACATTTTAACCGAATTGGTCCCGTCGACTTACATAACACACTAGATTTTCAGATTGTTCCACATTATAGTTTCTGCATAATCGATCGAATGCCTCCCCGTTGGGACACCCGGTATATATAAATCTATACATAGGAGAAATTTGAAAATTTGGCAATGTAACTATGTCGATATATTTATGTTTATAGAATATATTTGAAGGATCATCAGCCACTTTACTAGGCAATATAATTGCATCACAATTTGCAACTGCATTTGACGCTGTCAAAGACTGCAGCGCAGATGTGAGGGGTGCTCTCGGAAAAGCAGCAACAGAAGCTAAAGAATTTCTTGGAAACGAAATTAGAAAAGTTGATGAGTATTCTGTGGTGCGACACGCAGATTGCTGGACCAATAATATGTTGTTTAAATATGAAGTAAGGGTACTCAGAATTTCTAAAAAGTTTAAAAACAATAACGAACGTTCTTTAAATTGCTATCATAACAATCATATTATGAAAAAACTACTACCGACAACAATATCTCACCCAGATAATTTGTTTATGGCCTCCACCACTCTTAGTGAAAATTATTTTTAGGGAAATGCACAATTGTACTCGGAAAGATATATTTTGGTCTGTTCACACTATCTGGTTAATTAAATACACGCCAAAAAAAATTAATATTGACTTCAGATGTGTAATCAATCATATTGCTCAGTCATATAACAAATTATAATAAAATTATATTAAATATTCTTATTATAAAACTACTAGAAGGATAGTAAAAAACAACTTTGAAATCTTTTGCAACATTCTTTTTAATGGATTGTATTTATAGATAATTTCAAAGTCACCTATAGCCAGTCAAGGCTGAGTTTGGATGCGAAATCTGAAGTCGGTTTGATTTATTGATATTTTGTTTGTTCTGGTCCGGAATTTTCGTAAAGCATCAGAAAATCTACAAGTGTATACAAGCAACATAATATAACAAAACTTTAGGGGTTCTATTGTTGAGTTGGGTGTCACATTTAACCAACAATTGATACTCCATAATAGCTTTAATTATTATAGCTCGTTAAATCCGACTATACAGGCTCATTAAATGTGTTACTTCGAATTAATCCTTAATTATTTTTAGATTATACGTTTTGATATCTGCAAATAATAGTCTTATTCCACAAATCAGTCTATATATTAAAATCATAAATTTATTACCTACCCAACCTCAACAAAAAAATCGGTTGTGCCACCCCAAAACTTTGGGATATTGTCTCAATAATAACTTAGAGCGGAGTTAATTGCCAATGTTATAAAGGGTGTTTTTATAGAAGTATATAACTTTGAAATGGAATAAAACAAAGATGAATTTTTAAATTGACATGAAATTTACTTTGTTCGAAAGCTAATATTTTGGCATTCTAATTTAAATATGACTTCTGGCATATGACCGTCACGGCTGGCTCGGACGTAGTCTAATCTGGAGGTCCAATTTTCGATGACCATGCGGTTACGAAACGTTTCAATAAATCAATTCTGGTAAGAGCTGTGTAACATATTGCACCGTCTTGTTGAAACCACAGCTCCTGCACATCATGGTTGTTCAATTGATGAACGAAAAAGTCAGTAATCATGGCTCTATAACGGTTATTAGAGTCAGCGTATTTTTTGAAGATATTTTTTTTTCAGAAGTAATCCATTTGTCGAGGAGTGATTCGTAATCGTAGTGTTGCATTAGCCACACATGTTTCGGAAAAACATGATCCATCATCAGTGCCTTAATAGAACCTTTATTATAGTTTTTTCTTGAGATTTAAACATTAATACAGGTCACCACGATAACAAGTTTTTCATGAAATTATATATTTATACTTATATACTATCATACTGTTATTATGAACAAAGATAAATAGATAGATAGAGATAGATAGATTTATTCACCATTTTATGTTACAAAACATGTATAGTACGTCAAAAAAATTAATCAATGAAAGTTACAGTAACAAATCGACAAAATTACACCAACAAAGAAAGGCTTACAAACAAATTAAAATAGTAACAAAATAAAACAAACTAAAATCTATAAAAATCTTACAATATCGCTTCTGAAATAGTCCTTAAAGGCATACAAAGCTTGAGATATCAAAAATGATTAAATATTTTTGTTAAACTGGACTTCACCAAGGTTTTTTATGTGAGACGGCAGCTTATTATAAAATTTAACACAACAATAGTCAGAACCTTTCCTAGTCCTCCATAGTGGGTGAAATTCAGGCAATATGTCAAGATGTTAACTTATCACTCCTCTTGAATAAAGGATATTTCTTTTTGTTTTACGTTTTACTTTAAGGTTCGGTATTTTGTTATTTACTTTAATTATCTTTAAGAAAAGTAACGTCATTAATTTTAGATTAATTACGAATTTTTATTTTTTAAAGCTACGATCTTATTCTTATTCCAGATAAATGAAGAACCATTAAAACCTACAAAGGCATGTTTTATAGACTGGCAGGTTGCACATGTTGGTTCACCAGTGTACGACTTAGCATATTTCTTTTTTGTTTGCGCATCCGTAGATGTTTTAGAAAAGATGGACAAATATCTGGCTATATACCATGAAACACTCAGTCAGAACTTACGTGAATTTGGCTGTGATCCAAATAAAATATACCCATTAAATATTCTTGAACAACATTGGAAAAAATATGCTAAATATGGTTTTTATATGGCACTAGTTATTACAAACGTCTTACTAGGAGACTCAAAGGACGCAGTTGATTTTGCAGAGTCCGTTGATGATGAGAAAAATATAGTAAATGCTTATAGTGAGGGATCTAAAAATGCTGCACATGTAGAAGAATTTAAGAAAAGGATAGTACAATTGGCTACATTTATGGTAGAGAATCAACTTTTATGATAATATTTTGAACAAGTTCAAAATACAAATTGTGTACACTATTATATAAAAACTATTGTTTCTGTTCCTTTACTGTAACTTAATTCATGATACTAAATACATAAAATATTAGTTACACTGACACAACGATTATTGTATTATTGGGCTATTAAAAACATTTAAAATATTACTTATCGAAAAAGTCCATATTGACGAGGAGTAAATATCGATTAATGAATATTTCACGTCGCCTCCACCATATATCATCATATATAATAACAATTCAACATACCATAAATGTTTCTGGATTCTAAGATCCCATCGCCAACATTTAAAATATCGATTGGTAATTACCTACCTATAAATTATTTTTTGATGTAGAAAATTAATTATAATGCTCGCTGACGTGAGATTGATTTCTCTGTATCCCATTAACCTTAACCTTAACATCAAACGTTGTTTTAGTGGGAACTGTGCTTCTGTTCATTCATGTGTTGTGAATGGTGCATTTTTAATAATATTCTAACGTATGTTTAGTTGTTTGTACATTTTAAAATAATTATAAAATTAAAGTACTAGTACTGCCTAAACATGTATATTATTAACAAGTTACTTAAGGCGATAAATAATGAAGACTAGAAGCAAAGATTAATCTACACAATAGATAGTCAGCCCAATGCATTAAAATCAGAACATCTCTAAGTATGCCTGCCACTACGTGGCGTAGACTAGCGTGTAAAGCATAGAGCAGTATTGTCACAGCCAGAAACCGTTTTGTAGTTTATTAATATCAAAAACAAAACGCAACGTATAACAATTATTTAGATCATTTGCAACAGATATGCACCGGCAATGCTGTATTGTCAGAGAGAGAAATTGATGAAATTCTGTATTAATCTGGAGGGGATACGCAGGGAGGGTAGAAAAAAAAACAAGCGAATGTGGTGTGTGTCGTGCTGTTGCCAATTCGTCGGTAAAAGAAACACACAGGGTGATTTATTACAAGTACAGTATTGAAATAAAAGCCTAATCTCTATGAATTAAATTTAATATAATAATATTTAATCCATGTCATACATGTTTCAAGACTAGACCAGTCCCATGATCAGTGGCGAACAATCGTTAAATGAAAAGCTTTTAGATAGAAACATACTTTTGACTAAATATTTCACGTAGACAATGTGGCAAAGATGTAACAAGATTGTTGTAGATCTTATAATACCTATAATAAAAAAATTATCAGTGCTACCTATATTATATTAGGTATACCTATTATAATAGTCTGTTTCTTCATGAGGTATAAGTTCCACTTTATCGGTTTAGGTACTTAAATTTTACTTCTTTTTAATGTTTCTTCGGGTAAATAATAAGTTCGGTAGGAATAGGGCTTTGGGTATGAAACAAAAAAGATAGAAATTTGATATAGGGGTAGTTCTAAGCATTTACAAGTTTGTGACGTGTAGCGATTTTCGATGCCGCCCCCGGAGGTATACATGAGGGCGGCGCAATGCCGTTTTAAATATCTCGTTTCGCTTTCTTGGAAAATAAAAAATTATAACTGATAACTGAAACTTAGTACTTAATACGTGGGCGTAAGAGGTAAGCTCACTTCACAGGTCTCTATTAATGAAAGAAAGTTAACATTTTGAGCATCTGCGTAAAATTAAATGTATCCGTTTGGTGGGTAGTTTTGATTACAATAAGTCGGTGCCAAGCCCAAGCCCGAAACAAAATAAATCTATATTTACCTACTACCTATTTGGCTTGGTACCGACTATTATGTGCATTGTTGTCTTTTGAATGATATTTGTATTTTGTTATTTTTCGTATTTTTTATTAGTTCTTTTGACAGCTCTGGTGTCATCAATACACCTGTATCCCGAATTGCACCAAATTGCGATGCTATTGAACAAGCATATAATCCTAAATATAATATTCTTTTTGAACTACCTGTATCTCGAAAACCAAGCCGTAGCGGACCCATGTACATATGAAATTTGTATCTTAAAATTAGTCAAAGAATCACCCTTTAAAGTTTGTACAAGTACTTATGCAACACCCTGTATACATAGATACTTTGATTTGCAATTTGCAAATCTGTCAAACTAGGTAATGCTGTTTTTTTTTATTTACTTTCAAATATGTAATTGTATTCAAATTAAATGTTTGGGGATGATATTTACGAGTTTTATTTTTTTATATAGAGAAACTGTTATTCAGTTTTTAAGGATCAATCTGAACCAGACGATTGTACTTGTTAAAACATGAAAAAAGTTATTGTCGTGATACTTTTAACACCCTGTTGGTGGGTTTTTAAAGCTTTTTACGAAACGTGTTAACAATACAATCTACATAAATCGTTAGTTTTTTAAAGTTTTATGATCATTGCACAAAAACCAATATTAGGGAGACTGTAAGTTTTTTTTCAATTCGGCGTTGCAGAATTTGAACCTAATTGTGATAATTGTGTTATTTTACTAGTATAGATATTTTTGAGTAAATTAATTCGGTTATAATCGATGAGTAGAATCTTTGGAGTAAAATACATTTCACAAAAACCCTGAACCATATTTCTCAATAGATTTAAATTTTCATTAAAAACAGATTAAAAATTCTAATTTTTTACATCCTGCATTTCGAAACCGTATTTTTTTAAATAATTATTGTCATGCTGGAAATTTCAAACCTTATTTACTTCAGCAACTTGTAAAAAGCACAGCCTTTTTAATATTAACATTTCTTAAAATCGATATTACGCGATAACGATGACTTTCTATCAATATCACAGAAGGATACATTTATTACGTATATAATTTGTTAGATTTTACATCTCCGAATTGAAACACACGCAAAAAATGTGCATAAAAAAGTTAGGGTAGCATTTCACGCCTGTATGCCCCTTTAATTTACCCGCCTCTGAGATTTATTTTTTCATAATGTTAACGACAAGTTGAATCTGCTGTATGAGTTTGATCCTTAAAACTGAATCAGGTAATAACCGGAAGTCCTATCTATAACGCCAAATTTCGTTAATTTAAATATAACTTTTTGATGCATCCTTATATCCGAAATTTAAAATTAAATGACTAAAATAATATTATTTTAGTCATTTAAAATTATTGTCTAAAACATTTAATAAACCAGCCCTGTATATTTATACTATTATAGTAATTTCTTTTATTTTCGTCCATACACATTAATCTTTACGTAGATAGGTATACGTATACCATATAATTTTAAACAAAAAACACTGCTGCACAGTAGTACATATATGATATCTATAATATAAAAACAAACTCCCACCTCGTAGGGGAAAGTATACTCGTCCTTGTCTAACATTGCCCATATGATTATTTTATTTCAACACAATACATATAACGCCATCTACAATTTCCATAATTTCCATGGTTGCATGTTTTTCTAATAGATGTAGCTCGTGTCGAGACAGTTTCAATTTTTGTTTTATTTCCCATATACGCTGACTATCTATTGTGTAGATTAATCTTTGCTAGAAGTATAAATCATTAAGGGTGGGTTTTTAGGGGGTGTCCAATAACTAGGTAAATAAAAAAGCCAAAAATCCGTGATTGGACATCTGTCCAATTACTAATGTAGACAATATTTTTGTTCTTTTTTTTTTTCACATTTGCAGCATATTTCACTCTCTTTCTCTGAATCTGAATTCCATTATTCTATCTTTGTTATAACTAGTTATTAGACAGTTATCCAATAACTAATTCAAAAGGTGTCCAATAACTAAATTTCATGTTATGCCCTAGTTTTGAAAGGACCTTTTCAATAAAATCATGCCTAAAAGAAGCGTAAATGACAGGAGTGATACAGACTATGCAGTCAATGATATAAGGAGCACTAATCTTTATTTGTGCCAGCGGCAAAAACATGGCGTTCCAAAATCAACGCTGGAGTTCAAATTAAAAAATCCTGGACATAAGGATACTTGCGGTCCCTCGCCCATTCATACTGCATTAGCAGAGCTGGAATTAGTGAAGTAAGTGTTATGACAAAAAACGATATAAAATTATAACTCATTGTATGCGTGTTTCGCCACGAATTCATATGAATTAGTGGCGAAATACCCATAATATTTCCCTGGAGAATAAACGTACCAAAATTTGCGAAGAAATAGACGGTCATTTATCAACGGATTCAAGCGATTATCTAAAACATGTTGTACAGCGCGAAGAAAATAGTTGATTGTACCCAAAAGGAAGTCATCAATCCATGGGACTCACCTGACCAAAAATATTTTGGCGTACTTATCAAATCCACCAACGCCTGAGAGAAAAAACAAACGTCACATAGAACGTATCTCATAGTTGATAACTTAAAAAAAATTATCTGGAACATTTCGAAAATAAATGTGCCCTATAATTAGAGGAAGAACAGAAAAAGCTAGAGGGAAAAAGAAAAACAGATTGCGATAGAAACAACAAACGCAGAAAAGCGAAGAAAGGAAAAGATACCATGTTTTATAAATCAAAGTGCAGTGATTGCAATTACTAAACAGCTAACTTGCATTACATGCCACAACAATTTCCACACTCGTTGCACTCCAAAAAAACAAAAAACACATTCCTGATGAGGCTGATGGAGATTTAT
Organism: Apoderus coryli; assembly: GCA_911728435.2. Lineage (NCBI taxonomy): Eukaryota > Metazoa > Arthropoda > Insecta > Coleoptera > Attelabidae > Apoderus > Apoderus coryli. The sequence goes on along the minus strand of OU452199.1, from coordinate 26,948,605 downwards.
TTTTGAGTCACATTTATTATAAGGAGGAGAGTGAAAAGAAGAGCTGGATTTTGCGTTCGATTGTCAATCTGAATGTGAAGGAACTGTCAGTCAAGACATATATATACTTCAGTAATAATGTGTATAACAGTAACAATAATATCGTCAAAGCTCAATTACAGACATTGATTCACCAGAAGAATAAATTAAAGAAAACATTAAAAATAATGAAACTGACGCAAATGGAAACAATATTTTACAAGAAACTGTGATTCTTTATGGTTTGAGCTGCCAGAATAAAATAATATTTAACTAATCTTCATAATATTAGTTCTTAAAAGCACTTCGATTTGATGTCCAATAATTAAGAAAAATTTCCAATTACTAAGATTTTCCAAACAAAACGATATATTCATGTTTTATCGAAAATTCGTCAAAATAACAAGAAAATTAAATGTTGATATACATTTCATATAAACATACGTTTCATTTGATACCAGAATCACAGATCTACTCTCTAACGTACTCACATGATGCGTAGAAAATTCCTTAAGTATCCAAGAACTAGGTGGTTTAACCTATGGGGTATTTACAAAAAGCACGCCTTCGTAATTTTTCCGATTATGCGATATTAATTTTATTCTTCCAGATCTAAATTATTATAGCTTGTAACTTGTACCTAACCTCCTATTCAACTTGAGGGTTCAAATATATATATTTTTCTACAACTATCAAAAAAGAGTGACATTTTTTCACCACTCTTAATGTGACAAATGATATTTCGCAAACGTCGGTGTGCGAATTATTTTTCTTCGCACACCGGTGTTCGCGAAATACTGCGTGCACTAACTTTAATACGATAATAAGTACGTATAGGTACTCAATAGTTAATTCGTTTCCAAATATGCTAACAGAATATTTCCGTTCACTTGTTCAAGTTTTTTCGTTTTACACCACTGCACTGTTTGAATTGACTGTATGTCCTTTACCTCTTTGACTTTTATGAGTCTGAAAATCGCAGTACAAGCAAATTTCTATTTTTTTACATGTAAACAAACACTTTATGCGAGAAAAATATCTATTTTCATGCAAACACTACAAACTACGAGCCGTTCTATATATAGTACGTTGGGCACATATTATGCAACACTTTGTTGTGTGTATGATATAAGACAAAGCATTTTACATGTAGCCACTTATTGCATTTATGACACCTTGTCGTTCTGTCATGGCAAAACGCGCATCTTGTTTGTTTATTTTGCGGAATGACCAGATGATCAATGCGATCGAGGTGAATATCAATCCCTTCGTCCCTTGACATGTGTCCTTTTGAGGATAAGTTCTTTTTATTCTGAACTAGCAAAGTATCCGCCAATCTTCTTCTAAATTTCAATTGATCTAATTCTTCACCGATTTGTTACAATAACGATGAGATCTAATATATCTTCATCGAAAAAGAGCGTAAACAACTTTAATGGATTTTTTTTTCATAGTATGCTCACCAAATTCTTCACTACAAAAGACATTTTTGTTGGTATCAAATCCGCATGGATCCATTTGTAACTTCTCATTTTTTTCGAGTTATTTTTCTTACTAATTCGTTCTGTGAGGGTGGAGAGGGAAAGTTCGTCTGCAGAAGAAAACTCTTCAATTTCGATAATTTGTTTTTCAATGAAATTTATTTCAGCGGATGCTCTTAGTTGTGTGCGGGCAGCGCACCTACAACAGCCGGTAAATGGTGGTGATTGGGTGTGTCAATTTGTTGACAAGGTTTGCGGCTCGAGGATCGGTCTGTCTAGCCATCTTAGAGTTCACAACAGAAACTCGTTAGCGAGTGAATTCTAACGATGATACATTATCAAAATTCACAAAATCTTCATCTCCTGAGTCTTCATCAATTTGATTGCCTTGGGAAGGGTCTCGGGGGAAAGTAGTTAACGATTCAACATTAGAAACTAAATTTTTGTGATCCTCCAACATGGCCAAGGCGTCATCAAGGAAAATCTCTTAAAAAAATTAACTTAATATAATAATATTTATCTGCAGAATGAATAAGTATGTAAAAAACAGAATTAGTAATATTTGTAGCACTAAAGTTACTAAACCAGAGGTAGCATAACATATAAAAAGGAAGTGATACAGGTTTGGGAAGTTCCCACTGTACTAAATATAATACACCTCAACTTGAACGTCGAAAACTGTATTCAAAACAAAATTATACATTTTTTTAATTATAAAACTATTATTATTATAACTATAAAAACTATTACATTTTTCAAATCCGATACAATAAATAAGTAATTAGTTACAATAAATAAGTAATTAGTTATATGATTTTTCAATAAATTATTTCACCTTTCAAGACGTATTCTGAAATCTACCATAATTACAATTTTACAATATTTAAAATTCACTTGTAAATTTATTACGAATCAAAATATATTTTTCTGCACATATTCACATCAAGGGTTAACAGAAGAATGAAAACACTATGGAATATAGTTCTGACCACCTGCATAGGCAGGGCCGGACTTTACACAACTGTTCTACACATAGTACGGTGAGCATATCTGGGTTAATTATTAGAAATTGCAATAAAAACTACCTTTTTGTCAAAATTAAAAATAATGGTATTTTCTACTTTCCATAGTAACAAAATATACAAAGTATATTAATAATTATTGTAAAAAAGTAAATGATATGAGTATTCTTTAGAATAATAATTATTGATGAAACGAAATATCTGCAGCTTTAATATGTGTATGAAGAAATTTTGCTACCATACCACAGACAAAAAAACTAGGGTATTAAAATACCAGAATAGCTGCGTTTCAGGTGGTCAGTTGTATGAATTAAATCACAGTCTCGGACTGTTGGTCGGTCGTATAATGTTAACAGTCTATTTATTCGTATTAAAAATATTTTATCTTTAACAATATTTTGTCTTTGCCGACACCACTGCACTGTCGTGACGAACGATTTCACGTAGATTTTGTGTTGACCATATTCATTCAACAGAGAAATGGAACCCATTTGTCCATCAAATACGGAATAATGATTTGGCTTATACTTATTTCCATCTGATGACCCAATATTTGAATGGAAACTCGTGCGTGACAAGCTACATATTTAGTATTATTCTGTCTCAAAAAATGCATTACAATTTTTAAAAACAAAGTCTTATCCCCATATCATCACTAACAAATAATAATGTCCCGGTTAAGAATAGGACACACTCGTTTAACACAGAGTTATTTAATATCAAAAATAGTACAACCCTGCAGTGAAACATGTTCTACAAGTATGACGGCGAAACACATTTTAATTGAATGTGCGAAGTTCTCATCCGAAAGACAAATACATAAATGTCCACCATCATTAAGTGAACTATTGAAAGATAATCAATTTGCAAACAATATCAAATCGTACTTAAATGACTGTAACTTACCAGACAAAATTTAAAATAAATTTAAGCTCTCTTTATAGGTACTAGTGAATATCATAATATACCTAGTCTAAACTTGAGTTATAATATCAACTCGCTATAGCGTAAACAACCTCCATATTGTCTAAAATTGTACCACCTGCTATTTTTTTTTAAAGATACAAATCATGGTATGATCAATCAAAAACACCGATTGATAACCAGACCACTTTGTGTGCGAAATCATGATAAATATTATATTCCTAATTTAGCAATAAGCTAAATAATAATTACTATGCTCTGACCAGTCTTAATTGGGTTTTAACCTACAGTCAATATGATAATTATAAATTCAAACATTATATCACTGTTTTTAATTTAAATGTAATTTGTATATGCATTAATATAAAATAAAATGAGACCTACAATATTCCCTAGAAATATTTAGTTAGATTTAACATCCATTACGGTTCACTTTGACCAGATTAAATTGAAAAATATAATAAATATAATAATTGTAGTGTTCTAACAATAAATAAGATAACCCGCGTTTCGTATAGTCGTTTATTATTACATATAGTAAGTACGGTAATTATTTAACAAATATAAATATATGGCGGAGGACCCGAGCACGTAGTACGTCTTGTATGAGTGTTTACTTGTTGCTGGCTGGTAGGAAAGTGACCATCTCAATCTCCATAGGTTTCTTACGATTCCTTCCGTATAGAGGGCGTTCTTGTGGTGGCTGGGTTTATGTACCAATATCACAATAATGGTATACCTATATTGTGCAGTCAACATGAACATGAAATGACATATATTTCCTACGAGTACGATCGCAAATCATACGAGTCGGAAATGGTCATTTCATGTGAGTTTCACACTATACTTTTTCTACTACTGTTTTAATGCTTTTGAATAAATTGTTAGCGTAATCCTAAATACGATAAGTTAGAAGTATTAAATTGACTAGGTGGTGTTAAACTATATTCACTATCATCAAATCATCTTTAGTGACGAGATCTATTTGCATACTAGTGTTTTCGTTAATCGACGGAATTGTCCCATTTCGGGTTCCGAAAATACACGAATGATTGGTGGTGTTGTACCATTTTGAACGAGAGTCATCATCGGCCCAATTTTCTTCGAAAATGGAGTTTGTCAAGCATTAACCGTGAATGGTGTACGCTATAATGAAATTTTAACTAACTGTTTTGTGTCATAATTGCAATATATGAATCTCAACAGCATGTGGTTTCAACAGGACGGGACGGTGCCATACAGCCAGAGAAACTATTGAATTACTGCACCAGTTATTTCCTGGCTATGTTATTTCTTGTTATGGACACCGGCATTGGCCGCCCAGACCATGCGATTCCTTTGAAATTTAATGACAAGAGCACGTCTGTGCGAGCAAAGCCATTTGTCCGATGTGTTATTCCATTCTTAACATCATGATAAATACTTCACTATTGAATAAATGTTTCAAACTTATGCCACAAAGTTTAAAACCGGCGTTATAATTATTGGAACACCCTTTATTATCGTTGTACCTATTATCTCGTATGCAACTTAAAAACATTACCATAATGAAAATGCGTATATGCAGTGGCGGCTCGTCGAAGGAGCCTAGGTAGGCTACGCCTCTTCAGCAAAATACTCCACTTTTAAGATAATTGACATGCATTCCGACTACATAATAATATGTAATAATAATTAGGATTGAAATCTAAAATTTATAATCTAGCACACAATAAGAAACGAAACCTGTTATTATTAACGGTCTAACAGGCTTGTAACTTTGAATACAAGTATTATTACTGCTAATTTGGGTTGAGTATGATTGGCCTTTGGGTAGACCTCGCCAAAAAAAAAATAAAGGCTTTATTATTAATTTTAATTTTGCACCGATGGGAGTTATAATTTTCCAAATTAAATCGCTTCAGAATTCCAAGTAAATATCGTTCCTGATTTATTTGTAAGATACCTTGCATTAAATCAGGAACGATCTTACATTAATTTATTTATAATGTTTAAATCCGGTCCTATAATTATTATGTCAACAACGTAAAAAAGCAATTGCATCGCCGTTTCATCATAATTTTGGATGTCTAAACGAAAATCTGTTTGTGATCTTTAAAAGCCTAATATAATTTTTTATCGTATCAACCTTTCGATGATTGTTTCATAAACTTATTTAATTTTAAATTATATTCGTTCTTACATTTCAGCCTCTCTGGCAAATAAATTTAGATATTCTCTTTTAAATCACTATTCTTGAATGCAGTTTTTACGTTCAAGCATTCCCGACAAGGTATAATATAATCTAAATTATAGGTACCTATATAATTATTGTGTTAGTTTTATTATTTCCAATAAACTAACCTAACAAACCAACTACTTTATTCAAAATTATGAATAAAAAAAAATTCAAGAGCAAGAGTTTTGGCGCTATCGTGGAAGAATACATACAGACAGAGAGACTTTCATGTGGAAATTGTCTTATTCGTCTCAGGGGACTTCAAAATAGTTATATTCGTCTTTATCCCAAATCATTTTTTTAGCGTGTTCACAATACTTTTCCTATGGGTTGGGAAAGTAATTGGTTTAAATTGTATGTTATATAGAGTTGATATAGGATAACCCACAAAATGCAGCATAGAAAAATTGTTTACATTGGGTTTGAAAAATAATAAAAAACTGACTGTAAAATTGATATTATATTTAGCCTTAAAGAGTTGAATTGGTCTTAGAAATACACGAAAAAATTTATATACCATAGGTTTCTGTGAAAAAAAAATGATATAATTAGTAATTTAGTTTCTCTAGATTTTACATTTTAGGCTGATGATGGCTTAGGTGGAAACTACTCGCTCCTATTTTCTAGAAAGAATACAGTGGAGTTGCCTTTGAATTTTGTTTTATTTACTTTAAAAAAATAGCTGATTCCCTTATTAATAATTAATTAAAAAAAACACATAACTTTTGCACTTAAATACGAATTCATTATTTTTATCATTCTTTATCTATATTATTCGTTTTACAGACCAAATTTCCATATAGGTATACTTTAAAAGAACTGATATCTATAAAAGTTTTTTTTTGACAATGGAAATCTATCAACGTAAAAACCACATTCTTGCCATGCTTGATATTTTCTGATTCTACCACAAATTCATTTTCTATTTCCAATACTAAATATTTTTCCCGTTAATTTACAGATACATGGTACACGATAAATCTGGAGTTGAGTGGAAATTTTTTTATTTATAGAAAATAAGTATTGCCAGAGCTAGGATTCGAATCCATAAACTTCTGCATGGGAAGCAAACGCCCTACCAGTGACGCCACAGAATAATAATAATAATATAGGTTCCAAATACGTAGGTAATTTTAAACGAAATTTTCGCGAGAATTATGGGGGCCAATATCAAAAGGAACCTATCGTTGTGAAGCAGAGAAAAAATGTTTTAAAATGATGTATCACTCGACCCCTACTGCTACTTGAAAATTTGGCGGTTGTGTCCACCCCTATCACAGAGCTAAAGCGATTTCAACCAAAAAAAACTAATGGGTCCATCCTAGGAATCCCCCAAACTCATACACCAAAATTTATCTCAATAATTGGTTAAAGCGTTTAGGCGCTATCGTGGAAGAACACACACACACACCATGACAGACGTCCATCGGGAAATGGTCTTCATCGTCTCAAGGAACTTCAAAATTGTTATATCCGTCTTTATCTCAATTTTTTTAGCGCGTTCACAATACTTTCCCTGTGCGGGAAAGTCATAGTCAATGTACCAACGGCATTAACAAGAGTATCGATTTTCTGGAATGTATTGAGTGTTTTAATTTAAAACAAGGAGTGATCAGTCCTACAAGGGTCACTGAGAGATCGTCGACACTGATTGATGTCATTTTAATTTCAGATCAAATCGAGTCATATGATTGCGGTACCCTGGATGCTTCGAATATTTCAGATCATAGTTTAACCTTTTTTAAATTATTTTCATTTCAGTTAACAGATAAAGTGACTACTTACACATCTAGAGGTCTTAAACATGTGGATAGGGACCTAATTTTGGAATTACTACAATTAACGCCTCTTCATGACATATACTATTTAGAAAATGTTGATGACAAGGTGATACTCGTAAATAGTTATCTTTTGCAATTATTTGATGTCGTTGCTCCAGAAAAAACATTTAATAGAAAACAAATAAATCAACCCTGGTGCACTTATACAATTACAAAAATGATCCAAATGAAAAATAGAGATTTTAAGAAATATAAACAAACTAAAGATCTAACAGACTGGGAATATTATAAAACACTCCGTAATATTACTAATAATGCAGTTGCTCAAGAGAAAAAGAATTATTTGAACTTCTGCACTCAAAAGTTTAAAAATAATAGTCGTGCTCTTTGGGAAAAATTAAATGAATTAGACATCCATTCAAAAAATAAACGTATAGAACTTCCTACGTCACTTAATGACCCAGAAAAAATTAACAATTTCTTTTTACAATTTTCCTCTTATGAAGCTCCAGATAACGAATTAGTTTCTTTTTATAATGATAATAAAAAATGTAATTTTGAAGATCTGCTTGAATTTAGATTAGTGGTCCAGAATGATGTAGCTGATTATCTATTGGCAATTAAATCTAGGGCAGTTGGGGCGGATAAGTTAGGGATAGATATGCTGCTTTTTTGCTGTCCTTATATATTGCCCTTTATTGCCCATATAATGAACTCTTGCATTTTGAAGTCCACATTCCCAGACATATGGAAAGTGTCAAAAGTTTTTCCTCTAGGAAAGAATAAAGTTATTGGTGATTTAAGTGACTTGAGACCCATTTCGATCCTGCCTGCACTTTCTAAAGTTCTAGAAAAGATAATCTGTACTCAAATAAGAGAACATGTTAACAAATATAATATATTGCCCACTAGACAGTCTGGATTTAGAAAGGGTTACAGCTGTGTGACTGCCCTCTTGGACATTGTGGATGATTTGTTGCGTGACATTGATACGGGTGAGACTGTTTTGCTGACGCTTTTGGACTATTCCAAGGCATTTGATAAGATCAGTCATGACATCTTACTTGCCATTCTAAGTTATTCTGGTTTCTCTTTGACCTCAATCAAAATGTTAAAAAACTACCTTTCTAACCGATTTCAATACGTGGAGACAGATCGAGGTTGCTCCACTACAGATCAAGTCTGGCGTGGTGTGCCTCAGGGCTCAATATTAGGACCTCTTCTTTTTTGTATATATACATCAAATATCTTCGATAGCTTGCTTTATTCTACGCCATACTCTTACGCAGATGATACGCAAATTAAATTTTCTTTTAAATCATGTGATTTAAATATGGCATCTTTTTGCATTAATAGGGACCTTAAATCACTTGTACAGGCTTCAGAGAAACACCATTTAAGTATAAATCCCTCTAAATCGAATGTTCTTGTGTTTGGTAAGTATCGAAAGGACGTGGAAGAAAGAATGATAATTTCAGTTAACGATGTCACCTTACCTTTCACTAATGTAGCAAAAAATTTGGGTGTAGAGCTTCACAATGAGTTGAGGTTTACCAGACATGTTACTAAATGTATTGGCCGAGGTTATGCTAGTTTGAAATTATTGTACCCACACAGGCACATCTTGTCCACCGATTTAAAGATCCGTTTAACTGACATGCTTGTATTAAGCTTCCTGAATTTTTGTGACCCGTTGTATGGTCCGTGCCTATTACAAATAGATAAAGATCGTATACAGAGGTTACAGAAGTCGTGCCTCAGGTATGTTTATGGGATCAGAAAGTTTGAACCGGTAAGTTACAAATTAAGAGAGGCTGGCTGGCTCTCAACGGAAGAGAGAAGACTTCTTCATGCATCTTGTCTTTATCACTCAGTAATTTTATACAAGCACCCGCCATACCTTTACCATAAAATAACCTACAGGTCTGACGTTCACAATTTAAACCTCCGACATAGAGCTTTACTTTCACCTCCACATCATCGAACAACTATTTTTGAACGGTCCTTTACATATAATATTTACCTGATATATAATGACATACCTTCTCATTTTAAAACATTAAATGTATCTCAGTTTAAAAAACATTATAAGCGCTTTTTATTCTCTAGCCCCTGAGTCTCTGCAGAATCAATCCCAATACAAAAAAAATACCTTCTTCCATTTTTCTTTTTCTTTGTTTCCCCTCTCACTGTAACTTTTTTTTCCTCTCTCCACCTTCTTAGCTTGCACGTTTGTATTGCATAGTGTTGTTATTATACTTGTAGGGTCTAAAAAATTTATATCAGTTTTTACTGTCTTTTGGATCCTTTTTGTAGTCTTCAGTTTAAAATTTAGGTTTAGTTTTATTATATTTTTCTTTTGTTTCTGTAACATAAGTTATGTGCTGTAATTCTGATTGGGACTACAAACAAAAGATTATTATTATTATTATTTATTAACTTCATTCAGTTCGCAAATTACAGGATCGTGTTTAGTTTGTTTAAGAATTCAAGATCACTTGTACCAAAACGTCAAACTTTTCGTCATAAATCAATTATGTGCGGAAGTTATTATTGATTACGACTTAATAAAACAACATTCAAGAGTAGAATTTTTCTTTGGAGGAGAAAAGTCCATAATTTCAATATGTTATTTGGCTGTTGTAAATATTGGTTTCTTTATTTGCGAATCTCTTTCAAAATTGTACTCCAATCGCGGTCAAATCTAGGCGTCATGCAGCTGATGATGCTAAGTTGATGGAGAATAAAGTTCCGAAACTTTGATATAAAAACATGGAGAGCACATGCTTTGGTCACTTCAAATGTATCATCATAAGACGCGTATGGTAATCGACTACTCTCAAACAATAAGCAATACAGTCCTGGATGCGTACTCTTTACAAAGAATTAAAGATTTGGTTGTACGTATTTCAAAATGCGGAGTGTATAGTACTATCGACAGAATGCGTATAATCAAATACCCATAAAGGAATCAGAAAAAATGTATACAGCTTTCGAAGCGGCAGGTAACCTCAACCTAATGGAGTCGCATGTTTTCAAAGAACAATTATTGATAGTATAATCAAAAATTAAAATAAATATTCAAGATACTTTTGCTTATTTACATGACGTAACCATTTGTGGAATCGACAAAGCTCAACACGACAAAAATTTAGAGCGTTTTATGAACATAGCGAAGAAATATAATTTAACTCTTAATAAGGAAAAATATAAATTTACGACAATTAATATATTGGGTTATACAATAACAGACAAATCTATTCAACCAGATCCAGATCAACTTGGACCATTATTGGAATACCGATAAATATTGCGTCTCTTAGACGAATTGTAGACATGTTCGCTCATTACTCAAAATGGGTAAACCAGTTTTCTGAGAAAGTCCACCCACTTGTCCAGTGCAAGAAATTTCCTATGTCTATGAATCTTCAAGAATAAATGAAAAACTGAATCTTCAATTGAAAATCTACCACCCAATAGGGAATCGTTAGTTGAGAATATTCCATCTTCCAAGCGAACTAGAAAACGGCCGAAGTATCAAGCCGATAACTTAACAGACTAGCAGGGAAGAATGTTGTGTATTTAAGTATTTAGTCATACTGTACTAAATAGGTATTAAATTGTTTATATTTCTACAACCTGTAGTATTTACACAGCATTAATAAGTACAGCATTCCGACTCCACGTTCGCACGTTGAAAAAAACTGTGACGTAAGATGCCGCCATTTTGGGTTACAAGTCAGGTCCTGACTAAGAATAATTATAGTTTTTGGTTTCTAACCACAGTACTGTATTTTTATTTTTGTAAAAATATTTAAGTACATAATAATATCGCTGTCAATTTCAGAAATATTTGTGGTGTGTCATAGTGATTGAAAACAACCTTGAGTGGTGTTATCAGTTAAATGTTGACATGATTAAGTGATTTTTAATAACAATAATAATAACTATTGGAAAAAGTTGTTATTGTCAAAAAAGAATTAAGATTGTCAGATTTTTGATTAGTTTTCAATTTCTATATTATATTGGTCAGTTAAAATCGTTTCAGTTTTGTATTTAGTTTGTTATTTTTCTTTATTAATAAATCGCGTTTATTTCAATTTTCGTGGTTTATTATGAATATCGTTGTAGTGAGTTAAACGGGTAGTTTAATTCACAAATTACAACAACTGTATAATGATATTGTCAATAAAATAACAACTAGCCACGCGACAACTTGTGTTTATGTTTCACTTGTATTTAGTTTAAAAACATATTAGATGCTGTCATTTCGTAATATAAATTTTACGGTTATACAAATAGTTGTTATAAACGTAAAATTATCTAGTATTTATCTTAATTTTTACTTATTACTCACCTAACAGGATCTTTGGGGAAGCGAAAAAAATGTTTAGAGCAAGTGTACCGCTTATTGGGACAACATTTTGCAACACACACATGTCCTCCGTGATTATTCATTGTATGAATCCCAAGACACGTTAATAAAAATAAAATCCTTTTAATTCTCACGAACACTATACCAAAAACACAAAACACAGATTTAGATTTAAACACAATATTTATTTATCTCGTACACGCCGACAATGAACTATATATTGAACACAGGAGTGAACTGTATCTATGTACGTCTATGCGATTATTTTGACGTTGTAAGCCATAATGGCGGCATGCGCGACGATATGCGCAGGACGGCTTGCAAATGTGAAAGTCAGAATACTGTATTATTTATTATACTGTGGTATTTAGGTATACGTCACTGTCACAGTCATAGTTCTAATTACTTGAATAAAGCCTATTTTTGAGAAGATATAGTCTGCGGTCTATTTTTGGATAAATACATTATAACATGTTGTACATGTATAAATTGACTAGTTTCGAGGCCTGAAGATGCAATTAAATATTGCGAAACGTCGCTAAAGAAACAGAAACTGTAGTTTCTCTATGTACTAAAACGAACAAGATTCCTACATACTATTGTACTTGTTCAATATTTTCTGGTCGCGATGCTTCTTGGATAGCTTTGATTTTTTCGCTTGATTTTTTTAAATCTTCTTTCAATACGTGTCCTAAGTATTTTATTTATTGTTCAAAAAATTTACATTTTTCTTTATTCAAATACAAGTTATATTTAGTTTTTCTAAAACTTTGATTAATCGTTTTTTGCATTTGTCTCGCGACGAACCTTGTACCAAAATATCATCGAAGTAGGCGGTTGTGCCATCTAGATCATTTACAATTTGGTCAATAATCTTATGGAATTAATTTGGTGCTGTTTTAATTCGAAAATTAAGGCGTCTTGTAAGGTATGTGCCGCTGTGAGTCGAAATATTGCTTGAAATTTGGCACTTTCTTCGTCAATTGGAACATGTAGATATGCTTTGAAAATACCCAGTATACAAAAATATTGACCATTTCCCATCTTATTAAAAATATCTTCAATTCTCGGAATCGGATATCGATTATCTTGAAGTTGTGGATTGACAGTTGCTTTAAAATCAGTGCAGAGTCAAATTTTTCCATTATTTTTTGGTACTATAACTAGGGGTGTTCCCCATTCCGAATAGTCCATTTTTTTCAGAATTCCATCTCTTTCTAAATCATCTAGTTCTTTATCTACTTCTTCTTGTAGCGCATACGGAAATTGAAGAGGTAATAACTTTAATCTTCAAAAATTTGTGTGTAGCCGTGACACATAGAAAAATTAACTCAGTAATCAGCGGATTACATGAGAATCATTATTTATATTATTATATTACAAGCGGAAACTCTTTATCATTTTCGGGCAGGGAATAAAGTTCAATGTCTGACACCTTGTATGGAACACAGAACATTTTGATAATACCGATAATTAAATACTTTTTACAATCAACGATAATACTGTCATTGTTTAGGAAGTTTATGCATGTAATTGCATACAACACGAGCCCAAAATAACTATAACCTACGTGTTGTATATTCCACAGGATTTGCATTATCATAAAATTGGTAATATTTAACTGTAATATGCAGTTCTTAAATAAATTGCATATAAAATTGGAAACACGCGATTCATTTGTTGTTAGTTAGCGCAGGAAATATTGAAGTGATTAAAGTCTACGCTTATCATAAATATACCTATTTATGACACACACTGTACTTCAAGTATCTAGGGTTTTATTTATACAAAGATTTACAATAAATTGAATTATTGTTATCTATTAACCAACGTTAACAGACGAGCTAGAACATAATTTAGAATCAGTACTCATTATCTGTTGTGTGTACCAACGTATTACGTAAAGTTGTGTAATATAATACAAATATTTGTTCTTAATGGATCAGTTAAGCAACGAACAGGTTGAATTTTTAAACGGTGTTGCTCGTGAAAATGGTTTTAAAAATTATGAAATTATTATCGAAGGACAAACAGCTAAAGGCGATGGATATTTGGGTATAGTTAAATTTTTAAGAATTGAGGAAAACGATCATTCAAAAAAACTACATTTGGTTTTAAAATCGGCGCATACTGGCCAGAAATTTCGTGAATTGACGCCTATAAGAGCAGTATACCTGAAAGAGATTAAATTTTATGATACCATACTTCCCAAATTTATAAAATTTCAAGAAGAGAGAGGTATTCCTAACCCTTTTAAATCTACAGCAAAGTTTTATGGCTCTTTGGAATTGGAGAACAATGAATCCTTGGTACTAGAAAATATCAAGAAATCAGGTTAGTATACGGCACATTTGATTATAGCAGAATATAATATGGCATCATTATTCACTTGTAGGAAAAAAAATAATTAGTAAATAAATTATTTGTAATGCGAATATGTTTTGGTTATACGTTATTAATCATCATGAAATCAAATGTTCTGAAACAGGGAATGAAAAGAGTTGAATAACTTTGTTAATATTTACAAGATTTTGATATTAATTTGGCTTGTTAGAAATATGTTCTGATAGAACTTCAGACATATTTTTGCCTCGATTGCTCTTGTAAGTTTCGTCGCTAGATTAACCCTTTTTTATCCCTATAGGACAAGCCGAAAATATTGTTAGTAAACTATTCTATACATTATAGAACTTCCTATACCTATAGGTTAACTTAAGCTACCAGAAGTTGTGGTATATAACACAATTTGCTGTATTAGAAAAGTCTGAAAATGTGACTATATGGTCGGGAAAGTAATATTTAGTGTTCACGCCGTTGTCCAAAATTTTTCATGAAGTTGACAATCTCGCTGCATCATCGGGTGTTAGAGTTACCCTTCCAAGGTTTTCAGCCTTTTTCAGAACAGTGCCATGCAATGGCAGATCATGTGTTCAGTGGTTGCTTCCTCGCAAAAACGACGTTTATCGTCCTCACTCAGGCACATCTTTTTGAGGTGGTACCTCACCAAGTAGTGTCCTGTTAAAACGCTTGTAATACGCCTTAAATCATTTCTCTCCATTTAGTTAAGCTTTTTGGATTTTTAATTCCGAGTGCCTATTGAACCTCTTTGATTGTCTCAAGGTTGGAAAATTCCTTCTGTAGGGCTTTAATTGTTCCTTTTTCTATTTAAGAAATTCCTCCATTCCTCCCACGAAATCGGAGGCTTTGGACATTTGTTACCTTTTTCCGTCTTGTCGCTTGCTATTGGGTCAATTTTGGCCCTTAGAGCTTGATAATGATGCTTCTTAGCATATTTGGGTGTGCTTAGTAATAGAGGGAGAGAACTAAGAAGGGGGTTTTGATCAATGTAGCCATTTCGTTACCGCATCCGATAACCTGATTTAATAGTAACCCAATGAAAATCACTCTAATTAAAATCAATTTAGGTAGGTATAATATAAAATAATGAATAAAGTGAAATGTTCTGTTGGCCAAAATGGATTTCCCAAAGAGGTAACCGATAAAATCGTATGAATTGTAAGAAAACAAAAAAACTATTTCTATTAATTTAATTTCTCTTTTCAACAGCAAAATTAGTTTCCAACAGTGAGGTACGACAACAGCACCGGGAAGGAAGACCCCAAGTTTTTCCTAATTTAGTAACATCCTGTATTTCTGATTAAAAATGTGTATATTGTAGATAGATTTTCTCGTCAAGCAAAACTTTTCATAAAGAATTACTTTTTGTTGTAAATTGAAAAATAAAAATTGGTTTCTTTTTTTGGTTTCTTGAACTTTCTTTTTAATTACTTTTTGACTTTTTCTTGGGAATGAGGTTCAACTATTTAAACACATATACTTAATTGAAACTGTATAATTTCATGTCACCCTTTACATCATACTGAAAATGATTTTTAATATGTCTTGTATTGTCTTCAAAAACATGTTTTAGTTCCTAAAGAAAATAGCATAGCCTGTCGAAACGTTGAAGAAAAAAAATGGGGAGAAAATTAACATTAAATTATACTGTTGCAATTAAGTATAAGTACGTGTTTAAATGGTTGAACCCCATTCCAAGAAAAAGTAAAAAAGTAATAAAAATTGTTTTCCTCTTGTGCACTCCATCAACGGTCACACTGTACATTATATACTTTGAGAAAATATTTATTTATAGATATACAATAATATTATAGATATTTTTATAAATTTTGGAGTTTCTCCCCCATTAGAATATATATAGATATTTATTTTTGATTATTAGGATATTCATTATGGGACCGAAAAAAACCTATGGAAGAAGAACATGTGACCATAGTACTTCAAGAATATGCAAAATATCATGCAATATCATTAGCTATCGGTCATTTACATGCAGAAGAATTCAATGAGTTGACAAAAGATTATAGGAAACATCCATTCGCCAAACCTAGAGAGGAGAATATCGAGGAGAAAGAGCACCCAATGAAATCACTTTTTGTTGAAGGCATAGCAGCCGTGAAAAGGTGTAACGAAAATATACAGGCCAGATTTAACAAATGCATAAAAGATATTTTAGAAGTATATCAGAATGAATTATTGAAACCAAATTTCCAATTAGTACTGATTCACGGAGACTCTTGGTGCAACAACATGATGTTTAAATATGAGGTAGGTTGTTAGATAAATCTAAATCTGTAACAACATTACGACGATATCTGATACAAAACATATTATATTTTTTATTCATGGTGTTTATTAACTCGTTTACTGCAGACATAGATGTACAATCGAACAGTTACTCTCCTTATCTCGAGGAGATTCGATTTATATTTCTTTATAATTGAAATGAAGTATATCAGAATGAAGTATTGAAACCAAATTTCCAATTAGTAGGGGAGCGCCGGGAGCGTTTGGACAATATTTGAATAAACAATTGTGGCGTGGACGTGGATAAGGAATAATTAAAATTTTGTAGCGAGGATAGTTGATACATGTCTCTTACATATACTTTTGGTTTTTTTTTTTTGAAAAAATATGCCTATGAGTTTTGATAGATACATATATTTTTTTAATGTAATCTGTCTCAATCCTCCCCAACTTTGGGGAGGGTTTGGACAAGCAATTAATAATATATATATTACGCAAATCATTTATTTTTCAAAAAACAAATAAAATATTTAGTTAAAAATTGTTTATTGAATAATTACTTCAATATTAACATAAGCTGTAGTCGGTAACATCAACATTAAAATATATCATGTCCAAATATCTGGCACTTCGGTCTGTCAATGGATTTGGTAGTTTCAAAACAACTTCTTCATATGAGACAAATGCTGGAGGCTCTTCACTAAATCTAAACCGGTTGGAAGCCACTTGCTTTTTTAAAAATTTCACATTAAAGCCATCTTCAACGACCTCTTCTATTTTAGCTGCATAATGTCTAGCAGATGTTTTTCCAAACACCTTGCAAATTATAAAATTATTAACTTCAAGTTTGGTGAGATTTACCAAGTCCTCATCTTCTTCCAAATCTAACTCTGAAGATGAGTCTTTGTAAATAACTTCTTCCTCATTGGAAGAAGAAGATTCGCTCAAACATTTTTTCTTTACCTTCTCGATCTTATTTTGATCAGGTTTTGGTGCGTTCTTCTTCATTTTTTTTCTTCAATTTTATCGCGTTCTGGAGTATCGGTTGCAATTATAGATGTCCTCTTCACTGGTCCTTTTCTAGTTGTCTTTCTTTCGGGAGCTTTTGGATACGGTCTTATTTTGGAAGGAGATATAAACTTTTGCTCTTGTGTAGAGGGGCCGGGTTGCTGTGATAAATCTGGATTTTTATTTAAAACCTCATTTGACAGTCACATTGTTGGGGTCTTTCTCTGTTTCTACCCTGTCTGTAACAAATGAGCAAATAAAGTCTTCCTCACTAAAAATATTTTTGTCGAATGGCCAAATTCCGGTACAACGAAATCCAGATTTTATATTGGAGGGAGTAGCAGACCGATCCCAATCTTTCATGCAGATAGGTGCCAGATCATAAATGGATATTGTCTGTCCTGGATGAGCGAGCATCCAGTCATCTACTCCTTGGTTGAAACATCTTTTGAATGGGCCGAAAACAGTCCTATCTAATGGCTGCAACTTATTAGATGTATGCCGTGGAAGAGTTAAAATTGTAATCCCATTTTCTTTGCAGTAATCAATTGCAGGCACAGATAAATGGGATTCATGATTGTCCATTATGAGAAGGACTTGACGTTCATTAGAACAACGAACATTAGCTGTAAAGTGTTCTAAGACCTTTAAAAAATTATCACTGGTCATCCATCCAGACGAATGAACTAAGCCAGTTGCACCATACTCTTCTGGAACACCATTCAACATTCGATGTTTATCAAATTTTTTTCTCGGAAACACCTATACTGGAGGAAGTGCTATTCCGTTCGCTCCAATAATGCCCACTTGGGTAACCAGCTCTCCTCGCTCTCTCGAAACGACTTTACCTACTTGATGCTGGCCTTTGGTCGCAACTACCTTTTGTGTCTTTTGCACCGTGGTAACACCCGTCTCATCTAAATTGAATATGTCTGATCCAGTGTACTCATGTCTTTTCAGAACTTCCTCTAACTTATCTTGAAATCTCCCGACGGTAGTTTTATTAAAACTGGAAATTCTCGCCAAGCTTGTGTTTTCCGGAGATCTTATGGACAATTTCGACTGTCTACTTAAAAAGCCGGTGAACCAGTCCTTTCCAGCTGATTTATTTGCTTTCCAAGAATCTGGAAATTTAAGACGATTTTTTTCTGCAAACTCGTATGCCAATCTGCGAGTAGCTTTTGGCGTTAAACCGTGGTACATATTTGAACATCTTTTGAGGTATCAGGTAAGCGAGGATTCCAATTCATTAGAAAATACTTGACATGTGACGAAATGGGGAGAAAATGACATATTTTCAATACCAACTTCTTTTGCTGTTTTCACATATCGCGCTAGAGTTGATTTTTTAACTTCATGTTCCTGGGCACTTTTTCTAATAGAATATTTTCCAGATAATACCTCGACGGTTGCATTCCGCATGGCTTCAGCGGAAAAAAATCTGTTTGTCAACTTTTTGTGCTTGTGAGGCATGTTTCCTGTAACAATTTGCTAATTTAGGGAGGGTTAGGACACTTGCGGGAGCATTTGGACAGTTGTCCATACCATCCCGCAACGTAGCTCGATTAACAAAACTCAAAATGTATTAAAGTTCATATATATATCTTAAAAGCAACTATACACTATGATTTTTAAGGCTTACCTTGAAACTGGTAATCAATCAGCCGCTCAAAAAACTCAAAACTTGTTTCGTAAAACAGGATTTAAAACTTTTTAATCTTAGAATGGACACGTAGATAAATAAAAAAATGGCAGTGCCGCGAAACGATACAACCTACTTGCCTCCAATCTAGATAGATACTAAGAGCATTCAATTGCGCTTCTAAATACGTTTTTGTTTTTACCCCTTCTTTAATTTGGCGGTAAATATGAATGTGTCCAATGCCTCCCGCTGTCCAAACTATCCCGGCGCTCCCCTACTGGTTCATGGAGACTCTTAGTCCAACAACCTGATGTTTAAATATGAGGTAGGTTGTTAGATGAATCTAAATCACAGCATCGTACGAAATCTGTAAAAAGATTACGACGACATCTGATACAAAACAATTATTTCCTTTTTTTAAGTAATCCATTTAGACGAGGAGCGGGATGTATTTATAAATTTACAAATTCGCCAAACATGTTTTGGAATTTTACAAAGAATTCTTACCAGTTATAATGTGAATTTAAACATGTATACATACACTTTGTGAAAAAAACTTTTTATTTAATAGTAAAGAACATGAGGTCAGTCGTTAAAAATTTTTGAAAACTTAAAATTAATTAAACTATTATGTAAATAGCAAAACTCTCCAATCAAAATCAAAAAATTCTTTTTGATTTTGATTAGAATCAAACTACATAAGGGTATTCATTCTATGTTTTTCTTTATTGATGATTTACAAGAAGAAACATTTCACATTAAATGGTTTTGGTTTTACATAATAGTTTAATTAGTTTTAAGTTTTCAAAAATTTTTAACGATTGACATCATGTTCTTTACTATTAAATAAAAAGTTTTTTCACAAGGTGGATGTAGGTATACATGTTTGAATCAATATTATAACTTGGTAAACATTCTTTGTAAAATTTATTAATGCCACAGAAGATGGAACAGTAAAGTTCCGAAACATGTTTGGCTAATTCCAACATCTATATATAAAAATATTTTGTGGAATAGACGTCTTTGATTTATAAATCTATTTTCTATTCATAGTTTATTAACTAGTTTACTGCAGAAATAAATACCGGGTCGGCAGTACATTCGCCTCGGTCTCTCATAGCCTAACAAAATTGGAATTTCAAATTTGGTTTACGTGGGTGTATGTAGGCCTACCAGGAGTATTTAACAAAAATGTTTTTAAATATACCGGGTGTCCCAGAAAAGTGTGGCATATCAAAGATATATTTTTTTAAATGGAACAACCAGTATTTTTTGGATTTTTTGAAGACTTTGGATAAAATAAAGTAAAGTTATTGTTATGATCCCTATACCGTTTGGCCAATTTTGGCGTTTTTTGCAAAAAATAGGGTCATTTAGAAAAACATTCTGTGCGTTTATTTTTTTAACTAAACCGTTTAAAATTTTAAAATGGCAAATAGATAGGACATACATTAGGTTGGTGTATAGCCCAATTGTAAATATTGTACGGGGTGGTCACAATATTTTATTGTTCTTATCAATCATATTTATTTAATAATAATAATAATAGCATTTATTTCCCATAGGTCACACCCATTTACAGGAAAATCTAAAGCACATAACACAAAATAACACTTTTTTTTGTGACAATATAAATAAAAATAAAAGAAACAAGATTGATATAAAGTAAATCATAAACACAATATAGGTAATAACAAATAATAAAATAATAATGATAAATAATAAAACAATAATAATAAATAATAAAATAATAATAATAATAAATTATAAAATAATAATAATAATAATGATGCGCAGAGGAGATATGTTGGGTGACAGCAGCAATATCTACGGGTGTGACGATCCCGCGCACCTCAGTTGTCGCAGGAGCTCGGCGCAACAGCTCCAACCGAATTTTTCGGTTTTTCTGTCCCATCCGGGTTGGGATCCACAGTAAATAAAAATAAACCTGAGGTTGACAATACTTACCAGTGACAGGGGTACGTAAAAGTCAGCTTAGTCCGTGTGGGGTCCGGACCAAATAAGAATAGCCCCATGTGGTTGTCCGATACCCTTTACTACCCACATTCCATTACCTACTTACCTTACCCCACTACCACCATACTTACCTCACCTCCCTTCTATATTCAAACTTACCTTCAGTATATGGAACATCCCTGTACATACTTCCTGCCGTCCTACCAATTTTATATCCGTCTAAACCCGGATAAGAATAGGTTTAGGGTTCCCTTTAACCTGCAGTAGAAGCCTGCATTTAAGGAGAAAACAAATAATGATGAGCTCAAATAAAAATGGCCCTGAGTCCCCGGCAGACCTTCAATGGTCACAGGGTGCGAAGAATCCCCGGGAGGAAACAATAAATACTAGAAATACAAACCAAACGCAAGAAACCATAATCTCCAAAGAACAATTGGAATCCCAGGAATGGAATCTGTCTCAAAACAATAAGAGAATGACCCGACAAAATGTTGAAGTCCCTCACGAGGCTGATCGCGGCGCTAGAAGAACATGGTCCAGAAATGATAATCTGGACGTTTTCAGAGCGTACTTTCTGGGGACCCAATTTGAAACACAAAAACGAGGATTTAGAAAAAATATGCTATTAGAATGGAGAAAAATAAGACCGGATTTAATTTTAAACGAAAACCAACTAGCAAATCAACTATATGCAATAAAAACTCATAATTTGCTTACTGCTGTTGATATAGAGGAATTGAAACAGAATATGTCTGAGACGGATCAAGGTATAGAAACTGATAACACAATAATTTATGAACAAACAAATGAGAGCAATACGCAAACAATAAACATACAAAATAACCTTGCACTGAATGTGGATCTGGATGCGGGTGAGAATGTAAATGATGTTGTAGTGAGATTCCAGGAGAACATCGCGGTTTTTAAGAACTCTGATCCAGAAAAACGGCTTAGCTTACCAAAAATAAAACCAACAAAAAAAACAAAACAGCTAATATCAATAGTAAACCAGGAAATCCTTAAATATATGCCAACTAGCAATCTGGAGGAAACACAGACACTTGTCTACACCGCTGCAAAAACAGTTATTGAATCTATGGGAGTTAAATTGGGAAAAAAGCAAAAGGCCAAGAAGGAACCCAAATGGAGAGAACGTATAGAACAAAAAATAAAAACGTTAAGAAGTTGGCTAACAAAGATACGAGATTGGGAGAGAGGTAACATGAGCACCAAATTATCTAACGATATACATTACTATTTTAGGAAAAACAATATTCAGCACTCAAATTACCAAGAGAAGGAAACATTTAAAGAAAAAATAAAACAACAAATAGCAGCACTGGGAAACCGGCTGAGACGATACAATAAAAGTTACAAACGAAAAAATGACAACAAACTGTTTAAGAATAACGAGAAAGAGTTCTACAAAAAACTTAATAATGAACCACCAATTGAACAGGGACCAGACAAGGAACAACTACAAACATTTTGGAAAAACGTATGGGCATCCAAACAACAATACAATCAAAAGGCATCATGGCTTAAAACGGAAAAAAAGAAATACGACACATTAATAGACATGGAGATTAGTCCAATAACTGAGACTGAAGTTAAGAACGCTTTAAATAGATCACACAACTGGAAAGCACCGGGGGTGGATCATGTTCATAACTATTGGTGGAAAAATATAAATATCACAAAGTTGCTTACAAAACAAATTAATGAACTACTAACAAACAACACATATCATCCTAAATTTTTAACGAAAGGAATTACCTCAATGATACCTAAAAAAGGAGATACAACTAACCCAAAAAACTATCGACCCATAACGTGTCTACCCACTTTGTATAAAATAATCACCTCAATTCTAAGTCAAAAAATAATCAAGCACATTGAAGACTCTGGAATCTTAACTGAAGAGCAAAAGGGTTGTCGGCATGGTACATTAGGAAGCAAGGAACAATTGGTGATCGACTCTATAGTTACACAAGATGCTAAAAAGAGAAACAAAAATATGGCAGTGGCATGGATCGATTATCAGAAAGCCTTTGATAGTGTTCCACATTCTTGGTTAATAGATGTACTAAAACTTTACAAAATCAGCCCAAATATAATAAATTTTTTAGCCACAGCAATGAAAACCTGGAGAACGAAACTCGTAGTTAAAACGGAAAAAACAAATATAGTAACGGATGAAATACCGATCCAGAGTGGCATATTTCAGGGAGATTCCCTAAGCCCTTTTTGGTTTGTGTTGTGCCTGAACCCACTCTCAAATATGTTAAAAGACACTAGAATAGGATATACACTGAGGTATGAGGATAGTGATTATACAATAAATCATTTATTTTATGTAGATGACCTCAAACTCTATGCATCAACAGAGAAACAATTAGACAGACTTATTGAGACGACACAAAAGTTCAGTCTTGACATCAAAATGAGGTTGGGTTTTGATAAATGTGCAAAATTAGTAGCTCAAAAGGGAAAGTTACAAACTTACGAAAATTTAGAAAATAGCGAAACATTCAGATACCTAAACAATGATTACTACAAATACCTCGGCTATAACCAAAAATTGGTTTTAGATCAAAAAAATATAATAGAAAACACGGAACAAAAAATGGTTGATAGAATAAGAAAAATCCTAAGATCAGAACTAACTGGTAAAAACAAAATCAAAGCCATAAATACGTATGCATTGCCAGTGTTATCTTATTCCTTTGGAATAATCAGGTGGTCTAAGACAAGCATTGAAGCAATGAATAGAAAAATTAGAGTTTTGCTAACAGAATATAGGTGCCACCATCCCCATGCATGTACTGAACGTTTATACTTACCAAGAAATGTGGGCGGAAGAGGACTACTAGACCTACACCGACTATGCGATAGACAAATTAATCTACTAAAAACCTACTTTAACAGAAAATCTCTCCTATCGCCATTACACCGTCAAGTCAAGCGACTGGATTATTATTCACCTCTACAGCTCAGCAATAACACCATGCGCGAAACACTTACTAATGACCACATAAGAGAACAATGGCTAGAAAAATCGTTGCATGGAAAATATCCGTATGCCCTGTCTCAGGCAGATGCAGAGTTGTCAACCATGTGGCTTAAACATGGACTATTGTTCGCGGAAACCGAGGGTTTTCTGGTATCAATACAGGACGGAGTAACGCCCACCAGAAACTACCAAAAATACATACAGAAAATTCCAATTGAAAATGATAAGTGTAGAATGTGTTTCGCCAAATCAGAAACAACGGAACATATCCTCTCAGCGTGCAGCAGCTTAGCGCCCACAGAATATACAAAAAGGCATAATTTAACAGCAGGAATAATTCATCAGGAAATAGCCGTACAATGCAAACTTATAGAGAAAAAAGAAAAATATTTTCTATACAACCCATTCCCGTTTTTACAAAACGATAATTATAAACTTTATTGGGATTTCCCAATAATCACAGATAGACCTATCGCAAGTAATCGTCCTGACATAACCCTGGTAGACCGGAAAAATAAGACTGCTTACTTCGTCGATATTTCTCACCCGGCTGACCACAACCTCCTAAATAAAGAGAAAGAAAAAATAAATAAGTATCAAGACCTTTGTACGGAATTTAAGAATATTTATAAACTGGACAAGGTACTTACTGTTCCTATTATAATATCAGTGACGGGACTGATTGGGAAAAACCTGCCACGCTTTCTGAAACAAATAGACATTGATCAGCGAAACATAACATTGATGCAAAGATCGGTGATCCTTGAGTCATGTAGAATCATGAGAAAAACCCTAAACCTGCCTGAATAGAGTATAAAGGCAGCGGATAAAAAGTTGGACATCTGAAAAAAAAAAAAAAAAAAAAAGAAAAAAGTAAATGAATGATAAATAAATATAAGTTTTAAATACGTACCTTGATTCCCTCCCCTATTTAAAGAAAAATTATATACTTATTAATAATATCTGAAGCATACTTAATGAAATCCTAGAAGTACTTACCGTGTTAAAACAAATCTGTAGTGATTGGTTATCAAACCCCACTGCAGAATTTCTCCTATCTGGAAGAAAGTAGAAGGATGTAAAAAAAAAAAAAAAATAATAATAAATGCGCAGAGGAGATATGTTGGGTGACAGCAGCAATATCTACGGGTGTGACGATCCCGCGCACCTCAGTTGTCGCAGGAGCTCGGCGCAACAGCTCCAACCGAATTGTTCGGTTTTTCTGTCCCATCCGGGTTGGGATCCACAGTAAATAAAAATAAACCTGAGGTTGACAATACTTACCAGTGACAGGGGTACGTAAAAGTCAGCTTAGTCCGTGTGGGGTCCGGACCAAATAAGAATAGCCCCATGTGGTTGTCCGATACCCTTTACTACCCACATTCCATTACCTACTTACCTTACCCCACTACCACCATACTTACCTCACCTCCCTTCTATATTCAAACTTACCTTCAGTATATGGAACATCCCTGTACATACTTCCTACCGTCCTACCAATTTTATATCCGTCTAAACCCGGATAAGAATAGGTTTAGGGTTCCCTTTAACCTGCAGTAGAAGCCTGCATTTAAGGAGAAAACAAATAATGATGAGCTCAAATAAAAATGGCCCTGAGTCCCCGGCAGACCTTCAATGGTCACAGGGTGCGAAGAATCCCCGGGAGGAAACAATAAATACTAGAAATACAAACCAAACGCAAGAAACCATAATCTCCAAAGAACAATTGGAATCCCAGGAATGGAATCTGTCTCAAAACAATAAGAGAATGACCCGACAAAATGTTGAAGTCCCTCACGAGGCTGATCGCGGCGCTAGAAGAACATGGTCCAGAAATGATAATCTGGACGTTTTCAGAGCGTACTTTCTGGGGACCCAATTTGAAACACAAAAACGAGGATTTAGAAAAAACATGCTATTAGAATGGAGAAAAATAAGACCGGATTTAATTTTAAACGAAAACCAACTAGCAAATCAACTATATGCAATAAAAACTCATAATTTGCTTACTGCTGTTGATATAGAAGAATTGAAACAGAATATGTCTGAGACGGATCAAGGTATAGAAACTGATAACACAATAATTTATGAACAAACAAATGAGAGCAATACACAAACAATAAACATACAAAATAACCTTGCACTGAATGTGGATCTGGATGCGGGTGAGAATGTAAATGATGTTGTAGTGAGATTCCAGGAGAACATCGCGGTTTTTAAGAACTCTGATCCCGAAAAACGGCTTAGCTTACCAAAAATAAAACCAACAAAAAAAACAAAACAGCTAATATCAATAGTAAACCAAGAAATCCTTAAATATATGCCAACTAGCAATCTGGAGGAAACACAGACACTTGTCTACACCGCTGCAAAAACAGTTGTTGAATCTATGGGAGTTAAATTGGGAAAAAAGCAAAAGGCCAAGAAGGAACCCAAATGGAGAGAACGTATAGAACAAAAAATAAAAACGTTAAGAAGTTGGCTAACAAAGATACGAGATTGGGAGAGAGGTAACATGAGCACCAAATTATCTAACGATATACATTACTATTTTAGGAAAAACAATATTCAGCACTCAAATTACCAAGAGAAGGAAACATTTAAAGAAAAAATAAAACAACAAATAGCAGCACTGGGAAACCGGCTGAGACGATACAATAAAAGTTACAAACGTAAAAATGACAACAAACTGTTTAAGAATAACGAGAAAGAGTTCTACAAAAAACTTAATAATGAACCACCAATTGAACAAGGACCAGACAAGGAACAACTACAAAAATTTTGGAAAAACGTATGGGCATCCAAACAACAATACAATCAAAAGGCATCATGGCTTAAAACGGAAAAAAAGAAATACGACACATTAATAGACATGGAGATTAGTCCAATAACTGAGACTGAAGTTAAGAACGCTTTAAATAGATCACACAACTGGAAAGCACCGGGGGTGGATCATGTTCATAACTATTGGTGGAAAAATATAAATATCACAAAGTTGCTTACAAAACAAATTAATGAACTACTAACAAACAACACATATCATCCTAAATTTTTAACGAAAGGAATTACCTCAATGATACCTAAAAAAGGAGATACAACTAACCCAAAAAACTACCGACCCATAACGTGTCTACCCACTTTGTATAAAATAATCACCTCAATTCTAAGCCAAAAAATAATCAAGCACATTGAAAACTCTGGAATCTTAACTGAAGAGCAAAAGGGTTGTCGGCATGGTACATTAGGAAGCAAGGAACAATTGGTGATCGACTCTATAGTTACACAAGATGCTAAAAAGAGGAACAAAAATATGGCAGTTGCATGGATCGATTATCAGAAAGCCTTTGATAGTGTTCCACATTCTTGGTTAATAGATGTACTAAAACTTTACAAAATCAGCCCAAATATAATAAATTTTTTAGCCACAGCAATGAAAACCTGGAGAACGAAACTCGTAGTTAAAACGGAAAAAACAAATATAGTAACGGATGAAATACCGATCCAGAGTGGCATATTTCAGGGAGATTCCCTAAGCCCTTTTTGATTTGTGTTGTGTCTGAACCCACTCTCAAATATGTTAAAAGACACTAGAATAGGATATACACTGAGGTATGAGGATAGTGATTATACAATAAATCATTTATTTTATGTAGATGACCTCAAACTCTATGCATCAACAGAGAAACAATTAGACAGACTTATTGAGACGACACAAAAGTTCAGTCTTGACATCAAAATGAAGTTGGGTTTTGATAAATGTGCAAAATTAGTAGCTCAAAAGGGAAAGTTACAAACTTACGAAAATTTAGAAAATAGCGAAACATTCAGATACCTAAACAATGATTACTACAAATACCTCGGCTATAACCAAAAATTGGTTTTAGATCAAAAAAATATAATAGAAAACACGGAACAAAAAATGGTTGATAGAATAAGAAAAATCCTAAGATCAGAACTAACTGGTAAAAACAAAATCAAAGCCATAAATACGTATGCATTGCCAGTGTTATCTTATTCCTTTGGAATAATCAGGTGGTCTAAGACAAGCATTGAGGCAATGAATAGAAAAATTAGAGTTTTGCTAACAGAATATAGGTGCACCATCCCCATGCATGTACTGAACGTTTATACTTACCAAGAAATGTGGGCGGAAGAGGACTACTAGACCTACACCGACTATGCGATAGACAAATTAATCTACTAAAAACCTACTTTAACAGAAAATCTCTCCTATCGCCATTACACCGTCAAGTCAAGCGACTGGATTATTATTCACCTCTACAGCTCAGCAATAACACCATGCGCGAGACACTGACTAATGACCACATAAGAGAACAATGGCTAGAAAAATCGTTGCATGGAAAATATCCGTATGCCCTATCTCAGGCAGATGCAGAGTTGTCAACCATGTGGCTAAAACATGGACTATTGTTCGCGGAAACCGAGGGTTTTCTGGTATCAATCCAGGACGGAGTAACGCCCACCAGAAACTACCAAAAATACATACAGAAAATTCCAATTGAAAATGATAAGTGTAGAATGTGTTTCGCCAAATCAGAAACAACGGAACATATCCTCTCAGCGTGCAGCAGCTTAGCGCCCACAGAATATACAAAAAGGCATAATTTAACAGCAGGAATAATTCATCAGGAAATAGCCGTACAATGCAAACTTATAGAGAAAAAAGAAAAATATTTTCTATACAACCCATTCCCGTTTTTACAAAACGATAATTATAAACTTTATTGGGATTTCCCAATAATCACAGATAGACCTATCGCAAGTAATCGTCCTGACATAACCCTGGTAGACCGGAAAAATAAGACTGCTTACTTCGTCGATATTTCTCACCCGGCTGACCACAACCTCCTAAATAAAGAGAAAGAAAAAATAAATAAGTATCAAGACCTTTGTACGGAATTTAAGAATATTTATAAACTGGACAAGGTACTTACTGTTCCTATTATAATATCAGTGACGGGACTGATTGGGAAAAACCTGCCACGCTTTCTGAAACAAATAGAAACATAACATTGATGCAAAGATCGGTGATCCTTGAATCATGTAGAATCATGAGAAAAACCCTAAACCTGCCTGAATAGAGTATAAAGGCAGCGGATAAAAAGTTGGACATCTGAAAAAAAAAAAAGAAAAAAGTAAATGAATGATAAATAAATATAAGTTTTAAATACGTACCTTGATTCCCTCCCCTATTTAAAGAAAAAGTATATACTTATTAATAATATCTGAAGCATACTTAATGAAATCCTAGAAGTACTTACCGTGTTAAAACAAATCTGTAGTGATTGGTTATCAAACCCCACTGCAGAATTTCTCCTATCTGGAAGAAAGTAGAAGGATGTAAAAAAAAAAAAAAAAAATAATAAATAATAAAACTTACTTACAATTGCAGACTAAAAAGATGTTACTATGTTATAGAGCCATTCATCCTTTGAGTACCCTCGGTGATCACCCATTAAGAAGGCTATTGGTGATTTCAGACAGACGAAAAGTTAATGTCCAGGTGACCACAATGCCGATTAAAACAACATTTTTATTTTAAATAGCACACCCTATACTTCATACCACCTGTCGTAACTAATTAATGTTCTCTATCAAATGGTATTAGGCTTTCCTATACCTAACTGTCACCGTTTCCCAAGAAAACAATATTTTACCTTATTTGTCTTATTGATTTGATGACATTTTCATAGGCTAGTAAGGCGTACTTTAGATCATTTATTTTTTGCGAAATGGATTGGCTGCGGTGGACCATAAAACTAGCCCCCAAATTCTCCAGACTTAACACCACCAGATTTTTTCTTGTGGGGATATATTAAAAACATTGTTTATGATACGCCAACAACAACACGGGATGATATGAAACAGCGAATTAAAACTGCTTTAGATACAATTGCACCACAATTATTAGCAAAACTCTCAGACTTTCATTTAAAAAAAGAATTCATCTGTGTATTGAAAATAACGGCCAACATTTTGAGCATTTTTTGTAGCTATGGTAAATAGGTATGTATGGTATAGGTATTTTTTTGTTGTTAATTTTTAAGAATTATGAATATGTTACTGAATGTTAAAAATTTGTACCTATTTTATTATTCTTAAGTTTTAACTTTCAGAGTTTGTTAGAATTAGGTACCCAATAAATTGTAGTGTAAAAGTTTTTAAGTACGATTAGTATGGTGCCACTTGATGGTAGAGAAACCTTGTTGTCTTTTAAGTTCCAATTTGTCTACGGAAAAACTTTTGTAATATTCCAATACCGATCAGCCAATAGTAATTTAATAATGTAAATTACAGGGTGTACCTACTATTAAAAGTCAAATCAATGAGATGAATAAGTTAAAATAATTATTTCTTGGGAGACGGTGACAGTTAGGTATAGAGAAGCCTAATACCATTTGGTAGAGGACATTAATTAGTATCGACAGGTGCTATGAAATATAGGGTGTGTTTTTTAAAATAAAAAAAAAGAACAATCAAAAATTGTGACCACCCTGTACAATATTTACAATTGGGCTATATACCGACCTAATGTATGTCCTATCCACTTGCCATTTTAAAATTTTAAACGGTTTAGTTAAAAAAATAAACGCACAGAATGTTTTTCAAAATGACCCTATTTTTTGCAAAAAACGCAAAAATTGGCCCAACGGGTAGATTTAGGTATAGGGATCATAATAATAACTTTACTTTATTTTATCCAAAGTCTTTTTCTACATGCTCCTGGTAGACCTACATACACAGAAGTAAACAAAATTTGCAATTTCAATTTGGTTAGGCTATGAGAGACCGAGGCGAATGTACTGCCCGACCCGGTATATTCAATAATAAAGAAATGAACATCGAATCTCCACGAAATAAGGAGAAGATTGGATAGGATTGGAGATTAGATTTGTAGTTATTTATAATTGATCTGAACTCCACTGGAAATGGACTACTTTGACAACAAAATGTACATTCAGTGTTAGAGTGTGTGTGATATAAGTGAGTAAGTAATAAATTGTAATCTTGAACATATTGCCATGAAAACAAAGGACAAGTATATTAAAAATTTTAATTCTACATCAAAGTGTAAGAAAAAAGGTATTTCTTTTTTATGTTGATATGGTTGCTCGTCCTGGATATTTTAATTCGTTTCATTTTATTACTGGATCTATTGCACTTGTTCAGATTGCCTTGTATTAGCTTAAGAATGGAACAATAAGTTTAGTTTGTACATGACGCACGTTTAGTATAAAAGGAAAGCGCCAATGATTTTTACTTTCAACGAAAGCCTCCATAAACATGGAGTATCGTACCTGTAAAACGTTCGATGCAAGTATAATAATCATCAACGATGTATTATTTTCACATACTTTCCTTTCAGCTCTAATGTATTGTGGGCAACAAAAAGGCCCATCTAGTGAAAGTATGGTTTGCTAAATAAACTTCACATTTTGTACATTTTGTAAAAATCTAACATAGTAATAATTATATTTATTTCAAACAGCCAATTTAAAATACATACTACATAAAATATCCTTTCATTTGTAGGATAAAGAAAATCCACAAAAGCCATCATCAATGTGTTTTTTGGATTGGCAAATTGCGTATGTCTCATCACCTATCATGGATATCGCATACTTTATGATTGTTTGTTCAGAATTGGACATTCTTCGAAATATCGAAAAATATCTGGATATATATTATGCCACGGTTTCAGAAAACCTTCGACACTTTGACTTAGACCCTGACGATATATTTCCACGTGGTCAATTTGACGATCATTGGCAGCGGTTTGCTAAAACTGGCTTGTTCATGGCATTGATGGTTACCAAAATATTACTTGGTTAGTAATTTGCAATTATATGTTTTTAGTGTTATATACAGGATGAGTGACGGACGTAGGTAACACAGACATTTAGGGAAAACAAAGGGTTATTTTGATAAAATGCGTTACTTGAGTAGTTCATTCTTATCCATCAGATTAAATTTTGACATTTTTACCACTGCATATATTATATTTTCGCGCTACCGGTTTTCGAAAAGAAATATTTAGATTTATTTTGAACGGTCATGAATCTCAAAATTCATTTAAACACTTTGACTACCGCCAAATAAATATCAATTTTTTCTAAGAAACAATGAAAATTGGGAGATGATATAAAAAAATATAAGACTAATATATGCCACTGTCCATAACCATTAATAGAAAAAATATTTACTTAGAATACTCTTCGTTTTATAATCATTACAAAGTTAGGTTAAAATGTGACATTTCCCAAACTGACAAATAATTCAATAGAAAAAACAAGAAACAAAATAAGAACTATATACCTACTTCTTTCTTCGCATCAATCTCTCATGAAAAACTTATGAGCCATAACATCCTAAAGAGAGTATGTGCCAATTATTTATTTAGAAAGGACTAGATCCGATTAAAATTTCCATAAAATCTATCAATGTTTTTCTTAATTAAAGAGAATGAAATATATTTTAGATAATTAAAATAAAAGGTGTTGATGGCAAATAGCATAGAAGATCTGCAGAGTGTCCTTGATAGAGTGGTACATTCATGCGAACAGTTCGGCCTTAAATTAAACAGCACAAAAACCAAGTTTATGATTGTCAGCAGACGAAATATAAACACTCAGCTATGGATTGGACAGAATCGAGTGGAAAGAACGGAGAAGATAGTATATCTAGGACAACTACTAAGCGACGACTGGGATCATTCAAAAGAGATAAAAAGAAGAATTGAGATTGCGAGAAATACCTATATACGCATGAAAAAGATACTCTGCGGACGCGATCTTAACTTAACGTTGAGAATGAGAATGATCCGCTGTTACGTGTTTTCTATTCTTCTGTATGAAGTTGAGTCCTGGACACTTACAGAGAATACCACGCAAAAACTTAAGGCCTTCGAACTATGGACGTACAGAAGAATGTTAAGAATAAGCTGGATTGACCATGTCACCAATGTCGAAGTAATGAAAAGAATGGGAAAGGATAAAGAAGTCATTAATACAGTAAAGACCAGAAAGCTCTCCTACTTTGGACACGTAATAATAAGACACCCTGAAATATATAATATATTACATCTAGTACTTCAGGGAAAGATAGAAGGTAAACGCGGACCGGGCAGAAGACGCATCTCTTGGTTAAAAAACTTGAGGCAGTGGTTTGGCCAATCAACATCAGGACTGTTCAGAGCGACTGTCAACAAGGTGAAAATTGTCAACATGATCGCCAACATTCGTTAAACGAATACGGCACTATAAGAAGAAGAAGAAAATAAAAGGTAGCCTTTTCAATTCGTCTGTGCTTACGGATACTTTTCCATCAAAATTAAAGGAAGCTGTCATTATTCCTATATATAAGAGGGGTGATAGAAGCAATGCAAAAAACCATAGACCAATCTCTCTTTTAAGCGTGATGAGTATTGGGTCCACTGCTTTTTTGTTGCTGTATGTAAATGACCTTCCGCAACATAACTCCAGCGACAGCATTTATGTATGCCGATGATACCACACTGGTGGTTTCCGATAGGGACCTCGATGTTTTTCATAAAAAAATGATATCTGTTGCACAAGCATTTGATCTGTGGTGTTAATCATCACAAGACTACCATACTTCAATTTAATAGATACCGACCTCTTGTCTTGTGTGTAACTATAACTACATTATTAATTTTGACACCAATCCAAATCTACCCAACAAAATCACTCTCGAAATTCTGAATTTCATTATATATTATACGAGGCATGTTTTTTAAGTAAGTACCGTTTTGGAATTAAAAAAAGACGTGCAAAGATATCGCTCTAATTTTATTTTTACATGAAAGCCTGTACCTTAATCTACTTTTCTACATAATTTCCGTGAATATTGAGGCACTTGTCATAACGTGGCACCAGTTTTTGAATACCCTCCTCATAAAATTCTGCCGCCTGACGCTGCATTGATTGTCTCATTACGAGGCAGAAACTCCACTAGCAATACTCCTTTTCTGTCCCAAAAAACTGTGCACATGATTTTCCGGGCAGAAATTGTTTGCTTAAACTTCACTCTTTTGGGTGATGATGAATGTCGCCATTCCATGGATTGTTGTTTCGATTCTGGTGTGACGTAGGCCACCCATGTTTCATCACCAGTAACAATTTGGTCTAAAAAATCTTCACTTTCATTGTGGTACCGCTCAAGGAAAGTCAATTCACTGCCTAAACGTTAGGTTTTGTGCAAATCCGTCAACATTTTTGGAACAAACAAGTCAGGAGGCAGAATTTTATGAGGAGGGTATTCAAAAACTGGTGCCACGTTATGACAAGTGCCTCAATATTCACGGAAATTATGTAGAAAAGTAGATTAAGGTACAGGCTTTCATGTAAAAATAAAATTATTGCGATGTCTTTGCACATCTTTTTTTAATTCCAAAACGGTACTTACTTAAAAAACATGCCTCGTAGAAGATTTGACATATATGGCAACACCACCACCTCGAGAATGCAGACGATCACGCCTGATACATTTGTAACCATTTATTTGCAACATATCATCAGATACAGTACTTATTTTATTTATTTTTCACATACACATCAAGCCCATTCTTTAGAACATAATTCTTAAAAATAATAAATTTTGGCAGTACCTAATGGCATACTGACATGCATAGTAAATTTTCAGTTGGTACAATTTCCAAATGTGTATAAGAATTTATATCATGTGGTATTATTATACCATGATATTGTCACATCTTTGGTTCTTTTAAAGGGGCTAGATGTATTCTAATTTTATTCAAAAATGTTTCCTACGATCTTTAATCTAACAGGACTCGCTTGGCTAGTTCTCGATACGTCCCTGGGTCCCTCCTAGTATCATGTTTTCAGACGAAAGCCATTCAAAACGCTACAATCCTACTAACAAGTGGCTGGGTTTATTTAGGAAACACAACAGTTGAAAAGCTAACTAGAAATGAAACGAAGTGAATCAAATAAAACTTAGTTACTGTTTATTATAAAAATGTACAAACTTTAAATAATTAAAAATGCAAATTAAATCAATGAATTTTTAAAAAATAACAAAAGATTTTAACATCTTGGAGTCACTCAAATGGATCGTCTTCAAAGGACTAAAAGTTAAGTTATACGCGCGATCAAAAACTCTTATTTCTTTACTCTTAGATGAACGGTCGTTTTTTCCTAACGTCTAACTCTTACTTAAGAAAAACATCCCGAGCTTCGCGCGTATCAGGTCGTCCGTTTCCTTCGACTGTCCCGTCCGAACTCTCCTCTTTTTAGTTTTTGTCAATTTTTCATTTAATTCTTTCCCCCCTTTCATTAATTTGTTTTATATTTTTCTACTTTTTTATTGGTCCACGCTATTTACTTTTTTCCTACCTTATTACGGATGCTTCTCTTATTTTACTTAGACCGCAAAAACAAAGTCCAAGCACCTCGAGTGAAAATAGCGAGTGAGTAAATTTTGTAAAATGTAAATTATGTATTCCAAAAGGAAGTTTTGTCTAAAATTACTCTCGTTGGAAATAAAAAAACGTAAGGTGATGTAACAGGAAATATCTTCTCGAATGGAAAAATGAATGTATAACTTTATTAATAATTAAATTAATTTATAAAATATTTAATAAATCTTGATACTGTGACAATATACGAGTACATTTGACTTATGTTATTCTTAAGAAATCAAACATTTTTTAAGTTTAAATATTTCCAATTTATTTTTATAATATTTTCAAAATGTTTCGCCAACCCATGTAAATATTATAAAAATAAAGTAGAAATATTATTAAATTATTGGTTGCGTTGGGTGGATGTTATTGTTGTTGTTATAAATGTAAGAATATTTTCGAGGGTTAAGATACTATCGGCCGTAATTCACCCTGTATGTCCGTAGTGCTGCTGAATACTTTCTTTGTAATACAAGTCACATTTCTTATCATTCAATTATTAACCCAAACAAAGGTATTACCTACAGATAAGCTAACCATTAACGTAGAACAACATTTTGCATTCTTTGAAGAGAATAAGAAATCGTTTAAAGTTTTAATTCTTTGAATATGTATAAATTTTTCAAGCACTTAATTGAATGTGGTCTTTAAAATCATTGTCACTGTAGATTATATTTTACATTGTGAGGCTAATCAAAATAAGTACCTAATGAATGATGATGGAAATGGTTATTTTGTAGGTGACTCAGAGGATGCACCAGATCTTGAGAAGTTAGCCGAATCTGGAAGTGATTTGAAAGCTGCGTTTAATTCACACAATTATAATATTGATGTTACTGAAAAATTCCATCACCGGATATCGAGCATAGTAAATATTCTTGCTGAAAAAAACTTAATATAATATTAGTTATAAAAATAAATATACATGTAGGTATAATAATCTAAATTAATGTATTCTTATTAAGTATTAGTTGCTTGTTTATTATATAATAAATACTTAATTGTAAATATCTGCACATTTATTACATTTTTCTAAATAAATAATTAAAAATAATATTTGTAAAATTATTTGCAAAGTATGCGAAAATCCACTAAAAACCTTATCGATGACAGATATTTTTTAATCAATAACAATGTCGACACTCATCATAAAAGGTAAAATTCAATAAAATCTTCGATGTTATCAATTACCATAAATATCTTTACACAAACTAAATTCAATGACCCACGGCAATTACAAATAAACACCCCGTACATAACCGATAATATAATACCCACATACATTATACGCCTCAAACAGTGAAGGCTTATCTAATTTTTTACCAACTACATTAATTCCACAACTAATAATCCGACTAAGTGATTATCTCAAATTTTTCCTAATATTGCAACGCACCCAAAACCGTTGCACCACTATACCATAGCATAAGTATATCTTTATGCTGTGACTATACCTCGTCATTAGATTAGTTCTGAAAACGGCCGCACATAATCAACCGTGTTAACTGTTAACAACAAATCATCAAAATGCCAAATAAACACAAAGAAATATCCGTAAAATAAGTATAAAACCACATCGAAAGTATTTTTAATAATTGCTTGTTACATAAAGCAACAAGACTTTAAGTTATGTTGGAAATTTGTTTCACACTACCATGCTTCCACCAGACAGCCGTTTCGTCGATCCACGACTCATCAGTGGTGATCGGCAGGCAGTGTGACCCAAATTTCCAACATTTACAAAGAGCTTATACTAGCACGAGAATTGATTGAGAGAGAGCGAGAGATGTTTTGTAAGTATTTTTATTGGGCGGATATAACCATTTTGAAGTTCCCTGAGACGATTAAGACCATTTCCAGATGGAAGCCTGTCTGTGTGTCTGTATGTTTTCTTGAATGATAGCGCCCAAACGTTTTAATCAAATGAGCTAAATTTTGGTAGGTATATGAGTTTGGGGGGTCCTAGGATGAACCCATTAGTTTTTGGTTCACATCGCTTAAGCCCTGTGATAGGGGTGGACACAATCGCTAAATTTTCAAATAGCAGTAGGGGTCGAGTGACATATCATTAAATCGTTATTTATCTACTTTACAGCGATAGGTTACTTTTGATATTTGCCCCCAGAATTTTCACCAGTTAGGTAGTTGGAACCTTTCTTATTACAATTAAAATACAAGATGTTCAAAGAGGGTTATGTGGCGTAATTGATAGAGCGTTCGCTTCGCATGGGTCCGAATCGCAGCTCTGGCAAAACTTTTTTTTTCTAATTGTTGAATAAAGTAGTTTGTTACGTTAGTTTATTGGAAATAATTAAATATATAATAATAATTTATCTGATGTTAAAACAAAAACATCAGAGAAACTTGTACATAGGTTAATTAATTTCGAGCGCAAATATTCTGGTATATTTTTGACATTTAGTTGACTAACCCTCCGTAGTGCGGCCTTACCAGAGAATTACTCCGTATGCAAGGAGATTTCGATTGTGCCGCAAAGACAGCTGTCCACTATATCTCACACGACTACTCTAAGTTGCGTTTCCTTCTAGTTACACCTCAGCTGAACATACTCTCCTTACTCCTTTTGTCATTGTTTTTCGTTCGAGTGATCAAAACGCAATTGGATTTTCAAGGTTGCCGGATGTCGCATAAATATAATCAACAGTGTCGACCATATGCGTCACCCGCCTGAGTAATTAGTATGCAGTGAGTGCAAGAGCTGCAATATAAATAAATGCAAAAATAAATCATTTATTGCACAAACATAAAATACAAAAAATAACATACATTGCGATATTACAATCTGTAATCCGCCTATCCAACTTTGTGCAAAAGGTAAGAGATTTGGCTCAAGGCCATTCTTCCACTCTACCTATATTTGCAACATAACTAATTAATTCACAATAAAAACAATAAAGTAGCAAAAGAAAACAAAAACAGTTAAATTAGATTACATTAAAAAACAAAAAGCAAAACAGAGCAGCTGTCGCAATTAAACAACACTTCGCAAGTTATTTAGGCGAGTAGATTTCCATGAGAAAAGCACACACATCTTTTTTTTTTTTGTTCTAATGACTTTACTTTTATTAAAAGATATGACGATTTGCGAATTATTTTAAAAATATTTCCCTTCAAAGAAATCTCAACAAAAGTAAACGGTGTACTGAGGCCAATATTTAAATAGATGAAAAAAATACATGGCATATTTTACACTTGTTTTGATGTTGAGAACTCTACCCGCACTCGAACCATGTTTTCGTAGGGCAATACATTGAATAAAAGCTATCACGTTTTAATATTTATACCAGCGGCAATAGACTCACTTGCGGTCCTCGAGACAATAGTCCAAACTTCAAAAAAAAAAAAATTGTGATCGAATCGAGTATATCGATACATTTCTTGCATCTCTATTAATGATATAAAGTTTACATTCTGCGTCAACTTAAATGTACCCGTTAGTTATGCAGTTTAAAGTATTCGCCGCCTCCAATGAGTAACGTGTAGCAGAATTATCTTTGACCATATCAGTCATAGTTATTTATACTAAAAGGTTGTCTTGTTGCAGATTGATCACTTGGTCTTGTTAATACTCAGGCAAAGTAACATATACCAAAAATAAAACAACAAAAAATATAAATGTTCCATATAACTAATAAATCTACTGATATTTACAATACTTAATATTATATAATATACAAACACCTAATATAATATACAAACATCTAATACTAAATAAGAAGACATTAATTATACATACATCATGTATATTTATTTTTTAAAACTAATATTATATTAAGTTTTTGTCAGCCAGTATATTTACTATGCTCGATATTCTGCGTTGGAATTTTTCAATAACATCAATCTTATATTTGTGTGCAGTAAGCGCATTTTTCATATCACTTCCTGATTCGGCTAACTCTTCAAGATCTGGTGCATCCTCTGAGTCACCTACAAAATAACCATTTTCATCGTCATTTATTACTTATTTTGAGTAGCTTCACAATGGAAAATATAATCTACAGTGCGAACAATACTAGAGACCACAATTAGTTACAAAAAGAAATACGTATGAAAGATTAATATACAGAATTCAAATATGCATTGCGAGTATTTTATGTTGTGTTTGAACAAATGCAAATGATTTCTTTGAAAGAATTACATTTATTTCATACTAAAACGAAACTACTACTACAAAAAATAAAGATAAGTATAACAAATCAAAATAATTTATTGCTTTAACTCTCTTCCTTGGAATTTAAGACTAGGGTATCTTACAAAATCACCGTAGTTAAGCCCAATTGTCACTCCGGGTTTAACAAAAAGCTTTTTTTAAGAATGAAAATGAAGGCAAATATAACCAGAGCCAGTGTCAATGGTTCGAAAATTCTTTTAACATCTTGTCCTCCCAAAACAAATTTTTCGTTTCATCCACAAGCTCTACACTGAAGTGAATCACAGAATATCATCTCATGTGTTAGTTTAAAGCCTGCCTTGTGATTTTGCAGCTTGTTTTCCCATCTTGAAATCTGACAGGGTGATGTCTTTGATAATTCTATAATTCTTATCAGATTGGCTGGATGTTAGCGCGAGGAGGAAATATGAAAATTTAGTTTTTAAATGCCTTTATTATATATTCAATCATAATTTGAAAATGGAGTACATTGTAATGTTTTTTGCTGGGCAATTACTCGGAAATATTTAAAAATGCACGGGTAAATTTCCTGGTAATGACAAATGTAGCATCGGATATTAAAAATCACCATAGCAACGTCGACAATACAAGCAAACTAAATTGACAGTTTAAATTATTTCTCTCATTTTGAAATACGACAACTAATATAAATCATTTTAACAATGTATTCCATTCTGGAGTGGAGTAAATTTATTTAATGGGAATGGAAGTCAATCCTCCACGAAACAACTCAAATATATTACGCTACCAAACATGTTTTGGAGCTTCATGATCCATCATCAGTGGCAATACACTCAATTATGAAAAACTACAATGGAATGTGCAACAAGAACGCGACATTGTACTTTTCACACCATTAAGTTTTACAATATGGGTACTCACCATTTCGTGAAAATTTATGTAAAATTAATAAAAACTGACAAATGAAATATTATGCGATATGGGAAATAAAAGTCAATCTCCACAAAATAAGTTTAATAAATACCTTTAAGGCTCTTCAGTCAGTCACCATACATCTTTCGAGGCACCCGGCCTCATCATCAGTGGTGGGTTTGATATATCAAAAAGCTGGTTTATGTAATTGAACATATACAAGAAAACACAAAGTCATTTCGTCAAAGAAATTATATAAACACAAAAATCAATTGTTAAACGACAACTGGTACAATCAACACCGTACCAATAATTAACAAAAAGAAAAATAGGTACGACACCAATAATTTTTATTGAAATATGATTTTGTTTTTTGTGTTTATGTAATTTCTTTGACGAAATGACATTTGTTTTCTTGTATATGTTCAATTACATAAACCAGCTTTTTGATATATTAAACCCACCACTGATGATGGGCCGGGTGCCTCGAAACATGTATGGTGACTGACTGAAGACCTTTAGAGATATTTATTAAACTTATTTTGTGGAGATTGACTTTTATTTCCCATATCGAATATTGCACTCCACTTGAATATGGACTACTTCTTTAAATTGAAATATTATGTGTGTTTTTATTTGTATAACACCTCTCAATTATGATTCATTGTTGACACGTTTTCAAAATTAGTCGTTAAGTACAGACAAATATCACGAAACCTTATTATAAAAAACACTGATATTAATATGAAATATAAAAGTATAATATATGCAATGGTAAAACTGTCAAAATTTTTACACTGATGGATTAGATTGATATACTCAAGTAACCCATTTTTCAAAATAATCCGTTGTCGGTTTTTCCTAAAGGTACCTACGTCCGTGAATCATCCTGCATATAACAATAGAGTTATTCTTTCGTACTGAACTAAGTGAACAATCTGAAAATTGTCAGTTCATTCACGATTGTGCGTATTCTTTCGACAGCGGTCACTTCTACCAAACTGATTAAAATTCCCACCCCAGCTTGCCGCTTACTGATCAACCTCCAGGTACCGGTTAGTTCGTTCAGTTAACCTCTAAAAGTATTGAATATTGAGAGGTAATAATTGGAATATGATTTCGAATCAAACCAATAAATTGTAAAAGTGAAAGACAATCACAAAAAAGATGATCTTTCGGTTTCGCCAAATATTCAGTTCAGTATAATCACATTCA
Organism: Apoderus coryli; assembly: GCA_911728435.2. NCBI lineage: Eukaryota > Metazoa > Arthropoda > Insecta > Coleoptera > Attelabidae > Apoderus > Apoderus coryli. The sequence goes on along the minus strand of OU452199.1, from coordinate 26,906,797 downwards.
GTTTAATCACATTCACTTGTTCAGATCAATCACTACGAAAGAATAACCCTAATAAAACATATATGTAATAGCAAATCACTAACCAAGTAATATTTTGGTAACCATCAATGCCATGAACAAGCCAGTTTTAGCAAACCGCTGCCAATGATCGTCAAATTGACTACGTGGAAATATATCGTCAGGGTCTAAGTCAAAGTTTCGAATATTTTCTGAAATCGTGGTGTAATATATGTCGAGATATTTTTCGACATCTCGAAGAATGTCCAATTCTGAACAAACAATCAGAAAGTATGCTATATCCATGATAGGTGATGCTACATACGCAATTTGCCAATCCAAAAAACACATTGATGATGGCTTTTGTGGATTTTCCTTATCCTAAAAATAAAAGCACATTTTATGTTAGATTTTTACATAATGTAACAAAATGTGAAGTTTGTTTCGTAAACCACACTTTCACCAGATGGACCTTTTCGTTGACCCACAATACATTGGTGGAAAGTATGTGAAAATAATAAATCGCTGGTGCTTATACTTGCATGGAAAAACGAACTCTAGTGTTTGACACACAACATGCTTATTGAATCAAAGCTCACTACAATACGGCTGGATAAGAAATTAAATGCGGTAAAATGATTAAATGGGTTTTTACTTCTTCTCGGGCTACCACTGTGCACTTTGTTTCACTGGGCGTGTTGCATGCTCAAACACTGGATGTGAGTTGCTCCATTTTAAATATTATCCTACCAATTGACAAAAAAAACTTTAACATTTTTCTTTGTTGAAGTATCCCCTCGCATCATTGCAAAATAAAGAGACCCATTCAATGAATTATTTAGGTGGAAGTCCTAATATTTCTCACAGATACTGTACCGAAGTTACCTACATAATATGTATAATGTTTTAAGGATTTTATTAGTATGTATGGTTTATCTTTCTCAGATTCTCCCAATGGTTTTTAATTTCGCATATTCTTGACAATTCCACTCATGTATATTCCATTTGTAAGTACAAAAATTGTAGTTTACTATCGGCTAAATACGAGTAGGAAGGAACAGAAATGCAAGTGGATAAAAAATATCGGATACATTACGTTACCGTAGCAACGCGAGCATTTATTATTTGTTTATCAAGGGTTGCGCGTCTCCTGTGTTTGAATATTGTAAACGTCAAAAACAGAATTAAGCAGTAAATAATATTTCATTATGTCGCGATTTGGAAATATTTGCGAGACAGAAATGATAAAGGAGATTGAAAAATCAACTCCAGAAAATACAAAAAAAAAAGTAATTCGTCTATTTGGAATCTATTTTGCTACAACGAAACTTCAATTTGGAAACCGAACAGTCAGTGGAAAATGTGGCAGGTATATTGATGGACTAGGGCTTTAATATGAAGAAACAGAATGGTGAGGATGATAAAGAATACGTGGTGAAAACAATGTGGAACACAACAGCAAAAATGTTGCAAGTATTGTATTTCGAAAAATTCAATGTTATTTTCAACCCCTTCACTGATTTGGCATTTACGAAATCCCGTGATGGACGTAATCTAAGCGAAAGAACTTAGAAGGTAACTTAGAAAAACGTAAAAATTGTTCAATAGCATTAACTAAGAGTGAAATTGTTAAAATGGCATCAATATGTGAGGAAAATAGTCGCATAGGTCTTTTAAAATGATTTTTTCATATCGTTGCATATGAATTAGCTTGGCGAGGAGGTGAAGCTGCAAATTGTAAAGTACACTATTTTAAAGAAGAAAAATCGAACAATGGTGATTTAACTGGTCGCATTGAATATAATACAATTTTTTCCAAATCATGTCAAGGTGGGTCAAATAATTGCTGTGATAGTAAATGGCTAATAAAAAACATAGAAAACCCTAGCATATGCCCAGTAACATTGTTCTATAGAATATTATCACATAGACCGAATCATATTTATTACAACTGATAGATTATTTATAACTCCCAATCCGTTTTGGAAAAATAATTCATCAAAAGGTTGGTACAAAAATCCTAAAGGAGTCAACGAAATTCTTAAGTGGGCGAAAATTTCTGAAAAAATTGGACTGGATACAAAGAATAAAAAAGTTTCCAATCATTCTCATCGCTCAAGCGCCGTGTCAACTTTACTAAAGTAGGTAATGAACAAGAATTAATTAAAATAACTGGTCATTCCTCTTCCAAGTCTATAAAGCCTTCTTTAGAACTTGATAATAAGCATTATTCATTATTATGACCAGTTATTTTAATTAATTCTTGCTCCTTCGCAAATGTCTACTAGACCAATTGTATATAATAATTGTATTTTTGAATAATTGTTCTTTCTAAACATTATTCATCTTCTTATTGTTCTTTTAGTTTGTTAAATAAAGTTTAATTGAATTGTGTTTTCTATTCATGGATTCGTCTTACCAAATACCACGCGAGCTCAAAGCTAGCAGAATATTTTTTAGGATGGTTTTCTCATACTTACTTTCATATAAGTAATTTAACTCGATCACTCGAGCTACGCTCTCGTGATTTTGTCAGAACAGCTTTCGTTAAATTACCAATGAAATTAAGTATTCGAAATTAATCACAAAAAATATCCGGCTAAATCTGAGCTCTTGTGGTATTACCCCCGATAATTGTGTTCCTTATTGTAACGTCCAAAATTTTTCTGTATAACGTATTTATTAAACTGTATTATCCGTAACTCACTTAGGTTAGGATCTTAAAAACCCAACGTACTCAATGCTTATAAAATCATTGCCGCTTTCTTTATATTCCAAATAGATATTTGCACTCAACCTCACTGTATCGCACGTTTCATGAACAAACTGAATTTATTGTTCATTCTTAAGCTAACAGAAGTGATTCTGAACAAGTGAAATTGATGCGCGTAATAAAATGAAACCAGGTAATATATCCAGAGCGCGCAAAGTAATCAAGATAAAAAACACCTTTTTTAATTGAAATTTGATGGGCTTCTTCACTGACTTATATAACACATACTCTAACATCGAATGCACATTTATTTTGAAAAAGTAGTCCATTCTTGAGTGGAGTTCAGTTCAATTCTAATGAAATATAAATCGAATTTCATCGAAATATCTACTAGATTGTACATCTATGTCTGCAGTAAACGAGTTAATGTTGTTACATATTTAGATTTACCTAACAACCTACCTGATATTTAAACATCATGTTGTTGCACCATGAGTCTCCATGAACCAGTACTGATTGGGAATTTGGTTTCAATACTTCATTCTGATATACTCCTAAAATATCTATCATGAATTTGTTGAATCTGGCTTGTATATTTTCGTTACAGCTTTTCACAGCTGCTATGCCCTCATCGAAAATTTTTTTCATTGGATGCTCCTTCTCCTCTGCATTCTCTTGATTAGGTTTGGCGAATGGATGTTTCCGATAACCTTCCACTAACTCGTTGAATTCTTCTGGATGTAAATGTTTCATAGCTAAGGATATTGCATGGTATTTTGCATATTCTTGAAGTACGATGGTCACATGATCTTCTTCCATAGGATTTTTTCGGTCCCATAATGAATATCCTAATAATCAAAAATAAATTTATATATTCTAATAGGAGACAAATTCCAAAATTTATGGAAATAGATTTCTCCAAATTATATTAATCAAAAAGAAACCGAAGCAAAAAATAAAACATCGTGTTATTGCTTGGCAAACGAATCTGTGACAACGAAAGGAATGCGGACAAAAAATTCTATATTGCCAAATTTAACTACAAAAAATTACGAGGTCTAGAAAAGAAGTCGTATTAATTTGAACATTGATTTTTTACAATTACAAATAATAATAATGAAAAAAGCTCAGAATTTTTAGGTGGTTGTTTGTTTTATTTGTACTTAATAGCTAAAATTTTTACCACAGAATATTAAAATAGGGAAAAGAAATTACGATCTTCTGTAAAATCGGCAATACCACGCGAAATAGGTGGTTAGACGCCGCCTGAATGAGCCTAATTGGTGCGTAGACGCTCGCACGTTTTGTCGCCATGCGGGTGTTCAAGTCGCAATTGGTGTTATTAGCTCTCCATATCATATATGTAATATATGTATATATAGAGACTACTAGTTTCATGAAAAAATTTTTTTTTTAATTTCACCGGAAATACTTGTTTTTGGTCATTTTATACATAAAAAAGTAGTTTTAAAAAAATGTCTGTCTGTCTGTCTGTCTGTATGCACGATAACGCAAAAACCACTTAACAGCTTTTAACCAAATTTGGTAGAAAAATACTATAGGACATGGCAAGGAGCTGATTAGATTTTGAGAAACATTGAGCGTAGGCAAACGGTTTAAAAGAGGGTTCAAAAATTAAAAAAATTCATAGTTCTTAAACTTATCCGAAATACTTCATAATTTTTTACGCATGTAATTGAACATAACCTAAAATATTGAACATAAAATATTAGACCACATTGGCGTTCGAAAATAGTGTAAAATGGGGTAAAAAATATTTAAAAAAAACGTACTTCTTAAACAGAGCAGAAATATTAACTAATTATTTATAGCTTTAATAGAATATAACCTATAAAATATGTCATAAATAACTTACTTTCATAGGCGTTCGTAACTAGTGGAAAAGGGGTCAAAAAATAAAAAATATATATTTCCTAAACTTATTCAAAATGTGGAATAATTTTTCATATTTGTGATAGAATATAACCTAAAAAAGGTTACATAAAAGAATTGGTTCACACAGGCATTCGAAAATAGTGTAAAAAAAAGGGTCAAAAACGAAAAAAAAATGTTTCCCAAATATAACAGAAAAATTGGCTAATTATATATAGCTTTGATATAAGGTAACCTAAAAAATGCAGCATAAAATTTTTATTTACATAGGCGTTCGTAAAAAGTAGAAAAAGGGGTAAAATAAAAAAAAATAAAAAATGTAAAATTTTTTATATTTAATAGTTGAATTGGTGTTAAAAATACACGACAAAAATTAATGTACCATAGGCGTCCGTGAAAATTCTATAAAAGGGTCAGAAAAAATTTGTATCCGTGATAACTCCAAACCCACTTAACGAATTTTAACCACATTTGGTACGAACATACTACAAGATATTTATAGGTGGTGATTAACATTGAGCGTAGGCAAGGGGTTTAAAAGAGGGTTCAAAATTTAAAAAAATCATAGTTTTTAAACTTATGCGAAATATTGAATAACTTTTCATAGTTGTGATAGAATATAATCTAAAAAATGTTACATAAAAGAATTGGTTCACACAGGCGTACGAAAATAGTCTAAAAAAAAGGTCAAAAACGAAAAAAAAGTGTTTCCCAAATATACCAGAAAAATTGGCTAATTATATATAGCTTTGATGTAAGATAACCTAAAAAATGCAGCATAAAATTTTTATTTACATAGGCGATCGTAAATAGTAGAAAAAGGGGTAAAATTAAAACAAAATGAAATGAAATTTTAGACAAAAAACTTCCACAGGCGATTGAACTTACTGAAACTATACTTCTAGATAAATCCTGCGTTAAATTTGACGCAGGATTTATCCAGAAGTATAGTTTCAGTATGAAATGAAATGTAAACATTTTTATATTTAACTAGTTGAATTGGTGTTAAAAATACACGACAAAAATTAATGTACCGTAGACGTCCGTGAAAATTTTATAAAAGGGTCACAAAAATTTGTATCCGTGATAACTCACAAACCACTTAACGGATTTTATCCACATTTGGTACGAAAATACTACAGGATATTTATAGGTGGTGATTAACATTGAGCGTAGATAAGGAGTTTAAAAGAGGATTCAAAAATCATAGTTCTTAAACTTATCCCAAATATTGAATAATTTTTTGTGCGTTTAATTAAATATAACCCAAAATATTTTAACTAAACAATTAGACCACATGGACATTCGAATAAAGTGTAAAATGGGGTAAAAAGGTTAGAAAAAACGAATTTCTTAAACATAGCAGAAATATTGACTAGTTATTTATAGCTTTGATAGAATATAACCTAAAAAATGTGTTATAAATAACTTGTTTTCATAGGCGTTCGTAAATACTGTAAAAGAGGTCAAAATAAAAACATATATACTTCCTAAACTTATTCGGAATACGGAATAATTTTTCGTAGTTGTGAGAATATAACCTAAAAAATGTTACATAAATGAACTGGTTCACACAGGCGTTCGAAAAAGGGTCAAAAACGAAAAAAAAAATGGTTTTCCAAAGATAACAGAAAAATTAGCTACTTATAGCTTTGATATAAGATAACCTACAACATGCAGCATAACAATTTTGTTTACATAGGGGTTCGTAAATAGTAGAAAAGGGGACAAAATAAATTATTTTGCGTACAAGAACTTGGCCTAGAAGATTTGAAATATAAAATATATACGTATAAATAGTGCCTCCAAAGAGAAGAAAAATGAACAAAACCCGATACTTAAAAAAAATAGCTGATGTCTAAAACAAAACAAAAATTTATTAAATTTAGATAAATGACAAAAAAGTCATAAAATTATTACTTTTACACTTAAATATGGAGAGCTATTCGTGCCTCGAGGGCAACAGTTTATTTATACTTTTGTTGTCGTGTATGAGTTGCAATATTATCAAATATTATATCAAATTATTATTGTATATTTAGTGTTCTGTTAGTTTAGTGTTTTAGGTTCATAACAATTTTTCTTTGTTCTTGTAGAAATATAAGCTTACACATTGTTCGTTGTTTATTAAGGGATCAAAACTGGAAATTTTTATTGAATCTACTTAGAATTTTGGTATTTTAAAGATTAACAATATAATTGTGACAGAAGTTAACACTATACCAAAATTACAGTGTCCAAAAATCCTCGTACCAATAAATTTTTCAATACCACTCTCGATTTTAGATATTTCGAAAACTAAAACTATTAAGTAACAAAAATATGCAATTTTATTGGCTAAAAAAATTAGGGTGGTTCGATTTAAAAAAACATCTCTTAGAACGCCTCCGTATATGTCCGAGTTAAACCCAATAGTAATAAATTATATTTACCAAACACAAAATTGTTTTCGTTAACTGCGAAATCTTTTTATTTCTTTTTTTTTAGAAAAATATGCAAACGGCATAGCACGTTTTTGACTTATACCGAGTACAGATACACACACACATACTATCGTATTTAAGTTAGATCTTTATATCTCTTTCTGTCCAAAAATAACATAAATATCCCTTCTAACTTCTCTCCCTCTAGTACCAAACACACCCAAACATCCCAAGAAAGGCAAAAAAAGATCTAAGAGCAACGTCGAATAAGCGACAACACGGAAAAAGGTAACAAATCCACTTCATTCAACTTCGCGGGGGACGTGAAATGTCCTTTCCGTGTGCGGGAACGTAAAATGTATGACAAAGAGATGTTTTTGGCGACATCTACCGTGAGCAGGCAATATGCTCGGTGAAACACAGTTCACAAACGATGGTCGGACAAGAAGTAACAACTCCATTATATCCTATTGCCAACACTAGATGCGCCCCTAGATTGGTTTATTTCGTGGAGGTTGACTTTTTATTTTCCTCAATAACACTCACTCCACTTCAATATGGACTACTACTTTCGACCATACTTTTGACTTTAAATCAGATATTACATAGGGAGTTACTGTGATAAAGCGAGTAGTCATTAAATGTGTTTTGCTTAGTCTTTATGGAGTACCTAAACGTAGAACCTAAAGTCTCTTAGTAAAGCCGCCAGTAGAGAAGTTGATATGAAATATTGTAAGCAAATTCAATAAACATATGGGTGGAGTAGACAAGTTCAGTTTTTTTTATAGCGTGGTCAATGACTGGATAATTTATAGACAATGAAGGAAAAGTGTAGAAACAGCAACAACTGGAACAAATCGTCTAAAGTATATTAAATGTTATTTTTATTTATTTTATCATGCTTCGCTAATACTGGTAATTGTCATAATACAACTTTCGATAGCTTAAGTTAGGCCATACGAAAATCTATACTGTATCAATATTTTACTAACATTTTTTTCTCCTTGTGCCCTATAAATTTTATGCATGATAATATTATGATTAATAAAGTATAAATTAATATCTTTACTACAAGTGAATAATGAGGCCATATATTCTGCTATAATGAAACAAATCAAATGTGTACTAACCTGCTTTCTTGATATTTTCTAGTACGAAGGATTCATTGTTCTCCAATTCCAAGGCCCCATAAAACTTTGCTACAGATTTAAAAGGGTTAGAAATAGCTCTCTCTTCTTGAAATTTTATAAATTTGGGAAGTACTGTATTATAGAATTTAATCTCTTTCAGGTATACTTCTCTTATAGGAGCCATTTGACGAAATTTCTGGCCAGTATGTGCCGATTTTAAAACCAAATGCAGTTCTTTTGAATGGTCATTTTCCTCAATTCTTAAAAATTTAACTATACCCAAATATCCATCGCCTTTAGCTGTTTGTCCTTCGATAATAATTTCATAATTTTTAAAATCATTTTCACGAGCAACACCGTTTAAAAATTGAACCTGTTCGTAACTTAACTGATCCATTAAGAAGAACTAATTTGTATTTATGTATTATTACACAACTTTACGTAATGCGTAGGTACACTCAAAAGAGAATGAGTACTGATTCTAAATTATGTTCTAACTCGTCTGTTAACCTTGGTTAATAAACACTAATTAATTATATTGTAAATGTTTCCATAAATAGATAGTAGATATTTGAAGTACAGTATGTGTCAGAAATAATAATATACTATAGTTATGATGAACGTAGTACTTTATTCATTTCAATATTTCGATTCGCGTGTTTCAAATTTGTTATGCAAATTATGTAGCAAATGCATATTAAGCGAAATATTACAAATCTTATGATAATGCAAATCCTGTGGAATCGACAACAGGTAGTTATTGTGGGGTTGTGTTGTATGGAAGTACATGCATAAACAATAATTCTATCGTTGATTGTTAGAAATATTCATTCAACGGTATTATCAGAATGTTCCTGTTTGTTATACAAGGTGCCAGAGATTGAACTTTCATCATAAAACCATGGGCGTGTATTTATTTGTTGTCTTTCATAAAAGATAAGTCACATACAGGGTGTCCTACGGTGGCAACCCATTAGATTATTTCAGAAACTACTTCGAATTGAATTTTGAAAATTTCAGTGTCTATATTGTCAAATATGCTCTACTCAAATAATATAATAGCAACGGCATAGCACTTCCGGTTATACCGGAAGTTGATGGCAACTTTGTTATTTTAAATGGAATACCCTATATATTATTACGTTTTTGGATTCTAAATAAGATTTCACACATATTTCATGTATCATGTCCTATACCTAACGTCAGTCGTTTTTGACTTATATCAAGATTTAAGTCAAAATTGACAGTTTAGGGCTCCATAAGAATTCCGTTTTTTCCTTGTAAATCAGTATTTAATAATTATTTTGCAGGTATTTTCATATCAGGTGAGATCTTCTTTTTCGAATTGACTAGACATTTTCTGATTAGTTTATACAGGGTGGTCAAAAGATTCTATTGAAAACAGTTCAAGGAAAACAGTTGAAAGTCAATTTTTTCAAATGGAATGGGTATATTATTATTATTTTATCTTCCTTAGCATTAAAAAATAATGCAATTTTGTAATAGGTTATCATTTTCTAAAATGCATAGTTCTCGAAATATCGTCATTTTAAATTTTTCTGCAGCGCCTACCGTTGTCTCTCTGGAAGCTAGCTAATTAATTTAGTTAGCCATGAAAATAATGACATTTCTCTGAATTAGCATAAACGTCGAACTAAATATGAAATTAGTTGTTGCTATCCAACCAGTCGTTATTTATCAATATTTGTGACCATTATATTTTACAATAACTATTACAAAATGGAAAATATTTATTCATATGCTGATATTGTAAATGTATTAGTAATCCATGGAGCATGTAACAAAGTGATTAATAGAACCCTGTAGAGTATTTAACGAGAGAAACCCGCATTTGCCAACAATGACTAGAGAAAAATTAAGAGGAATTTTGAGAAATCAAATACGGTGGGGGCAGTGTCATGAAAATCGAGTACTAAAAATACCTGTAACTACAAATGAGGATAATGTGGTAAATGTTTTGGCATATTTTAATACATATCCTGAATCATCAGTGCGTGCTGATGAACAAGATCTAGAAATTTCAAAATCCTCTGCCCAAAAAATATTAAAAAGTAGTGGTTAACATCCATCTAAATTCAAATATTTTTGTGGTCTGGAAGCAGGTGATGCCGAACGACGAGTACGGTTCTGCGAAACCATTTTTACACGAACGCAAGAAGATCCTGGGTTTCTGCAATAAGTGATTTGGACAGATGAGTCGAAATTTTCGAGAGATGGAATCGTTAATAGACATTTTTGGGCTTCTGAGAATCCGCACGCTATTCGAGAACGAAATTTTCAAAATAAATTTAGTGTGAACGTTTTTTGTATGGTGAAAGACACACATGTTGAATATTTTATTTACGAGCATAATTTAAATACGGAAGATTATCTTTATATTTTGCAAAATGTTATGGCGCATTTTTTGGATGATCTACCATTAAATAAATTAAGAAGTTGTTGGTACCAGTTAGTGTGACGTTTATGGTAATTCAGAGAAATGTCATTATTTTCATGGTTAACTAAATTAATTAGATAGCTTCCACAGAGACAACGGTAGGCGCTGCAGAAAAATTTAAAATGACGATATTTCGAAAACTATGCATTTTAGAAAATGATGACCTATTACGAAATTGCATTATTTTTTAATGCTAAGGAAGATAAAATAATAATAATATACCCATTCCATTTGAAAAAATTGACTTTCAACTGTTTTTCTTGAACCGTTTTCAATATAATTTTTTGACCACCCTGTATAAACTAATCAGAAAATGTCTTGTCAATTCGAAAAAGAAGATCCCACCTGACAAGAAAATACCTGCAAAATAATTATTAAATACTGATTTACAAGGAAAAAACGGAATTCTTATGGAGCCCTAAACTGTCAATTTTGACATAAATCTTGATATAAGTCAAAAACGACTGAGGTTAGGTATAGGACATGATACATGAAATATGTCTGAAATCTTATTTAAAATCCAAAAATGTAATAATGTATAGGATGTTCCATTTTAAATAACAAAGTTGCCATCAACTTCCGGTATAACCGGAAGTGATATGCCGTTGCTATTATATTATTTGACTATAGCATATTTGACAATATAGACACTGAAATTTTCAAAATTCAATTCGAAGTAGTTTCTGAAATAATCTAATGGGTTGTCACCGTAGGACACCCTGTAGACTTATACCAACTACTCACATGAGTAATAAAAATTCAGTACCATGGGAGGCTATAACAACATTTTTAAAGCAGTACTATTGTTGAACGTTTGTATAAATTTATCAACTAGGGTTCAAAAATGATAAAAAAGCAAAAAATATATATTTATCCATTTTGAACAGAAACAAACCAAATAAAACATGTAAAAACAGGGATATATTGAAAAGTACCTAGAAATAAATGACCAAAATACGTAAATAATACTAAAAGTAGTCTCATTTGTTGAAATTTACATCTATAAATGTCTTTTATGCTTATCCTAATAAAAAATAAAAGTAAAGAAGTTAAATGACGCTACAAGTTGTTAAAAACAATACAGATAGTCTATTTTTCATATAAATACTTCCGTAATACCGTAGACTGTATTTGTGTATGTGTGACAAACATTCAAAAACTGGGGAAAATAGTATATTTCTGTTATTATTATTAATTTATTATGACCAACTGTGGTGAACGTGTTAGTTTATAATGTAGATTGTATCGAACTGTGAACAGTGTAAAATGGATATTATTAGAAGAAAATTGTTGATAGAGTTTGTACTTTAACCAAATTTGCGCGAAGTTCAGTAGTTAGGATAATATAATTAATTTAGGCCAAGTAATTGACCACAACCTTAAAAGAACCAAATAAAAAAACCGCAGAAAAAACTGTATCTTGATGAGACATGGTTCGATACTCATTTATTCCTAATGCGTCAATATGATCAGCAAAACAGATTAAACTATCGTGTGCTGCTTCGTATCATGCAAGGCAACTAAATAAAATCCCCATCAAATACGCGAAAAACAAACGGACATTCACGAAATGATGATGAAAACAAAGGCTAAGTTACTAGAGCTTGTTAGACAAGAAAATTAACAAAAAGAACATGTTTTTGATAATCTTTGGAAATTGCATGGACATATACTTCTGAGGCTACCCTCAACTCCATTGAACTAGTTTGGACACAGCTCATAAAACTGCTACAAAAACGTAGTCAGTCACCTACTTTGACTGGTTTGTAAAATGTTAAATCAATTTTAGATGATTTAAATGGTACAGATATATGGAAAAATTGTATTAAACATATTTTAGAATTTAAAAACATTTGATACACTAATGCCCAAATAAAACCCGTTGTGATTCAAGTCAGCAGCGAGGTCATACCGGAGGAAACTTGAAGCAAAGGAGAATAAGGCTATCAGAATAACACTAGACGCACCAAAGTTCGTGAGGAACGACCGAACCGTAGGGATTACCGGAGGGATTTAAGTCTCATCTCCTTGACAGAGCATCTCGCACATCGAGCATTTTCGGTTTTTGAAAAGGCAGAGCGACATCAGAATCCACTTCTGTGGGCAGCGGTGGAATACAACCCCGAGGAACAAGCAAGGAGGTTCAAGCAGCAAGGTGCCTTAAAACACAAGGACGCTGGCTCATTTAGGCTTTAGGCGGTGTATTCAAAACGCCCTTAAGAAATAGCCCGCAGTTAAAGTCAATTGTGTTAGTTATATTGAGGAGTGTGTGTGTGAATATAAATGAAACGGCTATTAAGATGCCTGAGCTTGCTAAAAATATAGTAGTTTTGTTTACAAAAACATTTGTCACATCTAATATTTTTTCATTTTTTACACATTTCTCACAATTGTTTGGTTATTTGGTATATATCAAAATGTGCACACCGGCTACAATTACAATAGTAATAAAAAAAGTTCGTTCCATGGCCCAATTTTGAACTCGCAACTTTACGATTACGAAGACTAAGCCTACTTTACTATTGAAGGCTGGCAGAAGGTACGAGTATATTGGCAAACCTAGCCTATCAATAAGACTGCAATAGAGACGGAGCCTCGCTAGGTAGTGCTGGTAGCCCTCTCGACTGGTCTTGGCCTCGCAGGGGCAAACGGTTCGTTTACTAGGAGTGGCAGTGAGAGTTGTAGAAAAGCTTCCATTTACATGTCCCTTAAGAGGAAACATGTAACGTGACGAATCACTTGCATTATCGGGGTCAGATCACCCTGATTCTAGTATCCGAAACGATTTCATGTGCTGTTTAACCCGCCGATCATGTAGCTGAGCAGTCGCTTCAGCTGTCGGGGACGTGGTGAATAACGTTCCCGAGTTGTACACCCAGGAGTTGATGCCGCTGATGGTCGACGTTAACACTACACGGGGTATTTGTATGCGTTCGGGCGATGAGATGATAAACGCTGCGGTGTGTTAACGCGAGATTTGAGATTAAATACCTGGGACGTCCGCAAGCCGAACACTCCGGGCACTCCATTGGATGTGTGGTCCTAAGGTGGACCACGGTTATCGGGTCGTGCGTCCTCAGTGAGGGTAAGGACAAAATGTATGTCATGATTGGTTTTCTAAAATTATCGTTAAATGCAGACGCCCAGAACCTAGATGGTGACGACGGTAAAATAGACATATGCGAATGCCAAATGTGTCAACTTGTATCATTTAGAAACAATTCTTTCAGATTTAGTGTGAATAGTAGAAATTAAGAGTTATTTTAGATAAAATAGTGTTTTGATATTTGTGATATTATTGTTGAATTTGAATAAATTAATTTTGTTTGAAAATCAAGTATCTAATCATCAGGCCCGGATTTACCATTAGGCCGACAAGGCACTAGCCTAGAGCGGCAAATCTTTAGAGGCGGGAAAATAAAAAAAAAAACACAACAACAAAACTTTCAGTGCCTAGTCTGCTGAAAAGGGTAATCCGAGCCTGCTAATCATATTCTATGTGTCAATATATTCTGTAGTCTGTGATTTTGTTGAGGAACATATGCTCGAATATGTTTGTGGTGAAATTTTCGAAAAAATGCGGTAGCAGAGCACATATTGGACCTTGCAAGTTAGTATGTTGATTAGTCGAGTAGATTTCCATAAAAAAGCACCCACACTCAGTTGCACTCGTCGAGCCAATAGTTCAACCTAAAAGGAAATTGAGATCGAATCGAATATATCGATACATTTCTTGCATCTCTATTAATGAAAGAACATACACGTCAAATTAAATGCACTCGTTAGTTTACACTATTAGCTGCCTGCGATGAGTAACGTGAAGCAGAATTATCTTTGACCATATCAGGCAGGTATCAGTTCCTTGTACTAAAAGGTTGTCCAATATATGTCTTGTTGCAGCTTGACCAGTTGGTCCTGGAAATACTCAGACCAAGTAAAATAGGTAAAATTGTCGTTCATCAAAAAAATTAAAACAACAGAAAATATAAATGTTCAAAACAAATAATAAATTTACATATATTTGCTATACTTAATAATATAATAAACAAAAAACTAATACTAAATTAGAAGACATCATGTATATTTATTTTTTATAACTAATATTATATTAAGTTTTTCTCTGCCAGTATAGTTACTATGCTCGATATCCTGTGATGGAATTTTTCAATAACATCATTATTATATTTGTGTGCAGTAAGCGCATCTTTCATATCACTTCCAGATTCGGCTAATTTCTCAAAATCTGGTGCATCCTCTGAGTCACCTACAAAATAACCCTTTCTATCATCATTTATGTCTTATTTGGAGTAACTGCACAATGCAAAAAATAATCTAGGGTGCGAACGATACTAGAGACCACAATCAATTGTTTGTTACAAAAATAAATAAGTATGAAATCATAATATACAGAATTCAAATATAAATTGCAAGTATTTTACTTTCCCGCACAGGGCAAGTAATGTGAACGCGCTAAAAAAAATTGAGTTAAAGAGGGATATAACCATTTTCAAGTTCACTGAGACGACTAAGACCATTTCCAGATGGAAGTCTGTCTGTCTGTTTGTGTGTGTCTGTATGTATTCCACGATAGCGCCCAAACTATTTAACCAATTAAGTTAAATTTTGGTAATAATAATACCAATTTAATGTGGCTAACAAAAAGGTTTGTTTTAAGTAAGTAATCAAACAAAGAGATTAATAGGTATATATTTTAATTCAATGCATTTCAACGATAAAAATAGCAAACTACCTATAAAAATATATTAAAAGGATTTCATGTCCGTAAATGTAATAAATGAAAAATAACTTAGTGGCAAAGCGGACTAAAATGCTGGTTTTACATACACAAGGAATTTTGTTTAATTTAGCAAGGCCCCAGTCTAATTCACTAGGAACTAGACCGAGGCATGGGTCGACAGATACTGACGAATTCGTTTCGCTCTTGTTATGAGCTCGTCAGAGTACCATAGTCGTTGCCCATCTACAAATATCAGCCTGCATTTAAGCACAATAGGATACACAACAGTAGACACATGTAAACACGTATCATTTACATGTACATAGTAATGCATATCCTATACCATGCAGAGGCCGAAAAATTCAATGTATAGGTAAAACCAGTCGTATAAATAGAAATAAATATAGATAAAAATAAAAATAAAAATAGTATGAACACAAAACGCTAGCAGGAGACCATTTTATCCTTCTGCCAGCATCTCCCAAATGTTTGGGTTTCAGCAATGCTCGGACGGTGGTCTCCAAGCGTTCTGCCGTCGATGTTTAATGCCAAATATTGAAATATTAAAAGGATTTCATGTCCGTAAATGTAATAAATGAAAAATAACTTAGATGGGCAACGACTATGGTACTCTGACGAGCTCATAACAAGAGCGAATCGAATTCGTCAGTATCTGTCGACCCATGCCTCGGTCTAGTTCCTAGTGAATTAGACTGGGGCCTTGCTAAATTAAACAAAATTCCTTGTGTATGTAAAACCAGCATTTTAGTCCGCTTTGCCACTAAGTTATTTTTCATATAAAAATATAGTTGGATTCATGGATTCTTCAAAGAATGATAATAGTAGAAGCAAAATGTTCTATCTGCAAGACAACATTTGTTTGGGTTAATAATTTAATGATAATGACTGTGACCTATTACAAGTATAGTATTGAGCAGCAGTACACACATACTGGAGTTACCGTTCTCAGTATTTAAATAAAAATAAAAGCTATTTTCATGGATTTTTTTTTGTAATTTATTTACAATACAAGCGGTCAGTAGACCCAGTTGCAGTCCTCGAGTCAATCGTTCAACCTGAAAAATATTTATGCGTGAGCTTTAGAAACTAAAGATTTCTGAAAAGTGTACATTTTTTATATCACCGCTGTATTCTCATTCCTTTTCCTTAATTATATTATCCATGTTCTCCCAGAAGACAGTTTAATACATTCTTAAAAGTTTGATAATTATAACACCTACTTGTAATTAATTTTAGACTGCGACTTTATTTCGTCAATCTTAAATTCTGAGGAACCGACATTAAAACTAAATTAATTTTAAAACTCTAATAAAATTATATTTCAACTTTCTCTTTATTGCTTTGATTCAAAATATGGCTTATAATTTTATTTTTTTCTATGTATATAGACTGAGAAATTACGACCGAATCGAAAATATCGATACATTTCTTGCATCTCTATTAATGAAAGAAAGTGGACAATTTGAGCATCCCCGTCAAATTAAATGTACCCGTTTGGTCTGTAGTTTTGTTTACAAAAACATTCGTCACGTCAAATACTAATATTTTATAATTTTTTATACATTTAGCACAATTGCTTAGCAATTTCGAATATATCAGAATGTTTCAAATGTTCCACAATACATCTTAACCGTAAATTCATATCATAACAGTGTATAAGTAATGAAATATCTGCTGAAAAGAATTTACTAAACATGTTAGGAGGGGCGGGAGATGCCCACATGGTCAAGCGCGTGTCGACGTGATCATGGTATTAAAGTACTTGGTCGCGTGGATAGTGGTTGGATAGGTGGACGGTTATCCCGGCCGAGTCGGTAGACTTGCCAATGCTATGTAGTAATGAACTACATAGTCGTAGGTGCTGGCATCTGGCAGTCAATGACCGTGGTTCGGATTCCACGCTAAACTGTAGGTCCAAACTCGCTCAATTAAATTAACTAATATAAATGGCTAAATTACCTTAGTTGCAGAGGCCAATAATATAATAATAAGAGAGGGAGAAAACATGTCAGGTAACAATATGTTCAGACCGGCTACAATTTCAATAATAATATAAAAAGAGCTCCATGGTTTTGAACTCGCAACCTTACGATTACTAAGAGTAAACGTTATTAAAATATAGGTCTTGATTGTTTTTTTTTAAATTGTCATTCAATGCAGACGACAAAATTCTAGATGGTGACGACGCGACGGTAAAATGGACATATTAAAATGCCAACTGTGTCTATTTGTGTCATCTAAAAACAATTATGCCAGATTTAGTTCATGTGAATAGTATTAAAATAAAAATAAGTATAAATTCGGAGTTTGTTTTAGATATAATCATGTTTTAAAATTTGTTAGGTATCTATATTATTGTGGAAGTTGAATAAGCTAAATTTGGTTGGCAAATCAAGTTTCTAATCAAATTCTATGTGTAAATATATTGTATAGTGTGTGGATTTGTTGAGGAAAATGTGCTGAAATATGTTTGTGGTGCTATTTTCAAAATAACTCTCGCAGCAGACCGTATGTTGGACCTCGGAAGTTAGTATGTTGTTTAGGCGAGTAGTTTTCCATGAGAAAAGCCCACACACATCTTTTTTCTTTTCTAATGACATTACTTTTATGAAGAAATTGGCGATTTAACTATTTTAAAAATGTTTCCCTTCAAAGGAGCCTCAACAAAAGTAAACGTTGCATTCCGCTGAATATTTAAACATAAAGTATGTAAAAGACATAGCGATTACGACGATAGAGTGAACTGTATTAAATTGTAAACATTCATTTTGTTTTATAATACATTTATTTAAGTAATGAACAAGTAATAATATATTAACAAAAACGAGATGTTTAAAGTTTCAGTTCAAGAGATCATCTGCCAAAAAATAAAAAAAATGATATTGACGTTTTACAATGTCAATAATATCACGTCACAAACACAGATTATGAATATTATAGAAGCGTCAGTGCATTATGCGTATTGTTATGCGCACAAGTTAAAATGCGTTAAGTATACATATATTTAACGATATGGCATATTTTACACTTGATGTGATTTTGAGAAACTCTACCCTAACTTAACCCTGTTTTCGCTGACGATTAAAGTGTATAAGAGCTATCGCATTTTATTGTTTATTATTTTTAATAAAAAAGGTGGCTTGGAAAATAATTATTTTCTTGTCTTCTGCTCAGGAGTGGACCTATTAACCTTGTTGTAGGTTACTATAGATTTAGTTCGAGGCAGATTCTTTCGTTTATTTTTAACAGAATTGAGTATTTACCTCCTGCCATAATTTATGATTTGTTAAGTGTAAATCAGAAGTTGCTAATGCTGCGAAGAACGACACAGGGAAATGCAACATAAAATAAATTAAATTTTTAATTGATGACAAAATATTTTTGTTTATTGCTTGTCTAGAATGGTCTCGTTTATGTTTAAAATTTTTCTAAGGAGTAAAATCAGTATTTATAAGTTTAAGCTTTCGTTATAATCTCTTAAGCTAGCTTAAAATTATTATAAACATCTTTGTTGCATTCACGAAAGGAAATAATATATAAATCATATCATCATCATACAGGGTGAGTCACGAGGAACTGTACTTACTTCTACCATAAGTAGAGGCACGTTAGGGGATTATCAAATGACCATTAAAAAATGTCTCCTTGTTTTGATTATTAATATACAGGGTGAATTATGGATCTTCACCAAAACAATGTTTCGTCATATCTTTTCAATGATTAAGTCGATTTATCTCATTTTTTTATAAAAGTGTGTACTTATTGGTGTCTGGCAACCAACTGACATATTCAGAATTGAAAAAATCCAGGTCCGCCTTCGAGAAAATGTGTGGGACTGCTTCATATTCAACACTTCACCCTGTATATGATTTTTCAAAAATCTGATATAATTTTTTCAGAGGGCATAAATAGACAGTTAGACCTGGGTATTTGAATTTTTTGTTACACTCACCTCACATTTCCAATTAAAGATTCATTTTAGAGCCAAATTGAAAATTGGCAATAATGAAGTATCTTACTGTACAATAATGTTTAGTTATTAAAAAGAAATCTTCAAAATAGACAGAAACGACACACACTGTGCTCCAGAATGGTAAATACCATAATTTCAATTGATTTACAGGGCCGGATTTAAAAATCTGGCATATCTGATTCATCCCAATAATTCACCCTGCTTCTAACTTTTTCCACCCGTAATAAAGAGAAAACAGGTAAAAAATGTTTGTAGTAACCTAGTTTTCTTATTTGTTTGGGGACAACCCATGAGTCTAATTATTTTAATCGGAATGAAATGAACAAGCCAGGGAAATGTTTATTCATAAATTAAGAAATAAAATAAAACACAATAACCAAACAATAAAACAGTTTTAACAATGTGGAACAAAGTAAACAACAACTTAATAAACATTACGATTATAAAAGATGTTCAAAATGAATCTGCCTTAATACACTTTTCTTGACGAATGTTTAACTGTGTAATGGTCTTTCTGATTGTCAGTGGGTCATTTCTGGTAATATTGCAACAGTGAATTATTCTGTTAATGAGCTGTTAATTAAATTGTTTTTTACTTTGTTCCACATTCTGAAAACTGTTTTATTGTTTGGTTATTGTTTTTTATTTTATTTCTTAATTTATGAATTTCAATTTGGCTCTAAAATGAATCTTTAATTGGAAATGTAAGGTGAGTGTAACAAAAAATTCAAATACCCAGGTCTAACTGTCTATTTATGTCCTCTGAAAAAAGTATATCAGATTTTTGAAAAATCATGTACAGGGTGAAGTGTTGAATATGAAGCAGTCGTGTTGCCTGCTCAAACACTGGATGTGGGTTACTCCTTACATACTATACTACCAACTGAAAAAAACTTTAATCTTTTTCTTTGTTGAAGTTAGTCTTAAGACGTTGGATGAACAGTTCTGCTTTCGGAACACTACAATTCAATATAAATAATAAGAATCAAGGGACGCAATGAATGAGTTTTGCGGATGTACTAATATTTCTCACAAATACTGTACCGAATTTGCCTTAAACGTGTTCAAAACAGCGCGAAAATGTGGGCCTCATGTGTAAACATTTTTAAGAATTTTAATTGTTTGTATTGTTTAACTTTTCTAAATATTCTTCCAGTATTTTCTTATATTCTTGATCATTGTGTTCATTATTGTAACGTCCAAAATTTATCAACCTATTTATTAACAGTAGTCCATTCTTGAGTGGAGTTTAGTTCAATAATAAAGAAATCAAAAGCGAATTTTCTCGAAATAAGGAGAGTACCTATTGCAAGGGCGTAGTGACCAGTGTTCCGCGTGTTCCACGGAACACGGACCCAGTATGCTCAAGGGGCCCGGTACTGCATTCTGCATCTTTTCTATATTAAATCCCTATAAATTATAGGATTTTTTTTACATTTATTTGACTTGAGTAAAAGTTTTATCACAAATTATATTGACTTCTTACAAAACAGAGGTTGACGAAGCAAATTCTTTGAAAAAAAAATCTAGAAATATTTAAAACTATCATATTAATCGTTTTGCAAACAAAAATTTTGGAATCAAGTAGTTTGGTTGCGGAATGGAGAATAAAGGCAGAGTTTTCACAAAAGAGAATAACTAGACCTAAACTATTTTTTGAGTGTGTGTCGTGTCTGTATATTTTGAAGATTTCTTTTTAATAACTAAACATTATTGGACAGTAAGATACTTCATTATTGCATGCCAATTTTCAATTTGGCTCTAAAATGAATCTTTAATTAGAAATGTGAGGTGAGTGTAACAAAAAATTCAAATACCCAGGTCTAACTGTCTATTTATGCCCTCTGAAAAAATTATATAAGATTTTTGAAAAATCATATACAGGGTGAAGTGTTGAATATGAAGCAGTCCCACAAATTTTCTCGAAGACGGACCTGGCTGTTTTCAATTCTGTATATGCCAGTTAGTTACCAGACACCAATACACACTTTTATAAGAAAATGAGATAAATCGACTTAATCACTGAAAAGATATGACGAAACATTGTTTCGATGAAGATCCATAATTCACCCTGTATATTAATAACAAAAACAAGGAGACAGTTTTCAATGATCATTTGATAATCCCCTAACGTGTCTCTACTTATGGTAGAAGTATGTACAGTTCCTCGTGACTCACCCTGTATGATGATGATATGATTTATATATTATTTCCTTTCGTGAATGCAACAAAGATGTTTATAATAATTTTAAGCTAGCTTAAGAGATTATAACGAAAGCTTAAACTTATAAATACTGATTTTACTCCTTAGAAAAATTTTAAACATAAACGAGACCTGACTTATTGCAATGCAAATATTGCAAAAACGTGTATCAAATTATAAAAGGAGCAGACAAATATTTCAGAAACCGTTGCCTTCCGTGAGGAACTCATAAATGAAAATAATTGCCAAAATTGGACGAAACGTTCTCTCAGAGTCTAGTCAGTTTGAGTTGAAGGTTACCCAGATGCACCTATAGACGGTATTAAGATTAAAAAGAGTGCAGAAAAATACGGTATTATAAATTAATACGGCAAATCCAGTTGATGAGTTTAAAAATGTCATACTTCTTATGTCATACATTCTCATTTTTAAACACGACAAATAATATAAATCACACGTTTCAAAATAGACTTGTTACAAAGTTAATTTACAAATTTCAATTCAAAATTGTAGATTTCATATTTTGACCAATATTTCTAAAACATTGGTAGATTCTTTTTAAGACTTTGTCTTATTTCAATGTTTCAATAAACAAAAAAATTTATTTTAATAGATTTTGGGATTTAGGACCGTTCAAATTAAATTCAAATAATTTTTTCAAAAACCGTTAGGTACAGACAGATAATATATGCAGTAGTAAAAATGTCAAAATTTTTAGACTGATGGATTACATTGTTCTACTCAAGTAACCCATGTTTCAAAATAATCCTATGTTGGTTTTGCGTAAATTAAGGTACCTACGTCCGTGAATGTATGTAACAATAAAATGTATATGTAATAGCAAATCACTAACCAAGTAATATTTTGGTAACCATCAATGCCATGGTCAAGCCAGTTTTAGCAAACCGCTGCCAATGATCGTCAAATTGACTACGTGGAAATATATCGTCAGGATCTAAGTCAAAGTGTCGAATATTTTCTGAAATCGTGGTATAATATATGTCCAGATATTTTTCTACATTTTGAAGAATGTCCAATTCTGCACAAACCAACAGAAAGTATGCTAAATCCAAGATAGGTGATGCTACATACGCAATTTGCCAATCTAAAAAACACATTGATGATGGCTTTTGTGTATTTTCCTTATCCTAAAAATAAAAGAACACTGTATGTTAAATTTTTACATAATGTGAAGTTTGTTACGCAATCCATACTTTCACCAGATGTACCTTTTCGTTGACTCACAATACATTAATGCTCATTGCTGATTATCAAGTATATCTATGTGAAAATAATACTCGTACATCGCTGGCGCTTAGGGTAAGTAAGGTATGTTCGTGATATAGGTAAGTTCGTGATAGAATTATGAAAATTTGTCAGCAAGTTATCTTTTGCTTTAGATGGATGACATCTTGGATAGTAGTAAGTGTATGTTCCTACTAGACGATGCAATCTGTCGCGTTTCTATATCACGAATATTCCAGGCACTAGAAAACTTTGTTTACATGTGGTGCTTATTATTATTATAACAGGAATAATTGAAAGCTGAGATAATGAAATTTACATTAATCTATAGTATTTTAGATGAGGAATCTTCCTGTACACAATAATTAACAAATTTTGACTTAATTTTACCGTAATTGCTTATTGCGTGGAGCTTGTTTGTTACAATATTTTTCATGCGTTGAAGACATTAAAAATACAAGGATTATTCAATGTTAAATATCTTTTTTTGTGTGAAGTAAAATTATTCCATATTTCTAGATAATGTTATGTTTATAATAGACTACAAACCTAAACTAAAGGTAAGGTTATTGCACATTAAATTGTAAGAAAAAAAAATGGGGCACAGTGGATACAATGTTACTACTGTTTGGGACGATATCACCTAAAATGTCAAGCATCTGACGAAGAAATTGTTTTAATGTGCAATCGATGCACTGAAAATACCAGTGGTGACTCAGAATAAGATGTTATGCGTTAATGATACAATGTAACTGTTAATAAAATCTTACCTACCAATTTTTAGCATTAATTGTAGTATCACGAATAAACCTACCCCATATCACGAAATTACATATCCTAGTCACGAAATTACCTTTCCTTAACCAGGACAGTCATTTGAAAGTTTTTTTAAGTAATTTTCTAAGTTTGCTGATAAAAAAATACATACATCTCAAGAATAACTATTGGGTGTTAGTCCCTCACAATTGTAGCAACAACGCATGTTATTTCCATTACTCTCCAACGAAAAAAAGGAAAATCATCACGAATATACCTACCCTATACTTGCATGGAAAGTTTTACAATATAAAGCGTAGAAAACGATATCTAGTGTTTGTCCAACAACATTCCATTGAATCAAAGCTCACAACAGTACGGTTGGATAAGAAATTAAATGTAGCAAAACGATTAAATGGGGTTTTACTTCTTCTCGGGCTACCACTGTGCACTTTGGTTCACTGGTCGTGTTGCCTGCTCAAACACTGGATGTGGGTTACTCCTTACATACTACCCTACCAACTGAAAAAAACTTTAATATTTTTCTTTGTTGAAGTTAGTCTTAAGACGTTGGATGAACAATTCGGAACACTACAATGCAATATAAATAATAAGAATCAAGGGACGCAATGAATGAGTTTTGTGGATGTACTAATATATCTCACAAATACTGTACCGAATTTGCCTTAAACGTGTTCAAAACAGCGCCAAAATTTGGTCCTCATGTGTAAACATTTTTAAGAATTTTAATTGTTTGTATTGTTTAACTTTTCTAAATATTCTTCCCCTATTTTATTATATTCTTGATCATTGTGTTCATTATTGTAACGTCCAAAATTTATCAACCTATTTATTAACAGTAGTCCATTTTTAAGTGGAGTTCAGTTCAATAATAAAGAAATCAAAAGCGAATTTCCTCGAAATAAGGAGAGTACCTATTGCAGGGGCGTAGTGCCCAGTGTTCCGCGTGTTTCACGGAACACGGGACCGGTATGCTCAAGGGGACCGGTACTGCATTCTATCTATCATATTAATCGTTTTGCAAACAAAAATTTTGAAATGTACTGATGCTCTTTGGAAACTACTGCAAGGTAGCATCAGCAAAACCTTGAACAAGCATCAAAAATGTTTAATACTGCTCTCGAAAATATCAAAACACTCAGAAATAATTTTGATTTGATAAGGGAATCAAGTAGTTTGGTTGCGGAATGGAGAATAAAGGCGGAGTTTTCACAAAAGAGAATAACTCGACCTAAACGATTTTTTGAAGAAAAGAAAAATCATTTTCAAGTAGAATCAAATGAAGACTGGTTCAAAATAAAAGTTTTATATACAACGTAAGATATTATAATAAATATAATGAATAGAAGTGAAATTTGCAAAACTTTTCGTGGAATATCCGCAGATGTGTTAGGTGATGATTCAGTGTCTGATGATAAATTGTATCGGATATCGTCTCAACTTGTTTCATTTATGGGAATTGTTTTAAGGGTGATTTATGTAAGATAAAATCAATTAAAGACCTAATGGAATTTATATTAATTGAAAATCTCAGTTCCTGTAGTAGCTTCAGTGACATTTTGACGGCTTGCTACATATTCCTGATTCTCCCTGTATCTGTAGCAACAGCCGAACGTTCGTTTTCCAAATGGATATAGAATAGAAACACCATGGGACAGGAAAGGCTGTCGGGGTTGTCAATTCTGTCAATTGAGAACCGGATTGCGCGAAAATAGACGTGTGTTCCATAGTAGACTTTTGCGAATATTAAGTTATTTTATTGTGCCTAATAATTATATGTACACGGTAGCTACTATTTAATAGTGCAAAACTATTTAACATTTAACCGTCGAAGATAGATAGTTGGTTAAATTAGACACAAGTTGACTGTGTAAAGAAATTCTTTTTAGCTTTTGAAAAACAGGGCGATTTGTGACAAATGCCAAATCCTATTTTCTTAAATATTTCGAAAACTGTTGATTTTAGAGAGAAAGTTTCAAATCAAAAGTTTAATGGTTCTAACTTCTAATATGTCTATAATCTGGCACTTTCAAAATCAACATGTCTTAACGTTTCGTTTTGCAGCTACCATCAACTTTGTTTTTTCAAATACAGACCTGCATTTTTATTTGTTACTACCTTTAAAATAAAGTACAACTCAAGTATGGTTTCTGACGTTTCGATTCGCTAGTAGTCATCATCAATGATTTTTCCTTAATACAGACCTACATTATTTTTTGCTTAGCTAAAATACAAAATGTGTTACTACATAATTCCCTTTAAAATGCTTTATTTTCGCTCAGCAATAAAGCAGGTCTGTATTACGGAAAAATCATTGATGATGACTACTATCGAATCGAAACGTCGAGATCATACTTAAGTTATACCTTATTTTAAGAGTAGTGACAAGCCATTTTAGAAAACAAAATTTAAAATGCAGGTCCGAATTTAAAAAAAAACAAAGTTGATGGTGGCAGCTGTAAGGCAAAATGGCGGACGAACCATTAAACTCTTGATTTTAAACTTTGTGTCGAAAATCAATAGTTTTTAAAATATTTAAGAAAATAAAATTCGGCGATTTTCACAAATCACCCTGTATTTCAGAAACTAAAAAGAATTTGCCTACATAATAATAATAAGTTTATTTGTCAATAGGAATATTTACATTTGTATTTTTATCTAATTATACATAAGTTTAAACAAATAAACGAGAGATATTGCGCTTAAGTTTGTAGTAACTTGTGTGTGCTCCATTTTCGTCCACTGTCCCTTGCATAATAATACCTTATTACAATTCTAGTATCAACAACAAAAAAAAAATAAATAAAATTTAAATAAAATTCAAATAAAAACACAATCTGTCCATATTCATTTAAACTGTAATCATTAAAGAGACCAAAAATATAACAATTACCGCCAAAATTATTTCTAATATTGTTAATCTTCCCCAACCATTATTATCTTATCTATTTCCAGCGCAGAGTACAGAATAGTATATTGTGCAACGAACATGAAATGTCATATATTTCCTACGAGTATGATCGTTTGCAGCATGAGCCGCAGGCGAGTGCTGCAAATCAAACGAGTAGGAAATGGTCATTTCATGTGAGTTTCACACTATACTTTTTCTACGACTGTTTTAATGCTTTTGAATAAATTTAACATAATTTTTAGGAAAATATTTGTTTTTCGAAACTTACCCCTGTTAACGTATAAGCCTAAATACGATAAATTAGAAGTATTAAATTGACTAGGTGGTGTTAAACTATATTCACTATCACTGTTTTGAAATTAGCGAAATACTTAATTATAATTATTAATCCTTATAATTTCTGATTCTGTCTTTGTCGTCGAAAATCTGCAAAAAAATGACCGCTATGCATGTGACTTAACTTAAAGCCGCAGGTCTGTCTATGTGGAAAATTTGTTTTTTGCTGCAATCCAACGGGTACTTTTCAAGGGGATTTAATGCGGCCACACTATTTTATTAATTAATTTAATTACATCTGCAAAAGTTCATTTTGTGTGCGACGCAGAGGGAGATATCAACCATTTACCATCCATCAGACTTAGGTTATTGAAAAATATATGATCACATCCATCCATCTGACGGCTCTCATGACACTGTCACTTTAGGTTATTATCACTTTTTCAGTAATATTACTTCAAATACACAATGACAACTTCTAAGTTGACTACAACTATATGGAATAACCATTTTATAACACTACAATATACAACAGGTTGATAGAAATTGATCTTAAACATGAAAAAAATAATGCCGAAAACTCTTAGGATATTAATGTAAACAAAGAAAATAAGAATATACTATTTGACACAAGCAATTTGTCTGTCGTTAGAAAAAACATCTTACCAAAACCAAATTATGACGTGAACTAGAAGTGTCAACTAAACTAAAATAAGTGACACCAACGTTAGAAAAAAATACTACCAAATTATGACAAACCAACGAACCATAATAGAGAGATATGGTAGCCGCTATTAACGTTAACGTTAATTTAACACCAACGATTTTCAAATAGAGAGATATGGTAGTTCTAAAAAATAACGTCACCTATGATGATAATCATATTATAGGCAGCCATTTTTAGGCTACCAGATTTAAAATACCTATCTAATATATTTATAGTAGGTATTTAGTATACAATTTTAGAAGGTTATTGAAGTTGACAAGTGGATTTATTATTTAAATCAAGTATTTATCAGATTATAACAACATTAACTAATAAGCAGCATGTACAGGATGCAAAAAAAACATTAATTAGCCGACATTTAACAAATTTTCCAGATTGCAATCAAATAAATTTTAAATGTTTAGAAATTTTTAGCATGCACTTTAAATTTATATACGGGGTGAGTGAAAAATGTATTTGTTTATTTTTTTAAGGACAGAAAAGTAATATTTTCAGTATTTTTTTTATTTTTTTAGATTTCAATTCAAGATTTTTTAGAGGAGCTCATAGAGGTTATATACGAGGTAACTCAAAAATGTTTCTATTTATTTCTCAAGACTTTTAGACACGGCAGGACCTAATAAATAGAAAGAAATTTAATTTTTTTAGTTTGTTAGAATGGTCTCACACATTTTTAGCATAAGCACTTTAAATTTATATACGCGGTGAGTCAAAAATTTATTTATTTATTTTGTTAATGACCAAAACGTAATATTTTCAGTAATTTTTTGATTTCAATTCAAGATTTCTTTGAAAGTTAAACTATAAGCTCCTACAGGTGATCTAAGGGGCAACTCAAAAATGTTTCTATTTATTTTCAATATTTTTAGTTCTTTAATTTTTTTTTTTAATTTTTTTTTTACAACCCTCAATGACTTTTTTCATAGATAAAACTACCACAAGACGACTGGGAAATCCCGCAAGGGATTTCTTGTTATTAGTTATAAATACCAAAACTGTCAATTTGATGTTTGTATTTTCGGCGTTGCTACGGTGATTTTTCATGCCCCCGCTACTTTTCGTCAGGGTTAGCTGAACAGACTGGGTTGCATATTAGCATATGTAACCCAGAACTGAGACTCGCCCTGTTGCAAATGTAAGAAATTTGCAATAAAAGTCCTTTATTCTTATTATTATTACGCACGGGTAAATGATAAACAGCATTACAATGTACTACATTTTCAAATCATGATTGAACATATAATAAAGGCATTTAAAGAAAGTCGTAGAAAAACACAGTAAAGTCAGTTCATCATATTTATATAAAGCTGAATACCCTGCAATCCAATCCAGTTAATAATTTCCTTTTTATATTTCCTAAATGGCAGTCTTAATAGTTCTCTATCCAACAAATTGTAGAGTTTTGACGCTATATATGTGTAATGGCGTTGTCCTATAGTTTTACATTTTTTACCCAGCACTAGAAGTTCTTGTTTCCTACCCCGAGTATTATAATCATGATATGCTCAGGTTTCTGTTTTAAATCTTTATATTTTTGTATTAATGCTGAATGACAGAATAGTTTAAGAAATAACATGTATATTTTTTAGGTTTTATATTTTAAATTGTGCTTTGGTTAAGTTTGTTTGATTTCTTTAAACGTATAAATATTGGTACATTGTTTTTCTATGGGTGTGGCGGTGAGAGGGTGGGCCCGAAAATTCCTTGGAACACAGGCCCGTAACGGCATCACTACGCCCCTGACCTATTGGATTGTACAACTATGTCTGCAGTAAACGAGTTAATATACACCATGAATAAAAAATAGATGTTTTGCATTAGATATCGTCGTAATGTTGTTACAGATTTAGATTTATCTAATACCCTACCTCATATTTAAACATCATGTTGTTGCACCAAGAGTCTCCATGAATCAGTACTAATTGAACACTTGGTTTCAATAATTCATTTTGAAATAATTCTAAAATATCTATTATGAATTTGTTAAATCTAGCCTGTATATTTTCGTTACAGCTTTTCACAGCTGCTATGCCCTCATCAAAAATGTTTTTCATTGGATGCTCCTTCTCCTCTACATTCTTTTCGTTAGGCTTAGCGAATGGATGTTTCCGAAAACCCTCCGTCAACTCATTGAATTCTTCAGGATGTAAATGGGTCATAGCGAATGATATTGCATGATATTTTGCATATTCTTGAAGTACTAAGGTCACATGGTCTTCTTCCATAGGTTTTTTTCGGTCCCATAATGAATATCCTAATAATCACAAATAAATTCATATTTATATTCTAATAGGAGACATTCCAAAATTTATAAAAATATCACATAAATATTTCTCCAAATTATGTTAATCAAAAAGAAACAGAAGGAAAAAATAAAATACCGTGTTATGTTATTTAGTATAACTACTGACACAAAATTGTGTGATTTTTACAAAACACTTTTTTGTTATTGGCCTCTGTAACTTAGGCAAAACTACGTGCAGCTGGACCGGGGTTCGAACCCACTACATGCCGGGACAGCCTGCTCAAGTGGAGCGTGCTTAGCCACTAGAGCACCTGTCCCGGCTACAAAACACTTGTTTTTTGTCAAAAGCAAAATGAATATTGGAAACAACCCAAGGATATTTTTAATGATTTTTTTTTAACTAAGCAGCAGGATTGTTGGTCTTTCATTTGCAGTGTGGTCGTAAAAATTTCACGCTTTTCAAAAAATCGCTTAAATTTATGTTCTTTGAAAAGTTCAAGACAAGAAAACGACTGAGCTTATTACTCGCGATTTGCGATCTTTTTACTTGTACATTATACAGGGTGTCCCAAACTCGGCGTCCCAGGCCTATTGTATGAAAACCAGATAAGATAATAAAAATCTTGTTTAAAGGGCCAAATTGAGTTGCGCTAAGGTCCATTTTGGGAAAGCAAAATATTTTTTTCCAATTTCGCAAAATGGAGAAAATGACGTTATCAATGTTATTTTTCCACGAACATAGCTGTATTTTGCTACAATCGAAAAGATCTATTTTTTTCCAAACCCTTTTCGAAAAAAAAAATTGCTATCTCTTTTCGTAAAAAGGCCCACACAAAAAAAATACTTAAATATTATTTTTAATTTAGCAATGTTACCAATCAAGTGCTCCATGGAACAAAATTATTCTGTTTGATTATTAGTGACAACTGTTGGCACAATAATTAGTATTTAATTATCAAAATAATGAATATTATATACGGAAGGTAATTTTTTACAAAGACTATACCAAAAAAATGTTCTCGCCAAACGAAAATATATGATTTTATGAACAAAAAAATGTTTTTCATGATAGTTGACTTAACCATGTAAATCATCAAATGCTACATGGAAAGCAATTTTAAACTTATTATTGTATCACACTTTTTGGTTTATTATCTAATTTTTATTATTTTCTTTGTCAAAAAAATATGGCTGACAATTGAAAGAAACAAAGATGATGAGACGTAGATGACATTGACTGCACTATATAAAATCAAAACGCATCTTTTGCAATAAATTAAACAATTATTATATTATTTTTTATTTCGTCTGTCGAAAACATTTTTGTTATAAACACGTTGTAAATAAGTACCTGTTATTACTTTCTGTATCGTATTTATTGTTTTGACAATTAATTCTTTATTATTTTGACAATTGTCACTAGTAATGTGACAGAATAATTGTTTTTCATGGAGCATTTGATTTGACATGGCTATGGTGAATTATATTTTAATACTATTTTTTTGTCAGTTTTGACACTCTCGCTTTTTAGCGGATGAGGATAGAAAAAAAATTATTAGTAAAAAGGTATTTAGGAAAATTAGGGCAAAATATAGGTATGTTCGTGGAAAAATAATACTGATGACGTCATATCCATTTTGCAAAATTTGCAAAAAATATTTTTTGCAACACAATTTATACCACTTCAAAAAAATTTTAATATCTAATCTCGTTTTCATACAATAGGCCTGGGGCGCCAAGTTTGGGACATCCGATACGTACAGTCGGTAATAACGGGAATGGGCAAGTCTGTGCGGCTCATAGACAGGAAAACACCGCGTAATCTGTTTGTTTTATACTACTTGTTAATAGCAGGATTCCACAATTCATTGCTGCTCATAAACAGGTACGCAGAGAGTAAGCCTACACAAGTTTGAACAATTTCTGAGGTATTACTACGAGACCGAAATAATTTTCCGGAATTATTGGCCAATGCTATCCAAAATTATTGATAAAAATTGTATTTCCATATAAGGGAGGAGCACACATCTTAAAAAACTGACTTATTTGGAATGTTTTACACAAATTAGATCGTATTTTGACCAGCACAAAATGTACTAATTTCTACCGAAAGGGATATTTTTTGACTTAGTTGGCTTCAGTAAAGTAAGAAAAGGAATTTAAAAAAAACAAATGATGCTCCTAGATTTATGAGAACCGTCAAAGTTTTACAAATATATTGCAATTGAAAGACGAACAAAACTGCTACTTACTTCTACAAAAAAAAAAAAACAATAAAAATGGGGTTGGGTTTTTGCAATATTATTTTTTTGACAAAAAATTACTCAAAAGTATTTGCACCCTAGTTATATGAACTTGTTCCCCGGTCATGTCTTTTAGTGTTGAGCATGACTTATGATGATTGCAAAAAGTGGTCACGGTTTGTCCGTTTCTGCTGTTTTTTGAATGAAGTGGAAGTTAATTTAAACATTGCAGATATAAAATATCAGCAGTAAAAATGTGACGATTTAATTAAAATTTGTTTTAAGTTAAGGTTAACACCATTCGGGTAAATATGGTGTTATTTACCAAAATGCAAAGTTTACTCAAAATCTCGGCAAAAACTGTTTAGAGGAGAATTCTTTTGGATAAATTCGAAATTATTGTTGAAGTGCAGGAAATCCAACGCCTGTGTAGTTTTGTTGGGTATTTAAAGTGCTTAATTTTTCCACCAAAGATTATTTGATAAAGATCCAATGGAAAAAAATGCTCTGCACTTTTGAGGAGGGTTTATAATTTTTTCTATCTTCTTTGTCTATTAAAAAAATATCTCTCCACTTATTCCCGGGATTTCACAACATTTAAGGAAAAAAATATCAACAGATGAAAGTGGAAGGGAAAACAATGTTTAACGTCTCATTAAAATCTGTACTATCTATTTTACCCAAGTCTTTAAGAAAATATTTCTTCTAAACTAAAATTATTTATTTACATTTACCAAACACAAAAGGTGCGTTAACTGCGAAAACCTTTTTTTTAAGCAAAAATGCATAGCAAGATTTTTGACTTATACCGAGTACAGATACACCCACATATACCATCGTATTTAAGATAGATCTTTGTATCTTCTTTGTGTCCAAAGATAACATGGGATTTTTTTTGTGGATTATACGGAAGAACGAAATAGTTGTCAGTTTATCGGGTACGCTAACGATATGACTACATTGATAAAATATCCCTTCTAACTTCTCTCCCTCTAATACTAAGCACATCCAAACATCCCAAGAAGGGACATCTGCCTAAGGGCTAAAAAAGACTCAAGAGCAACCTCGAGTAATCGACAACACGGAAAAAGGTAACAAAGCCCCACTAACTTCAACTTCCCGGGGGACGTGAAATGTCTCAAATAAACCTCCAACAATCAAAAGCTGATACCAGCGTGCTTGGGCGGAGGTTTTGCAATGAAGAACTGAGTGTAAGGCTAGTACAAGAACCCTTGATATACAAAGGTCTGCTTTTAAAATCAAGTAAGTTAATTTACGCTAAATCACATGAGTGACAAACAGCAGCGCTTCTGCTCAACATTTGAAATGAAATTTTATCTCCAAAAAACTGGACTAAAACGTATATTACAAAGGCTCTTCAATTTAAGCATATAGATAGGCGACATTCCCAAAGCAGCGATCGAGACTATGGTGGCACCTATGCCAAAAAAAGGAAGGCGTCCGAAGGATCACCCCAAAACCTACAGACCCATAAGTCTACTCTATTTCCTATTGAGAACCATGTACACATAATAGTCATACACCTTCAAGTCGCTGGTATGGGAGACCAAACAGTCCCACAACACCGCAACTGACAACTCAACATAACAGGATTACTCTGACTTTGGTGCCAGGACACGAATGCATAGAGGGAA
Organism: Apoderus coryli; assembly: GCA_911728435.2. Classification (NCBI taxonomy): domain Eukaryota; kingdom Metazoa; phylum Arthropoda; class Insecta; order Coleoptera; family Attelabidae; genus Apoderus; species Apoderus coryli. The sequence continues at coordinate 26,873,169 of OU452199.1, read as the reverse complement.
ACAAAACGGGGGAACTGAGAAAAGAACGGGCCAACACTTCGTTCTGCTGTCGGAAACCCATTTTTCGCATAAGAACGGGCTATCTGATAAATGAATTGCGTAAATATGAATAGGAACAATTAAAGTCCTACTGGAGGAATGCTCCAGCCCTGAGACAATCAAAGCGGCACTCGGAAGCTAAAGCCAAGAAGCCTATCGAACGGGAGATTATTGTTACTATGACAACTAGAGCATTTGCATTTGACACAAATAAAAAATATTTGACGTTTGCAATGATGTTACGGTTTAGTGTAGAGATTAAGTTGTGTTAAACGTGAATTTTAATGGATTCAGAGAGTGAAAACGAAATTTCATGTATACTCTTCCAGAAATGAATAGTCGTAGATAAAGTATAGTATTTGACTCGCCTGTGGCTCGTGTAATATAGCCTACATTATACGCTCGTTAAATAATATACTATTTTACTTTCCCAACAAACGAGTATTTATTTGACTTTGTCATGCAATGATACCATGTAGTTACATTATAAAACTTCTCTAATAATGGAAGTTAGGCCATACGAAGTATGTATGTGTATCAAATATTTTACTAACAATTTTTTCTCCTTGTGCACTATAAATTTATTTCATGATATTATTAATAAGGTATAACCAAAAGATTTTCCCATTACAAATTATTTATTAGGTAATTAATATCTTTACTACAAGTGAATAATGACGCCATAATATTGTGCTATAATCAAACAAATCAAATGTGCTCTACTAACCTGATTTGTTCATGTTTTCTAGTACGAATGATTCATAGTTCTCCAATTCCAAAGACCCATAAAACTTTGCTACAGATTTAAATGGCTTAGAAACAGCGCTCTCTTCTTGAAATTTTATAAATTTGGGAAGTACTGTATTATAGAATTTAATCTCTTTCAGGTATACTTCTCTTATAGGTACCATTTCACGAAATTTCTGGCCAGTATGTGCGGATTTTAAAACCAAATGTAGTTCTTTTGATTGATCATTTTCCTCAATTCTTAAAAATTTAACTATACCCAAATATCCATCGCCTTTAGCTGTTTGTCCTTCGATAATAATTTCATAATTTTTAAAACCATTTTCACGAGCAACGCCGTTTAAAAATTCAACCTGTTCGTTGCTTAACTGATCCATTAAGAAGAACAAATGTTTATTTATATATTGTTACACAACTTTACGTAATGCGTAGGTACACCTCAAAGAGAATGAGTACTGATCCTAAATTATGTTCTAACTCGTCTGTTAACCTTGGTTAATAACAACTAATTAATTATATTGTAAATGTTTGTATAAATATATACGTAGAAATTTGAAGTAGGTACAGTATGTGTCAGAAAGAATATAAGTACATATATAAAATATGAATTTTCTCGGTTTTTTGGTAGATATTATTACTCGTTTCTCTTTATAAAAACCATTAATTTTGTGTATGACATCACATTTGGTATTAAATTTACAATAAGAACGTTTCGTGCTGCTATTTAGCACATCCTCAGCTTTATGAATGAAACAATTCAAATCCAACACCAAACATTTAATTTTTTGTCGTTTCTAACGAAAACGACTTGAATGGACATAATATTAACTGCGCACATTGGTCCCTAAGCAAAACACCAGAAAAGCGATTTTAGACAAGTCGATTTAAATTCCTATATGCTTGCTATATTTACTGACTTCAGTTTTCACTGAATTTATATATAAATTTTACGGATTTTTTTTCTTGATTTCATGTCAATAGCATGAGTTATATGATGGTCCACTCCGTATAAATGCTGACCAAGCGAGATCAAATGACACCGCAGTAAACATTATATATAGGAAGAAGACGCTATTTTTCAAGTTCAGTTATAATAATTTTATTTTGTTAATATAAACCAGAAATATTGTAATGTATGTATTTTGAAAATAAAGTTTTTTAAAAAGGAAAACTCCGGGCTAAGAAAATTAATTGGCGCAGTCAGTAGGATTTTCGGAAGTGTGCGAATCAATCGTATTGCTTTTTCGTGTCAACGGATTTACCGAAAATACGAACCTTTGTTGTGACGTTGGTGCGAGGGTGTTTTATAGAAGGGACTTTCTGGACATCGAAAAATCCCAATCTATCGCAGAACTATAAAGTGCTCTTGAACAATCGATCATCGGTCGATAGAATCAATATTGTCTATCGTCGCAAGGACTAAGTGATTGAGAAGGACCATCATCGCCTAATCAAGACTTGGAACTTATAGTAATGGCCAGTGCGAACCTGATTGTATTAGTGTAAGTGATAAATGTAATGTCAATCAATAATCTTATCGAAAATTTAGAAAATCTCTCATTGCAAACTCCTTCAACTGACTCTGCTATTTACGACCAAAACTTAGAAGTCAATATTAAAGATAATTTGAATGAAATTATTGCTTTAGATAATAGTAATAGCAAAATGGCAAAATGGCAAATACTTTCAAACCTGAATATCTAAACTGTGTTCCTACCTTCGACGGTAACGCTAATGATTTAAACAGATATTTATCTACTTGCCAAACTTTGATTGATTCTTTTTACGACATAGCTAACCCAAATAATTTTCACAATATATACCTATTAAATTCTTTAATTGGCAAACTTAGTGGTCATGCTAAATTAGTTGTAAACATCCAAAATGTTAACACCTGGAATGAACTTAAGGACACCTTAAGACGTAATTTTGCCGATCAAAGAGACGAAACTTGTTTAAATAGGGATCTGGTTATGATGAGACAAGCACCTAATGAAAAACCTAGTCAATTTTACGACAGGATTTTACACATACTAAATCTTTTATGTTCTTTTGTTGATGCGCACGAATTATCAGTTGCTGGTAAAACATTAAAAAGAAATTTGTATAACGACCTTGCCTTGAAAACATTCCTATCGGGATTAAAAGAGCCTCTGGGAACTACAATCAGATGTATGCGTCCCGCTACTCTAATGCAAGCACTACAATTTGTTTCACAAGAGGATAATATTCATTATTTTCAAAACCAAAATAAACCTAATATATCCTTTAAAAATAATACTCAAAATTTTAGGCCCATGCAACAAAACCTATATACGCGACCCTTTCAAACTAACTTTTCACAAAGACCTTTTAATTATCAAACTTCAAACAATGCTTTTCGAACGAATTTTTCTCCACAGTCGGTTAATATTCGACCTCGTTTTAACGGAACAAGATTCCCCACAAACTCGCAAGTTTTTGGCAGACCAAATAACAATGGAACTAATGTTTTTAAACCTCAAAATGTAAAACAACCTACACCCACACCCATGTCTGGCATAGAAACTTCTCAATTTAAACCCTTTACAAATCAACCTAATAATAATTATAACCCACCTAAATTCACTTTTGTAGAACTATACAATGTAGAATCACATGACCTACCTCAACAAGACTATTATTACGATGAGAGCCAGTACAATGAACCTAACCAATATCAAGATTTCTACTCTGCATATCCTAACCAATACGAACACTCCTGCGATGACCTACCTCAACAAGAACAACCAGTTAATAATCAGCCTGTAGAAAATGCTTCAAATTTTCGACAGGACGGCCAGGAAACCCCGAACGGTTAGAAACACCTACAATATCTTTTAATATGTCCAACCCTAACGAATTATCCTACATTATATTTCCAGAAAATAACCTTAAAATTTTGATAGATTCCGGTTCAAGTAATTCATTTTTGGACCCGATTCTTGCCAAAAAGTTATTTCCGAATAAAATAATAGACGATCCATTCGTTGTGTCTACAGTATATCAGAAATCAGCTCATAGACATAGTGTTCTGATGCCTGCTTCAAAATTATTTAATTTACCCGAAAATAAAGATTTAAAATTCTACCTATTTAAATTTCATAATATTTTTGATGGACTTTCAGGTTTAGATAATTTAAAATTATTGCAAGCAACTTTAGACTACAATAACAACTATTTAGTTACACCGTACACGCATATTAAGTTACAATTCCAGAAAACAAGATGTGAACTAAACAATATAACGATCCCACCGCGTGTCGAACAAGTAATTACGATTAGGACTTCCATAAAAAATGGTGAAATTATAATACCACATCAAAAATTTCATAACTGTGAAATCCCAGAATCACTATCAACTGCAAAAAAAGGCTTTGCACTCACAACTATTTTAAACAATACCTGTGAATCCATTACGTTAGACCTATCAGAACCCATAGGCGTAGAACAATTCAATTCTAAGGTAATGTCGGAAATAAATTTAAACAATATTGACGAATCCCCAAAATTTTCAAATAAACTTGACCTTTCCAAATTTCGTACAGACCATCTAAATGAAGAAGAAAAAATAAAAATTTTAAATATAATTAGAAATTATTCAGACATTTTTTATAATGAAAATGATCAACTGACGTTTACAAGTAAAATCAAACATCGCATAAGAACTACGGACGAAATCCCCGTTTATACCAAATCATACCGTTACCCAACTATCCATAAGGAAGAAGTCCAAAAACAAATAACTAAAATGTTAGACCAACAAATCATCCAACCAAGCACCTCGCCTTGGAGTTCACCAATCTAGGTAGTATCCAAAAAGGCAGACGCTTCCGGCCAACAAAAATGGCGTGTTGTAGTAGACTTCAGAGGACTTAATGCTAAAACCTTAGACGATAGGTACCCACTGCCTAATATCACGGATATACTGGACAAATTGGGCAAATGCCAATATTTTACCACATTGGATCTGGCTAGTGGCTTCCACCAGATACAAATGCACGAACAAGATATCGAAAAAACTGCATTTAGTACAGAACGTGGACATTATGAATTTTTAAGAATGCCATTTGGGCTGAAGAACGCTCCAGCGACCTTCCAAAGAATTATGGATAATATCCTTCGTGGCATCCAAAATGAGAAATGCCTGGTGTACCTGGATGACATAATTTTGTTCTCCACCTCACTCCAAGAGCATTTAGACGCGCTCAAAGACGTTTTCCAAAGACTTCGAAACTCCAATTTCAAGATACAGTTGGACAAAAGTGAATTTTTACGTAAAGAAGTTGCCTATATTGGACATATTGTAACACCAGACGGCGTTAGGCCAAACCCTGACAAAATAATAAGTATAAAGAAATATCCCATTCCAAAAACTACCAAACAAATTAAAGGATTCCTCGGATTGCTCGGATACTACAGGAGATTCATTAAGGACTTTGCTAAGATCACCAAACCACTAACGAAATGTCTAAAAAAGGGAGCAACAATTAAACACGACAAAGAATTTGTGGAGTGCTTTGAACTTTGTAAGAACTTACTGACAAACGAACCTATCTTACAATATCCGGACTTCTCACAGCCATTCAACCTTACAACAGATGCAAGCAATGTAGCTTTAGGCGCAATTCTCTCACAAGGTCCCATAGGACAAGACCTCCCGGTAGCATACGCCTCACGTACACTCAACGACTCAGAAAGAAACTATTCCACCACAGAAAAGGAACTTTTAGCTTTGGTATGGGCAACCAAATATTTTAGGCCTTACATTTTTGGAAGGAAATTAAATTTAATTACCGACCATAAACCCCTCCAATGGCTTTTCTCGGCTAAAGACCTCGGATCGAAATTGTTAAGATGGCGCATAAAACTAGATGAATATTTCCCCGAAATAAAGTACAAAAAAGGTAGATTAAATACTAATGCTGACGCGTTGTCACGCATCGAAATTCACACTAAAGAAACGCACGAAAAATGTTCCCTAAAATATTATATCGAAGACTTTAATAAACAACTAGAAAACGAAACAGCTGACCACAACACCGACCAAATTTCAACTATTGCCCAAGTGGACGACACTGACAACACTCGATACAACGACATAGAACTCCCAGTACCTAATGATGATGCAGCGAACAACGATAACATGACTATACATACAAACGTAAACGAAGACCCCATAGTCGACATTCCAATACATGATATTCCTGTAAACCTCGGTGCGAATCAAATAATTATACAACAAGTACTACATTCCCCTGCAAAACCAAAATTGACAATCTTATTTGAAAGGAAACGCCGCTATATCATCCAAATTTCCAAAAGTAATTTTGATGTCGATATTTTAAATACATTTAAAGAAATTATCGTGCCTGATAAGCAATATTACCTTTATTTTGAAAAATCGGATATTTACGAACCATTTTGCGAAGTTATAAGAAAAACATTCAAATGGCCTTCACTAAAGTTAAGACGTTGTTTAAAGAAATTAATAGACGTTACCGATAAAACTGAAATTTCTGACATCATAAAAATGTATCATGAATCAAAAAATAATCATAGAGGCATCGACGTAACCCTCGAAAGAATTAAACAAAAATATTATTGGCCAAACCAAAAAGACTCTGTACAAACCTATATAAACAATTGTGAAATTTGTCAAAGAAGTAAATACGAACGTCACCCTATAAATATGCAAATGAACGTCACACCTACTGCTTCCCGTCCTTTTCAAATAATTCATATAGACGTATACACTTTAGAAAAAACCAAATTCCTTACAATAATCGACAGCTTTTCAAAATATGCGCAAGCATATGGCCTTCAGTCACTTGCAGCTTCAGAAATTGTTGACAAACTATTAATTTTCTTTTCTCATCATAGTGTCCCAGAACAAATTATATTAGATAATGGAACTGAATTCAAAAATACGGTTGTAACTGAAATGCTAAACCTCCATAAAATTAAAATTCATTTTTGCTCTCCGTATCACCCACAATCTAACGGGCAAGTTGAAAGACTCCATTCCACTTTAAGCGAACACATTCGCCTCCTTAATAATCAAGAGTTTTCAAAATCTCCAATAAGTCAAAAAATGGTTTACGCCATTTTAGCATATAATAACTCAATACATTCTGTTACGAAATTTAAACCTATAGACGTTATTAACGGCCATATTTCTGATAATGATCCATTCGATATAAAATTAGACCAAATGTTACTAACTGACTATATTAATAATCACAAAGAAAAGGCTCGTCTTTTATACTCTAATATAAATGAAAAACTAATTGGAAATAAAGAGAAGGTTATTTCTAAAATTAACGAAAACCGAGATAAACCCGATATTTTCACAGAAAACCAAAAAGTCTACCCTAAGAAACACATAAGACAAAAACTTACAGACAAATTCCTAAAACCCACCAAAATCCTCTCAGTAAATGAAAACCGTAAAACCGTTTCTACAGAATCACAAACTAAAGTTCATATGGACAATTTAAAACGCCCCCTCAGGCAAACATACAGCTTTGACTAAAAACCAAAAATTTTATTTCAGGCTCGCCGCCACAATTTACGCAGAAGACAAAATAGTACTTAGGCAACTGGACGATAACCCTGGCATACTACCTCTTAAACTTGGACAAGCAAAACTCGTACAATACACCTTTACTCTAATACATTACTTCGACTTAAATCCCATTATAACGGAGGTTAACAAATTACATTTCAGAACCAAAAACATAACCAATTCTTTAAATAAACATAATGAATATTTTAACGAAACATCTAACTATATAAAAATTCTTAATTTAATTCAAGAAAGAGTTGAAACCAAAATCAAAAATTTGATACCTCATCCCCAAAGCACCAAAAGAGGACTTATTAATGCAGCAGGCTCAGTTTTCAAACTCATAACTGGTAACCTCGATGCGTCGGATGGCGAACGCTACGAAAAACTCATCAATAATTTAGAAACCAATCAAAATAACTTGGCAACAATTATCAAAAACCAGAATTCAATTTCAACAAGCATAATCCAGAATTTCAACAATACTGTTCAACAAATTAATCAAAATGAAAAGCTAATAGAAAAAAGAATTAATCAAATTGGGCTAATTGTGCAAAGAACTACAATTCCCGAAAACTATAATTTTATTAAAGACATTATCAATCAAATAATCAGTTTCTATGAAATAATTGACTCTATGCTCCAAGACTTAGAAAATTCAATAACTTTTGCTAGAGTCAAAACTATGCACCCTAGCATAATTAAAACAAATAACCTTTTAACCGAACTAAAGAAGTTGGAACACATTGTAGGTCCTAATTCATTGCCTTTACCTATTAACTTAGAAAACATATTTTTGTTCGAAAAACTCATTGAAATAGATTGCTTTATTTATAAAAATAAAATCACTTTTTTATTACACATTCCTGTAACATACCCAAATAAATTCGACTATTACCATTTATATTCTCTACCAGTCAAACATCAGAGTCTGTTTAAGGTAGTCATTCCGCGTAATACATATCTAGTAAAAAGTCAGTTACACTATTCACATTTTGGAACGCCTTGTACAATCGTACGTCCACAAACATTCCTCTGCTACAAACCAATGCTGAAAGAAATCGAAGAAAACAGCCCTTGTGAAGTACAACTACTAGGATCGACCAAAAACACCCCCACCTGTCAACAAACAGATATCACAGCAACAAAACCAATCATAAATCAACTAGACCAATCAGATAAATGGATTTTAGTACTACCAAAGGAAACTATCGTACAATTAAAATGCCCTTTTCAAGAAGAAAACCAAAGGTTACTAGGAAGTTACTTAACGACAATACCGACTGGGTGCCAAATAAAGACCGAAGATAAAATAATAATCAATAACCAAAAGGAAACCAATTCCAGTCAACAGCCAATCATTTTCCCAGATTTTAACGAAACCAAAGAGTACCTTCCACTCCTTAATTTAAGTATCCATCTGCAAGAGATAAATTTAGACAGTCTACACGAGTTACAAAATAAAATCATGAAAAATCAGCCATATACAATTTTTGACAGCATTTCAAAATTTCCGAGTCTATGGACAAATTTGATCTATATGTTAGTGTTTGGAATATGCTCATATATGGTATAAAGTGCATTATAGGACGAAAACTCAATGGAAATAAGACCAACTTGGAAACTCAGACATACCAACATATCCAACTACCCCTAAACCTGGCGTAGTTTTATTCTAAGGAGGGAGGAGTTATATGATGGTCCACTCCGTATAAATGCTGACCAAGCGAGATCAAATGACACCGCAGTAAACATTATATATAGGAAGAAGACGCTATTTTTCAAGTTCAGTTATAATAATTTTATTTTGTTAATATAAACCAGAAATATTGTAATTTTGTATTTTGAAAATAAAGTTTTTTAAAAAGGAAAACTCCGGGCTAAGAAAATTAATTCATGTAAAATTTATAAATAAAAATAGTCAAAGAAACTAAAAAAGAAAAATGAATTTATACATATTTAATATATACAATATTTATGATGAACGTAGTACTTTGTTAACTTCAATATTTTCCACACTAGCTAACATCGAATCGCGTGTTTCAAATTTGATATGCAATTTATTTATCAAATGCATATATTAAACTAAATATTCCAAATCTTATGATAATGTAAATCCTGTGTAATATACAACAGGTAGTTATTGTGAGGTCGTGTTGTATGCAATTACATGCACAAAAAATGATAGTATCATCGTTGATTGTTACAAATTTTCATTCAGCGGTATTATCAAAATGTTCTTATTTATATACAAGGTGTCAGAGATTGAACTTTATTCCCTGTCGTAAAATGATAAATTCATAAAATCAAACCGTACCATGGGCGTGTATTTGACTGTTGTATTTTATGTGAATTATTTCAACCACTCACAGGCGTAGTAAATTTCCAACATAACTAAATGTCTTGTTGCTTTATGTAACAAGCAATTTGTAAAAAAATAGATATTTATCCATCTTGAACTGAAACAAACAAAATAAAACATGTAAAAACAGGGACATATTCAAGAGTATAGGACCAAAATACGTAAAATATTACTAAAAGTAGTTTCATTTGTTGAAATTTAAATCTATAAATGTATAAAAGACATTTATAGATTTAAATTTCAACAAATGAAACTACTTTTAGTAATATTTTACGCTAATGCTAATAAAAAAATAAAAGTAAAAAAGTTAAATTGTTACTTTTTACTTTTATTTCAAGCTAATTTACATAATAGAATTCCGATTATCGTTGTTTGCGTTACCGTTTGTAACCTTCCAACCTTCCCGAAAGTTCCTACTAAAAGAACGAGGCAATGGCTAATTAAAACCCGGAGGGACAACTAGCAACCTACTGAGTATGCATGCATGTGTGAGGTTAGTGTTAGTAATGTAATCTAGGTGTAACGCTACTACAAGAATACATTGGGCCGCATTCATAAAAAAAAGTTATGCTTCTACTTGCAGAATATGAAGGAAATCAGCAGATCGCGTTCATAATATTCCGAGTTAAACCTTATACTTTTAGAGTATTAGCATAATATCCTTCACAAAAAAGTATTTGGTTATTCATACACGGTACCTTTTACTCTAAATCAAAAGGATATGATGCTTCAACAATTTCGGGTGTGGCCAGTAGTGTAGTGATCAGTTGTAGCGATGGCAGATGTTGTGAAACTGATAGAGATGAAACACTACAAGCAGAGTTTATCAACACCTGTTAATTATACCGATTTCAAGAGGAAAATGTGCAATGGCTTGCCAACAGATATTGGGGAATAAATGCTGAAACTCGAGGAGGTGCGTTATCATCCGTCCTAAAAATGCAGATATGTTTACGCTATCTCAGTGACACTGGCTATCAGAAAGGCATTGGTCAAGAACTGGGTGCAAGTCAAGCTACAGTATCTCGTACAGTTATGGCAAACTCAGTATAGGTTTCCGGCAGCAATTGGTGTAGTTTACTGTACCCACATAGGAATACTGAAACCAAATCGCCATGGTGATGAATATGTCAACCGAGAAGGTCATCCTACGCTGAATGTGCAAGCCACTTGTGAGGCGCGAGAAATGTTCAGTCGTATGGACGTTAGTTGGCTTGGATCGGTCCACGATTCAAGAATATAGAGAAATTCACAAATAAAGGTTCATATACAAAATACAAACACACGTAATCATTATGAATACCAAAAAATGGAAATGCTTATACTCCTACCTTTTTCTTCAACTCAAAACCTTATACTTACAAGGATATCCTTCAGTTTTATGAATACGGCCATTATGCTTTATTTTTATGCATAATTTTAATAATTTCTCACTTGTGCTTCATATTTCTTACCTATTATTGTAAGGGTTTAGTTCTCCTTACATAGGAAAAGAGATTTTTGAGAATGTTATTGCTGGTGGGGTGTAGGTGATTATAGTTTGTATTAACAGACAATAAATAATTTTCTGATTTATTAACACAACAATTTTAATTTTATTTACAAACACTATTTACAAACACCATTTATTATTGATTTAAAGTTAACGATTTTACAATGAACAAAACTGTTTAAATTAACGAAACTGTTTACTAATAATTTTAATATAATATTAGCAAAGATTAATGTACATTAATCTTTGATATTAGACTTATTGCTAATATCAAGACCATGTATTATAAATATTTATTACATGTGATAAAGGGTTATTATCAAAGACCTTAATAATACAGGAGACCACATTGTTTACGTTTTCAGGGTTAGCAAACATCGTCCCTTCCTTTATTTATCCAAATACAAGCATTGCCAGACTTACAAATGTATTTGGAATATCTTTAAATGTTTGTCACAACAAATAAAAAATGAGCGATGTCAATAATTATTTGTAACTAGGATGTTAATAAAAAAATTTATTACTATACTTAGGTTATAAATTAGTTCATTTTAAGATTAAATTGTACAAAACGGGATAATTATTTTATTTTAGGAATTATTCTCATAGTAAAATAAAAGCGCACTACGGCAACATCGTTTACAACTTTACGCTTCTTGTACGACAGAACACGGCGTTATGAATGAAATTATAATTTGCGACGTTGACGTTGAGAAACACTCATGCCATTATCGCTTTTCATCGTTTTTTGAAGTATTTTCCTGTTTTGCGATATTCTTGTGTGTGTTTTTTTAAACTTTAAATATTTATTGAATAACTATGGTTCGTGGTTGTGTAGTTTGTGGAAAAGTCGATAGTTTATTTCCAGATCTAACTTTTCACAGGTAAGTGTGGTTATGTTTGGAAATTTGTTTGTGTTTGGTGTTAGTTTACACAGTGGCGGGGTTTGTTTGATATGATAAATTTGTTACATTTTGAATTTTTATTTCTATTAAATTATTAGTAACAAAAGCAAACAGATATTTTCTGAAAATAATGGTGGTTCATTTACGCCCAACAATGTAACCGCTTAGTAACTCAAAGCAGCATTAAAGAAGTGGTAAATCTACGTAGGATATTACCTCCCTAGCTCTGTAGTATAAGGCTGATTATAGACTTTTTACATTAGGTACTTATATTGTATTTTTTAAATTAGGTTTCCTCAAAACCGGAAAAACGAAAACTCTGGTTTTCTTTAGTTGGCATTGCTAAAGGACCACTTTTGCCAAAAAATCCATGGTTATGCTCGGATCATTTTTTCCCAGAGGATCTGGTAACGAAATATCTGGTAACGAAATCTAAGGGAGCAAGATTCGTTAGAAAGGGTGCAAATCCTCGACGGTGTGAAGGTGTTTTATTTTTGGATGATGCATCCACTAGGTAAAAAATATTTATAATTATATTTATTATAGTATAATAATAATTTATATTCTTCTAGCTCTGACTCAACCACAGATGTTAAGTCTGTGGACTCATCTGTTTTTGGAACACCTCCAATACCGAAAGAATATCCTAAGTAAGTTCTGTTATTATTAATTTTTGGATGAAATTAAACTAGCTAAGTAGGTATGTGCATTAACCGCATTTATATCCATTTTTAGGATTGCTCAGCTATTCTTAGAAAAAACTATTATAGAGTCCACTGTTTCAACCGCTAATATGGGGTCCCTAATCAAAAGTTATCCTTTAGAAAGGCTTTTTAATATTTTGATATATTGAATTAATACATATTTTAGGTCTGAAAGTATAATTGTTAAATCTATTCCTGGCACCTCCAGAGCCAGTTTCATTAGAAGCCAACAAGGGTTCAACCAGTTCTGTGACAGAAACTGCATCAGAAGCAGGAGAATCCCATTCTGATATAATTGAAGCCCCTGTAGCTAGTGGAAAAATTGAAACTAAAAAGAGGTAGGTATTACACCAACATGTTTCAGAAGCGGGTGATATAAAGGGGCTGAAGCTAAATGTTGCTATATTTGGTACATTATTCAAATTTACATTTTACCGTTATGAAATTTTGATATTTGTTCGTAAAAAGCTCTTTTTTTAGTATAATTTACCAGGGGCTTGATATTTTTTAGGAAAAGGCGTTATCCTGGTGATATGGATAGTAGTGACTTTTCAACCCCTACTAAGAGAAGAAAAAATATAGGAATTTTAAAAAATAAAATAACGTGCCAAAGGAAAAGAATACAAAATCAAGTTAGACGACTTAAAATCCGCGTAAAATCATTAAAAGATCTATTGATAGTTTTAAGGAACAAATCACAGATACCGTGAAGCTGGCGAAAAAATCAGAGGTGATTTTTATCATGGGCGATTTTAATGCCAAAGTAGGAAGTACACAACGAGAGGATATTACCGGTATATACGGATTAGGTACAGCAAACGATAGAGGAGACCGGCTAGTTCAGTTCTGCCAGGAACATGATTTCATTGTCTCAAACACCTTTTTTAAACTTTCAAATAGAAGGCTCTATACGTGGACCTCTAGCGCCCATACCCCGAAAGAATTATTCGCAATCAAATAGACTTCATACTTATTAAAAAGCGATACAGAAACTGCATAAAGTCTGCAAATACATAATTAATTTGTATGTTCATAGTAATTATTATGTATTATCATTGTGTATAATTTAATATATGTAGCTAAAAATAAACTATTGAGAATAATGTGCCATTTTTTATTTCCTGACTTGCTATTTGTAATGCATAAAATGATTTTAAAATTAGATTATCTTCAAATTATACATAAATATATTCATTTAAGTATCGTTTTTTCGATATACGAAATGAAGGTTTTTCAGCTATATCAAGAAATACCTACTACAAAGAAAGATTAACAGACTTTCTTAGCGAATACCTTATACATATTAATATTTAAATTATTTTACTGAAAAACTCATTCCAATTAAATATCGACTAAATTTCAGTTTCAAAATAAGTTGAATAGCGGTTAAATTCTCGGCACGTTGGCTTTTTAATGTATGCTATTAATTATATATTATGTATTGTATACATAGTTCAAAAACAGTCAGCGATCAGTACGCCACTGGCTGCAGAACGCATACCGGAGATTACAACGTTGCCAATGAGCAACTTGAAGGCGACAAGGATAAGTCTTTCTCTCTCTTACACATTACTTGTTTACAAGTAATGTTGGCTCCTGTTTGAAAGCACGTTATCAATGAAATATTTTGTCTCCTGTGTTACTAAGGTCTTTGGTTATTATATTATTACGTATAATATATTATTTATTATATGAGAGAGAGTGAGTGAGAGAGAGAGTTTTTCGACTCGCTTGAGCGTACCTATACCTTCGGTTGACAAAAGCCAAGTGAAGTCCGTGGAATAACGGGAAGCGAAAAATCCAAAAGTGGCGGCTTTTCGGCAAGTCGGACTTAGAAAGAAAAGCGTTGTGCGGCTTTTGCTTTGAGATAAGCCGCGCGGGTAATAAATTTAGTTGGTATAGTCATCGAAAATATACTACGACTAGAAGGGTCACAGTGAGTCCCCGCCCATTTACCTCCCGTATTGCTTCTCCCCGCTCTCAGTAAGTCTGGTCTAGATCATATATACCGCCTGTCCTTTGTTATACACGCTTTGATGATATACCGTTTGGATATTTTGTTGTATATTAAATAATTATTAAGATTTCGATTTTTTTATATAGTTATAAGTTTATCTTTGGACAATAATAACAAAGTATTATTTGAACTGGAAATTACGGCTTATTACTGGGGTATAATAATTATAATATAATAATAATATCTTTATTAGTCTTTCAAAAGTACATAGATTCTGTACATAGACACGTCAAAATACAAAACACAAAAAACATTGAGCATAAATTAATGAAAACTGAAAATATAAATAAAAATACATATTTATACATATACAACAAACTCTTGACACAGCTTAACAACACTATACTGAGGTGGTAAATTCCCGTAGGCTGTAGAACGCACCGTTTATAAGGAACTCTTTTAATAAATTTTTGAAAATGCTCATATTTGCACAGTTTCTTATCTTTGAGGGAAGAAGATTGAAATAAAAGTATCCTGAGTACAGAGGCGATTTTTTATAAAACTCGTGTTGTTGTTGGGAGTGATAGTGGATCCGACCGATCCAATAGTTAAAATTAAGAATTTAAACGATAAATGATTGAAAATAATCGCAATAACATTATAACAAAAATATCAAAGCATTTATAATAAATATATATTTATAATAAACTTCGATATACACTTTTTTTTTATTCTCGCTGGTTATCCATCCATTTTGATTGTCTCCAGAATACACTAATATTATTGACGAAAAGCGCATCGATACTTGATGCTTTCCTACATAATATTTGCGGACCCTGTATTACATTACATTACAACATTGTTCTACTTGAAGTGCCATCTCCATTCAATAAAGATCAGCAACAATGTTGGCAAATTCATCTCTGTCTGGGGCTCTTCTCAGCAGGGAGTTTGAGTCTAAGCCTGTCCAATCCCTTATGTTTTTCAGCCAAGAGAACTGTCTACGTTTAGGACCACGTTTTCCCTCAATCTTGCCCTCCATAATCAGTTGCAGGAATCTGAACTTGTCCTGTCTTATGACATGGCCAAGGTAAGCAGTCTTTCTCTTTTTTATGGTCTCGAGAATTGTTTGATCCTTGTTCATCCGATGTAAGACCTCTTGATTGGTGATATGAGCGATCCATGGAATACGCAGCATTCTGCGATACACCCACATCTCAAATGCTTCCAGCTTGTTAATACTTCTGACTTTTAGTGGCCAGGCCTCGACTTCATACAGTAACGTGGAATACCCATAACATCTAAGGAAGTTACATCTGATGTTTAAATTGAGTGTTCTGTCAGTTAATAAATTCCGCATTTTAATAAAATTGGCTCTCGTTTGCTCTATGCGGGATTACAACATTAGGGAAATGTTAAAGTATGTATTTTGTTTGCACTAATTCTTTCCCTAACGTTACGTGCTGTCTAAAATTGTTGCCATTTCAGTACAAGGACTAACTATCATATGAGCTAAGTATTGGTTTTGCTAAAAAGGCTGTTTATTACATAATGTAATTTATTTAGCATCATAAATCCACAATCGACAAAGGACAGCTTATTTGGACACGCTGTATAATTATTATTATAATATAGGCATTACTGTATATTTATTCTAGTCTGGTATTATTAATTGCTTTTAAGGTAGTTAAAAATAGAGCCTAGTACTGCTTTTAATATTGTGTTTATTCTGTATGAATGCTGTTCTTTTTAAACTATGATTTTAAATGTGAAATCGTTAATTAATATTTTAAATATTCCCGTTACTCTTTTTTAATATTAGTAGTACTGTTTAAAAATATTTGATTAATACATAATTTTAATTAATTAATAATAATAATTAATAAAAAAAGTAAGTATTTTATTAACGTAAAATAAAATTACAGTTTAAATTAAAATGTTCAAGCATTTTTTTGTAGACCCCGTAGTATATCATCGCCGTGTAACGTAAACATTTTGCGATATGTGACCTCGTACATGTCACTCCCAGCACGTTCGTCGGCAAGCGCTTTGTAACCGTAAGATGAAACGGCCGACAGCCTGTGACACTACTTATTTTTATATCTACGGTGGTGGTATAGTATAGGGTGAATAATATAGGTATACAGTGTGAGGTATGCGAACAATTATTATTAATTAATATATCTACGTATTCAGGTTCAATTTCCTCCTGAAATTTGGGAAAAAACTCGAGAAGATGGCACTCGCAAATTAAAGTGTAACGCTGTTCTCACCATTTTCCAAACCAGGAAAGAAGAGAAGGCCTCTACCTCAGAGAAGTTAAGTTTTGTACAAGATCTAGTTTTTTTCTATATCAAATATATGTAGGGTTGCCAGACCTCCTATTTTTAATATGAGACTCATATATTTTAACTCTTTCTCATATCTCCTATTAACATGCTCAATATAAGACCATTTCTCATATTTTTCATTCATGCCAGGCCAGGTGGCCAGTAGCACCTGGCGACCCTAGTTGCAGCACCTTAAGCCGGGGCAACCTTACTTGCACGTTTATGGATACGGAGCGTAATACTAAATTTTGATATTTCCTGCTGTAATGATTTTTATGATTAAGCTTTATCAGACCTTAAATTATTATCAGAATACCGCAGTTCTTTGAAATACGAAAAAAAAATTAATTGTTAAATCGATTTTAACTGTCTTCCTATGTCATCATTTCTTTCTATTACAGAATTTAATATTTCAGTTTTAGTTTGGTTTAATAGTCATATTATTTTGTGTAGATACATATTTCTAGGTTTAGGTACATCATATATCTGGCAACCCAAAATGTATGTACCCTGTTGAAAATACCGTATAGAATCATATTAAAACTTGATCTGGATCTATAAGTATCTATAAGTGAATGTAGGTTTTAATCTGGCTTTGACAAGCTCTATGTTATTTTAATAGTAATCTTATATGATTCAATATGGTTTGGGTTTATTTGGATATACATATAAAACACATCAATGGAATTGTATTGGTCTCTATAAGTTTTAAATATGATTAGATCTAATATGCCATTACAGATTCAAAACAAAGTGGGTTTTATACGGATTTAATAGGTTAAAATGAATAGTGTTTAATATGGAATTACTGAATAAAAATTGCCATAAAACGAATTGGTTTCAATATGGATTAATAAGAAATTCTTTATTTGGAATTTATTGGTTTCAATAAGGCATTCCAAATCAAATGTTTAATTTGGTTTTATCAGTTTGAATTAGTTTTTATGCGGCATAAAACTGCTTATTTCAATTGCGTTTAATATGGAATTACTGAATAAAAATTACCATGAAACCAATTGGTTTCAATATGGATTAATAAGAAATTCTTTATTTGGAATTTATTGGTTTCAATAAGGCATTCCAAATCAAATGTTTAATTTGGTTTTATCAGTTTGAATTAGTTTTTATGCGGCAAAAAACTGCTTATTTCAATTGCGTTTAATATGGAATTACTGAATAAAAATTACCATGAAACGAATTGGCTTCAATATGGATTAATAAGAAATTCTTTATTTGGAATTTATTGGTTTCAATAAGGCATTCCAAATCAAATGTTTAATTTGGTTTTATCAGTTTGAATTAGTTTTTATGCGGCATAAAACTGCTTATTTCAATTGCGTTTAATATGGAATTACTGAATAAAAATTACCATGAAACGAATTGGTTTCAATATGGATTAATAAGAAATTCTTTATTTGGAATTTATTGGTTTCAATAAGGCATTCCAAATCAAATGTTTAATTTGGTTTTATCAGTTTGAATTAGTTTTTATGCGGCAAAAAACTGCTTATTTCAATTGCGTTTAATATGGAATTACTGAATAAAAATTACCATGAAACGAATTGGTTTCAATATGGATTAATAAGAAATTCTTTATTTGGAATTTATTGGTTTCAATAAGGCATTCCAAATCAAATGTTTAATTTGGTTTTATCAGTTTGAATTAGTTTTTATGCGGCAAAAAACTGCTTATTTCAATTGCGTTTAATATGGAATTACTGAATAAAAATTACCATGAAACGAATTGGTTTCAATATGGATTAATAAGAAATTCTTTATTTGGAATTTATTGGTTTCAATAAGGCATTCCAAATCAAATGTTTAATTTGGTTTTATCAGTTTGAATTAGTTTTTATGCGGCATAAAACTGCTTATTTCAATTGCGTTTAATATGGAATTACTGAATAAAAATTACCATGAAACGAATTGGCTTCAATATGGATTAATAAGAAATTCTTTATTTGGAATTTATTGGTTTCAATAAGGCATTCCAAATCAAATGTTTAATTTGGTTTTATCAGTTTGAATTAGTTTTTATGCGGCATAAAACTGCTTATTTCAATTGCGTTTAATATGGAATTACTGAATAAAAATTACCATGAAACCAATTGGTTTCAATATGGATTAATAAGAAATTCTTTATTTCGAATTTATTGGTTTCAATAAGGCATTCCAAATCAAATGTTTAATTTGGTTTTATCAGTTTGAATTAGTTTTTATGCGGCATAAATCTGCTTATTTCAATTGCGTTTAATATGGAATTACTGAATAAAAATTACCATGAAACGAATTGGTTTCAATATGGATAAATAAGAAATTCTTTATTTGGAATTTATTGGTTTCAATAAGGCATTCCAAATCAAATGTTTAATTTGGTTTTATCAGTTTGAATTAGTTTTTATGCGGCATAAAACTGCTTATTTCAATTGCGTTTAATATGGAATTACTGAATAAAAATTACCATGAAACGAATTGGTTTCAATATGGATTAATAAGAAATTCTTTATTTGGAATTTATTGGTTTCAATAAGGCATTCCAAATCAAATGTTTAATTTGGTTTTATCAGTTTGAATTAGTTTTTATGCGGCAAAAAACTGCTTATTTCAATTGCGTTTAATATGGAATTACTGAATAAAAATTACCATGAAACGAATTGGCTTCAATATGGATAAATAAGAAATTCTTTATTTGGAATTTATTGGTTTCAATAAGGCATTCCAAATCAAATGTTTAATTTGGTTTTATCAGTTTGAATTAGTTTTTATGCGGCAAAAAACTGCTTATTTCAATTGCGTTTAATATGGAATTACTGAATAAAAATTACCATGAAACGAATTGGTTTCAATATGGATAAATAAGAAATTCTTTATTTGGAATTTATTGGTTTCAATAAGGCATTCCAAATCAAATGTTTAATTTGGTTTTATCAGTTTGAATTAGTTTTTATGCGGCATAAATCTGCTTATTTCAATTGCGTTTAATATGGAATTACTGAATAAAAATTACCATGAAACGAATTGGTTTCAATATGGATAAATAAGAAATTCTTTATTTGGAATTTATTGGTTTCAATAAGGCATTCCAAATCAAATGTTTAATTTGGTTTTATCAGTTTGAATTAGTTTTTATGCGGCATAAAACTGCTTATTTCAATTGCGTTTAATATGGAATTACTGAATAAAAATTACCATGAAACGAATTGGTTTCAATATGGATTAATAAGAAATTCTTTATTTGGAATTTATTGGTTTCAATAAGGCATTCCAAATCAAATGTTTAATTTGGTTTTATCAGTTTGAATTAGTTTTTATGCGGCAAAAAACTGCTTATTTCAATTGCGTTTAATATGGAATTACTGAATAAAAATTACCATGAAACGAATTGGCTTCAATATGGATAAATAAGAAATTCTTTATTTGGAATTTATTGGTTTCAATAAGGCATTCCAAATCAAATGTTTAATTTGGTTTTATCAGTTTGAATTAGTTTTTATGCGGCAAAAAACTGCTTATTTCAATTGCGTTTAATATGGAATTACTGAATAAAAATTACCATGAAACGAATTGGTTTCAATATGGATAAATAAGAAATTCTTTATTTGGAATTTATTGGTTTCAATAAGGCATTCCAAATCAAATGTTTAATTTGGTTTTATCAGTTTGAATTAGTTTTTATGCGGCATAAAACTGCTTATTTCAATTGCGTTTAATATGGAATTACTGAATAAAAATTACCATGAAACGAATTGGTTTCAATATGGATAAATAAGAAATTCTTTATTTGGAATTTATTGGTTTCAATAAGGCATTCCAAATCAAATGTTTAATTTGGTTTTATCAGTTTGAATTAGTTTTTATGCGGCATAAAACTGCTTATTTCAATTGCGTTTAATATGGAAGTACTGAATAAAAATTACCATGAAACGAATTGGTTTCTATATGGATTAATAGGAAATTCTTTATTTGGAAATTGTTGGTCTCAATAAGGCATTCCAAGTCAAATATTGAATTTGATTTTATCAGTGTGAAATAGTTTTTATGCGGCATAAAACTGTTTATTTCAATTGCGTGTAAAATGGAATTGCTGAATAAGATTTTCCATGTCAATTACGTGCTCAACCCAGTTTTTCCATAAATCAGTATGTTCAATGTTAATTATTACTTTTCTCATATGATCAACTACTACCGGGTTTTTGTTGGGGAATTGTTACATTTTCGCCAATATTTTTTTGTTGGTCTCCAAACCTTTTCTATATAGGGTTAAATATACAATAATACTGAGGTATAACCCCAAGAGTGTATGACCGTGTATCAATAACATATAATGCTTTTTTAATTTCTGTTCTTTTATTAATTTCAATAATTCGCGTGTTCTTGGAACTTTTACATTGCAGATTATTAAATATAATATTTTACCTTAAAGTAGTAAATGTCTCTAAATATCAAAAACACATTAACAAATATATATGCTTGATAATCCTCATCAGTAATTCACGCACTGCACTGGAAAGCTGTCTATAAAATATCGAGGTATTGTTGGCAGCGGATCAGTTCATTTTTCTATTTACGCCAGCGCATAGTCGTACGTGGATCATATGGGGTTTATTACATTTCCAGTGTCGGATTTAGATACACGGTTTCAACTAATACTATTGGAATGTGGATACTATATTAAACAAAGCAATATCAAGATAAATGCATACGGTGCTGTGCTTTAACATTAACCTTTGTCAATTTAAAACGCAAGGACTATACCAAATAAAAAAGGGGAATTATTGTCATATTTATCTTATGTTTTAGAATATCATGTGTAGAATAGGGTGGCCGAAAAAATGTTCATTGAATTTCAATGAGATTTGGAAATTCAGCTATGAAGCTAGTCTCCTTGCAATTAATATAAATGCATTTTGAACTAATATTACTTAAATCAGTTATTGCAAATAACAAATCGGCTCCATTTTCCAAAGAGTTAATTTGAAAAATATTTTGTGGACAATTGTCAATAATAGAGAATGAATTGCAAGATACTTTACGAACGCTTAGTTCGATTGTTGCATCAGAATTTTCTAAAATTTTCAAAATTTGACAATAAGTGCCGTTTTGCAATTTTAAATATGAGTTATCATGTTTATGGTTCCTCCGATATTCTATACTAGAGAAAACATTATGATTAATTAGGATTCTATTATAAACTTTTACACCATTTTTAATTTCAAATGCTCCTAAAAGCCTTACAGTTTGTGGCTCAATGTAAGATGTTTTTTTTTGGTATGATAATATGTTGTTACAAAAATTTTTACACGTATTAGAAGTGTTTTTACCTATACTTATAATTTCTTGTAATTTATTCAATTTCAATATTTTGAATATTATTTGTTTGTCCACACCAATTGGACCGTTAACTATTTGTTTGATCGAAAATATTCCACTTTCAAAACAAAATGTAGATGTAGCCCACAGTGGCCCTGACTGCTTAACAGTCTCAACTAAGTGATTTAACAAATGAACATTAAAATTCATTGCCGAAGGCGTGTACAATATTTCGAAATCGTTCAAAAATTTCCTCAAATATCCTTTAGCTAAATATAAATCATTATCATTAATTTTTTTTTGAAGCAGTAAAAATATAGAATTTTGTAACAAAACAAAATGGTTAAGGTATTTTGAATCTAAAATGTTGTGTAAAACAGGAACGCAGTAAAAAAGTAACCAAGATCGCCATTCTGTGGCTTTCCATTTAGCTTTTTCTTCAAAACTCCTAGGTACACGATGTACTTCGTCAGGAGGTTTAATACCTATTAATCTTTCATTAATTTCTTTCAAAATTTTCGGTGATCCTATATACATATCAGAATTTTTTGTTGTCCAAATATTCCACATTTGTTTTACTACTCCTAAGATCACGGTGTGCATGTAATCTATCGGATACCCCCAAACAGTATCAAAACCTGGCAAATTAATAAGAACAGATGCCCCCTTAACGCCCTTGATAATTTGGTGGCTTTTAACAGAGTCTTTCATGCACACCACAATACTATTGTGGTTTCTCATTGGTGGTGATGGTGACCTTTTAGGATACTTGACAACTTTTTCCACAACCTTACCAGGATGTTCACAAATGTAACAACCAAAGAAGCCATTAAATTGAATGAAATTTTGAATCATCGGTCTTGCAACAGAGTCCACTGAGCAAAATACAGGGCAAATTTTTGCTACTCTATATTCGTTTTGAAAGAAATATTTAACGCCATTCCTAAGAGTTTTGTTAACATCATCAACAAATGGTTTTAAAAATAAATTCATATTTGGTTCCTTTTTATTATACCAAATACCAGCCAATATTATATGTCGAAATCGAACTTCTGGTGGTAATTCATTTACAATAATTTGTATTGGCCATATTTGCTCTTTAGAAGAACCGAAAAAACTGGCACCATCAGTGCTGAAATTCAAAGTTAGATCAAAATTTAGTTTTTCTTTGGCAACTTTATATACCTTACTATCGCATATATCAGATATAACATCTGGCTTACTTAAACACTTATTTTTTTTGTTCAAATTAAGATTTGTTTGAATAAATGGATTTTGTAAGAAAGTCCTAAACTGATATTCTAAGTCAACAGTTAGAAAATAATTAGGTGACGATAATGAAAACTCTATAACACTTTGACAACTTATACACACAATATTTTCTTGACATGCTGTAATTTCAGATTTTAATTTTGTACCAACTGGAACTTTACAATTGGAACAATAAAAATTATATTTAACAATCGTTTCGGGAATATCTAACGCTTTTTCAATTTTGTAAGGTGTAATAGGTAAAGACTTACCAGCACAAGCTTCTAGTAATTTTATTAAATCTAAAGTTGCATTTTTGGTCAACGAATGTTTTAAATTAAATTGAGCTATCATAATTTTTAGATCATGTACAGTTACCTCAGATTCTTGAAAAATAACTGTGCTCTCAAAAGTTTTGTTATCTTGTGGCACATTATCATTTAATATTGCTTCATCTTCATCATCTTCAGCAGGATAAGAGATGACACCTGTAAGTATATAATATCATTGCAAATATATCTAGATTTACTTTAGTTTCATTATAATAACCAAGAGGTTCTTGCTGAATATCATTATTGGATGTATTTAACTCATATTGCACTGACTCCAAAGTATTGCTAGTATCACTATCATAATCGACATCATGATGTAATTGATTATCTGCTCCCTCACTATGCAGTTGGCTCAACAACATTTTTGAATTGCTAATAGCAGGCTGATCATCTGGAAAATATGCTGGTATATTCCTTGGTTGGACACTTCTTGATGTAGTTTCTATATTTGCCATTTCATCACGTTTAACGAATTGCATAGAATCATTATTTTTCTGCGTCCACCGCCACTGAGTTTGGCGACTAACTATTGGGGATTCTGGATCCAAAAGACTTTTATACAGACGTTTCCTTTTTCGTTGCGAAGCCATTTTCGTTATAATAAATACTTAATGCAGATTTCTTGAATTTTTATTTTAAGAAATTATTGCATAAAACAACTCGGCGGCGCTTTAAGTCATTAAAATAAAATTTAACATTCATATAGATAGTTTAGGTTTAGGTCATTGTCTTTATAAAGATAATGGTTAGGTATTTTGCTTTTTGTGTGTTTGTTGACATAAATGAAAGAAAACGGCTAAAACTAAAGGCAGACAGATATTCATTTAAAACGCATGCGCGTGATACAAATTTGTAAAGTAGTGATGATTTTCTTACCATATCCACTGTTGCCGAAAACATGCTTAAACCATTGTCTTTAAAAGACAATGCTTAAACATAATAATATAATGTTATAACTGCTCAGATTTTACATCAAATTATGATGACCAAGAAAAAAAGGTAGATAAAAATCATGTTCATTAGATTCATGTTACCGTACAAATTTATTACCAGATTTATTCAAGTTTAGTTCAAAATTATTATGTTACAACCGGCAACACTGGTGTTTTGACCATTTACTAATACCATTGTGTTTATTATAATATAGTGTGTCAGCGCTTGGTTAGTACCTATCAACTAACAACAGATGGCGCTATCATATACCAGAAATTTATTAATGAACGACTGAAGTTGGTGACGCCGTCCGTTGTTAGATGATGATACTAACCAAGCGCTGACACACTAATATTAATACAATCATATCTAGAAGTTTGTGTCAATACAACGTGTATGTCGTCATAACTAAATTTTGGTAGCTTATTTAATACCTATACCTACTATTCTTTATCTGTAACCATAATAACGTGTATATCTATTATTATATTATAATGGCACATATTTTGTGATTGTCTCTATATAAAAAGCCCAAATATCTAAACGTAATTAAAACATCTGTTGCAATCTCTATATCGTCATTGTATGTTCCAGAAAACCATAAAAAATATCGTGAATATGATAATTCCCTATGGCAACACTGCTGCGGTGCCAAAAAGTTAAAAAAAATTAATAACTTATATAATGTAAGAAGGATGAAAACACAATTTACTATACTGAAATCAGTTTTATTTAAAATTATAACAATATACCTAAATAAATATAATTACATAGAAATAATAAAAAATATACAAATCTGCAAAAACAAACTGTTATTGACTATAACCTAAGTTTTAAAAAGCTAAGTATAACAAGACAGTTTTTTAAATATTAATTACCTTTTTAACATTGTTTCTACAGTTTTGTTCTTTCTCTTTGATGCTCACGGAGTTCCCTTTGTGAATTTTCTTTGAATTCTTTTGTATCACGTATATAAATACTTTGATGGAACAGTGACCTGAAGTGCATTTGTTTATACCCAAGTAATTCATGTCTTAGATTGCGTTTGTAATCGGTCTCACAAAAATACTTCGATTTCAAGTCTTAAAATTGTGTGACCACTTACACAAATGTATCCATTTGGATTTTAATATTATATCTAAACTAAAGAACTTCAATTCACTATTAAAGTTTTTAGAGCGATTGTCAATTTTACATACGTAAACAGCATACCTACCACATTTTAAAATCCACAATAAAACAGTCAAAAGTAAATAAAACGGATATTTTCTCTACAAATTATCTACCTATTTATATAAAATAAAAGCAGTGGATAAACAAAATTAAGAAACTTGAATAATTAACAACTATATAAATAAGCACTTAGTGTATAAACAAATCAAACATCAAACGTACAGAGCATGACGTCACATATCACGTGATGACCTACGTGTTGTACCCAAGGTAGCGTTGCCAGGTCTAGTACAATTGTACTAATCTAGTACATTTTTGCTCTGTTTATACAAAATACAATTTCGCCATTTCTAGTACATTTATCATAAACGCTCCACAACCCTGTTTAATATATTTGTTCAATGTATTTTTGATTTTATTATTTTCTTTATGCCTCTTTTATAATTTAATTAATTATTTTTATTTAATAAAAACTTTTTTTTAGTGTATAGTTCTGTACAGATAGTAGTAGTCTTAAAAATACATTATATCTATTACGAACTTGTAACAATTCCATGTTTATTTAAATGCTTCAGTACAGAAAGTTGAAATCAAGTACATTTTATACTAATCGTCTAGTACAATATAAAAATGTATACTGGCAACGCTGCCTTGTTTTGTTGTACTATGGGGCAATACCATTTCGAGCTTCGCGTTTTATTATAGCGTCGGCTTGTGTTTTGTGTTTAATTATCCATATTATGTTAACTAACTCTATTTAAATTGTGTCATAAAGTGTAAGTGCTAACTAAAACCATATAGATAAAAAAGAGTGCCTAAATTTATATTATAATATTTGCTGGATCTATGAGTAAATATAACAGCATAAAATAGGTAACTAAATAAGTTTGTGTTTGTGATAAACTTGATTCCGCATAAGAAGGAGGTAAGCCAATAAAGAATATTAACTGAAATAAAATAAATATAAATAAATAAATAAATGATTTATTGTGAAATATAAGTTATTACATTTGCACAAAAAGACAGAGATTTGGCAAATGCCATTCTTCCACTCTACCTTAACAATTATGAAAAAAAAAGCGTTACTTACTTAATTAATTAGAAATTAAAACACCTACATCAATTTACAAAAAGAACAGGAAAAAAAAGAAAAGCGAAACGAAAAGCATTATACATATCAATAACTATTTTACATATTTACAAAAGAAAACATTACATAATATAATAAAGCACCTTGCATATTTACAAAAAGAAAGAAAAAAAATGAAAAGCGAAACGAAAAGCATTATACCTACATATCTAACTAGTTTACACATATTTACAAAATACATCAAATTGTACAATACCCATACACATTCATAAATAATAATTATATTAATAATTGATAATTAATGATAATATTTAAGAACTTTTTACTCATTTTAGTAAGCAATGGGGTATGCTTATGTCAGATATCTGGATGATGACATACAAGAGATCGTAAATACCGAAGATATAAAAAACTTTGACGAATGCAATATACTATTTAACAAAAAATATAAAATCAAGTGGTCAGTAGACGAACAGTACTACGATGCCTGCATTTTATATATTGGAGGTATTTTTGCTAAGTTTATGAGTTTTAATTGTATAATTTTTTGTCCAAACAATATTAAATAGTGGTGGATTCTTAGGGAATAAGGAAAAATGCTAATAGCTTTTATCCATTCAAACGACGTTTGGCCATATATTTACTGGCTTCTTCAGGCTAAAAACACACTGAAGAAGCCAGTAAATATATGGCCAAACGTCGTTTGAATGGATAAAAGCTATTAGCATTTTTCAAAGTCCTTATTCCCTAAGAATCCACCACTATTTATGAGTTTTATTATTGATTACTTCTTAAATTTATATTATTCGTCTGTAAATCTAAATACATCATGTTGTTTTAGACGATATTGATGCTTTGAAAAAGCAAATAAAGGATAAACGGATTAAAATGATAAACAAAAATTTATTGCTGTCCGCTGACGATACGGAAACCGAAACGGAAGATAGCTTCATCAAAAAATTTGACCCTAAGGATAAAGCACACAGACCTTTAAAGGTAAGATAAATACAAACATGATTTTTGCGGACTTTAAAATTATTAAATTGTTAGGACAATATTTCCGTAAGGAAATCGCAATTTCCAACCGTTTATTCAATAATCGAGATTTTTAGTAATTTTAACCCTAATTACTAAAAAAAACATACTGTTCTTTTATTTTATCACATTGAAAGTATTCTTTGTACATCCGAAGGAAAACTGAATAATATCAGGTATAAGAGGAGATTTTTCAATTTACTTAATTCCCAGATTTTCTAAAATGCAAAATAATTCATGAATAATTAGTATTTACATTTATTAGAAGAAGTAATAAAAATTGAGGTAATCCATTAAAAATATATCTTACTGAGTAATTAACTGCCAATGTTTTTTTTGAAAGCTTAGGTATTTATTTATACTACACAAATTCTGTAGATACGGAAAATAATAAAAGTACCTATGAAAAGCCTCACATTGGGGTAGTTTGGTAAACAAATGAAGCAGCGGGATTTTTATTGTTCTCAACAATAATAAGCTAGGTATAGTATGTGTTATAAATACATCCACTTATTTTTTTATATACCTAGAAAACAATTAATCAAGCACTCCAACATGGAATATTGAAGGAGTTTGAAGGTACTAGTCAAAGATGTGAAACCGAAGACAAAAAAGGAGAGGAAATTCTAAAAGAAAAATTAAAGCAAGCTAATGAGATAATAAAGAGTTTGAGGGACCAACTGAAAACCACAAATGAATTAAATGTTCAGTTGCAAAAAAATGTAATCGACGTTGTTTCAAAACTAAGTAAGACAGAAATCTTATTATTTAGTTTTATCCATCTAGTACTAGTTTGCTATTTTGTAGAAACTGTTCTTGCTAAGGAGAAGGTATATCTTTGGAATTTTGAGAACCCTAGAATTTTGAGGGTTTAATTGTCATTTTTTTGACTGAAATGGAACTTTTGAGTTCTTACTTGCTACCACTTTATAGGTTTCATTATGGTCATGAGCAGAGCTGGGCATAGTAATTGGGCAAAAGTAATTGAACTGTCAATTAATTCCTTTTCATGTAATTGTATTTGGTTGCAATTCCTTTTCAAATAGATATAGTAATTGTACTTTATTTCAAGTACTTTTTTAAAATATAATTGTATTCTACCATCATCAGCACCAGTTGAAAGGCTATTTTCATTTGCCACAATTGTGAATGCTCGCAAGTGGCACGCACTATCCGATGAAAATTTTGAAATGTTGGTGATAATGAAAGCTAACAAAATTTCTTAACCATGACTTCTATTTTTCTCTCTTTAAGAATTATTTTGTTTAAATTTTATAAGTCGAAAGATTTACACAACAACTATGTTTTGATCGTTACCTACTGTATAATGATAGGTATTATACGTTGTGTTTGTGTTACTCATATGATAGTGCCTTAAACTAGGTATGTATATTATCTATTTTGATTTGTCTATTTCGTTCTCGATTTTGTTGAAATAGAAAATAAACAAAAGAAACAGTAGGTAATTAATAAAGTAATTGTTTTCATCAATTTCAAATACAAGTAATTATAATTGTAATTCAGGTACATTTGAGAATCTCAAAGGAATTGTAATTAAATCTAATTACATTTCTATAAAAGTATTTGGAATTGTACTTGGTCAATTTTAATTGTAATTTACCCAGCTCTGATCGTGAGGCAGATATTATTTATGACACAAAGTTAAAAAAACCAATTCAGGAGGTATATTTCATTTCCACACTAATAATTTAATTTATTATTCTTTGTAATATTTTTTTAGCAGATTTTGTATTCAGTGCGATACAAAGTCTGCCGTTCTTCTATGATTCTTATACCTCTGAAAATTAAGGTTTTGTTTGTGGACAAATTTTTCATGTGGAAGCTTCTTTCTATATTTCAATATTAATGTTGCAGTACATTTCTGTCTCATCCACCTAATTATAATAACTCTTATTCAGTCTGGACAATTAACAGAACTTTGATTCTAATTAATACTTTAATTATCAATCTAGATATTAGTGGGAAACTGAGCCAAACGCCGATAGACGAGATGGGTGATATACGTGGTAAACCGGAAGTTGGTGACGTAGTTGGTGATGAGGTAATATTAACAGTAATTGTTGTCATTAAAGTATTGATTCGATTATTCGGCCGTGATTGATGTGTATCTAATCAAATGGTAATCAAATAGCATATTATAATTTAGTATTGATTGTTTTTAGATTCATTTGGGACACGACATTTACATAAAGAAAATTATTTTTGACTCTGCATTTACTAGAAGTAAGACTCCCAGTCAATTCGTTAAAAATATGGCTGTGTCTGTGTTTGGGTTGAACGCGCTAAGTGTGAGTTCCGTTCAAGGGAGATCTTCTAATCGCAATAAAAACTTAGAACCTAAGCCGGCGCTGGATGCAACCAAACTGGCAGCGATACATGGTACGGCATAATGATTTTTATTATTTTCTTTTGTAATAAGGCAAAAAAACAGACGTCATCAGGACAAGTACGTATTTTATTATTATATATTATTATGACTATATAAACATGTTTACGTGATATATCACTCTCATCATCAGTCTGTAAGCAATAGACATATTGTAAATACTTACATTTTTCCATTTAATCCTTTAAATGCTCCCCAGTACAGGTTCTGCATTTAAATGTGAATGGGTAATGGTTCGGTTTTCCAGCACTAGGTTGCTGCAGGTTAATGATGAGTGTATTATAGTCTCGAAACGTGTCTCTATAAAGGCGTTAATATAAAACATATTTGTGGTGACGTTTGTTTTTTGCTTTGCTATTAAAATTGCACAACGCTCTGTGTAAGAATGGTCTATTTGTTCAAATTTTATTTCTATTTTGGAATATTTTTAGAAGGCATAGCTGAGACCAATACATGGAACTGATTCTTTTTGTATTTTCAGATATTACAAAATTCTATTTAATAAAAAAAGGGACCGATGACTTTGCCATGCTTACCCAGTTATCGAAAATAAATTCTTGGATTGGGATAAAGATATCGGATATTAATAGGGCGCCCCGGCAGAGCTGTGGTAAGTACCAATTAAATAAAAATATTGTTTATTAAGTAATGAACTGTCTAACAGTACCTTCATAACTGATATTTTAATATTCAATGTCTAACTTATCCCCAAAAAATTAGTCGTGACTTTAGATTTTTTTTAGATGGGATGAAAGCTAAAGTAAAAGGTAATATGGAAACCGATGAAGACATGAACGAAGAGGGAGAAATTGTAGACAACCAGACATGATGAACGGAAAGTTAGTATTATTCAATATCAATTTTATAGTCGACAAAAATGTTGCGTTTACATTTTATCCGTTTTATACACTTTTCACGGGGTTCTCTAAGGCACTCATTTTATATCGAGTATGTAGACCAAGTTTACTATGTGCTGTATTTGCTGTCCTCACGCACGCCTAGTAAAATTTTTAGGCAGTTATGTATTTCTTTATTTTGCCAAAAGTTCAGAACTTAGAAATGTTCAGTATAGTATGGTTTACCAAATTTTATTTATGGGCGCCACTTGACGAATATCAAAAAATTAAATAATCTTATCACGTCAAAACAACAAGACTAAAAGTAATATATTATTTTAGGGCTAAAAGTGGCTGTACTAATAATTTTATAGATATCTAAATTATATTGGAACCAGCTGCAATCAAAGAGAATGAGAGTACAAAATTCCCCAAACTAAAAATTGATTTATATCTGTATTGATAAAACAGGCCTACCTAACTTAAATCTATAAATCGTCAACACTTTCGGCAATTTCTATACAATGTGTCCACGGATAGAGTTTGGAAGAGGAAAAACTTTTTTATTTGTCGATTTAGAAGAAAAAGTCATTCTTTATCAAAACGTCTGCTTGTGTCGAAACTACAGTTTCAAATACCAAATTTACGATTACTATACAGGGTATATCAAAAATAACATTTTTAATGATTTAGATTTTTTGGTTTTTATTTTTAATTTTATGAAAATATTTTCAAAACCGTGATTTATTACACCAATTGTGCAAAAAACACTAATAAGCTTTTTTCTCAAAGTGGTTAATTTCATAGCTACTATTAAAATAATAAAATTAAAAAAACAAGAAAATCAAAATCATTAAAAATATTATTTTTAATATTCCCTGTATAGTAATCTTAAATTTGGTATTTGAATTTGTAGTTTTGACACAAGCAGACGTTTTTATAAAGAATGACTTTTTCTTCTAAATCTACAAATAAAAAAGTTTTTCCTCTTCCAAACTCTATCCCTGGACACATTGTATATCAAAAATTATCTAACATAACATTCATAAGTTACATTAAATATACAAACACGATTTGGGTAAAAAAATCAGTTGCTAAGCGTTATATCAAAATTCAACTAAACTGAAAAATACATTTTACCGCACTGCAAGCATCCAAATTCACCGTTAAACATCTACTGATTAAGTTTCGTTCTTCTGATGCGACAAGCTTCGGTAATAATGGTTGTCGTACCCATATGAGCACAAGTCGACCAGAAACACATAGGAATAGGTCGGTCAAAAATGAATAAACCATCAGCTTCAAACATCCGAAACATGACAGTATTTTCGGTACTAAACTGGCCACACCAAATCCAGTCTACTAAACCATCCAGCATCCGTAGCATAGCCAGGGTATGTAGCACCAGACTGATAACGTGTAACGTAGCAGCCCTACACACATACAAAAAATTGCATGAGAAACAGGTAGGTTGTCAAAGTTTCTCTACCCAAAATTAAATAAGGACACATTTTACTGACTCATAACTATTATTAACTACAAGTTATAGAAATAGTTGCATAATTACCTTGTAACACGACAATGATGATGGAAGCCCAGAGCATTATATGCTTCTTGCGAATGACTTCTCCAAAACCCAGAACAACATCCGCCGGTAGAATCATCAGTATATAACGACACAGATGCTGACAATGACAAAAAGTCCACAATCAGCTTTCGCTGAAGAAATCCAGCTACACCAAAAACTATTAACGCTAACAGATGGCCAATAACTAATGCCATTCAAATTGATAAATATATATATATATATATGATGATAACGACAATATCATAAAAATTGAGAATCGGTATTCTTATGCAGATAATATGATGCCATTTTTCTCTCTCACCGTACAAAAATCTTGGAGCAAGAGGATCGAGGTTGCCATATCTCCTTCGACAATTAATCGAATTGTCGATCACAAAAATCAATGAAACAAGGAAGCATAGGGAAGAGAAATCCATTGATTAGGTAATATCGAAAGAAATGCCCATTGAATTGGTTCCTAAATTTTGAAAACAATCCCTGAAATAGAAATAGACCTTCAATCACATTCCATGTATATGAAATAAAATTGGACATCCGGCAACACTACACATCACCTGTTCAACCACAACCAATAACTAATTGTAACCGCCGACGGCCAATCAAAATATATCAGGTAGGCATACCAACTAGAAACTTCACTAATTATGATCAGTTGTACCAGTCCCATATTTATCTTTATTAATACCTACTTACTAACAGTGTATGAAAATCAGTCAAACGATGGCACCATCCATCGTATTATAAGCGTAAATTGACATTAGTGCAACACAAAATTATTATCATTTAATTAGTCTGTAAAAATGACATTAAATAAACTTGAAAAATAAAATCCATCACATACCTTCAGAGTATGCAACACAAAATGCATGAAAATATTCTGTTATTTATAATACCCAAAAATTTAATTACTATTCACTATCATGGAATAACAAACATAGAAATTGCCACTGGGACACTTCTAAGCGTTGACGAGTTACTCAAACAATAGGCGCATGAAAATATCAAGTATGCAACCGTCACAAAACATACCACAGTGTTGTTCCCAGGTGCTTTTTCGTATTTTATTTAGGTACGTTTTGAGAGACCTCATACGTTAATACGCCGGAACGATATTCTAGTAAAAAAGGTACTAGATTCTAGTAGTTCAAATCAATATTTATCCCCTATCTCAAGGAAAACCAAATATTCTACGAAATGGCTAATAGATACGAAGAAGTGAAACTTTACTGTCATCTCATCTAACCATCTTTGGCTGTCTGCTGTGTGCATCTGAATCAGCAAGGAAGAGGTCAAATAAGAGAACAAAAAAAGAAAGATCTCATTTAACCTAACAAACAATTCATCAAGCGGTTTTGGGTTTTTTTTTAGAAAAAGTGATTCATTACATTAAACAAGCAAGGTTACAATTACTCGATTACTTAGATTTAATGAAATTGTAAATCTAGTACGACAATTGTAAATCTAGTACGAAAATTGTAAATCTAGTACGAAATTGACGCGCCATCTAGTACGAAAAAAAAAAGCATCCGAACAACACTGCAACCACAAATAACATACCTAACCACAATAGGAGTGATATGATTTCTTTGACTATAGGAATTCCTATAGTCAAAGTTTGATTTAATTTTATTAACTCATTTACAAGAAATGCCATTACTATTAGTAATTATTCAGGACCGTACTCAGAATTTATCAAATAATAGCGACTTTATGATAAATCTAAACAATGAAATTTCAAGCGGTAACATTGTGAAATTTACAACACTTATTTATGATAACATTCCAAAAATAATTTTCATTGAACTATATGGAGCCCTAAAACTAAAATACTTATTTAGTTCACAATATCTATTCATATCTACCTACAAACGATAAGTTGTTGAACACCGCAGTACCTATAATTGCTTAGGATCAACCATCGCATCGCATAATTAATCACAGAGTAAACAACATAGTCCATCTGCCAATTTTCTAAAAAATTTCCATAATCAGATTATTATTGAAACCCAAGACATGACTTCTTTAAACTTCTCTACTATTTCATTAATTGTAATTATTAAACAATTAAGCACACGTCTTACCACTTCATTTCAAACCACTTTTATTTTATTTTCAAGTGATGTTGACTAAGCATTTTAGTTCTCTTTTGAAGATGCTAATATTGTTATCAAAACGCGCATATACATTTAAAAAAAAAAAAAGTTTGGTGAAGTGATAAAACGTGCTTTTGTTTGTTTCTATACTCATCGATTAAGTATTATTAACATTTTGCTAATATAAAATATTTTACATTTTGTTTTAGGTGAAGGGAATATACATATATATAGCATGAGATAAAAATGTAATATTAAAATAGAAAAAAAGTAGGTACACGTAACCGAATGCAGACTTTTTTTTGATTCCACAAATCCCAAAGTTATGGCTTTTTTTAAATCAATGACATTGTAGGTAGACATATATAAAAAATGATAAGTAATAATAAAAAATGAAAATTAATCCGACGAAGAGGTAAGTAATTCTATAATACTATAGACCTTAACGTTTTTCAACAAAATTGAATAGTTATAATTTATTTATAATAATTGAAATAAGAAAGTGGATACCAACATTCAGTAAAACCGGTAGTAGTGCTGCAAATGTCAAAATATTTAGAATATAAACCATCATAATTATACCACTCACCATTTAAGACACTCAATGTTAGATACTAAAGGTCGTTTCTAGATGTCAATTCCCTCTAACGTAAGAGAAATTGAATACTAACTATACATTGTTACAAGCAAAACTCAGGCTTTCAACTTTTCTTCAGATTTTTCATTGAAAATGATATATACAGAAGTAACTAAAGAAAATACTCCACACATTTAATTCTATAATCATGTAGTTATTAATACTAGAATAAATTTTAAAGAAATTTTATTTTAAGTTCAAACATTTTTTCACAAAATAGTGGGACTCGTGTATAGATTACAATATTTTCATAATGACTATATTAATATATTTAGCTTGTACCTATAGATGTTTAAATTCAATGGAAAACCCTATTGTTATGTTTACGTGATATTGAATGTAATGCCAATGACGATGGAATAAAGTATCCAAATCATTTAATATTAAATCTCATAAATCGTCATAGACACGCATTGATTCTAGGTGTAAATAGTTTACATTCCGCAATCCTGATTGAATCTGATAACTACAAATTAATACCAATAGCGTTTGCATTTGGATTTGCTTATAAAACCATATTAAATCCGTTCTAGATGTAAACAGGTTCTAGTCGGCAATCCTGATTGAATCTGATTACTACAAATTAATCCCAATAGCTTTTGCATTTGGATTTGCTTATAAAACCATATTAAATCCGCTCTAAATGTAAACAGATTCTAGTGGGCAATCCTGATAGAATCTGATTACTACAAATTAGTCCCAATAGCTTTTGCATTTGGATTTGCTTATAAAACCATATTAAATCCGTTCTAGATGTAAACAGGTTCTAGTGGGCAATCCTGATTGAATCTGATAACTACCAATTAATCCCAATAGCTTTTGCATTTGGATTTGCTTATAAAACCATATTAAATCCACTCTAAATGTAAACAGGTTCTAGTGGGCAATCCTGATTGAATCTGATTACTACAAATTAATCCCAATAGCTTTTGCATTTGGATTTGCTTATAAAACCATATTAAATCCGCTCTAAATGTAAACAGATTCTAGTGGGCAATCCTGATAGAATCTGATTACTACAAATTAGTCCCAATAGCTTTTGCATTTGGATTTGCTTATAAAACCATATTAAATCCGTTCTAGATGTAAACAGGTTCTAGTGGGCAATCCTGATTGAATCTGATAACTACCAATTAATCCCAATAGCTTTTGCATTTGGATTTGCTTATAAAACCATATTAAATCCACTCTAAATGTAAACAGGTTCTAGTGGGCAATCCTGATTGAATCTGATTACTACAAATTAATCCCAATAGCTTTTGCATTTGGATTTGCTTATAAAACCATATTAAATCCGCTCTAAATGTAAACAGATTCTAGTGGGCAATCCTGATAGAATCTGATTACTACAAATTAGTCCCAATAGCTTTTGCATTTGGATTTGCTTATAAAACCATATTAAATCCGTTCTAGATGTAAACAGGTTCTAGTGGGCAATCCTGATTGAATCTGATAACTACCAATTAATCCCAATAGCTTTTGCATTTGGATTTGCTTATAAAACCATATTAAATCCACTCTAAATGTAAACAGGTTCTAGTGGGCAATCCTGATTGAATCTGATTACTACAAATTAATCCCAATAGCTTTTGCATTTGGATTTGCTTATAAAACCATATTAAATCCGCTCTAAATGTAAACAGATTCTAGTGGGCAATCCTGATAGAATCTGATTACTACAAATTAGTCCCAATAGCTTTTGCATTTGGATTTGCTTATAAAACCATATTAAATCCGTTCTAGATGTAAACAGGTTCTAGTGGGCAATCCTGATTGAATCTGATAACTACCAATTAATCCCAATAGCTTTTGCATTTGGATTTGCTTATAAAACCATATTAAATCCACTCTAAATGTAAACAGGTTCTAGTTGGCAATCCTGATAGAATCTGATTACTACAAATTAATCCCAATAGCTTTTGCATTTGGATTTGCTTATAAAACCATATTAAATCCACTCTAAATGTAAACAGGTTCTAGTGGGCAATCCTGATTGAATCTGATTACTACAAATTAATCCCAATAGCTTTTGCATTTGGATTTGCTTATAAAACCATATTAAATCCGCTCTAAATGTAAACAGATTCTAGTGGGCAATCCTGATAGAATCTGATTACTACAAATTAGTCCCAATAGCTTTTGCATTTGGATTTGCTTATAAAACCATATTAAATCCGTTCTAGATGTAAACAGGTTCTAGTGGGCAATCCTGATTGAATCTGATAACTACCAATTAATCCCAATAGCTTTTGCATTTGGATTTGCTTATAAAACCATATTAAATCCACTCTAAATGTAAACAGGTTCTAGTTGGCAATCCTGATAGAATCTGATTACTACAAATTAATCCCAATAGCTTTTGCATTTGGATTTGCTTATAAAACCATATTAAATCCACTCTAAATGTAAACAGGTTCTAGTGGGCAATCCTGATTGAATCTGATTACTACAAATTAATCCCAATAGCTTTTGCATTTGGATTTGCTTATAAAACCATATTAAATCCGTTCTAGATGTAAACAGGTTCTAGTGGGCAATCCTGATTGAATCTGATAACTACCAATTAATCCCAATAGCTTTTGCATTTGGATTTGCTTATAAAACCATATTAAATCCGTTCTAGATGTAAACAGGTTCTAATGGGCAATCCTGATTGAATCTGATAACTACCAATTAATCCCAATAGCTTTTGCATTTGGATTTGCTTATAAAACCATATTAAATCCACTCTAAATGGAAACAGGTTCTAGTGGGCAATCCTGATAGAATCTGATTACTACAAATTAATCCCAATAGCTTTTGCATTTGGATTTGCTTATAAAACCATATTAAATCCACTCTAAATGTAAACAGGTTCTAGTGGGCAATCCTGATTGAATCTGATAACTACCAATTAATCCCAATAGCTTTTGCATTTGGATTTGCTTATAAAACCATATTAAATCCGTTCTAGATGTAAACAGGTTCTAATGGGCAATCCTGATTGAATCTGATAACTACCAATTAATCCCAATAGCTTTTGTATTTGGATTTGCTTATAAAACCATATTAAATCCACTCTAAATGGAAACAGGTTCTAGTGGGCAATCCTGATAGAATCTGATTACTACAAATTAATCCCAATAGCTTTTGCATTTGGATTTGCTTATAAAACCATATTAAATCCGTTCTAGATGTAAACAGGTTCTAGTGGGCAATCCTGATTGAATCTGATAACCACCAATTAATCCCAATAGCTTTTGCATTTGGATTTGCTTATAAAACCATATTAAATCCGCTCTAAATGTAAACAGGTTCTAGTGGGCAATCCTGATAGAATCTGATAACTACGAATTAATTCCAATAGCTTTTGCATTTGGATTTGCATATAAAACCATATTAAATCCATTTAAGATTTTATTGGATTCTTGTGGGTATTCCTGATTCATACTAATTATTTCAAATATGTTTTTAGTTTGGAATTGCTGTTTCAAATACACACTATGAACCGTATTAATCCATATTAAATTTTTTTTTATATGGTTCTATCTGGCATTTTCAACAGGGTAATATCAAATTACGGGTTTTTTTGATAACATGTTAATAATATTTAAGGAGTTTGTTTTTGATTTTGGGATTTAAGGAAAAAACTTCACATGAACGTTCATATATGATATATTTTTCTTTTCGTTTTCTTGAACCTTGGTTTTTCAATTTTAATTACTTTTTTCCCTTGGGTGTTAGGTTCGAATTTTGAAATGAAACTTCCTTACTTCATATGTGGAAAAATTGGTTTAAACAACCATTAAAATTGTCATTTATTTTTTTGTTCATTCTCCTCCTATCGACGTTTCGACAATGCGGTTATTGTCTTCTTCTGGATTATATTGTATATATATTTAAGTGGAAGAGCACACTTAGTGTGAACTTCACCCTTTCTCTATTCCTTTCTTAATTTTATGTTATTTTGTAATAATAGAGAAATACAGTCATTTATTATTATTATTTCCTAAATCTACATTGCAATTTGTTGTTTTTAGACCTACAACATCGTCTTGATTTTCGTTTTGTCAAAAAAAAAGAAGTTTCATTTCAAAATTCGAACCTAATACCCAAGGGAAAAAAAAGTAATTAAAATATATGATATGAATAAGAACAAACTTATCTCGTTTAATATATCAGCATGTTAAGAAAGTCCATGTATCATAAAACGTAAATAACTTTTATTTATTTGATACTGACTTGTTTAACAAAACGAGACTTAATTCCGAGAGTTTGTCTGTGAACCACTATACTTTCACCAGACGTCGATCCACAACTCAGTTGTGATCGGGCAGTAGTTGACAGCCAAAGTCTCCAAATTCTGTGGTGTATACCCACAGATCTAGAAACTCGAGAGATATAACATTATCTGAAATTTCATTCATAATTCACATTTGTTTACAATCCGACTTAAGTTGGTAGTTGATATATAAGATAGAAAAGGACAGATAGAAAAAATGGCAACGTTGTACCTTTTTCGTCGATTCGATTTGGTTTTATGTACCAGTGGCATACGGTTTTAAAGGCATTCTTTATACTTTAATTATGCGATTGATGTTCACTAAAGTGATATAAAGCAATGATAAATTGTAGGTGTTTAAAATAACGTTATTTTTTTTTTTTTTTTGATGATAAAAATATATTTTATATTATTATTATTACCATATCCAATTCTAAATAACTTTAGACTATGATGGTTATAGAATTATATAGGAGATAGGTAGAACCACTATATATTATCTGGGAAACTAGTATATTATACAGTGTGTACCCAAATACTTGGGGCCCCAAAAATAATTTCCAAATGTAATGTAATGTGATAAATAAATGTAATACAATAAAAAATAAAAAGAAAAATTTATTATTACAAAATATAAATCGTTGATAACATTGTATTGAGAGCACATAATTCCACAATCTTAGTTATATCTTGTAATTTAATTTATACTTACAAATTAGATGGGCCACTCGAGGGGCCAGCAACTGCTTCCTCAGCAACTAACATTTGTTCTAAAAAATAAAATGTTTTAGCTTAGTATTTCAGTGAGTGGTACCATTCTAATTTAGTAGCTATATTTACAAACTACAGTTTACAAACTACAGTTTGTAAATATCTTATCTATAGATAAGCCAGGAAGTTAATTTTAATAAGATCGCATTGCTACAGTGTGGATCACATAGGTCCTTGCTTGATCAACATCTGATGCTCTAAATATTCAATATCTACTTAACTACTAGGTTTGCTTGGTGAGGATTCGGCTGCAGTTGAATCTTGATAAAATGAAACACGTGGATGGAAATTTCAGTACATAAATTGCTTTATTAGAGAACGAACTTAGATAAATTGTTTTATATAGAAAATAACACACACGCTGTGCTGTATACTCATTTCAATATGGCGAATACAACTACTACATCATGACAACTAAAACAACAGTGTTGCCACTTATATTAATTATGTATTTTTTGGGCTAACTAATAACAAATCTGAGCTGAAAATAAATATAAATACATAGTAAATACCACAGATCTAGAATCTAGATGTGTGGTAAATACACCATATGTCTATTACAATATTCTTGAACATTATACCTTAAATTTTATATAGACACATTTTATTAAGCATATATATAATTACATGTACGACAGACGCGCATTAAAAGGAAATGATAATTGAGGTTCAGCGTCTGGTCGAATTTGCTTTCGACCAGTAATCTCACTTATCTTAATGTCGCTCACATCAAAATGGTTTGACCATATTTGTGCATACTTGGGGACATACTGATTTTCCAGACCCAAAAGCTGTAGTCACCTTTCGCGTCTTTCCGAATTTACTGCAAACCTACAATATGAAATTATTTAATTATTTTGGAGCCTACCTATTCAGTATTAATATATTTAGTTATCTAACGAGGTGCAATCTTAGTTTATAATTAAACCTTGATTTAAATACTGTGAGATGAACATAGCATCTCTATAACATCACAAAAATCAACAATTACATTAGGTATTTATTTACAGCAATTTATTTTTAATTTGTAGAGCAAGCAAACTACACCACTGATAAACAATAACAAGTCGTAACCTTACTTACCTCCGAAATATCAAATTTGGGTTAAAATTTTCTTTATTTTTACAAACTATACACTGACGCACTATTGTTAATTGTTTTTTTATAGTTTTTGCACACAAAAACACTCAAAATTCCTCAAAATCACCATCTAAAAGCAAATAAACACGAACACCAAGGATATTTGGCAACAGAGCTCAAACTACCGGCTGATTACAAGAATGATGAGAATGAAATCGTAAATTCTTCGCGTACTGTTCTGTTGCTCTGCTTTACAGAGTTGCCACGTGTACTTCATAAATAAATTATGATTTGGTGAAATATGTCTTGAATATGTTAAAATTCATAAAAAAGTAACTAAAAAATATCTTGGGTATATCGTTTTATTATACACAAAAATTAGTACCATCACCTAAGTTATATTTTGCTTTAAAACGGTAAAAAATGCCGTATCAAAATAGTGTATTTTAAAACAATGCGGGAATCACAGCGAAAGTTTGGCATTATCGATATCTGCAAATAATGATGTTTGATCGCTTGGAAATGTAAACAGTTTTATCTCCCCCTTTTCTAGATCTGTGTGTATACCCCATACGGTACAAAAATGTAATAGAATGTGTATGGCGACATATAGGAGGTCTAAACAAATTCACGCGCTAGTATCGCTATGCTAACAAAAATTGGCAATGAGTTGTCAGTTAGCACCATTTATGTCACCTCAGAGAATTGTGAACACTATGCGTGCTCATTTACAATCATGCGTTGTCCATATTATATTGTTTGAGTTATATTTCAAGCGGAAAACCATTTATTTACACATTTAAATATTATGTTCAATATGTTTTGTCTAGATGGGACAAAATATCTAAAATTCAGATGGCTTCAGCCTACAAGTTATGTTCCGTCCCCGTATAATTTATTTATTTTTCTTTTACTTTACTTAAATTTATTAATCTGTTTAATATTGTTACTTAAAAAAAAAACTATTTGCTTACATACATTTTTACAACCAAAACCTTTTATTTTAGTTTTGTGTTATTATTTACAATACAATATACAAATACCGAGTAACCTTCACCCTGTGCATCCGATCCTTTTCCCTTTTATCACAAAAAAAAACTACTACTGGACCGAAATAAGTACACGTGAAGTCAGGACTCGAAAATTGCTACGGTACGATACATATGAGCCTATATTAACAAAAACGTTGGTCAATATTCAAATTTGTGTGCGTTTGGTGATTTGAAATATTAGAATAAGTTCTATCTGGCTATATTGATCCTGATTCACTTCACTTCTTATTTATCATCAACAAGGTTGTTTAATTAGGATTCTAGATTTATGTTGAATTAAGCAGAGGTGAGATGAGGCGTCCCTAACAGTTTCAAGCGTTCCCCTCAGTTTGACTCGTTGGGTATGAACACTATTTGCTGCGAAATATATTAGGCTATAATAGTAGTGCTGGTGTTGACTCTTCTTTCATTGGGATTCTAAAGGACTAACATTTTGTATTGCAATCAGTTTATTCTCATTGACTATTAGGAATTTGCCAAGCTACAGGGTGTCCCGAAATTAACTTAAAATAATTTAAGGGGAGATTCTACAAGCAAAAATAAGATTTTTTTTCATATGAACATATATCGAAAAATGCTTCGTTTTTCAGATACGAGGTGTTATTTGTAAACTCCTGACGGTGGGTTTTTAGTAATATTTCCCAAACGCGTCTCGATATCAAAATGAAATTTGGCACACTTACGTATCTTTGTAGGATTATTAAAAAATATGATATCCCTTGGTAAGGGAAATGTCAGGGGTGGGTTACGCTAGAGGGTCAGAACAAATTTTGTCCCAACTTTTGTTTGTGCGCTTTTTTACATTTTCTAAAAAGAATAATAAATTTGAGACTTTTGTACATAAAAAAATGTTAACTTGTTTCACAACACTAGAAGAAGCCGTTTACAAGATAAATGACTTTGAAAATTGCTATGCAACGTCTCCAATATTATAATACGGCGACGATAATACAAGAAACAGGGTGGAAATGCGTATTAAGTGTTGACAGAATAACTCCTCCCTATCCTACAAAAATATGTAAGTGTGCCAAATGTAATTTTCATATCGAGATGCGTTTCGTAA
Organism: Apoderus coryli; assembly: GCA_911728435.2. NCBI lineage: Eukaryota > Metazoa > Arthropoda > Insecta > Coleoptera > Attelabidae > Apoderus > Apoderus coryli. The sequence continues at coordinate 26,829,135 of OU452199.1, read as the reverse complement.
ATATTACTAAAAACACATCGTCAGGAATTTACAAATAACACACTGTATCTGAAAAATGAAGCATTTTGCGATATAAGTTCATGTGAAAAAAAATCTTATTTTCGCTTGTACAATGTCCTCTTAAATTACTTTAAGTCGGGACACCCTGTATACAGTTCATTCTCCTCAATAACTAGGAATATGAAAATGTTGAGTGGATTCAAAAGCAATTAATGTATTTGATTTTCTAGCTGGCAGAGGACCGAATCTAGAAATCAAATCAGATTATGTTATGTTAAGCCTTCCCCATTACGTCGAGGAGATTACGACGAATCCAGAGTCTTGTGCGGGCCAACATAAGAATGCCCATATATTGCACTGCATTTATCTATATTAAAATCCCATCCATCACTCAAAGTAATAAAGCACCAATTTTTCATTCCCGGACATCGGTCACTCATTGAGAAAACAAGGAAACCTATAGAAGCAGCTATTCAATCCTCGAGACTGGTATCAACTGGTTCGATCTTCTGGAAAAAACATGTTTTTAAAGTCATCGTAATGACCCAATCAAATATTTTGTTGCATTCGAAAAACTACTAAAAACGAACTGCAAATGTAGTAAATAGATGATTCTGGAAATCCATTTTATTGGAGCAATGTTCGAGAAATAATAGAAAAAAAATAAAATAGAAATTGTTTTCATTTAGGAAGCGAGGAGCCCTACCCAATTTGGTTCATGAAGTACAGTATGCTGACCCAGACCCAATTTTCAAGAATAAAAACTATAACCCTATATTTTGGCTGTATTTTGGGATTTTTATCAAACACTGCCAACCACTAATGGCAACGAGACACACCTAGGCCTAGTATCTTTTGATGCTGATGAAAATGAATAAATTATTTCTACATTCATTGATTTCATCTTTTATAATGTATTTTTGCATTTTTTGGTAAGAAAATTAATTTAGTTCCGTGAAGTTTGATTTTTATTTATGATAGTATGGTTGTTTAAAATGTGAATACTGAGATAAGTACATACATATTTTGATAAATCCATAAAGCGGTAGTACATTTTTTCAAATTTTCCAAAATTTAAAAATCTTTGAAACTTATCACTTGAATATAGAACGAAGAGTATTTGTATTTGAAAATTCGAGTATCATAAATGTTAGGCCTGATTTATAATGCATATCAATACTTTAAATTGATTTCCGGAACACTCCAAAATCTCATTTTCCCGGGCACCACGGAATTATGATTATCAACAAACTTAAAACTTCATTAATATGTAATTTTACATTCCAACTTATAAAAGTTACGCTTCAATTATCAGTATAGATACATATTTATTATTATCTGCAATATCAATTTAGTAAAAATATAAAGGACAATTATTGTATTTATGGAGTAGTACCTACTTATCACCATATATTTTTCACATTGTTCTACAATATATTATTTCTCCCAAAATATCAAAACATACTTCACATTAATATTTAATCATAATAATAATAATAATAAACGTCTAAATTCAATAAACTTTACAAAAATATTCATAATTAAACAATCATATCCTATATTAAATGAAATACAAAATACGAATTCAAATTATCAAGGTATTTTATTGAAAAGGTGAGGTTCGCTCTTAGAGCGTTATTCTACCTGACCTAGATTTATTTAAACATTATACAAATTGACTATTAACAAAAATAAAGTGAAAAAGAAATAAAAAAAACCAAAAACTCCAAACGGTAACAATTATTAAAGGTCAAATTGCGTAGAAAATAACACACATAAGCACAGACTCTTTAATTCGCCAAACTCTCTACTACAATTCCCCAAGAAATAAATGTTTTATTCTTTTTTAAACTTAATAAGAGTAAATTTTTTTACATTAGTTGGGATGCTATTGTACAATTTACAGGCACTAACAAAAAAACTACGCCTGAAAACAGTCGAGTGTCCCGGCATCACTCGCATGGCGATTTCTTGTATTAACAGAATTAATATCACTAAATTTAATTAAATTTTTGAACAGATAAGGGGGCCTTTTGGACAGCAGTACTTAATGCGTTAAAGCCAGAATATGCACATCTCTTAATTTTTAGCCTGTTAGATTCGGAAATTTTATGACTGATATGGTCAAATTTTCTTATGCCAAATGCAAATCGAAAGTAAGAGTTTTGTATTCTCTGCAGTCTTTGGGCATCAGACTGCAGTAGCGCTGGACCATAAACCACGTCACAAAACGATTTTTGAGATTATACGAGATTCACATATATTCAATTTCAACTAATATAAGCCATGAAGTTTTACATAATTAACATCTAAAATCAAACCCAGATTTCTGCCTTCCAATACCTTTGTCTTTCATTATACAGGGTTATTCACGCCATACGACACGGAATATTGTGACTAAACTATTTCATTTCCTTAAAGTTTTATCCATGAATTCGATAAAAATGATTTATGGCTACATTCTAAAATATTGTGAAGCTATACAGGGTGTCCCAAATATAAGAAATTAACCATAGTTTTGTTTTCTTAAATGGAATGCCCTGTATATGAATATATTTTTAGATTCCCCGTTCAAAATAAACGTTACTTTCATTAAAAGATATACCACGCATACCTGACAGTTTTTTAAATATTTTAATTTTTATAAAAATATAGACATAATTTCAATGAAAAATTCACACCTATTGGTTTGTTCTTTTTAAGCCAGTCTGGGCTAATCACTTGTTACGCCAAATATAAAAACCCCCAATACTAAATACAGGGTGTCCAATAATATAAGTTAAATGAACGTAAAGTTTAATTCTAAATAACTTGTTTATTTCAAATGGAACTGCCGGTATATGAGGTCCAAATTAGATGCACAAATTAATTATCTGTCAAACACTTTCCTATAGATAACTTTTGACATTTTCGTGGAAAATGCACATATTCATAATATTAGGCGAATTTTTAATTGAATCTCTTAGTTTTATGTAGACCACCCTGTATTTAATGATGCAAAAGTTAAAGTAAAGTTTTCCTATAGATATGTATATCATTAATTTCGCTTGGAAGAGGCACACATATGCGTAATAATAGGAAGAATTTTCAAAATTATAATATTTATCAAGTCAGTCATGATGATGCTTTTTCTATGCAAAATTAAAAAATATACATATTTATAGGAAAACCTTATAGTGATTGATGGATAATTAATTTAATCTTCATCAAATACAGGGTGGTCTACATGAAACTAACAGGTTCAATTAAAAATTCGCCTAATATTATGAATATGTGTATTTTCCACGAAAACGTCAAGATTTATCCATAGGAAAGTATTATAATATTTGACAGAAAATTACTTTGTGCATCTAATTTTGACCTCATATACAGGGTGTTCCATTTGAAATAAACAAGTTATTTATAATTAAATTGTACGTTCATACAACATATATTATTCGACACCCTGTATTTAGTATGGAGGGTTTTTTATATTTAGCGTAACAAGTGATGAGTGGTATATTTATCAGCCCATACTGGCTAAAATAGAACAAACGAATAGGTGTGAATTTTTTCATTGAAATTATGTCTATATTTTTATAAAAATTAAAATATTTACAAAACTGTCAGGTTTAGGTGAGATGTACTTTAATGAAGGTTAGGTTTATTTTGAACGGGGAATCTAAAAATATATTCATATACAGGGCATTCGATTTAAAAAAACACAACTATGGTTAATTTCTTATATTTCGGACACCCTGTATAAATTCAGAATATTTTTAAAATGTAGCCATAAATCATTTTTATCGAACCCATGGATAAAACTTTAAGGAAATTAAATAGTTTAGTCACAATATTCCGTGTCGTATGGCGTGAATAACCCTGTATATCTGAATATTAAAACTTGAATATAAGTGCTCTCTCTTTATTTTGGAACCAAATATCATGACAGATGACTTACTCACATTAAGCTTGAGATTATGGGCTGTCGAAATGTCAACCAATTTTTCCAAATCACCATTTACAACATTGCAATCTGCAGTATTTAGTTGACTTGTAAAAATCCGAGATGTATAGGGAAAACAATAAAGGGCCCAAGGTGGAAACCTGCCAAACGCTCAGACTCGTACTCTGAAATTGAGAAGACTCTTTGACATGTGGATGTCATCTATTAGCGCCACAGCACTCGGCAAAAAAGAAAAACATGTAAGTTTATCACAGAGAAGAGCTCAATGGTGTCGCAACCCTTGGAGTAATCAATCATTGATTTTTTTTAATAATGTTACGACGTGTTACATATCCTGATATCTGTGAAATCATCATCTTCTCCAGTACTTTCAACAACACAGGGAGCAAACTGATAGGTCTGAGATGCTTCAACTCACTGGGTATTTGTTAGTAAGTTTTCCATTTCAACCAAAAACTCCAGACACTCCTGTTTTAGCCTTAATGAAATAAAGATGTATTGAGTTAAGTATATTGTAGTTTGTAAAAATAATAATTATAGAGATAGTAATAAATTAATTTGATTTTACAAGTTTCTATGATATTTTTATAATTTCATGAAACAAAATACATTTTGTTAAAATAAGTTGTTTATCCCTGATTACTGAAATAATAATTTAATTACGTTTTAACATTATGTAAAACTGTACCTACCTATACAATTTCATAACTAGAACACACACGTAACATAGGTAATTATTATCGAAATAAATTACTTATTATTATAAGTAATTTATTTGATACATTTGTCGGTTGACAATAAAAACTATAACAAGTAGTATTATGCTTATAAGGAAGAGATCACATCTCAAGTAAAACCCACATCATTTTCAGCCGTTCGTCCCAGTAAAGGCTCTGTGATGACAGCACACCAGCATCAAGTGCACATTGAATGTCGGCTAACGGCCAGTTTATCGTGTGTCTCTCCTGCTGGCGCGTGTACACTATTGTTTGATAGGCATTGGCTTGATTTAACATCGATTGCGCGCTTTCGAAAGCATCATGGGGTGCGGGGTGTTTACAGCTGTTTTGATTGGTCTGTTAACCGGATTCCTGGTGGATGCAGTGACACTTGATTTGGGTAAGCTTTCATGGATCAATTCAGTGTTTGTGTCAACAAAATCGAATTAAAATTACAAGTTAGGAATCTATGGTTGGGTTGAAAATAGATTTAATAATTTTAATTGGATTTCAAGATAAAAAAAGTATAAATAGAATTTCCATCAATTTATTAGTAAAGTCACAACATGTATTTCATATTTATAAATTAGCAACTGAATAAAATTTTAAATAGATTGCATCGAAAAAGAAAAAAAAACGCAGAAATTGCATAGCGCATATCATTATATGTCCCAAAATACCCCTTCTTTCTGAAATTATTTAAAATATCTAAAAATTTTACAACATTCTCAGCAACAACTACCTTCTAGTAATTCAATAGTTCTTAACTCGAATGCAAATGCCCATAGCTTCCAAAAATTGTAAAAAAAAAAAATATATACTGTTACCATTTATAATCGTAAATAATCTAAGCTATCCGCGCAAATATGAAGTACCTACCAAAGAAATTATTTTAGTGAAAGTTTTTGAATTACTTCTACACTATACAGGGTGTCCCAACAAACATTCCCCACCCTTTGAGGGTAGAATATATGACCAAAAATAAGACAAAAATCGTTTATGTCAAAATTTCGAAAAATGTCTCCGTATGAAATTCTGACCATTTTGAATATTAAAATGAAGTAATTTTCAAACATAAAATCAAATGTTCAGATTCAAATTATTTATTAACTAAGCACATAATAAAACGAAAACATTTCAATTTACAAAGGCAAGTGTTCGAAATCCTCACTATTTTATTCAATAATTGTTTTCTACACGGCCTATTGCTTCGTTTGTAATTTGTGCTGAAGCTCCATAAATGCGAACAATAATATCATCTTCACTGTTGGGTAGGACATGGTAAACCGTATTTTTCAGATAACCCCAAAGCCAAAAGTCTATTGGATTGAGATCCGGGGACCTAGGAGGCCAAGAAATACGTCCTCCACGATCGATCCATTGGTTGAGAAAACAATTCAAACATTTCGAGAATAACGGGGAGGTGCACCATCATGTTGAAATACAATATTTGGCCGCTGTACTAAAGGAACTTCTTCCAGAAGAGTTGGTAATCTGTTATCGCAAAAATTGGCATAGTGTTCGGGGTATCCTAGGTAGAAACTTCTATTATCCTATTTCACAACAGACAAAGCCACACGTTTAAGCTCCATCGTGCTTGCTTATGTGATTCTCTAATTTGGTGCTGATTTTCGTAATTCCAACAATGCAAGTTGTGCTGATTGAACACTCCTTGCTGGTTAAAATGAGCTTCATCACTCTACAGTACTTGTTTAAAAATGTCTTCATTTGCGTCCAGGCAATTTAAAAAAGATCTACAAAATCATAAACGCAACTCAGTATCCCCAGGATGCAATTCTTCAATCGGCTTTATATGATAAGGATGCAGATTTTCTCTTTGCATGAATCTGTTTTTATCAAGGATGACCAGATTTAAATTATTATTAATTCCAAGTGAAAGATTTGTCTAATTTCAATATTCAAAATGGTCATAATTTCATAAGGAGACATTTTTCGAAATTTTGACATAAGTGATTTTCGTCTTATTTTGGGTCGTAGATTTTACCGTCAAAGGGTGGGGAATGTTTTTGGGACACCCTGTATATAATTAAACTTCAAATATTTCTGTAAATGTATACCTGGATTTTAGAGTTTCTGCTTTAAATAGAAGTTTCAATAAATTCGTTTTAACTAGAAATAAATCACCTTTACAGTATTACTTGTTTTAATAATTAGATTTCATCATTTATCAAGAATGGAACAACACAAAAGCATTGTTGAAACAAGAATTATATTAGCATAGATTAAATCTCCACAAGATAAATTTAATAGAAATCAGAATCTATCTGCCATACATGTTTCGGGACTATAGTATGATATGGGGAAAAATATATTTTATATTTATAAGTTAAAAAACATCGCAATAATAATAATGCTTTTTTTTTTCAGTTTACTTTTTTCTTGGGGTGTTCGGTTCTTATAAAAATTCCTCTTTACAAAACTTCTCGACATAAAAATATTCATCTTTATTTTCGTCACTAGATAAAATACTAAAATGATAACAAACGACGTTTCGTTACTAATTAGTAACTTCCTCAGGTTGAACAACATTTTTTTCCCTTTCCTTTCTGAATAAAATTATCTTTATATATAATACATAATATATCTATTTCTTTTTTTTTATTATTACCTAACACAAATTCCAATACGTCAATATCAATAAAATAACAAACAAACAACAAACACCCCAAGAAAAAAGTAAACTGAAAAAAATTAGAATAGCGGTTCAAAAAATAAATATAATAATGCTTTTATTGCCCAACAGTTAAAAAAACCATTTACAATACAATAATGCAAAAACACAACGAAAAATACAATCTGAAATTAAAATAAAAACAAGAAATACTAATTAGTCTCTATAGTAGCATACTCAGGATAATACATACGTAATATTGATTAATCGTTTAGAGCATACCACTCTCAACACACAATATACTCATACATTAGTAACATCACAATTAATCCTTATGAATCAACTAATACAAGCAGTAACGGGGTATTATATTATAAACTGGTGACTTCATGAATATATTAGTCCTGGTTCTATTCTTATATAAGAGGCAGATTAGTATAGAATTACACCTTTGGGTCCAAAAATTTAGTTTGCATACTGGTTCAGGAGACTCAATATTTCCGTTTATTAGTTTGTGTAACAAAACGATACACGCCAATTTCCTGCGAACTTCCAAATTAAGATTACTTCAAATATTTTCGAAGAATTGTTCATCACTAATATTTTCAAAAGATATATATGCCGCAGAGGTAAGTGATAGATTATCTGTTTCAACCTCAAGATCATTTGAGATGTAAACACTTCTGCAGTATCGAGTAAGTAAGAAATGATATTTTTATTTATTTCCCATTAGTGGGAAATGATATTTAAGATATCCTGTATAAAACACGGTTTTACTGAATCCTTCAATTACAACTGCAATGCAAGCAAAACGTTCAATTTAAACTTATTTCCAATCCAATTACGATACTTATAATTTGAACACCCCATAAAAACCTCAGAATGTAAAATTAATAGTTCGAAAAAGCTGTGTGGGTGTCAATTTGTTTTATTTATTTTTTTAGAACTGATTCGCACTCTAGACTTTTGTGGACGTTTTAAAAATAGTGTATTAAATTCTTGGACTTTCAAAGACGATCCCACCTGAAAATAGTAGATTACATAGGTACTGCGGTGAGAAGAATTTCCTTATTGTCGAGACACAATAAAATTTTAATCGAAGTTTGTATACTATTTTGTTTACAACAATTATATTTTATTTATAATTATATTTTATTTACATAAACCTAATATTTTGAATATATAAATATGTTACAAAAAATGCGCATCCTGTAAAAGCGGAACAATTTACTTGTATTCGAAAAATGATGTTCTCATGACATTATAGTATATTCTTCAACGAGAGCTATCATTACGAAGATGAAAATCATAAAGGTGTGCCCTAATCACCTAGAATCTCCACTTTTGTTGAACTTACCTAAAATATAACGGATGCGTACAACAATACACTAGGTTGCATTGTAATTCTGTCAAAATTTTGTCAAATTGCCATTTATATAAATTTTTGTAGATCTTTAAAAAAATCTAACTATTCAGGAGATCGACACAACTGAAATTTTGATGCAGTCCTTCATTTCTTGACCCCTAAATCCTAAAAATGACTTCGGTTATATATATATCTATATGGGATATAGAAAACTTTGCGGCACGTTCTCGACCGCATTTTTTGACCATAATCCAAACCAAAATTTGGTTAAAAAATCGGCTAGGTCATGGAATCGCGTGATTTCGTTGGCGATTGAAATCGGAGAGCTAATTTTCCTTCCTTCCTTCCTTCCTTCTCTATTTTTGGCCTCTACACTTAGGTAATACAGCCATCTTTGTAATTCTTGGACCTACAGTTTAGCGTGGAATCCGAACCACGGTCATCGACCGCCAGATGCCAGCACCCACGACTATATAGTCAATAACTACTTGGCATAGGCAAGTCTGCCGACTCGACCGGGAGCGCCGTCCACCCATCCAACCACCATCCACGCGACCAGATACTGCGGTATCATAATCACGTCGATGCGCGCTTGCACATGTGGGCATCTCCCGGCCCAGAGCTAATTTTAAAATGGCGGCCTGTCAAAGTTTTAAAAATATCATATTTTTTTCATATGGGTATAGAAAATACTGATGTTATATCAAATGAGCACTTAAATCTCTACAATGTTTTTTCATCGCTGGCATATTTAAGTAAATGTAAGTCAATATAAAGTAACAAAAAATAAAAAAAATATCATCACCCAATACACCTGTAATTATTTTTGACAAATAAACACCTGTGAAATAACAATAAGACCGTGCTTACGTATGTATTATAGTATAATGGGTATTTCAGTTAAAATAACTTTGGTGATATTTGGCGATTGTCAGAATATTCTATTATTTGTTTATTAATAGTGGATGTCAGTGGTAGTCTAAGTATAAATAAATAAAAAATAATGAGCGAATCTTTAGAGGAAGACTCATGTTGTTCGCCACCAGACATCCGAGAGGTAGCAAAACGTTTTGAAGTCAGTGTGATACCTCAGAAGAGCAAGAAGTAAATTTTGCATAAATGGAGTGGTGCAAAAGCGGCTAAAAATAAAAAGGCATTAGCATTTTGGGCTTACTACTTAATGTTAAGAATTACATTAAATATGTGAGAGAGCACCGACATTTCAAGATATAACAAGCTACTGTGGTTTACACAAGACAATAGGCTGGACACTGATTTAGGTGCACTGCTGCCACAATGCTTGTAAAAAGTAGCGCCGATATGTTTTAATTTAATTGGGAGGATGCTGAAATGTTGTCCATCAATGCTGCTGGAACTTCTGCAGTTAACACATTCTTAGGACCATCATGTGATTCCAAACCAATCAACATGTTTATTTTTTTTATTATACTCGTGCTTTTGAGACCGTCAATCATCAGAGGTTTTATTTTAAGCTTTACAATGATTATGGCATTCAGGGGTCAACCTTAGATTGAATAACTTCCTAGCTAACTGAGTCGTCAGTTCTTGAGGTCACCGTTGGCATATCTGCACAAATTAAATCCGTTCGCAATATAATACTTTTTACAGGCGATACTTCAGCAATAGTTTCCGCTGTTAACATTAACGGAGGGAATGAATGTCTGGAGGACATGCGGGGATATTGTAGTTACAACAGTGTGCTTTTAAACGTTAGGAAAACAAATCACATCCACTTTTCTGTTAAGGAAGTCGACTATAGTCTAAGAGTCCGCAATGGAAATTAAATTGCCTCTGTATGGTGTGAGAGGGCTTGCTTTGAACTTCATTGAGTCCTACCTGAGCGATCGACAGCAGATAGTTGAGTGCGAAGGAGAGAGGTCTGATGAACGGGATGTAACCATAGGGGTACCCCAAGGTTCGATATTGCGTCCTCTTTAGTTTTTGCTCTATGTCAATGACTTCTCCGCTTTTGTAGAGATACTCAAATCATTCAGTATGCGGATTATACTACTTTGTATGAGTCTAACAAAAATAACAACAAACAACTCGATAATAAATTTGTCATTGCAGAAAAATGCTTCGAATCCAATAGACTGTGCCTTAATATTACAAAAACAGAGCGGATTGATTTTTCACTTCACACGATAAGGTTGTTAAATTTCTTGGAGTCTATATGGACTCGCGTTTAACATGGGATTCCCAGATTGATAACCGCTCTAAAAGATTGTCGAGTGTTAACTACCTTTTGAGGAGACTGGCGAATGCATGCTCTGAGAGCGTTGTTCGTTGCGCGTATAAATATGGCGTATTTTCATGGACTTATTAACTATAGCGTTCTGTTCTGGCCTAATGCATCTCACAGCGAAAAAATATTTAAAATACAGAAAACAGCAATACGCATAGTAGCAAAAGCGAATTACAAGGATTCATGCAATCCGTTGTTTAAAAAACTAAATATTTTGACTGTTCCTGCGTTATACAGCGTGTCAGGAAAAAGGAGGTCAATCCATTAGCCACAGATTCCTTGAGCAAAAATAATATGAGTTTTAAGATGTCATTTTTCATTTTAGCCCTCCATGTTCGATATACAGGGCGTCAAAGTTGAAAATTTAAAACCAATATTTTTAAATAATTCTAGTAATTATTGAGATATTGGATTCAAATATAGTGGATTGCTTCAGCATAAAGAGCAACTTCTTTCCAAAAAACAACACAAAAAACAATTTCTTAATAACCAAAATACGGGATGTTCAGTACCCATTGACCCCCCCAAGTTTTTATTACGTACGCCAATGACTTTTAAACTAAGTTTTTATAGGTTACTATGTATTTTTGATTATTTTTTAACTCTTATAAAATTTGGATAAAATCATTTGTTTTTGAGATATTTTGAAAAGTATTGGCTATTGTTGTCTACGCGGCTCACGGTATTTTCACTAATAAATCATGCATATTTAACTCAAATTACCATTACCGTGCATCAAATTAAGTACAGTTTTCGAAAATATAATAAAACTAAACTCTACGAACACGATATTGTTTATTATTTTAAACTTTATTTGAAGCATCATAGTCAAATATTAATTATTTAAACATATTATTATAAAAACATGAAAAAGTAACTAAATAAACATGAGAAAAACTACCAGTCTAAAAAAATTGCTCGATATGACCCCCATTTTTTTCAATGCATATGTGAGCTCTTTTTACTAAAGAAAATCTTAGTCTTCAACCTAAAGTCTTCCCCAGCTTGTAAGATTTTCTCTATTAAATGATTTTCACTCAAAATCGGAACCTTATAAACAAAATATTTCATACAACCCCAGACTGAATAGTCCAAGGGAGTTAAATTGGGGATCGGGATGGCCATTTAACAGGAAGATCTTGGCCTCGCCCAGCGTTGGGGAAAGTTTTCATGTAAGTATCTCCTTACATTCCTAGCAAAATGTGCAGGTGCACCATCAAGTTGAAACCAAATGTTTTATCTAATTAAGAGAGGCAAATCGTCAAGCAAATCGGGCAGTATGTTTTGAAGAAATGCTAAAAATGAATCACCAATCAAATTCCCTGGTAAAATTACAGGTCCCAAAAAGAAATTATCCACGACATCAACCCACACGTTGACTTTAAAGTTTACTTGATGATGTATCTCTATTACGGCATGAACTTCCACTGTACCTTAGTCGCCTAACCAAATTTGAAAAATACCTTCGTTTTGGATGAATTAGATTAGGGAACTTTTCTGCGTACCGCCTAGCGTCTAAACTAGCGTTACAGTTACATTTTCCTATTAAATAAACAAAAATACAATATTACTGATTGTAATCAATCAAATGTCTTTAAATCTTACCCATGATTAAAATCACATCCGTCACTTCCGAAAAACATATATAATTGTTTCGTCTACGATCCATTTTCGTTGTGTTTCCTTATAAAATTATCCAAGGTAATACCAGAGTGGCTTGATATATAACATTATAAGATTAGCCAGAGCCGCCGAGGCATCAAACAAGAGCCAATACTTTTCCAAATATCTCAAAAACAAATGATTTTATCCAAATTTTATAAGAGTTAAAAAATAATCAAAAATACATAGTAACCTATAAAAACTTAGTTTAAAAGTCATTGGCGTACGTAATAAAAACTTGGGGGGGTCAATGGGTACTGAACATCCCGTATTTTGGCTATTAAGAAATTGTTTTTTGTGTTGTTTTTTGGAAAGAAGTAGCTCTTTATGGTAAAGCAATACACTAAGTTTGAATCCAATATCTCAATAAATACTAGAATTATTTAAAAATATTGGTTTTAAATTTTCAACTTTGACGCGGTTACAAAGCAAATAAAGAATTATTATTACAGCTTTGTCCAGAAAAATACTGTCAGTAGGTGTTAAGTTCGACTCGCTTCTGAATAATTGATACACGCATATTAAAACTGTTTCCAAAAAGCCTATTATTAGCTCTCCATATCATATATGTAATATATGTATATATGGAGACTATTAGTTTCATGAAAAAAAAATTTGTTTTAATTTCACCGGAAATACTTGTTTTTGGTCATTTTATACATAAATAAGTAGTTTTAAAAAAATGTCTGTCTGTCTGTCTGTCTGTATGCACGATAACGCAAAAACCGCTTAACAGATTTTAACCAAATTTGGTACAAAAATACTATTGGACATGGCAAGGAGCTGATTAGATTTTGGGAAACATTGAGCGTAGGCAAAGGGTTTAAAAGAGGGTTCAAAAATTAAAAAAATTCATAGTTCTTAAACTTATCCGAAATACTGCATAATTTTTTACGCATTTAATTGAATATAACCTAAAATATTGAACATAAAATATTAAACCACATTGGCGTCCGAAAATAGTGTAAAATGGGGTAAAAAAGATTAAAAAAAAAAAACGTATTCCTTAAAAATAGCAGAAATATTAACTAGTTATTTATAGTTTTGATAGAATATAACCTATAAAATGTGTCATGAATAACTTACTTTCATAGGCGTTCGTATATAGTGGAAAAGGGGTCAAAACATAAAAAAAATATATTTCCTAAACTTATTCGAAATATGGAATAATTTTTCATAGCTGTGATACAATATAAGCCAAAAAATATTCCATAAAAGAATTGGTTCACACAGGCGTTCGAAAATAGTTTAAAAAGAGGGTCAAAAACGAAAAAAAAAACGTTTCCCAAATATAGCAGAAAAATTGGCTAATTATATATAGCTTTGATATAAGATAACCTAAAAAATGCAGCATAAAATTTTTATTCACATAGGCGTTCGTAAATAGTAGAAAAAGGGGTAAAATAAAAAAAAATTAAAATGTAAAAATTTTTATATTTAACTAGATGAATTGGTGTTAAAAATACACGACAAAAATTAATGTATCATAGGCGTCCGTGAAAATTCTATAAAAGGGTCAGAAATTTTTTTTATCCGTGATAACTCAAAAACCACTTAACGGATTTTAACCACATTTGGTACGAAAATACTACAGGGTATTTATAGGTGTTGATTAACATTGAGCGTAGGCAAGGGGTTTAAAAGAGGGTTCAAAAATTTAAAAAATCATAGTTCTTAAACTTATCCGAAATAATGAATAATTTTTTATAGTTGTGATAGAATATAACCTAAAAAATGTTACATAAAAAAATTAGTTCACACAGGCGTTCGAAAATAGTGTTAAAAAAAGGGTCAAAAACGAAAAAAAAATGTTTCCCAAATATACCAGAAAAATTGGCTAATTATATATAGCTTTGATATAAGATAACCTAAAAAATGCAGCATAAAATTTTTATTCACAGAGGCGTTCGTAAATAGTAGAAAAAGGGGTAAAATAAAAAAAATTAAAATGTAAAAAATTTTATATTTAGCTAGTTGAGTTGGTGTTAAAAATACACGACAAAAATTAATGTTCCATAGGCGTCCGTGAAAATTCTATAAAAGGGTCAGAAAAAATTCGTATCCGTGATAACTCAAAAACCACTTAACGGATTTTAACCACATTTGGTACGAAAATACTACAGGCTATTTATAGGTGGTGATTAACATTGAGCGTAGGCAAGGGGTTTAAAAGAGGGTTCAAAAATTTAAAAAATCATAGTTCTTAAACTTATCCGAAATATTGAATAATTTTTTATAGTTGTGATAGAATATAACCTAAAAAATGTTACATAAAAGAATTAGTTCACACAGGCGTTCGAAAATAGTCTTAAAAAAAGAGTCAAAAACGAAAAAAAAATGTTTCCCAAATATACCAGAAAAATTGGCTAATTATATATAGCTATGATATAAGATAACCTAAAAAATGCAGCATAAAATTTTTATTTCCATACGCGTTCGTAAATATTAAAAAAAAGGGGTAAAATAAAAAAAAATTAAAATGTAAAAATTTTTATATTTAACTAGATGAATTGGTGTTAAAAATACACGACAAAAATTAATGTTCCATAGGCGTCCGTGAAAATTCTATAAAAGGGTCAGAAAAAAATTGTATCCGTGATAACTCAAAAACCACATAACGGATAACCTACAACATGCAGCATAACAATTTTGTTTACATAGGCGTTCGTAAATAGTAGAAAAGGGGACAAAATAAATTTTATAATAAAACAAAAAAAAAATCAATTATTTTGCGTACAAGAATTTGGCCTAGATCTGAAATATAAAATATCTGCGTATAAATAGTGCCTTCAAAGAGAAGAAAAAGGCACAAAACCCGATACAAAAAAAAATAGCTGATGTCTAAAACAAAACAAAAATTTATTAAATGTAGATAAATGACAAAAAGGTCATAAAATTATTACTTTTCCACTTAAATATGGAGAGCTATTCGTGCCTCGAGGGCAACAGCTAGTTTTTATTTTGGAAACTCAGAAGATTCGTGACGCTTGATGAGTTGGTGTCTGTTTATTTTGCGCATGTGCGTTCTTTCTTGTCCTATTCGGTTGTAGTGTGGGAAAACTCGCGACGCATATACGAAGTACTGGTATTACAAAAAGAATCAAGAAAATCAATGAGACTATTTAAAGGCTTACTAATTGTAACAATAACCTCAATTTATATTTTGCAATGTGTTTTTATATGTGTATTCTACCATTAATAAATGTACATGCACGGGACAATAATTCTCTGATTATGATCTGATATTTATAGGTATAGCTCAAAGACCTTAGTAACACAGGAGACAAAATATTTCATTGATAACGTGCTTTCAAACACGAGCCAACATTACTTGTAAACAAGTAATGTGTAAGAGAGAGAAAGACTTATCCTTGTCGCCTTCAAGTTGCTCATTGGCAACGTTGTAATCTCCAGTATGCGTTCTGCAGCCAGTGGCGTACTGATCGCTGACTGCTTTTGAACTATGTATACAATAATACATAATATATAATTAATAGCATACATTAAAAAGCCGAGAATTTAACCGCTATTCAACTTATTTTGAAACTGAAATTTAGTCGATATTTAATTGGAATGAGTTTTTCAGTAAAATAATTTAAATATTACCTAATATGTATAAGGTATTCGCTAAGAAAGTCTGTTAATCTTTCTTTGTAGTAGGTATTTCTTGATATAGCTGAAAAACCTTCATTTCGTATATCGAAAAAACGATACTTAAATTAATATATTTATGTATAATTTGAAGATAATCTAATTTTAAAATCATTTTATGCATTACAAATAGGAAGTCAGGAAATAAAAAAAGGCACATTATTCTCAATAGGTTATTTTTAGCTATATATATTAAATTAAACACAATGATAATAAATAATAATTATCTACTATGAACATACAAATTAATTATGTTTTTGCAGACTTTATGCAGTTTCTGTATCGCTTATAATAATTCTTTCAGGGGTATGGGCGCTAGAGGTCCACGTATAGAGCCTTCTATTTGGAAGTTTAAAAAAGGTGTTTGAGACAATGAAATCATGTTCCTGGCAGAACTGAACTAGCCGGTCTCCTCTATCGTTTGCTGTACCTACTCCGTATATATCGGTAATATCCTCTCGTGGTGTACTTCCTACTTTGGCATTAAAATCGCCCATGATAAAAGTCATCTCTGATTTTTTCGCCAGCTTCACGGTATCTGTGATTTGTTCCTTAAAACTATCAATAAATCTTTTAATGATTTTACGCGGATTTTAAGTCGTCTAACTTGATTTTGTAAGGTGTGTATTCTTTTCCTTTGGCACGTTATTTTATTTTTTTAAATTCCTACATTTTTTCTTCTCTTAGTAGGGGTTGAAAGTCACTACTATCCATATCACCAGGATAACGCCTTTTCCTAAAAAATATCAAGCCCCTGGTAAATTATACTAAAAAAGAGCTTTTTATGAACAAATATCAAAATTTCATAACGGTAAAATGTAAATTTGAATAATGTACCAAATATACCAACATTTTAGCTTCAGACCCTTTATATCACCCGCTTCTGAAACATGTTGGTGTAATACCTACCTCTTTTTACTTCCATTTTTTGCACTAGCTACAGGGGCTTCAATTATATCAGAATGGGATTCTCCTGCTTCTGATGCAGTTTCTGTCACAGAACTGGTTGAACTCTTGTTGGCTTCTAATGAAACTGGCTGGAGGTGCCAGGAATAGACTTAACAATTATACTTTCAGACCTAAAATATGTATTAATTCAATATATCAAAATATTAAAAAGCCTTTCTAAATGATACCTTTTGATTAGGGACCACATATTAGCGGTTGAAACAGTGGACTCCATAATAGTTTTTTCTAAGAATAGCTGAGCAATCCTAAAAATGGATATAAATGCGGTTAATACACATACCTACTTAGCTAGTTTAATTTTATCCAAAAAATAATAATAACAGAACTTACTTAGGATATTCTTTCGGTATTGGAGGTGTTCCAAAAACAGATGAGTCCACAGACCTAACATCTGTGGTTGAGTCAGAGCTAGAAGAATATAAATTATTATTATTATAATATAATAAATATAATTATAAATATTTTTTACCTAGTGGATGCATCATCCAAAAATAAAACACCTTCACACCGTCGAGGATTTGCACCCTTTCTAACGAATCTTGCTCCCTTAGATTTCGTTGCCAGATCCTCTGGGAAAAAATGATCCGAGCATAACCATGGATTTTTTGGCAAAAGTGGTCCTTTAGCAATGCCAACTAAAGAAAACCAGAGTTTTCGTTTTTCCGGTTCCTGAGGAAACCTAATTTAAAAAATACAATATAAGTACCTAATGTAAAAAGGCTATAATCAGCCTTATACTCCAGAGCTAGGGAGGTAATATCCTACGTAGATTTACCACTTACTTCTTTAATGCTGCTTTGAATTACTAAGCGGTTACATTGTTGGGCGTAAATGAACCAACATTATTTTCAGAAAGTATCTGTTTGCTTTGGTTACTAATAATTTAATAGAATTAAAAATTCAAAATGTAACAAATTTATCATATCAAACAAACCCCGCCACTGTGTAAACTAACACCAAACACAAATTTCCAAACATAACCACACTTACCTGTGAAAAGTTAAATCTGGAAATAAACTATCCACTTTTCCACAAACTACACAACCACGAACCATAGTTATTCAATAAATATTTAAAGTTTAAAAAAACACACACAAGAATATCGCAAAACAGGAAAATACTTCAAAAAACGATGGAAAACGCTAATGACATGAGTGTTTCTCAACGTCAACGTCGCAAATTATAATTTCATTCATAACGCCGTGTTCTGTCGTACAAGAAGCGTAAAGTTGTAAACGATGTTGCCGTAGTGCGCTTTTATTTTACTATGAGAATAATTCCTAAAATAAAATAATTATCCCGTTTTGTACAATTTAATCTTAAAATGAACTAATTTATAACCTAAGTATAGTAATAAATTTTTTTATTAACATCCTAGTTACAAATAATTATTTACATCGCTCATTTTTTATTTGTTGTGACAAAAATTTAAAGATATTCCAAATACATTTGTAAGTCTGGCAATGCTTGTATTAGGATAAATAGAGGAAGGGATGATGTTTGCTAACCCTGAAAACGTAAACAATGTGGTCTCCTGTGTTATTAAGGTCTTTGGTATAGCTGATATCTCAAATTACCTGTACATAGACTGAATGTTAAAAATTGGCTCATATAATATAGTTTTTATTCATTGACTGAATATTTTAGAAAGAATTCTTAATATAGGTATATTTTATGTTGTAAATGTACAGTATTTCTCGTTACTTCTCGTGGTCTGAAATTTGTGTTTATTGAATTTTACTGCGGACGCATTCTTTTTACTATTATTGTACCTGATAAATAAAGATTATTTTTATTAATTTTAATGTTCAATACAGTGTTTAGGATTTATAAAATAAATTTATATTCAAAGAGCGTAAAATTTCCTAATGGGAATGATGGCATTACTTACCGTCCTTGGGCAGGATGTAATAGTTCCTAACCGGTCGAGAAGTACCCAAACTTCTAAAAAGTCCGAAATGCCAAGTGCAATGTTTTTCCGTAAACTTTAAACGATAGTTTTCCAAATAAAGAGCTTTCTATATAAGGATAAGAAATTTAATTAATAATGATTTTATTTGAAACTTTAAGTGAAATTATACCCTTTTAAATTTTAACATAGTTGTTTATATTATTAACTATGTAACTTAGTCAGTCATATACAATATTTTATTATTTTTATAATATTTCCTAGAACCTAAAAAAGTATAAGAACTATATAACTGAAAGAGTTGTGAGATGTTTTGCTTGATGAGTTTACCTAAGCAATTATATTCTAATGAGCGAAAAGTAGTTAGTTCTTGTTTTAATACTAGATTTGTACATAAATTATTAAACGTTAGAGAAATATTATGCGATCAGCCTACATTTATTGTGAGGTTCTATTGTAAAAATAGTTTTAACTTCCTTATTTTTAAAATCTTTATTTATGTTTATGTTTATATAATTAAATGAAAAACATAAAAAATAAAACCTATTAAATCAGAACTTACTAATCCCACTGGTGAACATATTAAATTGGGAATCTATTTTGGTAAATGAGTATTTTTAAACACTCAGTGCAAGTCGTTACAGTTTTTAAAAATAAACTATTGCGGTATCTAAAAATTTACCAAGTTTTATCACAAAAGCAAATAAAATAGAAACCATCATCATTTCGATGGCTATTCTTAATAAATATATAATTTTATGCGAACTGCAGGTCTATTTTAATAATATTATTTGGAAATAAAAGACGTCTACTCAACAATATTTACTTCATATAATTGAATTGTCAAACACTATCACAACCATACATGTCTCGAGATTCTATGATCTCATCATCAGTGGTATCAATATAAATTGGAAAATCCTTCATAGGATTTAACACATTTTTCCACAATGTGGTAAGTTGGAGGCTTGTTATTAACAATAATGTTTGTATTTTGAATATGTATATTTGTTTACAGACTTAATAGTTCAATTGTTCACTGAGAACATATTTTCAATCCTTTGAAGGATTTTCTGATTTATATTGATACCACTGATGATGAGATCATAGAATCTCGAAACATGTATGGTTGTTGATAGTGTTTGAAAATTTAATTAGATGAAGTAAATATTGTGGAGTAGACGTCTTTTATTTCCATCATTTACACTCCACGTCAGAAATGGATTATTTTACAAAAAAAAAATATATATATTATTTTATTTTATCCTGCATGGTAATATGTCATTTGATCGATTTAAAACTCGTCGTCAAAATGACAGTTTATCTACAATAGTATAATCGAACAATTTTTATATACTCAAAAGCCCGTTTTACCTACAGAAATGTCAATTTGTCTTCCAATTTAGAATCTGAAATGCTCCCATTTAATTAATCTGTAGTAAATATTTCCTCTCAACAGTAAATTATAATATTACAAACGATAGTAAAACATTTATCTGCTCATGGAATTGATCCACTAGCGACGAAGGAGCGACTCGCAGGTAAAGCATTATCTTACTGTCTTATATAATAAGTAACCATTATTAATGTTACATTACCTATTCCTGTGGAATTATTCATCCACATCAAATATCGGGATAAACATAAATACGACGCTGATCGGGATGTCTGGTTGTGGTCGGAATGGCTGGGTAGAATGAACCGGCAGAGTCTCTGTTGACTGATTACCCTAAGCGAAAATGTATTAGATCCAAATTAGAAAAATTGGAAAAATTAGTTTAAAAAAAACAATCTACTCTTAAGGTTTTTATATTATCAAAGCCAGCAGTTGAACACCCCATTTATTCACGTTCTTTCCTGAGTGTGCTTGTATGTGAGGTAGGATGGAAGAACTAACAGCATTTCTTGTAAATTACTATTCTAATAAATTGTACGAGTTTAAGGCGTTCGATACCATCCACGTAACAACACAGTAATCATATTCAACCACCCTGTATAATCCAAGTAGCAAGGTTTCACCAACACAAGAAGTCAGCATCTTCAGGAGTTCAGTGATATCGTTCACTTCACGATGTTTAGGATAGTGAACACAATCACGCGAACTATATCAGCAGTCTGCCTAGCCATCACAGGAACAATAAAAATAACCCCAACTAGAAACGTAGATGTTTTGGAATATTTGCTTGGTGCTCAAACTAACGTAACAAGTGAGAAAAACAAACGTAACAAGTCTTATTTCCACATGCCTTACCCCATACAAACTATGATGTTAACAAACTAGCTTTGATCAGGTCACCACAGAAGATTAGAAGAACATTCGTAGATAACTCAAATATCGTGTTATTCGCCGGCTGTGGATTAAACTCCAGAAGTTAACTGAAAATTAAAAAAAAAATTAAATTCAGTAAATACATGACCATAAATACTCGTAATAATTTAGCTTGATTTTTTGCAATTTTACAATTTGATTATTTTTGGGTATAGGTCAGTAAAAAAAAAACACTTTTGTTCTCTTGTCGACGTTTCGACTTTTATAAAGTCATCTTCAGGACACTACAAAACAAAATCACAACAGTTATATATAACGCAATATAAGATGACAATTATAAATAATTTGCAATATATAGGAAAATTATACAATAATAAAAAATAAACAACAAAAACAAACGACTTAAAAAAACATATTTTTCTCTTTAATGATCTTATCTTTAATAATTAACCAAGCACGTAATTCATACTCACAAGAATAGGGTGTTTTTCGTGTGAATAAAATTCAAAATCCTAAAAAACATTTACATAAAAATAGTTTAAAAAAGGGGTTTTCTAATTAAAATTTTGATTCGCTATGTCGAAAATTCTTTTGCAAATAAATTGTTTTTGGTACAAATGTTCAATTTCATATACAAATCTTTTACAAGCTTTGTATTTTAATATTTTTTAAATATGATTTATCATAAAATGGAATAGATAAAAACCCATTAGTTTGGTTGTACGTTTACGGAGGCGGTTTGAACAGTATGGTTTTTAAAAATTGAAATTCTATTAAAAAATAAAATAAATAATACAAATAATAAAAATAAATACATAATTTTGTGACATAGCGAACAAAATTACTGCTTTAGATTTTGGGGGATTTTGTTTAAATTAGCAGGGCCTCATTTATATATTATATTTACTGCTAGGATTGCCTTTAGCATTGGATTTATCCTACCAGAGTGCGGCGGCGGTGTGTACTCTTAAAATGCTATGTAGTTTGTATGGTATACATATATCTGCCGGTATATATCTCACTGTGCTAATGTAAACAAAATTTCGTGGATATGTAAAGCCAGTAATTTTGTCCGCTATGCATTAAATTATTTATGTCACTCCAGAAGTTTCCGACTAAACCTTAAATGCCGGGTAGCCTAGACGAGGTCATACAGTAAACGACCGTCGAAGTGCAGCTCTGTGGAGTTGGATGGGTGGGTAACCGTCTGGGGGGTTAGGTTGTAGAATGAATTTCGCGTGGTGGGTGACCGTTTAGGGGTTCATTATAGACGGTAACTGACGGTGGCCCATCTAGGTGAAGAATGAATGTTGCGTGTTAGTAGAATGATAGTGAGTGCAGTATGGTCTTGAAAAGGCACAATAAGCCTTCAAGACTGGAGTACGCCATTCATACACGCCGGGGGCTTAAGTGCGTACCGAGGTCTGCGAGTGGAGGACCAGAAAGATGCTAAAAAAAACCTTAAATGTCCTATAGAAAACATCGTTTACCTTTTTTTTTTCTTTCGAAAGGGTTCGTTCGACATAAGTCGCCGGTTTCACTGGAGCCTCATGTGGGCTTCTTGTGAAAAGTCCCCGTATTTTATTCCATTCAGTCCAACAACCCTGTACCCTCCACTAACTTGTGGAGTTCAGTTATGTGTTGGGTGTCACTATCTGCAGGCGCAATCAGCTCGTGCCCAACTCACATATTACATGGTAAGCTGTTTCAACTGTCCCATTACACAATCTGCATTGCAGGTCCCCGTTATACAGCCCCATCTTAAATAAGGTTGTCTCTCAGAGCGCAATGCAAAGTAAGGAGTCCCATAGTTACTCGCACCTGACTCGTGCTTAATGATAGCAGTTTACCCATGCGTTTTGTTGCTGCACCAGGTATGAACTTCTTACCATGCTCCTGCTTGGAGATATGTTCCCAATATCTCTGGTGGTCGCTTTTGGCCTAGCACTTGTTAATGCGAACTTACTGATATCAAATTTTTCGATTAAATTCAGGTTTTTTCGAAACTCATCAATGACATAATTTATCGATAAGGTTCTACATTTCAAGAGAAATATTATTCATAATTTAACACATTATATTAGTGTAAAACATGATTTTGTTTGCATTCTAAACACACTCAACAAAATGAAACTACAAAAAATCTTTTGTTTATAAATATCTTGTTTCGCATATAGGTAATTACTTCTCATTCATTGCGAATGCGAGAAGTAATACATAATAACACATGAACTAGATTACTGTTAATAGCCTCAACTCATTTAAATAAATAATGATTATCTGATGATTTCTAAGAAAGACGCTTATTTCACATGTATTTATTAAAATAATTTAACTGATGATCACAATATTCCACAGTATGACCTATTGAGCATGAGATTTCATTACGTAACTATGATGGGTGCGATTCCAGCATAACTTCAACCAACACTAACATTATTTATTCACTACAAAATTTCCGCTCCAGTGGCGCGACTGGAAAGTCATTACTCGCAAATTTGTTCATGTATACTATAATTTGGGCTATGCCGCAATAGCTATTTTTGCAACAAGAATATTGCTAAAATAATAATAAAAAATCTGATGTCACAAACAGTATTTTTTGTAAAAGAGCTCCAAAATTCTCCAGAATTCCATTACTAGAGAAATATTCAAAACCATAATCATCATTTTTCGAATAAAAGTTTATAATCTTATATTATAGCAAGAAGCTTGCTTTGTTTATATCGGGTCCGCCATCTAACGTTTTTTTTTTCAACTAGTGCTTATTTCGTGATATGTAACACTTAGCTCATGTCTGATTTGACAGATAATTAGTTTTATCCTTCCGCTGAACGAATATGGTTGTGTATACGCTTGAACAACGCTGGGAAATATTGCGACATTACTTTGAAAATCATGGTAATGTTGCAGAATGTGTGCGAAAATTGCGTACGGATTTTGGAAGAAGAGAAGCACCGTCAGCTCCGTATGTTCGTTATCTCGTGAAAAAAGTGAAAGAAACTGGCATCCTCATCGATAAACCAAAGCGTGAAAAGCCAAAAACAGTGCGTACACCCGAGAATATTGCTGCTGTGGCAGAAAGTGTGCGTGAAGCGCCATCAACATCAATTCACCGTCGGTCTCAACAATTGAACATTTCGGAGACATCATTGAGTCGAATTTTGCATAAAGACCTTGGTAGATATGACGCCATACGAAGTCCAATTGGTTCAGGAGTTGAAGCCAACTGACCATCCAATGCGTTTTCGCTTCGCTCAGTGGGCCTGCGATCGACTTACAGAAGATGCCGATTTTGCCAAAAAAATCATCTTTTCAGATGAAGCTCATTTTGATCTTGGCGGGTATGTAAACAAGCAAAATTGTCGCATTTGGGGCACAGAAAACCCGCACGCATACATTGAAAAGCCGATGCACCCAAAACGCGTCACTGTTTGGTACGGATTTTGGTCCGGAGGCATAATTGGGCCATTTTTCTTCGAAAATGAGCAAGGAGTGGCCGTTACAGTCAATGGCGATCGTTATTGGGCCATGTTGAACAAATTTTTGTTCACAAAAATTGAAGAGGAGGATATTGGCAACATTTGGTTTCAACAGGACGGCGCTACGTGCCACACAGCCGAAGCTACACTCGATGTTTTGCGCCCTGTTTTTGAAGATCGCATTATCAGCCGCAGAGCTGATGTCGTTTGGCCACCTCGGAGCTGCGATTTGACACCGTTGGACTATTATTTGTGGGGTGCCGTCAAAGATAAGTGTTACGCCCACAAGCCAGAGACAATTGACGCTTTAAAGGACAATATTCGTGAAGCCATTGGTGAAATACAGCTGCACACAATCGATAATGTGCTTAAAAATTGGACCGATCGTGTAGGCTACTGCATGGCTAGCCGAGGCAGCCATTTGAATGAAATTATTTGTCATTATTAACCGGAAGGATTGTACTTTCAAATAAAAAAAGAAATTTGGGAAAATATTCAGCAGTTTTTCTTTTATAGCATTTTCAAAAAAAAAAAGTTATCTGGCAGACCCAATATGTTTATATTGTCAGTCGAAAATTTGCGCTATGAAAAAAAAACACGCAATTGAGTTGACAATACCCGGACGATCACAATCAGACTTTTTGGCGGGACGACCCCGAATATTATAGAGATGCGTGACGAAAATAGAATCACAAAATGTTGGTCAACGCCAGAACATCAAATTCACTTTCATATACAGATGCGCACAACATTGTGTTTATTCCAGGTAAGTGCTGACGAAATCCCATGGTCTAATTTGCTGGGTGCTGATGGATACTCCCCTAACATATATATAATTTTGAGATTGGTCTCACCGCGGCTCATTCTTTCATTAATCTTTTGCTTAAGTTTACGATATAATTTTATCGGAGCAATATCTCGGAGGAACAGATCTGTTGTTGCTACCTCCGGGGGTTTATTGGCATTCACTCGACCCACTGTAATAACTCTAACAGTGGACACCAAGGATATGCAAGCTGCTTGAATTATTTTCTTAATTTTCTCCATATCCTCCTGGTTACGTACATTGTGCAGATGAATCCACAAGACCAAGCACCATAACATTTTGAGTACGCCCCTATGTTGTTTAACGATAACTTCATCGACGTGCGCCTCTCTATCCTCATAAAAAAATTATTATCTTAAAGTAGTTAGTTTGTTTCACTTCTTATTAAGAAGATTATCATCTTGAAGAGAAGTGGTTTTGGGAACTAGTTTATCTAATTTATCTTGCAGTGCAGTAAACTTAGAATCCAATTCAAAGCAAAATGTTGCACAAACAACCTCCATGCTTTTCATATTTCCTGACTCATTGTTATTGTCGCAAAAGTCGTCATCATCTTTCAAGATACATGATTTGTCTGTGCAAACAACACAGTGCTACTACAGTTACCTGTTTTTCTTGCTGTCACCACAGCAATAGTTACTATTCAGGGTGTTTCCAAAAGACGCGGCAATATTAAAGGGAAAATGCACTGTTTCCAAGATACAAGGTGTTCAAGTTTTTTTGCAAAAAACGGTTTTTTTAATCAGGTCAAATATCTCCTCACTGAAATTTTTGAAATTTGGCAGCATTGTTTCAAAATTATTAAGTCCAGTGGGGTTAGGGGGGCAACTTAATAAAAATATATAATATATATATACAATGTGTCCACGGATAGAGTTTGGAAGAGGAAAAACTTTTTTATTTGTAGATTTAGAAGAAAAAGTCATTCTTTATAAAAACGTCTGCTTGTGTCGAAACCACAATTTCAAATACCAAATTTACGATTACTATACAGGGTATATCAAAAATAACATTTTTAATGATTTTGATTTTTTTGTTTTTTTAATTTTATGAAAATATTTTCAAAATCGTGATTTATTACATCAATTGTGCAAAAAACACTAATAAACTCTTTTCTCAAAGTGGTTAATTTCATAGCTACTATTAAAATAATAAAATTAAAAAAAAAAAACAAGGAAATCAAAACCATTAAAAATGTTATTTTTGATATACCCTCTATAGTCATCGTAAATTTCGTACTCGAAATTGTAGTTTTGATACAAGCAGACGTTTTTATATATGTATATAATGATTTTGATTTCTTTGTTTTTTTTTTTTTTAATTTTATTATTTTAATAGTAGCTATGAAATCAACCACTTTGAGAAAAAAGTTTATTAGTGTTTTTTGCACAGTTGGTGTAATAAATCACGATTTTGAAAATATTTTCGTAAAATTAAAAAAAAAAACCAAAAAATCAAAATCATTAAAAATGTTATTTTTGATATACCCTGTATAGTAATCGTAAATTTGGTATTTGAAATTCTAGTTTCGACACAAGCAGACGTTTTTATAAATTATGACTTTTTCTTCGAAATCTACAAATAAAAAAGGTTTTGCTCTTCCAAACTCTATCCGTGGACACATTAAATAGAGTTTGGAAGAAGAAAAACTTTTTTTATTTGTAGATTTAGATGAAAAAGTCATTCTTTATAAAAACGCCTGCTTGTGTCAAAACTACAAATTCAAATACCAGATTTACGATTACTATACAGGGTATATCAAAAATAATATTTTTAATGTTTTTGATTTTCTTGTTTTTTTAATTTTATTACTTTAATAATAGCTATGAAATTCACCACTTTGAGAAAAAAGTTTATTAGTTTTTTTTGCACAATTGGTGTAATAAATAACGGTTTTGAAAATATTTTCATAAAATTAAAAAAAAAACAATTTGGTATTTGAAATTGTAGTTTCGACACAAGCAGACGTTTTTATAAAGAATGACGTTTTCTTCTAAATCTACAAATAAAAAAGTTTTTCCTCTTCCAAACTCTATCCGTGGACACATTGTATAAAATAAAAAATGTACGCCACTGACTGTAATTCAATTATTAATATTTATTACTAATAATATTATTATTAATTTTTTAATTGTCTTGAGATATAGCAACTAAAAATGCAATCTCTTGTATTTTTTTCAAATGTTGCTTCGTTTACGAAATAAAAATTTAAAACATTATTCAACATACCAAGAATATTTGTGAATAATTCAACAAAAAATAACATTAACATTTCGAAGCAAGATAAAAATAAAAAAATAAATAAAATTAACCTTTATGCCTGATAAATTACAAAAACTGTTGAAAGTGACCACCTCTTGCTCGTATACATGATTCCAATCTTCTCCTTATTGACTGGCGAGCTCCCTAAAAATTCTCGGGTCGTTTCAAATCGAATTACACCCAGCAGCAATAATGCAATTCCTTAGGTCCTCCACATTTTCCACAGGGGTAGCGTAAACTAAGGACTTCAGGTGGCTCCGCATGAAAAAAATCCAGTGGAATTAAATCCGGGGATCGTGCAGGCTATAAGTGAGGTCCACCTCGGTCAATCCCGCGATTTCCGTATGTTTCTGTTAAAAACTTCCGAACACTGCTGGTGCACCCTCGTGTATAAACCACATTGCATTTCTTATTGCCAATGGTACGTTTTCCAGAAATCCAGGAAGCGTGTGTTCCAGAAAGTGGGAGTAAGTTTTCCTGGTAGAAATACGAGTCCAGTTAAGCAGTCATCCACAATTCCAATCCAAACGTTCAACGAGAACTGATGTTGAAAATTGTCTTCAACTGTCGCATGCGGATTTTCATCACACCATAAATGGTCATTATGGAAATTCCTTATTGCATTTCTTGAAAAACTCGCTTTATCAGTAAACAAAATCAACATCAGTAGTTGCGGAATTTAAACAATTTTGTGCAAAAGCCGTTGACAGAATGTCATACGTGGAGGAAAATCAGCAGGAATAAGTGCTTGAATGCGTTGGATGGGCTATGGATATAACAAATTGTCCTGAAGAATGCGCCAAAATCCGGTAAGTCTTCCTGGTAGAAATGCGGGTCCAATTAAGCAGTCACCCACGTTTCCAATCCAAACGTTCAACGAGAACTGATTCTGAAAATGATCTTCAACTGTCGCATCCGGATTTTCATCACACGATAAATGGTCATTATGAAAATTCCTTATTGCATTTCTTGAAAAACTTGCTTTATCAGTAAACAAAATCAACATCAGTATTTGAGGAATTGAAACAATTTGGGCAAAGCCATTGACAGAATGCCATACCTGAAGGAAAATCAGCAGGAATAAGTGCTTGAACGCGTTAAATGGGGCATGGATATAACAAATTGTCCTTAAGAATGCGCCAAACTTACATTCAAAACCTCAACAACTTTTCGAGTAGAAGTAGATAGCTGGATTTTATTCATCAACCACGTTCAGCACATGCTCTTACAGCGCCACCGTTCTTGCTGTCTTTGTCCTTCCGGTCCCTCCACTTCGTATAAGTGTGCCTATTTCATGAAGGCGTCGATGAATGCTTCCGAAATTTGTTCTATATTAGCCATACCCTGAGGAGATCTTTCAGTGTACAATCGCCTACCTTCTAATGCATTACCAGCAGAGAGTCCATAAATGAAGTGCATGTCGGTCATTTCGACATTTGTATAGTGATTCATGTTAACTTTAACAAATTTGACAGATTGAAAATGATTGGCACACATCAACGTTACTGATTTTTAGTCCAATTAGGTATTTGAAAGTATTCTTGGTATGTTGAAAAATATTTAAATTTTTATCTCGTTAACGAAGCAACATATGAAGAGCTTCAAAAATAAGCATCAACATCGGTTAGGTCCTACGAATTACTGCTCCTAAAATTAAGATAAAACACTTTTCAACGGGGCCAGACATCTTTCCAATGGGTTATAAGGATATCATATTTATTTCTTAGAAAACACTTCGAGCACAAGACAGATTTCAGCTTTTCTCCAACTACTATAAAGCTTTATTCGCTGGCCAGTTCCAAACCATTTCAGGTACTATTCGCATGTATAGCGTTCGCGGGTCACAAGTTTCAGTATTTTTTGTAACAGATATGTTTTTGCTGTAACATTTTAGTGTAAAGACGGCGACCGACTTGTAACTGAACGTTGTAATGTAACATGTTACACATCGAGCATTATGCGTAATGAAGACAGAAAGCTGAGCCGCTCGCCGCGAACTGCTCGCGCTTGCGGCTGCTCCATCGTGTTGTCGGTTTTATCGCGAATTCCTTTGTAGTGTTCGGTGCTAGTCAATCAGTTTGTTCGTTGCTAGTTAAGGATAGGTCGCATTTTTTCATATTGCAATATTATTTAAACAATAAAATTCATAAGAAAAATTCATTTTGTCAGTTTTTTATTTTGTCTTCATCAGAATGCAGCGGGATCGTGAGAAAACTCTTATTTTTATTGATAAAATAGAGAAAAAGCAATTCTTTGGGACGAGGATTATTTTAACAAATTAAAAAAAAATGTCTGACATTTTCGATGAGAATGGTGGATCACTCGTGAACCGAGCATTCGCTACGATGTGTTTTGATGAACTGAAGGGGTTGCTGTAATGTAATGCTCGTATAGATATAGTAAGGACGAAGATCGTAATACATACATGATTGTTATGTGAGTAATATGAGTATTCTAAACCTAACGTTCACTGGTATCGAGGAAATAAAAAAAGATGCAGATAAAGATACATTATTAGGCCTCTTGCACACGGACGGCAAACTTGCCGGCCGGCTATCTTGCCGGTCGGCGAAAAAGCCGGTGACAATTATTTCACATTAGAATAAATGCAATCTTGCACACGAACCTAATTCAGGGACGGTTGCCGGTCGGCTGCCGTCCATGTTATATTTTGACCGGCAAACACACGGCGCCCGGTCGGTTTTTATGCCGGAGTATTGTCTTATTACAGAGAAGTCTATACACGGTTGCACACGAACGGCTGTTTAAGAAAATTATTTAATAGGAAAGTCGCAGTATCGTATTTAGTGTTCAAATTAGCTGGTATGATGGAATATTGAAGTTTTTATAAATGCTGTGGAGGAAAGGTCTGTGATATGGGATAAGACGTTGGATGAATTTAAAGACAGGAATAAGACTAGATCTGCGTGGGACGATATTTGCGTAATATTTTTTTAAAACTTTAACGAATTACCACATAAAGAAAAAGTGGAAAAATATAAACATTTTGATTTTAAATTTTATTAAATTGTCAAGGCACAGACCTTTCGTTACTCATAAAATATTCTGTAAAATACTCTCGCAATTAGGTGCCAGTTCTCGTTCCTCTTAATTTAGTTTGTCGGGGAACATCCTCAAGACTTTCTACGTAGAGTGCGTCTTCAATATCTATGATATCCATGTTTTACCCTTACAAAATTATGCAAAATGCAACATGCTTTGATAATGCCGACAGCAAAGTTGTCAGAAACATTTAAAGGGCTAATCTTAAGACGATACTGGATTTTGAAATACGTTTGCCAGCCGAGCGCCGTGCCGGCATCGTGTGAAAAGGTTTCTCGATTATTTCGCCGGTCGGCAAAATAACCGACCGGCAAAGTGCCGTCCGTGTGCAAGAGACCTTAAGGTAAGGTTAAACATTAGTAATATTGAGTATTCAAACTAGTAAATATGTGGCGCCAAAATAGCTAGACAGATTTATGTTATACGATATTGAAAAATAAAAATAAAAACAACTTAGTTAATCACTATCAAATGGAAGCGTTTCTTAAGATATTAATTTCCTGAGAATCACGAGTGGGCATGCTTAATACAGTTTATAATTCGTAAATTTTTATGCACACACAAGGAGCCTATTTATAAACTCAAACCTTACGAGACTAAATTATACTAAAAAAATATCTAGATTGAAATGTTCACGGAGTATTAAAAAATTTAATAATCAAATTAAGTGTACCTCTCTTCTCCGTCTTTAAATATATCTTATTAGTTTCAGTTAGTTTGCATTAATCATTATCATTTTATACAGTGAAGACCAGAAGTCATGAATAAATTCGATAAAATTTTAAGGAAAAATTTTTGTAAGAAACCCACGCACAGACAAGCCTCTTTTGCTTTTAAGTTGACTTTTTATTATTTGTTTTGATTCTTCACATGATCTTAAAAATATTTGATATGTTCTAAAATTCACCTAAAGTCAACTGTTGAATCGCACAAAACGGAGCCACAAATATTTATGTATTTGTTGTATACATTAAACATTAAAAACTACTGTTTAGACAACCCCAAACCAACTTTAAGGGTCTGGTCAGGCGCCCTAGCAGTACACTCGATTTTACCTCTTTGCCAATCTATCAGCGTGGAAACCCTTCGTTTTAATATTGACGCACTTATATACTAATATTATGAAAAATAATTTCGTGGCATAGCTGACAAAATTACTGGTGTTACCTACACAAGGGATTTTGTTTAATTTAGCAGGGCCTCAGTCTAATTCAGTAGAACCAGACCGAGGCATGGGTCGACAGATACTGACGAATTCGTTTCGCTCTTATTATGAGCTCGTCAGAGGGCAACGACTATATATATATCTGCAATATCAACTTGTGCATAAAAAATTGAAACTGATTACATGTAGTTATTTTTGAGGAAAGAAGTATGGGAAAAAATAAAATTTATAAATAAACATACTTTCCAAAGTGTTACTTATAAAATTATTTCATTTTGATATGTTCCGGTATACATAACCATTTTTGTGCAAGACCTACTCAAACTTGACATAATTTAATGATCGTGTTAATCGAAACTATAAATGTGTTAAAGTGATAATCTTAGATAATGTGATGTTACTCTGATAGATCAGAACTTTGAATATTCTTGAAATAAAAGTCGACCTCCACACAATAAATTTAATAAAAATCCTCAACAAATGTCACCATACATGTTTCACAGCTCCGGGCTGCATCATCAGTGGTTATAAGAGAAAATTGACGAAAAGCTATGTTATTTAACTAAATTAGTACATATTATTTTGGGAATTTTATTTATTAACTCTAGAAATAAGAATGTATATATTATTTTCAATTGCACCAAAAAGATTTGAACTTTGAACTTACCATTGTGTGAAAAAATAAAAAATTTTTATTGTTAAATTACTTGTTGTTGTTACATATTTAAACTAAAACTAATAAACTCACATTATTACTAATGTAAGCTTTGTAACATTTTTTCTTTTTATATATCATCGAAATTCTTAAAAATCTTTCTCCACGAAAGCACTAGGTTGCAGTTTCACACAACAATGGCGTTTTAAATTTTCTCAAAAAATAGATTTTGTATATGTAGGATAGATGCAATTGTAATGTTGTTTTTAGAATTCTAATAAATATATTAACAATAATATTGTGGTGACATCTATTTCCTAGAGCCAATATCACTTCCGTACATGTGATCTACAATGTTAGATTTCTTTTTTATCTCAACGCTATACTATACAGATCCCTATGTTAAGTGTATACAGATTTCTTTAATTATTAATATAGGATGGTATATTCAATTATTCTACTCCACTTCAGTATGGACTACTTCTTTCGGATCAGAACTTTGTTGTAACATTGCAAACTGCATTTTGACATACCTTCGGTACCTATCAGTTACTCAAGCATGACGATATACATCGATAGGTGGTAAAAAAAAAATCCCGATGGCAGCCAGTCGGAAAAGTAGATTTTCGATTTATATATTTTTTATTTATACTTAGTCTACCACTGACACCCACGATTAATAAACAAATAATCAACCAACAAGCAGTCGCCAAATATAACCAAAGTGTCATATTGATAATTATTCTAACTGAAATACCCATTATACTAAAATACATAGGGTAAAGTAAGGGATATTCATGATGATTTTCCTTTTTTTCGTTGGGCATAATGGAAATAACATGCGTTGTTGCTATAATTGTGAGGGACTAACACCCAATAGTTATTCTTGAGATTTATGTATTTTTTTATGAGGAAACTTAGAAACTTACTTAAAAAAACTTTCAAATGACCGTCAAGGAAAGGTAATTTCGTGACTAGGATATGTAATTTCGTGATATGGGGTAGGTTTATTCGTGATACTACAATTAATGCTAAAAATTGGTAGGTAAGATTTTATTACCAGTTACATTGTATCATTAACGCATAACATTTTATTCTGAGTCACCACTGGTATTTCCAGTGCATCGATTGCACATTAAAACAATTTCTTCGTCAGATGCTTGACATTTTAGGTGATATCGTACCAAACAGTAGTAACATTGTATCCACTGTGCTCCATTTTTGTTTCTTACAATTTAATGTGCAATAATATAATATAAACATAACATTATCTAAAAATATGGAATAATTTTACTGCACACAAAAAAAAAAGATATTTAATATTGAATAACCCTTGTATTTTTAATGTCTTCAATGCATGAAAAATATTGTAACAAACAAGCTCCACGGAATAAGCAATTACGGTAAAGTTAAGTCAAAATTTGTTAATTATTGTGTACAGGAAGATTCCTCATCTAAAATTCTACAGATTAATGTAAATTTCATTATCTCAACTTTCAATTTTTCCTGTACATCGCTTCCCAGTTGCAAAACCTGCCAAAAATCACAACGTAATAAGCACCACATGTAAACAAAGTTTTCTAATGCCTGGAATATTCGTGATATAGAAACGCGACAGATTGCATCGTCTAGTAGGAACATACACTTACTACTATCCAAGATGTCATCCATCTAAAGCAAAAGATAACTTGCTGACAAATTTTCATAATTCGATCACGAACTTACCTATATCACGAACATACCTTACTTTACACTACGTAAGCACGGTCTTATTGTGATTTCACAGGTGTTTATTTGTCAAAAATAATTACAGGTGTAGCGGGTGATGATATTTTTTTTATTTTTTGTTACTTTATATTAACTTACAATTACTTAAATATGCCAGCGATGAAAAAACTGTCCAAATAAACATTGTAGAGATTTAAGTGCTCTATCATTTGATATGTAACATCGGTATTTTCTATTAACAATGAAAAAAATATGAATTTGACAGGCCGCCATTTTGAAAGTAGCTCTCCGATTTCAATCGCCAACGAACTCATGCGATTCCATGACCTAGCCGATTTTTTAACCAAATTTTGTTTCGATTGGTCAAAAAATGCGGCCTAGAACGTGCCGCAAAGTTTTCTATATCCCATATACAAACTTTTGAACTGAGGTCATTTTTAGGATCCAGGGGTCATGAAATGAAGGACTGCATACAAAATTTTCAAAATTTCGGTTGTGTCGATCTCCTGAATAGTTAGATTTTTTTTAAAAATCTACTAAAACATAAGCTTTTAACATTAGGAAAAGACTCGCAAACATTACTTTTCTTACCTAAATCTCATATATACATATTTCATTGTAATTTGACTAATGATATACGAACAAAGTACCCACACAAATATGTATATTAACATGAAACCTTGCATAGAACTTAGGCGTTATTCATGGTCGCACTCTGCAATTTAATCTATTCATTTATATAAATATACTTACTGTTTTACAAGGAAAATAATATCATTTTGTAAATCAAAAAACGTATAATATGTGGGCATTATGAATTTGAATGTATATTTTGAGTGACACTGCGCGAAGAATTTACATGATTATTTAGGAACGAATTAAACATAACTGGTTTAAGCAGCAATATATTATGCAATATTTTTGATTATTTTTTCGTACCATTTTTAGCCAATGAGCATTTGTATATTTTCGATAATACAAACCACCTTCAGCTGGCTGTCCAATCAAAAAAAAAAAACTGGAAATCAAGTCTATAGCAACTAGTTTGATATTTGTTACAAACATTCAGATTTCGTTATTGATATCTATTGTTTTAATTTAGTCACAAAATAATCTATGCAAATACTATTCGTACATTAAAATAATTCGGGTGATACATTTCAAACTTCCTGCATAAATACAAATCGTGTCAGTTCGACAGAATCATCCTGCCGCTTCGCGGTCTGGCTATTTGTGCTGTAAAACTTCTTTCTCCGTTTTTAGTGGAAGTTTTTATGAAAAACTTGGAGTCTCTTTTTTAGGTTTTCTGATAAGATTATTTTTACGCAAGATATGTTGATGACTGTCTTGTTTTGATGGATACCAAACCTGATAGTATTTTTGAGTTCTTAAATTTTGTTAACTCTCTACATTCCAACATTTCTTTAACCATTGAGTTTGAGAAAAATGGTAGCATCCCCTTTTTGAATATTTTGATTCATAAAAATTTTGTTTCCGGGAATTTTCACTGTGAAATATATCGTAAACCAACCACAGCTGACATCCTTATTCCCTTTAGATCCAACCACCCCCTGTGCGGGAAAGTAAAAATAATAATTCACTGGATCATAGCTAAACTGCCAAGTTGCAGACGCCTGATCGATAATTTTAAAAAATTACCAAAAAAATTTCACATAGAAGAATTGGTTCACACAGGCGTTCACCAATAATAGTGTAGGGTCAAATTGGTCCAAAATTAGGAGAAATATGTGCCCCAAACATACCAGAAAAATTGGCTATAATTATATATAATTTTAATATAAGATAACTTATAAATAGTAGAGAAAGGGTCAAAAAATTAGTCTACAAATCATATACTCGTATTTAGCCTTTACATAGTTGAATTGATGTTCAAAATACACGACAAAATATGTATGTACCATAGGCGTCCGTGAAAAGTCTAAAAGAGGGTAAAAAAAATGTATCCACGATGCCTCAAAACTCTCTTAAAAGATTTTTAACAAATTTGGTAAAGAAATACTATAGAATATTTGTAGGTGCTGTTTAACTTTTGGAAAACACTGAGCGTAGTCAAGAGGTTTAAAAAAAAAATTCAAAAATTAAAAAATTTATAGTTCTTAAACTTATCCGAAATATTGAATAATTTTTACCTGAAACATTTAACATAAAATTTTGTATCACATTGGCTTTCGAAAAGAGTGTAAAAACGGGTTAAAAACTTAAAACATATTTCCTAAACATAGCAGAAATATTGACTAGTTATTTATAGCTTTGATAGAATATAACCTATGAAATGTATCATAAAAAACTTGCTTACAAAGGCGTCCGTCAATAGTGGAAAAGGCCTCAATATAAAACAAATTATTAATATTATTCGAAATATGGAATAATTTAAATAAAAAATGGCTGATGTTCACAATAAAAATTAAAAAAATATTTGGAAATATAGCTTGTCACCAAGAGTCTTAAGAAAAATGTAAATGACAAACAGGTTACTGAAATATTACTTTTACTCTTAAATATGATGAGCTGTTCGCGTCTCGAGGGCAACAGCTTACATTTAGAGATTTCTACGTTGTCTTAGGTTCAATAAATAAAATTAATATAAGTACGTGTAAAACTAGAAAAAATGTTATATAAACTCGCCTTATCAAAAGAGTCGAATTAACAATTATTGCAATTTATAAAAAGAATAAAAAGTGATGTATACTGAGCGAAGTAATGCGGAAATGTTTTACGCTGACAAATTTATAAATTAAGTCCCGTTGAAATTAATCGATCCATATATGTCATGATCATTGTAGACAACATACAATAAGGCATTTTGTAATGCAACATTTATTTAGCAGTGGCTTGGTATTGTGGATGATCAGGTTGATAAAATGTAGTATTAATTAATTACGCTTTTTTATATACAATAGTGCTATGACTTATTTATATCAGAGGATCTGTCTAAATATTACAACTCTTACTTTTTATTCAAATACAATTGTATTTGGATTTTGGTTAGGTTGAGTTAGGAAGGCCGGGTACGAATTCCATTTGGTGCTTTTTTTTATTTATATTTTCTTTATGTGAAGTTTCATAAGGTCCCATGGTGTTTGCTGATTATTGGTGTACCGGAATCCAGAATTTCTTTTAGGGACTTAAATGTTAAAAAACCTATTAACTTTATTTTTTTGCTACAAAATGTTTGTTTAAAAATTATGTTATTCGATACAGGCGATCCTTCCCAACCGATCCATTGGTTGAGAAAACGTCGACTTAATATATCTCGAACATTTCGAGAAAAATGGGCAGGTGCACCATCATGTTGAAACACAATATTTGGCCGCTGTACTAAAGGAACATCTTCCAGAAGAGTCTGTAATATGTTATTGCAAAAATTAGTTTTCGGCGTTTAATATCCTAGGTAGAAACTGTGGTTCCCTTATCCCATTTCCCAACAGACCAATCCACACATTTAAGCTCCAGCGTGCTTGCGGATGTGATTCTCTCATTTGGTGCAGATTTTTGTAATTCCAACAATGCAAGTTGTGCTGATTGAACACTCCTTGCTGGTTAAAATGAGCTTCATCACTCCACAATACTTGTTTAAGAAAGTCTTCATTTGCGTCTAGGTAATTTAAAAAAAAATCTACAACATCGTAAGCGCAACTCACTATCCCCCGGATGTAATTCTTGAACCGGCTTTAGATGATAAGGATGCAGATTTTCTCTTTGCATGAATCTGTGTATGGTGTTAGGTGGATGATGACGATTACTTTCCATAATTCTGGTGCTCACGAAGGATCTTTTTGAATGTCGTGAAGTAATTGGTATTCCTGTTGCCATTTAAGTTTGCTAGGACGACCAGAATTAATCTTCCGTGGTGCAAAGCTCCCAGTTTCAAGAAGGCGATTTTCAAGAGCACTTATTGTCTTAGGATCTGGGTGTCGCCTAGTTGGAAAACATTGGCGGTACAGACGATCTGCGGCACAGGCATTATGGTTACAAACTCCAAGTAGTTTAATCATGTCTAAATATTCTTGTTTACAACCTTCTTGCCATATTTGAATAGCAAATTTTTCAACTTTTCACTCCAGATACGATTTATGTGACAACTAGACCTTGACATTCGAAATTTACTATTCTGTCTTTATGAAAGATGACTAGATTTAAATTAATAATTCCAAGTGAAAGATTTGCTTGATTTCAATATTCAAAATGGACATACTTTCATTCAGGAGACATTTTTCGAAATTTTGACATAAGTGAGTTTCGTCTTATTTTTGGTCGTAGATTCTACCCCCCTCGATATATGGTTAAGTTTTTAACGATTTTTTTAACTTTAGATGCTGGATCCTTTATACATTTTAATTGTATACCATAGACTCTTTATGGTCTGATTTGCCCATTTTTTTAATGTTCACGTTGTTTTAACATCCTTATCTTTTTTTCTGATTGTTGGCCTCTTGTGTTCAATACCGATAACACACAGCCAGCGTTAGTATTTTCTTTGCTTATAACCACGGTCATCGACTGCCAGTGCCCACGACTTTGTAGACTATAGCCACTTGGCATGTCTACCGGCGCGGACGTAGGCACTGTCCACCCATCCAATCACCACCGCGCCATCAGGTACTTGACTACCGTGATCGCACCGAGAGGTGTTTGAAGATATGGGAATCCCCCACTCCCATCCATATCTGACATTGTCAATAATATTTTTATACCTAATTTGGTTGGTTTGTGTGTGTGTGTGTATGTATATATGTATTCCACCACGATAGCACCCAAACGTTTTATCCAATTGAGCTAAATTTTGGTATATGAGTTTGGGGCAGTCCTAGGATGAAGCCGTTAGATTTTGGTTAAAATCGCTTAAGCGCTGTGATAGGGGTGGACACAACCGCTAAATTTTCATATATCAGTAGGGGTCGAGTGATACACCATTTTAAAGCATTTTTGATCTGCTTTACAGCGAAGGGGTTCGAGTCCTAGCTCTGGTAATACTTTTTTTTCTTCTAATTCTTGAATAAAGTAGTTAGTTTGTTACGTTAGTTTATTGGAAATAATGAAAATAATACAATTATAATAATTATTATTACAATTCTGTTACGCAGGTCATATATCTTTGATTATATTATTCTCTCTTGTCGGGAAAGTTTTGGGGCGACACAAAGGATTTTTTTATACTAATGTTTTATACATATACACAATGACTAATATTTATTTATATTTTTTTAGTCTAAGAACAAAAACTAATTTACAAATACTATATTATGCATAATATATTTATCGAAAGCTAAAAATTGAAATTACTCTATTATTGGAATTTTTTGCTAAATTTATAATATGCGCTGCTTAGGTACATATTTTTTGTTTATTTATTTGTTTTTTTATTTCAGGCATAACAAAAGAATTAGAAGAAGTCATTAAACAAGACGATTTTATTATATCACTAAAACACATCAAACCAAAGAAAAGAAGCAGGGGCACTATTGAGACGGTATTTGCTGTAGATTTTCCGGGCGCCGAACACAAATTTACGCTCCGGCTGGATCGAAAGACAAAAAGAGGTAAGTTATCGTATTCATATTTTCGAAATAAGTTGCTTTTAAAACTGGTAACGTGAATATATGAGTATAGTCCGATATAGCTAACTCAATTAGATACATTATAAAACATATACTGAGTGACACATTTGAAAGCCTCAAATTTGTTTTATATATGGACGATTTTGACGAAAGTTTTTTTTTTATATGGGATTCTCAATTGATTGATGTTAATGAATGTTAATCAATCAAATGAGAATCCCCAATTAATTTATTTTATCAAATAAAAACAATTTCCGCAAAATGGTGAGTGATAGAGCGACATTATTATACATTTTCATATATTTGACCTTTATATTTGGTTTTCAGTAATTTAAATGAATTTTACCAATGATGATGACATTATATGTCGAAACATGTATGGTTTGTGAGTCCTGTCGATTGACTTGACACTATTTTGGAAGTGATTATAAATTAAATTTTGTGAAGTCACGTGTTTTAATTCTACATCATAAAATATAAAAGATCAGGGGTTTGTTGGAACTGTTTTAAACATGGTATCAAGTTACAAGAATGTTCTGCAAAGGGATGCAAACATTGTGGAATACATAATACAATGTTATATACCTACCGTACTAGGAACGATAGTGTACAGTTCAGGCCCTCATAACACAGGGGAAGAAACATTAAACAATCAAGAGTCAAGGTGACAATTCTGGTATACCGGGAAGCAATGGCTGTATTAGTGCTCTCGTGGTATTGGAGCAATATTTATATCGGGTTTACGTGCAAATTTTGAGTTTAATTTGAAAAGAATTATTACTTTATCATGCAAAACTGCAGAATTTTTGTCCACAGCACTTGTCAAATTAGAGGATATTTTTGGAAAATCACACTTGTCGCGCATTGCTATAGATTCTGGGTCACAATTTTCATTTATGACTAAGGCGCTTGAGTATAAACTGCAATTAGGTACCATTAAAACATTTTAACATTTCAATACATTTTTGTGTGTAGCGTTCCGTTAAATGAAAAGTAAAGGTGATGAAAATTTTGGAAAATCTAAATTTTGGCGTTGTATATGAAAAAGAAAATTATTCCCTTAAATAGTACACAATAGTGCTTTTACTTTTTGGAAATTATCAACATCAAAGGTGTAAAAAAATTAAAATTGATTTTTACGTTTGTTTTTTATATGTATAACCCTCGATAGATTGATATTCAACATTGAGGTGCACAACTTTCCCACATTTAAACTTGGTTTTCTAGTGTTCAATATCTTTTGTATTTCGAAAAATTTAGTTTTGCCTATTTCAAATTGTTTGTAAAAACCAAGTATGCAAAAAATAGAGGCTGCTATATTAAAAAAAAAGTTTGTTTTGTACACCCTCTTTTTGGAATCCCCTGTCACTAATTTCAAGATCCGAGCGCTATTTAGAACAAACCAATTTTATCTAATATTTCTCCCTGCTCACTGCCTACCCTTTACAATTTACAATGATTTTGTGTTATTTCTCTTAAAAAGCGCCATTCAATTCCATTGTTTATAACATTTTTTAGAATCACTTTATAATAGAATGTTACACCACCTACAGGTGTATGGAATGCAAACTACAGTACAGTATGTCGAAATTTAAAATATCTGCCAACTAATTCAGGAAATTTAGGTGCAGGACCGATCGTTTGACGAATCGCGGACTAAGTATGTTCGTGTGTACACACCACAAATTAGATCGCTCACAGACGAGGTCGGAGGATCTGGTATCGCAGATTAGATCGGTCGACACCGTCGGCTGACTACGTCTTTCGTCTATAGGCAGCTATTTTTTTTTTTTTTTTTTTAATAGGCCAAGGCAAAGAAATCATCATGACACCTAGGGAGTTCATTGCCACTTCCCTAGGTAGTGTGGGACTCTAACCCAAACTAAAACTCTGCCTTATCTTTGTAGTATGGCTCGGGAACCCTCCCTTTTCCATGTCCTCGCTTGATTGTCCTCTGTTGCTGTTGTCTTCTGATGTTGATTGTCGTCTGTTGCTGTTGTCCTCTGTTGGTGGTGCCTAGAAAACACTCTGAAACATACCTTTAGATGAGTATACCTGACCTGAAAGAAACAATATTAATTGATGTCCTAATCCTGTGGGTTCCTTCGTCAGAGTTGACTCCTCGGTCTCCGGTACCGCCTGGCACCGTCTTATACGTTGTAGTTGACTGCTTCGCGAATCAGTGGGTTTGCATGGGTCTCTGCCATTGCAAAGACCTTCTGGGCTCTCAACCTCATGACGTCCCTGAGGGCGTCGAGTTTGAGATCCCTTCGGATCTGTGCGTTTGACACAAACCAGGGTGCACCCACTGCCATCCTTCTTGCGTTGTTCTCCGTGGCCTCCAATCGTTTCAGGTACGATGGTGCCGCGGCAGCTATTCGGTGTCAATTTGCTGCATAATAGTCGCAGACACAGCCTATCGTACCCGAACATTTTCGAACCGTTTGGCTATCGCTTGTGTGTCTGCAGAATACGTAGGTGTATGCTGTCGGAACCTCGATTTACTTTCGGGTAATTTAATTCCAACAGAATACTAATTAAATAAATATGTACAGTGATTTTGTTTCAAATTTCTTTAAGCTAAGTGATTCTAAATTAAGTTTTCCTTTTTTGTTATAGTTATTGTTGAAGCCCTCGAAGATGGCAGAAAAAGAGATCAGTGGTTCACCGTAGATACACTGCATGAAGATAGCACAATAAGATCGCTTATACTTGCTGTAAACCAAACACAACCTGGTGCACATGCCACCTTGTACATTGACTGCACATCCTTTGGAATGGTTGCTACGCCAAAGTCTATGAGGGACATGTTTTCTAGTATGAGAAGACCACGGATTGAAGTGGTAATGCTTAATAAAAAACATAATTACTATCATTATAATTAAAAATCAGTTCTTGTTGAAATATTCGATTCGACATTAGAGACACAATGCTTGCGTTGCCGTCGTAAAAAAAATTCGTCATGGTTTTTGTCAAATCAGATCCTTTTATAGGTCTAGCCCCGATTATAAAGTTAGCTGTTTGACTATGAAGTTAAGTTTTTAACACAGTGTTAATTCTTGCATCTCCACATGATCCGGTACGGTGTGAATTGTGTAGCAATTACATGGATACCCTTTTAAGAACTGACATTATGAAAGTGGTTTCACTCCTCAATAAACTGTATACAAATCGATGGATAAATTGGGTG
Source organism: Apoderus coryli (assembly GCA_911728435.2). Lineage (NCBI taxonomy): Eukaryota > Metazoa > Arthropoda > Insecta > Coleoptera > Attelabidae > Apoderus > Apoderus coryli. The sequence goes on along the minus strand of OU452199.1, from coordinate 26,785,796 downwards.
CTTCCATGGCTTGACCTTCAGATCTTAACCCCTTTTAATTTTACTTTTACACTACTGGCTGTTAGGAACTCGGTAAAAGTACGATTAGAACCATTATTGCATACAATTTGTACTTCAAAGCCATCAGCGAAATCAGATAAGTAGTCGTTAAGTCACTGATAGTACTTCTCAAAACATGCATGGTTATGTTAAATGATTGAACAAATAGGTATACTAAATTCAGTTGTGGAGTGGACGAATAATTATCTCTCCTTATATACAGGGTGAGTCACGAGGAACTGTACATACTTCTACCATAAGTAGAGGCACATTATTTCAATTATTAATATACAGGGTGAATTATGGATCTTCACCAAAACAATGTTTCGTCATATCTTTTCAATGATTAAGTCGATTTATCTCATTTTTTTATAAAAGTGTGTATTGGTGTCTGGCAACTAACTGACATATTCAGAATTGACAAAATCCAGGTCCGTCTTCGAGAAAAGTTGTGGGACTGCTTCATATTCAACACTTCACCCTGTATATGAGTTAGTTGCCAGACACCAATACACACTTTTATAAAAAAAAATTAAATAAATCGACTTAATCATTGAAAAGATCTGACGAAACATTGTTTTGGTGAAGATCCATAATTCACCCTGTATATTAATTATCAAAACAAGGAGACATTCTTTAATGGTCATTTGATAATGCCCTAACGTGCCTCTACTTATGGTCGAAGTATGTACAGTTCCTCGTGACTCACCCTGTATTATAACTCCTCGTAAGAATATGGATTATTTCTTTAACTTATTTAGAATTATTTTTGCATTGACACCAATTATTATTTAATTCACTTTCCTAGAATGTGAGTTGAAAAAGTCAGAAAAGAAATTGTTACACAACGTCTGGTGTTTATCAATGCAGTCTGTGTTATTCCATACAAATAAACCACATAGCGTAATATATCCAGCTGTGGTCATAAATACAACGGTTCAATTGCAAATATGGCAAAGACCAGTTGCGTTACTCTTGATTCTGCTGTAACATTGAATTTAATACAACTCGATATAGATATGGCTATTTAGCACATGATGGTTATTGATTTTTCAAAAGAAACCGTAATATAACTTCAGAGTCGTACTTATTATTATATTTTACAGACGTATTCAGTATATTTTGATTCCCTCTTAATGATAGTTAATATTGAATCATAAGAACTCCATAAATTGATGCCCAACGAACAAAAACTTCTTTTCAGAAGAATACAATCAGTATTGGTGACAGGCATGATGAGTAAGTCTGACTGTCGAGGACTAGCAGAGAATAAAAAAAATAGTTAAACTAGCACTAATTAGAAAAAGTTGCTCAATTTAGACTCAGTTCATTCATCATCAGATTTAGCATATTAGAACTACTGAACTGAAGAGCCAAATCTACAAAAGAAGTATTTAAGAGACTCCAAACCATAATTTCGTCTCGACGAAATTGTTATAGAGGCAGTAAAGGAAGGTGGACACATAGTTATTAAAGCCCTATGTAAATTATTTAATGAATGTCTACATCAAGGAGTGACACCTTCAAAGTGGAACAACGCCACTATAGTAATAATGCACAAGAAGGGGAACATTGGTAATCTAGCAAATTACAGACCCATTAGTCTCCTATCTCACTTGTATAAACTATTTATGAAGATCATTGCTAAAAGCCTAACTCCAAAATTAGATTTTTACCAGCCGAAAGAACAGGCAGGATTTCGAGCAGGGTACGGTACAAATGACCATTTACATACAATCAAGACCCTTATAGAAAAATCAACAGAATATAATAAACCTCTCATCCTTGTTTTCGTAGACTATGAAAAAGCTTTTGACTCAATCAGCCAACAACATATGCTCAAATCATTAACAGACGGCAGAATTGATTACAGGTACATTGCACTGATTAAGGGTTATATATATATATATATATATATATATATATATGAGAAAGCAACGGCGTGTGTAAGATTACATAAAAACACAAGAACATTCCGAATAGAACAAGGTGTACGTCAAGGAGATACCCTCTCTCCAAAGCTGTTCACCACACTGCTCGAATATGCCTGTAAGAAAATCGAATGGGGGGAAATGGACCTAAATATAGACGGTGAAAGATTAAATAACTAAAGATTTGCAGACGATATCGTCCTTATCACCGACCGTATAGATCAAGCGTCCATGATGTTGGAAAAATTATACAATGCTTCAAGGGAAGTTGGCCTAAGAATTAACTTTGCAAAGACGCAAGTCATGACAAACCTAGTCCCCAGTGAAAACATAACTGTTGGAAGCAAATCTATTGAACAGGTCACCGCCTACAAATATTTGGGTCATGAGATCCGAATAGGACGGGACAACCACACGTGCGAACTTCTCCGGAGAGTAGGCTTGGGGTGGACATCTTTTGGAAGATTAAAGTATGTTTTCAAGTCGGATATTCCCATCAGTCTAAAACGAAAAGTATACAATCAGTGCGTATTATCAGTGATGACATACGGAGCCGAAACATGGACGCTTACAAAAAAGTCAGCAAAGAAACTGCGTGTCACCCAACGGGCGATGGAGAGGGCTATTCTGGGTATTTCCCTCAGAGACCGAATACCAAACGAGATTATTCGCCAAAGAACAGGTGTTATAGATGTAATCGAAAAAATAACAACTTTAAAGTGGAACTGGGCCGGCCACGTAGCTAGAAGAACTGACAGAAGATGGTCTAAAAAACTATTGGAGTGGCGCCCGAGGCACGAAGCTTATCGTAGTAGAGGGCGCCCCCTCACACGATGGACCGATGACATCAAAAGAATCTGTGGTAATTGGATACAAATGGCTCAAGATAGAGAAGAGTGGCAAAATAAACGAGAGGCTTATGTTCAGCAGTGGACTACTATAGCTGAGTGATGATGATTATGAAACCATAATATTTTTTCTGTTAAGTCAGGCTTCACAAATACTAAGTATTTGTAAACGCCGTTATATGTTGGTCACCATTGATGTAAAGGAATTATTTTTAAGGGTTTGATATTACAAAAAAAATAATATTTGCTAAACAAAGAGGTGTACTTGAATCTTATTGTGTGGTTATTAGGCCGCCAAATTATTTCTGGCATTTCCACGTGGACCAAAAAACTAACCCGCTCAAGTAGACTACTACAACAAATTTTTTTCTTTAATAATTTGAATAAAAAGACAATTAGTGCTATGCCATGTCGCAAATCCAAGCTGGAAACGTTAAAAGGAGTGGTCAGGATAAGTTCCATCCTCCCGAAAACACAAAAACTTCAAAAATCTTCGTTGAACTCTCTAATAAGTAATTTATAAGATATAAGTAGGGACACTATACAACTGAACAATATTCCAATTTAGAGCAAACATAAGCATAGTATAAAATCTTCAAAATATTTAAGTCAGCAAAGGGTTTGGAGCATCCAACAACAAAGCCATAGACTCTTAGAGCATCGCTTACATTTGAACGAATATGGTCATTAAAAGAAAATTTAGAATCAAACAATACTCCTCAGTCACTCGTAGAATCAGAACGTGTAACCGATATAATAAGTCAATACAGGCATTTCAGGCTTCAGATTGTTGAAATCAGATTGTTCAATAAAAATAGCTTCTAAAATTTGGTAAACATTATGAGCAAATTCCTCGGAATTATCATGTCATGTTAAAATGTGTTTATTTCTAAATTATCACTTACTTTAACAGCTCATGTGATTGACGGCTCTGGAATATGTTGAATTCTAAAAAGACTCTTAGAACTGAGATCATTTATTGTATAACATCCTTCCCCCAAACTAAATGTTTTATACAAGTTACGTAATGATTCAAAGCTTTCAAAACTAGTAAGTTATTTATATTTCAAAATATCGCAGGTTTACTTTGCTGACCTTGTCGAAAATGAATTTGATCTAAATAGATCTGTTAGTTTTTCTTCTCTACTTTTTAATAAATATTAGGTATATCTAATTTAACTGAAACGATCTCACCGGTTTTGGGGTCCTGTTCAGAAACCTGTCACACAAAATCATCTGTAACTCGTAATCATGTTCAACTAGACACTAGTTACAAAATGTTTCCGGTGAATTGCGCTAATTCACTTTAAACGTAATTCATCAGATTCCGGGTATCCAAAAACACGAGCACTAACACCCTTCGCGTGATATATTTTACAATTTACCACGCAACAACGATTCGGAATTTTAGAACTTTAAGACACAAAATAAAGAATAATTATATTCACTTTTTTACGGAATTATATTTATATTAAGTCAATAAATGTCCATAATAAAAAATCAATACAATAACAACAACGGCGGAATGACGGCGACGACGTTGCCAAACTTACTATTTTGTCTTTTTTCTGCCAGTTACCCCATTTTTCAATCATGGGTCCCAATATTACAAAAAAAACTCACAATAACCATAAAATTAGACAAGACAAGAAATGAGCACATACAAATTTTCTTAAAAGCACACACCTCAATAAATCTGAAAATTCTTACACAAAAAAAAATTGTTGGTTGTTATCAAATCACTAGGTTTGTTACTCCTATGAAGTAGCACCAGCTAAGCTCAAAAGTTGAAAAATGTCCGCTCTCCGTCCATTTGATATATAATAGACTGAAGACTTATTGTTCGAATTCTCTATTCCAGTATCACGAAAGGAAATACTCAATGGAAATCGATGGTCATAGAGAAATTCGCATGGTTCTAAGTAGAAACGAGTGCCCAATACCACTGGATACACACGTAAAGCGTTATGTTCATACAGATCTTTTCAGCAATACGCTGCGAGATGATCCGGAAATGCAAGCCCAAGAAGGTTATAGCACAAGAGTTGAGGATAGAGGAGATATTCCGTATACAGCTCCTGATGACTGTAAGTATTATTAAATACCTACCTTACTTTTGTAAGTAAACTAGTTTCATCCCATATTGCAAAAAAATAACAATTAATCAAACCTTATGTATTTGGAGTTGATATTTATAGGAAACTAACCAAGAAAAGATTTACTACAAGCTATTCTCTACCCTTGTCTATAATCACATACACAATCAAGTATACGTCTACATCTATCACGTCATTAAAATAAAATAGAGTTTCACACTATACTTTTTCTACGACTGTTTTAATGCTTTTGAGTAAATTTAACATAATTTTTAGGAATATATTTGTTTTTCGAAACTTCCCCTGTTAGCGTATAAGCCTAAATACGATAAGTTAGAAGTATTAAATTGACTAGGTGGTGTTAAACTATATTCACTATCACTGTTTATGTGTTTTGAAATTAGCGAAATACTTAATTATAATTATTATTAATTATAAATACCAAAACTGTCAATTTGGTGTTTGTATTTTCGGCGTTGCTATGGTGATTTTTCATGCCCGCCGCTACTTTTGTCATTACCAGGAAATTTTATCCGTGCGTAATAATATTTCCCAATAGTTGCTAGGGTAAATGATAAACAGCATTACAATGTACTACATTGTCAAATCATGATTGAACATATAATAAAGGCATTTAAAGACAGTCGTAGAAAAACTCTATTACCTACTAGTAGCATAAAAATAAGTGCTAATTTTCTAACAACACCTCAATCACAGCGATCGCCAGTGTGTTGCCAAGCAGTTGCGTTTGATCTGATTTAAAGTAAACCACGGTTACGTATTTAATATTTACATAAATCCATACGCAGAAAATGTATTGCTTAACATAAGCACGCTGTGAATGCTTGACAGAGAGGGGAATCTGTGGTATGCAGTAGACTTCATATGCACCGTTGTCTTAAAAGGTCATCTTTAAAGTTTATTTGTTTTATTACAGATGCAATTGTTAAAGCTATTAACCAACTTATTGATGCCGTCAATAAACAACGTAAAGAATGTAGAGAACAAGCGGATTCTCTAAATCATTTAAGGCAATACCTTGAAAACTGTGACGTATGTAAAGTACGTCCAACAGAACCACCTCCACGACCATCATGTCGTACACACCCACCTCAATGTTTTCCTGGAGTAGAATGCGTAGATTACCCAGATGGTCCTAGATGTGGTTCTTGTCCACGAGGATATCTAGGAAATGGTTATGAATGTCGACCAGGTAATAATTTATATAATATGTATGTTGTAATTATTATATAATATGTATGTTGTAATTATTGTGGTGCTCCCCGATGAACTACTGTTGGAACTAAACAAAATTTTCATTGTGCAAGACCTCCAAGAATGTTTATGTTTTATTGCGAATAGATTAAAGAATAAGTTAAAGCACAAAATGTAATTTTCGGCTTATACTAAATATCAGTGAAATTTTTTCATTATGATTACACTTCGGATTATAGAGGAAGTTAATGTAAACTTGCTTCTTTCAAATGCAACACCGTAAACAATAATTTGTCAAGATTCTTGATAATATTGATCTCTGAATATATGTTAATTTGAGTATCTTCAATAGTGTAAATTTTTGCCTTTAACGCGTCCAATATTATAAAGTTGCCTTTCATTATTAACAAATTTAATTATGTGCATAGTCTTTCTAATCTTAGTTTAAAATTATATAAAAAACCACGACTGGATATCCCTTTGTAATGTCAATACCGACCGCAACCGTCCATAGGCGCACCCTTTTAACTTTTCATAACAATATATGCCCTACGATTTTAATAATCGCACGAAAATGTTCACGATTTAATTCCATTTTTGGGCCGAGATGAATCTTTTAAGTTACTGTAAACAACACAAATAGCGCTCGTATGTCAAAACATTCTGAGTACGTATAACCTCAAAAATGTCCAACTTTACGATAGAGCTGTCAGTTGCCACATTGCAACACCAGGGTTGCCAAATCCCGAAATATAAAAGGCAACCCTCGTATGCATATAAGTAGGTATATTTATAATAATATGCTTCTGATATTATAAACTAACAACAAATTTTACTCACTCAGTCAGTGCCATTTTTCTATAGAACGTAAAAATTTTATAATACGTGTATTTGTCGCTTCATTATTTTCAGACCTTAGCTGATGATAAGTATTTAAAAGAAGAAGCTTCTTCAAATCATAAATAAATTGCTTGTTGTTGCAATTTATTTACAAATTCCTTGGTACTTTACGTAACAAGCAATTCATAAATAAAGCATCCCGCCAGGGAATTCGGGTGTATCTAGTGTTGGCAATAGGATTTAATAGAGTTTTTACTTCTTGTCCGGCCATCGTTTGTGAACTGTGTTGCACCGGGCATATTGCATGCTCACACTAGATGCCGCCAAATACATCTTGTTGTCACTTTTAATATAATATGTTGAAACATCGCATCTGTAGGTAAATCTAGTAGCCCTATGTAACAATAGTTGATCTTATTTTGTTCTAATTATTTAATGAAACCACGTTTATTTTATAGCCAAAGTTTCGATGTATATTAAAATCATCTTCCGGGTCCAAAATTCGTATTTTCTTTTTGACAATAATAACATTGATGTTAAGCTTCAAGGGCTACTAAATTTACCTGCACAAAAAATTCATTAATGCTTTAGGTTTATTTAATTAATATTTTCCAGGTCGTAGTTGTGCCGAACGACCCTGTTTCCAAAGCGTAGAATGCAGAGACACTCAAGAAGGCTTTAGGTGCGGCCCATGTCCGCCTGGTTATGACGGAAATGGGGAGACTTGCCGTAGGAAAAATCCCTGCGAGTACAGTCCTTGCGCACCAGGTACGAATATTCCCCAACAGCAAGATGATTATGATCAGTATACGTATGAGTAAAATTATGCATGGTGTGAAATATTATCAGTTACCATTAATCATTAATTAATATATACAAGTGCTTTCAAATAGTTGTCAATAATAATATATCAAATTGTTACTTATTTCGTTATGACTTCGGTCTGACTTAGTCATCATAATTTTATTTGTATTTTGTATAAAACTGATAATTCCACTACGAAGTCGCCTAGTTAAAACTTGGGAGTTCCCATAACTTAGTAAGCACCTAACTTGGTATTTTAATTGGAAAGACCCCATTTTTGATTTTTAATATGTTCTCTAGTTTAGTCATCACTTCGGACGGTTCGATTTCTGCAATATTTTAATTCAAATCAAAGTGGAATTCGCATGAGAACAAGTAATCGAGTAAGAAAAAAAGAATAAATTTCTGACAGACTTTAAATTAAACATGAGCACGTAAAATCTCTACTACCTAAACTGCAACATGATAAATGTCTTGAACAGGGACGATAATTAAGTATACTGAAGGATTTATTATTAAGCAGGATCAGCTACAATTAAAACTATACTACTTGTTATGTCTTGTCTCTATTTTTTATTTAGAAAAATACATTGCGACTGACTGACGTTTTTATTAAATTAAATTCTAATGACATTAACAATCAAAAACACAATTAAAAGTGTTAAACAAAAATATGGTGGCAATATAAGTAAAATAATTAAAATATGAATACTGGGCGTTTCTATTTCCAACATTCTCCCCCCGTTACAATTTGCCGAATTGGAACAACTTAACCTTCCTTTTGAACTAATGGATTTGTTGCATTAACTTCGAGTGGATATAGCTGTTGAAATGGTCGCACTATATCTTTTCCATTAACTCGAATCTTTGCAACACGCGCAATGTTATCTCGTCCAGGAAATATTTCTAATACTCGAGCCATAGGCCAATTTATTCTTTTACAATTTTGTACTTCAACCAGAACTATGTCTCCAGGTTGAAGTTTGTTAGGGTTTCGTTTGCCATAATGAACAAGTGTTGCCAGGTATTCCTTCCTAAACCATCCTTTATCTTTTGTAAATATTTGTATCTCATTATTAATGATTTTCTGTCGATTTCATCTATATCTGGAACATCGCTGGTTGTTATATCCTGGATAAACATAGCCGATGTTAGGGGAATAAGATCATCTGGATCTTCAGATAAATAAGTCAATGGTCTTGAGTTTATTACAGATTCGCAATCGTAGAGTATAGTGAGCAGCTCTTCATAAAACAAGGATGCTTTACCCAGTACACGTCGTAAGAGTTCTTTTATTAGTCTTATAATTCGCTCCCACCATCCTCCCCACCACGGCGAAGCAGGAGGATTGAATATCCATTGAATTCTTTGTACTGAAGAAAATATCATAATTTCATTCCAGTTTAAATTTTTCAGGTCATTATGTAAACCAACAAAACATCTTCCATTGTCTGAATAAAATCTTAAAATTCGGCCTCTTCTTGATATAAACCTTCGCAAAGCTTCTATAAATGATTGTGTTGAAATGCTTCTTACAAGTTCTAGGTGAATCGCTCTATAGACGGCACATGTAAATACAACAATCCATGCCTTTTCTTTTGATTTCAATATTAGTGGCCCTGCTAGATCTACTCCACTAGTTTCGAAAACTTTTCCTACACAAACACGACTTTCTGGTAAAGGAGCAAAATCGGTTTCTAATGGTTTACTTCGGTGTCTTTTACATATAACACAATTTTCTAAAACTCGTCGTACAGTTTTTCTTCCTTTTGTTATCCAATATTTTTCTCTTAACAGTCGTAATAAAATCTGAACTCCAGCATGGGATGAATTTCGATGCTGTTCTAAAATCAGTTTGTTTACTATACTATGGTTTGATGGTAAAACTATCGGATATTTAAAGTTAAAATCTTCTTCTGCAAATAAAATTTTTGTCTTAACTCTATAAATGCCTTCTTTGTCTTTATAAACGGTCATATTCTTAAAAAACTTTTTGTTTTCTTTCAGTGTTTCTGTCTGAATTAACCGTATTAATTTATATTCTGCATGTTCAATTTCTTCGCATGTTAGATACTTTAATTTGCTTAGTTTTTCTTTATGATGCTTTCGTTTCGAGTTCTGAACAAACCTGTATATCCAACCGATCATCGAAATAATATGAGAATATTTATCTAATTTATTAAAACCTTCACTAATTTTGTCTTGTATTATTAGAGTATTCACGGTTTTTTTTATTTCCATTTCCAACTCATTCTTCGAACAAACGATTTCTCTTTTCGGCCAGTTTTCTTCTGTTTCTCTTAACCAGTTTGGCCCATACCACCATTTGGATTCCAAAAGAACTTTTGCGCTACAACCTCTTGAGGGAAGATCAGTTGCATTCATTGTTCCAGGTACATGATTCCAGTTTTCTGGTTTACTTACAGTGCAAATTTCTTTCACTCTATTCCCAACAAATGTACTCCACGAAGCTTTTGTTTTTATCCACGCTAAAACAATCATTGAATCACTCCAAAAATATGTTTTCAAATCTTTGAATATTTCTAGTTCTCTAACGGTGTTGTATAGTCTTGTTCCTATCACAGCAGCTAGTAATTCTAATCTCGGTAATGTAGTTTCCTTTAAAGGAGAAATTCGGCACTTGGCTCCTAATAACTGTACTGTTACTTGATTCTCAAATGCAACTCTTAGAAATAAACAAGCAGCGAATGATATTTTACTAGCATCACAAAAGACGTGAATGGTGGCTGTTTTAATGTTAATATGAAATTTTGATAGATGTCTTGGAACAGTACAAAACCTTAATATTTGTAATTCATTCATCCATTTAACAAATTTCTTTTCAATATTTTCTGGCAGTTTGTAATCCCAAGGAATTTTTAATTTCCACGTTTCTTGTAGTAGAGTTTTAGGAATGAGCGTAACTGGGGTAGTGAAACCAATTGGGTCAAAGATGCGTTGGGCGACAGATAATAAACCTCGTTTTGTTAAGGGTATCTCAGATAATTTCTTTAGAAATTCTAAATCAACACAAAAATTATCTGATTTAAAATTCCATAGAAGTCCCAAAACGGAAACAAAATTACTTTCAGGAAGGTCATAAAGAACATCATTCATGACTCCATTCGAAACCCAACCTCTCAACTCAAATTTTCCTAGATTCATTAAATATTTCGCTTCATTGATAAATTTCCTTAATTCTTCTTCACTATCAATACTACATACGCAATTATCTACATAGAAAGATCTCTTTAAAATAGAACTGGTTTCTGGAAATTCTTTGGAAGTGTTCTCTAGGTGATAATTGATTGTGGCAGAAAGTAGGAAGGGACTTGATGAAACTCCAAACACAACTCTACAATGTCGAAAAATTTGTAAGTTTTGATTTTCTAGATCATCATACCACAAAAACCTTACAAAATCACGATTTTTAGGTGTGAGACTGATTTGTAAAAATGCCTTTTTGATATCAGCTATTACACCATAATTGTTAATACGAAAATTCAGTAAAAGATTTGGAATCATTTCGATTAGATTAGGCCCTTGTTCTAAGCAATCATTGAGTGAATTACCATTAATATCTTTCACAGACGCATCGAAAACAGGTCGAATTTTGGTTGTGATATTTGTAATTTCAGATTCTTTTAACACAGCATGATGTGGCAAATAATGACAGATATTACCCCTTTCAATTTCTGGTACAGGTTCAATGATTTTTAAGTTCAACCACTCTTCAAAAACAGCATTGTATTCTTGCAACTTTTGTAATGAAATCAGTCTCTTTGTGGTACTTCCAAGTCTTTTTTCGGCTAATTTGAAATTTTGCTCTAACTTAGGATGACCATCTACCCAGGGAAAGTTGATTTCATACCTGCCGTCGTCATTTAATACAACCGTGTTACGGAAGAAGTTTAGCGTATCAGCGTCGAGACATTCGTTAGACTTTACTTTAATCGGATCTTTTATGCCGAGTCTATCAAGACTCCAAAGATCAGAGAGAGATGCAGAAGAAGTTAATAGTGATATAGCACTGCAAGAATTGACTGATGTGACATTTTGTGGTCCAAACAATGTCCAGCCAAGATGTGTCTTTACAGCTAGAACTTTATCAGAAATCCTTTCTACCGAATCATTACAGAACATGCCTAGACAATCTGATCCTATGAGCAGAGAAATCTCAGTGGCATCTGATAAACTATCACTTAGTACAATATTTTTGGCTCTTAATTTTTCGATAAGATTTTTGTCTGAAATTTTGGGAATAGGGTTAGAAATCTTATTTTGGTCAGAAACTTGAATTTGATTGCTATACGATCCGTCTAGGCTTTGAATCAAAATTTTGTATTTGGCGTGAATACATGGAGTAGTTTCTATTCTACCAAAACTACACTGAATTAATGTGTCACTACCACACGACTTCAGACCTAGCTTCTTTGCACAGCTACTCAAGATATATGACTTCTGTGACGCATTATCCAATAATGCTCGTATTGTTTCAATTTTATCACCATTTACGATTTTGACGAATAAAGTTTGCAATAAGGTCTCTGTTTTTTGTATATTGATCAGAGTGTTCTCAGATGTAACATCAAAACTCTTCTGTTTCCTATCGTTCAAATCAGGACACATGACAGCGTAGTGTCTTTTATCACATACAACACATTTAACTGCAGTTCTACAAGTTTTGCTTACATGATTTGGTTTCAAACAATTATGACAGTATTTTTTGTTGGTAAGGCATTTGCGTTTGTCTTCCAAGGACATAGATTGAGCTTTAAAACAATCCTGACTTGAATGATTGCTTTTATTACAAAAACAACATGAAATAGATTTTTCAAAATTCTTGTGGAACTCACTTTTGTTTTTTGGTTTACCTGACCACTTCGTTTGCTGACCTGTAGACAAGATTGTTGCAGCTGTCGGTGTGATGTCTTCTGGATATTTGTCCTGTCTAAAACTTCTCTTAACTAAGGCTATTCTTTCTTCGTTTTCGACCTCGGTTTTCACGAACTCTATCAAAAGTTTAAGATAGTTATTAGCTAAATTATCAACAGTTGATGCAGAACTCATATTTTTATAGCTTGTACGATGCCTTTGCCATGTTCTTAAAATATTTTCTGGCAAAGAAGACTCTACTAACGGGCAAAGCATTGCTGCATATTTTTCGCTTGTAACTCCTAAGGTTTCCAAAGCTCTCAACTGAGTTTCGAGTTTATCGTATAAATTTGATAAAGACATACCTGTGTTGTGAGTTGCTTGTTGTAGTACTAAATTTAATAATTCGCGAACATATACCTCGACTAGGAATTCATCCCTGGCAAACCTGTTTTTCAACTGATGTATGGCCTTTTCATAATTTTCTCCACATGGTGGAAAACTTTCAACCAATTCTTTCGCTGGTGAATCGTCGTCCATGCATTGGATTAAATAATGGAACTTGTCATCGGTATCCATTTCTCGGTCATCATGAATCTTCTTGAACTGGCTCCAAAAACCAATCCAATTTTTGACGTCGCCGTTGAATTTCTTCAGTTCTAACTTTGGTAGGTAAAATCGCCTTTTATTTGTTTCTTGTCTTTGTTGAATCGTAATATACTCCACCCTGTCTTGTGAAGTTGATGGTTGAACTGTCACAGAAATCGGATTTATAAGATTTTGAATTTTTACTTGATATAGCAGAAAATCATTCTTATACTCCTCTGCAGTTTCCATCTCTGAACTTAAATCGTCGTCAGATGTAGTTTCGGAAGATACCATCAAATTTACGATTTTTTCGTCTAATTCACATAGGCTTTTAAATTTGTCTTCAAGTTGCACCATTAGCGTTTGAAGTGAGATTTTATCTACCTCTCTAATTTGGGTTGCAGCATCGACTTCTTTGGCTTTGTTTGTAAAAAATCGTCTTGTTTGACTGCGGATCTTCTTTAATGCTTCAAGATTCGACATATTTAATTAAGGGATGCCAATTGTTATGTCTTGTCTCTATTTTTTATTTAGAAAAATACATTGCGACTGACTGACGTTTTTATTAAATTAAATTCTAATGACATTAACAATCAAAAACACAATTAAAATACCTATTATATAGGGTTCCACATAAAGCATTATAACTTGAGTAAACACCTGTATCTAATGGAACTGTACACTACAGTTGAGGCAGCAAACCATGTAATATATTAGCGTAATGTAACGGATGCAATACACAAACACTTTGAGCGTCATGAACCTACAACTGAACTAGTGGAGGGTACAGGACTGATAGAGTGAGTGGCATTAATGTATGGGGATTTCTTTCGCAATTAGTCCGTATGGCTTTTTCCAAATAAAAATCTAGTAGGTATGCGTTATATTTGTAGAACTATATATTTCCTAACTACCTCTTATATGTCGAACACAAGGGCTGCTATAGAAAAACCAAGTGGTGGAAATTAAGGGGTCATGTAAGTAATCGTAAATGTAATCTAGTAAGAAAAGAAGAGTAAATTTCTGACAGGCTTTAAATTAAACATGAGCACGTAAAATATCTGCTACCTAAACGGGAACATGATACATGACTTATAACAGGGACGATAATTAAGTGTACTGAAGGATTTATTATTAAGCAGGATCAGCTACAATTAAAACTATACTACTAATACCTATTATTTGGTATAGGCCATTCTTTATTGTTGATTGTCACTTGTTGTGTCTTTATCGCTTGCTCGTCTAATTTTTCTTATTATCCTTGTTTTTGTTCCATTGCTTTTCCCACTATTTCTTCTTTCATTTCTAATTGTATTTGTTCAAGTTGTCTCATAGCCTCTTCCTTTACTTCAATTTTCAGCAAAAATAGTGTTTCCTTGTCTCGTTTCTTCTTCGCGTTGTTTCTTGACTTCTTTATTTGTTCGCATTAATTCTTCTTTTTCAGGTTCACCTTCTTGTTTTTATTCTTCGTTATCTTCATTCTTATTATTTCTCAATTCCACGTTATTGTTTTTCTACGTGCAACTTTTTCATAAACTGGTCCAACGTAGTTTTAAACTGGTCATCCATCTTGACTTTCTCACTTGTCAATATCTTAACTTTCCCACAGTTTTTTGCCTCACTTCCGACACGAAATTGTTACTTACGTATTTCGCAATCGAAAAATATACGCACTTCAGCATTTACACATAAACAAGGCTTTTCAAATTAAATTTAATTTTGAAACATTCACGATTGAAATCTCAATTCAAACTGATTAATTTCCTGGCAAGTGTACAGTCTTTACGGATTCCAGAAAGGTATAGAAAAATCTTAGGCATTACAACAACGAAAACATTAATCAAGAATATGTGAGAATGGAAAATTGTGGAAGAATCTGACAAAGATACACAATGAAAACACTGGACTTGTTAACAACATAAATTTAGATATAATAATAATATATTATTAGAATATGAATTTGTGTCCGTAAATATAATATAAAGAAAATAATTTTGTGGCATAGCGGACATGATTGTAGTTTTACCTACACAAGGGATTTTGTTTAATTTAGCAGGGCCTCAGTCTAATTCACTAGAACCAGACCGAGGCATGGTACAGACGAATTCATTTTGCTCTTATTTGAGCTCGTCAGAGTACCATAGTCTTTGCCCATCTACAATATCGGCCTGCATTTAACCACAGTGAAATATACAACAGCAGATATATTTAAACCGTACCATCTACATACACATAGTTATGCATATCCCACCATAAAGAGGCCGAAGCAATCCAATGTATATGTAACACCAGCCGTAAAAATAGAAAATAAAAATACTGAAACACAAAACGCTAGCAGGAGACCATTTATCCTTCTGCTAGCATCACCCAAAATATTTGGGTATCAGCAACGCTTGGAGACCATCGTATACGAAACGAATTCGTCAGTATCTGTCGAACCATCCCTTGGTCTAATATATTATATATCATTTTAAATGTTCTACTTCTAATAAGTTACATAATTTTTTGAATGATGTTGTTTTTTATGAAATACCTATATTTGTTGTTTTTCTGGTTTCCTCTTTGCGAGTTCGGCTAAAAGGTATGTACTGGGTGAGTCATCATAACTTTATTTTCTTGCTTGTTAATACCACAGAGTGTTCCGGAAAGCATACCCAACATAAATTTACATATTTCAAACGTAACACTATATATTTTGGCAATTTTGGACCCTAGGTAATCCACAACATGTATCGTATGACATAAATTAATTTATGAAGTTAACTTGTAGGAATTTAGCTTTAATAGGTCATAAAAGACTGAGATTTAAGCTTGACCTACCTATATATAGTATTTTTTCACTAGAAAGCTTTCGGTCTCAGAAATATGCGTATGTTTTTATATGCCATTGAGCTACAATGCTATGTACCTATTCCCTAAATTAATAGAAACTGCTACGGCTGTAATGTGTGTCGCTAGCGCATGTATTGTAGACTTCCATTTAAAGTAGGACAAATTACCGACACACAGCATAACATAATGCCAGTAAAGAGGTCAGGCAAATCTTATTTTTTTAGTTGTATGGCTAAAATAGTTTATAACCTGTTACAGTTAATTTGCTTTTGTTACGGGTATTTAATATATGATTAAATTTTAAATACATAATTAACTTTATTTGTTTGATGTCTGTATTCGAGGGTTTTATGCAAATATTGATCAACATTATTAATATATAAAATAAATGTATCAATTTCTTGTAAACGATTCAGATATAGCTTAGAAAAAAAAATTTAAATGTAATAATTATACCTAATATATTAATTATCATTACTAAACATTTTTGTTTTATTTAACCCAGGTTGTGTACCTGTATGGACCAGATCCCGACACTGAGGATTCCGCTCCTTTCAATACTCAGAAATCGGATACCTTTGGATGCAGATAACAAACAAAAATAAATTGCATGCTTAATTTAGAGGTTCAGAAAATATTGGGTGAAAGTAAACCATTTACAAATAATATTCTAATCTTGTATATTGGATGTGAATACTGATTTCACATCCAATCCAAATCAGTATAATATTAATATTATGCATGTTTAACTCTATATCGAAGTTTTATAGCAAATGAGGAAATTTCACGTAATATTATACTTTACAGCATATTTCTAGTAGGTAGTCAATTTAAATGTATTTTGAAAAGAAAAATTAAAATATATAAAATACATTTTATCTACTTTAATGGAAGTCTGGTTTACGTACACAAATAGTACACCTTCAATTCAAAAAAAGTTTAAGTTTCCTTAGGAACTTTATATAGACATAGACCTTCTAAAATCATAAATCTTTTTCAACTAAGAGATATCACATGAAAAAAAAACGTAAGTAGTTATCTCGTCAAGAAAAGAGGACGACCAACGATATTTAGCATAAATACATACTTGAAGTATTAAAGTATATAAAAGTAATAAGTTAAAGATCATTTAAAAATAAAATTATACTAATATTATTATTATTTTTTTGTCAATTCAAAATAATAACCTATGTCACAAGTAGCATTTTAATTCACTTATTCCACTTGGTGGATGATTTCTTTATTTCAATATCAATTAAGTCCTAGGGCTACCGAATGGCTTAGTTAATTATCAAAATTCTATAGTATCATGCTTTCTAATGAGCTTACTGTATTTAACCTCTACGTACATACTCTCACGTTGTAAAGTATTTTTCGCATATTACCAGATATTCGTATAATTTCAATTGCATATTCAACAGATTAAGACGTACCTACTGGATTAGTGTAAGGCCTGTCAAATACAAGACACGCTGCCACATGTTAAGTTTTGGACTATTTTAAATGATTATTGAACATTTTGTTTACCATTGTATGTATACAAAAATACTAACTAAATGTACATGTGCACCAGTTACACATAAGCGTAAACAGGATGTACCAAGGGGGGCGAAGTCTAAGATAACTTCAAACCTATTTTTAAGCCTTCTCAGTATCCAATAAAATAATGTTTTAAATAGTAATCCGAATTATAGTTCATTTGTATTGAAGTTTTAAAATACTTAGCCTGTTTCTTTTTAATTTTTCTGGTAATGGGTTAGAACTCCCAAAACTAAATGTTAGTGTCAGCTTAATTTTCCTATTTCTATTACATTTTTAAAAGCACGTTTACATGCGGCTTCTGTAACTGTTTGGTTTGTGCAGGCTTCGCTTAAAATAGAACTCATTACTTGGTAGACTGATAGAAACTTTACAATAATTCCTAAATTTTTTGTAAACAAAAGTTCTTGAAAACGAAACATAATACACATCAATATTTTCTGAACCATATAATTTAAGTGAATTTAGATTACTGATGAATGCACGTTAAATGCACAGTTGTAGTCAAAAAGTGTTACGTAGAGTCTTTTGTTCGCGTGATACAGACATATCGCTGGATATGTTGAAATCTGATACCCAATTTAAAATTACCTAAGTTGCTATTTTTAGGTTTTTTTGTTCCTGTAAAAGTACCTGTTCTAAATTGTACCTGTATGAAAAATGCTTTTTGATTGCTTTTTATTTAAGTTTTGCACAAATTAATTAATGCACACTAATTAATAATAATTATAGTTTAAGCTTCATAAACAATTTTTTTATAATATGTGATTTTTTTTTTCATTAAAATTAAAAAAATAAAAGCACCTTATTTAGTTTTTCACAACTTTTGTTGAAAACGAACAATTAGCTATAATTTAATTAAAATAAAAATGTTTAACAGATATCCTAAGAGGCTACGTTTACGGTTTCGAGAAAACTAAGGTTTCATTGATTTTCGGACATTGTTTGACATTTTAGCATTTTAGCTCAGCATTTAAAACGGTTTAAAACCGTACTGATCGATCCTAAATTGTTTAGTCTTGTCGCGCACAGTATAACGCCACTGTTTTTTTTTTAAATAAATAAACTTTATTGCCCAACAGTCACCCATTTACAGAGCAATTACAACGTTTGACTTAAATATAGTATAGTATATTACAAACAATAATAGCAATATATGAATATAGCAAATTTAAAAAAAATATATATATATAATAACCAAATCCAAACACAAGAGAAGAATATAATCATATTAATGAGACCTATAATACCACTTCCATGAATACCAAACCAAATATTAAAATTCGAATAAATATGCCCAATTTATTATCATTATTTTATAAGAAACAAAGTTGAAATGAAACTTTAAAGTCATTTTCTGATTAGGAACCCAGGTATATTATATAATATATAAAATAAAGAAACTTTTTTTCGACATTTGTTGTAAAACTTACCGTTTACCAAATTTTATTTTTTTTTTAAATAAATATTTATTCATAACTCACGTGAGTTAGACCTCTTTTCTCCCATTCATACATTTCTGACATTTAGCTTTCGTCCTAATCAAATCAAAGCAATATCAAAAAATGTGATAGACATATATATATTGACTTATATACAGGGTGTTTTAGAAAGACTTGGCCAAAATTTGTGAGCGAATTGGGGACATCTAATCATGAAAAAAACCTAAATTGTAATTTTTCGAAAAGTCCTTATTTACAAAGATACTGGGTGTTAAAGATGACTGCCTGATGACGATTTTTTTGACATATTTTCGAAACGAATAAAGAAGAATTAACCAAATGTAGCATATTTATTCACCTAGTTAAATGTCGTGAACTGACATGAAATTGACTAAAAAAGGATGACCAAAGGCGGGTAAACGGGGGGGAACCTTGCCTTAATTATAACCTAACTTTTTTTCCTTGCGATTTTTATTCATTTTGTGTCAAAAATATGATAAAATAAAGTTTTCTACATAAAAAAGGCATACTTTTTTTTCCTCGAAAAACTTAAAGGTTTTCGAGAAATTCGAGTTTGAAAATTCTAGGACAAAACTGGTCCTTATAGTAAACAGCATTAATAAAATTATTAAAATACAGTTTGCTAACGAAAAGTTTTCCAAAATTTTATTAATGCTTTGTAAGGACCAGATTTGTGCTAAAATTTTCAAACTCGAATTTCTCGAAAATCTTTAAGTTTTTCGAGAAAAAAGAATGCCTTTTTTATGTAGAAAACTTTATTTAATCACATTTTTGACACAAAATGAATAAAAATCACAAGAAAAAAAAGTTAGGTTATAATTAAGGCAAGGGTCCCCCTCGTTTACCCGCCTATGGTCATCCTTTTTTATTCAATTTCATGTCAGTTTACGACATTTAACTAGGTGAATAAATATGCTACATTTGGTTAATTCATCTCGTTTCGAAAATATTTCAAAAAAATCGTCCTGTATGTTTGTAAATAAGGATTTTTCAAAAAATTACAAATTAGGTTTTTTTCATGATTAGATGTCCCCAATTCGCTCACAAATTTTGGCCATGTTTTTCTGAAACACCCTGTATATAATAATAATAATAACATTGTTAATGTCAAAATAACATGCAAAAATTTGAGAGAATTTTTCAAAAAATGTTTTTGTATTAGTTTTCTTTTTATTGTCGTAGATAAAGTATAGAGTTCAACTTGCTGTAATAATAACTCATTTGATGATTTACACCACTCACCTTCAGCTCGTAAATTTCATGTGCGTGCGTTGAAGATATTAAATGATTATTAATCAATATTTTATGCCTTATGATAAACACAAAAGATTTTTTAATAAACGTTTCAACTTGTTATTTGGTATTTGCAACTGTCTATGAAAAATCAATGTCAATAATCTCAGAAAATAATATACTATTTTCTAATAGCTTAATAATTTGTCAAGTGTCAAAACAAAGTAAGAATATCAGTTCATAACAACAAGACAGTAAATTCTATAGCAACTGGACTTCTTGAAGATTGGAATAATTGCAGCTTGTTTAAAATATTTATCACCATATATTTACAATTTTTGTAGCAAATGTTGCTTTTTACCTTATTTAACTTTACCAAACTTCATCAATTTCAATCCAGTGGCCATGGCCAATTTTAGATGCAAAAGCGACATATCATTTCATCATATTTTTAATCCTCGCAAGCACTAGATTCGCCCGAATTTCCCAAGAGCGGCTTTCTTTTAGGTAAATATTTGCTTGTTTATAAAAAATGTCAGTAAAACAGAGGATTTTGACGGCAACAACATTGAGGTTGGTTATGAACTTTACTAGTTCTGTGTATTTCGTGGCATTGCAGAATACATAGAAGAACATAATCAACGTCTATGGCTCGAAACCTAAACTCTTCAACTCCTCTATAAGAAATGCATGTTCTCATTGTCTTCCTGAACTCAACGTAACCCCCACGTTATCTAGATGTTAATGAGAGAGTTCAGGTGGGCTGTTCTTCGAATGACCGATTTATAGCTCTCTCCTGACGACGAGTTTAGTCTTTAGTTATATTTTTGGAAAATATAATGTCTGTTGGTGTCACAGCTCTCGCATTTTTTATAACTAGCCGCTAAAATGAATAAATCCCGTTTCCTTACTTACCCCTACTTACAAGAAAAATTTAAAAATCCCTCGGAATTTTGTAATTGATTGTTGTTATATTTTTGGCTTGCTTGTTGTTGGTTGGTTTAAACACGTTTTTCTGTGTTTATAGCTGTTATTTAAAATTATTTAAGAAAAATCGCCATAGTTTGGCACTTATTTTGCGTAAAACATTCATCTGAGAAAGGCGTTGTTTAATAACTTCAAAAGCACAAATTTCAACTAAATTTAAAAAAACCGCGTACAGAATAAAATGTTGTACTGAGACAGAAATAAATTGGCAAATAATAATAAAAAATTGTAAGTAACGACGAAAGAATGTATTTGTTAAACCTACTACTCTGCATTCAGTCAGTTAAGTGCGAAACTGTGGCGATTTTTCTTGAAGAAGTTTAAATAACAGCTACAAATACTGAAAACTTTACACTATTACGTGTGATATATCACCTATTTATATTGTAACAATAAAAAATACAGGGCCGTATTTAAAAAAAAACAAAGTTGATGAGAGTTTTTCAAAAACAAAACGTCGTGATGAAAATTTGTAAACGCTATCTTACTCTGCTCAAAAAGTAACAATGAGAAAATGCATTTTGTTTTTTTATATCTGTAAAAATAATGTCAGAAATAAATAAAAACTAAAATCGCAAAAAACGTTTTTTCAAAAATTCTCGAATACGGCTAAAGTTAGTTGACTTTTGAAAAGACTATTTAAAAGGTGTTTAAATTGTACTTTTCTCTAATTTAACCGACATTGTACCGTTTCCAAGATTCAAATGCTATCCCATTCTTGTCTTGGACACCCTGTATATATAATATAACTTTTTTTCAATATCTCGAAGGTATTTATCGGAGTATTGCTGCCTGAAAATAAAGACGACGGGTCTGATCTGCTTTAAGTAAGGAACATTACAGGTATTTTCCCAAAGATATCAAGAATGTCCGTCACTTATTGTAATATTAATCTGGACTCTCACAATGGTTTTATATGGGTTGTAACATTCGTATTTATCATCATTATATACGAGCTTGCGATGATGGTAATGACTTCATGACTTATGTCGACATTATCTCTCTAAACTGCATTTTGCAGTTAATTTTGAGATACAGAAAGTGCTTACGCATGATATGGGATAATATTTTCCTTAGCACTTTCATTGTTAATTTTCCATGTGTTTTTGCTTCAAAAATAATTCCAAATTACATGCATATGAGCAGTTACGTGACTTGTTGAAATTGATATTTTTTCCGAAAGTATTCAAAAAATGGAAAAAGTTGTATAATGATTTTTTATTTATTACTAATTTTTCCATCTGGTGAATTTTTTATTTTAATTTTTCAAATCTTTCAAAATTTATAAAACAATGTATATTTTAAAAGCATTTTTTTTGTAATTCTTTCTGTAGTTAATAAAAATACGAGAATCATTAAAATCAGAAGGTAAATCTGAAAATTATTTCAAATTTTTGTTCAATATTTGATTTTTTATGGAAAAGCAGTGTTAGACAAAATAGTTTGTAACATAAGCATTCTAAAAATATGATTTTATATTAACAAAACATGTTTTAATAAATTTTGAAAACTCCGAATACCCACGTTTATTTGTAAAAAGTAGAAAAAAATAAAAAATTACTCCAGACAGCTGAAAATTGGTATATATGGGTAAATGTAAATTAAAATAGAAACAACGTTTCCTTTAATATTTCAAAAAAAAAAAAAAATAGTCAATTTTTTAAATTATATTAGGTACTTTTGACATTTCGAGAATATCACGTGCCTGCTCATATATGCATGTCATAAGGAATCATTTTTATACCAGAAACACAAAGCGAAAATAAAACTTTAATTAAATGCTAAGGAAAAACTCCCATACTGTGTGATACTGTATAATCATGATAGGTTATTGAATACGAAATATTTCTCTCTGGATATTGACATATTATCTGGGGTAACTCAAGAATGAATTTTAGCTCCTATACTATACCTATTTAATACAATTCTATGAGTGACTAAAATTCAAATATACGTTGACGAAACACCACTGCCTGCGATATCATCAACAACGATCGTTCCCAATTCCTAAATTTAATATTCTTTTATATCCTAAGAATGCATATGTATTTTTGTAGGCATTTCAAATTGCTGTCAATTTTTAAAAATAGTGTGCATTTTCCGAAATTTCTTCTACCTATTTTCGACTTTGGAAATTATTTAAGAATCTGATCTTCAATTTAACCTATATAAAAAAATAAGGAAACTTCATTTGCTGTATGTTATATTCTTATCATCATATTGCTAAAACATAATGTTCTATGAACATTATCAGACACATTTTACCATTAAACTAAAGCACATATTTTAATCTCAAAGCACGTTTGGCTAACACTTTCAGGATTCCTCAGGATGAAACTAAAATTATATCTGTGATATAATCAATGACACAACACGGTGCTTCATTTAGAATATACTACTACATTCTTAGAAACTAATTAATATAATATGCTATTTGGATTGGACCCTTATATCTTTACTCAACATTGTTCGAGCTTGTTTAACAAAGACTTTAGTATCGAGATTTGTTTGTCAACCACTCTATTTTAATCAGACCGCCGTTTCGTCGATCCGTGGTCGGTCATAACAGCATACATTAATTTTCCAAAGTGCCCAGCCAATTAGAGCATTTGAGGAGGAGCTTTCCTTGGCGCGCTATTTGAATTCGAATTTAACCTCTCTTCAACTTATTTTGAAACTAAAATGTAGTAAATATTTCATTGCATTGCAGTTTTTTAGTAAATAATTAAAATATCAATCTGTATAAGGTATTCGCTAAGAGAGTCCTTTGAAGTTTCCTTTGTAGTAGGTACTTCTTGATATAGCTGAAAAACTTTCATTTCGTATATTGAAAAAACGTTACTTAAATTAATATATTATAAAGATAATATAATTTTAAAATCATTTTATGCAATACAAATAGGAAAAAAAATAGGAAAAATAATAATAAATTTGAGACTTTTCTACATAACAAATGTTCAATTGTTTTATAACGCTATAGAAGAAGCCGTTTCCAAGATAAATTACTTGAAAATTCCTATGCAACGCTCCAATATTATATTACGGCCAAATGTCATTTTGATATCGAGACGCCTTTCGGAAATATTACTAAAAGCCCCATCGTTAGGAATTTACAAATAACACCCTGTACCTGAAAAAATAATATAAAAAATACGATTTTTTTTCATATGAACATATATCGAAAATTGCCTCGTTTTTCAGTTTTTATTTGTAAATTCCTGACGATGGGTTTTTAGTAATATTTCCGAAACGAGTCTCGAGATCAAAGTGACATTTAGCACCCTCACGTATTTTTGGAGGAAAGGGAGAAGTTATTCTGTCAACACTACGCATTTATACCCTGTTTCTTGTATTATCGTAGCCGTATAATAATATTGAAGACGTTGCATAGAAATTATCTTGAAAAAAGCTTTTTCTAGCGTTATGAAACAAGTGAACATTTTTTATGTGCAAAAGCCTCAAATTGATTATTCTTTTTAGAAAAACTAAAAAAAAGCGCACAAAAAAAAAGTTGGGACAAAATTTGTTCTGACCCCCCCCACACATTATTTACGAGAGTTTGGCTGTCAACTACTGACCGATCACCACTGATGAGTCGTGGATCGACGAAACGGCTATCTGGTGGAAGTATAGTGGTTGACAGACAAACTCTCGGAATTTAAGTCTTGTTTTGTTAGACAAGCCCATTCCTAATATAGACCGTCCTGCCTCCTTAGCAGGATTGGCGCATATATGTGTTGCTAGTCGCCAAACACATTATTTTAAATAAATGAATGCCCAACCTTTAGAACCGCTTCTATTGCAGTCATATAATATGATTTCTTCGCAATTATGATATTTATTCCTTTTACAGCAAGCATAGTCCACTTCTGGCTCCAAGCTTATCTCAATATCTTCAATTGTTCTAAAATGTAAAACAGTTTGTTTAATATCTATATCATTAATGATATTGAAAAATTAAAGTATTACCTATGTGTGGAACACTTCTCTGTATTTGTGCATATAGGGGTTTTCTTTTGTTGGTGCTGCTTCTTTTGACTCCGGATAGAAATTCTTCACATGCCTGTTTCTTCTCATACGTTTCGTGCGGAATACCACAGGGATCAACACTCCTATGTAACATTTTCTAGGATTCAGTCCTCAGTCTCCCATAGAGGGAAGGAGTACAAACAATAGCATTTGCCGATGATCTGGGCATCTTGGTTACGGCAGATTGCAAGAATGACCTGGTCTACAAAGTCCCTAGAAGTGGTGCAAGACCGGATGACACTAAATGGACTTGAATTAGCTAAAGAAAAAACATGCAATAATTCTAGCAAGACCAAGACAGAGACAAGAAGTGTCGTTCAGTTTTGAATCCTTTGAAACCCTACCTAAAAGAACAATCAAATATCTGGGAATAACTCTCGATAAAGATTTAAGTTTCGGTCCTCATATACGGGAATCAGTAAAAAAGGCTGAGAAAAGAACCATGGTATTGAGCAGAATCCTACCCAATCTGGGAGGACCTGGATGAATCAAGAGGAGTAATGATGTCAATAGTAATTTACGGAGCCCCGATATGGTACGATACCCTCCAAATGTAAAAATACCGAAATGTAGCCGAAATTGATATCTTTCGGAAATCCCTTCTTAGAGTTTCCAACGGGTTGTACCGCACAATTTCTGCTGAGGTACTGCAACGGATTACAGGAATCCCACCAGTAGACCTAATGGTAAAGGAAAAAAAACAGTCTTTACACTCAAGGAGACACCAGGAACCATACACTAGAAAGAGGGCGAACCCTAGAACGATTGCAAATAAGATGGGAAAACTTGACGCAAAAAACCCAGTAGACAAAGACTCTGAAATGTATTTCGCACTCAGGGCAGTTTAATTTATTTTTCCTACAAAAAAGACAAGAGTGATAATTTCACTATTGATGTATGATAACTTTCCTTTTCAAATCCATTTTCTTAACTATAACCATTGTCTTTACAATATGATGCAAAATTGTGGACAAATTTCCAAAATTTTTTAGACTGTTGGTATCATAGATAGTTTAGTATGGCGCCAAACAAAAATAATAAAAATAATCAATAAGTGTTTTGCCCGCATCCCGCATGCGCATATTATACAGATTTTGATTGGCTCGGCACTTTGGGAATGCTGTAATTAACAGCTAGACTCTTTATGTATCTGTGGCATAGAAAATGGCTGTGGTATATATCCACCCAATGATATGCGTTGTAGAAGAGATGTGTTTGGCGACATCTAGTGCCTAACTGGCATTGTGTCGTGTGAATTAACATGACTATAACGGACGGACAGGAGCTCGCTGACCGCATTATCCAATTACCAACAAATAATATATGCTTGATATTCCGTAACAAAACATTAATATTTTTTATTTTGATGATTTTCAAACTTGAAATATTTACAGTTATTAACAGGTATTTATTCGAATCAACCATAGATGTTTTGGACACTCTATAGTCAGTTTGTCTAGTGTTTTTCGATTTATTTACAATTAAGTAAGTATTGCTCCGTTTGAAATTTGAAATATTTTGCACACCCGATATCTGAGGTTAATAAGTTTAAAGGCGGGTTTAGCCAACTAATAATGGATAGTACATAATGGATAAAGAAAAATGCTTAATACATAGTGCATAATCGATAATTCACAACAAAATATAGGTGTTTATACAACTCATAACTTTTATGCATAAAGCGAGAAGTGACAATTGACTAGACAGCAGGTTAACCTATTACCATTGTCTTTAAAGACAATGCTATTACTTTGTGTTGGACTTATTTGTGATTTGATAGCTTTCCAATTAAAAATTCTGTTAATTATCACATTTTCAATTATTATTTCGTAAATTGAGGTTATGTAAGCCATGCGGCGCATGCGTATTGATATTTTTTGCATAATTTAGTGCATAAAGTTGAAAGTTCCCAACCTTATGCATTATGCATTATCAACGAAAATTATGAATTATACACTATTCGTTGTATAAACAGGTACATGTAAGTGTCATGTTTTAAAAATTATCCATTATGCATTAAAATTATGCATTATGCATTATTAGTTGGCTAAACCCGCCTTAATTTTATTTCAAACAAATCAATAATAATCATAATTAACGAAGTAATCCATACTTACGATGGAATATTTTTAAATCTCGATTATTCCATCTTCAGTGGCTAATCAATTACATAAATCGTTCAATTACGCTTAAACGTAGTGTCTTACAAACAGAATTTAAATTTTAGTAGGCTAAAGATCTGTAATATCCACTTTTGTGAAAGTTACGATAATGTTAACGCCCTCCGCCGACTTCGAACCCTTCGAAACTGTAAAATCTTCATTTTCATGACATTGTCATTAATATTCAAATCTCCTTGGTACTTAATAATATTAGATATATTTTTAATACGGATTTCACATATTTTTAGGCGTTCAATGTGCACAGACTGCCGAAGAACCCTATTATCAATGCTTAGGATGTCCTCCAGGATTAACAGGAGATGGATCTAGATGTGTTGACATTGATGAAGTAAGTGACTTAAATAATAACTATTAAATAGCTTTGCGCAGTAGCAATATCGTAACCAATGAGGTTTATCCGAGGTGCGATTATTGCTAGTTGAAATAACTATTAAATAAACTTGATCAGTTAAAAAGTTAAACTTGACAAAAATCTCTAATCTACTTACATAAATGAGTTATATTTAAGTCATATACCAGGTGTAGATATTTTCGTTTTTGAAAAGGATTTTATTTATTGGTCTTCACATATATTTATCCCCTTCAAATTACAGATGATATGCACTTAGCCCAACGATTCTCTAAATTAAGATATAACCTTTCACCTTTTATAAGGACCTTTTTATAACCTCTCAGAATTGAGATATACAGGGTGGTCCAACTTTTACCTGCATAAATTTTAGAATCGATAGATAATCGACAAATAATGTGAGTTTGGTTAATAAACTATGTGCCAAAAATGCTTCGTTACAAAGTTACAGGGTGTTGAAATTTAAGAAACAAATTCGAATTTTATTAATATCTTTATAACCAATTGAGATATTTCAATGAAATTTGGCACGTGTGGAGAGGTAATCTAGCTTCATTTTTTTATGTAATAATATTATTTTTATTTCCAGCAGTGGCGTGCGTACGGCTACCGATTGCAATATTTTTATTGAAAAAACCAATACGCCACTGGTTTATCTCAAAATAAAAAATAAAACTTTTTTCTTTTAAATTGAAGAATTGCAGATATAAATCTGCAGATATAAATCTGCAATTCTTATTCAATTTAAAAGAAAAAAGTACTCCTGGCTTTTTTTCGTATAACGCAACATTTTCGAGTAAAAAAATAAAAATCGTCTATTGAAAATCAACATAAAAATATCATATCATTACACGTTTTAACAGATTTTCCAGTTTTTTTTTTACAGAAATTGTTCAAAATGCCTATCGTCATTGCCAATACATAATTGGCATCTTCTGGTGATGTTATTAATTGCGGCCGATAGAATGTAATTGTTACGATGCACCTCATCACAAGCTTCTTGAATTTTTAAGACTAAGTCTTCGCGTTTTCTGACCGGCACCCTATACACTTTTTCTTTTAGGTAGCCGCAAATAAAGAAATCAAGTGGAGTCAACTCAAGCGACCTTGGGGGTCAAGATATAGGTCCCTCATGGTTATTTTCGACTTCTCCAAGAAAACGGCTAATCCATTGATTTCCGTAATGCTCTGTTATCTAGTTTCTCACATTCCGCCCGAAATGTGCTGGTGCTCCATCCATTTGAAACCAACCATTCGCGCGTAAATGAAGTGGCACGTCATGCATTAAATCATTTAAATTATTCTGTAAAAAGTCTAAAAATAATTGTGCTGAGAGCCTAGCTGGTAAAAAGAATAGTCCGAGGAGATTATTGGATATTACTCCTAGCCACACGTTCACACTGAATTGGTGTTGAAACTTTTTCGCTCGCACTTGGTATGGAGTGTGTTGTGACCAAATATGAAAGTTGTGGTAATTCGTTATATCAGTTCTTCTAAATGAAGCTTCATCAGTCCAGCAAACCTTATGCAGGAAATCTCTATCTACTTGAACTTTATTAAATAACCATTTGCAATACTTTTAACATAGTCCTCAGGCAATAAATCTTGCACAGCCCTGAAATGGTAAGCCTTTCTACCATCTTTATGAAGTGACTTAAGAATGGTTGACCTTGATATGTTAAGCATGGCAGCAGTTCTTCGTGAATTTAGGTTTGAATTTCGATCAAACGTTCTTAAAATACGCCTTTCATCCGCCAAATTGTTTCTTCTAGGGCGCTGTCTATTGTTTTTTATGTTAAAAGTAGTATTTAAACCTCGTTCTCGAAATGCCCGATGACCTTGAGAGAAAACTTCTCTCGTTGGGTGACGTCTATTAGGGAATCTGCCTGCATACTCCCTTGCGGTACTACTGCATTTTCTTCGCAAAAACCGTATTCTTGGTTATTAAATAGCCGCGGCATTATTATATGTTATTTTTATGTTGGTTTTCAATACATTTAATTTAGACGATTTTTATTTTTGTACTCGAAAATGTTGCGTCATACGAAAGAAAGGCACGAGTACTTTTTTCTTTTAAATTGAACAAGAATTGCAATTATGATTTTCATTTTGAGATAAACCAAAAATGTCGCAATCGATAGCCGTACGCACGCCACTGGTGGAAATAAAAATAATATTATTACATGAAAAAATGAAGCTACATTACCTCTCTACACGTGCCAAAATTTCATTGAAATATCAATTGGTTATAAATATATTAATAAAAATCGAATTTATTTCTTAAATTTCAACACCCTGTAACTTCGTAACGAAGCATTTTTCGCACATAGTTTATTAACCAAACTCACATTATTTGTCGATTATCTATCGATTCTGAAATTTATGCAGGTAAAAGTTGGACCACCCTGTATAAGCTGAAACGTTCTTATAAATAAATGGTTATAACTCCGAATAATCAACATCAATTGGAGCACTACATCCGACATGCTCTTTGTGCAAGTTGCAAGTTCTAGTGTATTTCATTTGTTAAAGGAGTATTATTAATATAAACCAGATATAAGATCGCTATAAAAAACCTTGGTTTAAATTATTTGCGTCTTTCAATTATTATCAGATTGTAGCTTGGACCTTTTGGCAAGAACTCATGGTGCACTATCCCGTTAAAATAAAAGAAAACAGTGAGCATACCCAGAACACCTCCAGCGATTGAACTTTAATTTCGACATCATAGCCATAAACTGATATTTCATCACATTTTGATTCGACGATCGTTCATAATGATTTTTTTCACTTGTTCCCCGTTTTAATCAGGGCGCTAATATTATACAAGGTGAGTCAGGTTTTTGTAGCAGGATTTTAAGAACTAATAAAGTATATTTTTTTAAGACGAAAATCTTATATAAACATATATCCGTGGAAGCTTTGTTTCTGAGATACAGGGTGTCAAAGTTTCAGGATTGATTTAATTATTTACTTATTTTGTTTTTATTAATTAATCAATCTTCTATTTCCTACTTTGTTCTTTGCATTTAAAAAATTGAATAAAATGTAATCTTTACTTTTAACTCACCCTAAATTTCAAAAGTCTCTATTTAGAGTCCAAAAAGTTTCTAAATTAAACAGACATTCTAAATTATTATCTAATAGAAAGCATAGGCGGCACACAAAAATGTGTGAAAGGCTCAAATTCAGTACATCCCCCAAAAATATACCACCCTGTAGGTTTTTCAAAGTTCTCAATAAACCCAAGTCTTTGGTTTTTACGTGTAACAAGTGTGCTAAATTGTAATTCATTATCTCTAAAACTGTTCGAGAAAAAATCCTGAAACTTTAACACCCTCTATCTCAGAGACAGAGCTTCCACGGAAGTATGTTTGTATAAGATTTTCATCGCCAAAAATAATATTGTATTAGTTGTTAAAGTCCCGCTACAAAAACCTGACTCACCCTGTATATTTCAGATTTTATCGGACTTTTCGGTTGTATTTTATATACATGGAAACAAAGGACCTCAAATATTCACATAAAATTTCAATCTAGAATTCGTTGGGGAATGACAATTACTTACTGATTTCGAAATGGTAAATTCCTAAATAAAAAACGAGTCATTATTATTGTATGGGTACATGGATTATATTGATTTGCACTTTAACTAATGATATATTTTATTCTAGTGTGATTTAATTCAACCATGCGATGCTAATGTCGAATGCAGAAATCTTTCACCAGGATATAGATGCGGACCATGTCCAGCTGGTTACACTGGTAGTAGCGGTTACCAAGGCGTTGGTATTGACGATGCTAGAATGAATCGACAGAGATGTGTAGATATTGATGAATGCGTTGATCCTAGATTATGTACACCTCCAACCGAATGCATAAATACACAGGTATATGAGCATTCAATAATTCAGCTTCACCTAATACTGCTTTCATATGCAGATGTACTCGTACAGACTACACGTTCGTTAAAATTTTACAAGCAACTCGGCATAATATGTTTATGTTTAAGTCTCTAATTCAAATAAACGGTTGCCATCGAGGCACGAACAATAGCAATAGCTTATTATAATACCAATAATGGAAAGAGGAAAGGGAAAACAGAACACTAATGAGATGTTGGAAGACTAATAGAAAAAAAAATCCTGAAGAAGACAAAAATTAGTTTGTCGAAACATCCAGAAAAAAAAAGAAGTTTGACACGAAGTAAAGAAACTTTATTTCACTTTTGTTGTTAATACGAACCAAAAACCCCAATAATGATATCCAAAAACTTATAAATATGTGATTCAAGAAAAATAAGAAAAAAAATGTTCCTATTAGCCATTGAAATCGGGAGAAATATAGTTTTTGATGTATTGAGCGCAAGTCGATCGATGCATCGCGCCAGCTAGGGTATTAGCAGTCCGTACTAACCCGCCCTCATGCCCGGCTGAAACAAGGACATTTGTATCATCCGCATAAAGAGCGGGCAGTCCAAAAACCCCCAAAACGTCCGGCAGGGTATTAATAAATATATTAAACAAAGTTGGCGATAAACATATTATAATATACAGGGCGTTTCATAATTGGTGAAGATTTTGAAGGGGTAGTGGGTGTTTTTCTCGCCAATTTCTACGCCACTGGAAAAAGTACAGTTTGAAGATACCCATTTGAACCGCCAATGTTTTCTACACAAAAAAGGGACTCTTGCTGGTCATAAGCTCTAAAGTTGGCCGTTTTCCAGCAAAATCAACCTGTCGAAAATTTGTTGAAATAAGTTTAATTTTTTCTACTAATTAAACGTTAACTTCATAATTGCAAAATTTAAAAAAAAATGAAGAAATGATAGAAAAGTTGTTTTTTTTTAATTCTCCAAACCGTAAAAATAGTCGAAGAGTTGCTGCGTGCATTGAAGCTAACGGCGGACATTTTGAACATTTAATTTAACTGTGCATGGTTTTTTATTGTTTTTTTTTTAAATTTTGCAATTATGAATTTAGTTTGATTTTGTTACTTGTTCTAACGTTTAAATAAAATTCGTTTAATTAGCAGAAAAAATTAAAATTATTTAAAAAAATTGACCATGTTTTTCAACAAGATGATTTTCCTCGAAAACGGTCAACTTTAGAGCTTATGACCAAGAGTATCTTTTTTGTGTCGAAAACATTGGCGATTCAAATGGGTATATCAAAACCGTACTTTTTCCAGTGGCGTAGAAATTGGGAGAAAAACACCCACTACCCCTTCAAAATCAGAGAATTCAAATTGTATTGTATTATACAATTTAATCTACGCCAGTGTCATTATGACATATCTATCAGCCTCATTTGGGTGTCAATATGGCCCTCATAATAGCACTCAGTGCCATTATGATGTACTAATAATAATAATAATAATAATAATAATAAACGGAGAAAAAGAAAGTTAGTTACTACTCTTATACTTATTATTATTATTGGGCAATGCCTTCGATATCCGAAGAGACACTCTCAGAATCAGAATAACTCATATTAATACTTTTTCTATTAAATTGAATGTAAATCACAAAGTGAATGCAAAAGAATGACGTTGACAAAGTAAAAATTACTACAATCAACAAGCGCGCACCGCACCGACTAACATCTAATTTTGAATTTTTATTTAGAAAATCGTTTCTAATATGTTAAATAAATCGAGTCTATGACAAGAAAATCTATTTGGACTGTCGAAATATTCAATGAAACACGTTCGATATGAACTCTTGTTAATGAAACTTGTGTAAATAAAAATAAATTTCACTGTTCATATCGAACTAGTATCATTTAGAACTGAAACTTGGAATTTTATTGCCTATATCAACCATATAATAATGAACATTTTTACCATAATGGACATTATTAAGGTACAAATATGGAGTAATAGCTAATCAGGCAACTAAAGCATATCCTTGAAAATTGTTGCATCTCAAACTTAATTTCCAAACAAAATTAACAATTGCTAATATTTCAGGGGTCATATTCATGCGTTAATCCATGTGATCGTGATTATGGGTATGGAAATATGAGTGTTGCCTGTGTGCGTGAAGGATATTGTAATGGGGCAAGATGTGACAGCAATGCCAAATGTGTTGACTTAGGTAAAAATAAAGACAGAAGAATTTTAATTTTCACCGCATTTTCTATCTTGGTAAATAGTGGATTTTAATTAGGAAGGATTGATTTCGCCACGGACGTTTTTCTCAAGAGCTGCACAGGTGTTCATAATTCTATACCGAGAAACACATAAGAACATACATAAAAAATATGTTTTTCATATAACCCGTGTCGCTTTAATGTCAAAATATCCCCACCTACATGAACCAGCGATGATGCCGAAGTGCGTCGAAAACCATAACCAGTATATGTTTTTGCATTTTCCAATCCAAGATGCTCGGCAATTTTGTAGGATATTTCTTCCGTAGTGATTTTTCCAACATCTTGCGATGTACATAAATTATCCTCAATATCGTTTTGAGTCGTGTTTATTAGCTCGTGACCACGACAGGCCCCTGCTACTCCCACAATTAAAACAATTTATAAAAGAAAGGAAAAATAAACCGATAGGAAAATAGTTAAAATTGTGAGCATACCTTCATAAGCAAATATTGGTCATTAGGTGCCTCTGATATAAATCTTCTTATATCCACCCTGTTGAATGTACTGGCCTACGAATTCCTAATCTGGACATCCTTCTTAACATTGAATATTTGCTCCAAAGAGGGGGTGCTTGCAAAGTTTTGGATAAATTGCAAAAGGACGCCAAAATCAGATCCTCTATAATTGCCTTTACATTTCTTTGATCCATCCCGTTTTACAATACGAAATACTCTTGTCCATATCGTTGCAGAGATTTTTTTGGAATTCTATGCAATTCAGGTTCCTTTACCACATCTTAATAGCCTAATGGTAAATCTTGTGGCACAGTATATTCTTGGCAGAATACATAGTACCGAATTATTCACTAATTATTGACATTTGTTGATACGAGAAAAAATATTATTTGTTATAAATAAACAGCGCGCGGTTAAGGTAGAAACGGTTTTGACCTATTTGATTTTTATAACATTCTAGGCGATTGCACATGAACATCCACAACTAAATGAGATTCTCTTGGAGTAAAGTGCCGTTGTCTCCCTTTTTTGATACCCTCGTCTTCGCGTCAAGGATCAAACCATCCGCGAGAGGCAAATATCCACTTTCCTCCCTTGTTCTACAAATAACTATTCTAGTAGGAGCCCCACAAATCTAGACAAATCTTTGTGAATAATATGCAATTGGTTACAGCCTTTACTTTTATTGGTATTTAATAGGTTGGGGTCAACAGGCATGTAGGTGCAATGTTGGATGGGCAGGTAATGGAGAAATGTGTGGTCCTGATTCAGATTTAGACAGTTGGCCGGATGATCAACTGCCTTGTAGAGATCATCACTGTATGCAGGTAAGTACAATAGAAAATTTATTTTAAATTACAAATTTAGGTTAAGAAAGATAGGCATACTTTTATTTTGACCTGCCTGAGTAAATCTGTACATAAAGGAACATTTAGTGATCCTAACAAGTTTTGGTCTTTTGTCAATTCCAGAAGCAAATCTGGGCGATTGCCTGGTAGTATGACTTACAATGGTAATAATATTGATGATCCGCAGGAGCTTGTCAATAAATTTGCGGAATTTTTCAACACATCATACGTTGCATCTCAGGCATTTGATATTGATCAGGGATTGTTTGATGTTGTGAATGTGTCTCATTTACCGGATCGTGTGATTACTGAGACGGAGGTCTATGAAGCTTTGAGAAGGTTAAAAGCTAAATTTACATCGGGTCCTGATGGTATACCATCTTTTGTAATTAGGGATTGTGCCACTGTGTTTGCTAAACTATTGTGTACAATATTCAATGTTTCTTTGCGATCGTGTAGTTTCCCCTCTTATTGGAAATCTTCTAGAGTAACGCCGGTTCATAAGAAGGGAGATAAACAGAATATTTCAAATTATAGACCAATTTCCATACAGTCGTGTTTTTCTAAAGTTTTTGAATTTGTGCTCCATGATATTATTATGAGCCATGTTAGGCGTCAGATTTCATCGGTACAACATGGCTTTTTTCCCGGTCGTTCTACGTCAACTAATTTATTGGTTTTAACACAGTTTTTAACTGAGCGACTTGATAAAGGGGGTCAGGTAGATGTAATCTACACTGATTTTTCTAAAGCCTTTGATAGACTTGATCATGGTATTCTACTGCGTAAACTGTGTCGTTATGGACTATCTTATAATTTACTGCTGCTTTTGAAGTCGTATCTGAAGGATAGATTTCAGTATGTGGCAAGTCGAGGATTTCGTTCCGCAAATTTTAAAGTGTCATCTGGTGTTCCCAAGGGCTCTGTCCTTGGACCATTGTTGTTCCTGTGTTTTATCGATGATATTTCTAGTGGCTTGACAAATAGTTCGTTATTGTATGCAGACGACTTCAAAGTATATTCTGTCATTAATAGTACTGAAGATTGTTCTCATTTTCAGGACGATTTGAATGTTGTATATGAGTGGTGTGTCCGTAATAATCTTTATCTGAATATTGATAAATGTTTTAGTGTTTCCTATACACGGAAAATAAACCCTGTCAAATTTTCATATTATATAAATAATAGTCCATTAACAACTTGTGTGTTTGGTTTGATGGTAAACTGAGGTTTACTAATCATTACAATAATATAGTTTCAGCATCCTATAGATCTCTGGGTTTTATTGTGCGCAATTCGAAAGAGTTTGTGACACCTCAAACTCTCATTGTTCTTTTCAACGCATTTGTCAGATCTAAACTGGAATATGCATCTGTAGTATGGAATCCTATGTATGCCATACATATGAATAATATTGAACGCGTCCAGCGTCGTTTTGCCAAGTAGCTGTGGGTGTGTGGGTTTCCTCATGATATTCTGTTAAACCGTTTTAATCTAGTATCATTAAATACTCGGAGAGAATATTCCGCTCTAGTATTGCTCTTTAAGATTATTAATGGACTTCTTGACTGTCCAGAGTTTTTAAGCCAGATTCCTTTTTGTGTCCCAAATCTACGTACACGTAATAACGGAATCGTATTTTACTTTCCGGCCCCGCGTACTAATTTGTTGTTGCGTTCCCCTTTATATTTTATGTGCCATACTTGTAACTCTGTGTCCGAGCAAATTGATATTTTTAATTCAACTTTGTCTTGTATAAAAAATATATTTCTTAGAATATAAATTTAGTGTTAGATATTAAGAATTTACTGTAATTTTTCCTGCCCATTAATTGGATTATTTATCTGTCTGGGCAGTGTATCTTAAATAAATAAATAAATAAACATTGTTGAAGAACGATCAATCACTACAGATCTGATCCAAATTATATTCCTTCTGAAAAATGACATTTTATGAGTAAACTAAAATTTATAATATAATAATATGACATAGTTTTGTTTATAATGTAGAAGTAAATTGGAGCTACATTATGGGATTGTTAAGAAATCTATACAGAGCTAGATAGTGTAGATGTACTTTTTCAATTAACTGCGTAACTTTGTCTTTACAAATTGTCAAATCTCTGACCCATCAACAGATCAATTCGACTCAGTTTGTTAAAACGATTGATCGATTCCATGGTTATATTTTCCTATTATATCTACTTACCTACTATTTACGAGTACAAATCGCTCTATAGGTCAAAATAAGTAATTTAGCTGTCCTTTAAATCTGACCCATTACAAAAATATATAACCTCCGAACAGAGAACTTTCCACACAATTGTTCATGTCTATTTGTACAAAATGTAATGAATAAAATGCCACATTAATAAAATGTTTAGGATAATTGTCCTGACACGCCAAATTCAGGACAAGAAGATGCTGATCAAGACCGCATTGGGGATGTTTGTGATCCTGATCCCGATGGAGACAACATTCCCTCGAATAAGGTACATTTTTATACATATAATAATCATAAATTAAATTGAATAAATTTTGTCGAGAATAACAACTGCGATGTAATAGCTACGATTCAATGCAATAATGACGTATATTACCGCACTATTTTTGAATACATTACCGCACATTCAGAAATGTGTTACATAACGATTTTTTTAATTATTTTTCAATAGCATTTTTGTGTTTGGCAATAACATAACAATTATGACAGACGTATAGAAATCCTTAAAATTCCTACATTGCCTTCTGGTTTTTTGTATTACTTCAAATTTTATAAAATAACAGCAAGTGAAAACTTAAATAATTGGCATACAATATAAAATTATATTTCGCAGGATAACTGTCCCCATCATCACAATCCAGATCAAAGAGATTCCGAAGCTGAGGGTGGAGACAGGATTGGTGATGTATGCGACAATTGTCCATATGTTCCAAACGCTGATCAAAGAGACACTGATGATGATAAAATTGGTGATGCCTGTGATCCTGATATAGACAATGATGGAATCTTAAATGAAAGAGATAACTGTCCGTATAAGGCCAACCCAGATCAAATTGACAGAGATGGTGACAGGATCGGCGATGTATGTGATAACTGTCCCCAGGACTATAATCCGAATCAGGAGGATGCGAATCAGAATTTAATTGGAGATGTTTGTGATAGTCCAATTGATACTGATAGGTATTTTTATTATCATTATTATTATTAGTTTTTATAGTAATCGTGGTTTTAGCATGAATTGTTTATTCCTGACACCTATTTATACGAGAAGTATTGTCTTATATATCTTACATTACGCATTATACTGCATAATATGACCTACTAGCTTATGGTTCCCGTTGAGCACTAAACAGCTCCGTGTTGGATACATCCAAAACACCAACAGATATCACAGATCATATCTACACAATATATTTCCATGTTAATAGGGATGGTATACCTGATGAAGTAGACAATTGCAGAACAGTTCCTAATACAGATCAACGTGACACTGATCAAGATAAAATAGGCGATGAATGCGATAAGGATATAGATAATGATGGTATTTTCAATAAACAAGATAACTGCGTTTACATCTATAATCCCTATCAGGAAGACTATAACAGTAAGCATAAGTTTTATTGCTGACTAATACTAACTAAACAAAATTAGTTTTTATCCGCCCTGGAATTAAAAATCCACCTTTATTTCGTCTGTGCTGATTGTTGTTAATTAATGATATCTTATATTGGAGTTGATTCAGAAGATTAACCGGTCACTACCATTCGTAAAGCAAGAAACAATATGATTATATAATGGCTCCTCAATCACCAGAAAAAGCTGAACTGGATGAAAACCATATATCTTTTCTGGCCCATTAATATATATTTTGATATGGGAAAAACCATGTTCGCCCTCCAATTAGCTTATATTTATATAATAATCATCTAAATAATCAGTAAGTATTTCGACAATGTTAAGGAAGGCCACCCTGTAACTAAAATCATTCCTTCTTCGAACAAAGAAAACACAGCAACACATCTGTTTGTAATTCCGTATGTCTTTGCATTCTTGTATATTCTAGTTACCATACGTTTTCAGTATTTTATTTTGATACTTTTTACAAGTTTGAATATGGAATTTTGAAATTTATTTTTGTATTGTCCGCGGTTGCTTCTTTTTCTTGTTCAATTTACTAGCTGGTGAGCGTGGCCTGCAGTTCACTAAAAGTTTGTGTTTTATTTAAAATTCTAAGTATTTCGCTTAAATTTAGCAGTTGGGCCACCAGTTTCTTGGAATCACTCGCGGAAAATGATAAATTGTTGTTAAGGCAATACATAAACATTTCTTCGCTTGGCACATGATTTAAATTAGGTAACACATAATTTAAGAGCCTCCAGAATAGCACATCTCTTATATCAATGTATTTTCTGGTACCATCAATTTTTCAATTACGTTTAGAATTTTATGAAAAAAGGAACACCCTGTATTTGCTATTAATATAATCATATTTTGGTAGCTTTATTATTATTGAATTAAAAATACCGTTAGAATAGAAATATACATGAGGATATCATTTCTACCAAAACCCCAATAACTTACCATTATTCTTTTCGACAATAACGCGAATTATATAAAACCGCCAAATTTTTGACCTCCAAAACTTATCCTCTTACTCCAAAATATATATCAATTAATATACACTTTACTTCTAGATAATCGGATTGGAGACGCTTGTGAAGACGATTATGACAAAGACAACATAACAAATGTATTAGATAACTGTCCCAATAACTCACTTATTTATCAAACTGACTTTAGTAAATATCAAACAGTAGTTTTGGATCCGGAAGGAACATCACAAGTTGATCCGAACTGGGAAATTTATAATAATGGTGCTGAAATAGTACAAACTATCAATAGTGATCCTGGTTTAGCAGTCGGTTATGATAAATTCAATGGAGTCGATTTTGAAGGGACCTTTTATGTGGACACCGAGATTGATAATGATTATGTTGGATTTGTTTTTGGGTAAGTGTATAAAAAATCTACGTATAGTACGACACAGGTAAGACTGATACACTATTATATGGATAGCCCATTTAAAAAGCGTATATTCTTAACTGTGTCGTACTATAGGTACTAATGCCTTTCAATATACAAAGTTTCCCCAATGTGTATAATTAAGTTAGTTTTCTTAAATTGAATTTAAAGCATGAATTCCGTCAAAGTTTTAAAAAAAATATAAGACATCCAATATATTTTATTCACAGTTAAAATTAAGATAAAAAATTGAAACATTAACAGAGAAACTTATAATAACAGTTACCGCGAAATCACACATACCATTCGACGAGCAAATCAGCAAACCTCCTTCTAAACAATTCAGATGAGTCGTGATTTATGTCGAGACATGAGTGATGCTCATTATATTTTTTAACATACTCGTAGTATCCAAAGTAGATCTGATCAATACGTTGGTATATGCAAGTCGCACACTAAACAAAGAATCACTCCTTGAATAAACTAAAGGAACCCGATACACCAACATCCTCACCAAGTCAATACCATTTTGTTTAATATAATAAAAAATCGAAACTTCGGCAAGAGACAATATTGTTTTTCTTCAACGACCTAAATCCACCTAGTTAACAATCGCTAATTCAATACAGAGGTCACAAATACATTATTAAATTATTATTATAAATTGTATGATTTTCATTATTTCCAACAAACTAACTACTTTATTCAAAAATAAAAAAAAATATTGCTAGAGCTGGGATTCAAACCCATAACCTTCTGCATGCGAAGCAAATTCAAATTTTTCAACAAAGTTTTATTCATAGTCACATAATACATGACAGACACTTAACTATATACATATATAAACAATATGGTACAATGATAATTTATTTATATAACCATGCGAGCGAACGCTCTATCAATGTGTTAAAGTACTCAAGAACACATTAAATTCTTATAAGAAAGAAATTTTAAACGCTATTTTCTCGAGAATTATAGAGGCAAAAATGAAAAGTGACCAATCGCTGTAAAGCAGATACAAAATGCTTTAAAATGATGTATAACTCGACCCCTAGTGATATAAGAAAATTTAGTGGTTGTCCACCCCTATCACAGGGCTTAAGCGATTTCAATCAAAATCTAATGGCTTTATCCTAGGACTGTCCCAAATTTAGCTCAATTGGTTAAAGCGTCTAGGCGCTATGATGGAAGAATACATACAGACACACACACACACACACACACACACACACACACACACACACACACACACACATACATACACACAGACAGGCAGACGTCCATCTGGAAATGGTCTTAATCGTCTCAGGGAACTTAAAAATAGTTATATCCGTCTTTATCTCATTTTTTATCGCGTTCACAATACTTTCCCTGTGCGGGAAAGTAATAATATATATAAATAAATTCCAAGAGTTCCGAGCCAAATCCAAATCGCCCAAGCTTCAGCAATAAAGTCCGGTGATCTAATCTGTCGAAAGCCTTCTGTGTATAGAACATTAACTTGTTCGTGTTTATCAATAGCTTCACTATCGAATTGAGTAAAATTTGTTAGATTAGTCACAGTGGTTCTACGCGTAAAGAAACCGTGTTGTGAAACTGTTATTAAATGTTTAACTTCGGGAAATTTCGGTCACAGTCTCGCAAAGAAATATTAAAGATTATTGTTTATTAAAAGGATTTCATTTATTATATTTACGGACATGAAATCCTTTTAATTTTTCATTATTAGGCATTAAACATCGACGGCAGAACGCTTGGAGACCACCGTCCGAGCATTGCTGATACCCAAATATTTGGGAGATGCTGGCAGAAGGATAAAATGGTCTCCTGTTAGCGTTTTGTGTTCATAATATTTTTATTTATATTTATTTTTATTTTATATTTATACGACTGGTTTTACGTATACATTGAGTTTGTTCGGCCTCTGCATGGTATAGGATAGGCAACGACTCTGTACATGTAGATGGTACGTGTTTACATGTGTCTAGTGTTGGGTATCCTATTGGGCTTAAATGCAGGCTGATATTTGTAGATGGGCAACGACTATGGTACTCTGACGAGCTCATAACAAGACCGAAACGAATTCGTCAGTATCTGTCGACTCATGCCTCGGTCTGGTTCTATTGAATTAGACTGGGGCCCTGCTAAATTAAACAAAATTCCTTGTATAGGTAAAACCAGCACTTTAGTCCGCTTTGCCATTAAATTATTTTTCATTTATTATTGTTTATATTAAAGATAATAATAATTGTAGTATTCTATTTGAGTTGATAGCAACTTCAGGTATAACACCAATCAGCATATATTATGACATATCACTACATACAACAAATCACTCCAAATAGTGCATGACTACTATATTAATGAAAGGACTTTAGATAGATGTTCCCTGATAAAGGACCTTGGTGTTTTTGTCGACTGCGACTTAAACTTGAATCACCATATCTCTTAAATTACTATGAATGCATTGAGAATGCTGTGTTTTATATTCAGATCCACAAAAAATTTTACTAACACCAAGTGTCTTTTAACTCTTTATATCTCCATGGTGCGCTCTAGACTTGAGTATGCTTCCCTGGTCTGGTCACCAATATATGTAAAAAGTATTCTTAATTATTTTTAAATTATTTAATAAAACTCTCAAAACCACACCCAAAATCATTTATTATTTGTCATCACATAAAACAACGTATTTCTAACAGCTCTTATTAACATCTGTCTTCTATTATACCTTGTTATCTTCGCATACTCTCATAACTCGTTCGGCCACCCTTGTTATATCGTAAACAAAAACCTGTTTGTCTGGTGTGACGTAGGCGAACCACATCGGAATGTACTTTACAGGGGATGATTGCTAACATATATAATATACACATTAATAAAATTGAGAGTGTGCAAAGAAAATTTTTAAAAGTCTTGGCATTTAGGATTGTTGGCCATTTTCCACTGCGCGGTCTTTATCACCAAGTCTTATTGAACCGATATGACTTTTCGTCGCTTTCGTAACGTCGTACCTTTGCATCGCAAGTATTTCTGTTCAAACTAATTAATGGGAGACATCCGAAACTTTTTTATGTGCCTCATTTTCGTTTTAACTACGAATCCAGAACACCTTTGTGGCGTGCCTCAAGTGATTGCAACTCCTTGGGAATTCAAAATATTAATTTATTTGATGTTAAGATCTATAATTTTAAAAACGCTTTGTCACAACATCTGCGGTTTTAGCTGATTTGTTTTGTGGAGCTGTGTCTGTGTTCTGGTCATTGGTTGCGCTCGGTAATAATTCACAACTCACGTTTTAATTATAATAATTGTTTAATTGCTTTTATATAGCAATGTACGAGATTCGTATATATCAAATATATCGAACGATGATGATTTGATTAATGCATTGGCTTCTGGCTCCATACCACAGAAATCTTATATTATATATATATATATATACTCTAGAATGATAATCCCGTAGTACAAAAATGTAACCAAAAGTGTAGAGCTGTCCATAATGCGCATGATCACCAGTCACTTATTTTTCAACAGGACCGGCTTTGATTAAATGTAATATTACTGTTATAGGTATATTTAAAATTAAATTTTACCATTTGGTAATTCAAATAAAAAAATGGAATAAAGGAATTTAAGAAATAAAAAATTACATTAAATATATAAATACTTTATTGTCTAACAGGTACAACCCAATAATAATAAATCTAAGCAGAAACGAGAAATAAGTAAAAATTTTAATATTGGAAAATATCGTAAGGACTTGAGCATTCTAATTATTTATTTTATTATTATATAATATTTGTTTGTTTATACAACCACCTTAGGCCTCTTACCTCTCTGCAGCCTTCAAAGAAGGGGTGCAAGAAACAGTGATTTCACGAATATTTTCCGTGTCCATATAAACCACTTCCATATCATC
This sequence comes from Apoderus coryli, assembly GCA_911728435.2. Lineage (NCBI taxonomy): Eukaryota > Metazoa > Arthropoda > Insecta > Coleoptera > Attelabidae > Apoderus > Apoderus coryli. Next base: position 26,741,540 of record OU452199.1, on the reverse strand, counting down.
CGTACTACTCGCAATAGTATTTTGTGACAAAACATGGTTGGTAGAACTTTTATTCTCAGCAATTTCATGGAGGATTCTATAATTAAGTATATTCCAGTTTAACAACAGAATTCAAACGAACTTTGTATACCTACACAACGTAGGAAATATATTCTTGACATACATATCATGCATTTTTGACTGACTGCTTTTAAGTAAACAGTGTCTTGATATCAAACGATTAAGAATTTAACTTCCACTCTCATTTACATAATCTCTTCTTTTCAACAAAAGTTTGGGAACTGCATCGGGTACGAGGGTGATCCTCTTGCCGTCTTCTCTACAAATGATATCTTCTGCAGCGAAATGCTTACTGCATATGACATTCCCATCACATACATTTTCTGTACTAGGATCCCAATGCCCGCATCCAAACATCATGTCTTTTTTTTTTGTCAAGCTAAAAATGAGTATCATGTCAATGGTATCATATTGACTCAAACTGAGACTGTTAGAAACCCGAAACAATAACTTACTGAAAATATTTAATACCAGGAATGATACTTTCTTTTTTACACCACAACACTATACACCTCATTGTTTGTTAAATAAACAAACTACCAAACCAAAATAACAAATATTAAAAACAATTTTAATCACAAATAGGTATATCTATCAACAATTAAAATATACCACGCATAAACCCATAATTCAATTATAAAACCTATCTGAATTGTTGTGAAGCCGACTCTGACAGATATTCCCACTACGAGAAATGTCATTTGCGAAAATAGACGCTGTTGCGAAATCTCCTAAATTTAATAAGATTTGGAAAAAAATGTTTCGTTCATATTGCTGAAAACTAAACAGTATTACAATTTTACCGATAACATTGAATTATTTGATTTTGTCAAGCAGTTTCGTATGACGCAACATATGGATTTATTTATAAAACAGATATGTCGCATAAATTCTTTAAGGCGAACGACAAAATAGTTTTAAATATGGCAGCTCTGTACTGAAAATAAGTGACTGAGGAGCATGCGTAGTTCGAGAAAACTCTGCATACCCGTTACACTTTTTGGTATTCGGCTGGATTTAATTAGCATTCTAGAGTACATATATAATATAAGATTTCTATGCTCCATACTCACACTATCTTGTAAATATGTTAAAACTAAGGTCATTTCTGCTGAATGAATAATTAGACTGTCTTTTTAAGTAGGTATATTGAAATTTTTTATAATTATGCGATTGTATTACTTATAGTTTGTAAGCGGTTGTTGTTGTTGTTTTTTTTTTTTTTTCAATTGCACTAATCACACATTAAGTTAAGCATAGGGTAATTGGTATAACAACGATGTATATATTAATAACTTGTAAAATGTACGTGCTCCTTGTAATAAGGTTGTAAACCTTTATGTACAATAAATGGAATAATAATAATATATTGTATTATATTTTGTCTTGTAATTGGGTTTCCGACCTGTTAAGACAATAAAGTGTATTTATTTATTTAGTTAAATCAAAATATCTTAGAATGATGGATTGAAATCACTTATTTAACCACAATTTTCAAAACAATCGTAGTATTTGTTAGTTTCCTCAAAAACACCTTTGCTGCCAGTCTCGTGAATCACCAAGCACCACCTATATAGAACCTAAATCCTAAAGAAAAGTAAATAAATTGATTATCTTGTCCACTTTTACTTATTGAAATTTCTTACTTAAAGAACTACTTAAATTTAGGTTTTATACCACACTAATAGTATATGTATTTTTAGATATCAAAGCAGCAGTAAATTCTACACAGTTATGTGGAAAAAGGATGCTCAAACATACTGGCAGGCAACACCATTCCGAGCTGTTGCCGAACCCGGTATACAAATAAAAGCCGTCGATTCAGAAACTGGTCCTGGTCAAATGCTCAGAAACTCTTTATGGCATACCGGTGATACTCCTAATCAAGTGAAATTGTTGTGGAAAGATCCGAGAAATGTTGGATGGAAAGAAAGGACATCGTACCGTTGGTTCCTTATCCACAGACCTAGAATTGGATTGATCCGACTTAAAATATTTGAGGGTGCTAATGTTGTAGCTGATTCTGGAAATATATTTGATAATTCTATTAAAGGGGGTAGACTGGGTGTTTTATGTTTCTCTCAAGAAATGATAGTATGGTCAGATTTAGCATACAGATGCAACGGTGAGTACTGAGCAAAAATATATTTAAGACTTTTACAAGAAAAATACTGCATAATTTTAGTTTCCTTTGGCTAAACAACAACATTTTGAAATAGTTAACGCACATCTAGATGGAGTGTATTATAATTTTTACTGCAGTAGATAATTTTCTGCCATAACGGAGAAAATTACTGGCTCTACGTATAGACGATTTTCTTTAAGTTAGCAGAGGCTTGTAGATTGTTTTATCGGAGTCGTTTAGGCGGTTCGGCCTCCCCTCACTTCGACCTGCAGAAGATCTTTTGTGAATGACTCTAATCTATGAATTGACCAGCTGTCCCACACTTTTCATGAAGTTGATGACTATTTACTTAAATTATATTCATAAGTGCGTGTTTCTTTTGTACCGTGTTAAGTTTGGAATAAGTGGAAGAGTGGCTATAGCCAAATCTTATTCCTTTTGTGTAAACTAGCCTAAGTGACTGATTTGTTATTTGTAAGCAAACTTTGTATTCTTGATTTGTCATTTGGTTTTTTTTGCACAATAAAACATTTATTATTATTATTATTATTTCTCTGGGGCCTAAATTCCTTGCCTCGTCGGGTGTTAGAGTCACCCCTCCAAGGTGTTTTAGCCTTTTGCAGAAAAGTGCCATGCATTCACAGAGCACGTGTTCTGTTGTCTATGTTGCGTCTTCGCAAAAACGACAAGTGTCGTCCTCTGTTAGGCCCATCTTTTTTGAGATGGTACTTCACGGGGTGGTATCGCGTAAAAAGGCCTGTAAATCGCATTCTGTCGCTTCTCTCTAGTTTGATAAGCTTCCTTGCGTTGGCCTCTGAAACTTTTTTATTATCTTAGGCCTGGACTGTTTCTCCAGTAGGACTTAAGTTGTTCCTTTTCCCATCTCCGAAATTCTTCCATCATATGGCTTTTTGGAATGCCAAAGATGGGTTCCGGGCCGCACAACGGAGCGTTTGCACCCTCTTTTGCAAACTGGTCCGCCCCTTCATTCCCATCTATGCCTTCATGTCCTGGCACCCATGTCAGAGTAATCTTTTTCACCTGAGCTGCCAGTTGCTTGAGGGTCTGTTTGCATTCCCATGCTCGCTTTGACGTGAAGATGTAAGACCTCTCTCTCTCTGCAGGCATTCTTGAGCACAACGGTTTAGCAGAGGCTTAGTTTAATTCTAGTGCAACTCATTTCTCTGTTATTATAAGTTCGTCAGAATACCATAGTCGTACCCAACAAAAAATATCGACCTGCCCAATAAATAAATAGGTAAATAGTGCAAAAATAAGACAAAACACTCAACGCCATCGCTACATTGCAGATAGAGTGTGGCTCTATGCCACAAAAGTATTTATGTTTTATTTATTTATTTACAAATAACAAGTTCTTTTTGTAATTTTTATTATACTTTAGCAGTGGACATAGACGACTTAACACTTACGCATCGTTCGAAGCGTTGTTCTTATAGCGCAATATGTGTTTATTTATTTTTCAACGGACAAAAGTCCATTATTACGGCGTACATACGATATAAGATATAAACAAAAATTCGATAATAATTTAGACATTAACTAAAATCCACTAACATTATCTAAAATATGGTCGAGCCGTTCGCAAGACCCTTGCAAGTACCGGAAAGACAACAACCGAACAACAATAAAACAGCCATCGGTCAATCACAACAACCGTCACCACGACGCCCACTCCTTAAGCGTTGAAAACTCACCGATAGGCGCAAAGAAATCGATGTCTAAATGAGAGTGAGAATAGGCTCATCTGGTCACATATAAAAATAATTTTGTCGTTCGTAATTCGTACGGTGGAACCCCTCGTGGAAAAGTGGTGAGGCTCTATAATTCCTCGACGGTACATGGAAATGAAAACTTGATGACAGATAGGAAGACGATATCAAATTGTTCATATATTAAACTTAGGTCTCTCATTAGGGTATAAAATGTAGGTCTCTCATTTAGGTCTCTCATTAGAGAGAGGGTCATTACCCTGCGGTCACTTAACATCGTGAACCCCACCTCATCCATCAACGCATTATAATCAATCAAAAAATCAAGAGGTCGCGGACGACCGACTCAAGCACTTCAAACCGAACAAACTTAAGTAAACAGAGTTGAACTCTCTCGACCTGAGCTGTACGTCAATCGTATGACAGAGCCCAAACCGCCGCAGCAAGTGTGGTCTGACAAGCGTCGTGAACATAATTCAGAATTTTGATTGTGTTAACATTGTAGGAATCTGTAGAGCAGATTGAGGATCTATATTCTAGGGCTGAACTGTCAATATAATATCCATACAAAAGTGATGTCTTCTAGATCAAAAGCATTTGGAAATATTTAACGACATGCCATGCACTTCATACCAATGCTACGCACAAATCTTACAACATCTTCCTGTAGAAGATAACAATCCGAGGGACCATCAATACGCCTGTAACATTTCATGTCGTCGGCGAAAAGTCTGAATTCACTGTGAACGAAATACTGCCTGATCTCATTTATAAACCAGTTAAACAACAACGATCCCAGGTGGGACCCCTGGGGGACACCAGATGAAATCAAAATCGGAAGAGAAAGGAATTCATTGAAACGAACTACCTGAGTTCTACCAGTAGCTAGGTAACTCTCCAACCATGCCGACATAGGTGCTGATTCGCCAATCCGTTCCAATTTATGAATGAGGAGAAGTTCTATTTAAACTAAGTGTTTTGTATAGTTTTTTGTGGAAAATCCAATAATGGGTGAAAAATATTCTCATTATCATCCAGTACACGTACTACTTTCCACGGAAAGTAGTAGTAGTAGAACATTCCAAGAACAAGTCCATAATATGTAGGTTTCCTTGAATTTAATATTTGAAATTAACTATCTTTTAATATTATAGTTCATAGAATAATACTTAAGTTCGTATTGTATCTTGTTTCAGACAACCTGAGAGAAGAAATATGGAATGAACTGCCTGCCAGGAAGCGAACTCAAATTCAAATCGACAACACAGTTTACTACAAAATTCTTCCACCTACTATTTAAAAATAATTTCCAAAATTCTTATTTCTGATACTTTCATTATGATAATACAACTTCTAATAATTTAACTTTAAAATATAAAACTAGTGGAAACTATTTCTTCCATAATCTTTTAGCAGAATTACGTACTTTCTCAAATTATGATCCACCACCCAGTTCTACGCCGAAACTGGATAATTTTGTCAATTTCTGTTACAGGAACATTATGTAGATCCACTAAGACCACATTTTAAAAATAGTTTAGGATATACAACGTACTTCCACAAAGTAATGCATATCAACATTATGTTTAATAATTGGGATATTATAGCATATTTATTCAAATTTCTCTCAAAATGCTTTGAGTGGGACTCAAGTAATAAACGAGTTACTTAATATTTTTAATAATAATAGTATTTTGAAGTATTCATCCAAAAAGTGTTTTGTATTTGATTAGGTTCCTTCCTTTAAATCTGTAGAATAGGTATGTCAAGTTAGATCTTAATAACGCACACAATTTTTATACATAATGTTTTAATTAAAATTACAAACTTCAAATACTTCCTCAACTAATTTAAAAGAAGGAATATTTTAGCGTAGTACGCAAAAAAAAAACTATTGAAAATTACTTTATATTGTTTACTTTTGTAAATTCGAAAAATGTAAAATTCCTAAATAACTTCAAAACTTGAAATTTTAGTTTTAAGGCTCGAAAGCGAAAAAAAATAGTAATCTGGTACAAGATCAACATCTACAAAATACATTAATTCTTTCGACCATAGAATAACGCCAACTTAAGCACAGTGAAATAAGATACATTAATTGGTAAATATACAGGGTGTTTCTAAAAAAAATTGATTTCCTTGCATGATTTCATGAATATTTGTTTAAAACATTTCCGTTTATTGTGTTAGATGTAAATAGAAAGTTAACACAAAAAAAAATAATTATTTGCCTAAAAATATATATATTTTAATTAAAAAAAACAACAACATACAACTTTGTTTCTTGAACAAAAAAAAAATATTTTTTTCAAAATGTGTATCATACAACCTTGGAATACTAACAAAATGATTTATATATTTAAAACATAGAAAATATTATTCTTAAACTAAAGTTTGAATTACATTAAAAAAATATATGCATTTTTAACTGACTAAAACATAAAATAGTAAAAAGAGTAACATTTTTTATTCGGATTGATTCTTCCGTTTCTTTTCTTTATTGGGATTTTGCGGAAGTAGAGTTTTGTAATATTCTCTATCAACTTCCGGCATCCATTTCAAGATTGAAAGTAAGGCTTCAATCTTATTCTGAGGTAAAGTAATTGCTTTAGCATCATTCGTTTTTAGCATCGTTGGAATAACCTTCGCTTCACTTAATGAGTCAACAGTGCCAGATTGGGTTCTAATATTTCGTCTAGGTCTTAAATTATATGACTCAATCGGAATCAAAGAATGAAATTTTATATTTAAAAAAACATTTGGAAAACTGTAAACATGCTATCTTTGAGAAAGGAACTTCCTTATAATTGATTTTCAGCGAATATGAAGTCGATAAAGTCACCGGATGCCATTTGAATTATTTTGTATGGGTTCCGACTATGTATTTTTACCAGAAGTCAATAGAGAAACTGGTGAGAAATATTCTGACTTACTTAAAGATCGTTCGATTACACTATGGACGGCATCCACTTCCTGGATGCAGAAGTGGCCTGGCACAGAAAACTTCATAGTAAATTTTATAATATGCGGAAACTTTCAGGCTATTTTTATTTTTGAGGGACACAACTGATGATATAGTCCCTTGTAAGAGTACTAGGCCAATATTTTTAAATAATATAAACAGACACCGTTGTAATATTGGGCCAGCGAAACGTTGATAGTTTACGAGATACAGGATGTCAAAAATTCACTCACTGCACTTGAGAACCTCTGGAGAGTAAATGCACTGAAATCCACCACAAAAATAAAAAAGACAAATGAGATACCTAGATTTAATTCTTTATTAAGAGGACAAATTTCAAGAACGTAAAGAAATCTAAAAACCTAAGCAAATTTTTAAAATACAACCACAATTAAAAATTGTCCACTGCCTACCTCAATATAATTTTTAATATGTTTCTGGAAGTTTCATATATCACATATTTGAAGCTTCCACTATGTATTGCCATAATTTTTCCTCAAATTTAATTGTCTCTTTGTGAATATCATTCATATCAAACCATGTCAAAAAGTCCAACGGATCGAAATTTGATCCTTTGGAGGCAAAAGAAATTCACTCCCACGACCATTCAAATAATATATTTGTAGCATGTGTATTCATCATTTAACTCAGACACAGTGCTTTTATTTAAAATAATGCTTGAGACAAAAAATTTTGTACATTGTACTAATTGGCTAACGTCGTGAAAAGTGCTAACTTGATTGTCTATTTAATACAAAAATCATTTAATGGCCATTTGTTGTAGATTTAATGAAGTTATATAAGTCCCACATACGCCCCATTCGTAAATACGGGCGCATCTCTCGGTATCTCGTAACCTGTCAGCATTTATATAAGGTACCTATGTTTGCCTCAATCGTCATGAAATCAGGGAAGGAATCTCCTGTTCCAGGATTTCTAAATTTCTGCGAAATGTTCTGTATACAAGCAACTCAGCTAATAAAACTTTGAAATTTTCATTATATTTAAATAACATATAAACTCGAAAAAAATTGCATGCCGCGTTCCATACCTTTTGCACAACTAAGTACCGAATGAGACTCTGGACCCAATTCATAGATATCAAAAAGTATCATAAATATAGAAATATCCATAAATACCAGAAATTTAGATTTTTTATGGCTTAAATCGGTGCTGTTCATATAAGAAAGCTCATTTTATATTAGGATTACTGCGCGATGATATACGCTCCATGCTGTTAGATCAGTTAGAATAATATACAATATAAGGAAAATATTAATCAGGGAATTCTAGAATTAAGTGAAAACACACTAACCAAAAATAAGTGTTCATATCTTATAACAATAATTATAATTATTAATTATAGGGTACTTATTTTTCATTGTTAAATTTGTTTACCACCACCATTTCTTAAGTTGTATGTACTAATTTTATAATAAATTTATTATACTGTTAATCATGTATTTTGTGTTATTATTCCAACATAACAGCGTTCTAGACATTGTACAATACACAGTGGCTCAAAGAAAACGAAACATATGGCTTTTCCAGTACGTAATGTGTATTTTTATAGTACCTACCCCACCGCCATAATTTAAATAGGGAAAGTTGGTCGAGCTTATTTTAAATGTATTTTGGTATTTCGTAAATGGTTCCATTAGTTTATAAATCGGAGGAATCAGATTGAGACAGAAATTTCCTGTACTATTTTACTTATCAACTTTTTACTTTAACAATAATTGTTCAAACCATTGGCCTTCTGATTCCCGACAGTAATAAGGGTTGTTTTCACAGCGGTTTCGGACGTTCTGAAGTGTTCATGGTCTAATTTTCCAACATTCATGAATAATCTGTTGACGTTGGGTTTCAATCCTTTGGGGTCAATCTACTAATCCTATTCACGATCCATCTATCAGGAAAGGTTTCATCTAAATATTGACGAAAAGTAACGGTATAGTGAGGAGATTCTCTAAACTTAGTTGAATATTTTTCTTTCGTTTGTTTATATATATAATTACTTGTTAACGTAATTTTTTCTTTCAGTTTAGCAAATATGATTTTTTTAAGATTTTGACCCTGGTTTTTACCCTTCACCTACGCCCTTTAGTGATCGTCTATACGGACTGACAGAATGACACACATTTTTAAAATATGCTTATTTACGTCCAAAATGGCCCAGAACATCTATTTCCGGTAAAAACTAATATGAACATGAATATGAACAGCTAAAATAATGGATGATCTGTACCATGTTACAACAAAAATAAAGCTGATACTGATATTAGCAACAAAATCTGTCCTTTAGGCCGTGCTACGAGGATAGTCATCGGAAGGGACCATCTGGTATGATAATTTTATATAGTCCATATTTCTATTCTCTTGTCTGAGTATAAATTTATATTTGTCTACTAGTTTACCACAATACCGCTGGGTGTGTCGCTTGACACTGCATAATTATAATCTTGGGTTATTGTTTTCAAATTTAATAACGACTTATTCCAATATTCCGACGATAATAATAATTTAATTTTTTTATTAATTTATATTCACAACGTACGGATTTATATTTTACTTCAGGTGTCTAATTTTTAAACAAGTTGTTTTTAAATTGTACAATTTTATTGAACATTTACATTTATAAAAATTACACAAAAATGGTTAATTTAACAATTTATTGTAAACTAAAACGGGTTTTAGTTTAATCCATCTATTACTTTTGGGAATCAAAAATGAAAGGGGACATTTCATTTTTGATTCCCAAAAGTAATAGATGGATTAAACTAAAACCCGTTTTAGTTTACAATAAATTGTTAAATTAACCAAGTTTATTTACATTATTGGACATTAAATTACATAAAAAATAAATCTTAATTACAATCTTAATACATACCCACACAAACACACGTTAAAATTAATACAAAGTTACCAAATGTCAAATTTAATTGTTGAGTGTGAGAAGTATTTCAATAAAAATATTTTTAGTACATAAATAAAACAACGTCTACTCTACAAAATACTTATATATGTGTTCAAATACGATTTAAAGTGCCAGACATGTTTCGGAAATTTGAATTTCCATCTTCAGTGGCTCAGTTTAACATAGTGACGCAGTCATGCTTCATAAACTTATGGCATTAACATTTAACATTTATACCGGGTCGGGCAGTACATTCGCCTCGATCTCTCATTGCCTAACAAAATTGAAATTGCAAATTTTGTTTGCGTGGGTGTATGTAGATCTACCAGGAGCATTTAACAAAAATGTTTTTAAATATACCGGGTGTTTCAGAAAAGTGTGGCATAAGTACCATAGTTATATTTTTTTTAACATCCAGTATTTTTTGGATTTTTTGAACACTTTGGATAAAATAAAGTAAAGTTATTGTTATGATCCCTATACCTAAATCAACCCGTTTGTCCAATTTTTGCGTTTTTTGCAAAAAATAGGGTCATTTTGAAAAACATTCTGTTCGTTAATTTTTTTAGCTAAACTGTTAGAAATAGTTACTTAACCAATAAATTGTAGTGTAAAAGATTTTAAGTACGATTAGTATGGTCCCATACTTGATGGTAGAGAAACCTTGTTGATTTTTAAGTTACAATTTTCCTACGGAAAACCATTGTAATATTCGAATACCGATCAGCCAATAGTAATTTAATAATGTATATTACAGGGTGTACGATTAAAAGTAAAATCAATAAGATAAATAAGTTAAAATAATTATTTCTTGGAAAACGGTGACAGTTAGGTATAGGCAAGCCTAATACCATTTGATAGAGAACATTAATTAGTATCGACAGGTGCTATGAAATATAGGGTGTGCTATTTAAAATAAGAAAGTTATTTAAATATGATTGATAAGAACAATAAAAAATTGTGACCCCCTGTCCAATATTTACAATAGAGCTATACACCGACCTAATGTATGTCCTGTTCACTTGCCATTTTAAAATTTTTAAGAGTTTAGCAAAACAAATGAACGAACAGAATGTTTTTCAAAATGACCCTATTTTTTGCAAAAAACGCAAAAATTGGACAAACAGGTAGATTTTGGTATAGGGATCATAACAATAACTTTACTTTATTTTATCCAAAGTGTTTAAAAAATCCAAAAAATACTGAGTGTTCCATTTAAAAAACTATAACTTTGATATGCCACACTTTTCTGAGACCCCCGGTATATTTAAAAACATTTTTGTAAAATGCTCCTGGTAGACGTACATACGCCCACGCAAAGAAAATTTGCAATTTCAATTTTGTTAGGCTATGCGAGACCGAGGCGAATGTACTCCCGACCCGGTATATACATTATTAGGTTATTAGCATTTACAACATGAGGATACATTAAGTACTTATCTAAAAAACTCACCATTTGTGGCAAATTACATCAAATAAATGAAATACTTATTTTCTAAATTCATATCTAATTAATGATATTAGTAGTCAAAATTTTATATATGTGCACAGTTATGTATAATAAATGTATAATTTTGTTTGTTATTCAGCAGTTTCTTGTTAAAGAATCTTTGGAGATCTTGAACTCTAAAATTAATGGCGAATTAGTATAACGACCTTGTTGTAGAAGGCACATGTGCAGAGTATATAAGTTGGTTAGTACGCAGTAGGATATACTCTGCACATATGCCATCTACAAGAAGGTCGTTATTCTAAAGCTGCCTTTTGTGCGAGGGAGATTTGGAGATTCGGGTATTGAAAGATTTGATGGTGGGGGAATAGCAATGTCATGAGACCCTTTTACTGCGTTGGGTATTTGGAGATTCGGTGGTTCGGTCCTAATAGTCTTAAAACTTCGAAAAGCAAACACTAATAAACACGACAGACTAAACACTTTATTATTTAAGGTTAGTAAAGGTTTATTAGGTTATTTTTGTTGTTATTTACTTTATTGTTTTCAACGAAGCCGATCATAACGCATGCGCAAAGTGCCAATATCCGAGAAAACATAAACTTAAACGAACTTTTGGGTCTTTGGAGAAACGGAGATTTACCTCTGCGCGCTGGCGTCACGTGATTGTCATCCACCAATACGCTGAATACCCAAATCTCCGAATCTATCTCGCACAAAAGGCAGCTTAATTCGCCATTAATTTTAGACTTCAACATCTCCAAATATCGTTTCTTCGGAGAATGCTCAAAATTGATCATGATATTTAAAAAGAAACTGCTGAATAACAAACAAAATTATACATTTATTATACATAACTAATTTTGACTACTAATATTATCATTAATTAGATATAAATTTAGGAAATATTTTAAAATTTTAATATTTCATTTATCTGATAAAATTTTCCACAAATGGTGAGTTTTTTACATAAGCACTTAACGTATCCTCATGTTCTAAATGCAAATAACCTTTCAGTGTATATATAGATGTTTAAATTTTAATGCCCTAAGTTTGTGAAGCATGACTGCGTTACTATGTTAAACTGAGCCACTGAAGATGGAAATTCAAATTTCCGAAACATGTCTGGCACTTTAAATCGTATTTGAACATATATATAAGTATTTTGTTGAGTAGACGTTGTTTTATTTATGTATTAAACATTCAACTCTTCTCCGATATGGATTACATCAAAAAATAAAAATATTTGTATTAGTTTTTTTATTAGAAATGTTTATATTACGAATAAGTTTTATTTAGGAACAACAACAAAAGGTGACTAATGAATAATACGTAAAAAGTGCGAAAAATTCATTCATCAGTTAAGTTCTTAAAAACACCGAAGTCTTTAAAATTAAAAGTTCTATTTGCAAAAACTTAAGAACTATCACTCCTCTCAGTTTATCGTTCGTACCTTTTAAGGAACTTACTTTAACAACTTTACTAACTTGGGAGATGATCATGTCCCGCAGTGAGTGGAATGAGGAAGTTCTCTAATATGATAAAAGTTTAAGCTCTTAAAACCTGCCTTATTTCTATTTATAATATGTCTAAAATATCATTATGATAGCTATTAAATATACATACCGGGTGTAACTCGCCAGTTAAAATTAATAAAAATAATGAAACTGGCCCTAACTATAAAATCATATTACTATTCTGTTTTAGTTTTATAAGGTGTATTTTAAGTTTAGTTTAAAATGAATGGTAAGATTGTTTTATTATTTTCCTTTTAAAACCGGTAAAAAGTTACTATACACTTTTGCTTTTTTTAAAATAATACATTTCTCCAATAAATGCTGCTACTGACAATCCAAGACCGAACAATAAAATTTTAAAAATAACAGCAAAAGGATCTAAAGGCAACCTACTGTAATGAGGGGTAACAATTCTAGAGTCGAATTTATAATACTCGCTGACTAACCTAGTGTATTCGGATTTTACAATTCCAGTTCGAGATAACTTACGCAATACATCATTAAGAGCATTTAGGGCAGGATAACCTTTCCGCAAATATGTAACGATAATGCTATTGTATAGAGGATTTCCAAGAACAACATGCATCACAATCCGATCTTTTCTTAAATCAGCTGATATTCTTGCTAATTCATATAAACTGGATAAACGTAAATGAACTGTAGCACAGTTGTTATTTGGATCCACACAACGCTCAATGCAATCCTTAATATCAAGACATTCTACAAATCTATCTCGAATAGGTTCAAAAATCGAGTTAGTGTGGTTTTCAAGATTCTTCATAATAACAGGTGGTAAATATAATTGCAAGTCAGAGTCAAAAATTTCATTTGCAGTTTCCAGATTCTTCTCATATATTTTGCTCATAAATATTGATTTTATATTATTCTTGAATATTGTTTGAAATAGCAAAAAATACAAAATCCAGCTACCTGGAACAAAATAAAGATTATATGTATTAAAATTATTGTTAATATTTATTGTAAAATTATCCGACATGGAATCTACTATTGTAAAGAGGCTAGCAATAAGAACGATATAACTTCAAATTGCTATAAAATAAAAACGCATTTAGTTACATGTTTTTATTATTTATTTGTTATTTTGTAGTATATTACATACCATTATGTTTTAAATATTATTGGCTCAATTCGTAAAGTATAAAAATGCTGAAATGGGTAAAAATGAGTATCCTGAGGCCTTTGAAGCAATAACGAGAAAACATTATGTTGATGACTATCTCGATAGTAAACTAACTGAAGAAGACGCAATCAAATGCATACATGATGTTATTTCCGTACATAAGAAGGGTGGATTTCAAATTTGTAATAGTAAAAGAAAAACACCTTGAAGAACATACAAATATACCCGTTGAAAGAGTGGCTTCCAAAAGAAGATAAATTTATATTTCCAATCAAATGGAACAAAATTAACCCGAAAATAATAAATGAAAATATGATTCCTACGAAAAGAGAAGTTTTAAGATTAGTAATGTCAATTTACGACCCACTTTTGTGGTGTTTTGTGGAACTATTCCTAGACTTTGAGTTACAAGCTGCAGTACTTCTTAGCCGATTAATGAAAACTTTATATGTGGGGTCCCATTTTCTGGCTGACACTAAGGTATAAATTTGCTAAAATACATCGTGTCCCAAGTAGGTAGGACATAAATTACAATTACCGTCCATTTGATAGACTACTGAAGCTGGCGTGACTCGTCTGTCAAGGTTTGGCAGATCCCGCTACCGTATCGTAAATATGTATACGAGCAGCAATGCTGGTATTGCCCATGAGTATATAGCAGTAATTTTTTTTGCATAAAACTAGAAAGACTAAATAAATATATCTAATACTCTTACCTAATAAAATTCTAGTATCAAGTCGTTTAAGGATTTTATTCAACGGATTTTCCAAACAAATTCTATAAGTCCACACCAGAAACACTAATATTTCAACATTATAAACCCACTTCGCTTCCAGTCCAACTAACGCAATTGTTGCAACAAATGCAATCCAGACTTCAACTCTTAATTGAAGAATTATTCGACGCCAAACTGGTCGTAATTTGGAATTAGGTACAATAAAAACAATCTCTTCCATAAAATATGGAATCGTAGCATCAAAGTCCTGATATGCATCGGGTCGAATATCGAAAGCTCCTATTAAATTAAAATATAGGTACATTTTATCTAATAATATTATATTATTATATCTAATAATTTATTTAGCCGGGGGCTAATATGTCGGTATATATTCAGCTATGTGAATTTTTTGAATCGTTGACGTTTTTGTTTGGGTGTAATTTAATTATATTGGGTGATTTTAACTTACATTTTGATTATACTAATACGAGTAGTCACTTATCAACTGTACGTGATACTATGCATTTATTTAACTTGAATCAATGTAATCAAATTGTTAATTTTCAGAATAACATTCTAGACGTATTTTCTTCAATAAGATGCGATGTTGTTCATTGTGTTCCGCCGCTGGTGAGGGAGGATGTATATCATCCAGCTCTGCACATATTCTTTGACACTGCAAGTGACTCGGCAAGTACCAACTTTGGAACCAATCCACTGGCTAAACGGTACAATTTTCGAAAAGCTAATTTTATTCAGTTATATGACAACATTTTCAGTCAAGATTGAAGTAGGTGATATCAATGATGCAGTTTCCCAATTTTATTACAAAATATTTGAGTTGTTTGATAAGTCCGTGCCGACTTTCAGACATCGCAAACAACGCTTTACATATCCCTGTTGGTACACGCCATGTATCATTCAGCAAATAAAAGCTAAAGCCACATTTTTTAAAAAATGGAGAACTTCAGGCTCCATACAATATTATGATATGTATAAAATATTAAGATCGGACATTAAACGAGGTGTCGAGCGGGAATATTCCAACTATCTAGAAAGCATTCAAAATTCAATCAAAACAGATACCAGACAGCTATGGAGATTCATACAGAATAAAAAACGAAAGTCACGCATACCGGGTGCAATGATTGATGTTGATGGAAGTACCATGACAGATGCGCAGGTTATAGTGGATGCCTTCGCGGGGTTCTTCGAGGGCGTTTTCATGCTTTCTCAGTCATATGACGGTAGTAGCAAAGACTTGGGGTCTAATAGTGCGATTAGTACTGGATGTTTTGATTATAAGGATATTTTAAGCGCACTTAAGAAATTAAAGCCCAAAAATACCGCTGGATTTGACGGCATACCTTCATTCCTAATTAGGGATTGCGCATATATATTTGCTAAACCATTACAAGTCCTATTCAATAAATCAATAAACGCTCAAACCTTTCCCGAAGTTTGGAAGAAGGCTCGTATATGTCCAGTGCACAAGGCCAATGATGTCAACGAAATAGTGAACTATCGTCCGATATCCATTTTGTCTAACTTCTCGAAGGTCTTTGAGATAGCCATACATGACAAATTATTTAGTCAAATAAAAAATCTAATAATAGTTCAACAACATGGCTTCTATCAGAAGCGCTCAACCGTCACTAACTTATCCGAGTTCCTGCAGTATGTTTATCCCACCATGAGCAGAGGTGAACAGGTTGATGCTATCTACACAGACTTCTCGAAGGCTTTTGACAGGTTGGACCATGGTATTATATTACGTAAAATGAGGGCACTGGGATTCGGTGTTGCCCTTGTTGGATTCTTAGAGTCTTATCTTACGAGACGTCCCTTGTTTGTTGAGTACAATGGCTTTAAATCTAGGGATTTTGTAGCTACAAGTGGTGCACCGCAGGGGAGGAACTTGGCTCCACTTATATTTTCGATATACGTCAACGATATCACCGCGAATGTATTTAGTTCCTGTCTCCTGTTTGCTGATTATCTGAAGCTCTTCAGGATAATACGTGATCCCTTGGACTGTGAGCTGCTTCAGACGGACTTGGTGGCGCTGGAGCGTTGGTGTGCAGATAACAGGCTTCCACTTAACACAAAAAATGCAAATGAATGTCGTTCGCCAGGAGTGCTGATATCGTCCGGTATGAGTACAGCATTGTCGACGACATTCTTCAGAGATGCAAGGAAGTTAGGGATCTGGGTGTCCTTGTTGACAATGAATTGTCATTCAATCCTCACCTTCACAGTATTTGCCAAGAGGCGACTAGAGCACTTGTGTTTATTATAAGGTCAACAAGGGAATTTCAGAATATAGACCCTCTTATAGCCCTTTACCAGTCGCTGGTGGTGTCAAAGTTGGAATACGCATCTGTCGTGTGGTCACCAATTTACCAGGTATATATCAATAAACTTGAGCAGGTTCAGCGTAAGTTTTTAAAGTACATTTCGTACAAGATTGATGGACGATATCCAGACAGGGGGGTTGATCATAACCAACTCTTAAACCGTTTTGGTTTTCAGTCGTTGCAGTGTCGAAGAGTGTCTGCATCTCAAATATTTCTTTTTAAATTAATCAACTCCATGCTGTTTGCAGGCTCATTTAGTTAATTTAAGAATTTGATATTAAGTTTTTATTATAGTTTTAGTGTAGATTAAGTTCAATTGTTTATATTATGGAGTCAAAGAATTGTCTTGTAATTGGGTGTAACCTGTTAGACAATAAATAAATAAATTAGGTTCAAACAACAAAAACGCGATGGTTGACCGAAAAAATATCCGACTCGTTCTTTCTAAACTCACAATATATATAATTTTTGATTTCATAAGAAATTCAAAAGTTGGCACTAAAATTCTAATTTCTCGTAGGCCTAGAAGTAATCTCAACGACTATACCAAGAATCAACTTATTTAAGTGCATCATATTTCATAAGGTTCCAAAATGTCGTAATTTTGTCTAATTTGACTGAACCTCTAATAGTTTGGAAAATACCCATAGTGCGCACTGAATTTTGTGTAAATACCGGGTTCCACAAAATTCAGTGAGCACTATGGGTATTTTATTCTTACTATATAGTCAATTTGTAGAATGTTGGATTAAGGTCTAGTTGCAAATTTCTAGTAAAGAATTTATTGTTTGATGTAAGCAAAAGACTTCTTAGGGTTTCTTTAACAAAATACCTACCAATGACAGCATCAACTTTTCCATCATATAACATCCTCAAGCTTTCACTAGTGTATGTCCCATTAACTTTTTGTCCTTGATAGCTGAAGTTCTTTATTAACACCTCTACTTGAAAACCCAAATAATCAGCAGCTGTTCGTAACAGACTTTCTTCGACTCCAAATTCAGAATAATTGCTGGTAGTAAAAGGTGGCACAGTGCGAGAATAAACTGTAATTGTAGTATTTCTCCACATGCTAGGATAAACTGAAATTATACGTAGCACTAAAGTTCGAACCAGTTAGATCTAGATACAGTTTTAGTGTACCTATTGCAGTCGACATAAAATTAAAAAACTTGAATATTAGGCATTTGTGTTGTGCACACTTGTATGCGACTTTTTTTTTGATTTAAGCCTTAAAAATTAAGGGACACATTGTGAATTAAAACTTAACGCGTAAGTATACAAATTTTCGGTTTTAATAGATATATTTTTTAAATCATCGTTCTTTGTCGATTTTTTCTTAAATCTAAACGTTAAAAAACGTATTTGCTCTAATATTTTTAGTTACAAATATTTTTTCTACGACCCGTGCCTAGCAACTAGTGGGAATTATTTATTACGTACAGGTAAATTTCCTGGTAATGACAAAAGTATCCTCGGCCATAAAAAATCACCATAGCAACGCCGACAATACAAACACACCAAATTGACAGTTTAGGTATTTATAATTAATAATAATTATAATTAAGTATTTCGATTAACGTTTTCCAACCATATAATTAATATCACAAATGCTTCTTATAGAAATCTCGGATTTGTGATCAGAAACTCAAGAGATTTTCGAAATAAAACCACTATATCTCTACTTTATAACGCATTCGTACGTTCCAAGCTCGAATACTGCTCCATAGTTTGGTCGCCTATGTATACTAAGTATATACTAATGATTGAAAGGGTGTTAGACAAACAGATTTCTTAATGTTTAACTGTCACATCTCCGACTATGAGCGCAATCTAACAAGATACAATTTACTATCATTATTTAATAGAAGATTCTTACAGGGTGTATGTTATTTATTCAAAATAATTAATAATAAAGTTTATGACCCAACTATACTAGAGAAAATTAATATACTAGTGCCCTCGATAAAAACTCGTACCACCAACAATAAAACATTTATGACAGTAATACCAAGAACGAACTACCAGCAGAATTCCCCGATTTCAATAATGTTAAGAAACTACAATCAATGTCAACATCATTGTGATATTTTCAATGATAATCTGATTGAGTTTAAGAAATTAATAGTAAACTATTTGAAGTTTAATCAATAATTGGAACTTTTTTTGTACCTATATTAATTATTATTGATTGTATTTTTCTCTTTTTGATTTTCTGTATTTCTTTTTTTTTTTTGTTTTAGTTTAATTATGTTGTTAATGTTAGCTTTATTAGTGTATTGTTACTAGATAAATTTCAACATGTAATTGGATCTTCAGATCTGTATGTTGCTAATAAATAAATAAAATAAATAAATAATTTCAAAACACCAGAACAGTGATAGTGAATATAGTTTAACACCACCTAGTCAATATAATACTTCTAACTTATCGTATTTAGGCTTATACGCTAACAGGGGAAGTTTCGAAAAACAAATATATTCCTAAAAATTATGTTAAATTTACTCAAAAGCATTAAAACAGTCGTAGAAAAAGTATAGTGTGAAACTCACATGAAATGACATACATTTCCTACGAGTATGATCGTTTGCAAACGATGTTCGTTGCACAATATACTATTTTCTACAACTGTCTTTAAATGACTTTATTATATGTGCAATCATGATTTGAAAATGTAGTACATTGTAATGCTGTTTGTCATTTACCCGTGCGTAACAAATATTTCCCACTAGTTGCTAGGCAAATATTTATTACGCACGGGTAAATTTCCTGGTAATGACAAAAGTAGCGTCGGCCATGAAGAATCACCATAGCAACGCCGACAATACAAACACACGAAATTGACAGTTTAGGCATGTATAATTAATAATAATTCTAATTAAAGTATTTCGCTAATTTCAAAACACAAAAACAGTGATAGTGAATAGAGTTTAACACCCCCTAATCAATTTAATAGTTCTAACTTATCGTATTTAGGCTTATGCCAACAAGGGTAAGTTTTGAAAAACAAATATTTTCCTAAAAATTATGTTTAATTTATTCAAAAGCATTAAAACAGTCGTAGAAAAAGTATAGTGTGAAACTCACATGAAATGACCATTTCCTACTCGTATGATCGTAGGAAATATATGTCATTTCATGTTCGTTGTACAATATACTATTTAAGATTTAAACTAGATGCTGTAGATTATGTGTGCATTAATAAATGCTCAAGGTTTAAAATTTTTGAAAGCCAAAAACTGATTCTTCCATTATTTCAAATACCGACGGCTTACGGTATTCATCAGCGATATTTCATCTCTACACACGAATGTTGTTGCATGCGCGTTGATGAATTAACATCAACGATCGTGTATGTAGTGTCATGGATCTTAGATTTCTAATATCTCTTTTCATTTCCGAGAAATTTATTTGTTTTAAACGTCAAAAAATGATGTCGACTTTAGTTTATAATGTTAAAGTTTGATTTCACAGATGACACTTTTTTGTACGCTCACGGCCGGACAAAAAGTGACGTGACAGAAATTTAACATACAGAGAGTAAATATCGAACATTGGAACTTTATTGACCATAATTATGAATAGTAAAATTACAATTATTTAAACTTGCACCGCACAAATTTAATACACCTCCTGATTTATTGCCTCTAATCCAACATACTTTTGTATTTGTTTTAATCGTCCCATATTCAAGCCACAGTAAATGTATTTTTTAACTCATTACTAATTTTGGCACGTAAATACTACTTAATAAATTCGTGAAAATTTTTAAACTTTTAATTTTCTATATTAAAAAGTATTTATT
Organism: Apoderus coryli; assembly: GCA_911728435.2. Classification (NCBI taxonomy): domain Eukaryota; kingdom Metazoa; phylum Arthropoda; class Insecta; order Coleoptera; family Attelabidae; genus Apoderus; species Apoderus coryli. Next base: position 26,720,757 of record OU452199.1, on the reverse strand, counting down.
AACTTTTTTTTTAAACTCAGGATATTATAAATATACTCGGTCTCTTGGATGTTTGGTGTACTTTATAAGGGGTTTAAAAAATCGTGTTTACTAACGAAAGGTCGTGAATATTTTCATTTTTTAAGGAACATAGAAAACTACATTTTATAAAATAATTTTTAAAATAATTTTTGTTAGAAAATAATTTCACATATATACTTTTCATAATCTCTCAATACCTAGCTGAAAATATTAAAAGTTTGTATTTGATTTCAAACTCTTTGATTGTTGTTAACTAAGGAAATACCACAGTCATGGGTATTGGTAAAGTAAATTTAGAAAATGGCTGTGGCTATGGTCTTTGGTGTAACCGTACCCTACCTATGATATATGGTTAATTTAGGGTGGTATTTAACATGTTTTAATGCAATGTCCATACTAGATATGCCAGATGCCGAAACAGTGATACAAATCTGGATAACATGATTTGAACACATCCCCAAATGCCCATATACGTCATAAACCGATGCCGAACGGATTTCAATCCTGATCAAAACAATTAATTTTAATAAAGATAATTTAATGTTAAGTTGTTTATTTAAGATTCGATCGGCAACGATTTGCGAAGCGTACTAGTCAGATGGCGAATTTTGGCAGTAGTTTTCTTATAATTAATAATATATGATGATTTCATTGTGCGATGCGTTAGTTATTTCAAACATAAGATATATACGAATTGCTTGTTACATAAAGCAACAAGACCCTCAGTTATGTTGGAAATTTGTTTCACACTACCATGCTTTCACCAGACGGCCGTTTCGTCGATCCACGACTCATCAGTGGTGATCGGTTGGTAATAGGATATAATGGAGTTGTTACTTCTTGTCCGGCCATCGTTTGTGAACTGTGTTTCACCGGGCATATTGCCTGCTCACGCTAGATGTTGCCAAAAACATCTCTCTCTCAATAAAATATATGTTTCTGAAGGCATATTTTAGGTGTCATACTTATTCCCCATTTCCTGCGTTCTTTTATCCATTTCGATTTAAATATTTTTTAATTTTATTTAAATCGAGCAACTTCCTATCCGCTTTAACATTATTTCATTCGTTCTTGTAAATTGCCTACCTATTTACTTTTAACCAGGCATTGACACCGCGTTTCGATTACCGTTTCGATTTTCAGAACTGAATAGAAACGAAATGGTACCAAGTTTCGGTATCAATCCCTGCTTTTAACAATATTTACCTACCATTATTTTGATCAATACTAAAGGAGATATTCCCACAATGTGATATTATCTTTGGCCGGTATTCTGGAAAGTTTATATTTTCATAATTGTAAGGAAAATTTGTGTATATGTTTAAGTTCTCATCAATATAGTACACTTTTACAATAAAATGTTGAAGAAGCACGTGTACTAAATAACTTTCCATTGACTTAACAAGAATAACAAAGGTTGCTCTTTGATGAAATCCTGCAGAACTTTTCATAAAAGACACTACTTTGTTCATTTCATTTCTTGATTTTATAAACCTACCATCTACAGCCCAATAATTAGGTTTTCTGACGTTGCCGTTGATTTGAACCCACTGCACACTAAAACAAAATATCATCACACTTAAAAACATAACAAAGCAATTAAAGATTTAATACAGATATCTCTTTTTAGGTACTTCATTTGTCTAATCCTAGACATTATATTTAAAATAAATAATATTTTTTTTATTATTAGCTAAAAATTATACCACGACGCCTATGACTAAATATTCACAATTCTTGCTAATAGTTTGCAATTTTTACTTAAAAGCATTTTTTAAACGTTCCATATTTTTACTTAGGTTGCATTTTTAATAATTTATATTGAATATTTGTACATAATAATGTAAATTAAATTAGTAATAATTTTAGCTGTTTTCAGCATTATTTTGTATATAAATAGTCGATTAATTTTTAATAAAATCAGATTCAATCAAACATTGTCTCTCAATTAAAACCACCACTGTTGCACAAGTCACCTTTATGCCTAGTAGGGGAGTGAGACTGCTCTTCCTAACAGTGGTTCCTAACTAACAAACCAACACTGTTGCACAAGTAACCTTTATGCCAAGTAGGGGAGTGAGACTGCTCTTCCTAACAGTGTTGCTTAACTATTACCGCTGCTCTCAGCCACCCAAGCGAGAGCAAAGTAATCTTCGAAGGGTGAAACTAATCGCCCTTCGAACATTGGTCCTTCGAGCCGGATTCAATTTCTTGGAACTTACAACTCCTTGAAAGTTGAATCTACAAACACACATCCTTCGGTCCACAAGCATCCAAGGAGCCACTAACCAACATCCTTCGGTCCACCAGCGTCCAGGGAGAGAATTACAAACAGCCTTTGGTCCATCAGCGTCCAGGGAGACAATTACAATCAACCCTCGGTCCACCAGCGTCCAGGGAGACAATTACAAACAACCCTCGGTCCACCAGCGTCCAGGGAGCCAATTACAAACAGCCTTTGGTCCATCAGCGTCCAGGGAAACAATTACAAACAACCCTCGGTCCACCAGCGTCCAGGGAGCTAATTACAAACAGCCTTTGGTCCATCAGCGTCCAGGGAGCCAATTACAAACACCCCTCGGTCCACCAGCGTCCAGGGAGCCACTAACAAAACATCCTTCGGTCCACAAGCGTCCAAGGAGGCAATAACAAACATCCTTCGGTACCACCAGCGTCCAAGGAGCCACTAACAAACAGCCTTCGGTCCACCAGCGTCCAAGGTGCTACCAACCAACAAACTTCGGTCGAATTTACGAACTATCCACTCACAATGTCCATTTCGACAGATGAACTCAACCAGCTAGCCAAGCTACAAGAGGAGCATGGGACACAGATTCTTCAACTCCTCACCAACGCCAAAAAGGACTCAGTTAAACGAAAAACTGAAACTTACATCGCCGACCGCCTACAACAAATAGAAGAAATTTGGAAAGCCGTCCAAAAAATCAATCAAAAAATACGAATACTGGATGTTCCAAACCATCCATATAATACAAAAAACTATTATCAACAAATTAAAGCCAAGTACGAAGAAGCAATACGATACCTCAACGAATGCCCTAAAGCCCAAACTTTGGAGGGTACTACGTCCGACGATGAAAAATCTAAGGACGCCAACGACAACCAACAATTACGCATCAAGAAACTAAACTTCAAGTTACGCAATCTTACCAATACTATGGAACAGATCAGCCAAGACCTGTTGCAATCCAAAACCAAGAATCGCTACGAATCCCAATTGCACAAAATCCAGAAACAATGGGATGCTATCCAGGACCTTTACGAAGACATATCAATCCACGATACTACCCACTACGAAAATGACTACTTAGAAGAAATTCAAATCCAATACGAAGATATTATGGAACAAATGGAAATTAAAATTTCTGAAATGACCGAAAGAACTTCTGAGCCCAACCGGGTAAATAGAACATTACTACCACAAATATCCATTCCAATGTTTACGGGAGGATATGAAAATTGGTCTACGTTCCACGACATATTTTTACGAGTTACAATTACAATTATTACACCAACGCTGAAAAAATGCAGTTCTTGAAAACACTTTAACACCACAGAAGCAAACTACGAAGCTGCTTGGGAACTTCTCAATAAGAGATATAAAAATCAGAGACTCTTAGTCTCAAAACTCATTGACAAAATTTTAGACCTACCAACAATTCAACAAGAATCCGCTGAAAAAATAAAACACATGCACGATGTCACCATGGAATGTATTCAAGCCATATCAAACATAGGAATCAATACATCATCTTGGGGTCCCATTATTATACGCATCCTCAGCCGTAAATGGGACTCTGAAACTAACAAGATATACGAACAAGGTCTCATAGACCCCCACGAAGTTCCGCAACTCGAGGACTTCATGAACTTCCTTGAAAAGAGATTCCAGTCTCTAGAAACTATTTGCTGCATAAGGAAAGGAACTACAATCATAAACAACGCATCATGTCGGTACTGCCATCAACCAAACCACGCTATCTACCAGTGCCAAAAGTTTAAAGACACAACAACATCAGAGCGAAACCATTTCATCCGTCAGAAACGTCTATGTTCAAACTGCATGACGCATGACGTGAGTAAAAGATGTTTTAGCCAGCTAAGGTGTCACATCTGTAGCCGTCAACATCATACATTATTACACGAAGAAAAATCAGTTAATCAGCAAAGAAATCCTTTAGCTAATAACAGACCACCAACACGTTATCCATCAACTCATACCAGACCAAGAGAGTCGCAACCACAGCAACAACGAAATGGTACCAGTTCCAACCACTCATCAGGAGAAGAAAACACCGTTCTCCTCGCCACGGCACTTGTTACTGTTGCCACGCCATTCGACGACAAGCAACTGTTACGAGTCCTCATCGACCAAGGGTCACAGTCATCCTTAATTACAGAAGACGCAGCTCAACGACTAGGACTTCCAAGAAAACGCGTCAAAGCAGAGGTTTCCGGAGTAGGGGATGGAAGCCCGAAAATTTGCAACTCCACAATAGACGTAACAATCAAACCAAGATTTCCAAGCCTGTTCTCATGCCCGGTGAACATGCTAGTATTATCAAAATTAACACAGTCGTTGCCAAACCAACCAATATACATCGATAACAACGAGTTTCCAGAGAATCAGCTACTAGCGGATCCCACATTTATGAAGCCAGGTCCCATAGATGCAATTATCGGTGCCAAAGAATATGCAACGCTTATTCAAAATGGAATAAAAAAGACGCACGACGGCCTTCTCAAACAAAACACACAGCTGGGCTGGATCATATCCGGTTCGGCTTTCACTGCAGAACCAAGGAATATTCAGGTCATCAGTATGATCACGTGTATGGAAGAAGACAACTCACGAAATTTTGGGAAATAGAAGAAGTCAGCTCACCACAATATTATAACGATGAAGACCGATCCTGTGAAGAATTTTACGACAAAACAACTATGCGAGACATCGATGGTAGCCTTACCGTTAGAATTCCATTCAAGGATCAAGCTTGTCTGGGAGACTCTAAACCAAGAGCTGCTGCGAGACTCATTAATCTCGAAAAGAAGCTAGCACAAAATCCAACACTAAAAGAAGAATATAATACATTTATGAAAGAATATTTAGAACTGGGTCATATGAGAAAAGTTCCCCGCAAAGAAGTAAATCAAGGAAACTATTACATACCTCATCAACCTGTATATAGAGAATCCAGTACAACAACAAAATTAAGAGTTGTATTTGACGCCTCAAGTAAAACATCAAATAATGTCAGTCTCAATGACATTATGTACACTGGTCCGAAACTTCAACAAGATCTATCTGAAATACTTATCAGATGGAGAAAATACAAGATAGCATTTACGGCAGATATAGAAAAAATGTACAGACAAATAAAAATCAACAAAGAAGATCAACGTTTTCAAAGAATCCTTTGGAGATTTGACACTTCACAACCTATCTACGAATACGAACTTACCACTGTAACATATGGTACTGCAGCAGCACCTTACTTAGCGATCAAAACACTACAAACCCTAGCAAAAATGGAAGAATTAAGATTTCCAGAAGCCAGTCAAATTACTCTAAGAGACTTTTACGTAGACGATATCCAATCTGGTGCAGACAGCATATTTTCTGCATTACAACTACAAAAACAACTGCTAACATTATTAAAATCCGGGGGATTCAATTCAATTCAATAGTAACAATAACAATTTACTAGAATCCTTACCTCCTGAATATAGAGATCAGTCAGCAATTGAGCTACCGCATGAACATAAATCACTGGGTATATTATGGTCACCAACAGACGATACATTCAGATTTCAAGTACATTTATCTGAAACTCCATTGTTAACTAAAAGATTTATTCTCTCAGAAATATCCAAATATTTCGACCAAATGGGGTGGTTAGCTCCAATATTCATCAAAACCAAATTATTAATCCAAGAACTATGGTGCAAGAAACTCGAATGGGATCATGAAGTTGACAGTGAAATAAAGACTCGATGGAAAATGTTTCAAGACCAAATCAAAGCAATAGAAGAATTAAAAATTCCTAGATGGATTCACACTACCAATGCTATATCAGAATTACACGGCTTTTGTGACGCATCTGAGAAGGCTTATGGTGCAGTTATTTATAGCAGATGTATCACTGACACCAACATTATAATTACACCACTACATGCGAAGTCCAAAGTGGCTCCAATTAAAACAAAATCAACGATAGCCATTATCTGTAGTGGGACGCGGGAAGATGTTGCAATAAATGCAACAGGTATATTACAGATAACTGAAGAATGCATTATCAAAACAAAACAAAATATACTGACTCCAAGAAGACATATAACAATTCCGATTGTGACTAGTTATTCTAAAGCAGTCCGTAAAGATATAAATAGCACGATCAGCATTCACTCTACAACAATACTAACAAAGGAACCAGTTTACGGAATATCTGACAGCATCAACAACTTATTTGAGGAACAACAGAAAATTCAAACTCAATGATACATCATGGAAAAAACTTCATCATCATACATTAATTACTAGCAGTCTCACAACATTTGGAATTATCATTGGAGTTGTTGCAATATGGTCAACATATCACTATATTCGAAAACACCGACGACGACGTAAGCTTCTATCATTGAGATCATCAATTTTGGAACGACGCTTTGGAAGAGGTAGTAGTCGAAAAACGGAGACTAAAAACAACACGGAACCACCAGAGCAGACCTACTCCACGGCAATGGAGAGACGCCAGAATGTCTAATCCTAGACATTATATTTAAAATAAATAATATTTTTTTTATTATTAGCTAAAAATTATACCACGACGCCTATGACTAAATATTCACAATTCTTGCTAATAGTTTGCAATTTTTACTTAAAAGCATTTTTTAAACGTTCCATATTTTTACTTAGGTTGCATTTTTAATAATTTATATTGAATATTTGTACATAATAATGTAAATTAAATTAGTAATAATTTTAGCTGTTTTCAGCATTATTTTGTATATATAGTCGATTAATTTTTAATAAAATCAGATTCAATCAAACATTGTCTCTCAATTAAAACCACCACTGTTGCACAAGTCACCTTTATGCCTAGTAGGGGAGTGAGACTGCTCTTCCTAACAGTGGTTCCTAACTAACAAACCAACACTGTTGCACAAGTAACCTTTATGCCAAGTAGGGGAGTGAGACTGCTCTTCCTAACAGTGTTGCTTAACTATTACCGCTGCTCTCAGCCACCCAAGCGAGAGCAAAGTAATCTTCGAAGGGTAAAACTAATCGCCCTTCGAACATCATTTATATCAAGTACCAAGCTGATTGTGAAGTATTCTGTGATACCGACTGTGTTATGTATGAACTATTACTCTAACTACAAGAATAAATAAAACGCTTTAGGTCAGCCCTATTGATCTACGCCTAAGGGGGCAGTTTATTACAGGAAACCTATTGTGATTTTAGATTTTTGTCAAAGCAGTAGTATGTAGAACAATTCCGGTTACATTTGTGTGTAACAAAAACTGCAGGATCGGCATTCATAGCAATGTTATGATTTTTTAAATTACACCCAATATGTGAAAGATTGATAAAATCAATGCAGTATTATTATTATAAAAAGTTTTCGAGAAAATAAATATTTTTTAAAAATGTAATGCTTTTCAAAGATAATAGTTAATAGTTTATCATAAACCGCTAGAAGTTTTTTGTTTTTTATGGCCTGGGATCCTCTGATTAAATGATCGCCGATAGGACTGCAGCCTACTGGCTTATTGTCGTTAGTGACCATATTATTCAACCCATTGTTCTGCACCAGTTTGTACAGATCCTTAATTGGGTGTCTGTTAAACATTTCCGAGTCTCCTAGATCCGTAGAGTGTTTGCATTCTGCTTTTCCAACGCCACGCATTCACATAGTCTTAGGTACTGTTTATGGTTCCTTGTTACATAATCTGCACGTAAGGTCTCCGTTAAACAGTGCAATTACCCTCTTTTTGCGAGTACGTCAGCTTTCTCATTTCCTCTTCAGGACTGAAGGAGCTGAAAATCGACACTCTGGAAGGCATATGGAAACTGTGTCGTTTCGTCATCTGGTCAATTTCCTTGTTGATGACGTCGTTTGATACCCTACAACACTAATTGCAGCGGAGCAAGTCTCTGTTATCCCAGGCAAGTCTTTGCACCTTACGTAGTTCCATTCTCGCGACTGCTTATACTGTCTTGGTCCGCTATACAGGCTGATCCACTAAGCGTGGGCAGCGGCTGTATCTCGGAAACTATTGGTCGTAGAACCTTGGGGAAAATTTGTTTTCAATTAAAGTGGTCATGAGAAAATTCTAGAAATTATTTTCAAGTTCCGCATTTCGCCACAAGGGAGCGTTATTTCATTAAAAATTTTAAAATACTTAATTTCTGCGAAAATTCTAAAATGTAGTCAAAAATTTGATAACATCATGAGAAAGCCTTGCTAATTTTACACAACTTTTGTCTGAGGTTTGTTGATGTATGATCCTTAATAAGTGTGGGGGAAGCCATTCAATGTGTAATTCTTTAAATAACTGTAACTTCTAAACGCCTTATTCGATTTTGACAAACTTGAGAGTGTTTGGAAGAGAAAACCAAGCATTTTTAACTGTAGTATCCGCTAATACACAATAGTTCCTAATAAATTTGCCAGAGGCCGCAATTTGTAATCATTAGAGTTTTTTCGATTTTTCTCCAAAAACTTAAATAGCACGGTATAACTACAATCCTATAATCGCAAACTAGATTATCTATAAGAAAAATGTGAAAACCGCAGTTCGCTATCTTTGTTCATTTCAAAGTTATTACAAATAATATTAATTATTAGTCACCTTATTTATAATGGATAGGTCTTTTGACGTTAAAAAAATCGTGAAAATAAGTAATTTTCATTTGCAAATCGGTGCCCTTCTTCCGCCCTAATTAAGATATTAGGCATGCCAAATTATGTAAGATGCAAAATAAGTTTTTTATTTCAAATGCACAAATAGAACAGAACAAAAGTAAAAATAGTTAAATGAAAATCTAAACAGTGCGAATAATAAGTAAACATTTATAAAAAAAATTCACAGGTGTTCAAATTGTTTTCCATCATTTGAAATACAAAGATTTAACCGATTTCTGGTAGAATTCACGACTGCTTCTATTTCAGCGCGAGGTAAACTACCGATTGCATTTCTAATTCTAATAATACCAACCATATTGTCTCAGACAGCGAGCTAAACGTTGAAAAACTCTCCGTGAATGGTAAACTCTATGAGGATAACGCAAAGCGTATTCTCTTGAAGCCACCACTGCATTTTCAAATGATTGAAAATAATTAGCTAACATCTCGTATGCTTCTTCGTTTGTAAACGGTATTCTAACTTAACAAATATTAGCTATTGCTTCAAATTAAATATTAATTATTTAACACTGTTTGAGTAATTGTTAAAACACGTTTAGAAAATGTCACATACAATTTTACATAGAAATGTCAGTAGTGTTGTCTAATCAATAATCTAATTTATCTCCATGGAAACCTGCCGAATTTGTTTGACGGTACCTTGATTTATTTTTTAGAAGGCTGTATTAGACTTATGCCCAGATTATTATTTTGGCGATAACTTTGAAACGAACAAAGATATCGAACTGCGGTTTTCACATTTTTCTTGCAAATATAATCTAGGTGTTTTCGTTCGTTTCGTTACGAGTTTCGATTGTTTTTATTTCGTTAAAATGTGTTTATGTAATTTTTTTTTCTTTTTTCAACACCTAAGTATTATAGTATATGTATAAATATTAATTAACGTTTTCATTTTTAGATATGAGTAATAGTTCTAAAAAGAAATTATCTGGAGCTCAATTTAAAAAACGGCGGATGGAATTAGATGCAGAAAGGGAAAAGTTAAGTGGGGCTTTAAGCAAATTTTTCAAATCTAACTCTTCTACTCCACAACCGCTTCCATCAAATGTAGAGATTCATCGAGAGATGTTGGTTGATATTAATCAGCAGCCATGTAGCAGCATTTCGCTAAGCAACGGTCAAGAAGCGATAATTGATAATCAGCAGCCAGAGATCAGCAATATTCCAGTAAGCAATGATCGAGAAACGATAGTTACTTTATCACCTGCCACAGATAATATGAATGTTGATATTACCGACCCATCTACGTGGCCTAATTCACTAAGGTACAATTTAGTTGAATCAATTGTCACGAAAGGCGCTGTGCAGATTACAGAAGATTCTGAAAATTTTCCAGTTGATAAAATGGGAAGAAAATTTTCATCCATCCAATATACAAGAAAATTACCAAACGGTGAAAAAGTTCATAGGGATTGGCTAGTATATTCTAAAACATGTAACATTGTATTTTGTATCTTTTGTAAGATATTCAGCTCGATGTCCCATCAATTAATTTCTGGTTACTCCGATTGGAGACACCTATCGACCAATATTTCCCGTCACGAAACTAGTATAGCACATATGAAAAAATGGTGCGAGTTAAAATTACGGTTGGATAAAGGTTGTACTATTGATAAAGAGCAACAGAAACAATACGAGATTGAGAAAAAACGGTGGCGTGCAATAATTAAAAGAATGATTTGCATAGTGCAATATTTAGCTGTCCAAAATCTAGCATTCAGGGGAGAAAGCCAAACCCTTTATCAATCAAATAATGGCAATTTTTTAAAATTAGTTGAAATGATTGCTAAATTTGATCCAATTATAATGGAGCATATAAATAATATTCAGAAATCTAAAAACTTAAATCAACATATGCCTCATTATTTAGGTAATCATTTTCAAAACGAATTAATAAGTTTGTTGTCGAAAAATATTCAACAAGAGATTTTATTGTGTCTTAAAAGGCAAAATATTTCTCAATAATTTTAGATGAAACTCCCGATGCTAGTCATACTGAACAGCTCACTGTTATAATACGATTTGTTGATTGCGCCCCTGGAGCAGTAGAGATAAGAGAACATTTTTTAGGCTTTTTTAAAGTTTTAAATACTACAGGGGAAGGGCTTTTTCATTATTTAAAAAATGAAATTTTGTCAAAATTTGAAATCGATTTAAATGATATGAGAGGGCAGGGATATGACAACGGCGCAAATATGTCTGGCAAGCATATAGGTCTTCAAGCTCAAATTAAAAATGTAAATCCTAGAGCAATGTTTGTGCCCTGTTCAGCACACACATTAAACCTGACTGTTAATGACGCTGCCAAAATTTCTTTTGAGACTGTTGGTTTTTTTTTCAATCATTCAAGAACTGTACAACTTTTTTTCTGTTTCTCCTTACAGATGGGATATTTTAAAAAAGAATATCCCTAACTTAACATTGAAATCAATAAGTGAAACTAGGTGGGAAAGCAGAATTAAAGCAATTCGTCCTCTTAGATATCAATTAGTAGAAATTTGAATAGCCTAAAATTTTTGACAGAAGATACATCTCGAGACATAAATACAAAACATAGTGCAGAATCTTTATTGGATAAAATTAAGACTTTTAAATTTATTTGTTCGATTTTAATCTGGCACGATATTTTAGGAACAATTAATATAGTAAGTAATATGCTACAAGATCCGAATAGAAACTTAAATGACTGCCATAAAGAAATTGAAAATCTAAATCTTTATTTGAACGAAAAACGGTCAGATAAAAATTTTAATTTGCTCATCAATGAAGCTAAAGGAGAAGCAGATAAAAACGACGTAGAGCAATTATTCCCAATAGTACGACAACGAAAAATGAAGCAACAATTTTCATATGAAAGTAGGGATGAATCTGTAGCAGATCCAGAGCAAAAATTTAAAATCGATTTTTATTTTCCAATTTTAGATACAACCATTCAGTCTTTGCAAAGGCGGTTTGAGGGTATAAACAAATTTCAAAATTTATTTGGGTTCTTATGTAATTTTGAAAATTTAGAATCGGACTTAATTAAAGAATCATGTGTAAATCTAGATACCGCATTGCAAGTTGAGCTTAATGGAGTGATATCTAAAGACATTGAAGGCTTAGATTTACATAATGAAATTTCAACATATAACATTCTTAATCCTAAAAATACTACTGATTCAACCTTTCCCATACTCATAGACATTTTAAATTATATAACTAAAAAAAATCTACAGTCTCTTTCCAAATTTATTTATAGTCTTAAGGATATAAATAAAATAAATAAATATACCTTACATTACCCATATCAGTAGCTTCAGGTGAAAGAAGTTTTTCTAAATTAAAACTAATAAAGAATTTTTTAAGGACATCTATGAGTCAAGAACGCCTTTCAGAGTTGGCCATTATTTCGATTGAAAATAATATTTCTGAGGCTCTTGATCATAATCAGATGATCAACGAGCTTGCATCCGTGAAAGCCAGACGCGTTTTGTTTTAGGTATAAATGTATCGTTCCTTTTTTTGTTTTGTTTGTTACAAAAACAGTATTTTTGAAACGTTTATTTTTTTATTAAAATATTACCTACCATATAAGTAAGTGGAGAAGTTTATCCATGTTTTCTCAAAGTGGTGTGGTTGTATTACGAAGTAAACGAGCACGAAGTCAACTCCACTACTTTATTATAAAGTCAGGGACTAGTTTCGGTCAATGACCATCATCAGCCTAGGTTTCGTTGTTTAACAAACTTAAGAGTTATCTCCGACAATGATGTGCAGAGTGAGTATTAGAGTATGGAGTCATTTACATGAAATTTGGCAACGTAAAACTTGATTCAAATCAATTTATTATACAACTTTGTGTAATTGTTAATGGTTTTATAATAGGCTGATGATGGTCATTGACCGAAACTAGTCCCTGACTTTATAATAAAGTAGTGGTGTTGACTTCGTGCTCGTTTTACTTCGTACCATATAAGTACCTACTAGGTAAAATATTACTTTGTGTTTTTGTTATTGTTTACTTTATTTACGTTAATTTTATTCTCTTTTAGGTTTATTCTGAATTTACTGCTTTTAGTTCCTACTATTTATTATATTTCATAAATAATAATGTGAATAATCGTAATGATATATTAGTAGGTATCCTGTCTATAACGGTTTTTTTGATATACTTACCAAATAGTTTTGTGATTTTGTTTCTTTATTTAATAAATATATATTTTGTTTTTTTGTTCAGTTTTTTACATTTTAAGTCATCGCGAAACATATTACAAAAAAATATATGACTAGGGGCGCACCAAAGAAACCTGCACGTAGGCGCCAGGTACCCCAGGAACGGGCCTGTATACTGCCAAATCCGGAGTACCTTATCAAAAAAGTTTATATCTCGAGGCTCGTCTTTGCTGATTACTTTAAATTCTTGAGGTAAGAGCAATGTGATATTGTGATCTATTGCAGGATAATCTCAATATTTTGAATGCATGGTGTATAACTATAAATTTATGGATCGAAGTTTTGTGAGTCAACATTTTATAGAATGAAGAATCCGATAGTCTTCCAATATAAATTAAATAATGTCATACTGCAGCGCGTCTTTGAGGTCAAAAATGTAGGTGTTGTTAGATACCAAATTTACATTTGCACCACAAATATGCATTGTAGTTCGTACGTCTTCGAGGGCGCTTGGTTTTGTGTTGCAAAACGATAGAGATTTTAATTTACCCACTTTGAAACTTTTATACTACGCATTTGTTCACAGCAGGTTGTACTTTATTTCAATTATATGGGGTCCTGTGTATGGTTGCCTATATAAAAAGCCTGGAATCATCTTTAGTCAAGATGGTATTTACCATTCCGAGTTGAAGTCATCAAGAATTATTGAATAGATATGACATGCATCCTCTCAGTATACCCAGAGATATAAGCTATGGTAAATATTTATGTAGTTTCTGTGCATATTTCCTGTCAGCATGGGTTTTCATATTCCGCGTTCTGGAGTCAGAAGACCTACTTTGAGATTGACTACGTCCAATTTTAATGCTCTAATACAAATTCCTGTTTATTATTCAATTATTAATTCAATTTAATCCAATTTACAATAAAAGGGAATGCGTTTTGTTTAATGATTCGATAGGAATTATATTGCAATTTTTCGATTTTTAGAAGCGTTTTTTGTAAAGTATCTGTATTTTGTCACTTTATACTAACCTTATATCAAAAGTTACTCTAACAATGTTTTTAAAATGATCAATGTTGGTAAAGACTTGCTCCTTAGGGGACATTTGAGTGAAAATCTCTTCTACACAGTTTAACATATCTTCATTCAGTATAAATTTGTCATGTTTGAATACTTGTACCGAATTGGCACAATTTATCCAAAACCCCATTGTTAATATAGATAAATATAATTTCATAGTAAAATGTTTTAATGTTAAAAATTATATGAGACACAGGTACGTAATATAACTATTAGATCTTTTATTTACAGTATATCGAGCAACAAATTTTCATACTTGAGTGTACCATGTATTGTATAATATATTATTAAAATTTTAACCAACTCATAGCGTTTAGATTCATGAAACATGATAAAAGTTGCGTAAAATAAATATTTAATATTTTTCGAATTATAAACAAGGTGATACCAGAGAATATCCAAACTAAATGTTTATTCTCTGGTGATAGTATATACTCAAAAAAGTTGGATATTGGAAACTACATAATGAGACAGATAGAGAAGAGAAAGTTGATTGTATCTGCTACAAAATTCGGAAACAATGAACCGAATTTTAATCTTCCACAACCGCTATTATTACTAGAACAAAAAATATGAATATGACCGTTCAGTGCAGTGGTAGTAGGTGGTCCTAGAGGTCCAAACTAGTTTTTAATAGATATTGTAAATACTCTTGGTAACCTACAATAGCTTTAGAGCACGCTCGAGGCTAACTAGGGTGAACTTTTGCCATTTGTTTCCTTGATATTTCCATTCATCCAAAGATAATTGAAAACAGTTTTTATATAAAGCTGCTTCGATGTGAAAGCAAAACAATGGCAAATACCTGAAATTAAGTATTTTGTTTATCAACCTATAAATTTGTTCTTTTAAAAAATTCCAAACGAAAGAGAGGACCATCAGTTCCTATACATTGTTCTCTCTCTCTCACACACACACGGACACTATCATACAGACAAAGGTAGTTCCCTATACGTTAAACAGGGGTAGATAGAGAAAACAATGAAGACTTAAAATTAACCAACTAAAAAACCTTAAAATTAAAAGAAAAAAATTAACGATTAATGAATTCTATATGAGAAATAATGCTTGCGAATAGGCAACATGTGATTTAAAATAAAATAGGAATAATTTACATATCACGTGATGACCTGCGTGGTATCATACCTTGTTTTGTTGTACCATAGTGTGAAGCAAATTGCCAAGCAATTCGTGATTAATAATAGTCCAGATGCTAACAAAATTTAAACATTACATAGTTTAGTAAAAATTGCTAATAATAGACAAATATGACTAGACTGATTTTATTTAATTAGTAAACTTACAAAATATAATACGTGAAATTCAATTTATAAAATATTAAAAAAAAATACTACAAACCATAACAATACAATTATTATTACATTACACATGAACCGCACATAATAAAGTTCACAACTTGTTCTGCATACGCAAGCCGATATGAAACTCTTTTACCACAGAAAATGATGGAATGTATACTTCTGTAAAAGAAACATTAATCATATTACAAATATTTATAAAATGGCGTCTAGAGAGTTTACAAACTATCGATAATAAATTATAGAAATCATACTTCTGGATAAATCCTGACGTTAAATTTACACTAGCTAACGTTTCGCTGATCATCCTAACAGGTTCTTCAGAGCAACTTTGTGTGACCGCTGTTAAACTAAAACTAACAATATTGCTGTATACGTGTCTTATATACCTGCAACACTAGACTGCGCATAACTTGTCATTACGTGCTTGGCGGGTATGGACGGGAGGTGACATCGTTGATAACTATATGCCAAATGGGTGAAAGATATAGACCCGTATCGCGATTTGAATGCGTTATTTATTTAAAAATGTCTCTGATTTTACGTTGCTAAAAGAAGGGTGTGTTAACCATTAACTTGGATCGATCGATTTGAAGCACAAAAATCATTAAAAGCCAATCCTAATGTCACTATACTTTAAAGAGATAAAATGCAACAGAGGTGATGAATACACAAGACCATCAAGAAAAGGCTAATAATATTTTAACAGACAGCTCGAAAAATCAACTAAGATTTAACGACATCAATAGGAAGATCAGTTACCAAATTAATAAAACAGTTATCAATCTCAGACGACGCTCATTAGATTCTACAATTCCTTGTTTCTATGCCCTCCGATAAACCGAATGTCCCAAATCGCCCAATAGTTCTCAGAAAACAATCTAAGCACACACATATAATAATAATAATAGCCTTTATTGCCAAACAGATGTCTCCCTTAACAAAGCCAAATTATCGTACAATATGTAATTTCACAAAGCAAAACCAAAATACACTGCTCAAAAAAATTAAAGGAACACTATTGCATAACCCTGTAATTTTTTGGCTTGCTGTTATTAACAAATGAAAATTATATTTTCATAATGGATTTACATTTTACGTTTGTGATTTGTTAAAAAATAAACGTGTTTATGCTCATTTATTCGAGATAAGTTTAATATTCCACAGCAAGTACAAAAAATAAAGTGATTAGGAAAATATTCACATTTAGGTTTTATGTCGCGGCAGGCTTAGAGAGCGTCATCGGGCAACGGCATGACAGTTTGTAGTTGTTGAATTCATTATCTGTCAAAATGAAAGATCTTAGCGAGATAGAAGTCACTCGTGCTCTAGCTTTAGTTGAAATTGGTGTAAAAAATCGACAAGTAGCTAGAAATTTTAATCGCAGTATGACAGTGTGTAAACTCACTATAGAGAGACTAGACGATATAAAAGACAAACCGGATAAGGTCGGAATCGCAAAACTACACAAATTCAGGACCGATATTTAGTAGTTTCTTCTTTGCGAAAACGAATAGCGACAGCAAAAGACCTTCAAAGTACACTTAGGATGGCTCATCAGGTAACCATTTCTAACCAGACTGTTAGAAACAGGTTACGGGAAGGAGATTTAAAACCAAGAAGGCTGGTACGAAAACCTGTTTTAACTCGACATCATAAAACTAGGCGATTAAACTTTGCTCGTGAACATTTAGGATGGCAACTTCGACAGGCCAGTACTTTTTACAGACGCATCAAGATTTCATCTCACTCGTTGTGATGACCGATTGCGTGTGTATAGACGTCCGAATGAACGATAATCCACTACTGCTGCACAAGAAGTATCCAGATTTGGAGATGGTCCGATAATGGTCTGAGGTGGAATAAGTTTGGACGCCAAAACCGATCTTGTAGTGATACTGGGAAGTCTTACAGCTGCAAGATATATGGATATCAGTCTGTTAGATCAGGTTATTCCTGCAACATATGGTATAGGCCCTGATTTTCTTTTCAGGGAGGATAATGCAAGGCCTGATACTGCTGCGATTACTATAGATTTTCTTAACGAGCATGAAATTCGTAAAATGGATTGGCCAGCGATAAGCCCTGACGTCAATCCAATTGAACCGTTGTCGGATATATTGGACAGACGTGTTCGATGTCGTCCAAATCCACCTCAAACCCTTCAGCAATTAACAGAAGCCCTAATCGAAGAGTGGGACAGTATATCACAGGAAGACATTCGAAGGCTATATGAGAAGTATGCCAAGAAGATGCCAAATAGTCATTCGTGCTGCTGGAGAGCACACGCGATACTAAAACACATTGGTTTTCAGATATCGGAACATTGCCATTTGAAAAATGTTTTCTTTTAATTTTGCTATTGGCACTTTTTTTTAAATGTTGATCTTAGTTTGCAAATAAAGGATTAGTTTCATAGTCTGCACCTGATACTATTCAGGATTTAATGGGGGAAATAATATTACTCCACTAAATCTCAACTACTTTTGACAATTCAGACATGTTTGGACCATATCATCCTCAGTGTTACACATTGAAGTTTATTAGAAAAAAGGAAAGTTGTTTAAACATATTTTAGATAATCAAAACATGTAAAAAGTTAAGATAATGAAATTTAGTGGAGAGGGCAGTAATATAATTTCCCTCAAATTGAAACTTCTTTCCAAATCTTCAGGATTTTCAACAATGTAAATTATATATTCTAATATCCGGTTAACAATAGAAATTGAAGGAAACAACAAGTTGCCATTCATAGACCTTTTTATTAGTCGTAAACCAAATATTCAGTAAGTAGGAAGCCAACGCACACACTGACATGTATCTCTACGCTCATTCATATCACCAGCCAGCGCAAAAGTCATCCGTAATAAATTCATTAATTCATTGTGCATTTTCTCTCAGAACCTGAATCTCTTGTATTGAACCTAGCATCTTACATCTGTTCTACTCTCCAATAACTATAAATTAAAACTTGAAGAAGTAGTGCTTTTATAAATTAAAAGATATCCGAAAGTCTATAGGAAATATAAATCACCTACTTCAAACACCGATAATAGTCGTGAGTCTCAGGCCTCAGCTGCTCAAGTCGTTCTTCCATATTGTCACGAGCACAGATTTCAAAATAATTAATACATAATAATAGTAATCTTTAGTCAGTAAGTAACGCTCATACAATACTCAGTATATATAAACAACATACAGTTACTCCTTGAAAAGGCAGAAGTGCAACTGGCAAACTTGGCCTGCAAGCTGTTTTAAACACTCAACCTTATACACAAAAAGACAACACACATAGCTCTCTAATTACGAAAATTCATACATACAAATTATACAAAACAAACATTTATATACTGATTAAGTGAGACTACGCTTAAGGTGCTTCGAGAATGTAGAAATTGAACTAGCTTTGCATTGAGGGGAGAGGGCATTATATAACCTTGCTATATAAAATGTAAAGCTTCTCTCAAATATACCAGTTCGATGAACAGGCGGTGTTAAGCTGCCTCTAAAACGTAAATTCAAGTTGACGTCTGTGCGAAACGTAATTCTTCTATAAAATAAATATAAATAATAACTAAATAACAAACCCCAGATGTTCGATGGAAAAATATAAAAATATAAATTTCCTGTTTAGTCTAGTTTATCTAGATCATTATGGTTCGAGAAACTCGATCCTTGCCTCTTACTCTCCGCTTTCAAGGGTAATCATAAATTATACGAAAATGCAAACGTAGCTGGTTTTGCAATTCACCCTTCCAAACCAATTGTAAAACGCACCATGAGCAAGTCTGACCACCACAAGAAAAGGAACCTGAAGTAGGGGTGGCTGCGCAATATTATTATTATGTTAATAACCAATTAGCATAAAGAAATCAGGAAACCATCTTAGATTCAATCCAACCTCCCTCATTATCATTGGTCACATAGGGAGGATTTAAGCGCAAGATTGTTTAAGAGAGGAATAACCCTTTTATTATCCTGTCCAGTGAAATAAGCTTTTTAGTTGTTTCCTAAGTTTTATAAGGATCAAACTAATAGTAAGAAACCTGAAGGCAGTAAAATGTGAACCATAGTGCAACTTGACCGTATGTGGTCTTATGTAAGTAATATTATTTGTATTCTATTATTATAACTCATATATTCTCTAATTTAAGTTTCATCATTTTGTAAACTCTTCTCGACTTTAACTTATTCTATTTAAACTTGATATTCGGTGTTTCAATCTTTTAGATAAGGTCCTTGTTTTCAATGCCCTTATAGTTCACGTTAAACCTAAACGTGACAATATGTACAAGGTATAACTGACCGTATCTCTAAATCTTGAAAAACTATAATATTAAGTCTAGATTCGCAACATGGTCAAAAGTATCTGCTTATTTAAGACCGTACCCCCCTCGAAGCATCTGGTGTATTGTATAAGGTATCATGAACATGTGGTAAAGAGTATATTGGAGAAACAGGTAGCAAAGTGTCAACCCGTTTAAACGAACATGAAAAGTCGGTCAGACTCGGAATATATCCACATCAGCACTCGCTGAACATTTTGTAGAAACTATACTTAGATGTCAAGAACTGGTTATTAAACAAAGGATTAATATTGAACGAAGGAAAACCCAAAATTCTGTTATTCAGAACCAAATTGTCATCTGTAAATAGGCCAGAAAGTATCAGCGTACGCTGAAGATTCTTTATTTTGCAAATTTCGAGTCGGTTCTTAGATATGGCATCATTTTCTGGGGCGCAAGTAGCAATATTGGTTCGCTGTTTGTCGTTCAAAAGAGGGTGATTCGCATTGTGAAGAATATGAAATATGGTGAATCATGCAGATCAATATTTAAGACGGAAGGAATCATGACAATTTATGTACTGTATATATATATATATATATATATATATATATATATATATATATATATATATATATGAATGTTTATTATTCTACTTTCGACACAAGCACTATTTTATGGTCATGGTACACGAGCTTTGAACTTGGACTACCCGCAGCATCGGCTCACAATAACAGAAAAAAGTCCAGGATATGCATGCGTGAAATTTTATAATAAGCTGCCTGAGAGTTCTAAGCGGATCACAAACCTAAAACATTTTAAATATAGTGTAAAGAGAATGCTATTGGAATTAGAACCATATAGTATGTATGATTATTTAAGTATGTAAACTGTATTCTTTCTTTTTGACGTCATTTGATATCATGCTTTGTAAACATGTATTGAAATAAAGTTATTATTACTATTATACACAAGATTATATTCGAAAATGTCAAATTGATTGTTAATACACCCTCCTATTATCAACGTAAAATCAGAGTGTCAATAGAAATTTTCAAACAACCAATAAACTTAAATCGCGATACGAGTCTATATCTGTCGCCCATTTGGCATTGAGTTATCAACGATGTCACCTCCCCTCCATCACCCCCAACCACGTATCAACAAGTAATGCGTATAACCGGTGTAGCAGATATATAAGGCACGTACACAGCAATATTGGTTAGGATCAGTTTAACCGCGTTCGCGCAAAGTTGTTTTGAAAAGCTGATAGGATGATCAGCGAAACGTTAGCTAGTATAAATTTGACGCAGGATTTATCCAGAAGCATTGTTTCCTATAAATTTAGTTACCTGTAGAAATTTTCTGTTTAAAAAATAATAGTGACCAGATAAAAATACACATACCTATTTTTTCTTTCATATCTTTCACCAGAACTTGATCAATGTTGTATTCAGTTCTATTATTCCTGTAATTATCAAGTTGGTCATTAATTGGATTTCACACATGTCAATGTTAAAAATTAAACAGTAAGGTATAGAAAATGACAAGATAACGTTAATGTTATGCAGTGAAAGTAATAATTTAAAATTCATTGTTTTTAGTATAGGTAAACCAAAAAATAATTTCGATAACGCCTGTAAAATTAAACCTGAATACAATAGGTGTTATGAGAAACAATAATTAGGAATATTTCGTTGTGTCATCGCCAAGGTTTTAATTCATAATAACAATAGAATTTTAAATACATAACTCCGTAAAGGAGTTCGAAAGCATTATAATTAATTATTCAACAAAAATATCATAACATTAATTCTGTGAATTGATCCATCATTTGGAAGCGATAGTCGTACTTTAACTTTTAAAGAAAAAAATCTCAATCTCGTGTTCGTGGAATGTATGGATAGTCCGAACCCCCTATAATCCGAAATACTCTATAAACCCTGAATTCTATAGTCCGAATTACTCTGTACGTGAGCGCGCTTCTACGAAAACATGATGCAACATGCAACTTCGTTGCAAGTTTGTTTCACTTGCGCGTGGTTTGATTGTTACATAAGTTGTTTTGTATGTTATACGCTGCGTGAATTTAATTTAAACCATGACCTCTAAACGCAAGCATGTCACATTAACCTTTGAACAAAAGACTGAAATCATACATCATTTTCAGCACTTCGCCTTTCCTACGCAAACTGACTCGCGTTTGCACCGCTAGCCTTTTCATATGCAATTACTGCCATCTCGAAGTGATCGGAATACACTAGCCAGAACCAGAACGTTCTCCAACCAACGCGGAAATTCCCAAATATTTAGTTACAACTAATGCCACCCGTTAGTGGGTAGCTGAAATAGATAGGACATAGTATCACTACTCGCTACTAGATGTCAGAATACACAAAGCAATTGATATGCAAAAAATCGCATGTTTGCTTAAGTCGTGCACTCTGCGACTAGTCTAGAATTTTGAAATATAGTTAAGGGCAGAAAAATTAAAACTGTTTTGGCCCTGAACATACTGAAAAAATCATTATGGCCCCAAGGCTTCAAAGTTTGGAGACCCCTGATTTAAATAATAAAGTGGCTTGATACTTATCAGAAAATAACAAAGTCGGGTCCACAAACGTACTAAAGTACAACATTTTATATTTTATGCACTCTAAGCATGTCTCTTTCGTTCGACTCTTCGCCAGGACGACACACTGTTTTTATATTATCTTTGAACGACGAGGTTGCCACTGTTAAAATATTTCGCCCACCTCAATATTAATTATATTTTTTGACATTGACATTAACTTCGTTCCCATAACAACATGAGTGTTTTTTTATCACAGCTGACTATTAATTTTATAAAAATTTATTGAATTTTAAATTTAGCAAAAATATATTCAGTAATTTACGTGGGATAGAAAAAAGATAGAGACTTCCGGTTTTCATTGTTTTCTATATTTTTACATGCTCTTTTCATCTAGTGAATCCTCATAGTCCATTTGACTTTTCTAAGAAAATTGACAAAATCAGAAACATTGTTGTATAGCTCCATCTAGCGGCTATATACAGGGTTATTCACGCCATACGACACAGAATAGTATGGCTAAACTATTTAATTTCCTAAAAGTTTTATTCATGGGTTCGATAAAAATGATTTATGGCTACATTTTAAAAATATTGTGAATCTATACAGGGTGTCCCAAATATAAGAAATTAGCCATAGTTGTTTTTTTTAAATGGAATGCCCTGTATATGAATATATTTTTAGCTTCCCAGTTCAAAATAAACCTAACTTTCATTAAAGTATATCTCACCTAAACCTGACAGTTTTTTAAATATTTTAATTTTTATAAAAATATAGACATAATTTGAAAGAAAAAATTCACACCTATTCGTTTGTTCTTTTTAAGCCAGTCTGGGCTGATAAATATACCCACTCATCTCTTGTTACGCCAAATATAAAAACCCCCAATACTAAATACAGGGTGCCCAACAATATAAGTTAGATGAACGTAAAGTTTAATTCTAAATAACTTGTTTATTTCAAATGGAACACCCGGTATATGAGGTCAAAATTAGATGCACAAAGTAATTATTGTCTGTCAAATATTATAATACTTTCCTATGGATAACTCTTGACGTTTTCGTGGAAAATGCTATGTTCATAATATTAGGCGAATTTTTAATTGAATCTCTTAGTTTCATGTAGACCACCCTCTATTTGATGATGCAAAAATTAAAGTTAAAGAAGAGTTTTCCTATAGATATGTAATATCTTTAATTTTGGATGGAAGAGGCACACATATTGGTAATAATAGGAAGAATTTTCAAAATTATAATATTTGTCAAGTCAGCCATGAGAATTTGAGAACACAGAATATATTTTTTTAAATTTTATATTTACTGTCAAATAGTCTGTTGAGAATTCTTACCTAAGAGTTGTGAATTTTTCATAAAACAGTTTTTAATCAAAAACGCGATCCTATTCCAAAGGAGAAAGAATAGACATGGTTTTTCGTCTGTTAAGGCAGTTTAACGAAAGATACCAACCAAACACAGTGCAACTGCATCAAGAACTTTTCAATATTGATTTTAAATCGTGTTGCATTTGGTACATGGGCAGGAACAAAATAATCGAAAATGAAAACTTTTTTAATAGAGGGGATGAAGGAGCAAATAATCGAAGCATTTATTATAAAATTTATCAATAGTTATGTATCTCTTGTTATTTAATTTAAGTTAAAACTGTATTTATTTATTATGTTATTGTTTAAATATATGGTTTGTCAAATTCTCATGGCTGACTTGACAAATATTATAAATTTGAAAAATTCTTCCTAATACTACCAATATGTGGTTTTTCCATGCCAAATTAAAAATATACATATCTATAGGAAAACCTTATAGTGTTTAATAGATAATTAATATCAACATCATCAAATACAGGGTGGTCTACATGAAATTAACAGGTTCAATTAAAAATTCGCCTTATTATATGAATATGTGCATTTTCCACGAAAACGTAAAGAGTTATCCATAAGAAAGTATTATAATATTTGACAGATAATTACTTTGTGCATCTAATTTTGACCTCATATATTGGGTGTTCCATTTGAAATAAACAAGTTATTTGGAATTAAACTTTACGTTCATATAATAACTTATATGTATTTAGTATTGGGGTTTTTTATATTTGGCGCAACAGGTGATGAGTGGGTATATTTATCAACCTAGACTGACTTAAAAAGAACAAACGAATAGATGTGAATTTTTCCATTCAAATGATGTCTATATTTTTATAAAAATTAAAATATTTAAAAAATTGTCAGGTTTAGGTAAGATGTACGTTAATGAAAGTTAGGTTTATTTTGAACGGGGAAGCTAAAAATATATTCATATACAGCATTCCATTTAAAAAAACACAACTATGGTTCAATTCTTATATTTGGGACATCCTCTATAGATTCACAATATTTTTAAAATGTAGCCATAAATCATTTTTATCGAACCCATGAATAAAACTTTTAGGAAATTAAATAGTTTAGCCACACTATTCCGTGTCGTATGGCGTGAATAACCCTGTATAAAAAATAAATAAAAGTAACTTTTTTGATACTCCCAAACATTACCTTTATACTGAACTTAATTTTATTAAAATCGGACTATCCATCAGAAAGTTAGATTATATGTTTACAAACCAACATTCTCCGGCTCCTCCACCATTTATTTAAGAAGATAGTGAAAAAAGGTTTATATGAAAAAGTTTTAGAATTGTAGTTAGATCATTCTCATTAAGTTAAACACTTACGTAATATAAATATATTTTGAAGTAAACAGTGGTTTTCAATTTAGAGTTAGATTTACGCCCTCTAGCAGACATTTTAGAAAACTAAAACTATTCTCCAACGATTTCCCTTGCCCGCTTTTACTAAAAAAAAATATTCCTTAAACCGTACCATTATTAGTTTTCGAGATAGAGCCGGCGTCCTTTCTTATCTGGTAACCCGGTACATTATTTGTAACATGCGCCAATATCATTTAACAATGTTGGTAAACAACCAATAAAATTATTTCTTTTAAGATCGTACGATATGTTCCGCATCTTCTTAAATTAAAAACGGTGTAGGTAGAATTCATATAGTATGTACTCGTACTTCAAGATATGGTGTATTTTTAGTAACCTCTGTATGGGATTAGTAATTTCTAAATAAAAACGTGTAAATATGTAAATTAAAGAAAACGAACGATATTTCAATTTACATAATAAATTAGTTTGTTTCGATTTTCTTCATATTATTCCTTACCTTCTTGATTTTTTTACACATCCTAACGTTACAAAACTATTCAATGCATTAGTCAATACATCCAATGATAAACAGTATGGATGAATGAATTTGGTACTTGTATTAAATGATAATTCAAGAATTTCTTGAGTTTTGGCTAAGATGCTTTTCTCATCACATGTCGACGGTGCTTTCTAAAACATAAGAAATAACATTTTAAAAGGGTATATTATAAAAAAATTACTAGTTACTCATTCGTACCTCTAATACATGGCAAGTAACCAAATATGAGAAAATGAACGGCTCAATACTGCTAAGTAATACTGTTTCTAATTGTTTGTCACTTTTTAAAAAATATCTGAAGTTCGATGCTTCGATTACATTCAATTTTTCCAAATGCTCGATTGCTTTATCATATTCCTAAAATAAATAAATGATTTAATACAATATAATTAGCAGCAAACATTCAACACCAAGCAATATCTAAAGGAAGTGCCTTTCCTACTCAAATTACACATTTTTAACAGAATATTTACAGCAAGTAAGCAACACATATTTCGACAATTCGTGTACTGTAACATGTACATCTTGCTGAAAACAGGAATATTAGTATCATAAATGTATACACCGAAACTCTATGACACTATAAATACATTCAAGTATACATTTTAAAAATATGTCTTAGGAATAATCAAAAATATATTTCTAATGAAATCTAGCTATATGTAATTGTCAAATGTATATTTAAGAATTAAAAAACCTAATAATACCATTTCTGGGCGACTAGCACCTGAAGCACAGCATTAATAAGTACAGCATTCCGTCTCCACGTTCGCACTTTGAAAAAAAGTGTGACGTAAGATGCCGCCATTTTGGGTTACAAAACAGGTCCTGACTAAGAATAATTATAGTTTTTGGTTTCTAACCACAGTACTGTATTTTTATTTTTGTAAAAATATTTAAGTACATAATAATATCGCTGTCAATTTCAGAAATATTTGTGGTGTGTCATAGTGATTGAAAACAACCTTGAGTGGTGTTATCAGTTAAATGTTGACATGATTGGGTGATTTTTAATAATAATAATAATAAACACAACAATAATAAAGATTTTATTAGTGAAAAAAAGACATTTTTACAAAAGTTGAAGCAGTGCTTCCTAACTTAACCTAAATTTAACTTTTATTTTGTTTGTTGAATTGATATATCTAATTTTTTTTCTGTAATGGTCGATAATTCGAAAAGCTGAAGTCTCCATGGGTTATTGTTTTTTTTAATATAACAATTTTTTTTTATTTTGTTAAGTTATAGTAAACGCTTTATTTAATATTTAATATTTTTTAACTAATATAAAACGTGATAGCCCTTATTCACTGTAATCTTCAACGAAAATGAGTAAAAGTTCGTACGTATCTCCTCCGATGATAAGCAATTGTAAAATATGTGTTTTAACATACAGTTAAATATTGAGAATAGGGGGTAGGCTACTTTTGGTGAGGCTGCTTTGAAGGGAAACATTTTTAAAATAGTTCCTAAATCGTCACATTTGTCATTAAAGTAAAGTCAGTAGAAAAGAAAATAGATTTGTGTGTTACTCTTATGGAATCTACTCGCTTAAACAACATACGAACTTACAATGCTTTGAATATCGTTGTAGTGAGTTAAACGGGTAGTTTAATTCACAAATTACAACAACAGCAACTTTAAAGGCAAATTTTGGCAGACTTCTTGAAACTTTATAATGATATTGTCAATAAAATAACAACTAGCCACGCGACAACTTGTGTTTATGTTTCACTTGTATTTAGTTTAAAAACATATTAGATACTGTCATTTTGTAATATAAATTTTACGGTTATACAAATAGTTGTTATAAACGTAAAATTATGTAGTATTTATCTTAATTTTTACTTATTACTCACTTAACAGGATCTTTGGGGAAGCGAAAAAAATGTTTAGAGCAAGTGTACCGCTTATTGGGACAACATTTTGCAACACACACATGTCCTCCGTGATTATTCATTGTATGAATCCCAAGACACGTTAATAAAAATAAAATCCTTTTAATTCTCACGAACACTATACCAAAAACACAAAACACAGATTTAGATTTAAACACAATATTTATTGAACACAGTAGTGAACTGTATCTATCTACGTCAATGCGATTATTTTGACGTTGTAACCCATAATGGCGGCATGCGCGACGATATGCGCAGGACGGCTTGCAAACGTGAAATGGTGAAAGACAGAATACTGTATTATTTATTATACTGTGCCTGAAGTGTGATCCAAGCAGAGATACAGGGCGTCCGAAAAGTGCTGCACCGACATTAACTCCAAAATTTTAAATGAAACACCCTACGTATTTTTGGAGTAAACAAAGGTGCCTTTCATAAGACTCCCTATTCGAATTGTGTGTAATTTATAATTTAAGATTATGTATTTTTAAACATATTTAAGACCTCAGCAAACAATGTCTTGTGCAATATCTAATAGTTCATGAAATAATTCGAAATATATTGTGCGATACATTTTTATGTTAAGCAACTCGGAAATTCCCAAATTTATATATTCACAACACTTTAGATGCCTTTAAAACTTCAAGAAACTTTTGTATTAATTTAATGAATGCATTTAGAGATATCATATAAAGAATGTGCTGACATTCTGTAAATTATTCTGAGGCTAATTCCATTTTTTAAAACGAGTCGTTGTGTTACAGCCATACCGAGGTAATTTTTTCCCTAATTCATCTGACTATGGTTTATTTTTCAATCGATGCAACTCATCAAAATATATGTTAACTTTCACAAATATAGGGTGTTTTGATTTAGATCCTGTTGTATCCTTTGTCTGAACTGGAATTATTGGTACGAATACAACAATAAACCGTTGTATTGATTGTATTAATAATACGCAATTTATCAGGGCAATATTGTTACTTATTCAAAAAAATTAAAGTAGCTACTTTTCAACAAGAAGTACGACCAAAAATAATTAACCTTAGAAATATATTAGCTGGTTTCCTATGTATAGTTTTCCATTTATAGATCGATCCGGTTCCCGGTAACACTCTGATACAATAAAATATTCAAAATCAGGCTGACTAGTTATTTTTGTATGTAATATATGGATGAAACTCACCGCCATAGGTTAGAAGAATGGAATACAGTTCTAAAAATCGGTGAATAATAATGGCACATCAAATGTAAATGGGGTAGGCGTCAGGCCTAAGGTACCTAAGTGAGTCCGGTTTCAGATACGCACGTATTGATTATTACTTTTTATGTTTTACTTTTATTAGGAGCTAACGTAAAACTTTTGAAACAAGGGGATATATAACGTCTGCGGAAAATATATATTTTTCCCACAAAAGCTTAAATTTGTACTTTAAAGACATGAATGACGATAACAAAGTTCTTTTAATGTAAGTCCTGTAAAATCCTAAAAAATAATCAATACAACGCATCATTCGTATCTAGAATGACGGTAGCATTGGGTAACTGTCACCAATATCTAAATACAAACACATATGCGGCAATCATAACTAACTATATAACTTTTTAAGTTAATTGAAGCAAACCTACATAATTTGTAATTACTCGCAGACCAAACTATTAAAATAAATACAAAAAATAAAAGGTATTATTAATAAAACAAATGCACACAAAAACAAACAAAAACTATATAGAAAATAAAAATAATAGACCCACCGTTTCTTCCCAATCTCCATAAGTTAGGAATTCTAATAAGAAAAGTGTTCTTAAGAAGTGGTAATGCGCAAATAGTTCATCTACGAAACAAGAAAATAAAGTTTAGTACCTAGTGTTATCTAGAGTGTTGTTCAATCAGAAAACTGCATATTAAATATATCTTACTTCTATACACAACAGCAAAAAGCGAATATAGTAACATTCTGAATGATATTTAGGGCTTTGAGTTTTATATAATGTCACATATCTATAGATTTCTTGTCAAATTGAACCTTTTCGTTAGTTACTTCAATTTAAACATCAGATTTAACTTCGTTAGATGTTATGTGTATTCCACGCTACTATATGGAGTTGAGGCCTGGACGCTAAAAGTCAGCAGTATTCACAAGATGGAAGCACATTTGAGATGTGGGCATATCGCAGAATGCTGCGTATTCCATGGACCGATCATATCACCAATCAAATGGTCTTACATCGGATTAACAAGGATCGAACAATTCTCGACACCATAAAAAAGCGAAAGACTGCGAACCTTGGCCATGTCATGAGACAGATCAAGTACAGATTCCTGCAACTGATTATGGAGGGAAAACGTGGTCGTGGACGTAGACAGTGCTCTTGGCTGAAAAACATAAGGGATTGGACAGGCTTAGATTCAAACTCCCTGCTAAGAAGAGCCCGAGACAGAGATGAATTTGCCATAATTGTTGCCGATCTTCATTGAATGGAAAACTTGCTTATTTCAAATGGAACACCCTATATGTATATTATTACAGTTTTGGCTTCTACGTAAAATGTCAACTTTGTATATCAGGTCCTATACCTAAGTCTTACCGTTTCTGACTTATTTATGTTTTTATATCAAAATTGACGTTTGTGGGCTCTAAAATCATTAAAAAAATTTCCTATAAGGAATACTTCATTAATTGATTTAGATATTATTTATATCTCAAAGATAGTCATTTTGTGAGAACTTGGAACTGTTTTGGTAAATATTAATACAGGGTATGCAAAATTTCACATCAAACATGAAAATGAGAAAACTCTCAAAAGTCAATATTTTTAAATAGAAACCCCAATATTTTATAGTTATATATTATTAAGCATTAAAATAAGGGTAAATTTGTATAAGGTTTTATATCTCTAAAGTGTTTAATATATATCAATTGATGCTTTTTAGGTTATTCAACGGCCAGATCGATTAATGTTCCACAATATAATGTAAGATTCCCAATATTTAATCAGAAACCCTCAAAGACATCAAACTACGAGAGTAGAGCGCCGATAACAATGGCCTAGAGTTTGTCAAATGAATACAAATTTTATGAAAGCGTTAGTTATTTTGATGTAAAGCTTATTACGTTTAAGAAAATGTTGTGTAGTGTTATTAATATGTAATTATGAATTTATTGTGATTTTATTGTTATTGGTTTGCCTTGTAATTGGGTGTACGCCTGTGAGGCAAATAAAGCATTATTTATTTAAAATGACTATTTTTGAGATAGAAATAGTATCTAAATCAATTAATGGAGTTTTCTTTATAGGAAAATGTTATAATGATTTTAGAGCCCGCAAACGTCATTTTTGACATAAAAAAGACCGACACGGTAAGAATTAGGTCTAAGAACATGAAACAATGTTATGTTGAAATTTTACGTAGAATCTAAAACTGGAATAATGTATACGGTGTTCCGTTTGAAATAAGCAAGTTGAGATCTACTTGTGTCATTAACTTATAACTATTTTACCTCATATGCCCCCGTCGACATAGTTATACTGCCAAATTCTCGAACTTCTCCTATGTATAGTTTTCTATATACAGATCGTTTGGTTCCCGGTGGGACAACCTGTATGTGTCGTAATTGTGAGTTGGTAGTTTATAGGATTATTAGTTCAATGATTCTCCAACTCGAGTGACCGGCATACTCAGCAGTAAATTTTAACTACTCAAACGTTGAGAAGTAATTCTACAAGACGACGCCTAAGAACGTCGATGACAGTTATTCAATTAATACCTTCGGGTTTACGAAATAATACCCTTTTATGAAACACCAAAAATTTTCCGTGCAGCATTGTCTTGTAAGTGTTTTTATTTAACATAAAAATACCAAATGTTCATAGTAATCCTCAAATTCTAAATATAGGCATTCATTAATTCTTTATCCATCTGTCAATTAAGTCTTTTGACAAAAATGTATATCACTTTCTTTCCTTTTGAGAGAAGATAAAGTATTGTTACTATATTGCTTTTTCGAGTTAAGGTTAACTTTTTATTTTAAGAGCTTTTTTGATTAAACAAATAAAAAATATACACGCCAATTATTTATCTGATCTATGTCTACTATGGCATTTGTAAATGGACTACGGTACACTAATCATTAACAGCTTACAATATTTTTTTTATAATTTCATCATAAGCATGTGTTTCAAAGATTTCTTTGAAAAAAAAATAAAACAGGGTTTTCATTCTAAAGTTCATTACTTAAACTGATTGTCATCATATCACAAACACGGCATTTTTATTAAATACACTAGTATGCATAATAGCAATCTTTCATATAGTTTCAACTAATTTTAATACTCGTATACATACCCCTGTTTAGTCCTGGAAAACATTTCAATACAATCACAACAACAGCAATGTCAATAAGATAACATAATGTTGGATTAATATACAATTGTAGTGTGACAAATGGTATACTATAGGACATTGTCTTCTCACATAAGGCATGTGCTTTAAGTTTTGAAGGGTTGATTTTGTCTAACACTATATTATTTGAAACTAAACACAATCTGCCGTCAGCAGATATTTTGATTAAATTGTTATGAACCACCAAACATTCTTCCAAACCTCTGCTAATATTCTGTTCATAAATAAATGCACCTAGAGCTTCCAAAAGAGACTTCATCCAATGCAACTCTTTAATGAGCTCTGGCACTGTTAATGGTTCTGCGCCTAAAGTTAAATTATTATTCAAAATTAAACAAACTAAATTAAATGTGGTTAGCACTGCTGACTCTTGTTGGCGTCGAACAATCTTGTATGCTAATGGTGGTATCAGTGATTTCTCGGTCTCTGTAAGCTCTTGCTGATTCAATGCGGCTAAATTATGTACCGATCTATCTAAGGCACTACCAAAAAATTCTTTAGCAGATATTGGTTTGTCCACATGAAAATAAATATTTCCAAATGATTCTTTTATTATTTTCAAAGACTTGAAGAAGCTCTGCAAATAAATAATTTAAATTATTAATACCTACATAAAATCGCACCTCAAAAGTTCTTAATATTATAGTTTCATAAGTAGTGGGACACATCTCGACTAGATAAAGAAAGTTGCCATTTGGTACGTCACTGTGGAATAACCAAAGTTCTTATTAAATCTCTGGGAATAACCAACAGGCAATTTAAATTGATTAGGCTCCATATTATAAAACTAGCGAAAGTTGTAAGCCCTAATAATTGTTGTGTTGTTTACTTTTTCATGTTGAACTTCTATCATGTTTATTGATGACTTTTTCTGCAAATGCTTATATCACAGTATACAGACAGTAAGACGACTCTCCAAAATAAGAAGTACGCGTGTATACTGCTGCGCACATTCTTAGCACGCAAGCATCAGTTCTTATCTTGCCGTTGATGAGTGTGTGAACAGGGCGGTACTAGATATATTCTTGTGTTATACTTGTGTGTTGTGATTTTAACAAGACAAGACATGATACATTCGGGGACCGAAAATTGCGAAACGGACGAAAATAATATTTTGCTAAAAATAACAGATATGCCGATTCCTATCGATGAAAAAGTAGGTTTTCGGTCTATATGTGACAACAATAATAATAATAATCTTTATTGGTGTATACACACAATTTACACAGCATTACACAAGGTGGTAGAACAACCTGCCCTAAAACCAAACTGCCTAGCGTTGAAAAGGTTGTATCTATTCAAAAAATCCACAATTTTGCCTTTAGAGCCTTCTCTAAGACTTTTCCAAGAATTGGTACTATTGATATAGGCCTATAATTCGCTTTGTCATCAACTGAGCTCTTTTTATGGACAGGGATCACTTTCGAAGATTTAAGTATGGATGGAAAAACAAATTGTTCCAGACACAGATTAAATAATTTAGTGCGTGGAACCAAAATGTCGTGAATAATGCACTTTAGTATTTTACTGTTCAAACCAAAGACATCCTTACAATTATTACTCTTCAACTTGCGAACAATATCACGAACTTCAACGAACGATAAATTCCCGAAATGTAACTCCTCGATGGGAAAGCAAATATCAGCTGAGTCAAGGTAATCAATAAAGCTTCTGGTTGATGTGGGCACCTTACTTATAATGTCCTGTACTGATTCAATAAAAAAAGAGTTAGACTCATTGGCGTTGATTCTAGCTCCCTGTTCCTGCTTATTTTACGTTCCCCATTTATAATTTGCCACATGGCCCTAACAGGATTTGAAGAACTATTTATGAAATTGTTGATTGAGTACAGCTTAGTCCTTCTAATAGCAGATTTATATTGCGATCTGTATTGCCTCATTTGATCATTTGAATCAGGGGAAGTCAAACTTCAGGGCGTCGCCCATAAACAGCAGACGTTCTCTCATATCACGGAGGTCGTCATTAAATTAATTGTGTTAGACACAGACTTTCAAAAAAATGATATTCTGCAAAAGAACTTTACGAGATCTATTTGTGGATATATAATTAATAAATGTATAAACCGACACACATGTGAAGGTTGCGAAGCGTATGCAAGAGAATATTTGGATGATACAGCCCTATTTTGTTACCTGATGGCTTATAACCACACAGACTTACATCGGTTTGGTAGTTTATATATGCCAAGCCAAAATTTTGTAGATGTTTTTACAGCTATGTAGGTGCATATTCAGAATAATTTTGAAATTCTTGCGCCTAAACGTAATATTGTTGAAGAATTTGTTAATTTGTTCACTTTCATCCCCTTTTACCCATCCCTGTAAAAATTTTCCACATCAATTTGTTCGTAAATTATATGCCAGAATTAGGATATATTACACATTATAACGCATTAATAATAATTTTAAACTACCTCATGCTAATCGAAAAATAATAATTTGGAAACATAATTAAATAAGTTTTATTTTAGCACGTAGTTGAAAATGTTTACAAAATACGAAATATACGAGTATATTGTTTAAGGTGTAAATATGATTAGCATATTTAATTTTACAATATACCTACTTATTTATTTAATATCAGTCTTTTATTACTAGACTTCTCCAACAAAAATTGTTTTATTATAAATATATAAATGATTACGTTTGTTTTTGTATAACATGAGACAACACTATAACAATGTTTAACAGGTGG
Source organism: Apoderus coryli (assembly GCA_911728435.2). NCBI lineage: Eukaryota > Metazoa > Arthropoda > Insecta > Coleoptera > Attelabidae > Apoderus > Apoderus coryli. The sequence goes on along the minus strand of OU452199.1, from coordinate 26,686,089 downwards.
AGCTTCTATCAATTTTTGGACAGGACAGTACTATTGTATAAAGAAACGCAAAAATAAAATAAAAATTTATTCACACTACTGTAATTCGTAAACTAAACGTCCAGTTCACTATCGTTCTTATAATCCACGTCAATAACAAAACACAACCCTTGTAGATATTTCGATACAGGATCTGATTGGGGTCGGAATAGCGCAACGTTCATTCCATTTAACAAAAAAAGGTATCTATTACCGTTTTCGAAATTCCCATACTTATATCTGGGACACCCGGTATAAGATATGACGTAATAATTTTGACAACAAATCAAGGAATACTTACTGAAGTGCTTTCTTTAGGTTTTGGCACACCAAGCAATTCATATGCAAATAAAGTCTCTTCTAGTAATCTATCATAACTTATATTAACTGGTACAAAGAGAATATCCGGAACTTCAGAAAAAAATAATGCCTTGAGTATCATTAAAATAATACCTAAAAATAAACTATTATTAACTCCAAATTAAACATAATACAAGATTTTTTCCCTTACCATATTTTGGCGTAATTGATTTATTGCTTCTACTTCTGGTACCCTCAATAAAAAATTCTATGGGCAAATCACCCTTGGCGGTCAGTTGATGTACGTATTCTTTAAATGTACGCCAGTATAAACTGTCGTCATTATAACTCCTCCGCATAAAAAATGCTCCAGTATCCCTAAGAATTGATCCCATACCCCACATTCCATGGAAATCTGTGATTTGAGATAAATAAATCAACTCTGCGCCTCTACCACATAGAAATTGTTAAAACGTTGATTACTGAAATTTTGTAAAATCATATTGTTGGAGACAACATATTAGAACGATTTTCATTAAAAAAAATCTACTTACTTAGAAGATTGTCACATTCAAAAGTTTTTCAATCAAAATCATTGAGCTTCAAAAATGACCTCAGTTCAAAAGTTTATACTTATATGTTTAGAGATTATGCCAAACTCGATAGCTAAGTAGTAGAAGTAATTAGAAAAAAACCTAAATTGTAATATTTCGAAAAGTCCTTATTTACAAAGATACGGGGTGTTAAAGATAACTGACTGCCTGATGATGATTTTTTTGGAATTAAATTTGCGAAACGAGTAAAGATAAATTAATCAAATGTAGCATATTTATTCACCTAGTTAAATGTCGTAAACTGACATGAAATTGAATAAAAAAGAAATGCCATAGGCGGGTAAACGGGGGGACCCTTGCCGTAATTAAAACCTAACTATTTTTCTTGTGACTTTTATTTTATTTGTGTCAAAAATGTGATAAAATAAAGGTTTCTACATAAAAAAGGCATACCTGTTTTTTCTCGAAAAAAGTTTTCGAGAAATTTGAGTTTAAAAATTTTAGGACAAAACTGGTCCTTAGTACACAGCACCTTTAAGTTTTTCGAGAAAAAAAACAATATGCCTTTTAGTAGATTTTAAAAATCCAACTATTCAGGAGATCGACACAACCGAAATTTTGAAAATTTTGTATGCAGTACTTCATTTCATGACCCCTGGATCCTAAAAATGGCCTCAGTTCAAAAGTTTATATATATATATATATATATATTATATATGGGATATAGAAAACTTTGCGACACGTTCTAGGCCGCATTTTTTGACCAATCGAAACAAAATTTAAAAAATCGGCTAGGTCATGGAATCGCGTGAATTCGTTGGCGATTGTAATCGGAGAGCTAATTTCAAAATGGCGGTCTGTCAAAGTTTTAAAAAAATCATATTTTTTTCATTGTTACTAGAAAATACCGATGTTACATATCAAATTATAGAGCACTTAAATCTCTACAATGTTTATTTGGAGAGTTTTTTCATCTCCGGCATATTTAAGTAAATGTAAGTCAATATAAAGTAACAAAAAATAAAAAAAATATCATCACCTGTAATTATTTTGACAAATAAACACCTGTGAAATAACAATAAGACCGTACTTACGTACCTATGTATTATAGTATAATGGGTATTTCAGTAAAAATAACTGTCAATATGACACTTTGGTTATATTTGGCAACTGTCAGAATATTCTATTATTTGTTTATTAATAGTGTGTGTCAGTGGTAGACTAAGTATAAATAAAAAATACATTAATCACAAATCTACTTTTCCGACTGGCTGCCATCTGGATTTTTAGTAGATTTTTAAAAAAAATCTAACTATTCAGGAGATCGACACAACCGAAATTTTGAAAAATTTTTATGCAGTACTTAATTTTATAACCCCTGGATCCTAAAAATGACCTCAGTTCAAATGTTTATATATCTATATATATATATATGGGATATAGAAACTTTGCGTCACGTTCTAGGCCGCATTTTTTGACCAATCGAAACAAAATTTGGTTAAAAAATCGGCTAGGTCATGGAATCGCGTGAGTTCGTTGGCGATTGAAATCGGAGAGCTAATTTCAGAATGGCGGCCTGTCAAAGTTTTAAAAAAATCATATTTTTTTCGTTGTTAATAGAAAATACCGATGTTACATATCAAATGATAGAGCACTTAAATCTCTACAATATTTATTTGGAGAGTTTTTTCATCGCTGGCATATTTAAGTAAATGTAAGTCAATATAAAGTAACAAAAATTAAAAAAAATATCATCACCCGCTATACCTGTAATTATTTTGACAAATAAACACCTGTGAAATAACAATAAGACCGTACTTACGTATGTATTATAGTATAATGGGTATTTCAGTTAAAATAACTGCCAATATGACACTTTGGTTATATTTGGCGAATGTCAGAATATTCCATTATTTGTTTATTAATAGTGGGTGTCAGTGGGACTAAGTATAAATAAAAAATACATAAATCAAAAATCTACTTTTTCGACTGGCTGCCATCGGGATTTTTTTTATGTACAAAAGTTTATTTATAAGGCAAGGGTCCCCCCCGTTTACCCGTCTATGGTCATCCTTTTTTATTCAATTTCAAGTCAGTTTACGACATTTAACTAGGTGAATAAATATGCTACATTTGATTAATTTATCTTTACTCGTTTCGAAAATATTACAAAAAAAAATCGTCTTCAGGCAGTCATCTTTAACACCCTGTATTTTAGTAAATAAGTACTTTTCGAACAATTACAATTTAGGTTTTTTTCATGATGAGACCCAATTCGCTCACAAATTTTGACCACATATTTTAGAAACACCTTGTATAATTACATACGGGGTCATATTTGTCACGACAGTGGGCGTTGTATTTAAACAAACCAAGAAATCCTTCCCCTACCCTGCTGTATAGGGTATGAAGGTATGTGGTGAGTAGACAGTAGACAGAAGATAGGATGGTCCAGACCAGTAATTTACCACTATGCAAGTAGATGACGCCACGCGTTATATGTTTCCTCACTTATGGTTTCGTGATAACTTGACTATATTTCTTGGCATTTCTGTGGTCTAGTAGACCAACCATCACTGATTAGTTTAGGATTGACGAAACGGATGCCTGATGTATGTCTAATGTGCGACGCAAATGACGACCCAACCCAACCATCAGTGAGTACTTTAGAATCGACGAAACGGATGCCTGATGTATGTCTAATGTGCGACGCAAATGCCTGTTTTTTTGTGTTTATATTTAGATAGGAGACTCAATTTTAAGTTCCTTGAAAATAAAAAAATATAGTGTCCCATTTGAAAAAGTCGACTATTTCATATTTCTCTCAAAAATGTATAACTCTAATTCAATATGTGTTACCAGTTACAAAAACCTTATGTATTGGGAAACTGTCGTGAAAATATCAATGCTTCGGACAGTACGTAAATATCGCTTTTTAAATTAAAGCTGTTTTTAGCAACATAAACTAGATTAATAACTCAAAAATTATAAGAGACAAATAATATAGGACATAATATAGCAAATAATGTACCCAAAATTGTCAGCAGTTTCAAAAATATAACATACAGGATTTGTTACATATAGCAACACTGTGCAAGAAACGTTTCGTCAATATAAACATATTCAAGGTTTTATAGCTTCTAAGAAAAAAAACGCAACCCATACAAACATTATCTGTTTGTGACAGAAACTTTCCTCGCAAAAAGCTTGGGCAATCTATCGTCAGCTATTTTTAAATAGCCACTTTTGGATAATTACATTGATCAGCTTAAGTTTTACAAAATCTAATATAAAAACTATCAAATTACATACCCATTCCGGCTGCAATTGCTGGTATTTCCACGTCATAGTTAAAGCAAACATAAGACAACATTATAAAATCGCCATAGCTTCTATGACTGGGTACAAAAACAACAGGACAATTTCCCATTATAGATTTAACCTAAAATCAAATTGATATACCTGAATCAGTGAGTGGCTTATTTTCGATTAGGTTGCAGGTTTTCTCGGTTGAGAGTAAATAGAGAAGGTTGCGGATTTCACAACACTTCTGCTATTTTAAGAAACAAGCTGCCATAAACTCAATATGTATGTTTCTTTTACTTTTTGAGATACAGAGATAAGTTACGTATTCTGCAAAATTCGTATTCATATATAAGCAAATATTTTAAGAGAGAGGTTTTTGGCGACATCTAGCGTGAACAGGCAATATGCCGGGTGAAACACAGTTCACAAACGATGGCCGGACAAGAAGTAACCATTATATCCTATTGCCAACACTAGATGCGCCCGAATCCCCTAGCAGGGAGGCCACGACTCATCATCGACGAAACGGCCGTCTGGTGAAAGCATGGTAGTGTGAAACAAATTTCCAACATAACTGAAAGTCTTGTTGCTTTATGTAACAAGCAATTCTTAAATAAAGCCTCCCTGCTAGGAGATTCGGGCGCATCTAGTGTTGGCAATAGGATATAATGGAGTTGTTACTTCTTGTCCGGCCATCGTTTGTGAACTGTGTTTCACCCGGCATATTGCCTGTTCACGCTAAATGTCGGCAAAAACATCTCTCTCTCAATCATTTCTCGTGCTAGTATAAGCTCTTTGTAAATGTTGGAAATTTGGGTCACACTGCCTGCCGATCACCACTGATGAGTCGTGGATCGACGAAACGGCCGTCTGGTGAAAGCATGGTAGTGTGAAACAAATTTCCAACATAACTGAAAGTCTTGTTGCTTTATGTAACAAGCAATTCTCAAATATTTTAAGTTCTATATTTTCCATTATGCAGATTCCTTCCAGCGTCAGTAGTTTTCATGAAATAACACACTTACATTTAGAGAATAGAATGCCCTTATTAATTATTGTGCAAGGCTTTCGCGACCGTCTACTGGAATTTCATTTATTTATTTATTTATTCACGGACAAAGTCCATTTATACAGCATACAATATAATATAACAAATATAATTCCATGCAATACTACACAAATTCAACAATTTTACAAAACCTAAGAAACTCTAAATTACACAATAAGTAGACAATTTAAACATAATTCAAGTTATACTAAAGCTATTCGCAAGACCCACGCCAGGAATAAAAGGAAAAACCATGATCGTCAACGCCACAGGCATCGATCGACTTACGCAAAACTGCCGTCACGACGCTCACATTTCAAACGGCGAATAAATTCACCTATAGGCGCAAAGAAATCAACGCTTAAGCAAGAATTCGCCATCCTGGCCACTCTAGGGACAAAATTATTTCCTCCGTAATTTGTACGGTGAAATTCCTCATGGAAAAGGTGAGAGTATCTATTGTTCCTAGACGGTACATGAAAATGAATATTGGACAACAAATAAGAAGACGATACCATATTGTTCAAAAGCTTATAAAGTATTAATAGATCTCTGACGACCCTGCGATCACTTAATGTCGTAAGCCCCAGCTCGCTCATCATAGTTCCGTAATCGAACACAAAATCGATAGGACGCGGACTACCAAGCTTAAAGTGAACATACCTAAGGAAACGCCGCTGAACGCTCTCAACTCGGGCAGAATGGCAACCGTATGACGGGGTCCAAACCGCCGAGGCATACTCCAAATGTGGTCTGACAAGCGTCGTGAACAAAATTCTAATAGTATTCACATTACTGAAATCAACCGAGCAACGCTTTATGAAGCCCAACACTTTCAGAGACCTGGAAGTCGAGTGCCTGATGTGATCCACAAAGCTCAAGGAAGTGTCCAGGTAAACTCCCAGATCCTTGACCGAAGATTTGTGTTTTAGGACTGAATGGTCGACAAAATATTCATACAAAAGAGGTCTCCTGGTTCGGTTGAAATTTACGCAAAAGCACTTAGAAACATTTAAAGTCATACCATGCAACTCACACCAATGCACAAATCTCACAACATCCTCCTGCAGAAGATAACAATCTGTGGGACCTCCGATACGCCGGTAACACTTCAGGTCGTCGGCGAAGAGCCTGAATTCACTGTGAATGAAACACTGCTTGATATCATTTATAAATAAGTTAAATAACAATGTCCCGAGGTGAGAACCCTGGGGGACACCAGAAGAAACCGAAATAGGGTCAGAAAGGAAATCACTGAAACGGACTATCTGAGTTCTGCCAGTCAGGTAGCTCTCCAACCATCTCAACAAAGGTGCCGACATGCCAATACACTCCAGCTTGTGAATAAGGAGCCGGTGATTCACGCAGTCGAAGGCCTTGGAAAAATCGGTGTAGATTGCATGAACCTGGTAACCGCCCTCCAAGGCCCGTGACAAATAATGTGTGTATTCCAGAAGATTAAGCTCAGTAGACCGACCGGACTGGAAACCGAACTGTTCATCAATTATAATCGGCTTAAATATAGTTGTTAGATATCTTGTTATTAAACTCTCGAAAAGCTTAGGAATGGAGTTGAGAATACAAACCGGACGGTAATTTGATACGTCACCTCTGTTACCAGATTTGAAAATAGGGGTGATAAAACTCGACTTCCATGCAACCGGAAAGTGGCCCGAGCGAAGAGATAAGTTGAAAATAATTTTAAGGGGTATATCAAGAGAGAAACGACACTTATTGAGGAACAATGGAGGAATCCCATCCGGACCCGCAGACTTCCTTACATTCATTTTACTGAGCACATCGAAAACCTCCGAGACGGAGAAAGTTTCACCAAAACGTGTGGTATAAATCTTCAGGAGTTAAGTGATTTTGTGTATTTCACTACTGATGATAATAATTAAGTAATACAATGATATTAATTCCTAAAGATGCCAACCACTTGTGTTAGCGAAATGTTAGGAAGAAGAGTGCATAATAATGCAAAATAAAAACTAATAATTCAAAACACCTTTATTACATATAAATGCCTAAGCACCTGGCCAGCCAATACAAAGATTTGCCATTCTTAAAACAAGGAAACACTTACTTGATAAATACTTTGATGATTCACATAAATGCCCGAGAGCACTTTCAAACAAATTTTAGCCAAAAAATACGCCAACCATCGTACGACCTTTAAGTTTTTCTTGTATCCAATTTCATCCAAAATTGATTGGACTTGTTTCTCTAGGTCATGTTTTGAAATATTTTGTTCTTTACAAAGCTACAACAATAAAAAGACTTGTATATGCGCCGTCGGTAGTGTAACTGTGTTAGGAATATAAAAGTATCCCTAGTACAAGGTGTCCATTTTGGATACTTTTGCGGGGTATCTCTGTAATTTTTATAGATAGCAAGTTGCTGTTTTCGCGACAGTGTGCTACTTTTTCATAAAACTAAAGATGACGTTAATTTGCATAGTCCTTTTAATTATTAAGATACAGTGCTAAATTGAAAACGTTGCATTTTCAGGCACCACCTTATCGAAAATATGCAAACTGTTATGACTTGTATAACTTTTCCTGTTGAACTCAATTCTACCCTCGAAATTAGTATACAGTGTCAGGTCAAAAAGTTATCGGTCCCTACTTTATTGTTTTAATGGAACACCCTGTATATTTATAGACTATAATATTTGTCTTTCTTCAATTTTTCTCAGAAACACTCAAATAAATAACAATTTTCTAAAATTAAATGCATAATTTAATAGTAGGTCATAAATAACAATAATAAACAATAATTGAAAGTTACATATTACGATTGTCTTTATAAAGACAATGATATTACTAACGAAGAATTGTATACCTTGCATATTATAGATTATCTTCTAATAATAAATACCTATAGAGTTTTTTAATAACAGTAAAGTTTGTAACAACATAATATACGGGGTTATTCACGCCATACGACACGGAATAGTGTGGCTAAACTATTTAAATTCCTAAAAGTTTTATTCATGGGTTCGATAAAAATGATTTATGGCTACATTTTAAAATATTGTGAATCTATACAGGGTGTCCCAAGTATAAGAAATGAACCATAGTTGTGTTTTTTTAAATGGAATGCTCTGTATATGAATATATTTTTAGATTCCCCGTTCAAAATAAACCTAACTTTCATGAAAGTACATCTCACCTAAACCTGACAGGTTTTTAAATAGTTTAATTATTATAAAAATATAGACATAATTTAAATGAAAAAATTCACACCTATTCGTTTGTTCTTGTTAAGCCAGTATGGGCTAATAAATATCATTACTTGTTACGCCAAATATAAAAAACCCCCAATACTAAATACAGGGTATCGAATAGTATAAGCTATATGAACGTAAAGTTTAATTCTAAATAACTTGTTTATTTCAAATGGAACACCCGGTATATGAGGTCAAAATTAGATGTACAAAGTAATTATCTGTCAAATATTATAAACTTTCCTATGGATGACTCTTGACGTTTTCGTGGAAAATGCACATATTCATAATATTAGGCGATTTTTTAATTCAATCTATTAGTTTCATGTAGAACACCCTGTATTTGATGATGCAAAAATTAAAGTGCAAGTAAAGTTAAAGGTATTTATATCGTTAATTTTGAATGGAAGAGGCACACATATTGGTATTAATAGGATGAATTTTCAAAATTATAATATATATCAAGTCAGCCAGGAGAATTTGTGAAGACAGAATACATTTTTTTTAATTTAATATTTACTGTCAAATAGTCTGTTGACGAGAAGAGTTGGGAATTTTTCATAAAACAGTTTTTATATGTTTTTTTTTAATTACACAGGAAATGCATGTTTTCGGTCATTATATACCTAAATAAAAAAAAGTCTCTCTGTGTGTCTCTGTCTGTATCCATGATACCAAATTTGGTACAAAAATACTACAGGAGATTATTATTCCATATCGGAAATATTGAATAATTTTTCATTGATTTAATAGAATAGAGCATAAAACATGTAACATAAAAAATATATCAGATAGGTGTTCAAAAAAAGTGTAAAAATAGGTTAAAAACTTAAAACATATTTCCCAAACATAGCAGAAATATTGACTAGTTATTTATAGTTTTGATAGAACCTATGAAATCTATCATGAAAAAATTGCTTACAAAGGCGTTCGTAAATAGTGGAAAAGGGGACATAATAATTCAAAATATGGAATTTAAATAAAAAATATTCCGGAAACCAGAGTGGTAAATTCTTATAATCAACATTTTAGATTATTATGTAATAATCACCGTCGTGGTTCTAATTCAAATCAGTATTCAGATCATCATTATTAATTTTTATAATTATTATTAAAATTATTATTGAATAACTAATTGTCACAATCCAATTCATTGTTAATTAGTAATTCATTTTATTACAAGCTAACTGTTAGGTTATACCTATAATTGGTGTTTATTTTTAAACATTGTTTTTCAGCTATAAAATTATAAAATGTACAGGGTCATTGATTATGTGTTATATAGCCGTTATTATGGATGATAGAAAAAAAATATATATATACTTTTTTTAGAGTCTCTGCTGCAATATCTTTTAAAACTATTGGAATCAAAAAATTTATACTTATTACAATTTGCCTGAGTGCCTCAGGGAAGCATACTGGGACCCCTTCTATTCTCTATTTATTGTTTTGACGTCAAACATAAGGCATCTGAAAATGCATATGTATGCGGATGACATCCAATTTTACATGCCTTTCTATGTAACAGATGCAGATGACGCTTTTATCAAAGTTAATGGGAACTTAAAAGCTTTCTCGGACTGGTGTGAGGCTAATGGTTTAAAAATAAATCCTACTAAATCGATTGCTATGTGTGTGGGCAGTGAGAGGCATGGGGCGATGATAACTCGGGATTACATAGTTACGATTAATAATGCGGTTATAAAGTGGGCGCATAAAGCGAAGAACCTTGGAGTAATATTTGACTCAAGACTAAGTTTTCATGAGCATTGCCTCACGGTTTACAGGAGTTCAATGTTCCGGCTTAAATCAATTTATCCGTTAAAGGGCTGCCTTGGGAAATCAACAAAATTGAAACTGGTCAGGGCGCTCATCTATCCTCACCTTGATTACTGTTCACAAGTTTATTACAATTTTTTTGACAAATTACAACAAAGATAAAATCCAAAGAGTTCAGAATGCTTGCATTAGATTCGCGTGCTCAGTGCCATACAGGTCTCATATCACTCCTTTTCTCGATCGGCTAAACGAGCCTAGATTGTCTGTCAGACTTGAGTATCTTTACGTAATGTTATTGTATAAAGTGTATCACTCGGATACACCTATCTATTCAAAAGAACTATTACAACGGAGGGCTGCTGTTCATAGTGTGAATATACGGAATAATACTTTCACGATTCCACAGCATGTGATTTCGAAGTTTGAGGGCTGCTTCTGTTATGTGGCGCCTCAACTTCTGAACAGTGTTTTGAGTTTTTGTTTTATTATCTTACAATTTACTTTCTGATGTATATTAATTTAGAAATGGGTAGAGTGGAAGAATGGCTTAAAGCCAAATCTCTTTCCTTTTGTGTGATGATTGTCGTACCAGATGTATATTTAATATTTGATGTATAATATGTACGATTATTATAATGTATTATTATTTTGTAAAGGTTATTTGTAAAATATTATCACATAATAAATCGTTTATTTATTTAATTTTTAATGTTAATGTGGCTTGAATCCACAAGAAGGGAATGAAAAGTGAACATTTTTGTGTAGAAAAAAAAAATTAAAAATTAATTTATTTAGAAATATAGCTTGTCACCAAGAGTCTTTCGAAAAAGGTAAATGACAAAAAGGTTACAGAAATATTACTTTTACACTTAAATATGGAGAGCTATTCGTTTCCAGATGTAAGTCTGTCGGTCTGTGTGTATGTATGTGTGTCAAAACGCTTTAACCAATTGAGCTAAATTTTGATATATGAGTTTGGGGCATCATCCTAGATGCCATTAGATTTTGGTTGAAATCGCTTAAGTCCTGTGATAGGGGTGGAAACAACCACTAAATTTTCATATATCAGTAGGGGTCGAGTGATACATCATTTTAAAGCATTTTTTATATGCTTTACAGCGATAGATCACTTTTGATATTTGCCCCCATAATTCTCGAGAAAATAGCGTTACGGGTTCGAGTCCTAGCGTTAGCAATACTTTTTTTTTCTAATTTTTTAATAAAGTAGTTAGTTTGTTACGTTATTTTATTGGAAATAATGAAAATATAGAATTATAATAATAATTATTATTAAAATTCTGTTTCGTTACGCAGGTCATATATTTTCGATTATATTATAACTTGTCGGGAAAGTTTTGGGGTGACACAACCGATTTTTTTTTAGATTTTAAACCTGAAAATATTTCGTTACCCGCAATGAACTCTTCTATCAATTTTTGAAGCGATATCGACCTGTGAGCTACAACCCGTATACGAAGTACCTCGCTAACCAAAAACTAATGGGTTCATCCTAGGACTCAAAAGTAACCTATCCCTGTAAAGCAGATAAATAATTATTTCGAATGATCTATCACTCGACCCCTACTGCTATTAAAGAATTTAGGGATTGTGTCCACCCCTATCACAAGGCATAGGGAAATCCCTGAGTTGGAGTAATTAATACTCGTTAGCGAGTGCATGCTGATGATCACAGGGCTAAAGCGATTTTAACGAAAAACTAATGGGTTCATCCTAGGACTCCCCCAAACTCATATACCAAAATTTGACTCAATTGGTTGAAGCTATCGTTGAAGAATACATACATACAGACTTCCATCTAGAAATGATCTTATAGTCGTCTCAATGGACTTCAAAATGGTTATATCCGTCTTTATCCCAATTTTTTTTTTACCGTGTTCACAATACTTTCCGTGGATCGGGAAAGTAAAAAATTGAGATAAAGATGGATATAATTTTGAAGTCCACTGACCATTTCCAGACTCTGTTTCGTTACCCCTGGCAGGCACCTATTTCATAAATATATTATCTCTTACCGAGAGAGTTTTGGGGAGACACAACCGATTTTTTTGTCTATCGAAGTTACATTTGGCTGTTGTTGGTATTTAAGTATACAATATGCGAATGTATGTCATTCAAATTTAAATTCAGATACTTATATTTATTTTTGTGACAAATAAGGAGATTGTTATTATGGAATTAGTAAACTCCGAAATGTTTTCTAGGTAATCCAAAAAGATAAATAAATAAAATAACCGTTCAGAGTAGATTTTACAAATGTAAGTAACGAAAAACGACTAGGTATAGGTACTTCTTAACAAAGTGATTTAGGGGATGGAATCTAAAAACAATAACGAAAGGAGTCATTTAAAACAACATAGTAGGTTCTTTTTTTTAAGGGTCCGTTCGACACACGTCCCCGGTTTCACTGCAGCCTCATGGGCTTGTGAAAAAGTAGGTTCTTACTGTAGGGCCTCTTCATGATTGCGAGCATCAAAATTTAGTAGTCCTCAGAATTTTTGAACAGGCCGCTGAAGGAAAACCACCCTGTAAGGAATATTGCACTTCTAGCTAAAACAATTCAGTTTAGTAACCTCAAGAATCCCGAAAAGAAAAAAAAAATCGGTTGTGTCACCCCAAAACTTTCCCTTTAAGTTATAATATAATCAAAAATATATGACCTGCGTAACGTATTCCAATAAACTAACGTAACAAACTATTTTATTAAAAAATTAGAAAAAAAAGTATTGCCAGAGCTAGGACTCGAACACGTAACCTTCCAAATGCGAAGCCCTACCAATGACCCAAGAGACCATAATATATATTGTATTTTATTTGTTATATAAATATGAACGTTCCAAATAACTCACTGGTGACATTTTAAACGTTATTTTCTCGAGAATTATGAGGGCAAATATCAAAAGTGACCTATCGCTGTAAAGCAGATAAAAAATGCTTTGAAATGATGTATCACTCGACCCCTACTGATATATGAAAATTTAGTGGTTGTGTCCACCCCTATCAGAGCGCTTAAGCGATTTCAACCAAAACCTAATGGCTTCATCCTAGAACTGCCCTAAACTCATATACCAAAATTTAGCTCAATAGGTTAAAGCGTTTGGGCGCTATCGTGGTTGAATACATATAGACACACAGACAGACAGACTACCATCTGGAAATGGTCTTAATCGTCTCAGGGAAATTCAAAATGCTTATATATTATTATTATTATATCCGTCTTTATGTCACAATGCTTTTCCTGTGCGGGAAAGTAAAAATTACAAGTAGAAATGGGAAACATTGAAACAGTATTACAAATAAAATTTTAAAAATATCATTATTTCGCCACTAAAGGCATCAAAATACCTATCAGTATCAGCCGATATCTCGTATCAATCACTAATGCCCAACTAAATAAAAATGGTGATGTCCGTTTGGGAAACCTCACTTGACGAGTATTATAATTATTTAAAATATACAATGAATTTGTGTCCGTAAATATAATAAATGAAAATAATTTCGTGGAATAGCGGACAAGATTACTGGTGTTACCTACACAAGGGATTTTGTTAAATTTAGCAGGGCCTCAATCTAATTCAGTAGAACCAGACCGAGGCACGGGTCGACAGATACTCACAAATTCGTTTCGCTCTTATTATGAGCTCGTCAGAGTACCATAGTCGTAGCCCATCTACAATATCGGCCTGCATTTAAGCACAACAAGATATACAACAGTAGATATGTAAAGATGTACCATCTACATACACATGCACATCCCAGCATATACAGAGGACAAACAAATCCAATGGCTGGTGGTACCTATACATTGGATTTATTCGGCCTATGTATAGATGTACGTGTTTACATATATCTACTGTTGTATATCTCGTTGTGCTTAAATGCAGGCCGATATTGTAGATGGACAACGTTGGACAGATCCCTGTCATGGAGACCGCACATCGAGAAGGAGCAAGATGCCCTTGCAGGTCAAGCTCCAAATGGTTAAGGCAGTCGTGCGACCTGCCTTGACCTATGCCAGTTCAGCATGGGGATATGCGGCACCATCGTACCTGAAACGAATGGAAGCCACGGAGACCAAGGCAAGAAGGATGGCAGTGGGTGCACCCTGGTTTGTGTCAAAAGCACAGATCCGAATGGCAGAGACCCATGCAAACCCACTGATGCGCGAAGCAGTCAACTACAACGTAGAAGACGGTGCCAGGCGGTACCGGAGACCGAGGAGTCAACTCTGACGAAGGAATCCACAGGATTAGGACACCAATTAATATTGTTTCTTTCAGGTCAGGTATACTCATCTAAAGGTATGTTTCAGAGTGTTTTCTAGGCACCACCAACAGAGGACAACAGCAACAGACGACAATCAACATCAGAAGACAACAGCAACAGAGGACAATCAAGCGAGGACATGGAAAAGGGAGGGTTCCCGAGCCATACTACAAAGATAAGGCAGAGTTTTAGTTTGGGTTAAAGTCCCACACTACCTAGGGAAGTGGTAAGGAACTCCCTAGGTGTCATGATGATTTCTCTGCCTTGGCCTAATCAAAAAAAAAAAAAAAAGATGGACAACGACTATGCTACTCTGACGAGCTCATAGAGAGCGAAACGAATTTGTCAGTATCTGTCGACCCGTGCCTCGGTCTGGTTCTACTGAATTAGATTGAGGCCCTGCTAAATTAAACAAAATCCCTTGTGTAGGTAACACTAGTAATCTTGTCCGCTAGGCCACAAAATTATTTTCATTTATTATTTAAAATGTTTGCATTTTTTGATTGCTCTTATTAATAATAAGCACGACATACGTGCATAATATTTGTTTGTTCCTCATTATACTTATTTAAATTTTAAATGTAAAACACAGGAAGTCACCTATCATCTTTTTTATTGAATAAATCGAACATAGCGTCAGCTAATAATTTAATGTGTGTACAACACGGTTATTAGTGATAATCAGAACATAGAAATTCTGCTGTCTATTTCTAGCAAAAACGTTGCCAAATTTCAAAGAAATCGGTAAGGAGATATTTGACTTAAATAAAAAACCGTTATTTACAAATAAACTTTAACACAAATAATGCATTTTCGAACGTATGTTTATGGGAACTTTTTTCATAAAATGACCTGAGAAATCACTCCCTTAAATATTGCCGCTCTTTTTTAAACACCCTCTATAGTTTTCCATTTAAAATATAAGGCTTAATTATTAATTTATTCAATTTTGCAAACTAAATTTTTTGATGTCAATAGTTCTAAAAGATACCACAGCAGAAACCCTAAAAATCTTATATTTAAATTTTCTTTCTAGCATCCATAATTACGTCTCTAAATGGGTGTTAAAATATAATTAATGACCCTGTACGTTCACCTACCTTTTCAGATTTTTTTTCTTTAATGACAGCCTGTATATTTATTTTTAGAATAAAAAATAAGTTTCCCTCGTTGACTAAAAACAATTTAACGAAGCTAAAAATAGCGTTTTTGCGTAAAAAACTTGGACCACAATATTCATGTTTTTAAAGATAGATATTATTTACATATTTTTCGAAAAAACATTTATTGTTTTAGATGTCTGGACAGAAGTGTTCGTACTCTAAATGGAACAATCCTCGACTACGGCAATTTACAAGTACCGAATACTTTTTCAAACTAATTTTATATACGGATATTTTTGTTTGTCCTTCCTCAAAATTCTCTGGTCTGGCAACCCTAGTTGGAGTGAAACATTTTCGATAAACTAACACAGCGGAACTTTTCAGTGTTCCAACGACTTTGAAAATAGTTTAGAATAAAAGAGAATCTTGAATAACCCTGAAGTCCAAAAACTCAAATTGCTAAGTGTTTTCTAACAGCCAATACTTCTAACGACCGGCTGTCGTGAGAGACCCTGTATTATAAACTATACATTACAGTGTGTCGATTTTACTATTACTACTTTTAATATAGCTTTATCCCTAGTAGTTAACCTTACCTGGTTAGTTATTCTTTGAATGTGTCCCATTAGAAAATAAAAGTATTTTTTTATGTTTTTGAGAAGAAACAAGTTTTAGAAAGTTTCAAACTATCATCCTAAGAGAATAACAAATTCATATAATCCACATCATTACACTACGGTTAACTTAAATATTCTAAAACTTACCTTTTCAATTAAGGACTTAATTTGGGCGCTTTTAAAAACAGCTTCTTTATGACTCTCAGGTGTTGGTCGTACTGATTGCTCAAATGCCACTTGAGGACTTAATTCACGAGAGCTCCATAATAATGTAGTGTGTTCATACCTACGAGGCTCAAGAGAATCCTCATAGAGTCTTAAATAATTGCTCATATTACTATGCTAATGTTCTTATCACGAAGTGTAGCGTTTTACTTCGGTTCCAGAACGAAAACACATTATTTAAATAACCATTCAGGGGTAAAGTACAACACTTAAGTACCAAGACCAAGCAAGGTAGCAAGGTACATTTTTATATTTATTTACTTTCTGAAATAAATAAATCATGGAATGAAGTGACATTAGCATTATCAGCAATCAGCAGGTATCGTAGATCGCATGAAGTTAGTTTCTTATTCCTCTTCAAGTGAAATGGCCTCCTGCTATTTAATAGATGAAGTTAGTTTCGTGAAAATTGAGAAGGCCTCGAAAAAATCGTGAGAATTTCGGACTTTTCCGGCAAGTCGAGGCAACTCGAGGTTTTTAACATGTTTATTGGATAAATAAGTGACTATTTTCATACAAAACTTAATAATATTCTTAAAAAGAAAAACATATAAGTAAATAAAATGGATAACTAAAATATCTAGGTGATTACAGGTTATTAGGTATAAATTAGTCTGTTTCCGAATCAGACTTCAGACTCGGAACGATGGTCAACTTTTGGGTTTTCATAAAGCATTTAGCTGTTAAAGACAATGGCTGTTATCTGTATTATCAACTATAGGGTTATTCTTTCGTAGTGATTGATCTGAACAAGTGAATGTGATTAAACTGAATGTGATTATACTGAACTGAATATTTGGCGAAACCGAAAGATCAGCTTTTTTGTGATTGTCTTTCACTTAACCTCGAAATATTGTGAAAACAACCAAATCTGCTCTGAAAACTGGAAAATTATTTCTTCCATGATATTATTATCCATGTTTTAAACTTTTGCAATATATTGGTTTGATTCGAAATCATATTCCAATTATTATCTCTCAATATTCAATACTTTTAGAGGTTAACTGTTAACTGAACGAACTAACCGGTACTTATAGGTTGATCAGTAAGCGGCAAGGGGGTAGGAATTTTAATCAGTTTGGTAGAAGTGACCGATGTCGAAAGAATACGCACAATCGTGAATGAACTGACAATTTTCAGATTGTTCACTTAGTACGAAAGAATAACCCTTATAATACAACATATATACATATTCAGATTGTCAGATTTTCAGATTGTTCACTTAGTACGAAAGAATAACCCTTATAATACAACTATATATACATATTTCTCTGCGCAAAAGATACCGAAACGGTATAGGCCGGAAGAGAATACAAATTCCTACGTGAAGGCACTTGCTTGCTGAATAGCGGAAAATGTGAAAGTTGAATCTCTGTAATTCCCCGAAAGTATAACCAATCAGCCGCATGTCTATTTCTAGTTTAAGCAACTGAAAGTACAAGACGCGAGATGTGATATAATGGCAATCGATATAAATATAACATAAGAACAGTAGGTACAATATTTATTTTGATTATTTTAAGCATGGCGTGATGCTGATAAAGAAACTGAACATGCGCACATGTTTTGAAAGAAGGTATCAGGTTATTAGGGAGTTATTTTGACGCGTATTCCGCTATTACCTGAACGTTATCTGACAAAATTGTTCACGCTAACGCTATTTCGGTTACCGTATTCCATTATGTAGCGAGCCTTACCGTATAATTTACCGTAAGTCTATTTAGTGTCAAAACCGACAAAAATGTGTAAATTTCATAATCCCGTGATATTAATAAAATTAAATTACATATTATAAGTTTAAAACTGCCTAAAAAATATGAACATTCAGGAAAATAAAAAACGTGTGCGTTTCAATGTAGAAGACGAATTAACTTTGTTGAGAAAAGTTGTGTCAACCAACTCCTCTGACTTTCTACTTGACAGAAATCTCTCTTGTTGCAGAAATTATAAAAGGGTGGTTGCCGGGGCGGCTGGTCTAGTGGTTAAGCATGCTAGACTTGAGCAGACTGTCCCGGTATGTAGTTGGTTCGAACCCCGGACCAGCTACATGTAGTTGCTCACTTGAAAAGCAAATTCTAACCTTAAAACATCAAACCAATATCAAATATGTCATCGAAAACATAGAATAAGAAAGCTACGTAGTTTTCTTATTCTATGTCGAAATTTCATAAAATCCAAACACTTGATTGGTTGATCTCTACAAAGCTAACTGGCAACGTAGCGAGTGAGTGCATCTTTTGCGTGCACGCAAGTAGGGTTGCACACGTTTAATCGCCATTTCAAATAAAGCTATTCGCCCAAAACAAGTTGCGTATACGAACAAATTAACGCAACTTTGCATGCACGTAAATATTTGCGATCGATTCAAATAAAGCCCCCTTGAAACATTACTTACATAAAAGATTGAATGAAAATTGAAAAATTAATAAGATATGGCTGAATTGTATAATAGATGCAAAGGCCAAAAAAAAATTGAGATTAACATTTCATTTACGTAGGGTTACGACGTTCTTTGCTAAAGAACTCTTCCGATAGTCCGAGTTTACGGTATTAATAACGTAACCGTATTTTTCTGTGAACAAATCAAAAGAACTCTCTATTAAGTGATAACGGAACACGTTATTAAGGTGATTTTGTGTTTGATACAATTATTTTCAGGTAATTCACGTTTTCGTCATTACTGAGCATGCGCACAAGAACTAACGTGAATACCGAATGTCGTCTAGAGTTTTTAAGATCTGTCAGTCAACTGTTTAACTACATAACCTTACTTTTCCACACAACACACACACTTAGACAAGCAAAGAGAGAGGACGCGTAATTGTGCCGGTCATTGTGTTACCACCTAGCACATATCCCTTAGATTCCGAGGCGTAACATACATAACTTATATGATATATTTTTGAAATTTTATTTAATTTTGATGATTAATAGTTTTAATAAAAAAGATATGAACATGTGGATATAGATAATTTAATTGATAAATGAAACAACATAATATGTTAATACATTGTATTTATTGAACAATACAAACATAAAATTAACAATATAGGTACCTACTGCAGTAGACACAGCAAAAATACATAACGTTTTTATTGTCCTTTAAATATAATGAGTTTTGTTAATTGATTTCGAGAATGGGATCTAATTTTCGAGACTGTAGTTTTGTTATGAAATATATACGAACATTAAGATATTTGACACAAATAGATTTTATTAAAAAGTATATGTGATTTGCTGGGCTATCTAGTGCATGATGTTCTAGATATTGAAATAATTAAAAAGCTAAAGTGACATTATTTTATTCACTTCTAACGCAAAAATGTAACAAAATGTGTAAAAAACAATTTTTTTTAAATAAAATGTCTACGCCTCTGATAAAGTAAACATCTATAGAGGTTTCTATCAAAAAATAATGCTTTATCATGTTGATTTTAAATGAATTGTTGTATCAAACAGTTTTCATTAGGTAAAGTGAAACCTGTTATACTACATACTAAAACATAATAGCCTAAAGATTACTTTTAATTATTAAAAACTAGAAGCGACTTGATACATCATTTTAAGTTTTACCTATGAAATGAAATTCCGGACTCCTTTTGTTCACTGAGACTTGGGCATCCAAAAGCCACACAACGTACCATTTTATTAATATACAAAATAAAATTCTATTTCCAATTTTCACAAATAAAATCATCAAAAATGCACACGTAGTTTTCTGTTTGCTTGGCACATAAAAAATGGCCGCCGCATTAAAAGCGTAACACTTGCCATGCATTCTGGTCTTTGAATAAAAAGGGACAGGAAGGACTATATACTAGCAACAAATGATTACCAGAATGGATGTTGCATATGGCGGACTCGTATATCCAGTTTCGCAGTGGCGCTGGTCCGTAAAATATTATTAATAAGCAATATCAAATTCTTGGATTGTTTTACTTGTTTATTGTTTATACAAAATGTTTTCAATCTGATGTAAGTAGGCAAAAGGGTAAATAATAAACAGAAATTAATTTTGTGTATATATTTCTTACTTTCTCGTCATTTTCTGTATTTTTACAAACATAATTTATTCTCGTGGTAAAATAACAATTGGAAATAGATTTAATCAATAAAACTTTATGATTTTCTAGTGGAGTTTGATCATGAGCTGTCATATTTTTAAATAGAATTTTACGGATATATTACAAAACCTCTTGATTAAAATTACTTACTAGTGAAACGTAACTCCAGAATTTGTATTTTTAGGTGACCGGGAACAACCACAGGCTGCACAACTAACCATGGTTATTATTACCTTTGAAATAGTTTATTAATGTCTTTAAATAGCACTTTTTTAAGTATTTACACTAATGCTATTGTTAATATTAATGTAGTATAATAATTGTTCACTCATAACTACACAAAATTCGCTTATATTCACTAACTGAAGCATTCAAAACGGCAAAAAACCGTAAAACATAATATAACTTTGCACAACGAACAACCAAAACAATGAATCTATAATGTGGCTGTTCAACATGGCCGTTTCCGTCAGAAATTTTATTTACCACGGTCAGCGCAAAGCTCCTTCCTGTCACTTTATATTCAAAGATTCTGGTATACGACCGTGCGGTATCCCCTCTCTTTTCTAATCTAAGCAGAAACATACCGCCAGGGAATTCAGACGTATTTAGTGTCGGCGATAGAATGTAATGGAGTTGATCCTTCTTGTCTGGCCATCGTTTGTGAACTTTGTTTCACGGGGCATATTGCCTCCTCACACTAGATATCGCCACAAACATCCTGTTGTCATTGATATTTGATATTATAGAGATGTTTGTGTTTGCCAGATTGTAGGGTACAACTTGAGTTGTTCATGTATTTTTTAATAAAACATATGAAAATCGAATACTTATTTGCTGTTTTGAAAAATACTCAGACACATTGACATTTTTTGTACCAGTCTCTGTGTTAAACATTTTATCAAATTCAAATAAAACAACACTACCACACTTTTCATACTGTATAGGTATTCGCGCAATTGTAAAATAGAACAAATTCGATTTAAAATACATACCAAATAAATTGGATATGATTGGTGGTCATCACAAATATATAACAAACTGTGGTGTTCACCTTACTTTTGCCCGCATTAGGCCGGACAGCCCCGGTAATCAGATTTGTGTTCCGTATTTAGAAAAAAAGTACTGCTGCATTTAGTCAATTACTGTAAAGAGAGAAGTGATTTCCGCACTCAATGGAAGGTAAGCAATGTTATCCCTTTTCCAAAGACACACTTTCCGAGTGAATTAAACGATCGTCGTCCAATAAAGCATTTTACCCACTCTTAGCAAAGTTCTTGAGAGGATCCTTGTTAACCAGATTAAAAACTGCGTGGCCGAATATATCTTGCTGCCCAATGTACATACAGTCAGGTTTTAGCACGAACTACAGTTGCTCAACTGCTTTTGTCCAAGGTAACGGATGATATTTTCCTTACGGCGGACTGACTCAACTGTACTGCTCTTTTATGCCAGAGGAACTACAAGAAAGCATCAATATCTGAATCTTGACTTGGCTTCGCTTGTGGAAATATCTAATTCCCACTGCCTTCAAATAAATCCAACGAAGTCGGAACTATTACTTTTTGGTAGAAGTTCACACAGGAAGTTGAGCGTGGATAACGTGCAACTTGGAATGTGCAAAGGTCGAGAAATTGGGGTTTGATATTGGACGCGCATTTAAGATTTAGTCAACATGTAAGCCAATGTATTAGACGTGCTTTCATGAATTTAAAATTATTGTATTGCAAAAGAAGGTTGCTTAAAGCCAACAAACTCTCGTGAAAATCACAGGTACTGTCATTTTAATTTTGCCGATACTATTTATATGGCCCATGTCTAACTGATATTGTTTTCTTTAATACAATTATAACAACAAAGACTCCAGATTATTTGTAGAATAAAATTAAATTTCGGGGTTCTATTCATGATGTGGATATTCGTCACAAGCTTACTATATCACCTACAATCCATTGCACAGCTATGTTTGAAACATCACTCTCTTATAATGTATGTAATATCTATAATAGGGTACCGGATAATTGTAAGCATTGTCTTTAAAGACAATGATTTTAAGTTTTTGGAAGAACATTAAATTTAAAAATGTATGTAAATTTAGTTCTATAGCAGAATTTGTTTGATATAGATTGACAATATTATTTAATTGTTGATATGCCATAAATGTTATTTCAATTTGGGATTGTATAATAATATATAAACTTTTTAGAACAAATGTACCTGAAGAAGGCGAATAAGCCGAGGTTGTGCGTGACAAGAAATAAAAAAATATTTGAAAGAAAAATTTCCATTTTGTAAGGAACCTTATCCCAAGAAAAAGAAAAAACTGCAAAAAAAATAAAGTTTATCCTATTTAATCTGAACACAAACTAAGTATCAGGTAGCAATCTGGGTCGTTTTTCGATGTATAAATTTAGTATATCAATAAAAATCAATATTACGTGTAAAAGCCGCTCAGATAATAAAAACTCCGCTAAAAGCCGGTTACGTGTTTTCAAAATAACAAATTTATTCATAATTGATTATAAAAATAAAATTTTCTAGTAAACATATTTGCTTAAAAAGATTTATTTATGATAAATAAACAGTTCGTATATTAAATTATTTTATTAATTTTTTGCGATTTTAACGTAGTGTATTATTAAGTATCAGTAGTATAAACAATTAAAAATACTGTATAAAAAATCAATGATTTATTTTATAAATAATAGAAAAATTTATAAATTAATGTGCAACTAATATTTCATATTACTAATATGGAAGAAAATTATCTATAGTTACTCAGTTTCACAATATAAACATACAACATTTCATATAAAAGCATACTCGATAAGTAACTGCAGAATAAGCAAGGCGTATATTACTGAGTATATGTTCGATGTTACGGACTAGGTAGTAATTCTGCATGAAGGACTTACTTTAAAACACTGCAGATTATCATAATTAATAAGTTGATGTTAGCAAACCCAAAATTTATGAACGAATAAAAAATATTTACCAGTTTGGCGTATACAGAGAAGATGAGACTATAGGCATATCAAGACCAATTAGAATGTATTATTCGCTTTGATTAAATAATAGTATATTGTGCAACGAACATGAAATGACATATATTTCCTACGAGTATGATCGTGATGTAGGAAATGGTCATTTCATGTGAGTTTCACACTATACTTTTTCTACGACTGTTTTAATGCTTTTGAATAAATTTAACATAATTTTTAGGAAAATATTTGTTTTTCGAAACTTACCCTTGTTAGCGTATAAGCCTAAATACGATAAATTAGAAGTATTAAATTGACTAGGTGGTGTTAAACTATCACTGTTTATGTGTTTTGAAATTAGCGAAATACTTAATTATAATTATTATTAATTATAAATACTAAAACTGTCAATTTGGTGTTTGTATTTTCGGCGTTGCTATGGTGTTTCTCATACCCGCCGCTACTTTTGTCGTTACCAGGAAATTTTATCCACTACTAGTTGCTAGGCAACTAGTGGGAAATATTATTACGCACGGGTAAATCATACAGCATTACAATGTACTACATTTTCAAATCATGATTGAACATATAATAAAGGCAATTAAAGACAGTCGTAGAAAAATAATATTCTATTCTCTTTATTTTTGTCTACATCACTGTAAAGTCACTGAAAGTACCGAAATTAAAAAGAGTAGTAGGATTAGGATTAAAAGTACTAATTATGAATCCAAAAGAATGATACCTACATTAAAGCTCATTATTTGCGTATTTCGCCACTATTTAAAATTCTAAATATTAATCAATCCAAATAATCTTTTCGGTAGTTTTTGTTTTCAAGATCCACCATGAGAGCAGAGAGGTTGTCTGGAACTGCAATCCTCACAATTGAAGCTGACATAACAAAGAACCTCGATTTTGACAAGATGGTTGAAGACTTTGCATCTCAAAAAGCAAGAAAAAAACCCCTTTTGTAAATATTTGTAACTGTTAATAACTTTAATACACTTTATTCAAGACTTGATTGTGCTACGTTATTTATTTCAATGCCTTAGACCTGGTCTTTTTATATATTTAGGACAAAAAGGGTAAATCCGGGTCTGTCACTGTGCGAGAATGAAAAAATCTAAATTATAAAACTTATCTTTATGCAGTAATAACGATTCGCGAACATCTGTTCTCATCGTCAAGGGATAAAAAACTGTGCGAGAGGCCTCTGACCCCATTATGCACATTTACCAAAATACATAGCGGGAGGTCTATATAACAGACAAACTCTCGAAATTACTCTTGTTTTGTTAAACAAGCCCATAACTAAACCAATTACAAACAATTTTTAAAAGTTCCCCTTCTCATGCCAGAATAGTTTCAAAGATATTAATTGCTCTGGACCACGCAATGGTTCCTTATCTACTTATTACGCGACTTTTAAAAGTACTGTTTACATACTCTTTCAGCAGCGTGTGGGCATCCATTGTGAAGAAAATGAATTCACCAAATCTTTCACCCAATAATTGCTGAATAGCATACAGAATTTATTGATGTAATAAATTTAAATACCTTCGAGCTGTTAATAGAAAATGGACCGATAATATGCTCTCCCCCAATAACCGCCCATACATTAAATTTTTGTGAATATGGCGTGTGCACTTTATAATACATGCGCAGATTTTCTCTGGGCCAATGCCTAGTATTTTGCCGATTTAAAAATAAATTGACTTTTCCATAATTAAATATATTCTTGAAATAAAAGTCTATCTCCACACAATATACCATTATATTCTCTTACGTCAGCACCATTCTCGCGGCGAACGCAAATATCGTTGATGAGATTCAGATTCGTATAAGTTGGGCAAGCGCATCTTTTGACCGTCTGAAAACGAGAGTTTTCGATAATCATAACATCGACGTTCGAACCAAGTTACGAATGTATAATGCTATTGTACCTACCCTTACATATAGCTGTGAGTCTTGGATTTAGAAGCCCTATAGAAGTACCATCAACGATGTCTCAGAGGATTTCTTGGAATCTAATGGCAGGACCGACGAACAAACCTCAGCGTTCTGGAGGAAGCTGAATTAACTAGCATTGCGGCGATGATTTTGAGGCAACAACTGCGATGGACTGGTCACGTAATCCACTGGGAGCAGATTGCGAACGACCGACCGAAATAGAGGCGTGCCATTTAGGAGGGCCATCAAGTTTTAGAGGAGCAGCGTCGACGACATGAGGATGCGAAGGGACAACTTCGAAAGGAGAGAGAATGCATCGATGGGGCAGCGCACCTACAACAACCGGTAAATGGTGGTGATTGGGTGTCAGTTTTGTGACGAAATTTGTGGCTCGAGGATCGGTCTGTATAGCCATCTTAGGGTTCACAACAAAAATCCCAGAGTTGGAGTAACTCATACTCGTTAGTGAATGATCCCACTAATTATGTAAATAACTATTATACAATTTCTAGGAGATCTGATATTTTCACAACATCAGAATATAATTTAAATAATAAATATTAATAAAACTACTTTTTATATCAATTTAGCGCTCGTTTTGAAATACAAGCACATGCGGTCAATCAACTCCCACTAGATGCCTAGCAACTAGTGGGAAATATTTATTACACACGGGTAAATTTCCTGGTAATGACAAAAGTAGCGGCGGCCATAGCCATAGCAACGCTGACAATACAAACACATCAAATTGACAGTTTAACCTATTTCTAAATTTGGAAGCTGTCAAAACTATTTAAGTATATAATGAACAGTGATAGTGAATATACTTTAACACCACCTAGTATTATAGAAGCCGCAAATAACGCAAATCCTGAGTTATATACCGGCCATTGTTTCCGCCGATCTTCGACTACAATCTTAGTAGATAGTGGCGAAGACATAACGACATTAAAACGTTTTGGTGGCTGGCGCTCTACGACAGTGGCAGAAGGTTACATAGAAGAGTCCCAAACTAATCGAAATAACGTAGCCAACAAAATTTTGGGGTCGATTAATTAGCTGTCAGACCCTCCATCGACAGCAAATACAGAAAATGTAAATAATCTAAATGTATTCTTTAAAAATACGGACTCTAGTCCCGCAAAGATTATTTTGAATAATTGTACTAACGTTACTATAAATATTATTAACAAATAAGCCGAATACTTTTTTTGTAATTATTGTATTTTTTTAAATTTAACACAATACAGTTGTTATGAGTAAACTTTGTAGTTTTTTTTTTTTTGCTTTCATTTTAAAGGTTTGTAATTACGTTGTTTTAGAAATGTCAATTTAATACTTTTAAATTGTCGTATTTAGGCTTAAGCCAACAGGGTGAGTTAAGAAAGTTTCGAAGATCAAATATTTTCCTAAAAATTATGAGGTTTAATTTATTCAAAAGGACACTATTGAAGCATCCTCTATATCAAAGCAGTCGTAGAAGTATAGTGTGAAACTCGCATGAAATGACCACTCGTAGGAAATATATGTCATTTCATGTTCGTTGGACAATATACAATTGATTGCTTTCATCTCTCGTTTCGATACACCTTATAACTTGATAATCAAAAATATCGAACTTGTAGAATCAAACTTTTTTTACAGTTATCATAACGTGGGTTAGCTGAACAGACAGTGGCAGCTGACACTGAACTGAAACTAATAAAGTCCTTTATTATTATAATTCCATATCCATACCATAATTTCTCCTATTATTAAATTGGAGTTGGTTTGATTAACTTGCGCAAATTTGTAGTTTTCAAAATAAAAGAAATCTGATAATAAAGGCTACCAAATATGAAAAATTGTTGAGATCAGTAAACGTCGTTTTTAACATACGTTTTTAGATATCTACGAAAACGTCGAAATGAAATTATCTTGGCTGTCTTAACAAAATAGTTATCTGGCTGCACATAAAAATGTTCAATTCCTTCAATTTAACTTAAATCCATTTACATTAACGACATCGGATTGAATATAACGAGTAAGTTTCTGCTATTTGCAGACGATTTTAAATGATACAGGTTAATCGAAAGTAATGCAGACTGTCTGCAACTGCAGGCTGACCTAGCAATGGTTGAGAGATGGTGCACAACCAACAAATTAAATTAAAGTTTCCTATTCGTTTTAACTAAATTCTTATCAGCTCTGTACTAGAATTATCTCCTACCATTAGAGACCTTGGCGTGCTGATTGATAGTAAGCTAACTTTCAATCAGCATATAGATGACCTTATTAAAGGCAAATTTTCACAACATTAGTTGCTTAAATATGTTGTATTTTTCCCTAATCAGGTCCAAATTGGAAAATGTGTTTATCATATGGTCACCGATATACCGGAATCATGAGAACAGGATCGAACGTATCCAGAGAAAAAATTTTTAAGTACGTATATATCAAGGATCATGGACATTACCCTATAAGGGGATATGATAATGCACTATTGTTGCGCGGTTATGACGTTCAACCACTATTCGAAGTGCCGTATCTTCGAACGAACTAGATTTTTTCGATGGCAAAATTGGCAGATTCTTGAGTGATCTGCGGAGATGCATGGGAAATTGTTATTAAACTTCTATATTGTTTATATAGTTATTGTTGAGACCTGTGGTGTTGTTATATGGCCCATGGATACTCCATCTGGTTATTTTGTATTCTGAATTAAGCATTCTGGTACTTTTGTAGTTTGTTAGATTTATTTAATATTAGTTGAAACTATGTAATTTTTGTCTTGTAATTGGGCTCAGGCCTGTTAGGCAATAAATGATTATTATTATTATTAAACAAATACATGAAATGTGTTTAGAAGTACTCACAGTATCAAAAAATTGTATTTTTAATAAATGGCACTTAACACAGTTTAAGATGTATTTGAGATTGTCAATAATATATTTTTTCAAAATCCAGTAACACTTATAAATTACTCTTGATTTTTAAATTACGTCTCTAATAAAATTTATATATACTATACTATGTACCTGTTACGTGAGTGAATTATAAACTAATCCCTACTCAGAATTTTATTTTTAATTTAGTTTGGGGTCATTTTAGAACAATTTTATGAATTATATACTTCAATATTATAAAAATCTACAGCCAACGCCAGGTTATTACTTTTTAAAGGCTACCATATAATTATTTACCGTTATGCTAATGGCCTTTTGCAATACTTTTTGAAGCCCCAGTATAGCCACTGATTTTGAGTTAAACCATTGGTTATTAGTGTTTTCTTTAACATTTATTATTTACAATCCGACTTAAGCCATTTAATTTACGCCTTGCTTTACTGACTTAATCA
Source organism: Apoderus coryli (assembly GCA_911728435.2). Taxonomy (NCBI): domain Eukaryota; kingdom Metazoa; phylum Arthropoda; class Insecta; order Coleoptera; family Attelabidae; genus Apoderus; species Apoderus coryli. The sequence continues at coordinate 26,657,294 of OU452199.1, read as the reverse complement.
CATAGGTGTATAATCTAAATGCACATACAATTGTCGAATTCCCACTGCAGCAAAAATCATTTGAGTATGTGATACAACATACTTTGGGTCCACATTTTTCGACACTTCTAATTTTAACCCACCTACATACACATCACTGCATAAAGTCCAAAAATGTGGTTCTTGAACGGAATACACACCAGGTAGGCTAACGACTTTTTGATAGCACTGCGGTAACACATTATCCAAAGACACCGGTTGCCTCTGCATAAGAATAGCAAATGAGTCTTTAAGCAGAGCTAATACACTAACAGCTATCAGGATGGCTATGAACATTGAACATATGGGATCTGCTATCATCCATCCGAACATTTGCATAAGTATCGTGGAAATTATTACTCCGACGCTTCCTAAAAATAAATACATAATTAAAAGTACAAACACCAGTATTTTCAGGTTCGCTTAAACTCTATAGGTAATTCGAACGTCAAGTCAATTTTTTAAATCTGAACACATACTTTTGACCGTAGAAATGAATCAAGCAGCAAGTATTAAATTCCACTATAACCTTAGATACTTCTGTTTAACTGTTTTAGATCATCTCAAAGTAAAAAAAATGAAGAAATTAATGATAGAAGCAAAAAAACTAACAGGCATCCTAACCAGAGTAGAAAATTACTGCATCCACGTTGCTAATTATGAGCAGTGCTAAAAGTAGTGAATGGTTCGAAAGGACAAAATATAAGATCGGTGGCATAAATCTTTAAGAAAAGCTAAATCAAGTGTGTACCGTTCTCGATTTTCCTTTAACTAATTCTAGAAATATAGCCTTTGATAGTATCACAATCCAGGATGTCTTGGAGAAGATTTTGCGGATTCCTGACAACATCGGTCGGTCCGGACAACATACCTAACTTTTTGATTAAGACATGCATATTTACTTTACCGATACCACTTCATAAATTGAATAATATTTCATTAATGCAAGAACAATTTCCCAACAACTGGAAAACGAGCTATGTTGTGCTTATTCGTCAGTCTGGTAGCACTGAATATGTTTCAAACTACAGAGGAGTTTGCCATCAATTGGCAATAGCGAAAATATTAGATAGTCTCTTGTTCGATCATTTTCAGTGGAAGTGTAAAGGCCTTATTACTGAAAATTAACACGGATTTTCCAAAATAGGTCTACGATAACAAATTTGGCTTCTTATCGACTTGAATTAATGGAAGTTGTGGATCAGGGTTGTCAGACGGATTCGGGGTATACCGATTTCGCAAAAACGTTGGATAAGGTAAACTTGATATTTTGTTAGGAAAGCTGCGAGCTTTTGTATGTTCTGTAACATGGTTGAAGAGTTTTTTTAAAGGGACGCACCCAAATGGTTAAAATTATGAACTATAAATCCCAGGAATTTCGAGTGCATCGGGTGTTCGCCAGGGGTCTCAATAATCTTCAGTACTCTCCATTATTTTTATAAATGACGTTAGTGATATCTTAAGATTTTCAACGCCTAGTTTTTTTGCAGATGATTTGAAGTTATACAGAAAAATTACTTGAGCTGGAGATGGTAATTGCTTATCATATCATATTGAAGCCGTGAGTGGGAAATTAAACCAGAGCCGCTCTTTAATATATTCGCTAAAATCTAAAAAAATGACTACATCATCCCTGATGGGCATATACTACGGTATATATCACGTTAGAGCTTTTATAATACAAAAAAAGAATTTTACGGATAATTTTTGACCTACCATATATAACTTCTCGTTAATTTTTTAACGGTCAGTAGTATATATCTGTATAAGATCGACATCTATGTATTTAAAAACGTGCAAACATTCCCAACTAATGGAGGATTTCATAACTACGGGACTCGAGGGGTAGGCCATTTGTGTCTCGTTAGGGCAAATCATGAATACTTTAAAAGACGACCACACTACTCCGGCAAATATTATTTTAACCTATTACAAGAAGGAAGTAAAAATGCAATAACAATAAACCAATTTAAAAACAAACTTTAAACCTTTTTATCAGATGGTGTGTTTTATGCAATATCAAGAGCATTGTACGCGTTCTTGACGTTTTTCCCGTTTTGCTGTTAACTCGTTTTGTGCGTTGTATTGGTATGTACTTTTCAATATTAATACTTTTAACTAAACTTTAAAAAATTTTGGTTTTATCCAATTGTTTATATAATTATTAATTATATATTTTGTAAATTTTATATTTCAACTTTTATATGTTTTGTAAATTTTATGATTTCGTTTTTGTTTGTTCAAACGGATTTATAATATTAAATTAAGTCAACTGTTTGTGATTTTTGATTTGTGTACAATGTTTTGTATTCTTGAATGACCAATAAATTATTATTATTATTACAGAATCATCTGGATGTTATCTGGGAATGGTGGTTTCTAATAACTTTAATATAGAAAAGTCTTGTTTCATCAGAATCAAAGAGCACTCCCAAATCCTTGATGAAGTCAGAACGTTGCAATTGTATTTGATCAATATTATAGTTGCAAATACTGGGACACTAGATTCCTTGTATACGTAACAACCCCGCATTTGGAAGGATTACGAGCGATCTTGTTCAGTTCACGCCACCCTCCTATGGAATCCAGGTACCTCTTCAACGCAACGTAATCTAATAATAAAATAATACTATCTATAGATCTAAATGTCTTAAGGCCATCGGCAAAAATTAATCTAGCATGATTCAAAACATTTGAATATTCGTCAAATTATTTCTTTCTAGACTTTTTTCGAACAATGTGATATAATTTTTCATTTAATACATTTAAGAAGTATGAATTTTTAATCAACTATATGATCAGTTACTTTTAACTAATTGGGATTTTTTGGTTGACATTGTGGATGTTGATGTTGCTGTGTCTCGTTTTAACCAAGTTTTGGTAACTATATTTGATCTGTGTGTACCCGTACTACCAGTCACTAGTAAGCGAAACTCATATCCTACATGGTATCCGCGCGACCTGATTCGGGATATTAAGCAGAAATCTAAATACTTTCATAAATGGAAGAAAACTGGCCTTATTTAGTACTTGGACAATTTTAAACTATTAAGACAAACTGTCAAGAGTAAGATGAATATCGCCTATAATTCTTACCTAGTTCAAATACAAACCTTCATACGAAGTGAACCTAAGCAACTGTGGAAATTCGTGCAGGATAAAAAACGCACATCTCGTATACCGGGTCTTATGTACGATGCTACGGACGCGGAAACATCCAACCCTCAGAGTATTGTGGATGCCTTCGCTGATTTTTTTAAAAGTGTCTTCGTACCGCATGGGACACATGGTCCTGTTGGCGCTAGCATGGGCGATGGGGCCATCCTTGTGGACGCCTTTGAGATGGGGGATGTACTCGGAGCTCTGAGGGGGCTCAAGCCCAAAATGACTTCGGGGTATGATGGTGTTCCTGCGTTTATCCTAAGGGACTGTGCTGGTGTTCTTGCTACACCCCTGCTTACTATTTGCAACAAAATTATTACATCCAGTAGGTTTCCTTCCTCCTGGAAACTTGCTCGAATATGCCCTGTTCATGAGGCGGGTCCAATTGATAGAGTAACAAATTATCGCCCGATATCTATTCTGTCCAACTTCTCAAAAGTCTTCGAATCAATTCTTCATGATTAAATATTTCAACACATAAAAAATCGGATTATTTTGGAACAACATGGATTTTTTCATAGGCGATCTACTACGACAAATCTAGTTGGATTCCTACAGGCGGCAATTCCTGCTGTTGGTTTAGGCAAACAGGTCGATGTTGTCTATACAGATTTTTCTAAGGCTTTTGACAAGCTTAACCACAATGTAATAAAAAATAAAATGAACGGGATTGGGTTCCATGAGAGCCTAATAACTCTCTTTGACTCATATTTATCAAATAGACGCCAGTTTGTTGAGTATGGTGACTTTAGATCTCCTGAGTTCGTGGTCACTAGCGGTGCTCCACAGGGAAGTAACCTGGCTCCACTGATTTTTGCCGTGTACATTAACGATATCGTTCACGAGTTCACGAGTCAATGTCTCTTATTCGTGGATGATTTGAAGGTATTTCGGACTATCTCAGAACCTTCCGATTGTAACGCTCTACAGAGCGATCTGAATGTTTTGGCAGAATGGTGTGTGGAAAACAATCTACCACTGAATATCAGCAAATGCAAATGTTTAACAATGTCTAAATGCCGTAGTCCACATGAATTCGATTATCGGATATACGGTGCTTCCTTAGCTAGATGTGTGCTTACCAGGGATCTGGGGATCACAGTGGATTCTGATCTATCGTTCAATGATCATATATTTATTTATTTATTACGGGCATACACCCATTAAATTTTAAAAATAACAATACATAAAAGCACACAAACATATCGACTTAAAAATCTTGAGAAAAAAAAATACAGAATAAAATATATATAAATGTTTACAAATGATAAGTTTACAATTTAAGATTTAAAGAACTAAAAGAGCTGTTTTACCGACCTCAAGAAAGCACTTCTGATGGTGAAAAAATCGAGGGAATCCTGATTATCATTCGCCATTCTCACCGAACGGGCCAAAAACGAGTTACAGCCGTAATTTGTTCTGGTGAACGGTTGATAAAATAAACGTCTTGTGCGGGTGGACTGAAACGGAATGTGAATTCCTATGGCACTCAACAGATCAGGACATCTCACGTTGCTGTTGATAATATCATACAGCAAGACTAAATCGTGTTTCAGACGTCGATCGGTAAGCGAATCAATGTTAAGATATTTCTGCAAATCGGCATACAGTTCCACACGGTCCTCCAGAGTAAAATGAATATGCAATTTGCAGGCCATGTACCTTAGAAATTTATGCTGTACCTGTTCGATCTTCTGCCTATGAATGGAATAATTCGGTGACCATACAGCAGAGGCGTACTCAAGACAAGGCCTCACCAAACTTGTATACAGCAGCTTGAGTGAAACAACGCTCGTGAACTCTCGTGAACATCGCTTTATAAATCCGAGAACCTTCAGTGATCTAGAAACCATAGAGGAGATGTGAGGAGCGAAGGTCAATCTGCTGTCAAGCAAGACCCCAAGATCCTTAACCATATCAACCGATTTCAGTGATGACTGATTTAAGGTGTAGTTGAAAGGAATGGTATGTCTTGATCGTGTGAAGGAAATCACACAGCACTTGTCAATATTGAGGTGCATATCATTTCGAACACACCATGCATGAAATGCGTTGAGATCGGATTGTAATTGATCAGTTTTCACTATTGTTCACTTTTTTAAATAGCTTGAGGTCATCAGCAAATAAGAGGAAATCGCTAGAGGTGAAGCAGTCGGCGATGTCATTAACAAAAATATTAAAAAATAGCGGTCCCAAGTGGGATCCCTGGGGAACTCCCGATGAGACATGAACTTCGTTGGACACAAAGCCGTTAACTTTCACGAACTGGACTCTATCAGTGAGATAGCTACCGACCCATTTGAGAAAATTCCCACTGATGCCAACCTCGGCCAATTTTACCAATAGAATATTGTGGTTAACCCGATCGAACGCCTTAGAAAAGTCCGTATATATGGAATGCACCTCCGATCCACCCTCCAAAGACTCGAGAATAAAATTCACGTATTTGACAAGGTTAAGTTCCGCTGATTTTCCGGGCAGAAATCCGTACTGCTGGTCTATAATTGAATTATTCAGAAGAGGTTGGATGTACTGAATTATAATCTTCTCAAACACCTTGGGAATCACACTAAGAATGCTGATTGGTCTATAATTACTGATGTCATGCTTATCTCCAGACTTATGAATAGGTGTGATAAAACTGGACTTCCAAAAGTCAGGAAAGCAACCAGTCTGCAAAGACTTATTATAAATAGCATGCAGTGGCCTTGCTAGCACAAAACTACACTGTTTTAAAAGACTAGGAGGAAGTCCGTCCGGCCCTGGCCCCTTATTTGGATCAAGTCCTGAAAGTTTTTCAAAAATTTCAGATATAGAAATATTTAAGTTTGGAAAATTGATGTCGTTGACACTGAGACGTTCGGGAATACACGTATTATTGGTAGTATAGACAGATGAAAAGTGTCTAGAAAAGAGGTTAACCACGGACTGTCCAGTGTTCGCTCTATCTGCGTTGAGAAACATCTCAGAAGGCAGCTTCACATTTCTACGAGTGGAATTAACAAAGCTCCAAAAGGATCTAATATCGTCACCAATTCCATTCTCAGTCGTCGTGACAAACTGATCATAGCATTCTCGAGAGAGGCTCTTACAGAGTGCGCGAAGCCGTACAAATTCCATGTAATGATGGTTTGAACCTGTACTCTTAAACAGTTTGTGTTCGTACTTTTTTTGTATAATACAACTTTTCAGATATGGACTATACCATTTAGGAAATCTTCCGCCAGACACCCTCTTGAGTGGCACACATAATTCAATCACGCTGTGGACCACGGAGTAAAAATCATTTAGCATCGAATCCAGGGACTTGCCATAAAATAATGCATCAAAGTCGACCGCACCTATGTATTCATTTATTTGGCTGTAGTTTGCAGATTTAAAGTCGTAATAGTATCCATCTCCGGCAAGATTAGCGCCGCGCTCATCAAAATACCCCAAATTGACACAAAGAGTGGGGTGATGATCATCCTCTGGTAATAAAGAAGTATAAGAGCGATGAACTAAAAGATTCGCCCTCGTGCTCAGAATGAGGTCGAGTAAAACATCTCTGGGATTAAAAGCATAATTTCTTTGAAATAAATTTAAATACGAACACACATTTGATAATGTTTCAATACAGTCCATTTCCTGGGCGGTACACGGGTTTGATGGCACTGCAGTCGAACTGAGCTCGTCAGTCCCCCACAAAGCGCTCGGCAAATTAAAATCACCAAAGACACACAATTCACAACACTGTCCATCGCAAATGGCCTCCAAGGACCCACTCACAGCCGCATACGCTAACTCTGATGACCGCGGAGGGATGTACACAGCACCCACAACAACGGCGTCGCTTCCGCTACCAATGCGCACGAACAGTTGTTCAACGTAAGCTGCACAATTCAAGGACATGCTCTTTATAGATTTACGAACTGCTATCAACACACCTCCACCACGCTTGCATTGACTAGTCTGTAAGGATCTGTCCTTTCTATAAACATCAAAATCGGTCAGTCCCAGCTCAACGTCAAGAATCTCGTCATTCAACCACGTTTCCGTGAGAACAAGAATATCAAACGTGCAGACAGAAACATTACATAAAAATTGCGTGAGTTTCGTTCTCATACCACGAACATTTTGGTAGTATATGGATAAATCTCGGAACTTCGAAGCTAGTTTTTTCGTGGTAGTATTTTAGGAACTCCACCTAGGTACCTGAGAGTGATGTTCTTTTCACCATTTTCCAAACGAGCCTTAAACTCTTCCTGAATTTGTCTTTCGTATATTCGCTGCTTCGGAGTAAGATCGAGGTTGATAAAGACGTTTTTATTTCGAAGTTTTGATCGGGACTTTATATATAACGGATATATGTGGCTGTGCTCTGCGTAGTTTGGGGTTTATACTGAGAGTTACTTCGGGATTTGAGAACATCGATTCTCTTATCGCCCTTTACTATACACTAGTTAGAAGCAAGCTTGAATATGCCTCAATTGTATGGTCTCCTATATACCAGACCCATATTCTAAAACTTGAGAAAATACAACGCAAATTTTTAAAGCATCTTTCTTATAGAATTGATGGTCATTTTCCTTCACGAGGTATCGAACATAGACAGCTGCTCGACAGATTTAATGTCGATTCTCTCGAATTCCGGCGAGTGTTCAGTTATCAACTATTTCTATTTAAACTGATCAATTCTCTGATTGACTGCCCCCGAATTGTTTCGCAATTAAATTTTAACGCCCCTCAATACCATTCTCGTAACCCCTATTTATTTCAACCACCCCGATTTCGCCACAATTATGAAGGGAAAACACCACTGACAAGGGCTTGCACGCTATGTAACGGTTGGTTCTTAAATAGACATGTAAATTATTTCGGCCGAAGTGTTTCCTCCTTTAAACGCGAACTAGGAGAGTATTTAAGGTCAGTCCATTTGTAGATGTTTTTCTGTATCATTGCTGTTGATGACGGTTCTAATCTTTCACGTGTATTTAATTTAAGCTATAATAATTAATTTATACCATTGTCATATATATTTTTTTGTATTTTTGTATTTTTTTTTTATATTTCTGCATAATTTATGCATAATATGTTTTGTCTTGTAATTGGGCGTAAGCCTGTTAGACATAATAAAGATTATTATATAATATATGATATGGAGACCTAAAAATCAATTACCAGAATTTTACACTACCCATAATAAATTCTATTATTATTATATCTTACCTAGTGTGTCAGCCAGTATATGCAAAAACACTCCTTTCATAATTTGCGAATTATTTCCACCTCCATGATCAAAATCGATGTTGTATTCGTTGTGAGACTGTTGGTGGTTGTTATGACTGTGGTTGTGGGAGGCACCACCATGCGAATGGCTATGACCATGCGAATCTCCACCATGAGAATGGCCATGACCGTGTTGGAATGCGTAAATACCGATAAGGTTTACAATAAACCCTAAGATTGACACAAGAATAAGTCGTTCGTGTTTTACCTAAAACAAATAAATATAAATAACATGTAGTCGCTCTCAGCAAACTTATGAAAGCAAGTTGGCTTAGACGTCTGAGTCCAAGAGCTACATCTGCGGTAGCTTTCTATTTGCTAATATGCTGAGCTATAAGGAGCAGGTTTTAGGGGAACAACCTGACTTATTAAGAATATAACTATCCCAAATTCAAAGAGTTCCATGCATTGGTTATGAGGGTTGAAGTGCACCTGGATTAAAGGATAGTTTATAACAAAATAGTTGGCGAAGATCTTGAATAAAGATGATGAGATAAAGATGTTTTTCGGTAATAGGTAGTTGACTTGTAACATAACTACTGTGTCTCTGCTTTTATGTCTTGCTCGACAGTGTTTACAGCTATTAAACTGAAACTCATGGGAAAGTGGAGTAATGCGTCGATGAAAATTTAATTCAAACGACATTCTTATCTAATTTTCGAATTCTCTGTCGAATAATAAAAAGCATGATATGATGATTGTAGTGGGGCTATTGTGATAAAACGTACACTCTAACTTCACCAAACTTCATCGACCAGTATGGACATTAATAGAAAACATAAAATTTAACTTAGGTATATTGATTATAGACTCGATTATAGATATTACTAAGAAGTAACATATTATCAATTATCAACATTTGAAAATTAGCAGAAAGAACATTAAATCTTATCCACATGATGTTATAATAGGAAATATACCTACCACTGATTAAGGAACATATTTATGATCGTGCTACTCCGGCAATTCTCAAAATTAATGATAAAGTACGTGGTGATACATACCTCTGGCGGCTCAATAGCCCTTTCAACAGCCTCAGACATCAAAAAGAATGAAATAAATAGTAAAAAGAGTCCATTCATAAAACCAGCTAAAATCTCCGCTCGAACATAGCCATACGAATATTTTTCATTAGCTTTCCATTTTGTGATTACAGAAGCAGCTAATCCAGCTAACAGCCCAGTACAATCGAAAAACATATGGAATGAATCCGAAATTAAACCTAAAATTAAAAACGTTAAGGAGGTATCAACAACAATAAAAAATTATTATTTATTATCACCTAAACTGTTGCTCCATACCCCATAAATTAGTTCAACAAATGCGAACGAAAAGTTAAGTATAAGGAAGAGAAACAGATTTCTTGAATTTCTATCCGCAAAAATTAATCTGATCCAATTGTTGATTTTTTCTTTGATTCTAGATCCATATCCTAGCCGGTGGTAATTGTCTTTATGAGATAGAGGTAACATTTTACTAATATGGTTTATATAGTCACATAAATGATTACGTGTATTCTTTTAACACCTATAGATTCCATGTATTTTTTGCATTTACCGTAACATTTTCATATTTTAAAAATGATAGGCAATAATTGGAAACAGATCATATCACACAATTTTATTTAATCACTGGTTCTGTAACTGTAAATTAGATTTTCTATTTTTTTATAAGTAAATTAGCTACATACAATTTAAATTACATTACATTACAAATTACAATTTATTTACAGTAGTAATTTTGTAAAACATGTGTAATAACCCCAGTCTTGCGTTGTTGCCAGAACATGAATATCACAGAATAATGTTTATATAATAGCTTCGTTCGCGGCATTGAGATATAAGGAGTTGCTATAAGCATTATTTTGCATTGTACACAAACGGGTGCATTGGGTGGGGCGTAATCGTATACCAATATGGCGGATTCTCCAGAGCCGCACTAACTATTTTTGTTGACGTTTTTGCTTTTAATTTGTAGCTTGGGTTTATACTTTATTTTGAAATATTAAGCAGTGTACAAAATACTTAAATATAGGTAATTATTGATATTTGATACCTAAATACAGGAATAAAAGACGTTAGTACTTATTATATATATTAATACCCCTTAAACAAAACAATTTTATTTAAATGTTGCGCTCTGCTTATCCACTTTATTTTTACTTAAATAATACATCCAGCTATTAACATATTTAGTCGCAATAGATAGATCAGTAAATATATATGGCTATCAAACACTGATTGATCAAAACCGTGATCAACTAAATTAGGAAAAATATTACTATTTACAAATTCCTTTAAAACAAGCTTTATTATGAATCCTGTGGACAACTTTTCATTAGTAGCTACTACACGATTTTTATGATCTTTTCGGATTGGAAGCAAACGTCTAAAACATCTTTTGAAGGAATTTGTAAATCCTTTTTTGCCTTCATTTTAATAAAAGAATAACACTTATTAATGCATCTCGACATTCTCTGCAAATAATTTGCTTCTTTAAACTAAAAACAACAAATCCAGCAATATAAACAATAATGAATTTCGAAAATTCAGAAAACGGTCCAGGAAGATAATCATGATCTGGATAAATTAGATTTGTGTACATTTCTCGTCGGTATCCAATTAATTCGAGACACATATTCTGTGCAGATATGTCTACGAGCAGGATCTTTAGGAAATCTAAAAACAAGAATATGTTTTTAACCCACATTTAGGGGTCTTTTTTGCTAGAAAGTGATGAAAAAGTAGAGAGTTTGAGAGTAGAAATCAAGTAAAAGAATTTGTAAAAAAAAAATAAACTACAATGCACGTGTCAATTGTTCAGTGCACAAAGAGAATGCTACCAGACTCCTATAATAATGTGTTTTAATAAGTTCGCCTAAAAAAACCCTAAATACGTCCATGTACAATGTTTACAATTTTTGGTACATACCTATGAAACGTTATTCCTGATATTTTCTTGTCGATTTCACTTCTACTACTGCAACTACGCACAGCACAGGACACCATTATAGTATATTGTCAAATAACCGTCCAAAAAACACAAAACCTTAAGTAAACTTGTAAAATACTCGTAAATAACACTATCAACTCGAAAGCACGACAAATGATAGAAGTCGTATACCAATATGGCGTACCTGCACCCGCTTTTGACCACGTTAGAGCGTCTCCCCCTACCTCAATGGTTCGCGGCCATGATTCTGAATTGGTTCTAGTTCTCTACCCTTGCGCAGTTTCGATTTCGGCGTTCGCGGTGAAAAAATTATCGGACTACTAGTAATTGAATCAAACAGTTTGGCGTTCGCGGTGAAAAAATAATCAGTTCATTACCGGTTCTGAATCGATTTTTCAGTTCTACGGACTGAGGAAGAACTGTTGGTTCTGACATGTGCAGTCTAGCTAACCAACAATTATACACTGGTTATATTTATTTATTGACGGACCCTGTTATCGCTAAAGGCCTGCGATGTTAATACTGCGCATGCTCACAAAAACGATTACTACAACGGAGTGCAAAGGCATTGTGTTTGACAATGGTGTTGGTTACCAATGTATTCATATTAGCTTCGTTCGCGGTCACGATTCTGAATTGATTCTGAACTGAATCGTGACGTCACAGAACTGGTTTTAAAGCGCAGGCTCGGTTCGAAATGCGTTCATAACTGTAATCACCGCGAACGCAAAATAGAACCAAAATAGAATCGCATAGCTGGATGCCGGAATATTTTAATTTTACGTTGTATGTTCTGTTGTCGTCGTGCAACAGTTGTTAATAAAAGTTACACATTTGAAGAAATTTGAGTTATATTTTCGATTTTTATGTTGACGTGTTTAATCATTAAACACTGTTCAGTTCAGTTCATTCAAATACCTCTATTATGAAGATACTGTCCCGCAATTTAGTGAAGAAGAATATCGTGAACATTTAAATAATGACATAAGACCTTGCGCAGCAATTTGCAGCACATTTTAATTTTTAATAACATTTTAATAAAGTAATGGAAACAAGAAACGTTGTTTATTTTTGTTTCAAATTTTTTTTGGACGTCACTGTCACTAAATACTTCATAAGAAATAAAAAGTAAAACCTCTGTATTAAATACTTAACTCAAGAAAACTAGTTGGGTTCGATTTAAAGTATTTAATAACAAATAAAATAATAGTAATTGAAATTATACAAGCGTTCTTAGATTATTACATGTTACTAGTTAGGCGCGATCTTCTATCAGTTGACGTTCTGTCGTCTAGCATTGACAGTTCGATTAGAAGTTCGATTACATTGTTGCCACAACTACATAAATATTAGATATATAATACACGTTTTTTTCCTTTTTTTTAAAGAACACTTAAAATCTAAAATAACTGCACTTAACTACTAGACAAATACTAAGCTAAATACAATTAACAAAATAAAGTATTATATACTAGTCAGAAACTTCACTATCATTATTAAGATCATAGTCTTTTAAATACGATGGTAGTTTACGAACTCTTTTACCTCGATCAGGTTTGACACTAACACTTTGATTAGTTATATTCAAATTTTGCAAGTCATTGTTATCATTCAAAGTATCACTATCAGAGTTTACATCCTCATCAGTATTTATAATATTATTACGATTAAATTCAGAAACAACAGTGTAATTCAAATCATTATCAGAATTTACAATATCATTAAATTCAAACTCAATGTCATCTAAATAATTATCAGAATTTACAATATCATTAACTTCAGACTCATTAGTGTGATTCAAATCATTATCAGAATTTACAATATCATTATCATTATTTTCATTGAACATGTCGAAATCGTACTCAAATAAAGCAGTAACAGGGTTTTCAATAAACGGCAAATTTGTTTTATTTAAATATTTCCTGTTTCTCCTGTAAACAGTTCCTTTATCATCTTTAACTAAATACGATTTATTAGTTACATTACTTATTACCTTTCCTCTAACCCATTTTTTATTTTTCTGTATTAGTATGTTTTCGTTTTCCTTAAGTTTTCCTAATTCCCTAGCACATTTGTCATAGTAATTCTTTTGTTTCTTCTGATTACAATCAAGTTTATTTTGAATTAAGTTCGGGTCTATAATATTTTGTTCGAGATTTCTTTCGCTAGTGGGAATTTTACTTTTTAATATTCTATTTAAAAATAATTGAGATGGGGAATAATTCATATTTGTCAATGGGGTATTGCGATATTCCATTAAAAGCAGTTGAAGTTGTTTCGTAGAACTAGCTTTACGCAACATTTGTTTAACAATACCTACATATTTTTCGGCTAAAGAATTCGATTGATGATGATGGGGACTACTAAACACAAGATCAAAGTTCCATTCATCAGCAAATTTCTTAAAATTTTTCGAATTATATGGGACATTATCGGCAAGAAACTTTTCTGGCACTCCAAATTGTGTAAATTTTTCTAAGCAAAAGTTTATTACGTCATCGGATGTTTTAGTTTTAGTTTGTTTTACTTCGACCCATTTTGAATACGAATCTACTAGTAGCAAATAGTTTTGCTGTTCAAATTCAAAAAAATCGGAATACACAAACTGCCATGGTCTAGAAGGTAATTCGTGGCAAACTAAAGGTTCTTTTTGGTTAGATCTTTGAAAAGTTTGACATTTTTCACAATTTAATACCATATCTTCAATGTCCTTACTTAGATAAGGCCAATAAAGTATTTGTCGTGCTCTCATTTTACATTTGTTAACACCAAAATGTGATTCGTGAATAAGCTTTAGCATTTCTGAACGCAAAGTTTTCGGGACTATAACTTTAAAATCTAAAAAGAGCAAGTCATTTGACAAATATATTTTTTCTCTAAGTTTATAGTAAAATTTTACCTCTTTATTCAAGTTTTTATCAGTTATCGGCCAAAAAGTATTACAAAAATTTTTAATTTGGGACAAGGTTTCGTCATTTTCTATTGCTTTTTTAAAAACATTTTGTTTTTCTTCAGACATAGGTATATTGTTTGATATAGCATGAACTATATATTGCATTTCCGGGTCGTCAAGGACAAAAGTTTTATCATAAGACCTAGAAAGGGTATCTGCTATAACCATTTCTTTACCAGGTAGATAAGTTATTTTTATTTCGTACTTAAGTAATCTTAACAGCATTCGCTGCAACCTAGCACTTACCTTATCAAGATCTTTCGCAAATATTGGAAGTAAAGGCTTATGATCAGTTTGTACTTTTACTTTATAACCGTATACAAAATAATGAAATCTTTCGAATGCAAATACGATTGAAAGTAGTTCTTTCTCAATTTGCGCATATCTCTTTTCCGCTTGTGTTAATGTACGAGATGCAAAAGACACTGGGTGACCATCTTGTAACAAACAACAGCCAAGGCCCTCGGACGATGCATCTGACTGAACAGTTATCTCTTTCTGTGGATCAAAAATTTTCAAGGTTGGGGAATTTGAAATCAAAAATTTTAAGTGATTTAATTCAGCTTCATGCTCTGAAGTCCAAGAAAATAATACATCTTTTCTAGTCAAGTTTCTCATTTTAGCAGTAATACTAGACAAGTTTGGGATATATTTAGAAAAGAATTTTACCATACCAAGAATTCTTAAAACTTCTGACCTGTTTTTAGGTGATATTATACAAGAAATAGCATGAACATTCTTTTTATCTGGTTTTATACCCTCAATAGAAACAATGTGACCCATAAAATTTACTTCTTTTAACTTATATTGAAATTTATCAAAGTTAAACTTAATACTGTTTTCTAACGCAGTCTCAAATACTCTTTTTAAAGCGATATCATGCTCAATTTCGGTTTTTCCGGATATAATCAGATCATCAAAATAAACATCAACATTATCAATGACACCAAAAATTTCCGTGTTTTTACGTTGAAAAATCTCTGGGGCTGAACAAATTCCAAAAGGTAAACGATTAAATTTATACCTTCCCATAGGGGTGTTAAAAGTACATAATTCAGAACTCTCTTTATCTAGAACATGTTGCCAAAATCCATCCTTCATGTCAACTACACTAAAAACTGATTTACCTGACAATTTACTTAAAATATCATTTGCTGTTGGGATTGCAAAATGTTCTCTGCAGATATATTTATTTAACGGTTTCGGATCTATACATAAACGTAACTTATTTGAAGGCTTTTTCTCGACAATCATTAAGTTATTTACCCATTCTGTTGGATAGTCTACTTTTTCAATAATATTTTTTTCTCTAAGGCTCTCTAATGTTTCTTTTAATTTTTCATGCAACGAAAATGGTACTTTTCTACTATACTGCACAACAGGAATTGCATTAGGTGTAAGTTTTATATTAGTAAAACCTGGGATTTTTCCTAAACCTACAAAGATTTCTTCATACAAGGAGAATATTTCGTCTTTGTTCTTTGGCAAACTAGAATCCAACTTATTAATTCTTGAAATTAGTTTAAAAGTTATGCAATCAGAAAGACCTAGTAATGGCTCTACTTTTAGATCAACTATGACAAATTTTACTTGGGCGTTAACATTTCTGTACATACAACTTAAAATTATTTCACCTATTGGCTTAATCTTAAAATTACCGTAAGATACTAATGTTACAAACGATTTACGTAAAATAGACTTACTTGGAAGTGAATCTAAAAGGTATTTTGGTAAAATACTAATATCTGAACCAGTATCTAACTTGAAATTAATCAATTGTCCTTCAATCGCAATCTTTTCATACCAAGAGTCTTTTGTTTTGTCGGTCCCTGTAGAATTTACAAACAGCTGATACTCTTCTTCACTTTTACCACACTGTTGGTCAACTAACCTGACTTGAACTTCTTCGTTTCTTGTAGGCAGCTTCTTATCTTCTTTTCGCGTTGTCTGTTCATCTCTCTCGTTCGATAACGTATCTCTTTCTTCTTTCTTACTTGTACAAGCTTTCGCAAAATGGCCTTTTTTCTGACATACGGCACATGTTTTGTTATAGGCTGGACATCTAAGTGGATAATGTTCATATGTACACTTACTGCA
This sequence comes from Apoderus coryli, assembly GCA_911728435.2. NCBI lineage: Eukaryota > Metazoa > Arthropoda > Insecta > Coleoptera > Attelabidae > Apoderus > Apoderus coryli. The sequence goes on along the minus strand of OU452199.1, from coordinate 26,640,844 downwards.
TTTTATTTTCTTTCCTTTCACTTCTTTTACAGTATGCACTTCTTCTACTTCTTCAGGATTCAACACTTTTATGTGCTGTTTACTTAACTCCACTGTTTTACAATATTGAACAATCTTATGGACTGTTAGTTTCGGCTCTCTTAACAAACGAAGCTTACTTTCATTACATTGAATTCCAACAATAAGTCGATCTCGTATCATCCTTTCCTCAAATGACCTTTTACAATCATCATTCTCGCAGATGAATTCACAAATATTAGCTTGCTTTTTTAACTCGGTTACATATTGATCAATGGATTGACCTTCATCTTGGACAAGAGTGTTAAATCTAAAAGTCTCCATAGCAATTACTTTCTTTGGTAAAAAATAGCTACTAAATGCTTCCATTAACTTCGCAAGAGTTGCTTTTTCGTCGTCATTGAAGGTATTATATATGTCAAGGCCTTCGTCTCCTATGCAACTGAGCAAGTTTGCAATTTTAACTTCTTCAGATTTTTCATTTTTACCAGAAGCAGTTAAATAAATTTCAAATCGCTGCTTCCATCTGTTCCAATTTTCAGCTGGTTTTTCACATTCAAACAGTGAACTAGGTGGTTTAAAATCCATTTCAAGCCGGACTTAACACGATGTTGAAACTTGAAAACTAACTTTTCTTCTTAATTTTTTAGGTGGACAAACAAGCAGTACACACACCAGACACCATGTATTAAATACTTAACTCAAGAAAACTAGTTGGGTTCGATTTAAAGTATTTAATAACAAATAAAATAATAGTAATTGAAATTATACAAGCGTTCTTAGATTATTACATGTTACTAGTTAGGCGGTTAGGCGCGATCTTCTATCAGTTGACGTTCTGTCGTCTAGCATTGACAGTTCGATTAGAAGTTCGATTACATTGTTGCCACAACTACATAAATATTAGATATATAATACAACCTCAAAAATAACAAACACAAAACACTTCTGCTTTTATTTATAATAATCCGATCGATCTACCTGTAAAAATAAAATCCTTCATCCCCTATTCTACTCTTTCTAGGATGTCTTCTTCTTTGTAGTCACTGACACTGTCTAAAACCGTTGATTGAAATATTTAATTTATTAAATATTTCAATCAACGCTGAAACCCATATCATTTTCTTTATAAAAACAATGCCCTTATATACCTACAAGGATAAAACATATAAACAAAAAATAAATATAACCAGTGTATAATTGTTGGTTAGCTAGACTGCGCATGTCAGAACCAACAGTTCTTCCTCAGTCCGTAGAACTGCAAAATCGATTCAGAACCGGTAATGAACTGATTCTTTTTTCACCGCGAACACCAAACTGTTTGATTCTATTACTAGTAGTCCGATAATTTTTTCACCGCGAGAAGAAGAAGAATCAGTTCATTACCGGTTCTGAATCGATTTTGCAGTTCTACGGACTGAGGAAGAACTGTTGGTTCTGACATGCGCAGTCTAGCTAACCAACAATTATACACTGGTTATATTTATTTTTTGTTTATATGTTTTATCCTTGTAGGTATATAAGGGCATTGTTTTTATAAAGAAAATGATATGGGTTTTAGACACTGTCAGTGACTACAAAGAAGAAGACATCCTAGAAAGAGTAGAATAGGGGATGAAGGATTTTATTTTTTCAGGTAGATAGATCTGATTATTATAAATAAAAGCAGAAATGTTTTGTGTCTGTTATTTTTGCGGTTTTACTTTTTATTTCTTCTGAAGTATTTAGTGACAGTGACGTCCTAAAAAAATTTTAAACAAAAATAAAATAAGTTTTCATTTAAACAACGTTTCTTGTTTCCATTACTTTATTAAAATGTTATTAGAAATTAAAATGTGCTGCAAATTGCTGCGCAAGGTCTTCTGTCATTATTTAAATGTTCACGATATTCTTCTCCACTAAATTGCGGGATAGTATCTTCATAATAGTGATATGATGAACACGTCAACATAAAAATCGAAAATATAACTCAAATTTCTTTAACTGTCTAACTTTTATTAACAACTGTTGCACGACGACAACAGAACATACAACGTAAAATTAAAATATTCCGGCATCCAGCTATGCGATTCTATTTTGGTTCTATTTTGCGTTCGCGGTGATTACAGTTATGAACGCATTTCGAAGCGCGCCTGCGCTTTAAAACCAGTTCTGTGACGTCACGATTCAGTTCAGAATCAATTCAGAATCGTGACCGCGAACGAAGCTAATATGAATACATTGGTAACCAACACCATTGTCAAACACAATGCCTTTGCACTCCGTTGTAGTAATCGTTTTTGTGAGCATGCGCAGTATTAACATCGCAGGCCTTTAGCGATAACAGGGTCCGTTAATTATTGACAAATACGAACAAATATTTGAGGTTATGCCTGCAAGTACTTAAAATTCCCAAACAACCACCATAAAAAATGTGGGGTAAGACTCTGTTTTATTTCCAGTCCTTATCATTATTATTCTAAATAAAGATAACTATAACATCACGAAAAAATTACGTAATTTTTGTAGGCTTAAAATCTCGTGCCCATTCATGCGCACATGAATACGTGGCTTACAGGTATTTGTGCCGATTACACTTAAGCTCCACTTAGTGTACGTGGAACTTAAGTACCTGTTAAAACGATTAGGTAATCTGAATGGTTCGTGAATATATTATCTATGGTCCAGAGGTTCAATTCTCTCAAAACGCTGAGTAACAACCGAGAGTACGTAGATAGACAGCGCTGCCCAACAAAGTTATATTTTAACTTTTACCTGCTGTGTGTCTTTTAATTTCATTCAAGCCAAAAATTAATTTTAAAAAATACATAAAAAATAATCTCAAACGGGCAGTAAAAATTCTGAAAAGGTCAATATATATTAGATCACCTTAAATGCCTTATTCCACCAACTGGCAAAGGCAGGGGTAATCTAAAAGGAAAGCAAGTTACATGCAATGGGTACACGTTTTTATAAAAGGAACGAAATCATTTTCCAGCTAAAATGTTTGAGCTGTTCGGAGCTGCTCCTTTCACTTTAATTTAAACCACAGCCAACTGTAGGCTGTGTTTAAACGGAAAACACTATTTCCCTTTTATTGCATATTTCATTGTTTTAACCTGATATATGGAAACGTAAAATACACGAATGCACATTAGGTGTCAAATACAATTCTTAAACGTAGATCCATAGAATAAGAAAGCTAAGCTTCCTTAATCTGTGATAGAATGATTGAGTGTAACGAGATAACGCTCTGCTAATTTAGTAGGACAATTGAAAGACAATGGTAGGACGGTTCTAGTTTCTCCCAATCGCTCTACACTTCGAACTTGTGTAGTTGTGCAATATATTTCTATTAAGTCAAGCACTTTGACAAGAACTATCCTTAATAAAAACTCACCTTATTTTAAGATCAAATGCGCATGCTCAGATGTCAAAATAAGGTTAACCTTGCTCTCTTATTGTGTCACTTTGACAAGGACTATCATTAGGGTTATTCTTTCGTAGTGATTGATCTGAACAAGTGAATGTGATTAAACTGAATGTGATTATACTGAACTGAATATTTGGCGAAACCGAAAGATCATCTTTTTTGTGATTGTCTTTCACTTAACCTCGAAATCTTGTGAAGACAACCAAATCTGCGCTGAAAACTTTAAAATTATTTCTTCCATGATATTATTATCCATGTTTTAAATTTTTGCAATATATTGGTTGGATTCGAAATCATATTCCAATTATTATCTCTCAATATTCAATACTTTTAGAGGTTAACTGTTAACTGAACGAACTAACCACAGAAATCTTATATTATATATATATATATACTCTAGAATGATAATCCCGTAGTAACCAAAAGTGTAGAGCTGTCCATAATGCGCATGATCACTAGTCACTTATTTTTCAACAGGACCGGCTTTGATTAAATGTAATATTACTGTTATAGGTATATTTAAAATTAAATTTTACCATTTGGTAATTCAAATAAAAAAATGGAATAAAGGAATTTAAGAAATAAAAAATTACATTAAATATATAAATACTTTATTGTCTAACAGGTACAACCCAATAATAATAAATCTAAGCAGAAACGAGAAATAAGTAAAAATTCTAATATTGGAAAATATCGTAAGGACTTGAGCATTCTAATTATTTATTTTATTATTATATAATATTTGTTTGTTTATACAACCACCTTAGGCCTCTTACCTTTCTACAGCCTTCAAAGAAGGGGTGCAAGAAACAGTGATTTCACGAATATTTTCCGTGTCCATGTAAACCACTTCCATATCATCCGTACTACTCGCAATAGTATTTTGTGACAAAACATGGTTGGTAGAACTTTTATTCTCAGCAATTTCATGGAGGATTCTATAATTAAGTATATTCCAGTTTAACAACAGAATTCAAACGAACTTTGTATACCTACACAACGTAGGAAATATATTCTTGACATACATATCATGCATTTTTGACTGACTGCTTTTAAGTAAACAGTGTCTTGATATCAAACGATTAAGAATTTAACTTCCACTCTCATTTACATAATCTCTTCTTTTCAACAAAAGTTTGGAAACTGCATCGGGTACGAGGGTGATCCTCTTGCCGTCTTCTCTACAAATGATATCTTCTGCAGCGAAATGCTTACTGCATATGACATTCCCATCACATACATTTTCTGTACTAGGATCCCAATGCCCGCATCCAAACATCATGTCTTTTTTTTGTCAAGCTAAAAATGAGTATCATGTCAATGGTATCATATTGAGTTGAGAACAGTTTGAACTGAGACTGTTAGAAACCCGAAACAATAACTTACTGAAAATATTTAATACCAGGAATGATACTTTCATTTTTACACCACAACACTATACACCTCATTGTTTGTTAAATAAACAAACTACCAAACCAAAATAACAAATATTAAAAACAATTTTAATCACAAATAGGTATATCTATCAACAATTAAAATATACCACGCATAAACCCATAATTCAATTATAAAACCTATCTGAATTGTTGTGAAGCCGACTCTGACAGATATTCCCACTACGAGAAATGTCATTTGCGAAAATAGACGCTGTTGCGAAATCTCCTAAATTTAATAAGATTTGGAAAAAAATGTTTCGTTCATATTGCTGAAAACTAAACAGTATTACAATTTTACCGATAACATTGAATTATTTGATTTTGTCAAGCAGTTTCGTATGACGCAACATATGGATTTATTTATAAAACAGATATGTCGCATAAATTCTGTAAGGCGAACGACAAAATAGTTTTAAATATGGCAGCTCTGTACTGAAAATAAGTGACTGAGGAGCATGCGTAGTTCGAGAAAACTCTGCATACCCGTTACACTTTTTGGTATTCGGCTGGATTTAATTAGCATTCTAGAGTACTTATATAATATAAGATTTCTATGGAACTAACCGGTACCTAGTGGTTGATCAGTAAGCGGCAAGGAGGGTAGGAATTTTAATCAGTTTGGTAGAAGTGACCGATGTCGAAAGAATACGCACAATCGAGAATAAACTGACAGTTTTCAGATTGTTCACTTAGTTCAATACGAAAGAATAACCCTATTAATAAAAACTCACCTTATTTTAAAATCAAATGCGCATGCTCAGATGCCAAAGGAAGGTTAATCTTGCTCTATTATACTTATTTGCAACTGTATTAAAATTTAATAAAAACAACGAAAAAGTATAAATCCATAGACCAGCCAACAGTGTTACCAAACGTATTAAAATACTGGATTATTTTTGTTTGGATTGCCATTAAATTGTATTCAAAAATGTTTAATGAAATGAAACCAATTTTAAACATATAAAGTCATATAATATAATTAACGCAACATAAATATCTTCAAATTGGTCGATGTGCAGAAATCAAAATAAGAATATAAATATAAATAAGTTCTAAAAGTGCGAAAAAATCTTTTTCTACGACTGTTTTTAAATGCCTTTATTATATGTTCAATCATAATTTGAAAATGTAGTACATTGTAATGCTGTTTTTCATTTCCAATTAGTTGCTGGGCAAATAGTGGGAAATATTTAAAAATGCACGGGTAAATTTCCTTGTAATGACAAAAGTAGCATCGGTTATGAAGAAGCACCATAGCAACACCGACAATACAATTAAACCAAATTGTCAGTTTATTATTAAATTTCAAACCTATTTATAAAATGAAAAATAGTGATAGTGATAGTCAATATAGTTTAACACCATCTAGTCAATTTAATAGTTTTAACTCATCGTATTTAGGCTTACGCCAACAGGGCGAGTATAGATAAGTAAGTTTCGAAAAACAAATATTTGGCTGAATATTATGATGTTTAATTTATTCAATAGCATTAAAACATTCGTAGAAATGATTTGCATCATACTAGTAGGAAATATATGTCATTTCATGTTCGTGCACAATATAATTTTGAATTTTAGGTCTCTATTATAGGCCTTCTAGAATCTCAGATCAGCTGGGCTAATGTAACACTAACGCCCGTATGCCGCGCATCTCACTAATCATTGGTTATGAGATGCCAATTTCTCACTTAACTGTCAATGAAATTTGTACGTGACAGAAAGGTGAGAGAAAATTATGACGCCTTCTAGATCGGTAGAAACCATTGTTTTCGATATTTAAGTAAATTTGTCATCATACCGGTTGAAATACGGTAGCTTCAAAATGGCCGCCGGCTGGATGCACAATCTTTGAAGCGCATTATTCCTTTCCTAATATGTCTATTCTCTGGTTCTCATAACTGACATTAATGTCAATACATTAACGCCTGACAACAATGACATAAGATCAGTTTCCGTTCGAACATTTTCCGGTTTTCTTTCTTTACAAGAGAGTTAAATAAATATGGTGAGTCAAAAATATGTATTCCTATTTTTTTTAACATTAATTGTATTTTTTTTGTATAAAACACTACCAAATATGTTCAAGCTTTTTTAGTGTTGCCAATATAATCAAAAAATAATAATTTTTTAACTTCAAGGGTATATATAAATTATTAACTTAAACAAAAATTACGGCATGGCTGATGATATATACTCGTTTTCAAGAATTGTCTATGTTTGTTAAAACACAAAACTGATTTAATGAGTCTGATGATAGCTGCAACTATTGTTTCGTATAATGAAATTATGGGAGAAATTACATATATTGGATTTTTATTTTTAGCCTCCGAAGAAGGATTCGAAGTCGTCGGCGAAACAGCCACAAAAGACTCAAAAAAAGAAAGAGGGATCTGGAGGTGGCAAAGCTAAGAAGAAGGTAGGTTTTTGTGTGCCTTTAAACTTAATAAGATGATATTCAGAGATTTTTGTAGAAGTGGTCAAAAGGAAAAGTTCGCGATAAACTAAACAACCAAGTGCTTTTTGATAAAGCCACATACGATAAACTTTATAAAGAAGTTCCATCATACAAATTAATCACACCATCAGTTGTATCGGAACGTTTAAAGGTCCGAGGTTCGCTTGCAAGGAGAGCCCTTATAGAATTACAACAGAAAGGTATGTTAAGTAACTTTTGCTTCTAATGTTTATTAGACATTTTAATTTTCATTAAACATTAAAGATGAAGGGTAAAATAATAGATAATGCATAGAGAATTCAAATAATTAGATATAAGTATACAGCACTCGCAATTATGGGAACATAAAACTTTTAGTATATAATATTGGGGTAATCCTGAACTAACGTTGAAACGATACAGAGGGAAACTGAGACTTGCTTTTTAATAAATCTAAATTTCACTATGTTTATGTACACGTTTGGACGTAAAACACCAGGCATATCTGATTGTGGGGTATGTGCGTTATAGGATGGATTTATTAATGCAGGATAACATGTTTAATTTACGCAATTGTGGGATATGGACAATATTAACGCCCTCATGTGTTTTCACATAAGTGCGTTAATAATTCCTACCCCACGTCTTACAAAATTTTATCTACAACTGTTTATTAGTATTATTAAGAGTATATCATAAAATTTTATATGAAAAAAAAAATATTTCAATTAAACGTGTTGTTAATACTGGCTGACAACACAAGGTACCGGTGACCATAGCAACAAAGATAAACAACATTCTCATTACCACCCTAGTGCGTGAATACTCTTTCATCTGGAGCAGAAAAAAATATCGATTTTGGTTTGTAGTCTTGAATTGTGGTGCACATTGTTCAATATAGAAGTTTAACAACTTTCTCATGGTTAGGCTACAATCAGCATAAACTTGTTTTTATTTTTTTCTATTATAATGACTTTCCTTAGCTGGTAGCCCATCCAGATATTAAGTTAAGTATTTTGAAAATCGTTTATGCTCAGCAGCGGTGGCACAAAGCTACTGCTAAGAATACGAGCATATAGAGATATATCGCGCTTTGCAACCAATATTAAACCGATAATTTTATCCTGTCATTTTCTCGATTGTGATGGTGGTATTCTATTATATATAGCAGTATTTATCCCGTATTTGTTTGTTTTCATTCGTGAAATAATCCTCTTAATATTAACGCTTGCTTTAAAATTAACCATGTAACTTTTCACTTACGAACTTTTCAAATTTTACGAGTCCGTAGGAGGAAAATACAGTGTCATGAAAAGAGTAATCATTAGTTTCTGTTTTCCTATCAGTATCATGTTCTTTTCTGCGTCTTATTATCATATTGTGACTTGATTTGTGTCAACAGCTAGTGTAGACGTTGAGAGTGGGAGTGGATCACCATTAGCTATGTCTTTAGTATCTCCACAATATCATTTTGAGAACATTTTATTTCATAGTTTTCTTATCTTTCTGCTCCGTCCTATGTGGACAACAAACGCAGGCGATGTGACAGACGCGTATTTAAAAAAACCGTTATGATATATCTGGCTTGCGTTGACAACTGTCTACGTGCAGGTTCACTTAATTGTTCTCAGATTTTGCAAATACTAGGTCCCTTCTGTGTTTGGTGATAATTTCCAGTACCGGTATTTTTCCTAGGAAGAGTTAAAACATTTTTTTTAAATGGTATAGGTTATGTCTGCATGTAACAAAGCAGGTTTTTATATTATGATGAACACTTAAAATCTTGACTACTATGATGGTTTAAACTGATTTAATGAGTCTGATAAATTTAAGTTAGTTTTGCATGTGGTTCATTTTTCTATTATTATACTAATCAAATTTTTATTAATGATTGTTTCAGGGCTTATCAAGCAAGTTGTTCAACATAGGGCACAGCTTATTTATACCAGAACTACTAAAGTAGATGATCCCGCAACTTAAGTTAATTAAGTGTATATGTAAATTTTAAATAAATAATATGAAATTATAAGAGAAGTCATATTTATTTAACAAATTTTCCGTGTTTTCTTTTACAATTTAAAAATTATGAACAAACTTGATTCCTAAAACTAGGAGTGGCTGATATACGAAAATCCATTTTTTTAGTATGAAGAATTTGATAAAGATTGAAAATTAATTTTTTTTTAATACAAAACAGTAATTTTTTAAATATTAAATAAATTTCGTTGGAATATAGAAATTAAGAAGCAGAGCTTTTACAATCAGGAACACTTTGAAGTACAAAATAACACAAGCCTAGGCAAAAGATTTTTAATATAAAAATACAACAGTTATCTGTACTACACCTTGAAAACGTGATTTTAATTCATTCCACTGACTGAAGTTTTATAATACCGTGTACATAATATCTGTCTGTTGTATGGTAGCTAGGATGAGTCTAATAATAGAACTATTTTAAAGACGAAATATTTAAATCCATTTTAATTTCAGCTTTAATAAACTAACAGATTTAAAATTTTCTGAATACTTCATATAGCTTCTATTAGGAGTGTCACTTTCATACATTTTTAGAACAAAAACAATACAAATTTAGACTCACATTTGTTCTAGCGGTCCATCGCTAGAGGGCAATACTATATATCATTCGACTATTTGGGGTCGATCGTAATCACTTTCGCTACCGCAGAGGTCAAATAAAGTTGCTTGCAAACGTTTTTGAAGGTAGATGGCGCTACTTTCGTTGTATATTGACAACAGCGCATACGCCGCTCTGCCTCTGAGCATGCGCCTATGTATTTGGTGCTTTTTCGTCGTCCTTTCTTCCCAAAGACAACTCAAGACGGAGAAAAGCAATGTGCTCCATCGATATGGTTAGTAATTAATCGGACGAAAGACTGTTTAATAAGCTTATACCTAAACTTACACGATACACTATCGTCACAGCTAACATCAATGTTAGCTGTGCTATCGTGCCCCACGCATTGATATTTTAACTTTAGAGGTCAGTGGCCCCACGTAGTAACACTAATGGGAAATATCATTCCTTACAATCCATTCTAAATGATTTGACTTTCTGTGTCAGTCAAAATATTATCAATAACTGTAATACTTACCTTCCAAAGTACAATAAATAGGTACCTTGGAATAAAATTAGTCAAGATTTCGACAAAATTAATTTGCCTTTAAAATTCTCTAACATCTTTCGTCATTTACATTTGTTATGGCCTCTTACGTACTATATGCACTGTAGCGAAAAGTAGTTGCTGAACTTAGATAAATCTTGAGTGGGGTTTTTAGTCGTTCCACCGACGAGCAACTGGCAAACTGATATTGAAAAATTACTGGTGTACACTGTGAGTACATGACAGCGTACAGAGTTAATTAACGACAATAATTATGTGGCATAGCCGGTAGCACTGCAGTGTCAACTACAACTAGTACCTATCGATACCTGAAAATCCATTATCAATGAACGACTTGCAGAAACAGTAATTGACACTGACTTAATCAAATAAATTAAAACTGTTTTATTATGAGGAAATCGTAAATAAAACAATATAGATTATCTTTAAAGTTAACATAATTTAATTCAACGTAGATTCATATTGTGTTTTGTAATAATAAAAGTAGACAGTACAATTAACATAAGGTTTGCCCCAACGAATTGATGAAAATACTGCTAGCACGTTTTAGCCATACGTTATTATTTTGTGATATAAGATAATATGTGAAACTTAATGCCTAATCTCATGTTAGAACATTTGTAATGGCACTGCAATCCTCGAGATACAGACATAAAAACTAAAACATAATAATCATAAAACGGGTAAATTGTACATTGGTTTATAGTTTCGCTTATGTTTTTTAAGACAGATACCAATAAGCGTAACAGTTTGTTTAGTGTATAACTATAATCACAACTAGTTAAAATACGTTCTGTCTATTGGTAACGTTTAGATTACAAGTTGTAAATCATAGTCATAACTCCGAATATTCAATTATTTTAACTTTCATGATTGTGTTTACCACGAATGGACATATTCGCAGGCGTGATTGTTGTTTTTTGAATTGAAGAAGTAGTGCTACGTTTTTATTGAAATCTTTCTTTGCAATTTATTTATGAAACACCAATAAAAAGAAAAGTAACATAAGGCTAGATCGTTACAATAGCACATAAAATTTTATATATTGGATAAACCACTGGCCTTTGTTATCTCGTATTATACACTAAATATGTGACAAAAATTACGACTAGAACTTCACTGTAATTTGTGTTATACAAACACGTTGGCTAACTCGGGCTTTATACTGATGTTATTTTCTTCATATATAAATATTATGTTGTAAAAAGAACGAAACACTTTCAAAAATATCATTAGCCATAAAGCATTTTGAGGTTAAAGTTGTCAAGTGACAACGTTTTTGGGATAAAGTTGTTAAGTGTTGCCAAGTGACAACTTTAACATCAGAAAGTAAGCTAAGGAGCTGTCAATCAAATATGTAAAAGATGGTACGTGCGTCTAAGCAAGTGAGTGAAAATCGCTGATACTTGACGTTGAAGGAAAGCGCCTAATACTGTTTTCAAACACAGTGATCATAAATTCAAACGATTCCATCCGAAACCGGAACGGACAAAATAAAAAAATGTCTTTGTCTTACGTTTCCTGATATAAATCGTTTTCAAATGTTTAAGAGTTCTTTCATAAATACCACAGCGATTATCAATAAGCTTAACAGTGAAATACTATAAATTTTCATAAAAAAAACAAAATCGTTTACGGTTACTTTCATCATGAAATATTTCAAATTGACTAGAATGGTGTCCTGACTAAATACGTGGTAAATTCTATAAACTTTATGAGTTCCACTTCAGGAATTGAGCTCCGCATAATTTGTTTAGAGCCTGCGCCAAAATCCAAGAGGTCGAAAGCTTTTGAAAAGATTAATCAAGAATAAATAGGTATCAAAGATATTGGAAACATACTTCAAAGCAGTAAAACAATTCATTTTTGTATTACTTAGATGAAGTGAACAACTAATGGACTTCGTAAGGACACTGTTTCTTTCACAAAATGAATAGACTATAAATATCTCTTATTTAAATGGTGTCTACGAGGGTTGCTATTGAGAACTGGCAACAGTGGTATTACCAGATGAAATCTGTCACCGCCACCCTTGAAGTTTGATATTTTTGACAGTATACGTACTGAGAACGTTTTGACGTGCGAGCAATAGTTGTGTTATTTACAGTCAGTTGAAAAGTTGATCTCGGCCAGCAAATGGAATGAAGTCGCAAAAATTTTCGAGCTATGATTATAACTTTTAACGTGGTCTAACGCAAGCACAGTACACCAATCAACTTAATGCAACATTTGGCGATAAAACACCATCCAACGCCACTGTATATCGCTGGTACACTAAATTCAAATGTGGCCGTAGTTCCCTCACAGACAAAGTTAGAGATCGTCGACCAAAATCAGTCGTTCCGGAAACCATTGATGCTATGCGAAAACTAATTGAAGAAGATCGTCATGTGACATATCGTGAAATCGAGACAAGTTTAAGCATAGTATGACCCGCATATATAAGATTTTGCACGACCATTTGGATGTTCGCGTTGGATTTCACATTTGTCGACAGGTGCTTAAAAAAGACTCGCGTCGATTGGTGCCGTAAAATGCCTAACAAATACAACAGTGATACATCCAAAGCTGTACACAGCATTCGTCACAGTTGACGAGTCGTGGTTTTATGTCCATCAGCCAGAAAGAGTAAGACAATCGGCAGTTTGTGTGTTTCAATGTGAAGAAAAGTCAGTAAGAGTTGTTCGTATCCGAGGCGTTAAAAAGCAAAACCGGTCATGCCGCCGTGGCTCTACGAAAGACCGTTAATTCAGCGTGGTATACGACCATTTGTTTGCCCGAAGTTTTCGTAAATTGAGAGAAACCAATCCAAAACGACGACTCGTGTTGCATCACGACAATGCGAGCTCACACACATCACTTGCAAGAAACGAGTATTTGGACACGCAAAAGATCGAAGTGATGGGTCATCCACGTTACAGCCCCCACTTGGCACCCAATTATTTCTTCTTATCGCCACTAATTAAAAATGAATTGCGTGGACAACGATTTTCATCGCCCGAAGAAGCGGCTGAGGCCTTCAGATATCATGGTTTCGACCTGTCGTCTTTTGACTGGGCAAAGTGCTTTGAAGGGTAGTTTCATCGCATGCACAAGTGCATAGATCTTAAAGGAGAATATTTTGAAAAGCAATGAAAATATTTTTGATAAAATTAATTCGTTTGATATTCCTATTCTCAATACATAAATAGCAACCCTCGTATAGAGTCAAGTCTCTAGTCACGTCTTTTAATTTAAACTGGAGCAATTCTAAAACATTAACAATATAATGCACAGAGTTGTCCAAGGTGAACATTTCGAATACTCCAATTAAGGGATTTGAGTGTACGCTATTATGGGCGATATGATAAAATTCATCAAATCAAATTCGGAGCTTCAGCGCCTTTATCTTACAACGGCATATCACATATTTAATCATATTTTTTCAATGAACGAACTTTCAAAAATCGGTTGGAACAAACCTAAATCAAAAAGAAACATTCCTTCAAATTTTATAAATTAATCTTCATCACTTTCTAAGAATTTACTTTCCTCTGCTGGCAAATAGGTATATCTTGGTCGGTTCTTCCAAATGGCACTGGAGTTCCTCTTCAGTGTTCTCTCATCAACTACATACAACATAGTTTTAAGATCTGGTGTCGTAGCCGAAGGACAAAATAATGAGTTTTTAAATACATCTCCAGCAGCTAATATCACCAGTTGAGTTTTCTTGAGTACCTGGTCTAAAAATAGAACAAAAAATAAATATAAAGCAATTTTAATCGGTTTTGCATTGCATAAATCATCTGTGGTGGCGTATCTCATCAAAAATTTATAAAAGTTTCTATAACATACAGGGTGATTGTTGGTCGATGCATTAGAAGTTTTGGGAAAACAAAGCATACGATTGTTTTGAAAATTTAAATGGTTAATTTTCCAGTATAACTTTCGGTTATCACTGTCATATACATATCTTCAACTATTTTTGAATACATAATTTATTTTGAATTTTTTTGACCGAAAATAGGTCTCGGAAAATAATCGCCCCATAAGGTTATGGGGTAGTCGCAAACTGTGTAGTGTGATCTACTAATAAAAAAAATCGGTTATGTCGCCCCGAAACTTTCGCGACATGATATAATATAATCAAAAATATATGTCCTGCGTAACGAAACAGAATTGTATTATTTTCATTATTTCCAATAAACTAACGTAACAAACTACTTTAATCAAAAAAAAAAAAAAATATTTGCTAGAGCAGGGATTCGAACTCATAACCTTTCGCATGCGAAGCGAACGCTCTACCAATGTGTTAAAGTACTCAATTACTTTATATTACATTCTTATAAGAATATAGATTCCAACTACCTAATTATGGTGGCAAATATCAAAAGTGGCCTATCGTTGTAAAGCAGATAAAAAATGCTTTAAAATGATGTATCGCTCGACCACTACTGCTATTTGAAAATTTAGCGGTTCTGTCCGCCTCTATCACAGGGCTTAAGCGATTTCAACCAAAAACTAATGGGTTCATCCTAGGACTGCCCCAAACTCATATACCACAATTTAGCTCAATTCGTTAAAGCGTTTGGGCGTTATCGTGGCAGAACACATAGACACACATACGTAATGGTTTAAAAAAGTTTTCAGTATTTTTAGCTGTTATTTAATATTATTCAAGAGAAATCGCCATAGTTTGGCACTTAACTATAATGCACACAACTATGAATGCAGAGTAGTAGGTTTATCAAAAACATTCTTTCTACTCACAATTATTTATTATTATTTAGCAATTTATTTCTGTCTCAGTAAATCATTTTATTCTGAACGCGGTTTTTAAAATTGAGTTGAAATTTTTGTGCTTTTTGAGGTTATTAAAAAAACGGCTTTCTCAGATAATGGTTTACGCAAAATAAGTGCCAAACTAGGGCGATTTTTCTTGAATAATTTTAAATAACAGCTAAAAACAGTGAAAACTTGCTTACACCATTACGTGTGATATACCACCTATTTTTGAATTGAAAATAGCTTTAAATTTAACAATAAAAAATCCAGAGCCGCGTTTAAAAAAACAAAGTTGCTAATGGTTTTTCAAAAACGAAACGTCGTTGTGAAAATTTGTAAACGCTATCTTTTTCTACTCAAAAAGTAACCATAGTGCTTTTCAGTTTTTACATCTGTAAAAATGTCAGAAATAAATAAAACTAAAATCGCAAAAAATCGTTTTTTCAAAAATTCTCGAAAGCGGCTAAAGTTACTTTACTTTTGAAAAAACCATTTAAAAGGTGTTTAAATTGTACAAATTTTCTCTAATTTAACCGACATTGTAACTCCTACCGTTTCCAAGATTCCAATCCTATCCCATTCTTATCTTGGACAGGGTGTATTTTTATAATTATATCAAATTCTCAAATTTAAGTCGTACAAGTTTTAAAACTTTAAACTATAAACAGTCGTTTAGTCTTAAAAGCAATGGATAAAAGTTTTAATGGTTATAACACCAAAGGAAAACAGTATTGTTAACTTACTATAAACCCGAAGTGATATATAAATATTTCAACCAAAACATATACAAGGAGCATTTAGAACATCTAAAATTTAAACTTCAAGTTAAACTAAAGCTTAAACTAGCGTTTAAACTGCACCTTAACAATCAACTATACAAGTCGCAAGATAGAAGCCTTTAGAGTTTAGAACAGGGGATAAGAGAAATGAAGAAAACGAAAAGCCAAATGCAATCAAAACATCGAATTATTGGGTCATCATGGAGAAGCGGTTGATGCGTTCAAAACCATATTTTGGAGATACATTTCTATATCTTGGAATTTAAGTATTTGTTGAGAAATATTTGTGTAAACTTTTTTTTATTTAACTCCCGCCAGCAATGAAAACCTTGATGTTACGAACTATATTTAGACACACCTGCAAAAAACTTACCTTCGCACCAGGATGGATTCTTATGCACTCTATGATTCTTTTGAGCATCTTCATCATCTGAATCATAACAATCGTATGTAGGTAATAAAGGCGCAGCTTGTAACATATAAATTGGTTTGGTAACTTTTAATTGTGCTCTTGCTTTCTTCTGTTCAGATTCTTGTTTTTGTTGCAGTTTCTTTTTCTCTAATTCTTCTCTCTTTTTTTGGAAATATTCATCCCTTTCTGCTAATAGAGTATTATTTTTCTCCTCTTTCTTCTTTAAAACATCCAAAGTTTTCTGTCGTTCCATGTCAATCAATTTTCGTTGTTCCTGTGCCTTTGAATGCTTCTCCTGGTTTTTCTTCTTCTTATCTTCAGCCAGTTTTAGAAGCATCGCTTCTTTCTTTTTTAGAGCTTCTACCTCCCGTTGTTTCCTTTCCCTATACTCTTTTTGTGATGCTTTCATAGCGCTAGTTGACTGAATTGAGCTACTAGATGTTCCACTTATACCACGCCCTACAGTATTGCTGACCGGGGTACCAGCAGCAGGAAATCGTTTATTTGGATTCGCAGTACTGCAGAAACGAGGAATAAAATTTGATGTAGGAGTTGCAGCCTGTCGCGATGAATTACCTTTTAATACATTACTACTGCTAGTAGCATTCAACTTTTCAAAAGCTTCAACTTTTTTCTTTAAAGTTGTTTTTTTGTAAGGACTGAATACCTCCTTAATTTTCTTATTTGTGGTACAAGCTGTAGCTGGTGTTTTCGATTCTTCAATTGATTCGTCGTCAGTCATAATATCTTCTTCATTACTTATTGGTGTACGTAAACCTTGGGGAGTTGGGGATTTTTGTAACAGCGCTGGTTTTTCTAAAACCACTGTTGCATTTAAGGCGTTGTCGATTTGCTGTGGTTTGACGAATGTTGAATCACTTGGATTGTCTGAAATCAAAATTATTTATTATTTTCATATGTATGCTAGAATATTATAAAACTTTTCTAGTTATAATCAAATAACGTGGACGGAAAAACGTCACACCATTCCAATACACATATGCAACGAATTTGCGAAATTTAATAATATGAATATTTTCTTGATAAACCCATTTTATTTAAATCGCTATATTAAACAAGAGCTTGTTTTGAGAAACTGTCAAGTTAATAAAATTTAGGCCTATCACTTTAGTAAAACATGTTGGATATAATCAGTTTTAAAAAACTGTAAACTGTGTGTTCTTTCACATATATATTATGTTCAGGTTGGCATTATGTCTATTTGGCAATACAACAGGGCTGTGCTAAGAAAACGTATAGCCGCGTTCACCCTCATATACCCAGGGCGGCATCTGTGCACCGCGTCTGGCTACTAGACGCTCGTACGCTGCGCTTTAATTTTTGAGCATTGCTGCGTACGGACGCTCGTATTCGCGAAGTAAAATCTAGATATCTGGAGCATTTCATTACAGGGAACCAACCCCGTGAAATCTGGAAGTTGCTTAAAGAACTTAATGTTTAATCCAAGGAAGACAGGTCGGTCCCTTTGCACCACTCTGACGAAATCAAGAAATATTTTAGTAGTATTGATACAATGGACCCCGATCCGGACCTGGTGGAGTTTTACGGTTCTAATAGGTTATATGAAAACGTGGATTTTAATTTTAGAATGGCTATTTTCTTTTCATTGTATACTTCTCAGTTGATAAAATGCGTGAAGTATGGTACAGTTCATTTTTATGCAGATGAGACACAGTTAGTTGTCTTTTGATATTACCGACGTAAATCTAAGGCTTAATCATGATTTGGATAGATTGCATCGAGTTTCGGTTGGTCACTGCTTGGCATTAAATCCAGAAAAATCGCAAGGAATGTTGTTTTGTAAGCCGCAACAGAGGGAGATGCTTGAGAACCAAATCAAAATTACTATGGTGGATACGCAAATTGCTTTTGTAAAACAGGCTAAAAACATTGCTTTCATTCTTGACACCGATTTGCGTTTTGTCAAACATGTGACCAACAGTATGCAGATGGCATTTTTAAATTTGAAATTAATCTATAGTCAACGTCACTTATTGAATGAAGGATTGAGGAAGATGCTTTGTGATTCCTTGGTGTTGTCGCACTTCAATTATGGTGATTCCGTGTAGGCTCCTTGCCTTAGGACTCTTGACGCTAATAGAATTCAACTTATTCAGAATAGCTGTGTGCGTTTGATCGGGAGTATACGCAAGTTTGAGGGAGACACTTCTGCAAAACTTCAACTTCGACAGATTAGATGGTTTGACATGAGAGAACGTTGAGTGTTCCACAATCTTACTTTGTTTAATAAAAGTAACGTTACAGAAACGCCGGGGTACTTTTATCAAAAAATTAAATTCAAATATGAGGCACGGGCTAACGATAACACCAGCTCAACATAAAACCAAACTGTTTGAAAGGGGGTTTTCATTCATCGTAGCGCGATTGTACAACAAAATATCAGATGACCTGAAACTTTGCACAGGAAACAAATTTTGAAATTTTTTAAGGGCAAATATAGTAAATCTTATGTTATTAATTATTATTGTCTTATTTTATTAATTCCGTTTATTTGTTTCTGTACTTATTTCTTTTATTTATGTTATTTTTTTATTATTATTTAATAACTATCACTAACGTATTCACCTTTGCGCCCTTTGTTTATTTTTCCTCAATTAAACTTGTTATAGTTGGTTGTTAATAAATAAATATAGATATAAATCAAACGACGGCTACTCCACAAAAGTATTTATATATATGACAAAGAGATGTTTTTGGCGACATCTCTTTGTCAGTCATCTCTCGTGCTAGTATAAGCTCTTCGTAAATGTTGGAAATTTGGGTCACACTGCCTGCCGATCACCACTGATGAGGTGTGGATCAACGAAACGGACCGTCTGGTGAAAGCATGGTAGTGTGAAACAAATTTCCAACATAACTAAAAGTCTTGTTATTTTATGTAACAAGCAATTCGTATTTATATATATACATATATATATATATAAATAGTGATCGGGATATAAGTGCCACACATATTTCGGAATATCATTCCATCATCAGTGGCTTAATATACATAGTTACGCAATCTATATAACAATTATAGTCAAACTGGGCATGGAATTCAAACATCTATACAGACATTTTGTGTAAATGTTCAAGAATGTAAAGTACTAAAAATTTTTAAAATTAAAACATGTTATTCTTTGAATTATGAATATTGAACATTTTTATAAAACTATCACAACATTATTAAGTCTATTTTCATTTAAAATTTAGTTTTATATATCATAGTTGAATGGAGAATTGTTTTTTTATGAGATGACCATCTTAAATGAAAATAGACTTAATAATGTGATACTTTTATAAAAATTTTCAATATTCATAATTCAGAGAATAACATGTTTTAATTTGTAATAGTTTTTTTTTTGTTTCTAAATACTTACCCTTTTCTAGTTCTGCTTCCACATTTGGTCGTTGGACTGTTTTTTTCTGAACTTTCGAGCGCGTTGACCTTTCCTCATCCATTCCTGCTTCCTCCTGACTTTCTTGTACATGTTTTTTTACCGTTCTTGTTCGAGTGCTTCTAACATTTTCTTCAATTTTATTACTTTGCTCCACATCATTCGTTTCAGCATTTTGAGCAGTTTTTTTTATCACCCTAGTACGTGTGGTCCTACCTATATCTCCTATTGTTTCTTCAGTGGCTTGAATGGTCTTTTTAATTGTTCTTGTACGAGTACTTCTTACCTCATTTACAGTCGCATCAATATCTGCATTATTAGCATTTGTTTCTTCCAAGTTATTATTAGCTTTTGCTTTTAAAGTTCTGGTACGCGTAGATCTTACATTTTTTACTGAATCAGCCTCAACTACTTCTGTGTTTGCTCTTTTCGTTTGACGTGAACTTTTTGTTGATTCAGAGTCAATAAGAGAGTCATCACTGTCACCTAGATTTATGGTCGGTATGGGAGCATCCAATACTTCAACATCATTATGAATATCATCTAGAAATTAAAAATAGATCATTTCATTAATTTGTTAAAAGTTTTACAGTACTAATATAATATAACTTAAATGACAGTAATTGTAATAATCACTCAAAAACAGCCTTATATCAAAACATCAAATTTCGTTTTGACATACACAACTTGGATCTCAGACACGAGTCTATTATTATAACGCCGCCGAGACACAAGACGGCACAGTTTGAAAGAAGCTTATCTTATAATGTGTCCCGTTTTTACAACATAAAATTGTATTATGGCTAATAAAGATATTAATATACATTACATATATGTTGGTTAAGTTAGGAGGCAAACGCTTTGTCTAACAGGCTTGCGCCCAATTACAAGACAAGTTTTACATTAGCATAAATTAATAACATAAATGTCAACAAAATATCAAACAAATTTAGCATGAATAATCAAATAGATACAGATCTTAAATATTCCGATACTTTACATTTGAAAAAAGATAGTTTGCAGCTAAAAAAGTCCACAACTCTGTGTACGGACATACTGTCACACATTATACAGGGGCTTTATTTCTATTTTACCGAAGCAGCGGATGTCGAAATAGTTGTGGGTTACGACAATGAAATGAGGGCACATTGAAGTGAATATCCATTTCAAAGTGAGGGCAATCGACACGAAAAGAATCAGCTTGTAAAGGAAAATTTGTGAGTTGACGGCCCTCCGGAACTCCAAGGAGTCAAAATTGAACATCTCCAGCAACTGCCGATGGTTGATATCAAGACTAATCCTAGTGTCTTAAGTGCGGCCCGAGAAATACGAGGCATGTTTTTTAAGTAAGTACCGTTTTGGAATTAAAAAAAGACGTGCAAAGATATCGCAATAATTTTATTTTTACATGAAAGCCTGTACCTTAATCTACTTTTCTACATAATTTCCGTGAATATTGAGGCACTTGTCATAACGTGGCACCAGTTTTTGAATACCCTCCTCATAAAATTCTGCCGCCTGACTTGTTTGTTCCAAAAATGTTGACGGATTTGCACAAAACCCAACGTTTAGGCAGTGCATTGACTTTCCTTGAGCTGTACCACAATGAAGGTGAAGATTTTTTAGACCAAATTGCTAGTGGAGGTTCTGCCTCGTAATGAGACAATCAATGCAGCGTCAGGCGGCAGAATTTTATGAGGAGGGTATTCATAAACTGGTGCCACGTTATGACAAGTGCCTCAATATTCACGGAAATTATGTAGAAACGTAGATTAAGGTACAGGCTTTCATGTAAAAATAAAATTATTGCGATATCTTTGCACGCCTTTTTTTAATTCCAAAACGGTACTTACTTAAAAAACATGCCTCGTATCTATAAATGTGTTGGTTGAATGAAAATGCAGAATCAACCACGAGACCGAGGTCCTTTGTCTCCGAGCATCTTTCCTAGGGTGTAATGTTAATTTCATAATTATGTTCATGGGGTGTCAGTTTACTATAGTACACTACAGTTTTGTAACTGGTTTCTTGATGAAGCATAAACTTTTCGAAAAAAATCATTTGGACTGATGAGTGTCGGCTTTCTAACTTAGGCTATCTCAATCGTAAAAATTAGTTAAGTTTGGTCAGTAGAGAATCCAGGGCAGAACGTTAAAATTAGGAATCAAAATCGGTTTGCTTTTATTGTTTGTTTTACGAAATAACAGATTACTTGGACCTGTGATTTATGAAGGAAGGTTAAATTCAAATAGATATCTTCAGTTGCACGATAGTGTTGTAGGAAACTGTCAGGGAATAACCTGTCGTAGTATTCAGCGGGCTGTTCAAAGTGTTCAAAAAAGAGCGCAGATGTGTGTCCGAAAAAACGACATTTAATGTAAAACTTACTTGTTTCCTTTTTTGGCCTGTAATACTGCTTAAATTTTCTTGTTAGTGTTTTAGTTGTATTGGTAATATTAATTTATGTTTTCCTTCAAAGAAGCCTCAACAAAAGTAAACGTTGCACTGAATATTTAAATGCACCTATGTAAAAAACACATGGCATATTTTACACTTGTTTTGATTTTGAGAAGTTCTTCACGGACTTGAACTCTGTTTTCATTGGAGATTAGAGTTAATAAGAGCTATCACGTTTTATTATAGTTAAAATTAAAAACCAGAATTATACACAATACGAAAACAGTTGAGCAATAGACGTCGAGCACCAATCAAACTTTAAGACAAATTGCAACATTATAGACATCCCTCCAAAAAGTATATAACTATAACTCATTTGTTAATATTATAAATAATTTTCAAATAAATATTTCTTACCGGATGTTTTCTTTGTTCGCGGTTTCCGTTTGGAAGGTGCATCTGGGTCCGACTTTATTTTTTTCTTTCGTGGAGGAAGTTTCGTCGGAGCTGGCATATCTTCATTTTCCTTTTTTATTGTAGCGGGATCTTTAATTTCTAGAGTGGATTCAGTGTTACTGCTATTATCTATTGACAACTTTTCTTGCTTAATTCGAACTTCTTCAATTTTTTTTTCTGTTTTTTTTGGTCGACCTCGTTTCACTTTTGGAGAAGTTATCAGATTAGGTGGTTCATTTTCCTTTATGTCATTGTTTTCCTCAGTGAGCTTGTTATCTGAATCTGTTTTTCCTGTTAGGATAAATTAAAAATGTATAAATTTGAAATTTAACTACTTAATAGTTACATTGAAAATTCATCGAAATAAATTTTCTACTATCTCAGTTTTGCTGATAGCTCTTAGAGAACAGCGTCGTTGGAAATAGCTTAATTGACTTAAAAGACGTGTATGCTGAAAAATAAAACAATATTTGACAAAACAAAAATAGGTGTACTTGTTTCAATGTTTGGTTCAAAGCATCTTAGGACAATAACCTACTTAGATAAACTAAACCACTAAGTTACAGAGTAATCGCAAATTACTAGAACGTCTATGTGCTTAATGGGATAACATTGGAGAGATGCAATGTGATTAAGGATCTCGGCATTTATGTTGACAGCGAGTTGTCATTCAAGGAGCATGTCTCACAGGTGTCGTCGGCCGCTGTCAGGATGTTGGGGTTTATTTTACGACAAACGCGGAATTTTAATAGCATTGAATGTCTTAGGACACTCTACTTCTCTTTTGTGAGGTCTAAGTTGGAGTATGCTTCAATTGTTTGGTCACCTATATATCATGTTCAAATACAAAGACTCGAGAGTATCCAACGCAAATTTTTAAAGTATATGTCATTTAAAATTGATGGATATTTTCCACCTCGTGGCTACGATCATTGTATTTTATTAGATAGATTTAATCTTAGACTGCTAGCAGAACGACGTATTTTTGCATCTCAGATTTTTATTTTTAAATTAATAAACAATTTGCTGGACTGTCCTCAGTTGCTGCGGCAGATATGGTTTCGTGTTCCTCGCTTGCAGGCAAGAAATTCACATATGTTTTGGGTGCCTCACATTCATACAAATTATGAAGGCAGAGCCCCCCTTTTTCGGGCTTGCACCTACTGCAATCGTCTGAATTTGCACGATAATGTTAATTACTTCAATGGCTCACTTAATTCATTTAAGCATCATTTGCGTCTGTGTCTGCAAGCGAACGAAATGGATATGGTTTAATTAATTATTCGCCATGGAATTGTTTTCCTTTCATGCATTTTTGTTTGATTTTTTCATTTTTCTTTTTAACTAATTCCTATTTTGTGAATTTACATATGAATACCTGTGCTTAGTTTAGTTATATATAATTGTCTTGTAATTGGGCAGCAATGCCTGTTAGACAATAAAGATTATTATTATTTACTAGATCAGATTACACTATTTGCGACCACCCTGTAACTTAGTTGGGAAATTTCTCTACGCAGGATATTGTCTTTTTCCCCCCGGTTTTTGGCCTCTACTGATGACATACAGCCAGTTATTTTGCTTTTATCTGGACCTACAGTTTAGCGTGGAATCCGAACCATGGTCATCGACTGCCAGTTCCCACGACTATGTAGTCTATCACCACTTGGCAAGTCTACAGACTCGGACGTAAGCACCGTCCACCCATCCAATCACTATCCGCGCCATCAGGTACTTGACTACCGTGATCGCACCGAGAGGTGTTTGAACATGTGGACATCTCCCGCCCATCAGGTTATTGTCGTAAGATATTTTGAAACAACTGTCAAACTTTAAGGGCTATCTGTTCAGAAGACACAGAACACACACAACTAAAGTCAAAAATATATTTTTTGCAGAACCTGATAGGATCGACCATTAACAACTTTGTGCCTTGTATATTACTGTCGTTTACTAAATATCTTTGCAAGCCAAATGTCTCACAAAATTTAAATACTTACTTTCAATGACAGCCTTTAGAGTCTTATCCAAAACTCCTGTGTCCTTGTATTTTTCAAATGATTTTATCACATTTAACAAATCCTGCAAAAAAAAATATAGTTAAGTTTTGTGATAAAATTAACATGCAATTTATACTATCGCCATTCTCATTACAGAGGAGTACATTCCACAAATCAGTATATATATTATTGGGGATATACAGAGTGCAGTTTTCATTTTTGATGATTATGCTAAATAATCTAAAACAACTATATCCAGCGCACATCCGACCAAGAATTATAATATGTAATCAGTTAAAATGAAAGTGAAATCTTCATTTTTCTTATTTTTATTATCTCCTTATTATGGTAACGTAAAAATACCATCTTAACGGATACGACATTTTCTCCCGTAATAGTTAGCAATTGATGGAATGTAATTCATCAAGATATTAATATTTATTTAATAAAAATCTGGATATTCGCTAACATGCAATTTTATTAGGTGTCATCTTGTAATGGCTAAAAACGTATTCATTTCCTTAAAGCAATTAACATATCAAGTCATCCCAATATGGCAAAGATTAGTTTTCGAAGAAGTGATCCATCTATAACTGTCGAGTGCAAAGACAATTGCGATAAAAGAAAACCACAAATATTTGTTGAGGTGACGGTTTTCTTTTAGAGACCGGCACATCCCACCGCAGGGAGGGCAAGAAATGCAGGACTTCGACACATGTGGTGCCTATTGATACAATTTTTGCAAAAATGGTATCTGAAACAGATTCCAACTAATAGCTGTAAAATTTATTGGTAGTACTACCAACAAAATGAGAATGTGGGTTCAGAAAAATTTCAAAAAAAATGTCCTACGAAGACCGATCTTTTAAATTGTCGGATTGCAGAATAATTCTGCTTTTTAAACTTCTAATGGTTAGATGTGCAGGGTGAGTCACGACGGACGCCTCGCAGTTTTATGAGAAAACTAGATAATTGTTTTGATATTTGTTGCAGGAACATTGTGTGTGTGACATTGCTACTTTTGTAAAATACAGGGTGCTTCACAAATGGGTGGTGTTTGTTGAGATGGAATGCCATATATTTTATCACATTTTTGGTCGTTGCATCTACTAGATCTAGATGGGCAACGACTATGGTACTCTGACGAGCTTATAATAAGAACGAAACGAATTCGTCAGTATCTGTCGACTCATGCCTCGGTCTGGTTCTACTGAATTAGACTGAGGCTCTGCTAAATTAAACAAAATCCCTTGTGTAAGTAAAACCAGCAATCTTGTCCGCTATGCCACAAAATCTAAACAATTTAACATATTACCTATAAAAAAATACTCAAAACGAGTGTCATCTTTTTCAAAACAGAGTACGATTCTGTTTTCAAGAGAACATCTTATATTTTGCAAAATAACAGCACTGACGGTTCCAAATGCATTTAGAATAATATACCCCTAAAAAGAAATCCATCGGACTGAGATCTGGAAATCTCTTCCAATCCCTCTGTTACGAACTTTTCGGCATTTTACCGATGTTTGAAACACCATGGATATTTGAATTTATTTTTAAAAATTTAGCCTTAATGAACCTACACAATGTCACACAACAAAAATCAAAATATACACATGTAATAGTTTAAAGAAGTTTTCACTGTTTTTAGCTGTTATTTAAAATTATTCAAGAAAACTCGCCAACTTGGCACTTAACTGAATGAATGCAGAGTAGTAGGTTCTGCAAAAACATTATTTCGTCGTTATTCACAATTATTTATTATTATTTGACCATTTATTTCTATTTCAGTACAACATTTTTTTCTCTACACGGTTTTTAGCTCTCCATATCATATATGTAATATATGTATATATGGAGACTATTAGTTTCATGAAAAAAAATTTTATAATACTTGTTTTTGGTCATTTTATACATAAATAAGTAGTTTTAAAAAAATGTCTGTCTGTCTGTATGCAAGAAAACGCAAAAACCGCAGATTTTAACCAAATTTGGTACAAAAATACTATTGGACATGGCAAGGAGCTGATTAGATTTTGGGAAACATTGAACGTAGGCAAGGGGTTTAAAAGAGGGTTCAAAAATTAAAAAAATTCATAGTTCTTAAACTTATTCGAAATACTGCATAATTTTTTACGCATTTAATTGAATATAACCTAAAATATTAAACATAAAATATTAGACCACATTGGCGTTCGAAAACAGTGTAAAATGCGGTAAAAAATATTTAAAAAAAACGTACTTTTTAAACATAGCAGAAATATTAACTAATTATTTATAGAATATAACTTATACAATGTGTCATAAATAACTTACTTTCATAGGCGTTCGTAAATAGTGGAAAAGGGGTCAAAACATAAAAAATATATATTTCCTAAACTTATTCGAAATGTGGAATAATTTTTGATAGTTGTGATAGAATATAACCTAAAAAATGTTACATAAAAGAATTGGTTCACAAAGGCGTTCAAAAATAGTTTAAAAAAAGGGTCAAAAACGAAAAAAAAATGTTTTCCAAATATACCAGAAAAATTGGCTAATTATATATAGCTTTGATATAAGATGACCTAAAAAATGCAGCATAAAATTTTTATTTACATAGGCGTTCGTAAATAGTAGAAAAAGGGGTAAAATAAAAAAAAATAAAATGTAAAAAATTTTATATTTAACTAGTTGAATTGGTGTTAAAAATACACGACAAAAATTAATGTAGCATAGGCGTCCGTGAAAATTCTATAAAAGGGTCAAAAAATTTTTTTATCCGTGATAACTCAAAAACCACTTACCTAACGGATTTTAACCACATTTGGTACGAAAATACTACAGGATATTTATAGGTGGTGATTAACATTGAGCGTACGCAAGGGGTTTAAAAGAGGGTTCAAAAATTTAAAAAACCATAGTTCTTAAACTTATCCGAAATATTGAATAATTCTTCATAGTTGTGATAGGATATAACCGAAAAAATGTTGCATAAAAGAATTGGTTCACACAGGGGTTCGAAAATAGTCTAAAAAAGGGTCAAAAACGAAAAAAAAATGTTTCTCAAATATACCAGAAAAATTGGCTAATTATATATAGCTTTGATATAAGATAACCTAAAAAATGCAGCATAAATTTTTTATTTACATAGGCGTTCGTAAATACTAGAAAAAGGGGTAAAATAAAAAAAAAATTAAATGTAAATTTTTTTTATAATTAACTAGTTGAATTGGTGTTAAAAATACACGACAAAAATTAATGTACCATAGGCGTCCGTGAAAATTCTATAAAAGGGACAGAAAAATTTGTATCGGTGATAACTCAAAAACCACTTTTTAACGGATTTTAACCACATTTGGTACGAAAATACTACAGGATATTTATAGGTGGTGATTAACAATGAGCGTAGGCAAGGGGTTTAAAAGAGGGGTCAAAAATTTAAAAAATCATAGTTCTTAAACTTACCCGAAATATTGAATAATTTTTTGTGCGTTTAATTAAATATAACCTAAAATATTTAACCTAAACAATTAGACCACATTGACATGCGAAAAAAGTGTAAAATGGGGTAAAAACGTTAGAAAAAACGTATTACTTAAACATAGCAGAAATATTGACTAGTTATTTATAACTTTGATAGAAATATGTAGTTATAAAGTTATTTATAACACACTTTTTAGGTTATATTCTTATAACCTAAAAGATGTGTTATAAATAACTTCATAGGCGTTCGTAAATAGTGTAAAAAGGGTCAAAATAAAAACATATATACTTCCTAAACTTATTCGGAATACGGAATAATTTTTCGTAGTTGTGATAGAATATAACCTAAAAAATGTTACATAAATGAACTGGTTCACACAGGCGTTCGAAAAAGGGTCAAAAACGAAAAAAAATGTTTTTCCAAATATAACAGAAAAATTGGCAACTTATATATAGCCTTGGTAAAAGATAACCTACAACATACAGCATAACAATTTTGTTTACATAGGGGTTCATAAATAGTAGAAAAAGGGGGCAAAATAAATTTTATAATAAAATTAAAAAAATCAATTATTTTGCGTCCAAGAACTTGGCCTAGAAGATCTGAAATATAAAATATGTACGTATAAATAGTGCCTCCAAAGAGAAGAAAAATGAACAAAACAACAGCTGATGTCTAAAACAAAACAAAAATTTATTAAATTTAGATAAATGACAAATTGGTGATAAAATTATTATTTTTACACTTAAATTTGGAGAGCTATTCGTGCCTCGAGGGCAACAGTTTATTTAAATTTCGTTTAAAATGTTTGTGCTTTTTGAAGTTATCAAAAACACACTGGACTGTTGCTTATGGATTTATTTTTGTAGCAGGAATGTGCGATAAGGTAAAATGAGTAAACAATGCTAAATTGGAATAAAAAAACTCAACTAGTCGTCACCTATATCACACGATACATCTACCCGCTCCTTCAGTGTTGTTCGCATGCTTTTTTTTTCGTACAAGATGGCGCGTCAATTTCGTACTAGATTTACAATTTTCGTACTACATTTACAATTGTCCAATATATTTACAGATGTTCAAGGGGTTGTAAAACTAGATAAGGGCTTGGCCTTGCATTATTTAAGAAACATTAGTGTAACATACGAATGGCACTTTATGTTTGGAACTTCGTGGAAAATTGAGTATACTTGATGTATGACACGCCTGTTGTCAACTAGTTATTAAATTAGTCTAAAATTAAAACGGTTACAGTACATACTGGTTGAAACTGAAGATGTGAGTATGTAATGTGAATCAAATCTTAATTGTTAAATGCTACTGTACCGTATAAATAAGGTCATAATTTTTTCCCAAATCACGAGTTTGTTCTGTAGTTGCTTTCATAAACTTTTCTAACACATTTTGATGATTGTATTGCTCCATATCAAGATGATCTTTTGCCGCCATTCCAACGATCCAACGATTAAATATAAAGTAGAATATATCAATATTCACACATTAAAACAAAATCACAATTTATCGCATTAAAAATTACAATATCACTAATTGTTTCACAAGGTAAAACTTTTAATTAATAGTGGAATAACCCAACTGAATAACGATTTATAATTATAAACATTTATTTACGTATAACGACTTTGTAGTTTGTATTAGTTTGTTCAAACAAATGACAATTGGAATTGACACCAATTTAAAAGAAGAAGAGGTCGTTACGTTAAATGTCAATGAGCCGTTCCTTTTAAAGGCATGTTCAGAGCACATCAAAACTCTTGTTCTCAAAACCATTTATAAAGACAATGTCAAAATACTTGTGGTCCTTTTACAAAAGCCTGGCTGAATTAGACGAACTTTCCAGGGTATAAAGCTTTAGTATAATGCCTTTTATTGGATTGTTGACTATTTGGTATTAATACATGGGCTATTCCTTACACAAAATTGAAAAATCTAAACAATTTCTGTACTAAAATTGAGCATAACGTTTACTGTAAACGGTAGATGCGTTCCGAAATCGGTAGATCTACCGAAAAATCGGTGAACAGTGGGACACTAATATCATGCGTATCATGTCAGATGCCGGATATGGCGTGAGAATATGCGATATTCTTCAACGCGAAATATTACCAATTTTAACTCACCTGTTTGTAACGCGTTTCTTTTCCAAATTTTATTGACATTTAACTGATACATTAACTCAGAAAAATAAATAAAAATTTTTCTGAGTAAATCAACCACAAAATGTTCCATAGTCAATGAAAATTTTGGCAATATGTTCTTTTATTAAGAAATCCAAGTGAGGTGAGCGGTTTGTGATCAGTGTTCATGTCACACGTTGTATAAGGATATAATTAACAGAGAGATATGGGAACGATTGTCAAGCTTTGAATCAAAAGTGACAGGAAGGACTATACTAGCAACAAATGTTGACCAGAATGGATGTTGCATATGGCGGACTCGTATATCCGGTTTCGCAGTGGCGCAGGTCCATAAAATATTATTAATAAGCAATAACAAATAATATTTCTTGAATTCACTACTATACAAAATGTTTTCAATCTGATGGAAGTAGGGAAAAGGGTAAATAATAAACAAAACTGTAGGTAGGTCCATAAAATATTATTAATAAGCAATATCAAATATTTCTTGGATTCATTACTATTTTATACAAAATGTTTTCAATCTGATGGAAGTAGGAAAAAAGGTAAATAATATACATACTGAGAAAAACAATAACTTATTTATTGACCTTTAAATAAAATTAATTTTGTGTTTATATTTCTTATTTTCTCGTCATTTACTGTATTTTTACAAACATAATTTATTCTCGTGGTAAATAACAATTGGAAATAAATTTAATCAATAAAACTTTATGATTTTCTAGTGAAGTTTGGTCATGAGCTATCATAGTTTTAAATAGAATTTTACGGATATAGTACAAAACCTCCTGATTAAAATTACTTCCTAGTGAAACGTAACTTCAGAAGTTGTATTTTTAGGTGTCCGGGAACAACCACAAGCTGCACAAATAACCATGTTTATTATTCTCTATGAAATAGTTTATTCTTGTCTTTAAATAGCACTATTTTAAGTATTTACACTGATGCTATTGTTAATATTATTGTAGTATAATAATTATTCACTCATAACTACACAAAATTCGCTTATATTCACTAACTAAAGCATTCAAAACTGCAAAAAAAAACGTAAAACACATAACTTTGCACAACGAACAACCGAAACAATGAATCTATAATGTGGCTGTTCAGCATGGCCGTTTCCGTCAGAAATTTTATTTACAACAGTTAGCGCAAAGCTCCTTCCTGTCACTTTATATTCAAAGTTGTCAAGCCCAGTTTCTAATAACGCCGGCGATATTTTGACATCAGAGCATGCGCTTTTCGCTTTTAATAAATTGCGCCACTAATAAGGATTGTGCCTACCGTTATTTGTGGACGTATTGCACCTGGCACTATGGGGTTCTTATTTTATTCCATCTTTATTTAAATCTAGACATCTTCGTTTATGACGTCCTTCTCTTGGTTAAAGATTAGAATTTGTGTTTCTGATTTGTGATTAGAATTTGTTTAATTTAGAATGGTTGTTTATTTTTATTTATCTGTTATGTGCAGGAGAAGTCTAGGCATAATCCGAAACTCGACATGGATAAAAATAAAAGAAACAGGTTTACATATAGCGATTAGCGATAATGTAGGTATTCCTATTAAAAAAATATTTATATGAAAATCCGACAAACAGCCCAGAAAGATAAGAAACAATTCAGTCTCGATTACAACAACAAACTAGAAAGACATTTTTAGCTTACATTCCTCTGCAGTAATATTTTCTAGCTGGTGGTTCATCCTGGACATTATTTTATTTCCTAATATATTCCAAGAAATCCCTTGTTTTATATATCCATTTGAATATTTATATTATAATCCCTATATTATTCTAGCTTATTTTGCCTCCTTTACAATGCTAGTTTTCAGATTTTTAGGTTATATATAGGATATAAGGACGCAGCCTTAAAACACCTAACCTATCCAATAAAAAAATTGTAAAATAGTGGCTGACCTTATTTTAGTCTGTCACAATTACTGACAGGCACTAAACATGTCGTTCCCATATTCCCCTATTTACAGTCGCAACTAAGTCTAGCAGGTTACCCTTAGGTAGAGAGATATTGCAGTCGCAAATAAGGTATAGAGTATCAAGGTTAACCTTATTTTGACATCTGAGCATGCGCATTGGATTTTAAAATAATGTAAATTTTAAATGTAAATTTTATTAAGGATAGTGCTTGATTTAGTTACCACAGGTTTAAGGGCAAACCTTATTTTAAAATCAAAAAATGCGTATGATCAGAAGTAAAAATAAGGTTTACCTTAATACTAGACTTGCTAGACCTTATTTGCCACTGCAAATGCGAATGCAATGGGACGCGCACTAAGGAAATGCACTAATAAGACTAGCTTTATTTTGACACGTACGCATGCTTGGTTGGTTTCACTAATAAGCATAGAAATCTTATATTATATATGTACTCTAGAATGCTAATTAAATCCAGCCGAATACCAAAAAGTGTAACGGGTATGCAGAGTTTTCTCGAACTACGCATGCTCCTCAGTCACTTATTTTCAGTACAGAGCTGCCATATTTAAAACTATTTTGTCGTTCGCCTTACAGAATTTATGCGACATATCTGTTTTATAAATAAATCCATATGTTGCGTCATACGAAACTGCTTGACAAAATCAAATAATTCAATGTTATCGGTAAAATTGTAATACTGTTTAGTTTTCAGCAATATGAACGAAACATTTTTTTCCAAATCTTATTAAATTTAGGAGATTTCGCAACAGCGTCTATTTTCGCAAATGACATTTCTCGTAGTGGGAATATCTGTCAGAGTCGGCTTCACAACAATTCAGATAGGTTTTATAATATCAATATTCACACATTAAAACAAAATCACAATTTATCGCATTAAAAATTACAATATCACTAATTGTTTCACAAGGTAAAACTTTTAATTAATAGTGGAATAACCCAACTGAATAACGATTTATAATTATAAACATTTATTTACGTATAACGACTTTGTAGTTTGTATTAGTTTGTTCAAACAAATGACAATTGGAATTGACACCAATTTAAAAGAAGAAGAGGTCGTTACGTTAAATGTCAATGAGCCGTTCCTTTTAAAGGCATGTTCAGAGCACATCAAAACTCTTGTTCTCAAAACCATTTATAAAGACAATGTCAAAATACTTGTGGTCCTTTTACAAAAGCCTGGCTGAATTAGACGAACTTTCCAGGGTATAAAGCTTTAGTATAATGCCTTTTATTGGATTGTTGACTATTTGGTATTAATACATGGGCTATTCCTTACACAAAATTGAAAAATCTAAACAATTTCTGTACTAAAATTGAGCATAACGTTTACTGTAAACGGTAGATGCGTTCCGAAATCGGTAGATCTACCGAAAAATCGGTGAACAGTGGGACACTAATATCATGCGTATCATGTCAGATGCCGGATATGGCGTGAGAATATGCGATATTCTTCAACGCGAAATATTACCAATTTTAACTCACCTGTTTGTAACGCGTTTCTTTTCCAAATTTTATTGACATTTAACTGATACATTAACTCAGAAAAATAAATAAAAATTTTTCTGAGTAAATCAACCACAAAATGTTCCATAGTCAATGAAAATTTTGGCAATATGTTCTTTTATTAAGAAATCCAAGTGAGGTGAGCGGTTTGTGATCAGTGTTCATGTCACACGTTGTATAAGGATATAATTAACAGAGAGATATGGGAACGATTGTCAAGCTTTGAATCAAAAGTGACAGGAAGGACTATACTAGCAACAAATGTTGACCAGAATGGATGTTGCATATGGCGGACTCGTATATCCGGTTTCGCAGTGGCGCAGGTCCATAAAATATTATTAATAAGCAATAACAAATAATATTTCTTGAATTCACTACTATACAAAATGTTTTCAATCTGATGGAAGTAGGGAAAAGGGTAAATAATAAACAAAACTGTAGGTAGGTCCATAAAATATTATTAATAAGCAATATCAAATATTTCTTGGATTCATTACTATTTTATACAAAATGTTTTCAATCTGATGGAAGTAGGAAAAAAGGTAAATAATATACATACTGAGAAAAACAATAACTTATTTATTGACCTTTAAATAAAATTAATTTTGTGTTTATATTTCTTATTTTCTCGTCATTTACTGTATTTTTACAAACATAATTTATTCTCGTGGTAAATAACAATTGGAAATAAATTTAATCAATAAAACTTTATGATTTTCTAGTGAAGTTTGGTCATGAGCTATCATAGTTTTAAATAGAATTTTACGGATATAGTACAAAACCTCCTGATTAAAATTACTTCCTAGTGAAACGTAACTTCAGAAGTTGTATTTTTAGGTGTCCGGGAACAACCACAAGCTGCACAAATAACCATGTTTATTATTCTCTATGAAATAGTTTATTCTTGTCTTTAAATAGCACTATTTTAAGTATTTACACTGATGCTATTGTTAATATTATTGTAGTATAATAATTATTCACTCATAACTACACAAAATTCGCTTATATTCACTAACTAAAGCATTCAAAACTGCAAAAAAAAACGTAAAACACATAACTTTGCACAACGAACAACCGAAACAATGAATCTATAATGTGGCTGTTCAGCATGGCCGTTTCCGTCAGAAATTTTATTTACAACAGTTAGCGCAAAGCTCCTTCCTGTCACTTTATATTCAAAGTTGTCAAGCCCAGTTTCTAATAACGCCGGCGATATTTTGACATCAGAGCATGCGCTTTTCGCTTTTAATAAATTGCGCCACTAATAAGGATTGTGCCTACCGTTATTTGTGGACGTATTGCACCTGGCACTATGGGGTTCTTATTTTATTCCATCTTTATTTAAATCTAGACATCTTCGTTTATGACGTCCTTCTCTTGGTTAAAGATTAGAATTTGTGTTTCTGATTTGTGATTAGAATTTGTTTAATTTAGAATGGTTGTTTATTTTTATTTATCTGTTATGTGCAGGAGAAGTCTAGGCATAATCCGAAACTCGACATGGATAAAAATAAAAGAAACAGGTTTACATATAGCGATTAGCGATAATGTAGGTATTCCTATTAAAAAAATATTTATATGAAAATCCGACAAACAGCCCAGAAAGATAAGAAACAATTCAGTCTCGATTACAACAACAAACTAGAAAGACATTTTTAGCTTACATTCCTCTGCAGTAATATTTTCTAGCTGGTGGTTCATCCTGGACATTATTTTATTTCCTAATATATTCCAAGAAATCCCTTGTTTTATATATCCATTTGAATATTTATATTATAATCCCTATATTATTCTAGCTTATTTTGCCTCCTTTACAATGCTAGTTTTCAGATTTTTAGGTTATATATAGGATATAAGGACGCAGCCTTAAAACACCTAACCTATCCAATAAAAAAATTGTAAAATAGTGGCTGACCTTATTTTAGTCTGTCACAATTACTGACAGGCACTAAACATGTCGTTCCCATATTCCCCTATTTACAGTCGCAACTAAGTCTAGCAGGTTACCCTTAGGTAGAGAGATATTGCAGTCGCAAATAAGGTATAGAGTATCAAGGTTAACCTTATTTTGACATCTGAGCATGCGCATTGGATTTTAAAATAATGTAAATTTTAAATGTAAATTTTATTAAGGATAGTGCTTGATTTAGTTACCACAGGTTTAAGGGCAAACCTTATTTTAAAATCAAAAAATGCGTATGATCAGAAGTAAAAATAAGGTTTACCTTAATACTAGACTTGCTAGACCTTATTTGCCACTGCAAATGCGAATGCAATGGGACGCGCACTAAGGAAATGCACTAATAAGACTAGCTTTATTTTGACACGTACGCATGCTTGGTTGGTTTCACTAATAAGCATAGAAATCTTATATTATATATGTACTCTAGAATGCTAATTAAATCCAGCCGAATACCAAAAAGTGTAACGGGTATGCAGAGTTTTCTCGAACTACGCATGCTCCTCAGTCACTTATTTTCAGTACAGAGCTGCCATATTTAAAACTATTTTGTCGTTCGCCTTACAGAATTTATGCGACATATCTGTTTTATAAATAAATCCATATGTTGCGTCATACGAAACTGCTTGACAAAATCAAATAATTCAATGTTATCGGTAAAATTGTAATACTGTTTAGTTTTCAGCAATATGAACGAAACATTTTTTTCCAAATCTTATTAAATTTAGGAGATTTCGCAACAGCGTCTATTTTCGCAAATGACATTTCTCGTAGTGGGAATATCTGTCAGAGTCGGCTTCACAACAATTCAGATAGGTTTTATAATTGCATTATGGGTTTATGCGTGGTATATTTTAATTGTTGATAGATATACCTATTTGTGATTAAAATTGTTTTTAATATTTGTTATTTTGGTTTGGTAGTTTGTTTATTTAACAAACAATGAGGTGTATAGTGTTGTGGTGTAAAAATGAAAGTATCATTCCTGGTATTAAATATTTTCAGTAAGTTATTGTTTCGGGTTTCTAACAGTCTCAGTTTGAGTCAATATGATACCATTGACATGATACTCATTTTTAGCTTGACAAAAAAAAGACATGATGTTTGGATGCGGGCATTGGGATCCTAGTACAGAAAATGTATGTGATGGGAATGTCATATGCAGTAAGCATTTCGCTGCAGAAGATATCATTTGTAGAGAAGACGGCAAGAGGATCACCCTCGTACCCGATGCAGTTTCCAAACTTTTGTTGAAAAGAAGAGATTATGTAAATGAGAGTGGAAGTTAAATTCTTAATCGTTTGATATCAAGACACTGTTTACTTAAAAGCAGTCTGTCAAAAATGCATGATATGTATGTCAAGAATATATTTCCTACGTTGTGTAGGTATACAAAGTTCGTTTGAATTCTGTTGTTAAACTGGAATATACTTAATTATAGAATCCTCCATGAAATTGCTGAGAATAAAAGTTCTACCAACCATGTTTTGTCACAAAATACTATTGCGAGTAGTACGGATGATATGGAAGTGGTTTACATGGACACGGAAAATATTCGTGAAATCACTGTTTCTTGCACCCCTTCTTTGAAGGCTGTAGAGAGGTAAGAGGCCTAAGGTGGTTGTATAAACAAACAAATATTATATAATAATAAAATAAATAATTAGAATGCTCAAGTCCTTACGATATTTTCCAATATTAGAATTTTTACTTATTTCTCGTTTCTGCTTAGATTTATTATTATTGGGTTGTACCTGTTAGACAATAAAGTATTTATATATTTAATGTAATTTTTTATTTCTTAAATTCCTTTATTCCATTTTTTTATTTGAATTACCAAATGGTAAAATTTAATTTTAAATATACCTATAACAGTAATATTACATTTAATCAAAGCCGGTCCTGTTGAAAAATAAGTGACTGGTGATCATGCGCATTATGGACAGCTCTACACTTTTGGTTACATTTTTGTACCACGGGATTATCATTCTAGAGTATATATATATACATAATATAAGATTTCTGTGCTAATAAGGAATACCATTGTCTTTACAAGGAAAGACAATGCCCTTAATAAGGATGTCTGTCTCTATTTGTGCAGGGATAAGGCCTTAATTCTCAACAATCATAGGATGTGAACCATCGGCTCTCTTGAAGTGAACACTCCCTTCGATTGAATTCGAGCATAGACCCCCAGGATTGTTCAAGAAATTTGGCAACGCTCCTTGACACTCGAGAATACTGAAATACGATCACGCGTGAATAACAGTGATCTCAAGTATTTGTAGTTTACATGAGAACCCTATACCTAATACGATACAAAAATTGCATTACGATTGAAATGACGGTAATCGCACGATTGTGCCAGTATTTTGTGTGGCAGCACTGGCCGCTGCTGACAGCTGACTGTACAGTGTGCTCTAATACCTACTGAACTGCCACTTGGCATGTCATGTCATTACGTCACCTCCATTTTATATAGAAACAGAAGTGAACAATAAAAATATTAGGTGATTAATTTTTGTTAATTGTGGAAAAAAGGAACATAATTTATTTATTAGTTCAGTGTAAATAACGTGCAATATTCAAAGCTTTCTTTTCAAATTCATTGTGTAAAAAATCAAGATTTAAACATGAATCCAGAATAGTAAGTACTTAGTATATCGATTTATTTATCATCGTATGATTCCTATGTATTATGATAGTTTTGTCAACTATTTTCTATTACCTCGTTAAATGCGCAATTTGATTGTATAATAAAAACCTATTTTTCAAATTCTTAATTCCTACCAGTGTGCTTATTATAAGTTTCCCAAAAAATAGTAAAAATTATGTACGCACAATATTATAATAAGTAGTATTGTGTTTGTTTCCACCCACTAAACACTTGTCAGTTTAACTATGATCAGATGGCGACGTCATTGTTGCTTTGTGAATGAGTATCAGCATCATGATATCAGAAAAAATATAGAACAAAAATATTATGAAAATATTTAATGGAATACATAGTTCTTTTATACTTATTATGCATCTTTGTACCTACTTATAGATATTTGATATTTGCCTTGGTATTGAGTTTCTTTGTCTCCATTAAAATACTTTTATTAGGTATTCCTTGTTCCTTCAATATTATTATAGGTGGGTATATAGATACTTAGGTACTAATTCCTGATACATGCCTTTCAGTAGAAATCTAAATACGAATTTTCTGCAAACAATTAAAAACTTCTAGTGGTTTGTTGTAATGTTGTATAATTTTATCTGTACTAAGTATAAGAGTTTTAGAATATGTACAGCTTTTATTGTAATGTATCTTCCTCGGTGTCTTCAAACACCACATTATAACGTACCTTCGCGAGAAAAGCGTCACAACTCGAATAAATTGATAAATTGTGATTTGGGGCATATGTGCATCTAAATACAATTGACTTTTATCCTGAAAAGCGTCGCAAGTCTAACTCGCATTTTTGACGCTACACGGAGCTAGTGTCACTATTCCTCTGTGTGTGGATGACCGCTTTTATTGCGAGAACAACGTCACATCTCAGTTTACTCCCGTCTGTGAAACGTATGTGAGTACATTTTCGCGAGAAAAGAGTATCATCTTAAGTTGTGCCACTTTGGCTGCAATAAGAAAAGTTTATTTCAAATAATATCATTAGAAAACCGTCACAACTAAAGATATGACGGTGTTCTTTATAATAAAAATGTTTTATTAATTTGTATAGTTTCTTGATTATAGACATATCCTCAGTTGTGTCACTTTTCTGCAAATACCCTGCATCTTATTTTCAATTAATCCTTTTTTAATGTTAGTTATGTCACTTTTCTATATAAAACTAGAATAATGTTTCCAAAATATGACTCATATAATTCTAATGCCAGGTTTGGTACATTTCCAGAAGATACTTAGAGTTGGTTTTAAAATTTGTTCTAATTTAATGAATTAAATAAATTACAAAAGAAACGAGTTTCTGACAATATTATGGTCTAAGATGATTTCTATCTGTGAAATTATTTGTGTTGAGCCTCATTCTATTTTCTGTGATACTACTTAAATTTATTATTAGGACAGTGTGTGCGAAGAAAAATGAACTGGGATTTGTTGACGAAGATCACAGAGGAAAGCATGGACAACACAAACAACTTCACCCTGAATTAAAAAATGAAATTCGCAGGCATATTGGCCCTATTCCTAGAGTGGAAAGCCATTACTTGCGGGCGCAATCGACGAGACAATATATCAAGGGAGGCAAAACTGTTGCTGATCTTCATGAAGACTACGTCAAATTATGTCAACAAGCAGGGCAGCCATACGCTAATTATTGTATGTACCATCGGATATTCACACAGGAATTTAATATCTCTTTCCATGTCCCTAAAAAGGACTAATGCGAATTATGTGTATCATATCAGAACTCAGAAGCAGAAGATCAAATTGCATTAAAAGATAAATACGACAAACATCAAGACGAAAAAATCCTCTCTAGGACTGAAAAGGAGGTGGAAAAGACGAAGGTGTCCGACAAGTATGTAGTCGCTTGTTATGACCTTCAAGCTGTTTTACCTTGCCCTAGAGGAGAAGTTTCAAGCTTCTATTATAAATCCAAATTAAATACATACAACTTTACCATCACAGAATTAAAGTCCGATAAAACAACTTGTTGTCTGTCATGAAGGTGAGGGAAGACGTGGAGTGAATGAAATTGGATCGTGCGTCTTAAGGTTCATTCAGGAATTAGCTGCTACAAAGAATTGCGATGATTTAGAGATAGTTTTTTTTTCTGATAATTGTTGCGGCCAGCAAAAAAACAGGTATATGATTGCTATGTATATTTTTGCAGTTATGACATACGGTGTTAAGTCAATAACACACAAATTTTTGATTAGAGGCCATAGCCAGAATGAAGGGGATTCAGTCCACTCCGTCATTGAAAAGCGTGTAAAACTCGCTTTGAAATCGGGTCCTATTTATGTGCCAGACCAATATGCTACTATTATACGTATGGCTAAGAAAAAGGGTCACAAATATAAAGTAAATGAAATGAGCCAAGAAGAATTTCAAGATCTGAAACATTTATGTGAAAAAATTGGCAACAACTTCAGCAATTCATTGGATTTCATCCAATACCTGCACATTATTCCCTTAAATTAATCAAGTTTTTCGCAAGAAAACTGCCATAACTTGTGACAGTTGACAGTTTCTCCGAATTATCTCAGGAACGGATTGCTT
This sequence comes from Apoderus coryli, assembly GCA_911728435.2. Classification (NCBI taxonomy): domain Eukaryota; kingdom Metazoa; phylum Arthropoda; class Insecta; order Coleoptera; family Attelabidae; genus Apoderus; species Apoderus coryli. The sequence goes on along the minus strand of OU452199.1, from coordinate 26,599,893 downwards.
TTAAAAACGATCCATTTGCACAACAAATTATTTCAATAAAAAAGTAGTATTTTGGCTTTCCTGTAAAATTTACTTTTCGTGAGTTACGCCACTTTTCTCGCGAACGTGCGATAATTTATTTTGCTAAGATAATGTTTCGTTTTTCGAGAACAATATCATTTGAATTGTCGCCACTGATTGGGTGATTGTTTTTTCACCGCACATAATGCATGCCTCAGATTACGAGTTGGACACTCAGTATGTACTTTGGTTAGTTTTGCTTTAAATGTCAGAAGCTAAATAGTTTTTAAATACTACGGTATGATAATATGAGGCCTACCAACATTAAAAATATAGAATTTAGGTTCTTGAAGTGTTTGCAGATGGCAAAAAACCTCGCAAAAATCTGCCTGTTGTAACTAATAATCGATCGCTATCGAAACAAAGGTTGTCTTTTTAGTTTTACATATAGGACTGAAATAAATCAGTAGAGAGCTTTTAAAGACTATTGCTTTTCGAAATTTAATGCATGCTTGAATGCGCTTGAATCAACTCTGGAAGCAATTAGGTATTCCACTTTTGTTTTCTCTCGTGTGTTATCGTTGCTTTAAACATTCAGTTGTCTTGTGAGCCGTGTGGGAATGTTTTGCATTGGCTTGGTGTAAGATGATTTGTCCTGCGGGTGGTGTCATGTCAGAATTTTGTTTCAGAAATGAACCAATCAAATGATGTGATTCTATAATCTAGTGTCTTTATTCAGTAGGTATTTTTATTTTATTGGAGACTGTAACGATTCTCATAAGACGCGTAAGGAAGTGGATCGGTAACGGCTATTCACACTGCTATAGGCTTTCCGCGGGTTCATTAGTAGTTTCTTCTGGCGTTGTAAAAAGATATGTTCTCGACTTCTAAATTGCGCTAATTAATATTAGATGAAGTCCAAGGAAAGTTGAACAAATATTGTAAAAGGAGGACAAGACGTTTGTGTCTAACATAAAATTCAAGAAGAATTTAATCTTTTTCCGACAAAAAAGTGGGCTTCTGCTGACGCTTCATTTTCTCTTGTGGCTATAAATCTGAAATTAAACCCAATTAATGCAGATTGACTGCGGGGAGAGTAGTGATGCAAAATTACCGGTAATTTATTTTTTGGTAAGAACATTGGAAATATTACGTAATATTATGTAATTTTAGGTAATATTAGGTAATATTGCTGAACAACTTAGAAAAAGCTGGTTTTACAATATGCAAAGAAGCTTTAACAAATTAAACAATAATTGCCTCAATTATATGGCTCTAAAAGGTCAATAAAACACAAAATAAACTGAAATCTGAAACTATATAGTTTTATGCCTAATACAAATTTTATAATAAAAAAAAAGAAGTTAAGTATGCAGGTTATGTTTATTAGAAATAACAACATAATATATTATTTTGATGTTTAGTAGTAAACATAAAGAATATACGAAAACAAAATTTATATATAAATATTAACTCTTGATTAATAATTGAAAAAGGTAACTTGTGTTTTTATCACAACATATCCCAAACTGAAAAAAATCCTTAAAACTTAATCACACAATTCTTAGATAGGCCAAAGAATAGGTATCTACATATGATAAAAATATTTTTCAGTCGGTAAAAATAAATATTTAGTCATTATTTGCTAAACCCTCATCCGCAGACAAATCCTCGTATAAATCAGATTCAGTTTCATTAAAAATATTTGTAACTGTTGATGGGGTCATTAATGCAACATTTTTCATTTCGGCACGGTTATTGTGTAAGAATTTCCGATTAGTTCGTATGTAAACGAGCTTCACATATTATAGCGATGGCGTAAGAACTAAGCAACAGCTATCACTAGACGTGTTGCAGCATGTTGAAACAAGCAGTAAGGCCGTTAGGTACCAACTTTAACGTAATATTGAAGCGAATATTACCGGGAATATTACCCCGAAAATTAACGAAATTTTTCGGAAATATTACAGTAACAATGTAACGTTACCGGATGGTGGAGGTAATATAACTGGAATTTCTGATCGTAATATTCGGACCGTGCATCACTAGGGGAGAGCAAATGGCCGCCAATGTCAAATCTGTTTTGACATTTGTGGACTAGACAGATGCAGAATACAAGTCAACAAGATATAGAGCGATACACTCCCCAAGAACGCGGAATAATCGTGTATATTTTTTTGCGTAACAATTCGTCTGTGGTGTTCCGTTGCCGGCCGTCCGACACCGACTGCGCAAATACTGCGCCGTTTGGCCACCAACCTTGAAGAGTATGATACCACACGAGACCTTGCCAAGAGTGGCCGGCCCCGGAGTGCCCGTTCTGCCGAGAATATCGCCGCTGTTGCCGAGGATGTCGAGCTGTCGCCGGAAGCATCTACCAGACGCCGTGCCACGCAATTAGCCATCAGCCGGACGTCCCTAAGGCGAATTTTGGTCAAAGACCTGCGCATGTTCCCGTACAAAGTCCAGTCCGTGCATCAGCTGCTGTCTGCCGACCGCCAAACGCGCGTAACCTACGCCCAAGCCATCCTGAATCTCGAGGAAGAAGTGGACGATTTTTCGACCAAAATCATAATGAGCGATGAGGCTCATTTCCATTTCAGCGGGTACGTGAACAAGCAAAACTATCGCTTCTGGGGCACCGAAAATCCACGAGTGATGCACGACGAGCCATTACACCCGCTCAAAGTGACTGCATGGTGCGCTGTTCACTGGACCATTTTTTTTCGAGAATGCCGCTGGTCAAACGACAACGGTGGACGGTGCGCGCTATAGGACCATGTTGACCGAGTTTTTTCTGACGCAATTGGACGAATTAGGACTGAGGGACATGTGGTTCCAACAGGACGGAGCAACGGCACACACTGCGCGAGCCACAACCGATATTCTGAAGGCAGCGTTCCCGGGTCGCCTCATCTCTCGTTTTGGCGATTCGCACTGGCCCGCAAGATCGGCCGATTTAAGCTTTCCAGACTTTTTTTGTGGGTTTTTTTGAAGTCCCGTGTTTACTTGAACAAGCCCGAGACTCTGGAAGCCCTCAAGGACAACATTCGACACGAGTGCGAGAATCTGTGATGAAAAATGCCATAAAACGAGCCCGTATAGCAATCAATTGTGATTGCCCATTTGGCCGATATTATCTTCTCGACTTGACCAATAAAATTGTAAAGGTTCAAATAAACCTAATCAAAAAACAGAATCGAGGTTTTTCATTTAGAAAAAAAAGAGAGCCGAACAACATCGGATGACTTCTTTTGGCCCACCTTGTATATATGACATATTTACACTTGCTAGGATTCAAAGTTAACTTATTTAAATTACACCAATCCATTATAGAATTTAGATTAGTTTGCAAGTTGATGCAATCACCAATGCCCACTACCACTGAGTATATTTTTAGGTCATCAGCAAATAATAATCTTTGACATGTGAGATGCTCTTCTATATCATTTATGCACATTAAAAAGAGTAATGGACCTAAATTTGATCCTTGGGGAACACCAGAAGAGAAACCCTTAAAGCTTATAAAATGTTAGGATTTATCAAAAGAACTTTGTCTGAATTTACCAATATTTTTTGTTTTCTTTCGATTTTAGAATATGCTAGTTCGATATGGAACCCAGATTATAAATGTCATATTGATGGTATTGAGATAGCTCAAAGAAATATTGCCAGATTTATATCTTATAAATTGGGAATGCCATCTGAGCAGTATAGTTATGATGTTTTAACTCTTTTGAATTTGCCTGAATTGAGAGAGCGTCGTATGTTTTTAGTTGGGCCGTTTTTATACAAATTAGTTATTGAACAACATTGTAATCACCCCTGAATTGCTTGAAATGTGTAGAATTGCGAATGATATAGAAGATTTTGATTTTTTCCCCGCCTCCCCTTGAGACATTTGTGTCCACAGCCAAAGAAACGATAACAATAACAGTTGATTTATTTATGTGTTATGTATTTCAATATCATGTTCATATCTTATATCGTATAAACATTCAAACAACCAAAATTTCAATAGGACAAAGTGCAGAGCAAACCTAATGAATCGATCTATCGTCCAGTGAAAAAAATCATGAAATAGAATCAAAAATAAAAAAGTTATGCCATATCAAAACTGTTATAAAAATTTAGGTGCCGGTTTTTTTTTGGCCGTGAGTATATTTACTTTTTCTTGAGGATTGTTAATTATGATTAAGATTGGTATTTGAGGTTTCTTGTAATGAGGTGGAATTGTAAATATTGGAAATTTCCGTAAATAAACAAAATAAAATTACAAATCGATTATTACTATAGTACGACACAGTTAAGAATATACGCTTTTAAATGGGCTATCCATATAAAAGTGTATCATTCTTAACTGTGTCGTACTGTATCTATATACACTGCCCCGCAATATTATCCGGACAAAGAAAATTTTGTTCAAAATCAATCCTAAATAACTTTTATAGTATTTCATCAATTTTGACATTTTTTTTCGAGTTTTAGGCCGTTTTATTGTCATCATTTTTTCATATCGAAACTTCAAAACTTTCGAATGGATTTGTTGTTACATTTTACTCTAAACTTTTCAACACCCTGTAGAAAAAACTCACGACCGAATAATGATCTTTTTTGCAATATTTTAAAGCCGCATCTTTATTGTTTTTTGAACAACTTGTTTTTTTGATTCATACCGATATCTGTCTTAGGAAAAACACTGATGCTAAAGAAATAATGCAATAATGCTTTATTAGCAAAACAAAATTAAAACATGGATAACGGCGGTATTAACAATTTTTCTTTTTTTCTAAAATCGAGTATTTCCTCCATGACCTTGAATAACACTTCTCATCCTTTCGGGCATAGATTCAATTAAAGAAGCAACCGCGTCCTGCGGTATTTGTTGCCACTCATTTGTCAGTGCCTGTTCTAACGCATCCAAAGTTTGAAACTCGCTGTAGTTTTGCCTAACTCTTCTTCCTAGTGTATCCCACATGTGCTCGATCCGGGCCAATCCAATACATGAATGGCAACGTCGATAAATATTGCCTCGTTATTTGTGCTATGTGCGGTCGAGCATTGTGCATCAAGATACAAAATTTTCCTATAAATGCATATAAGCACATTATAATGTAGTTATCAGCGTTAATACCCCCGTGAAGTGTAACAAGGTCTGTACGGCCTTCCAATGAAATACCGCCTCTCGGAGAGATACAACATTGAGAGTATCTTTCTCCGGGCCTTCTCCATACTCTATGACGCTCGTCAGGTGAATATCTCATGAAACGATACTCGTCTGTGAAGAGAACATTTCGCCATTCGTCCATGTCCCAATCTGCATGAGTTCGAGCAAATTCCAGGCGCTGCCTTCGATGACCTGCATTAATAGAGGACCTGGGTGTTGAAAAGTTTAGAGTAAAATGTAACTTTTTGTTCATCCCTGTATAACAACAAATCCGTCCGAAAATTTTCAATTTTCGAAATGAAAAAATGATGACAATAAAACGGCCTAAAACTCGACAAAAAATTGTCAAAATTGATGCAATACTAAAAAATATATTTATCATTGATTTTCAACAAAATTTTCTCCGATTAATATTGCGAGCAGTGTAATACGTGACTGAAGTTTATTCGTCTATTTTTTTTTAATTTATTTATTTCCATAAATTACATAATATAACAAAATTATTAACTTACGCTAATGATTTATAACTAAATAAATAATAGGGAGGGAAAATGGTGCCTGCAGGATGTAAAAACTTTGCGAAGTTTTTCCACCTCCTACAGAGACTCTAAAAACACTCCACGCACTTTTTAATTACTTCAACTTATAAACTTGGTAATATTTTCAAAATTAGTAACAAAAACTTAAATTATAATTGTAACGAAAATTCCTATTCAAAGATAAACAATAAATATTAAAACAAAATAAAGTAACCAAACTGTATAATGATGATACAGGGAAACAGACACAGAACCACCTTCAACTCATAAACTCAATGTTTTGACCCCTCAACCAACTTGAAAGTTTTGATTTAAATTTTTTTTTAAATTCGCTTTATTTTTCAATTACACTGGCATTTGATTAAATACCCTATGACCAATAAAGGTAAATGATCTCTGCCCGATTGTTTTTTTACATGCAGGTTCCCGTATAATCTCTTTTTTTCTTATCACGAGTTAAATAACCGTGGTCTGGCGTCCCTAAAAATTTCTTCGAGTTATTAAGTTGGAGAACAGCATTCTTATAAAACAACTGTCTTATGGTCAACACATCAGCTAGTTTAAACAAATTTTCTGTCGGGAATCGAATATCTAAATCAAAGATTATTTTTAATATTCTTTTTTGTACGATTCCCAAAGGTTCTAGATTGGCTCTATATGCTCCACCCCAACCCACAATTCCATAGGATAATAGAGACTACTAAACTATAATACAGAGAGAGATTTTCTTTTGCTGTTAACATTTTTTTTTTGTATTTTTAAAGATGTACAAAAACGAACGAATCTTTTTGACCAGAGCTTGAACATGGATATCCCATCTTAGATGCCGATCGAGTATAATACTGAGATACTTAACATGATCAGCCCTGCTCACATCAAAACTCGCCTCTCTCTGCATTAGATTGATGGTGATCTTATTTCTTTCGGTTTGCGTAGCTACACTATTGGTAAAGGGAACATAAACAGTTTTTTGGAAGTTGATCGTTAAGAGATATTTATCAAACCATTGCACTATTATCGCCATCTTTGCCTTCTCTTCTACCTCTTGCCATGATGCTCCTTCCACGAAAAATACGGTATCATCTGCGAACGACAGTAAACTTCCCTGCATATCAAGACTCAGCAAGTCATTTACATAAATATTAAATAGTAGCGGACCAATAACTGTTCCCTGAGGAATTCCATAAGAACAAGGCAGAGATTTACTTAGTGTATTATTTATCCTCACCATTTGGTTACGGTTATGTAGGTAGCTGGAGAACAAACCTCGACCATGACATCTGACAACAATTTCCTCGATTTTTTTTAATAATAATTCATGACTGACAGTTCAAAGGCCAGATCTATAAACACAAGGTCGTCCCTGATCTAAAGAAGTATATATTTTTTCGGTTAAAAGAGCTATGGCATCATTAGTGCTTTTACCTTCGGCAAATCCGAATTGTAAGGGAGAAATAATATTATTTTTTGTCAAATAATTAACTAATCTTTTTTTTTTATATTTTTTCGAAAATTTTGCAAACATTGAAGATTAGACGGATGGGTCTATAATTTTTTACTATAGTTGCTTCTACTGATTTATGTATGATGGCCTCCTTTAAATTTTGTGGAAAAGTTGCTTTAGAGATAGATAAGTTTATTAAATAAGTTAACGGAGCACTTAACTCTTTAGACACTTGTTTTAAAACTTCGACAGTTATTTCATCTTTACCAGGCGCTGTATTGTTCTTTAATAGTATTTTCAACTTCTCTTTCATCAGTGTGCATTTTATACATAGAGTTTGCAACATGTTTATTTTTTTTCCCTAAAGTTAAAATATTCAGGATTAACATTTGAGCTTATCTGTTCTGCCATTGCTTTGCCAACTTTAGAATAATAACTGTTAAACTCATTAGCCACACTCATACTATCTTCTGTTAACCGTCCGTCCGATAATTGTATCTGTTGTGTATTAAATAAGCTTCCTTATCTGGATAAATCTGCAGCAAATTGACTCAGGTTCCAATTAAATGTTTGGGAGTATGGGAGATACTGAAATTAACTTCCAATTTTGTGCTATATCAGTGAGCGCATTCTAATTACTGCGTATATCGAAAAATAATGACTAGAGTCGTCTATTTTTCTCAAGCAATAATAGGTATATATCATTGTAGTTTGTAATCAAATAATACAACAGAAATCGGAGCCGTAATGAAGTTATTTGATTATTACAGGGAAAATTCCTGGTAATTGAGTAACTAGTTTCTCGGATTATTATAGGGTATCATTTTGTAGAACTTGTTGGTAACGTTGTCCGCTGATTTTCAGGAGTTAACATGATCATGTTTCTTTCACTGCTGAAATGTTGTAACTACAGTTACTCACAGGATTGTGCTGATATACAGGATGTTAGTAAATAACTTCAGGAGGTAATTCTGCATGAAAAAATAATGACAGTTTGCTAGATAAACACATGTCCGCAAATGCTTCGTTTTCTGCTGAGATACAGTTAAAGTTTTTCTTAAAAACTGAAAATTTATTGATTGCTCTGAAACCGGTGGAGATATGCAAATGAAATTGAGTGGGTGTTAAGAGGTAGTTATTGCGCATTTTTTGACATGCAATTAAGAATTTGATGTTCATCAGGGGCGCGCATACGGGTAATGATCTCAATATTTTTGAAGAAAAAAAAAAATGGTACACCACTGGAATTTTTCAAATTAAAAAAAAAATAAAACATCTCGCCGCTACTGTCAACATTCTGTTATACGAATATTTCAACGAAATGTCAAATTAGCGTTTCCTTATTATTAGTGTTATTTTCTCTTATTGTTTTGGTTTAATGTTTATTGTATTAGATAGTTCTTGATACTATATTAAAGAAATGAAAAATACGGGGTAAGATGTTTTATTTTTTTGTACAAAGACGATGCCTCCTACGATAAAACAGCAAGAGAGATTTTTTATCACAAATTGAACGAGGAATTGCAAAATCATTTTTTATTTGAAAAATTCCAGTGGCGTACCATTTTTTCTTTAAAAATATTGAGATCATTACCCGTATGCGCGCCACTGATGAACATAAAATTCTTAATTGCTTGCCCAAAATCAATAAATCTTCAGTTTTTAAGAAAAACTATCTCAGAAAACGAAGCATTTGCGGACATATGTTTATATAGCAAACTGTCATTATTTTTTCATGCAGAATTACCCCCTGAAGTTTGTCGCATTTATTTACTAACACCCTGTATATCAAGTTTTTTAAATTATGTCTAAATTGTTGATACTATTATTGATACTAAAACATATTGAGTAAGATCAAATATTTTGATAGATCAACGTTAAAAAAAGTCCTTTATGTTTCTGCATTTTCTCAATGCACCACTTAACCAAAATACTCTTTCGGTGCGTTGGCTAACAATGTTAGCATCCTCATGTGAAAAAAAGCTAACATTCATGCATAAATAACGAAAACTTTTGTGTTTCAGTGATTACTTGTTCAAACTTCTGCTCATTGGCGATTCAGGCGTTGGAAAATCATGTTTGTTACTTAGGTTCGCGGTAAGTGTTTAAACTTGTTCATTTTAGTGTTTTTTTTTTGCCCAGTGTGTATATTATAAATATTTAATAAAATCCTGAAAAAAAAACAATACTGGTTGTAGAACCGTTGCTTCTTTGACAATGAAATAATGTTCGAAGCAATATATTTCTTTAAGCTTATACATTGTATGCAGCACATAACAAGAAAGTAAGGTGAATTCAGGCAAATTTTGGAATATGGAAAAATATATATTCGGTTTTGTGCATTTTAGATTGCTACTCAAAATTTTTCTGCTTATCGTGTACAGGGTGCGTTAGCTTTTTTTAGCAGGAGTTTAACAACTTAGAGAAGAAAATTTTTCAATATGAAAATCTTACATAAACATATGTTATGTAAAAGGTATTCATATTTTAATTAAATAAAAATCGAAAACTACACCCAAAATCATTTATTTAACGAGATTATATTGTAAAACTGTATCACAATATTCCAAAAGTTGTCTAACAAGTATAAATCTTATTGTATTATATATTTCCTATTTGCCTCTTTCCGCAACCAGTTTGACTGTCTGCTGTGACGTAGGCGAACCACCCCGGAATCTAGTTTACAGGGGATGATCACTAACATATATATCCGTGAAAGCTTGTATTATTTTGGTCATTTATGTGCTTTAAAAATTCTCAACCTAAAATAAAAATGATGTTTGAACATCGTAATATTATCACACATAAAGAAAATACTAATTTTTGACCCCAAAATCTAAATTATTGTTCACAAGAACGTACAAACGGCATGCAAAGAAGTTTTAGGAGCTTGAATTGAAAGTGTATAAGTACTCTGTGGGTGTTGAAAAAAGTAGCCCCATATATTGAGGTTTTGAAGTATAAATTGGTGTAAAAAAATATCATTATTTTCTAAACTGTAGAAGGGAACTTAACAAAATAATAAATACACTTTGATACCCTAGAGTTATGTTTTCACAAGATTTTAATACTTTTTTTATTCATTGCATTCACTACGTATGGACATATGTACCCAACTAGATTTTTAGATTTCAAATATAAGGTTCACATATTACCTATATGCTATGTCTTTCACATTCATAAAATGTGTAGTTTACTTTTTATTCGAAAATTATTACTACTATAATAATGACAAAGATTAATCTACACAATAGATAGTCAGCGTATATGGGAAATAAAACAAAAATTGAAACTGTCTCGACACGAGCTACATCTATTAGAAAAACATGCAACCATGGAAATTGTAGATGGCGTTATATGTATTGTGTTGAAATAAAATAATTATATGGGCAATGTTAGACAAGGACGAGTATACTTTCCCCTACGAGGTGGGAGTTTGTTTTTATATTATAGGTATCATATATGTATGTACTACTGTGCAGCAGTGTTTTTTGTTTAAAATTATATGGTATACGTATACCTATCTACGCAAAGATTAATGTGTATGGACGAAAATAAAAGAAATTACTATAATAGTATAAATATACAGGGCTGGTTTATTAAATGTTTTAGACAATAATTTTAAATGACTAAAATAATATTATTTTAGTCATTTAATTTTAAATTTCGGATATAAGGATGCATCAAAAAGTTATATTTAAATTAACGAAATTTGGCGTTATAGATAGGACTTCCGGTTATTACCTGATTCAGTTTTAAGGATCAAACTCAAACAGCAGATTCAACTTGTCGTTAACATTATGAAAAAATAAATCTCAGAGGCGGGTAAATTAAAGGGGCATACAGGCGTGAAATGCTACCCTAACTTTTTTATGCACATTTTTTGCGTGTGTTTCAATTCGGAGATGTAAAATCTAACAAATTATATACGTAATAAATGTATCCTTCTGTGATATTGATAGAAAGTCATCGTTATCGCGTAATATCGATTTTAAGAAATGTTAATATTAAAAAGGCTGTGCTTTTTACAAGTTGCTGAAGTAAATAAGGTTTGAAATTTCCAGCATGACAATAATTATTTAAAAAAATACGGTTTCGAAATGCAGGATGTAAAAAATTAGAATTTTTAATCTGTTTTTAATGAAAATTTAAATCTATTGAGAAATATGGTTCAGGGTTTTTGTGAAATGTATTTTACTCCAAAGATTCTACTCATCGATTATAACCGAATTAATTTACTCAAAAATATCTATACTAGTAAAATAACACAATTATCACAATTAGGTTCAAATTCTGCAACGCCGAATTGAAAAAAAACTTACAGTCTCCCTAATATTGGTTTTTGTGCAATGATCATAAAACTTTAAAAAACTAACGATTTATGTAGATTGTATTGTTAACACGTTTCGTAAAAAGCTTTAAAAACCCACCAACAGGGTGTTAAAAGTATCACGACAATAACTTTTTTCATGTTTTAACAAGTACAATCGTCTGCTTCAGATTGATCCTTAAAAACTGAATAACAGTTTCTCTATATAAAAAAATAAAACTCGTAAATATCATCCCCAAACATTTAATTTGATTACAATTACATAACACCATATTTGAAAGTAAATAAAAAAAAAACAGCATTACCTAGTTTGACAGATTTGCAAATTGCAAATCAAAGTATCTATGTATACAGGGTGTTGCATAAGTACTTGTACAAACTTTAAAGGGTGATTCTTTGACTAATTTTAAGATACAAATTTCATATGTACATGGGTCCGCTACGGCTTGGTTTTCGAGATACAGGTAGTTCAAAAAGAATATTATATTTAGGATTATATGCTTGTTCAATAGCATCGCAATTTGGTGCAATTCGGGATACAGGTGTATTGATGACACCAGAGCTGTTAAAAGAACTAATAAAAAATACGAAAAATAACAAAATACAAATATCATTCAAAAGACAACAATGCACATAATAGTCAGTACCAAGCCAAATAGGTAGTAGGTAAATATAGATTTATTTTGTTTCGGGCTTGGGCTTGGCACCGACTTATTGTAATCAAAACTACCCACCAAACGGATACATTTAATTTTACGCAGATGCTCAAAATGTTAACTTTCTTTCATTAATAGAGACCTGTGAAGTGAGTTTACCTCTTACGCCCACGTATTAAGTACTAAGTTTCAGTTATCAGTTATAATTTTTTATTTTCCAAGAAAGCGAAACGAGATATTTAAAACGGCATTGCGCCGCCCTCATGTATACCTCCGGGGGCGGCATCGAAAATCGCTACACGTCACAAACTTGTAAATGCTTAGAACTACCCCTATATCAAATTTCTATTTTCTATCTTTTTTGTTTCATACCCAAAGCCCTATTCCTACCGAACTTATTATTTACCCGAAGAAACATTAAAAAGAAGTATAATTTAAGTACCTAAACCGATAAAGTGTAACTTATACCTGATGAAGAGACAGACTATTATAATAGGTATACCTAATATAATATAGGTAGCACTGATAATTTTTTTATTATAGGTATTATAAGATCTACAACAATCTTGTTACATCTTTGCCACATTGTCTACGTGAAATATTTAGTCAAAAGTATGTTTCTATCTAAAAGCTTTTCATTTAACGATTGTTCGCCACTGATCATGGGACTGGTCTAGTCTTGAAACATGTATGACATGGATTAAATATTATTATATTAAATTTAATTCATAGAGATTAGGCTTTTATTTCAATACTGTACTTGTAATAAATCACCCTGTGTGTTTCTTTTACCGACGAATTGGCAACAGCACGACACACACCACATTCGCTTGTTTTTTTTTCTACCCTCCCTGCGTATCCCCTCCAGATTAATACAGAATTTCATCAATTTCTCTCTCTGACAATACAGCATTGCCGGTGCATATCTGTTGCAAATGATCTAAATAATTGTTATACGTTGCGTTTTGTTTTTGATATTAATAAACTACAAAACGGTTTCTGGCTGTGACAATACTGCTCTATGCTTTACACGCTAGTCTACGCCACGTAGTGGCAGGCATACTTAGAGATGTTCTGATTTTAATGCATTGGGCTGACTATCTATTGTGTAGATTAATCTTTGTCCGAAGCAATAAATGCTAGCGTTGCTACGGTAACGTAATTTATCCGATATTTTTATCCACTTGCATTTCTGTTCCTTCCTATTTAGCCGATAGTAAACTACGATATTTGTACTTACAAATGGGAATTATTATACATGAGTGGAATTGTCTGTCAAATACTATAATACTTTCCTATGGATAACTCTTGACGTTTTCGTGGAAAATGCACATATTCATAATATTAGGCGAATTTTTAATTGACCCTGTTAATTTCATGTAGACCACCCTGTATTTGATGTGTGTGGATGATGATGATGATCCTTAAATTCTTCAACAACTTTAACCTGGTGTAACGCTTCTAAACGCTTCGTTTATTTGCTGCTCCTCTATTAAAAAAGTTTTCAGTTTCGATGATTTTGTTCCTGCCCATGTACAAAATTCAATACGATTTAAAATCAATATTGAAAAGTTCTTGATGCAGTTGCACTGTGCTGTGGTATCTTTCGTTAAATGGTCTTAACAGTCTCGCTTTTTTGGGATGAATTTTCGCCGGCAACCTTTGAGCATTAACTCGCGATGCCAGTAAAGCGTTTTTGGACCATTGTCCTAGAATAAAAATCATTTCTATTCTTTCTCCTTTGGAATAGGTTCGCAGTTTTGATTAATTAAATCAAATGTCACAGATAAAAAACTGTTTTATGAAAAATTCCCAACTCTTAGGTAAGAATAGAATTTTCAACAGACTATTTGACAGTAAATAGCAAATTTAATTCAATTTCAAATTCTAGCTGACTTAATAAATATTTTTGAAAATTATTCCCGTTATTACCAATATGTGTGCCTCTTCCATGCAAAATTAAAGATATACATATCTATAGGAAAACTTTACTTAAACTTTAATGTTTGCACCATCAAATACAGGGTGGTCTACAGGAAACTAAGAGATTCAATTAAAAATTCGCCTAATATTATGAATCTGTGCATTTTCCACGAAAACGTCAAGAGTTATTCATAGGAACGTATTATGATATTTGACAGATAATTACTTTGTGCATCTAATTTTGACCTCATATACCGGGTGTCCCATTTGAAATAGATAAGTTATTTAGAATTAAACTTTACGTTCATTAACTTATATTATTGGACACCCTGTATTTCCTATTTAGAGTTTTTTATATTTGGCGTAACAAGTGATGTGATAGTTTAGCCACGCTATTCCGTGTCGTATGGCGTGAATAACCCTGTATACTATATCTAAATACCATTAGTAGTCAACGGTTACGAACTTGGATACTATTGTATAATAATTCGTAACCGTTGCTTTCTTTTTTGGGGCTTAGATTTTTCGGATTATATTAACCTTATTTATTTATTGATATTAATATTATAAGATGATGATAACGGTCTCGATCCTGGATGTTTGCTGGACAAAATTAAATGCCGGATGTACCATTAAACTGCTGTACGTTGAATCACCCTGATTTACACCAAACTATATTGTTCCCTACAGTTATAAAATTCTCATTTCTTTTACAGGACGACACATACACTGAGAGTTACATCAGCACTATAGGAGTAGACTTTGTATGTATATCCATCCGGAATGAATGATTTAATTATTTTTTATGTTATCTTTATATTTCAGAAAATCAGAACGATTGATTTAGATGGAAAAACAATTAAATTACAAATTGTAAGCATAATATTCAATTTAATCACATTTTTATATTTTCATATTATACTATACTTTCTGTGTTAATTGATTTTTTAATTTTTTTAGTGGGATACGGCAGGTCAGGAAAGGTTTAGAACAATCACATCAAGTTATTATAGAGGGGCACATGGTATTATTGTTGTGTATGATTGTACGGATCAAGATTCATTTAACAATGTCAAACAATGGTTGGAGGAAATTGATCGTTATGCTTGCGACAATGTTAATAAACTACTTGTAGGAAATAAAAGTGACTTAACCACAAAGAAAGTTGTAGATTTCCAAGCGGCAAAGGTAAGAAAAATTCGGTTTTAGTGCAGTAAAACAACTTTTGCTACTTTGACGAATAAGTTGTATAAATATTTCGGGCTCTACTTATTTCTGTTGTTAAATTACTAGTAACTATAGAGGTTAATAATAATAATAGTATTTATTCGCCCAACAGTTTATATAAACCCTTTACAGGACAAATATCTTAAGTTACTAACCAAACATTATTCTAACATACAAATTAACTTAATATAGAATACCAGAAATGACAACACACCTTACATTAACAACTTTAACAGAAGCTCATTAGGCCCAGAATTTAATATATCACAATTTTAACAGACCGCATTATAGTTAGCACACATTATGCTCACGATAGCAATACAATCGTCCTTTCCCTATCAGTATGAAAGGTACGAATAAATCGACCTTTTCCACCCTTGGAACATTAATATTTACTTTTGCGAGCATAGTTCACACCCCTCTCAGGGTACACTTTGTCTTCCTTGAACACCAAAAAAAAACTTCAAAAATCTTCGTTGGATTCTTTCCAATGCCGACTTATGAACCCCATACTAGGGATACCAGACCAATGAGCCATACTCAAGCTTAGGCCGAATGTATGTATTATACAGAACAATCAAAGCGCTAATATTCCCAAAGTTTCTAGTATTTCTAATTATAAATCCGTACATCTTACTGGCCTCAGCTGTCTTTGTCTATATGTGATCTACAAAACTAAGCTTTGAATCAAATACAACACCAAGGTCAGTCACCGACTCAGAAGACATGGTTGTGTCACCTACTTTATAGGATTATTGAATCTTCTGTTTGCTCCTCGTAAATGTGTCTTGCTCTTGCATTTTGTCGGATTCAGATGCAAGTTATTCAACTGACACCAGGCCAACACACAATTTAAATCACCTTCCAGCTCATCACAATCCCTTGGATTTCCAACTTTAATAAATATTTTTAAATCATCTGCAAAACTAGTTTGAATTATGGGAATTTTCCAAATAATAATTGACAAGAAAGGTTGAAACATGAATCATTATTACCTTATGGACGCCTTTGAGATGGGGGATGTACTCGGAGCTCTGAGGGGGCTCAAGCCCAAAATGACTTCGGGCTGTGATGGTGTTCCTGTGTTTATCCTGAGGGACTGTGCTGGTGTTCTGGCTGCACCCCTGCTTACTGTTTTCAACAAAATTATTACATCCAGTAGGTTTCCTTCCTCCTGGAAACTTGCTCGAATATGCCCTGTTCATAAGGCGGGTCCAATTGATAGAGTAACAAATTATCGCCCGATATCTATTCTGTCCAGCTTCTCAAAGGTCTTCGAATCAATTCTTCATGATAAAATATTTCAGCAAATAAAAAATTGGATTATTTTGGAACCACATGGATTTTTTCATAGGCGATCTACTACGACAAATCTAGTTGAATTCCTACAGGCGGCAATTCCTGCTGTTGGTTTGGGCAAACAGGTCGATGTTGTCTATACAGATTTTTCGAAGGCTTTTGACAAGCTTAACCACAATGTAATAAAAAATAAAATGAACGGGATTGGGTTCCATGAGAGCCTAATAACTCTCTTTGACTCATATTTATCAAATAGACGCCAGTTTGTTGAGTATGGTGGCTTTAGATCTCCTGAGTTCGTGGTCACTAGCGGTGCTCCACAGGGAAGTAACCTGGCTCCACTGATTTTTGCCGTGTACCCATGAACGACATCGTTCACGAGTCAATGTCTCTTATTCGCGGATGATTTGAAGGTATTTCGAACTATCTCATAATCTTCCGATTGTAACGCTCTACAGAGCGATCTGAATGTTTTGGCAGAATGGTGTGTGGAAAACAATCTACCACTGAATATCAGCAAATGCAAATGTTTAACAATGTCTAAATGCCGTAGTCCACATGAATTCGATTATCGGATATACGGTGCTTCCTTAGCTAGATGTGTGCTTACCAGGGATCTTGGGATCACAGTGGATTCTGATCTATCGTTCAATGATCATATAATGAATATATGTGGCTGTGCTCTGCGTAGTTTGGGGTTTATACTGAGAGTTACTTCGGGATTTGAGAACATCGATTGTCTTATCGCCCTTTACTATGCACTAGTTAGAAGCAAGCTTGAATATGCCTCAATTGTATGGTCTCCTATATACCAGACCCATATTCTAAAACTTGAGAAAATACAACGCAAATTTTTAAAGCATCTTTGTTATAGAATTGATGGTCATTTTCCTTCACGAGGTATCGAACATAGACAGCTGCTCGACAGATTTAATGTCGATTCTCTCGAATTCCGGCGAGTGTTCAGTTATCAACTATTTCTATTTAAACTGATCAATTCTCTGATTGACTGCCCCCGACTTCTTTCGCAATTAAATTTTAACGCCCCTCAATACCATTCTCGTAACCCCTATTTATTTCAACCACCCCGATTTCGCCACAATTATGAAGGGAAAACACCACTGACAAGGGCTTCCACGCTATGTAACGGTTGGTTCTTAAATAGACATGTAAATTATTTCGGCGGAAGTGTTTCCTCCTTTAAACGGGAACTAGGAGAGTATTTAAGGTCAGTCCATTTGTAGATGTTTTTCTGTATCATTGCTGTTGATGACGGTTCTAATCTTTCACGTGTATTTAATTTAATTTATAATAATTAATTTATATTATATTTATATATATATTTTTTTGTATTTTTGTGTTTTTTTTTGATATTTCTGGATAATTTATGCATAATATGTTTTGTCTTGTAATTGGGCGTAAGCCTATTAGACATAATAAAGATTATTATTATTATTACCTCAAATAATGGTCAAAATAGTAAATTACGGACAGTGTTGCTGATTTGCCAGTAAAATGAGTACTGCCAGTATTTTATTTGACATTAATTGTTTCGGTACCAGATCAACGAACAATATTCCACTGGTGAAGAAACATGAGAATATTTATTATATAACGTTTTAAGTGCAGTTATATCATCAAAACTACGGCAACTTAATTTTTACGTGTCGGGTAATTATGTTAATGAAAAGAAAAATATGCATCACGCCGGTAGCCAGTAAAGAAAGATTGAAATGAAATAAAAGGCGATAAATCTATTGACCATATTGAATTTGTTATTTTATTTGCTGTTTAACGTTATTTGATTTCTTGAACGCATAAATGAAATTACTTTGTGCATTGGTGTTAAATGAGGATACATTTCATTGAACTTTCTGCATGTTATACTATAATTTGGTTACATTTATAGTTTTTCAAATCCACATTAAAGCGATAATATAATTTATAATAAAAATCCATTTTTTAAAGGAATATGCTGATCAGTTAGGCATACCGTTTTTGGAGACATCAGCTAAAAATGCCACAAATGTAGAGCAGGCTTTCTTGACGATGGCGGCAGAAATCAAAAATAGAGTGGGACCACCATCATCTGCAGCAGATCAAGGGGGAAAAGTGAAATTCGATCAGAGTCGTCCAGTGGAACAAACTAGATCAGGATGTTGCTGAAAATCTTAGTTTTTTTTATACGCAAGGTGTGTATGAATAATCAGCGGCTTACTTTTCGTTTAGACTAGTTGTTTGTACTCTTGTACTTAACCATTAAGAGCTAGAATTACCTAGCCTAGCATCACCTGCCCAAAATGTTCATTAAAATTTGCATTTTTTTTCTTTTGTTAATCTTGATTAAATGAGTCAAAGAAACTTAATTATCATTTTGATGTAGGTGGTGAAAAAAGAAATTAAAGAATAAGTCAATTTTCTTTTCTGATTTTTGTAAACATTTTGCGGATGTGATGTTGTCATTGTAATTAAAATGTATACTTTACTGTGCAACTTAAATTAATTTATCATTGAATTGAAGAAATAAAACAATTTATTATTGCTAACAATTAAGCGGGTTTATTACATTTTGATAAAATTAAGGTTTCTCGTATTGTAGAGAGTTATTTTCGACGTTTCGCTGATGCGAGGGGTATTCTTGAAGGAACTGGAATTGCTGTTGTGTTTGGTTATTCAACGGTTTGTGGGTCATTCTTTTCAAAACCAGAATATCTAATGATTTTTTTTTGTTTTTTTTTTTTTATTATTGCACTTAAATATAGGTTAATTGGTATATTAATATTGATAAAGCTCCTAGCTTCTAAGTGAGAATTATTTACAAAAACACAATGTGTGAAAATTGTTACACAAAGGAGGTGTTATTTTAACGGGAGTGAAAATTGTTCTAGCGAAGGAAATATGATCACCAACATAAAATAATATAAAAAAGCAACCATTTTGTTTAATAAAATCATTAATGATAAATTAATTAAAATTATTTTAGCTTAACGAAGAAGTAGCAAAAACGAATCAATTTGAGTACTGACAACCTTTAACAAAATTCATGCAGAATTTAAATCTACATCTTGTCCAAGCTAAATTTACAGGGATTGATCAATTTTTGGTACTAATTGTGGACACCTGGTATAACATAAAAGATTGTTTGCATCAATAAGTTAATATGAAAGCTAGTTATAATCAACAGTTTTTCTTGAAATTTAATATACACTGAAATATTAATTTTTTACTAAGGCTCTATATTTTCACAAATTAATGATTTTTGTGAACGATAAGGTATGCGACATCTTATATCAAATTCCAAGGGGCTATCACAATAGTCTTTAAATACAAGATATTCTATTTACATAACTTTAATATGTATGTATTTTTTGGGCCGCCCGGTATACTTGCAACGTTTCGCATTATGTGGCCCCATTGACAGGTCAGGAAATGTAGTGACTACATAATCATGTTATTTGGCATCATTTTTAAAGCACATGCCAAAGTTAACATTTTAATCAAATGCTACAGAAAAATTTCCCTTACGATGCGGACTGTGTGAACCTGAATAGTTAAAATGGACTCAGATATAAGAGTTTTGAATTAATATTTTCTAATATTGCTTATGATTTTTTTAGAATAGAATTAAAGACATCGTATGGTTCTGAATTTCATGAGATTGGCCCTTTTATGATGTTCACGCGACCTGAAAACGAGAATAAAGTATTGTAGGTTGATAGCCTTTGAAGTAGAAGCTGAGATATTAACATACATATATTTTTTGACGTTCTTTATTTTAATATCAAAAACCATCTATTTCAAGGAAATATTTTGGTAACAATAATTAACAAGATAAAAGCATTTATTGAATTTGATAAAAAGTCTTATAAGTAATGAAAAACTGAAGACATATTTTTAAAATATTAAAAATTCTTAATTATTTAAAGTAGAAATATTTTTTTAGCATATCGGACGAAATTTTTGCGTTTACCTAATTAGTAATAGTATTCTGACGAGCTCATAATAAAAGCGGAATGAATTCGTCAATCCATTTAAGTTAAATCATGTTCAGTTAAAGCTATTAATGTTATCCGATATGGAACAACATTATTTTTCTTCATTCTTTTTGCTATTATTAATTAATTTTTAAATTTTGTTCCAGGTGGTTAAGGTGGTCATCTCATGTTAATTATTATTTTGTATAGTAGCCAATGCTACCGATTATATTTAGTAAATAAATACCCGTGTTTATATTATATAGAAATATTTATGTTCATTTCTATATTTTAATTAGTTTGTAAAAGAAAACTTAACATAATAAACACCAAAAACCGATAGCCTAATTATTAATTTCTTTAGTACATTTTTAAATCATAATTTATTAATGGCTTTTTATAAAATGTGTGCGAGCGAGAGTTCTGGAGGAATTTGTCTAGTATATGTATTATTAGATTGATTGTAAAAGTTTTGGTCTTTATTATTATTTGAACATTACAATTATTATTTCATGTTTTTGTTTATATAGGTAATATACTATATTATTTCCATTAAATAAATAAGTACGTAACATCAAATCAATAACCTGTATTTATTTTTCTGTACCTAGTAATAACAATCTAGAGTAGTTTTAAACGTAACTGATCTCTAACATTACTCGTAGAATATTTCGGAATATTCCTGGATAAGGCCTGTTACGTTCCCTGTATTTTGGTCGTTGCGTGATGTCAAAATATTAAGCTATGTTTACAAATAAATTTTCTGTGAATTTCCATCAGTCAATGTCTTAGTTTTTTTTTTTTTTTGGTGACGATTGTACGTTTTGAAAGTTTGAGTGGTTACTCATATGAATACAATCTTATCAGTGTCGTCAGTCATTGTAATAATTGCACCATAGGAATGGAATGGAAATGGAACACCCTATACAGCGGTATCTACGTAACCCATCTATTAAAAGTTTACGAGCAAGTCGTTTGTTTGGAAATTAATGATTTGACAAAAAGTTCTATTTAAATGACTTAAATTTGACAATGTAGGGGTTCCGTTTATACCCTATGAAAGTAGCCACTAAATCGCTTATTTTAAATGGTATGTTATATTTTTTGTTACGAAATAAGTTTCTACTTAAAAAAAAGAAGAAAATTATCATTAACTTATATAATAATAATTTTATTGGTGTATAGAACTATCAAGAGCATTACACATGTCAATATAAAAACAAAAAACATCCCTAAACAAAAACAAACAGTCAAAAAGTTAGATAGTCAGATCACTGAAATCATTTAACATAAATTCATCAAATGAATAAAAACTCTAAACTCTAGCTAAAGCATAAAAGTAAAGTTTGCACTCAACTTTTAAAACAATCATATTTACGTCACGTCATTTATTATTATTACTAATTAAAACTTTATTAAAATAACAGAAAGTCCAAAGTTTAAAAGCGTATCTTCAAATTTTAAAAGTATTATACAGGGTGCTCTTAATCGAACAATTTCAAAAAACAATTACCTGCTTATCTCAATTGGAATACCATGTATTTGGGTACCCTATTTAATGCCGACTTAAGTTATACGTTGATTGAACTGTATTAACATTCCCTAAACATACTTTCAGTTTTTTATGATGTTTTTCAAATTTGTATAGGCTATTTCTTAACAATAGAGGAATAATAAATGAAACAATATCAAAAGTGTTCAATATGACGGCCATTTTTATTTAAACAGAAACGTATTCTCTTGTTAAGCTCGGTTAGAAGACAGTTTGAACGCGGTTAATAAGTTTGTCCCGAGAATTCACAGGTTAATAACAAAAACTATTTTGTATACTCAAATAATAATCAAGTGGTATTAGATCTCGCGATCTAAGCGGCCACCCTCAAAAGTGTATTACTGCAAGGGCACCATCTAACTGTACCAGTATTCGCTATCGTACTTCCTGCGACACTGCGAATTTTGTCACAATTCCTCTTAATTGATTGATGAAAAATTACCCCGTATATTTCATAACCTACTTGATCATTTAACATAAGAAATATAACGTTAAAAACGAATCTTGAAAATTGGCTTCTCGGATTTTGTTGTGCCCAAAATTTTTTATTCCTTTTGATGATAAGATAAGACAGCATTGAAAATAACTAAATTTAGCTAAATTTGGATGACCTACACTGACGTAAGATTGTAGAAAAATTAATTAGTAGCATTTTTCTAGTTTGTTGTTGTTTTTGACTGACGATAGAGGTTCTCTTGTCCTCGAAACATGTATTAACGTGAATAATGTAGTTTTTGAATAAATGTTATGGATGTGACATGTTTTATATGCTTTAAGAATTTAT
Organism: Apoderus coryli; assembly: GCA_911728435.2. Lineage (NCBI taxonomy): Eukaryota > Metazoa > Arthropoda > Insecta > Coleoptera > Attelabidae > Apoderus > Apoderus coryli. The sequence continues at coordinate 26,576,998 of OU452199.1, read as the reverse complement.
ATGCTAGTACGTAGTTGTCCGTTTATAATGCCCTTTATACAGCATCTAGTTAATTACTGTATAGAAACGAGGAACTTCCCAACATGTTGGAAACAAGCCAATGTCATTCCAATCCCCAAAACTAAAACTCTTAAGGATCTTAGACCGATTAGTATACTCCCAGCGATCTCCAAGGTTATTGAGAGAGTGATGTGCAATCAAATGCAAAAATCTCTTGATGGGCATGGGTTGTTGCCGGAGGTCCAGTCTGGGTTCCATCAGGGTCACAGTTGCTCCACGGCATTACTTAAAATACTGGATGATGCATTGGGGGCGGCAGATCAGGGTCGGCTGACGGCGTTGCTGGTGTTTGACTACTCAAAGGCGTTTGACCGCATTGATCATGGTTTGTTGCTGGCCATTGTGGGTTACCTGGGCTTTGGGGAGTCTGCTGTGACTCTACTCAGGACATATTTGAATGATAGAAATCAGGTTGTCATTTTGGGAAGGGGAGTGTCTGAGCCCAGGACATTGGGTAGTAGTGTGCCGCAGGACTCTATTCTTGGTCCAATTTTGTTTTCCATTTATACATCGCAGCTCTGCTCATTTATATGCCGATGACACCCAGCTCTATATGTCGTTTAAACCCGTTGGTATGGACGAGACCATGCGTCGGTTTGATGATGATTTGGAGCGTTTGGTGAGAGCATCCAGGAATCATTGCCTAGAAATAAACCCGGGAAAGTCGCAGTTGTTATTGCTGGGCCCTCCCAGGGCTCGGACTACATACTACTACGGGGCTTTCTCACTCATGGTGGCGCGTTTTACTTTACACTGTACAAATAACGTAAAAGATTTGGGTATGTTGGTGGATTCTGACTTGAGGTTTAGTGGACATGTAAGTGCTTGCAAAAAAAAATTAAAAATGATATATAGCCATCGAAAATTGCTGACTGCTCCTCTCAAGAAATTATGTGATAGCTTGGTTCTGTCGCATTTTAATTTCGGTGACGTTGTTTATGGCCCCTGTCTCAATAGTGTGGATAAGAGCAGAATTCAGCTTATGCAGAATTCCTTTGTTCGCTTAATATCTGGTATTAGAGGAAGGGATCGGGGTGTAAGAATTGCTGAGCTGTAGTGGCTTACAATGAATCAGAGACGCCTTTTGCATGCACTTACTCATTATTATTATAATTTAATTAATAATTATTACTTTATAGTCGTGGTGTGTATCGTTGGGAGTAATGATACGAATATTGAGAGTATCAATCGAATGCGCTGTGCCCCCAAAATTAAGTTTACTGAATAAATATGCCGGCGTTCCTGATTGAATAATTTAATAAAACTATAAAGTAATAATTATTAATTAAAAAAAAAATAAAAAATAATTAATTAATTAAATAATTGAAAGGTCAGTTAGCTATGTCATAGCTAAATTATATAATGCACTGCGTAACGATGTGGCATAGGTTCAAGACTGTTGCTAAAAAATTGGTAATTAGTAACTATTTTATATGAGTTAGGATATACATATAAGTTTGAGTTGAATCAGTGTTTATTTAATAAAAATAAAAACCCCGATACATCAAAAAGAAACACTAAAATAATAATTTTACTTTTATTTTCGTGTTTTTTTGATGTATCGGGGTTTTTGTTGTTATTACCATGCAGTCATCATTAGTATTGCTAATAGGTTAAGCTAGGAGGCTGTGCCTCAACTTCGCCTTTTGTGTAACTTTTCTAAGTTCTCAATAAAGTCATTATTATTATTATAATTTATCTGTGAATTGCACTTGCTTTCAAAATCAGATAGGTATAATATGTACGAGTATTATGGGTACTTATATAAAATTAAAGTGCTGCAAAAAACTGAAAATGGAAGCTGCTTGATCTCTGCTACCTACATTTAATTTATAAATTGAATATTTAAATAATTTTACAAATTTAAATCTGCTATAATTGTGTAGAATCCTTGGTGGCTGATATTCTGTGATGAATAAATAAAATATATTTGGAAAAAGAGCTTTTATTTTATGCAATACTTAAATTAAATTATCAAGTAAATCTTGTGTATTAAAATTGACACATGTACGATTATTTTCTTTTGAAATGTCATTTTGTAACTGATTTGTTGTTAAATTAGTAGCTGATGTCGATGGTCTACTCGCAAATGTAGATGAACTACTGTTTGTTTTTAATCTTTTTGGTAAATTATAATTAGTCAGAGACTCATCGGAAAGAAAATCAATATCTTGCTTTGATGTACTTGGGTTTGGAATTGATGGCTTGTTGTCTTCAAGTTGATCATCGTCACTACAGTACAATAACTTGTTTTCATTTTCTTCATCTGTATTATACTTGCTATCTACATTATCATTGTGTTGTTCGTTTTCCGAACTTGAGGAACTCTCCTCTTTGACTTCCGATTTTCCTGTAGTTGCGTTTGAATTTTTCTTTTTGTTTCTTTTCTTTGTTGGGGTGATTTGTGGATTGTGGGTAGGTCTACCATGCTTGAAGGCAATAAGAGTTTCATTTAAATGTTGAATATGAGCCTTCTTTTCATTTATAATTAAAAGAATGTTATTGTATATCTGCTCTTCATCGCGTTTTTTTCTTTCGAAAAACTCTTCAAATTTATTTTCAAGCTTCATCGTTCCTGCAATTAATTTAGTACATTACTTGTGTTTAAATTTTTTGAAATCTTGCTGAATTAAAAGTCCTATAAGCACGATGTATTCGTTTGTTTTTGAAAACCTAAGAATTAAACCCATAGAACTAGCAACGATCATGGCCGACGCCAGTCTTTGGGTTGTAAACAGAAGATAACGGCAGAATGCAGTAGACCTTTTATTAACAAATGTTTTTCTTCATAATTACAAGATCTTTAGTTTATTTTGTTATGTTGGGAAAGGCAATTTTCTCAACATTTATACATTTATTTAGTCGAAAGCCCACACAGCCCACCGCACGTAGCCTGATCGACAAACCCAATGTATAGGCAACGCCAACAGTAAAATAAAAATATAAAATATTGCAAAAAATAATTGAAACAAACCGCCAGCAGGGAGACCATTTCATCTTTCTGCCAGCATCATCCACATATTGGGGTATAAGCAACGCTTCGGACGGTGATCTTCAAGGCTTCGATTGTAGATCTCCAATGCAAACATTGCCTACGTGCGGTGGGGTGATTACTGCTCTGTGGATTGTATGGTTTTAAAAGGTTTCGTGTGTGTGTGTGTCGGGATTTTAATAAGACCCCCAAATAACTTGAAGCCATTGGCAGCCACTCTGTGACAGTGCCCGATCACTTGTGGCCGCGACTAGCGGTTGACACTGGCCACTAAGGTGGATTAAATGCCGCCACTATTTTCGTTAATTTATCTCTTTACTTTTGAAATCAGTCATAGTGAGTATGAACTATGGAAGACCCATATAACATGTATAGGAATAAGTGGCCGGAACGTGTAGCTGTCTCCGATTCTCCTACCTATGGCTTCACTGTATGAATGATTTTACGTAAGTTAATCGTTAACTCGTAATAGTATCTAACCTTTATGATGTTGGATTAGTGAAATAACCAAGTAAATCAAATAATATTTATTTATGATATAAAATTACGGGAGAATATTGATTCCCTTGGGAACTTATTCCCTGAAGAGTCAATCACTGACTATCTGACATAAGGTGCATATTTCCCTTCATAAACATATATGTATTATTAGTTTTCGTCTAAGAGGGAGTCTCGTTTTGGTTTTCCCATACAAAATATATTATTCAAATCTTTGTTAAGGAATACCGCTCGTGATTGATATCGGTGACGAACCGAACTAAGAACTTGGTTTCCGCAACACGGCAACATTTTTGTTTGAAGGTACCTAATTAGGAACCTAATTAAGAATAAGACCGTTTACGTTTTTCAAATTTACTTTAAAGTTAATCTCTTACTCGCAAACTTAACTTTGTTAACATATTAAGGGCCTCAATATGCTAGTGACAATGATTTAGATATGGTTCTACATGAAATAAAACAAAAAGTATTTCATTATTCATTCATCAGCATCCACTCGCTAACGAGTATGAATTATTCGAACTGTTGTGAACTCTTAAGATGGCTAAACAGACCGATCCTCGATCCGCAAACCTTGTCATGAAATTGACACACACAATCACCACCATTTGCCCCATCGATGTGTTCTCTCTCCTTTCGCTGCTGTCTCTTGGCATCCTCATGTCGTCGACGCTGCTCTTCAAAAACTTGATGACCATCGTCAAAAACTTGATGACCATCGGTCGGTCGTTCGCAATCTGCTCCTAGTTGTTTTTCACATCTAAGGCACACTTCTTCATGTTGTTCTTAAGAATATTGTACCTCTTTTGCTGCCCTCCCTGATTTCGTGAGCCGACCTTAGCCTGTGAATAAAGGATTCTCTTTGGAAGGCGTTCCGTTGGCATGCAGATGGTGCCTCTCAATCATCGCCTCAATGCTCATTGATTCAGCTTCCTCCAGAACGCTGTTTGTTCTTCTAAGACATCGTTGATGGTACTTCTATATGCCTCCGAGTAGTGGTCCAAGACTCACAGCTATACGTAAGGGTAGGAACTACAGTAGCATTAGACACTCGCAACTTAGTTCGAATGTCGATGTTATGATTATCGAAGACTCTCGTCCTCAGACGGACAAAAGATGCGCTTGCCCATCTTATACGATGCTGAATTTCATCATCGATATTTGCGTTCGCCGCGAGAATGCTCCCGAGGTAAGAGAAACTCTCGATGTTCTGAAGTCTGTCTCCGTTAACTCGAATATGTGGTGGGACAGCTACAGTGCTTGGTGCAGGCTGGTAAAGAATCTGTGTTTGCTTTATATTTAGATCAAGCTGGTAAATGCATTTAGTATATATTGAAGATCCTCTTCTGGATCAGCTAGGACGCTATCATCCGCGTATTGAAGCTCAATGAGTGATGTGGATACGATCTTCGTCCCAGCTTGCAGTCTACGAAGGTTGAAGAGTCTGCCGTCATCAAATCTGTAGATGATCTCTATTCCCCCCAGTAGGTTTCATTATTAAATTATGCTTAAATTAACAAAATACTTATAACATTAATGAAATAGAAAAGTTATTAATTAATGAAATAAATCAAGCCAACACAAGTGTCCCTTCACGACCTTATCGTACCTAGCGCGATGCAAATCCAACATGTTCGCAACAATAAACAACAAAACTTGTTTGGTGAAATCGAAAACTAGGTTTTCCAACGAATAAATCTTATACATGTTTTTTAATTTAACTGCTGCATAAAATTAAATTAATTAAATTCATCGTACTAACTTTCTTGTAGGCGTGTTGATTTATCTGCTTCTTTTTCGAAGTTTTCAACTGCGGTACATTTTTCCAAATAAAATTTATGAAGCAATTTCATAACCGTCTCATAAAAAGGAACCTAAAAATAAATCAGAAATAATTTTATAGCTAGATATTGGAATCTCCTTTTCTCGAGAAATTCTTAAACATGGCCTACGAGATCTCTTTTTATCATTCTCCACATCAATGCAGTTATTAGTCTTTCAAACATATGCCTTAACTCATTTTATGTTAAAATGTATTAAATGCAAGTAAAATCTTTGATTATTACGATTCTTGAACCTTGAATTAAGCGATCGCTTTTGAGAACAATCCATAAATTCCTATTTAGCGGTAACGACGATTTTTCTTTACTAATTGAAATCGCCTAAAGAGATATTATTATATTATATTACATTTTTTTTCTGCAATGTAACTTTTCGAAAATATTTATATAACCACTGATGATGGAGCTTGAAACCCCGAAACATGTTTGATAGATTAATATATTTGATTTATTTCATGGAGGTTAACTTTTATTCCTATTAAATAGAATTTGCTCCACTCCAGAAGGGACTAATTTTTTAAAATAATAATTATTATTGTAGGTATTATTTTCAATAAACTAACCTAACAAATTATCTACTTTATTTAAAACTTGGGAATATTTTTTTTGCAAGAACTGGGATTTGAACCGAGGACCTTCCGCATGCAAAGCGTGTACTCGGCCACTGACGACATCGACGATTATGCAAATTAACTTGACTATAATATATCTATAAGAGCCATAAGTACCAACTACCTACTAATTGGTGAAATTTTAAACGTCATTTTGTCGAGAACATGCAGTTAGTTTCGAGTTGCAACGACCAAAGCCGCCACTGACAACAGTGACAAGTGATGAAGTTCTTACATATTACAACAAGATGTTTTTGGCGACATCTAGTGTGAGCCGGCAATATACCCGGTGAGACACAGTTTACAAACGATGGCCGGACGAGAAGCAACAACTCCATCCTATCCTATTTCCAACACTAGATGCTCCCAAATTTCCTGGCGGGAGGATTTATTTGAAAATTCATTGTTACATAAAGTAACAAGACTTTTAGTTATGTTGAAAATTTGCTTCACACCACCATGCATTCACCAGACGGGCCGTTTCGTTGATCCACAACTCATCAGTGGTGATCGGCAGGCAGTGTGACCCAAATTTTCAACATTTACGAAGAGCTTATACTAGCACGAGACGAGAGATGAAAGACAAGATGTTTTTAGCGACATCTAGTGTGAGCAGGCAATATGCCCGGTAAACTTACATATTATTCGTAAGCATAAACAAGGAAGAAGATCCCTCAATCGCATGCAATTATAGACCAATAGCCTTATCATCTTGTATATGCAAAGTGTTGGAGTCTATTATAAAAAATCGACTAGAGGGGCAATTGGAACGATATCAAATACACCATGAACTGCAAATGAGACATCGCAGAGACAGAGTATGTATGTAATCTGGCTATTCTTACATCTACAGTTATGTTAAACTATAGTCACATTGGCCATTTTCTTGAACATATCTGCCGCTTATGATTGCGTCAACTTCTCTCAACTATACTACACGGACAGCATAAGGTGTCGTCCTGCACTTCAAATAGATTTACTTTAACAATTTCTGTACTCATTATTGCAGTTTGCAGCGAAAAATAAAAATATCAAATTCGCAAAATAAATTCTTGTAACAAAACACCAAAGTAAGAACACAACCTAACCTAAAAAGAGAAATCCTTAATCAAAATTCTCGAGACGCTCGCGGTTACATCCAAAAGTTACATTGCTCAAGCATAATTTGAACGAACTGAGCCAACCCACTTTGACAAGCTCCAGCTGGCATAGAACGCTCGATGCCGATTTTAGCTTGGCTTTAGTCGCGTCTGAACCCACCCTTGGTCATTGCGTTTGGCAGTTGCGGCTGCATACCTCTAATTAAATACAATGGAAGTGTTTTAGGTGGAATGTCGGGTAGTTGCGGCTAGATATACGGCAGCCGACTATCGCGTCGCAACTGCTTTCAGACGAGGCGAGACGTAAAGTCCAAGGTATTATGTGGGTTGATTTTGCAATAAAAATTAGTAAAATATTGTGCAGTAAAGAGGACGAAATGCTGAGTGAAAAAGTGAGTAAGTTTCCACAATAAGGATTTTAAAAATCTAGAAATTCGGGAAAATATTTGGAACAAAATCAGCGAATTAGTAACTTTAAAGAAAGTAGCCATGTCTTGACAGATATACATTGGAAAATTTTGCACGTTTAACTGATATAGTAACTACTAATATGATCTTTTCCTCGTCTTCGATCAATATCACTGATAACCAAAGGACCGTGATTTATTATTACTCATTTTTGCAATAACCCGCATGTCTTTGCGGAACGAAACGTTAGTACTACTGGGATGTTTCCGTGAAAACCGTCAGCCGCGACGGCTTTAGTTCTCCAAAAACGTACCTTTAGTCGTCTCAGGGGACCTCAAAATGGTTATATTCGCCTTCATCTCAAATTTTTCTTTTAGTCCGTTGACAATACTTTCCTGGGACCGGGAAAGTAATTATTATGCTTATCGTGTCAAGCATAAACTCTCAAAAGTTCTTTAGTGTGGTGTACCAAGTGATTTTAATATAAATCTAATGCACTTGCATGCAGTGGAGACCGAATATGGTATATTACCAGTTATTACCTCTTCAAGAGTGCATGAAAAATATATAGATTTCATTCCATTCATCAACACATTATTTATGGAAAAAACATTAAGGTCAGGTACAAAATTCAATTCAACTTCAGGAGAATCCTGACATAAATATAGTTTCAGATTATCATAGTATTCGTCTACATAGATTTCTTCATTTTTAGCAGCCTTCTTTAGTTCTTCAGATGATATCTAAAAACATAAAACTTTATACCTAAGTTGAAAAACTAGCAGTGTTGTCAAAAGTGAATTTGTGCAACTACACGGTTTGGTAGCATCTCCCGAATGGACTCATAACAAATTACATTTAGAACTAATTTAGTTATTAATAAGAAAATAACTACTAGGAAATCCAACACATTTAATATGTTTTTATAAGGCTTATTCAATTGTAGCACAAGGTGTAATTAAACATATACCAATTATTGACAACACTGAAACATAAGTTAATAAATAAATTACATATAAACTATAAGCTCTCGTATTTTCATACACTGTTAACACAAAACAATTACTTTCAAATTCTACATGTATGTTGAATTTACAGTTTTTCGAAGACACCACACTTTTGTATAATTCTTTTGTCATAATTACTGAACTTTGATGATAGATTATAGGCAGAGGCAGATTGGGTAATGATTACAATCACAAATTAATCCTTCAAAAATTATCTCATCTGTTGCCTTATTTTCTTATATTGCATTTTAGGACTATGTAGTGACTAAATTTTATTGTATTCTTCATTAATAAAGAAGGCATAATCCCAAATCCCATGGTATTTGTTTTTATCCGGTGATAAGTGGTAATTCCTAAACCTTTTATACTCTGTCAGCTGGGCTGATGTGACATGATCACCTTCCACTCACTTCACATAACAGTGTGTTATGTGCTTCACTTCTATTTTTTCGTTCATGGAACTGTCTAAATTACCCATAGACATAATTATGAAATAGACTCTATATGACTGAAGCACTGCTTTTGCCTCAAATAGAGGTTTTTACCTTGTATTCTGCGGGTCTATTCTCGAGTTCAATAGAAGAAGTGTCCACTTCAAGAGAAACGATAGTCCACATCCTATGATTGTTCTCTTGAGAACTTGCTGTTGTATTCTCGAAACGAGGTGGATCGTGTAAGATTCTAAGCACTGGTGCCACATTTCAAAGTGACATTTATTCTACTTTTATGCGACTTTAATAATGATTTTTGGCAAAATAGTTGTTGTTGTTGGTATGTCCAAATTATTATAATTAAACATCATTTTTTGCACATTTTATTATTTAAACACAGTTGGTTTATGTCCCAGTGGTAATAATTATTAGTAATTTTAATTGCTTATAATAAAAATGGAAACCGTAGTCACTGGTGACGCTAGATAAAAAAGAAAAGCACCTACAAACCAAGGCGCATTAACTAAATAGGTTGCCTCGATTGATCTTGACCTACCCCAAGCAAACTACGTACACCGGCGACCGGCTTCCTTTATCACGGCATTATCTACAGTTATAAATAAACATTTATCTATTGACATTATGGATCTCTTTTCTGTGAGCGTTTAATTAAATATTATAAATTAACAATTTTTATTTCCAAAGTTAAAACATTAAAATTTATGTTTACGGAGATACAAACCATGTTTTGTTTTGCTGAATACATTTCAAAACGTTCTCATCGAAAAAAATATATTGTATTTTTGAGGCCTTAAACTTTTCTTGTAAAAAGTTTTTGGATTACAAATAGTTAGATATTTTATACAATTTTGCATTACATATCGAAGTGTCACAAGGGTGTTTTCGGTTTATATCACGGTAAAAATATGTTCTGTATCATGATATTGTCCTCTAATCTCAAAAACAATAAACGATAAACCCACACAGAACTCCGGTCGCCGCTGACGTCACGACTCCCGCGGAATTCCCTCACCCATAAGCTGCTCAATGAGGTAACCTACATAATTAATGCGCCTTGCCTACAAACAACCACAGAAATCTTATATTATATATATATATATATATACTCTAGAATGATAATCCCGTAGTACAAAAATGTAACCAAAAGTGTAGAGCTGTCCATAATGCGCATGATCACCAGTATCTTATTTTTCAAAAGGACCGGCTTTGATTAAATGTAATATTACTGTTATGTTATACGTATATTTAAAATTAAATTTTACCATTTGGTAACATTCAAATAAAAAAATGGAATAAAGGAATTTAAGAAATAAGAAATAACATTAAATATCTAAATACTTTATTGTCTAACAGGTACAACCCAATAATAATAAATCTAAGCAGAAACGTGAAATAAGTAAAAATTCTAATACTGGAAAATATCTTAAGGACATGAGCATTCTAATTATTTATTTTATTATTATATAATATTTGTTTGTTTATACAACCACCTTAGGCGTCTTACCTCTCTACAGCCTTCAAAGAAGGGGTGCAAGAAACAGTGACTTCACAAATATTTTCCGTGTCCATGTAAACCACTTCCATATCATCCGTACTACTCGCAATAGTATTTTGTGACAAAACATGGTTGGTAGAACTTGTGTTGTGAATTTGTTCATACCGTATTACATGGTTTTGCGAATTGTTCTCCCGGTATTTTGATAGGGTTTGTTGAGTTGTCAAAATATTGGAATGTAATGTCAATTATTAGAAAATAAAGTCAGTGATTGTACAAAAAAGTAAACTAATATTGTGTACCTACGTAGTTGTTCTCTAACAAAGGATTTACAGACGACGTATTCTACATTCGGTGAATGTAGGATTCGCAACATTTGGTGACCCCGACGTGATCCTTTGTGAAATTTCGACATTCGAAATCATTTGATGATGGAACGACTGCTAAAGGAGAAAGATATGTACATGAAATCGTTTAATCGATATTATGATGAGATTGACCGAGAACTGAAGACATCGAAACCGAATATCATCGATATACAAGGAACTATGAGAAGTTTAACAGGTACATTTGAACTATTAAGCCAAAATAGTACGAAAATCTTTGATACTATGTTAGACGATGACGCATATAATGATAAAATTGATGATATTAAAACTATTTTCGATGATATAACAAAACAGTTTTATACTTTGCAAGTAAAAGTAGATATATATTCAAATGAAACACAATCAGATGTGTCTAATACAAATCGACGTCGTCATTTAAAATTACCCACTATTGAGTTTAAGAAATTTAGTGGAGAAATTAAAGATTGGTTAGCATTTTGGAGCCAATTTTCTAGAATTCATGAGGACGATGAAATTGAAAATGAAGATAAATTCAACTATCTTATACAGGCCACAGTTCAAAAATCTAAAGCACGACAACTTATTGAAAGCTATCCATGTTCATCTGGAAATTACGAAAAGGTCGTTGAAAGTTTGAAAAGTAGGTTTGGCAGAAAAGATTTGTTAGTTGAATTTTATGTTCGAGAACTTTTGAAATTAGTGTTAAATAACCTTCAAGAAAAACCAAAATTGAATGTCTTATATGATAATATGTCTACACAGATAAGAGCTTTAGAAACATTAGGGGTAACAACTGAAACATGCGCTGCTATTTTATATCCATTGGTAGAATCTTGTCTTCCTGAAGATCTACTACGAGTTTGGCAACGTAGTGATGTATTTGCCATAGAAAATTCATTGCAAGATCAACTTGAGAATATAATGCGATTTTTAAAACGAGAAGTCGAAAATGAAGAGAGAATATCACTAGCTACTTCAGGATTTGGTTTGTTAAGAACGAGGAAACACGAAATTCATTCACAAACAAATTCCGTTCCAACTGCATCAGGTATGATCAATCAAAATCGACAATATTGTATATTTTGTAAGAAAGATCATGCCAATGATAAGTGCGAAGAAGCAGCGAAAATGACGTTCGCAGAACGAAAGAAGATATCATCATCAAAAGGATGTTGTCACATATGTTTGAAATTTGGGCATATTGCTAGAAAATGTAGATCAGCAAACAAACTGGAATGTAATAGATGTAAAGGTAAACATGTTACATTAATGTGTCCTTCTGAAGAAAATATTAGAGAAACACAATTTTCTATTGAAAATTTGTCAAACCAAACATGTAATCAAGTATTTTTACAGACTTTGGTAGTTAATCTTCAAGGAAATAATATTACATCCAGAAAAGTTCGTGTTCTGTTTGATACAGGATCACAGAGATCATATATTTTAAAGAAAACTGCTACTGAATTAGGATATCAATCAATAAGAGAAGAAGAACTAGTTCATGGCCTGTTTGGGGGCTACCAGTCTGATGTGGTATCTCATTTATGTTATAGAATTAAACTTAATAACGTTGATAATACATACACATGTTCTTTAGAAGCATTGGATCAAAATGTTATTTGTGGCAGCATTACATCTTTTCAAAAAGATTCTTGGAAGAGTGAGTTGAATTGTTATGGAGTAACTATTTCTGATATACCTGATAGTCCTATAGAGATTCTTCTAGGAGTTGACGTATGTGGTAGATTATTTACTGGTAAGCAATATGTCTTGAATTGTGGCCTTGTTGCTTTAGAAACCAAACTTGGTTGGACATTAATGGGTAAAATTATTTCAAAACAAAATACATTTTCTTCACTGACAACTACGTCTCTTCATTGTAAAGATATACCAATTTCCGACTTATGGAAACTTGATGTCATTGGTATTTCGGATCCAGCTATCGAAAGAACCAGAAAAGAAACGGAAGAAGCTGTGAAAGATTATTTTATTCAAACTCTTACCCGATCTGATGATGGTCGATATGAAGTAAGTTTACCATGGATTTCTGGTCATTTTCCGTTACCCAGAAATTTTTATTTAGCTCAGAAAAGGTTAGAAAATGTAAAGAAGAAAATTGTGAGAAATGGATATTTAAATGATTATCATCAAGTCTTTAAAGATTGGATTGATGAGAAAATAATTGAGGAAGTTCCTGTAGAAGAAATTAATCTAGAGTCTCATTATTTACCACATCATCCGGTTGTAAAACTCAGCAGTGTCACAACAAAAATCAGACCAGTTTTCGATGCATCTGCAAAACAGAATTCATCATCACCTTCCTTGAATCAATGTCTAGAAAAGGGATTAAATTTAATTGAGTTAATTCCTTCCATGCTAATTAGATTTCGTCTCAAGAGAATTGGTGTGATAGCTGACATTCGAAAAGCTTTTCTGCAAATAAGTGTACTTGCTCACGATAGAAATTTTCTACGATTCCTCTGGTACGATGACCACGATCAAATTGTCCATTACCGTCATACGAGAGTTGTTTTTGGTGCAACTTGTAGTCCTTTTCTACTGGGTGCTGTTATTGAGTATCATCTAAAGCAAGCCTTAGAAAATTCCAAATACACCAGAACAATAATAAAGCAATTGATGCGTAGTTTTTATGTCGATAATTGCGTAACCAGCTTTGACGATGATGATGATTTGAGAAATTTCATTAAAGAAACAACTAATGTGATGGCAGATGGTCAATTCGATTTACGATTATGGGAGTATACACGAGATTGTTCAGACAATGATGAAATGACTTCAGTTTTAGGATTAATGTGGAATAAATATTTAGATACATTAAGATTATGTTTGGAAAAGGCTAGTTCACAGAGTTTCGAAAAGGTGACAAAGAAGGTAATATTATCAGCAGCCAATAGAATTTTCGATCCTATAGGTGTCATCTGTCCAGTATTGTTATGTCCAAAATTGCTATTACAAAAGACATGTCTGTTAAATTTAAATTGGAATACGGAAGTTCCGACAGATATTTCGATAGAATTTAAAAGATGGTTTGAGGAAATTTCAAAACTTGAATTTGTAGAAATTCCTCGATGGTTATTACAAAGTGATTTGGTAAATCTAGAAGATAAAAGTGTTCACTTATTTTGTGATGCCAGCCAACATGCTTATGCGGCAGCTATTTTTATTCGTACCACTTCAGCAACTAGAATAAAAATTCAACTGGTACAAGCGAAATCTAGAGTTTCTCCTGTAAAGAAAATGTCAATCTGTCGCCTTGAATTATTAGCAGCAACAATTGGAGCTAGACTTTTGAATTCAGTGATGAACGAGTTAAATCAGGAAATCAAAGATATTTCTACATATTGTTGGACTGATTCGACGACGACTTTAGCATGGATAAAACGTACAGAAAATTGGAAACCTTTTGTTAGAAATCGGACAGAAGAAATTAAGATGTTGACTAATGTGGATGATTGGTACTACGTTCCTGGAGAATTGAATCCAGCTGATCTTCCTTCCCGAGGTAGTTCTCCAAGCCGATTACTACAATCTAAATGGTGGGAAGGACCGACGTGGTTATCAAAACCTGCTAATGTTTGGCCTTCACAAAATTATCAAGAAAATCAGGATTGTATAGCGATAGAGAAACAGAAAACAATAATTGGATTAGTCTCTCACGATAAAATAGATATTTCTTGGTTATATACTTATTTTTCAAAGTATAAACAGATAATCAGCATGGTATGTTGGATGCAACGATTTATAAACAACTGCAAGAATTCCCGAAATCGAACAACTGGTAAATTTTCACTGGAAGAACATGAAAATGCTGAAAAAACCACAATTAAATTAGTCCAGCGAGAAGCATTTAGTGGTTTAGATGATAAGCAGTTCGGTTCATTAATACTTTTTAAAGACAATGAAGGTATATTAAGAGTCAAAACAAGAATCGTAGAAAGAGAAGATACAAAGAATTTTCGATTCCCAATGCTTTTACCGTCGAAACATATTGTTGTCAGAAGACTAGTTTACGATTATCATATAAATTTATGCCATGCTGGTTCACAAATCCTTTTGAGTAATTTACGTGAAAAATTTTGGATAATTGGCGGAAGAAAATCTATTAGAAGTGTGATAACAAAATGTGTTCGTTGTAGAAGATATGATACTAAACATTTGGAAACACCTCCAGTAACCTTACCAAGTGATCGTGTACGAGATGCGGCAGTGTTTGAAGTAACTGGTTTAGATATGACAGGACCACTTTATGTACGAGACAAGTCAAAAGTATGGATTTGTATATTCACTTGTGCTATCTACAGGGCAGTTCATTTAGAACTGGTATCATCACTGACAACAGAATGTTTCTTACAAGCACTTAGACGTTTTGTTGCGAGGAGAGGAAGACCATCAGTTCTTTATAGCGATAATGGTACGAATTTTATCGGTGCTGAAAATTTGTTTAAAGATCTCGACTGGGAGAAAATTGAGAATTCCACTTCTGTTGAGAGGATAAAATGGAAATTCAATCCTCCCACAGCAGCTTGGTGGGGAGGATGGTGGGAGCGATTAATTAGAACACTAAAGGGTTTATTAAGAAAAGTTTTGGGTAGAGCGGCGCTTAATGTTGAAGAACTATCTACATTAGTTTGTGATTGTGAAGCCATAATTAATTCGAGACCTATTACTTACATTTCTGAGAATAATTCTGACCTCACAAGTTTAACCCCTTCCATGTTTCTGCAAGACATCAAAGAAGTAGGAGTACCTGATCTTGATTCCATAGAATTGACTGATTTGAGAAAACGATTTAGATATCGAGTTAGATTACGTAATGATTTAAGAAATCGTTTTAGAAGTGAGTATTTGGGAAGTTTGGTATTACGTTCAAATAAATCACAAGCATACGAAATTCATAAAGGTGATGTGGTTATGGTTGGAAGTGACAATACAAAACGTCTTGATTGGCCACTAGCTAAAGTCCAAGAACTGATACTAGGGAAGGATGGTCAAATACGTTTAGTTCGATTAAAGACTAAAGATGGGTTTTTGTTACGTCCAATACAACGTATATTTCCATTAGAAGTCCACAGTAACGTAGAATCTGATATTTTAAAGAAGAAATTATCTGAAGTTGTACAAATGGAGATTGAGAAGAATAACAGTTACCAGAATTCTTCAGAAAGCACATTTACGACGCGTAGTGGAAGAAAAATTAAACATCCCGAGAGGTTAGGTTACTAGTTAACAACCGGAACGAAGATTCGTCCTTTCTTGAGGCGAGAGTATGTTGTGAATTTGTTCATACCGTATTACATGGTTTTGCGAATTGTTCTCCCGGTATTTTGATAGGGTTTGTTGAGTTGTCAAAATATTGGAATGTAATGTCAATTATTAGAAAATAAAGTCAGTGATTGTACAAAAAAGTAAACTAATATTGTGTACCTACGTAGTTGTTCTCTAACAAAGGATTTACAGACGACGTATTCTACATTCGGTGAATGTAGGATTCGCAACAACTTGTATTCTCAGCAATTTCATGGAGGATTCTATAATTAAGTATATTCCAGTTTAACAACAGAATTCAAACGAACTTTGTATACCTACACAACGTAGGAAATATATTCTTGACATACATATCATGCATTTTTGACAGACTGCTTTTAAGTAAACAGTGTCTTGATATCAAACGATTAAGAATTTAACTTCCACTCTCATTTACATAATCTCTTCTTTTCAACAAAAGTTTGGGAACTGCATCGGGTACGAGGGTGATCCTCTTGCCGTCTTCTCTACAAATGATATCTTCTGCAGCGAAATGCTTACTGCATATGACATTCCCATCACATACATTTTCTGTACTAGGATCCCAATGCCCGCATCCAAACATCAAGTCTTTTTTTTGTCAAGCTAAAAATGAGTATCATGTCAATGGTATCATATTGACTCAAACTCAGACTGTTAGATACCAGGAATGAGACCTTCATTTTTACACCACAACACTATACACCTCATTGTTAGTTAAATAAACGAACTAAAACCAAAATAACAAATATTAAAAACAATTTTAATCACAAATAGGTATATCTATCAACAATTAAAATATACCACGAATAAAACCATAACTCAATTATAAAACCTATCTGAATTGTTGTGAAGCCGACTCTGACAGATATTCCCACTACGAGAAACGTCATTTGCGAAAACAGACGCTGTTGCGAAATCTCCTAAATTTAATAAGATTTGGAAAAAAAATGTTTCGTTCATATTGCTGAAAACCAAACAGTATGCACTTTTACCGATAACATTTAATTATTTGATTTTAATACCAGGAATGATACTTTCATTTTTACACCACAACACTATACACCTCATTGTTTGTTAAATAAACAAACTACCAAACCAAAATAACAAATTTTAAAAACAATTTTAATCACAAATATGTATATCTATCAACAATTAAAATATACCACGCATAAACCCATAATTCAATTATAAAACTTATCTGAATTGTTGTGAAGCCGACTCTGACAGATATTCCCACTACGAGAAATGTCATTTGCGAAAATAGACGCTGTTGCAAAATCTCCTAAATTTAATAAGATTTGGAAAAAAATGTTTCGTTCATATTGCTGAAAACTAAACAGTATTACAATTTTACCGATAACATTGAATTATTTGATTTTGTCAAGCAGTTTCGTATGACGCAACATATGGATTTATTTATAAAACAGATATGTCGCATAAATTCTGTAAGGCGAACGACAAAATAGTTTTAAATATGGCAGCTCTGTACTGAAAATAAGATACTGAGGAGCATGCGTAGATCGTGAAAACTCTGCATACCAGTTACACTTTTTGGTATTCGGCTGGATTTAATTAGCATTCTAGAGTACATATATAATATAAGATTTGGTAATCTTGCAGTATACATGTGTGAAATTATGGTCTGACCGCGCCGCTGCGCAGTCAGACGAATTCTAGGTGAAAAAGTGTCACTACTCTAGCGATGTTGCCAGGTTGGTATCTATTCACTATATCGACTGATAGAATAAATAATACAATTTTATATTATAAATATAATTATTAATTTATACAGTGGATGAAACTATTATATCATTGCAGGGGGTTGGGAGTAAAATTCTGAGTATGGAAGGTTAGGTAGCATGCAGGGATGTGTTGTAAGGGTGTAATAGTGATGATCAAGAAGAATTAGTAAAGGAGGGTGTGTGTAGAAAGCAGGATTGAGATGAAATGTAGTAGGCACATAGTTGTTATATTAGTTCGATAGCAGGCTTTGTTAGGTAATCATTGCATGAGGTTGGGGGTAATATGCTGAGTATGGAAGGTTAGGTAGCAGGCAGGGATGTGTTGTCCTAACAATGCATGAGGTTCGGGGTAATATGCTGAGTATGGAAGGTTAGGTAGCAGGCAGGGATGTGTTGTCCTAACAATGACTGCTATCGAAGCGAACTAGCAACTATATCCCTACTACATCTCATCTTAATCCAGCTTTCTACACCCCCCTCCTTTACTAACTCTTCCTGATAATTACTATTACACCCTTACAACACATCCCGGCCTGTTACCTAACCTTCCATATTCATCATTTTACCCCCAACCTCTTGCAATGATTACCTAACGATGACTGTTATCGAACTAATTCACACAAATATAAATAACATAAATACAACAAATGTGTATAACATTTACATTTAACGGCCAAAAATTAAGCGCCAAATATTTAACCGTTTCAACATAATATGTGTGTGTTAAACCTGGCAACACCACACTTCGATTACAATCTCAACTCCCAAAATTCGTCTGACTGCGCAGCGGCGCGGTCAGACCATAATTTCACACATGTATACCGCAAGATTACTATGCAAACAACGTAAAAAAAATATAATAGTTGAATTTCTACAAAATCGTATTGCATAAATGAAACAAGCAACAAGCAGTGTAGCGACGATAATTCATAACGTCATAACGTAATTTCTGCAGGTTCTGTTGACTCAAATGACGTGTTAAAGGCATTAAAAGAATTAAAACCAAAACTGACGTCCGGTTTGGACAATGTGCCAGCATTTTTACTAAAGGATTGTGCTCATGTATTTACTGAGCCTTTAGTTATTTTATACAACAAATCCTTGGAATTCTGCACTTTTCCCCGGGTATGGAAATCCGCACGGATATGCCTGGTACATAAGTCGGGTGACACCAGTAGAGTAGTCAATTACAGGCCTATATCAATATTGTCCAACTTTTCGAAGGTTTTTGAGAAAATACTCCATGAGAAAATATTAAAAACTGTATAGTCACACAACAGCATGGATTTTTTAGAAAACTGTCAACGATATCGAATCTTGCAGAATTTTTCCAAACGGTTTACCCCATTGTAGGACAAGGACTACAAGTTGACACAATCTATACAGATTTCACGAAGGCATTTGACAAGCTGGATCACACGATTGTGTGTGCAAAAGATGAACAGCATTGGCTTTCACACAGATTTGTTGCGCTTTTTCAGATCCTACCTATGTGAGCCTAGGCTCCTTATAGAGTATAATGGATTCAGGTCTATGGAATTTTCGGCAACCAGTGGAGCGCCGCGAGGAGTAACTTGGCTCCTTTAATTTTCTCCATATTGGTTAATGATATGGGGTTGAATTTGACTAGCAAATTCTTGTTATTTGCAGATGATTTTAAGTTGTATCGGGTGATACGTCATGAATCTGACTGTCTGCAATTACAGGAAGACTTAGCGGAACTGCAGAATTGGTGTCTGATCAACACATTGCCTCTTAACGTTAACAAGTGCAGAGTGATGACTTTTTCTAAGCCACAGTTCCCTGTTCGTTTTGAATATATCCTCGCGGGTGCTGCTCTGGAACTGGCACACGAAACTAGGGATCTTGGTGTATTGGTTGACAGTAGGTTATCTTTTGATCAGCACATAGAGGAATTAACACAGAGTGCACTTCGTTCTTTGGGTTTTCTCCTAAAAACCACATCTAAATTTCGGAACATCAATTGTATTTCTCTTTGGTTAGATCTAAGTTAGAATATGCCGCGATTATATATGGTCACCAATTTATCATGTCCACGCGAATAGAATCGAACGTGTACAAAGAAAATTCTTAAAATATCTATCGGGGCTACTTTCCGGTACGGGGTATGATCATACTATATTGTTACAGAATTATGAATTCCATATTCGCGTATCAGTTGTTTATCTTCAAAATAATCAATTCTTTTATTGACAGTCCTCAACTACTGAGCCAGGTAAATTTCCGTGTCCCCCAATACAACTCGCGCCTCATTAACATATTTAATGTTCCACATCACAGAACAAATTATGAGACTAGAGCTCCAGTGTCAAGAGCTTGCACATTGACTAACAAATACAACTTCGATAGGGAACTAATTTTTTTCAGTAATAATGTTCCTCAGTTTGTGGCTAACCTGCATAGATGTATGGCCAATCTAAATAGCATATAAGTTGTGTATGTTGATCCTAATTTATTGAAGGATGGGAATTCTGGTGTTCGAACAGGTTTAGTCTTAGTTAGTAGTGTCATTTATTGTATAAGTGCCTAGTAATTTGAATTAGTATTATTTGGTATCATTTGTTAATTGTCTTGTAATTGGGCGTAAGCCTGTTAGGCAATAAAGGATTATTATTATTCTAAATAATTCAAAATAACATAACCCCCAAATCGGCTGGTCTAGTTGCTAAGCGCGCTAGACTTGAGCAGACTGTCCCCCCGGCCCCGCATGTAGTTGGTTCGAACCCTGGACCCGCTGCATGTAGCAGCTCACCCGAGTAAAAATATTAAAATTAACTGGATGATGGCTAAATTGCCTAAGTTGCAGAAGCCAATAAAAACAAAATAACCCCCATATAATGACATCTGTGCATGTTTCTCTCGATATGATGTCGCTTCTCTCACTCTGGACCGTTGAGGTGGGAGGAGACGCTCTAGCGTGGTCAAACCACAGATCTAGAAAAGTTTCTAGATCTGTGGGTCAAACAGAGACATGGCATATCTCTGAAGAGTATTTGCATCGGTATCATGGTATACATTGTACCATGGGTATCCGGGATCTCCCCATTCTTATTTTCGGGTTCTAACAGTTAAGGTGTTTTGAAAGTTTATGCAAAGAAATAAATATAATCACTGTTAATCTGTCATTATTGGTGTTTTATTGAAACCATATCTAACAAATATATAGTAGTTTTGTATTTTGTACATGAATAATATACTTACACGATTTTGAAATATTAAAAAAAAAATATTTTAATAATTGGGGAAAAAACATGAAAAAAAAAAATAATTTTAATTTAGAGAATCCAATATTTTGTTGAGTAGTGTGTACTTTAGAATCTGTAAAAAAAGTACCTATTGTTATTAAACTTGGTACAAACTATGTACAAAAATACGATTATCAATAAATTAACATTAATATGTTGATTTTTTTTTTTTGGGGAGGACATTAAAATATAAATTTATTGATAATGATAATTGTATTTTTGTACATAGTTTGGTAACTATTTTTAAATTGTTATTCTGTTTTAATGATTAAGTGATGTTATATAATATAATTTTTTTTGGTTTGTAGTTGATATGCTAGCTATTTTGTAAATAATGTATTAAAAAAAATATTAACACGTTCGCGACCAAATGCCACTCTAATGTGTATAATGTGTGGCAGAAAACATACATATGTTTTCTGCCACCTATTATACACGAACGGAGCAATATAAACGAGCCGACGCACATCTAGACCCCCTTTAAATGCATGGCAAATGTTGCTACTATAGTGATAGTCGGTCGGACACAAAAGATACAAAACGCGGACTTATGTAAGTCTGTATGCCACTATAGTGGTATTTGGTTCCAGAAATGCACTAATTTTGTCAATACCTTTAATGTGTGTTGTCTAATTGCGGCTAAAAGTGACTGTTTTTCTTTTGTCAAAAATTAAGTGCTATGGGTGATAATAATTCTCCAGAGTAAGTATTATTTATTTATTGATTGTATGGGGTAAAAAGGCCAAGATTATCCAAAAGTTCTGAAAAGCGCCCGCTTACCCAAAAGGAACTAGAGAATGAACTGGACAATTCAGAAGAGTTTATGGCTGAAATATCTAGCGATTCTGAGGATGATTGTTCTGATGACTCAGTAGAAGACAGGACATATCATATGTCAAGAAGCGATATGAGCAATACATCAGACATTGAAGAAGAAAATGAGCCTGATGATGTTCATCACCAAACAGTGGAAACAGGAATCGAAGAGGCTGAAAATGCTTCAAATCAAACAGAAGCATATTAAAGAAAAATACGTGTCAGATGAAGAACATGGTTGGTCACCACGATATGAAGAACTTAAGGATTTTGACTTCACGGATAATCCTAATATTACTACTAATTTACCTATGAATACTAGACCACTAGATTATGTAGAACTCTTTTTTGATGTGAAAATTATTGACGCCATTGTAAGAGAAACAAAAAAACGAGCAAAACAATTGATACAAAATCAAACCCGTCCAACAAGAAGAACGCAGCTTACCAGTTGGAAGGATGTTGTGAAGAAATCAAAAAATTTCTAGGCCTACGTGCACTGCGGGGTGTTTTGGGAACTCTTCGAGAGGTAATCCACGAGACCTTTTGAAGACTAAACTAAAAAAAGAGGAAACTGTCTTTAAAAGAAAGGGTCCTGTTTTAGTCACAAAATGGAAGGACAAGAGAGGTGTTCGCATGAATAGCACGAAACACAAGCACCAATGATTGAACATTCAGAAAAAAGAGGTGCTCAGATAATAAAACCATCATGCGTGATGGATTATAATAAGAATATGTCAGGTATAGATCGGGATGATCAAATGCTCTCTTATTACTCAATTCCGCGCAAAACTCTAAGATGGCACCGAAAAATATTTTTTCGTTTGTTTGATATAGCAATTTGGAATAGTTATTACAATTCACAAAAACGACAAGAAGCAAAATATCTTTTCTGGAATTTAGGGAAAACGCGACTGAAGATCTTATTTGAAACGTCGTCGTAACGAAAAAAAAACAAAATCTATGCGAGTCACCACATTTTCCTAGCTGGAATCCAAAAATAGAAAAGAACAAAAAAGGAGTTCTACAATGTAGATGTTGCACTCAAAAAAAAGTGAGACGCAGAACCCGTTATTGTTGCCATATGTGTCAAGATTCTCCAGGACTCTGTGCGAATCCATGTTTCAGGGAATGGCATACGACGAAATAATTACTTTTCAGTCATACGAAACATTTTATTTGATTCCTTTTGTGTACAATAAATACAAATACAATAAAGCCATTGGGAATTGCATAACATCAGATTATTTCTTAGATCCCTAAAATATATCTATTGTGACCAAGCCAAAATCGTACCACTATAGTGGTAAGTGGTATATTTATCATTTAATGTATGTATTTATAGACCCACTACCACTA
Source organism: Apoderus coryli (assembly GCA_911728435.2). Taxonomy (NCBI): domain Eukaryota; kingdom Metazoa; phylum Arthropoda; class Insecta; order Coleoptera; family Attelabidae; genus Apoderus; species Apoderus coryli. The sequence continues at coordinate 26,553,694 of OU452199.1, read as the reverse complement.
TAATGGCGCAGTCTGCAAAATATTAGGAAAACTAAATTTCTGTCAATAGATACATCACTAAATTTGAGTTCAAAAAAATAATTTTCCGAAAAGTTACCTATAGTTATTAGTTATAGCTGTTGGTAGCTAGGGAACAACGCAGTTGCAGATGACGGGCGTCAACGTATTAAAATATTTACAGTCTCTTCATCGGCTTTTCTTGGTCGCTGGAAAAATTAATAGAAACATATTTAGTTATGTATGTGAATACCGTTGAGTTCCTTTTGATCTAGGCTGAAATAATTTGTAAATACATTTTTTCTTAGTATTAGAATATTTAGATAGTGGTGGATTTGATTTTAACAGTAATGGAAAAATAATAAAAAGTGAAATTTAATCATTATTAGAAATACTATAAACTTACCTACTCCATTTGTAAAATGTTGTTTGTGATGGCGCTGGGAATAAAAAGTATACATTAGTATACATTTACTTACACCATTGTCTTTCTTACATCATATTGACGGCGAGGATTATCACGTCTTTTTTCTTTTGGTCCTAAAATGCACAATTTGTTAAGTAATTAGAATGGCAGAATTAGGTTTGATATAGGTCTAAAGTAAATTTTGAATATGTATGTTTATAATAATTAAAATAAATAGGTATATTTTATGTTGAAATGAAAACAATAGTGTTTTTACTACACAATGTGTTATAAGATCAATAACATATTAAACGTTTTGGCTCTTGTCTATAGACCTCCGGGTAGTCTGAACATCAATGAATTTTTTATTGAATTTGAGGAAAATGTAAATAGAAATCTTGTTCAATGCGAAAATTTAAATTGTATTGGTGAATTTAACATCAATATGTCTGATTTGAATTGTATGAATACGCAGCGAATTGTGTCTGTTTTGGATGATTATGATCTTCGTCAAATGATTGATGAGCCCACTAGGCATGGACCTGGCTGTTCGTCTATTCTTGACTTGGTTATTCGTTCACACCCTGATTATGTCGTAAATGTTAAAGTAGATTATTCAGCAGATTTATCAGATCGTCTGCCAGTAACTTATAAGTTAAAGTTGAAATTCATAAAGCATATACCGTTTTTTTATACTTTTAGAGACTGTCGGCGGCTTGATCAGGAGTTGTTTTATTCTGATTTGGTGAATGTTCCCTTCCATAATATATTATACCAGGGCAATGTTGATGAGAAATTTGAAATGTTTAATCGTTATATTGTGGATATCTTTAACAAATATGCTCCTGTGAGAACTGTTCGGATATCTAAGAAGAAAGCACATTGGATAAGAGACGATATTAAGCAGCTTCAGAGACTCAGACAAAAATGTTTGACCAAATATAAACGTAATAGATCTGTTGAAAACTGGAATGCATATAAGCGTGCTCGCAACTTGGCATATGTTCAGATTCGAAAAGCTAAGAGAAAACATTTATTGCACCAGTTCAAGAGTAATCGTTCCAAAGATAATTGGAAATTGTTGCGCGTTCTGGATGTTTATGGAAGGAAGAGCCCTGATTTGCCTTCGAGCCTCTAGAATGTGGATGAAACGAATAAGTATTTTGCAGACATACCCCCCCAACTAGCAATTCGACATTCTTAAAGAACTAATATATTTTATAATTATTTTATTGCCGCTTAGTTAAAACTTTTTTGTTCTTTAAAGTTTCGTTTCGTGATTAAACTGCTGTGTTAAACTTTTTTGTGAGAAGAATTGTTTTAAGAACGTTTTTACAGCAAAATAATAAAATAGTTATAATTTATAACTATTTTATTATTTTATAACTTATAAAATATGATATTGTAACAATTTTATAACGTTTATAAAATACTTTTTGTAGGACGAATTTGTTCGGAATGATAATTGGTTTTAAAAGCATTTTGTAAAAGTACTAGTCTGGATTAACTTGTTCCTTTAAAAACAATTATAAAAGTGTAATATACCTTCTAAAAATAGGCTCTATTCAACTAATTAGAACTATAACTGTGACAATGACATATCAATATAACAGGTTTTAAAAATACAAACAATTAATATATATAACACAGTATGATTAAAATACTTAAATATACAACATTCTTCCCTCCTAATCTGTTGAAAAATCGTCTAGATACTTCGGCCGTTTTCTAGTTCGCTTGGAGGATAGAATATTTTCAACTGCCGATTCGCTATTAACAACTGGAAGATTTTCAGTTGAAGATTCACTAGTTTCATTTATTGTTGAAGATTCAACTGCCAATTTTTCATCCACAGAAACTTTCAGACTCATGGATGAATCATCAACCGCGTCGTCTACACAATGTTCGTCCTCAGTTGTGGAATTAATTTTATCTTCAATTAAAATAGAACCTCTTGGAGCCAAATGTCTAACTGATACCGTAGTTTCATTTCCATTATTCAATCTTATGTGTGCATACTCCGAATTTGCTTCAATTAGTTCGACTTCTTCGACAACTGGTTCATACTTGCTGGCACGAACACATTTCTTTAAATAAACAGGTCCTGGTTGACTTAACCAAGTAGGAATAGAAGACCCATTGTAAGATCTTCGAGAATGATTAAACATGCGCTCATGAGGAGTGGTATTAGTGGCTGTACATAAAAGAGAGCGGATTGCATGTAAAGAATCTTGTAATACAAGTTCCCACTGATTGACTTGCAGATTTTGAGTTTTGAGGGCAAGTTGAATAGTTTTCCAAATAATTCCATTATATCTTTCACACTGACCATTTCCTTGAGGATTGTATGGAGTAGTGCGACTCGAAGCGATGCCGTGAGATTCTAAAAACGTTTTTAGCTCGTGGGACATAAAGCATGATCCTCGGTCAGAGTGTATATATGAAGGAATACCAAAAATAGTGAATAGTTGACGAAGACATTCTATAACGGTAGACGAATTAATATTTGAACAAGCAAAAGCGAATGGAAATCTAGAATATTCGTCAATGGCCGTCAGGATGTATTTATTGTTAGTAGATGAAGGACCTTTAAAATCAATATTGAGCCGCTCAAAAGGACTAGTAGCTTTAATTAATTTTCCTTGATGTTTATGAAAACGAGGTTTAATTTCAGCACAAACAGGACAAGCTGAAGTAATTTTTCAATGCTCTCAAGAGAATATGGAAGATTTTTGCATCGCACCCAGTGGTAAAGACGCGTAATACCAGGATGACACAATGAATTATGAATATCGATCAACTTTTGATCATTACAGATAGATGCCGTTATGCGAGAAAATGCATCAGCTACTGTATTTTGATCACCAGGGCGATATACTATATCGTATGAATAGCTCGAAAGTTCAAGCCGCCAACGTAATATCTTTTCGTTTTTGATTTTTGAAGAAATCTTATTATCAAACATGAAAGATACTGAACGTTGGTCAGTAACCAACTTAAAAACTCTTCCAATAAGAAAATGCCTCCATTTTCTTAAAGCTTCGACGATAGCGTATGCTTCTTTTTCAACTGAAGAATGACGTTGTTCGGATTTAGACAAAGTTCTTGAAAAAAACGCTACTGGTTTTCCAAGCTGAGAGAGTTGAGCAGCAATAGCGTGTTCTGATGCATCTGTCTCTACTGTAAATGGAACTTAATCATCAATAGATGTAACAACTGATTCAGCAATATCTTCTTTTAGCAATTTAAAAGCAGATATGGCATCTTGACACATAGGAAATTTCTTGCACTGGACAAGTGGATGAACTTTCTCTGAAAACTTGTTTACCCATTTTGAATAATGAGCGAACATGCCCACAATTCGTCTTAGCGACGCAATATTTGTCGGTACAGGCAATTCCAATAATGGTCGAAGTCGATCTGGATCTGGTTTAATAGATTTTCCTGTTATTGTATAACCCAAAATATTAATTGTCGTTAGAGAAAATTTAGATTTATCCTTATTCAGTGTTAAATTGTATTTCTTTGCTATTTCCATAAACTGTTCTAAATTTTTGTCGTGTTGAGTTTTGTCGATTCCGCAAATCGTTACGTCGTCCAAATAAGCAAAAGTATCTTGAAGATTTTCATTTTTGATTATACTATCAATAGTTCTTTGAAAACATGCGACTCCATTAGTAACACCGAATGGAATCCTAGTAAACTGATAAAGATTGCCTGCCGCTTCGAAAGCTGTATACACTTTCTCTGATTCCTTTATGGGTGTTTGATGATAAGCACTACGCAAGTCGATAGTACTATACACTCCGTATTTTGAAATACGTCCAACCAGATCTTCAATTCTTGGCAAAGGGTACGCATCCAGTAAAGTGTATTTGTTTATTGTTTGAGAGTAGTCAATTACCATACGCTTCTTATGATTTTCATTTGAAGTGACTAAAGCTTGTGCTCTCCATGGAGAATTACTAGGTTCGATTATGTGTTCATCTAAAAGTTTCAGAACTTCATTTTCAATAAACTTGGCATCGTCGGCTGTATAACGCCTAGATTTGACAGCGATTGGACTACAATTTGGAAGAAGATTTGCAAATAAAGGGAAAGGTTCAATATTTGCAACAGCCAAATTACATATTGAAATTGGTGACTTTTCTCCACCAAAGAAAACTTCTACACCGGAATGATGTTTTAGTATGTCGTGACCAATAATAACATCCGCACATAATTGATCCATGATTAAAAGTTTGACATTTTTGTACCAGTGATTCTGAATTCTTAAACAAACTGAACACGATCCTGTGACTTGCGAACTGAATGAAGTTGATGCCATTGTTACATTGACTTTTGCTGGAAAAACTTTGATTTTTCTATTTTTGACAATGGTGCTTGAGATGTAACTATCAGAACTGCCGGTATCCACTAAAGCCGTAGTTCGAAGTCCATTGACTTCTATTTCTATAGTAGCCTTTGATAAACACCCAGGAGATGCAGCAGATATTGTAGATAGAAGAGCAGCCGATGCCTTTGATTTAATCTTGATACCAGAACGACATACTTTAGCAAAATGTCCTTTCTTACTACATATATGACATATAGAATTCTTGGCAGGACATTTCTCACGAGGATGTATATTATTTCCACAAAAGTAACATTTTGGTAACAAAGCAGCAGTCGTAGAATTTTCCGTCTCAGCTCTCGTTTGAGTAGCTTGCATGGACTCTACATTTTGCGTTATAGCTGAAGCAGTAAATCCCAATGGAGGTCCATATAATTCTGATTGATATTGAGCAGACTCTATTGCTCTAGCCTTATCAAACGCTTCTTCTAAACTTAATGAATTGGATTCAAGCAAACGTTGCCTAATATGCGATGAACTTAAACCATTGATAAATGAATCACGTACAAATTCGTCTCTGTATTTTTCTGCACTAACAGCTTTAAATTTACAATTTTTACTCATGGTTTTCAGGACTTGCAAATATTGATCAACTGACTCACCGGATTGTTGACGTCTTGTAGCTAACGAGTACCGGGTAAAAATTTCATTTTTCGGCTTGATATAAACGTTCTTCAATATTTCTATAGCTTCGTCGTATGTTGTGCATTCATTGATTATTTCAAAAACTGTGGGACTTACATAGTTGATGAGTAGATTCAATTTGATTTTATTTTCATTCACGTCAGCAACATCAATAAAGTTTTGGAACGAACGATACCAATGTGACCACTGTTGTGCTGCATTAGTGGAATTGAAATCTACATCTAGCCTCTCGGGACGTAATAATTTGTCCATACTTATATTTGCATTTAATTAGTTGAATAAATTGTAATATACCTTCTAAAAATAGGCTCTATTCAACTAATTAGAACTATAACTGTGACAATGACATATCAATATAACAGGTTTTAAAAATACAAACAATTAATATATATAACACAGTATGATTAAAATACTTAAATATACAACAAAAAGTATTCTGTTAAAGTACATTTCGTAATAATAAAATAGTTTTTTTATTGTCGTTATTAAGAGCGATTTGTTTTCTGCAGCAAATTTGTGCGCAAATTAATAATTACAAAATTGTTATTTAGTTATTTTATTAAAAACAATAAAAAAATAAATATGTTGCCAATGCATATTTTATAAAATTAAAATGCTGTCATAAACATTACCTATAACTAATATATAACATAGTCTTATTTATTTTCAACTGATATTTATTGTTATATCATACACAGGTTTTAAATGGTGTCCAAACGAAAAGCAATTGTGCATTTAATAGAGCATGCACAATTGCGTAGGAGGAAACTGTAATGAAATCTAATCAAATTAATGACAATTTATAAGACACCAAATATTTTCGAGACTGATAAATTTTCAGGAGGAATTATTACTAGATGGTGAGCGGGTAGCCGAAATAGAGAATTGGATACCTATCCTAGTGATCAATATCATGCTTCAAGCACAACAAGTGAGCTAGAAAAAAATGCAAAACTAAGAGAAAACATGCGAACATGGGCAGTATCAAATAATGTTCCGCATTTTTCCCAAAAGATGCTTTTTGCTATACTCAATGAACGCATGCCAAATTTTCTACCTGAAGATCCTCGAACTCTCTTAAAGACACTCAACAAACCGTTTTAATAACGGCAGTTATAACATACATAACATAAAAGAGCTCAATTTAGGTTATGTTTAAATTACTCCCGTAAAAGCTAATAAGAGAGTAACTATAAAGCATTTTGTTTTATTAGAACACATTAAAAGCTTTTATAAAACATATTATGTTAAAGTTTGTTTTGTAAAACTCTGGTTACTATTTTATTATTATTCCAATATTGAGACGATGCGACACACGGCGGCGACTCACACAAACATCAAAGTATCAAGCACGAATAGTTCAAGTAGACAGGACTAGACTTGATTAATTTGTATACATTTTATCTTATATATATATAAATGCTGCAAAAAATATTTTTTGCAGCACCTTTTAATTAAATTTTGATTTTTTAGAGCATTTATATAAAAGTTTGTTTTAGTTTGTTTTACTATTTATTTATTTTAAATAACGGCAAACGATAACTAAATACATAAAACTTCAAGAAAAATACTTGTAATTAGTTTTATGTTTTTTAACGAATACACCCCTGTATAAATCAATTCTGCAGTTATTTTATAATAGCTATCTAAAGAGCATACTCGTCTGGGTTGAGATAATTTTGTTTTACAAGCATCGTCTAAGGAAGAAGCCATTTTTGGTTTCTTTAAATTGTTAGCCATGTTGACCAAACTTTTAAAATTAATATTTTTTATTATTTGTAAAATTTTCTTAGCTAATAAGGTATACAGAACCAGTCATTACATAATGAAGGATATCCCAAAAGATTATTTTCAACAATAAGTGACAATAAAAAAAATATTTTATATAATTTATAAAATCTAAATTCATTAATTTACATAATTCGCGAGGCGCATTAAAATTTTAGTAATAATATACAATATATTTAACAGTAAATTTTGTTTCGCAGCCAAATCTGCTCATGGGTGAATTTTATCTGACTTATTTTATTATTCATTATTGGGTATTATAGCGTTCTATATTATTTTTACCTCCATGATTGTTCAGATTTTATTAATGTGTACCAACAACAATGCACAATAGTTATAAAATAATTTTGTGTAAAAAGGTATTTTAGAAAAACGTTTATATCCTTTAACTGTTGCCGCTGATAGCAAAAATGTTGCAATTGAGGCTCTTATAAAAGAGTTATAAAATATGTTTATAACAGTTTTATAGTAGTTCTACAAATATGTCGTTTTGTTCTAGTAACAGAGCTATAATAAAACTGTTTTATAACAGTTTTATTATAGTTGATGTTTATTAAATATTTATAAACGTTCTAAAAACTATTGTATAATAGCAACAAGCAACATTTATAGAACCGTTAACGAGTCGATTTGTTTTATAAATCTGCGCCTTTTTCGTGTTTATAAGGCGCGTAAGAACGTTGTGAAAATTTTTATAAAACAATGGGTGTTTTATAAAATATATTTTATAAACGTTCTTACAGCAATTAAAAAAGTTAAATTGTTAGTTGGGCCGACTTCTGCCTGATCCTGATTTATTAGATTTTTATTTAAATAATAAAAAAACAAATAGTGAGTTGTTTTGTTTCAGGATGGCGTCGTACGAGGAGGTCAGTGAGGCTTTGTTTAAGATTAAAACAAGGGCTGTAGGCACGGATGGTATCAGTGCAGAAATGTTGAAGCGCTGCTGTCCTTATATACTGCCATTTATCCTTCATCTGGTGAACTCTTGCATTCTTGGCGGTGCGCAAGTATTGTCCCGTTGCCAAAGAAGTCGGATCCAAGGGAGCTGAGGGATCTCAGACCTGTAAGCATCTTACCCGCGATGTCTAAAATTCTTGAGAGAATACTCTGCAATCAGATGAAAGTCATATAGAAGAGTTTGAGCTTCTTCCGAAGGTGCAATCGGGATTTCGGGAAAATCATAACTGCTGCACTGCTCTGCTAAAAGTTACAGATGACATATTTTGAGCATTGGATGATGGTGAAGCCACTGCCCTCGTGCTCTTGAATTATTCCAAGGCATTCGATCGTCTTGATCACGGGTTGATGTTGGCGATTATCAATTACTTGGATTTTGGTGATTCGATTAGATGTCTTATTGAGAGGTTCTTGGGCGATCGAAGGCAGGCGGTACTATTGAATGGAAAAACTTCCGAGGTTTGCTCAACAAATGGGGGAGTTCCGCAGGGATCCATTTTGGGACCAATTTTGTTTGCATTGTATACGTCACAGCTTGTCACAAAGCTGGAGCACTGTTCAGTCCATTTATATGCGGATGACATGCAGGTGTACAGGTCATTTTGTCCGAGTTCCGTCGTCCAGGCTGGCAGTGATATTAATGCTGATTTGGCTAGCTTGGTTAAGACATCGCGTGACCACTGCTTAGATATTAATCCTGTAATTGCTGCTTTTTAGTAAGCCGCAAATACAGCAGCAAATTCGTGATTTGCTTGATATTAGGATCGAAAACCAGCGACTAGACTGGGTGAACGTGGCTAGGAATCTGGGCGTTACACTTGACACTGGTTTGAGATTTCCTAGCTTAAAGTTGATCTATAGCCAACGAAAATTTTTAACAACTCAGGTGAAGAAACTTTTGTGCCATTCATTGGTGATGTCACACTTTAATTTCTGCGACGTGGTGTATGGACCTTGTTTATTAACAGTAGATCAGCGCCCTATCCAACTAATGCAAAACTCGTGTGTTCGTCTTATATCAGGCATTCGGGGGCGTGAGCGCTGTAATACCGCCAAAACTCGAGAGATAGGATGGCTTAAAATGAACGAAAGGCGAACATTTCACTCCTTAACGCTTTTTAATAAAGTTTTATTGAATAGATGTCCTGGGTATTTATTTGATAGAGTTCAGTTTAGAGGAACAGCTCATGATATTAATATTAAACACAAATTAACCATTACGCCTCCTGCTCATCGATCGGTTATGTACGAACGGTCATTTTCATATAACATTGCACAAGTATATAATCAGCTGCCGAATGATGTAAAGCTTCTATCAGGACATAGATTTAAAGCCGCACTCCGTCATATTATCCATTATTTAATTTGAAATTGTTAAAGTCAGTAATGTAATTGGTATCTGTTTAGGTTTTACAGAAACCCATAATATCTTTGGAGAAATGTTTCTCTATTTTAATATTCAGTAGTAAAAATATTAGTTTAAAATAATTTTAAACGAAAATAGAACCACTCAGCGTTTTTCATCATTAGTTGTGATTGTAAAAAATCGATTTTCAAATTAAAACTACGTCATGACAAGCACTAGTGCTTACCTGTAATTAAACTTGGCAATATGGAATTTGTCCAAATTACTTTCGCCGTTACAGATCCGTTTGCCACACTATACAAGGTGTATTATTTATTTATTTGGCCATCTACACAAGTCGTACCCCCATACATCGTGGTTTGTTTAGTGGTGTTCAACGTTTTACTTTCCCGCACAGGGAAAGTATTATGAACGCGCTAAAAAAATTGAAATAAAGACGGATCTAACCATCTGGAAGTTCCTTGTGACTATTAAGACTATTTCCAAATGGAATTCTGTCTGTGTGTGTCTGTATGTATTCTTCCACGATAACGCTTGAATCAATTGAGCTAAATTTTGGTGTATGAGTTTGGGGGAGTCCTAGGATGAACCCATTAGTTTTTTTGGTTGAAATCGCTTTAGGCCTGTGATAGGAAAGGACACAACCGCCAAACTTTCAAATAGCTGTAGGGGTCGTGATACATTATTACTTTTGATATTTGCTCCTATAATTCTCGAGAAAATTGCGTTTAAAATTTCACCAGTTATGTAGTTGGAACCTATAACTTTTATTAGAATATAATAAAGTAATTTGATAAACGAATTTGATGATGGTTTTTCAAAAATGAAACGTCGTCGTGAAAATTTGTAAACGGTATTTTATTCCCCTTAAAAAGCAACATTGAGAAAGTGCTTTTAATTTTTTTTTATCTGAAAAAATAATATCAGAAATAAATAAAAACTAAAATCAAAAATTCTCGAAAGCGGCTAAAGTTAGTTTACTTTCCAAAACACAATTTAAAAGGTGTTTAAGTTGTACAACTTTTCTCTAATTTAACCGCCATTGTAACTATTATACCGTTTCCAATATTTTGGCTGACATATCGGGTTTTTTTCCTATAGAAAACAGTTTTTAGGCCTCCAAAGTGAAATTAGTGAAAAACCGAATCACGTTATCATCTTCAAATAAGTCGTGACTCACCACTGCAACAAACATATTATTTGTCGTTGAAAAATGTGTTTTCAAATTATATTGTTTGTTCAAATATAATTTCTATTTGTTAGGTAGACACAATATTCATTGATAGTGGCTAATGATTTCCAAAGAAAGGTTTTTACAAGACCGTAAATATGGCTCCTTCGTAATGATATTTTTTTTATGCGGGGTAGTTTTGGACATGTTATTGAAATCTCTATTTAAACATTGATAGGAAAGGCCGGTAGATACAATTTTGTTTTTGTTCAGACGGTTTAAGCAAATAATACCTGCCCGTTATAAAAGTCTTAAGAGGATTAAGAAATGAATTTATAATTTGAAAAAGGTAATAAATATTGGCATGGGTTTCTTTTAATACTTGCAGTGTGTCATTAAAGGTCTTATTTTATTTTACACTGCATTGTAAAAATATTAAGAAATGGGTTTAAATTTGAATATTTTCTAAGACATCTGAAAATATTCAAATTTAAACCCATTTCTTCCTAGGTACCTTTATCTAGTACCTTTCTTCAATTTAAAATAATTTTACGAGGGTTGGTGTATGTGAGCTTATCGTTTTTACCTCTATCTATATATGAAATAATATTATATTATGTATTTATATTTATGGAGGCTGTCATATCCACAATAACTGGAAAACCACTAAACATATTTGAAGCAAATTAGGTACAAAAGTAGTAAATGTATGTCTAGGTGCTGATTAACATTTAGGAAACATTGAGCGTAGGCAAGAGGTTTAAAAAAGGGTTCAAAAATTAAAAAAATATATAGTTCTTAAACTTATCGGAAATATTGATTAATTTTTGATTGATTTAATAGAATATAACTTAGAACATTTAACATAGAAAACTAGATTACATTGGCGTTCGAAAAAAGTGTAAAAAGGGGTTAAAACCCAAAAATAAAACATATTGCCTAAACATGGCAGAAATTTTGACTAGTTTTTTATAGCTTTGAGAGAATGTAATATATGGAATGTGTCATAAAAAAGTTGCTTACAGAGGCGTTCGTAAATAGTGGAAAAGGGGTCAACCCCCGAACAGAAAAATATCCCATATTTGATGGAATTGTTAAGGTATTCCATGTTATTTCCGTGATGGTTGACCCCTCGCCGACAAACCTCGTAGTCCAATTCAAATAATTTAGCCGTGGAGATTCGGGAGTATTTTCTTGGGGCGAAATGGCTTTTTATTTGCGATCCAAACGAGGCTTGTTTTCCTTTTTTTAAATAAATAATAAAATATTGAGATCAAGAAAGAACTTGTAAGGAAAATGAGCAGCGTGCAAAAAGGGGTTTATGAAAATAAAAAAACCAACACTCGATTTTATTTGAAATTTGTATAACGTTTTGATGAAGTGCAGATTTGGTGAATATTTTAAGGTTGTGACTAAATGATCGAATTTAGCTCTTGCTGAAATCGGTTACGATAACCAAATATTTTGTTAATGGTTTCTGGAAATGATCGAAGAAGGAGCTATACAGTGTTTTTGAGGACGTGTTTTTTGAAAATGTGTCAAACTGATTAGTTTTCGGTATACCTACAGGGTGATTTTTATTTTTTTTGCCATTTTCTTGGTGAAAATAGTTTGTTTTTACATAAAAATAATTGTTTCTTATTCTTGAACTTTCTTATTTATATTTAAGACACAATTCTAATTGCGAAGGTTTATTATGCTGTCAAAAACTGTACATCTAGAGCGACGCGATGTTTCGATGCCATAATTTTTACCTTCATCAATTTTCACCAAAAACGAACAATACGATTAAGTTATACAAACAAAAAGAGGACGTTTACATGTTTAAAATACATAATTTTACAATTTAAAACTCAATGTTTTTTTCAAACAATTTAGGCATAAAGTGCAAATCATGGCACCGAAACGTCGCACTAGATGTAAAGATTTTTTTTGTAGAAGAATCTAAAAGTCTGATAAATACAGCCTTAAAATTTAACATTTCAACTTTCTTTTTTTTCATCTATTTTAACGCTTATCTTTGGACACACTTTATGTACCAAAATATTTATTGTCAGTTCCTCATTGCCCAATAGTATTTTATTTTTATACCAAATTTCAGGATTTTGCATACCAGCAAAAAAAAATGTTCGTGAGTACAAATAATTTTTGGGCTAAATGAGGTTCTGTGCTAAGGGTTATAGAGCGAAGCCGTCCAAAAGATTCATCTTCGTGGAAATTGGAGATTTGGTATAGGAGGGTAGTTGCAGTCCTTCGTGTGCTTGGTAATTTCGATCAAGTACCTTGGGGGAATAGTATTGCCTGCACCAAACCATTAATAATAATATAATATTTTATGAAGTAATCCATTCAAAGAGGAGCGATGATTAATGTATAAATCAAACGGCGTCTGCTCCACAAAATAAATATATTTATATTATTATAAGTCAAGGCACATTGCCTATGTCAGTCAGACATGTTTCGAGAAATCAAATATTCTCATCATCAGTGACTTTCAGTACAAGATTAACAAATATTAGTGTTATCAATATAACATATTCACTTTGTGAAAAAATTTTGTGAATATTTTATCTAAATCAAAACATTGTTTTATATAAAAATTTAAAATGAAATAAAAAATACATTCAAAATCAAAATTATTTTATGGCATTACGCCTATTTTTATGTTTTCTTTTTATTTATCATTACAGATGTTTTAAATTTTAAGAAAATTCTTTAAAAGCTTTTACGTTGTAACATGGACAGTATATACTGTTTGATTTATACATTAATAATATAATAATAATAATAATTTATTGGTGTATAGAACTATCAAGAGCATTACATATGTCAACATAAAAAAAAACATCCCTAAACAATAAACAAAAACAAACAGTCAAAAAGTTAGAAATCATTTAACCTAAATTCATCAAATGAATAAATTTAATTTTTATTTAATCTAAATGTATATTTTGTTATAATGGTTATTTTACTTATTTAATTAATTAACGCACCAATCATATTTTGTGTTAAAATTTTCTCAAAACCAAATTTGAAAGAAACATTAAGACAAATAAGGTCATATTTGACTAATTTGTAGGTGTTTCATGTTTATTATTTCCACGTACAGTCAGTGGGGTAGTTGTTTTGCATTGTTCTCTAAATATATACATAATTTCGCCCACACTTCTTATTTCTATTATATTTGCTACCTAAGAGATTAAAATATCTACAGGCTTCAAAAAAGATATCATCATCATAATACTCCAGTACCTAGTAATTGTTATTTTGATCTACCTGGGGTGGGAATCCACATTTAAGTTTTAAGTTGTTACCAAAATGATTCGTCGAATATATTATTAGGCAGGTATATTTGTATATTTAAATAGAGTTCAATACTATTGTGTTATTACACCATGGGTATTTTATTGCCTTTTAGATTTAGTTTAAGGGTTGTCAAGGTAGCGGAATGGCTGTCGTATAAGAAGTCTGGTTCCTAGCCCGCCTTCTCATTCCTCAGTACCGATTACAACTTACAAGGCTTGTGTGAATTTTTACCTTATTCGGTTGTTGTGATTGAGATAAAGTTATTACGAGTTTATAAAACTTTTTGAGCACGCGTCAGTTTGTAGTGAAAGTTCGTGGTGTTAACTCTAATTTATATAAACGAAAGCTCGTGTTGGTTTTGTCGTAAAGTTAGTTAAGTGTTTATATAATTTTATAATAATAAAGACGTGATAATGGAGCCTAAAATGCCGTTTAAAGGTAAACGCTCGATGTCAATAACGCCAGAAATGAAGCTGGAAGCTATCTGTCGAGTTCGTGATAATCATGAAAGCAAAGCTTCAGTGGCACGGGACATTGGAGTACCGGAATCGACACTGCGCGGGTGGTTTAAAAATGTCGACAAAATTCAAAATTTAGTTGCGAAATCAAGTGATAAATCTGGTGGAGAACCGCCAATAAAGCGGGCAAAAATTTATTTAAACAAGAGTAATAGTAGTGCAATTCCTGGTAGTTCTGGAATGAGCAGTAACTTTTGCGAGTCACCGCGGATACACAATAATGTTTCGAATTATTTTGGAGTGAGACCTTCAACACAGTTGTTGGAACCAAAACGTTCGCCAATACAAACAGCAGCAGTCCCGGTCCCGGCAGCAGAAATTTCGGTGTTAGAAATGTATCAAACAGCTTATGTGCAGAACCTTCAACAGCAGTTGAATTATCTGTTAATGAGTGACAGTGGAAGTTCGCAGGCAACCACGACTTCACATAATAATAGCAATAGTGTTCATTCAACGCCAGCACATTCACAATGGCGGCTTCAATCTCGTGCTCCAGTAAGTACTACTGCCACTAATTCTAACTTATCAACTGGAGGAATTTGTGCTACATTTCCCCAACCACAAATACTTCAGTTGACAAAAAATAATAAAATTCATGATTGCCCAATCGAAGCTAAGAACTTATCGATGTCTGATAACTCGGTGAGTCCACCAGGGAACTTTGCAGCTCAACAGCAGCAAAGTTCAATAGCTTTGACAAATCATGTTGCATCAACACCTGCAATTAAAGCTACTGCTCCAAGTCCAGTAGCTTTGACAGCAAATCCTCCGGTTGGTTTAGCGATTCGTGTGGATGACAATGAGGTCGGATTGAGGAATGTGAACTTTTCCAATTTGGAAGAGTTCTTTACGGGCTGTAATAAATTGACAAATCGCGATGATCGATTAAAGGCTGCTCTGCTGGCTGGGAAATTTTTTGAAGATGTTATGTTGAAAGATAACTACCCAATGGCGACCTCAACATTCATGAATTTATTTCGGTATCTTCTTGGGCATCTAAATGATGATGTTCAGAAGTTAGATGGGACAGTCAGTAAGCCTGAGAAAAAGAGGCGAAAATAATGGTAATTTTTGTAAATAATAATGTTTGTGAATTTTTTGGTTTTAATTTTAAACTGTATATATGTATAGTCAATATTTAATTTTGTAAAATTCGATGGTTTTCTAGAATATCTTGAAAATTTCTTTAGAACTTGTAAAATGTACAGAAAAAATGGACACCATCGAATTTTTTATTTTTTCTATAATTAACTTTGTACAAATTTGTATATATTATGTATTTATATTTGCCTTATTTTTGTGTATATATAACTGAAGTAAAATTATTAAAAAAATTTATGATAAACATGTAAATATGAGGGTAGAAAAACATTTTTTAATAATTTCATAGTTCCTATATAAATATTTTACGTACCTATGAAAATGTAAAATATAATAATATTTATAATTTTGTGAATATTATATCATGTACCAAATAATTTTAACAAATGTTTTTTCTTGCAATATAGTTTATACTATGAATAATATATTAAATATATAATTGTTGTTTTAATTTGTATTTAGTATTAAGGAGAATTTAGTGTATAAGATTTTTTGTATATATTTTATTTGTTCAATTTTTTAAAAATTTATAAATTATGTATTTTTCTAAACCAAATGCAAATATACTTGTGGGATTCATTTTGTTGTTTTATTTAATATTATTTAAAAATGTTGAAAAATTTGCATTTTATTTTAGAATAATCAAGGAATTAAGGTATCTCAAAAAATGTTGATTTTGCAAAAAATTATATATTCTACGAGATATTTAAGTCTTATCTGATTTTTTTTTGATTCATAACAATATCTGAATTTAAAATCAATTTTCAAATAATCAAGACTTAATCTCACAATTTTTGTTTTATTTATGGCTACCGGTTTCGCTGTAATATGCACAGCATCATCAGGCCAGCAAAATATCACTTAGATACATAATTGCTGTTCGACAAATTATGTATCTAAGTGATATTTTGCTGGCCTGATGATGCTGTGCATATTACAGCGAAACCGGTAGCCAAAAATAAAGCAAAAATTGTGAGATTAAGTCTTGATTATTTCATTTGAAAATTTATTTTATAAAATGAACTCACAAAGAGTTTCTCAGATTGTTAAGAATATCTGAATTAACTAACATATAAGTTAGAATAATTAAAACTTTTTTGGTCAAAGGCTATGAGGATATTTTTTTAAAAAAACACATGAAAATGGCCTTAAAGATCTCCAAAACAAACATTCTTAATAGTCATATATTCCAACGAAACAAACTTTTATTTTATTTTTCAATAATTCCCCTGTATATAGCAGTTTTTAGAGATCAAAATCTCATACAAACATATCCGTGGAAGCTTTGTTTCTGAGATACTGGGTGTCAAAGTTTCAGGATTTGTTGTTTTTTTCTTACGTTTGAATTAAAAAAATCCCGATGGCAGCCAGTCGGAAAAGTAGATTTTTGATTTATGTATTTTTTATTTATACTTAGTCTACCACTGACATCCACTATTAATAAACAAATAATATAATATTCTGACAGTCGCCAAATATAACCAAAGTGTAATATTGACAGTTATTTTAACTGAAATACCCATTATACTATAATACATACGTAAGTACGGTCTTATTGTTATTTCACAGGTGTTTATTTGTCAAAATAATTACAGGTGTAGCGGGTGATGATATTTTTTTTATTTTTTGTTACTTTATATTGACTTACATTTACTTAAATATACCAGCGATGAAAAAACTCTCCAAATAAACATTGTAGAGATTTAAGTGCTCTATCATTTGATATGTAACACCGGTATTTTCTATTAACAATGAAAAAAATATGATTTTTTTAAAACTTTGACAGGCTGCCATTTTGAGATTAGCTCTCCGATTTCAATCGCCAACGAACTCACGCGATTCCATGACCTAGCCGATTTTTTAACCAAATTTTGTTTCGATTGGTCAAAAAATGCGGCCTAGAACGTGACGCAAAGTTTTCTATATCCCATATATATATATATAGATATATAAACTTTTGAACTGAGGTCATTTTTAGAATCCAGTGGTCATAAAATGAAGGACTGCATAAAAATTTTTCAAAATTTCGGTTGTGTCGATCTCCTGAATAGTTACATTTTTTTTAAAAATCTACTAAAAATTCATCATCAATTTATTTAACAGAAGTGTCTTTGTTACGACCCTGTATCATTGGAATAAATTATTTTAATGTTAAAATTAGCTATTTGGTGCGGTTTAACTCGATCATCGTTTATAGATAAATGACAATACAAATAAAGAATGAATGAGATCGTAGTAGATACCGTAGTAAAACTACAAAACAAATAAAAACTGTCTCTCTTTCTACTTCTTTCCATGTTTCCTCTCTTTTGCTTTCTATACCGACGAACTTTTATAATGGAAAACAACATTCGCCACAAATCCATTACGTGGATTCTGATACTAGTGTTGCCATCTAGTCACGAGAAATGTTATTAACGTAAAGTGATTTGTAGAAATCCACACGATACAGAGCAGAACTATGCAACACATTATACTGCATTGAAGTATACCCAGTAGCACAACTACTGTCCAGTTCAAGTGGAAAATGTAATACGCTGAAACATGAATCATTCTAATTTAAATCCATTTTTTCTTAAAAGCGGTGCACAATTGGTCTATGAAACAAGAGTACCTTTTTTCTTTGTAAAACAGTTTGGTCTATTAAAATCGAGTTTTAAAATTGCTAAAAACCCTTTCACCGTGTTTTACCTGCTTATTAGCAGTTCATAAAACTAAAAATACCTGCAGCGTTTAAGGGAAAACGTTTGGAACACGTACAAAATTTCATTAGATTATCTTCAAAGGTTTTGTCAATATTATTAAAAAACCACCGTCAGTCTTTTTAAAAATATTTTAATTGGAAATATACGAGAAGAGAAGGATATAAATGACAAAAAGGTCACTTAAATATGGATAGCTATTCGTGCCTGGAGGGCAACAGTTTATTTTCGATTTCGGATCCTAAATCACTAAATTTAGTACTTTAACTTTCATAATTTAAACTTTTTTTCTACGACCAAATAACAAGGTTGAAATATTCTTGATCTTGTGAGCATGGACGATTTGTGTAGATGGCCAAAGCAATTAATATAGTGTGGCAAACGGATCTGTAACAGCGCGGCGTCGGTCGGTAAGGGGAAATTCAACATTACTCGATATTGCAAGAGAGGAGGGCGGGAAATATTTCAGAGTTTCCACCAATTGCGAATCGAATATCCCCATGTGGGGATATACACAAATTATTATTATCGTTCAGGCGGCGTCTTAAACAGCCATATGTCGTGGTGTTGCCGGTTTTACAGAAGCCCATAATATCTAATGGAGAAATGTTTCTCTATTTTAATATTCAGTAGTAAAAATATTAGTTTAAAATTAAATAAAAATAGAACTACTCAGCGTTTTTCATCATTAGTTGTGATTGTAAATAAACTGTTGCCCTCGAGGCACGAAAAGCTCTCCATATTTAAGTGTAAACTAATAAGTTTATGACCTTTTTGTCATTTATCTAAAATTTATATATATTTTTAGACATCAGCTATTTTTTTAAGTATCGGGTTTTGTTCCTTTTTCTTCTCTTTGGAGGTACTTTTTATATTTCAGATCTTCTACGCCAAGTTAAAAATAGTTGAATTTTTTATAATAAAATTTATTTTTTCTACGACTGTCTTTAAATGCCTTTATTATATGTTCAATCATGATTTGACAATGTAGTACATTGTAATGCTGTTTATCATTTATCCGTGCGTAATAATATTTCCCCCTAGTTGCCTAGCAACTAGTGGGAAATATTATTACGCACGGATAAAATTTCATTGTGTAATCAATTGTAATGACAAAAGTAGCGGCGGGCATGAAAAATCACCATAGCAACGCCGAAAATACAAACACCAAATTGACAGTTTTGGTACTTATAATTAATAATAATTATAATTAAGTATTTCGCTAATTTCAAAACACATAAACAGTGATAGTGAATATAGTTTAACACCACCTAGTCAATTTAATACTTCTAATTTATCGTATTTAGGCTTATATGCTAACAAGGGTAAGTTTCGAAAAACAAATATTTTCCTAAAAATTATGTTAAATTTATCCAAAAGTATTAAAACAGTCGTAGAAAAAGTATAGTGTGAAACTCACATGAAATGACCATTTCCTACTCGTATGATTTGCAGCACTCGCCTGCGGCTCATGCTGCAAACGATCATACTCGTAGGAAATATATGTCATTTCATGTTCGTTGCACAATATACTATTGCCTCCTTTTCTACTATTTACGAAGGCT
The DNA here is from genome assembly GCA_911728435.2 of Apoderus coryli. Lineage (NCBI taxonomy): Eukaryota > Metazoa > Arthropoda > Insecta > Coleoptera > Attelabidae > Apoderus > Apoderus coryli. The sequence continues at coordinate 26,533,776 of OU452199.1, read as the reverse complement.
TATGTAAACAAAATTGTTATGCTGCATGTTGTAGGTTATCTCATATCAAAGCTATATATAATTAGCCAATTTTGACCATTTTTTACACTATTTTCAAACGCCTGTGTGAACCAGTTCATTTATGTAACATTTTTTAGGTTATATTCTATTACAACTATGAAAAATCATTCCGTATTTCGAATAAGCTTAGGAAGTATATATTTTTTATTTCGACCCCTTTTACACTATTTACGAACGCCTATGAAAACAAGTTATTTATAACACATTTTATAGGTTATATTCTGTCAAAGCTATAAATAACTAGTCAATATTTCTGCTATTTTTAAGAAGTACGTTTTTTTCTAACCTTTTTACCCCATTTTACACTATTTGCAAACGCCAATGTGGTCTAATATTTTATGTTCAATATTTTAGGTTATATTCAGTTAAACGCGTAAAAAATTATGCAGTATTTCGGATAAGTTTAAGAACTATGATTTTTTTAAATGTTTGAACCCTCTCTTATTCCCCTTGCCTACGCTCAATGTTAATCACCACCTATAAATATCCTGTAGTATTTTCGTACCAAATATGGTTAAAATTCGTTAAGTGGTTTTTGAGTTATCACGGATACAAGTTTTTTCTGGCCCTTCTATAGAATTTTCACGGACGCCTATGGTGCATTAATTTTTGTCATGTATTTTTAACACCAATTCAACTAGTTAAATATAAAAAAAATTACATTTTAATTATTTTTTTTATTTTACCCTATTTTCTACTATTTACGAACGCCTATGTAAATAAAAATTTTATGTTGCATTTTGTAGGTTATCTTATATCAAAGCTATATACTCGTATAATTAGCCAATTCTTCTGGTATATTTGGGAAACGTTTTTTTTTTTCGTTTTTGACCCTTTTTTTAAACTATTTTCGAACGCCTGTGTGAACCAATTCTTTTATGGAATATTTTTTAGCTTATATTGTATCACAACTATGAAAAATTATTCCATATTTCGAATAAGTTTAGGAAATATATATTTTTTATGTTTTAACCCCTTTTCCACTATTTACGAACGCCTATGAAAGTAAGTTATTTATGACACATTTTATAGGTTATATTCTATTAAAGCTATAAATAACTAGTTAATATTTCTGCTATTTTTAAGAAATACATTTTTTTTTTAAATCTTTTTTACCCCATTTTATACTATTTTCGAACGCCAATGTGGTCTAATATTTTATGTTCAATATTTTAGGTTATATTCAATTAAATGCGCAGTATTTCGAATAAGTTTAAGAACTATGAATTTTTTTAATTTTTGAACCCTCTTTTAAACCCTTTGCCTAAGCTCAATGTTTCCCAAAATCTAATCAGCTCCTTGCCATGTCCAATAGTATTTTTGTACCAAATTTGGTTAAAATCTGTTAAGCGGTTTTTGCGTTTTCGTGCATACAGACAGACAGACCCTGGTGGTAGTTTCATTAAATCTGAATTGATAAAAAGCCAGTAAATACTAATATTCAAAATTTCTATAGAGGCAAATGCATTTATATATACTTACTTACCAATAATTTCTGGCAAACTGGTAAAACTAAAACCCTATAATTTAATTTGTCGGATTGTCTAATGAAAATTTACAATTAATATAGGTTTATCACAACACTATAACTATTGTTAAAGAGTTTTGACATTATACTTTTTATCATAAGATCTAGTTAAAATTTGGTAAATCATTTTATTTGCTTTTCCTGTATACTCCATCTGTTTTAAAACTACTAAAAAGTCCTGCGAAAAGCCGCTAAATGGAGTTACAGCTTTCTGGTTTTATATTTCATAGGCGCTTTTAGGAAAAATCGTCTTATACAAAACCCGATAAGTTGCATATAACGTATTTTGCCTGCGTTCTGCATAGTAACTATTTGAAATGTGCGTGATAGCCAAAACTAGGTAAATGCGTTTTCTCATACATATTCTCACAATTAAAAGAACTGGACAGTGATACATACTATATTATTATAATTATTGATAACGTATTATATTATATCGTTGGTGTAATTTAATTTAAACGTACAAGAAGACTTATAATCTTGGCTTTGAAATGTGTACATGATAGTTCAGGTAAGTTTGTTAGATATTTACAGTAATTATATTTTTAACCTAAAATAACATAAGTTTGTTTAAAAGTTCTTTGATTTTGATTTGGCAGAATCAGCAATGGTAGATTTGTCTGGAATTTCATCAGAATTGGATGACGTCAATGCAAAATCATAGCTGAAATGGAAGATATAATGGGCAGCAGTTTCAATTTAGACGAACCCATTTCCTTTGCAGGTTTGTTGTTCGAAAACAAACCTAACTTTAAAATGATAATTATTTTAAAATATTTTACAGCTGAAGATCCGACATATCAACCTAGTGATTCAGAAGTATATTTGATAACCGCACGAAACATATTAATGGCGAAAAGATTTCGTGGATGAAAATTAAAAGAATAAAGTACGCTAAAGGAGAGAAATATAAAATTTATTTTATCTATGATTTATCAGAAAACTTTTTGACCCTAGACATTTCCCAAAATACGAAACCTGTACCTTTAATAACTCCTTTAACACGATCAAAGAGAAAATATAATTACGAAGAACCAAATGAGTCTATAGTCTCCAAATGTGTGTAATTTCCTAAAACCTTGGCACAGCTTTATGATAGTCCCTTACCCATAAGTATTGCGAAAAAGAAAGATCTGTTGCAATTATGCAAGGACATCATACCTGAAGAATTTCATGGTTGGATAAGCAGCCTTAAAACGTCTGAGGACATTAAAGAACGTATACCAGATCTTGGTATCCATGACGAAACCGATGATGAGTTTGAATGAAAGAGGAGAAGAAGAAGTTCAAATGTTTTATTTTGTTCAATTTGTTATCTTCTGATTTATATTTCCATTACTCTATTAGTTTTGTATACAATAAATTCATCTAACTGTTTTATATTTATCTGTAGTTTTCATTTAAAAGCCATAATTGAAGCGGACCTACGTATAAACTTTGGGGATTGATTGGTGATCTATGGACAAATATAATAATACACGATATTGTAATGCCTTATAGTGAGTCCAGCATGGTCCGGATATCCTACAATATGTATTCATGCCTGAGTTAAGATTTTTATATTCCCACAAAATCTTAAGCATACCTATAAGTGCTAAAGAAAAAGCTGAGGGAGATAATGACTGAACCTATACCTAAAATTTTTAAATATCTCTCATGCCAAAACCTTATAAGTGAAGTACAATTATTAATTCTTTTTGATTTAAAAACATAATCTTAACCTTTTTAATAATCGAAAAACCTTAGTTGGAACAAAAAATAAATTATTATTATGTGTAGAAAATTTGAAAAAAATCGATACAAGCAGTTTCTAGTTATGATTTTGCAAATGTCTAAAAAAAACTTTAAACCCGATTTTCTATAAAAGTTAATTTTTGTCGTTACCGGGTTTTGGCTTTACACCCTCGATATAGCTTTGATATAAGATAACCTACCACATACAGCATAACAATTTTGTTTACATAGGGGTTCGTAAATAGTAGAAAAGGGGGCAAAATAAATTTTATAATAAAATTTAAAAAATCAATTATTTTGCGTCCAAACTTGGCCTAGAAGATCTGAAATATAAAATATGTACGTATAAATAGTGCCTCCAAAGAGAAGAAAAATTAACAAAACCCGATACTACAAAAAAATAGCAAGTGTCTAAAACAAAACAAAAATTTATTAAATTTAGATAAATGACAAAAAGGTCATAAAATTATTACTTTTACACTTAAATATGGAGAGCTATTCGTGCCTCCAGGGCAACAGTTTATTTTTTTATAATTTCAGAATATATTAAAATAAAGTAACTCACATTTTTTGGCGTTCTGGGGTTTTTTGGTTCAGTTGGATGTTATTATTAACAGGAACAATAGGTATTCGTATCCAGCACTTGGAGTATTTTGTGTTAATACGTTATTTTTTTGGAGATTGTAATATCAATTTTTTGTTAATATTAATGGTTAGCACATTTATTTACATTGATACGTTGCTTGAATGTTGTTGTATAGGAATAGGCTGAAATGAAGATAATTACTGTTAATTTATTATTATTGTAATAAGGTTTTGAATGTAAACTAATTTTTTGATAGGGTAAAAGCTACAGTGATTGGCCACTTAAGCTTTACAGTTTGGAAAATATGTAAGGCATTTATTATTACTAAAAGCCTTATATTAAAATAATACATTAAATAGTAGCTGAAAGCCTCGTCTTTATGACTCAGTACGCCATTTCTTATTGAAAAGGTTTTAATATTTATTAAAAAGTGTTTTTTTCGCAGGAGCAGATTTTATAGTTATTGGTCAGAGTCGTATAGTAATATTGGCATACCAAAATGGAAAGTAATTGGCCACCATTTTAAAATGCTTACCCTACCTACCCACCTACTTACTTAGATTTTTAATTGAATTTAAATACTAGGTAGATGAATCGTAGTTTTGGGTTGATCCGTAACTTCGAATTGATCCATATCCTCGGGTAATACCTTTAAAAACTCCTTATAAAGATAAAAAAGTGTCATTTTCAATAAAGTTTTTGAGTCTTTCCATTTTTTACACCCCAACAATTTTTTTAAACGTTTCGATCGTCATTTCACTTAGTTCCTTTTGATCTTCATTAGGATTTATTTCTTATTTCTTACCTGTGCATTTGGAATAATCGATTGCAGACGAATTCCATGGAAAAAGCCCACCCATGCATTATAGTTTCTGGTTTTAGATTGTTAACCACTGTTTTTAAAACTGTGGCAAAATTTTCTTTTGTAACAACTTCAATTGGATGCTCTCTCCGAAAGTTCAAAACAGCCTTTTTCCATCCTTCTTTTAAGGGCTGAAATAATAATAATAATCCTTTACGCCCAATTACAAGACAATTAACAAATGATACCAAATAATATTAATTCAAATTACTAGGCACTTATACAATAAATGACACTACTAACTAAAACTAAACCCATTCTAACACCAGAATGCCCATCCTTCAATAAATTAGGATCAACATACACAACTTATATGCTATTTAGATTGGCCATGCATCTATGCAGGTTAGCCACAAACTGAGGAACATTATTACTGAAAAAATCTAGTTCCCTATGGAAGTTGTATTTGTTAGTCAATGTGCAAGCTCTTGACACTGGAGCTCTAGTCTCATAATTTGTTCTGTGATGTGGAACATTAAATATGTTAATGAGGCACGAGTTGTATTGGGGGACACGGAAATTTACCTGGCTCAATGTTACATCAGCGGGGTGCATAATTCGTGTTGCGTTAGGATAAAGAGCAATTAAAATTATTTGTAACTTTGTGCATAATTCGCTAATTTCATATGTCAAATGTGTACTATGGCCATCAACATATAAGATTATTGGAAATGTTCTGTTATTTTTTTTTAAAGTAAGGATAAAGGACAATTCCTATATACTCGTAGAACAGTTGGTTGTTCATCCAATCATTGTCGCTGCATCCGATGCCCCAGGTATCCGGTACTGATTTAACAATTTCGGCTGGTAATCTTTTGTAGGCATATATAATCATAGGAGGAGTTAGATCACCACAAGCTTAAAATGTGAACATTACTGTGTTATTATTTTTGGGATGATGTTGTATTTCATATACATTTCTCGCTCCTCTCGGTTTTTGTTGTTTGGACAAAGCCAAAAGCTGGTTTCGTCCTCATTATATATTCGACTGGGATCGTCAAGAATATCAAATAATTGTTTTTCCTTTAAATAGTCTTGCACGCTGGAAAACCTATTTCTAATGTCTGCTACGGCTACAACAGAGCTGGCTGCTGTAATTTCTTCGGAGGTTCTGAGCGTTAAGTTTGGGTGGCGTTTTAAATAAGCTTAATACCATCCTTTTCCTAGAAGATTATCTTTAAACGATTTTTTTCTAAGAGTTTCATCAAGGAAATATTTCACAAAGGCTTGAATGTCTTCTATTCCACGTGGAAACCCTTTTTTGTGTGAGGTCAAAATCCATCTTTCTAGAACTGCCTCTTCTTCCAATGTCAATATTGGGTTAGGTCCAAGGGAAACCTTATCATTAATTTTTTTACTTGTCTGGAATTGAAGGGGGCCCGAGGAATGCGGTATAGCTTAGAAGCTTCTCTTTGACTCATACCATTTTTGATAGACTCCAAAACGTTAACGACATCTGCTTCGATATATTGTTTTCGGTACGAAACACCTTCTGATACCTTTGGCATCTTGTTACTAAAAAAACGTACTGTGATAGTGATTGGCCACGCTTAAATATAGTAATTAGACCTCGGCCAACGACTGTTTACTCTTTGACATTACAAAAACAACAATGATAATAATATAACCTAAGGTGATACAATACAACCTCCAAATTATTTTTTTTACGAATTTAATACAGCTATTGGCCGGCCGACCAATAACTGTTTTTGGAGTAAGATTTCAATATAGTTATTGGCATATTAAATTGGCGCGATTTTTCCTAATCTAAACCTAATTAGACCCTAGAAAATGATTAATTATGACTCTAATTACATACAAATTTGTATGTACATTCATAGGACAAAATGTTACACAAACTAATAATGTCGATTTTCTGTTAACATGGCCAACGACTGTATCCTTTACCCTATATATATTTAGGCTTAACTCAGACGAATTATTTTGCAACCACAAAATGTTGGTTAGAATCTCTTAGCTTAATCATGGTACCACTACAACTGTGTATTACCGTTGATTGAAATAAATATTTCAATCAACGGTATTACATATGTCGGTGTGCAGTCGCATGTCTGAGTACCTATGCCGGCTACAAACAAATGAAGTATGAGAAAAGAAAATGGTTGTTTCGATACTTGGAAGATTGTGGAGTTCCTCGGAAAAATGCAGTGTCGAAAGTTGGATTCTTATTCATTTTTTTTGCAATATAGATGTTATTTTTATTATTATAGTGTTATACCCACAATATGCAACACAATGAATGAGAATGGCTATTATTTAACTGTGGTTGAGTTGTGGTCAAAAAACTGCACGTGTGATGTATTCATTTGTTGTCTGGGATAATATTGAGGGTGATACCAATCACATGTTATGCTGTTGTTAAGACAATTTTCAGTATGTCCGCTGTGTAAGTACTATTGTGTTTTTATATTAATTTTCTATTTTTTAAAAATGATCATTTTCTGTGGTTTAAAAGTGATTCGTTTGAGTTTATTTTTATCTGTTTTAAGTTACATCATGTGGTTTGGTATCGGGTGAGAAATATAACAAAATTGAGAAACGGGAATCCCCGTTAAATTTGAAGTCAGCAAACGAATTATGGGGCCATCTCTTGTTTATAAGCGGTACTAGATAAATAAGCCTAATACAATAGATTCCTGGAAAATGCAATTTACACAAATCCACTAACGCACCAGAGCGTGTAGTATAGGTCACATGCATAATGGTTGAACCATAGATGATTTCTTATCTATGGCATTGTCGTTATAAAGACAATGCTATGGTTGAACATTTAAACTGTTGATTGCTAATTAACAAATAATTCCAATAATTCATAAATCTGATACAAAATGAAATCAGAAAAATAATGCGAATAATCATATAAAAAAAATGTGAGAAATCGCTCATGCACCACATTGCCAATGAAACATATGTTTTAAAATAGATTTACAAAAATTCTATTAAACAATTCAACTAAAGAAGCAAAGCGGAACAAATTAGATGTGAAAATAATGTTGGTGTGTGTGTGTGTCAGAGGAGTGTAAATAAATAACTTCAATTTACATTTTATTCATTTTGTGCTAAAATTTGATAAAAAGACCAGATGAACAGCGTAACGGGTTTTTGGAACCTGATGTTCTCGAGAAGAACCGTTCAGACCTGTTCAGCATTTTTACCTGAAAATAGTTTATTAGAGCAGAATTTCCATCACGCACATTTTTGTTGGCCTTAACGACCATCTCTCCATTGTTACTGTTTATCTAAAAGTAAAATTAAATACCCAAATGAGAACACTATAAAAGGGTAAGTAGTTTTAGATATATTTATTTTATTATATTACACTCATTTATTAACTTTTTGAAATCTTATTGTAAAATAATTAGTAATTACGAGAAAAGAAATTTTTGCTATTTATTGGAGATTTATCTTATTTGAATGGTTTGGTGGCGTTCATTTTTTTTTGTGAAAATGAAATTTTGTTGTTAAAATGTTGAAGAAAATTTAGTTAAAATACTCACTTCAATATTGTTTTCCACGTTTGCCATCTTATTAACTAAATAATCTGAAAGATTAACTAGTGTAAAATGTTTCTTTTTAGTAAATAGTTTTATATATACACCATTGAAAATTGCCGTGTTTGTTCAGAACATTTTGCCACAGTTGTATCATAGAATAATGTTTATATACTAGTTGTTTGTTGTTTGTTGTTTGTATGTTGTTGTATCACAAATTCACAAACATACCTACGTTAATTTCCTTTTATGCGGAGCCAATGCGAACCTTCGTGCGCGCGTCTGCTTGTGATACAGAGCGCGCCATATTTAAAATGTGTACTCGTAAGCCGGGTTTACACAGCATAATCATAAATATCGATATAATCACAAAAGCTGAATGCATTGTAGATAATCAATTCTTAGACTAACAAAAATATCTATTATTTTATCAAGAACAACTACCATTGTATTTAAAAGACAATGCAACTGCTATAACCACCAAACACAGCATACGCTAATTTCCTTTTGTGCCGAACCAATGGGAATCTTCGTTCGCGCGTCTGCTTGTCGATACAGAGCAAGATACAGAACCCGTCAAATTTAAATTGATAGATAGTCGTAAGCCAGAAGCACCGCTCACCCACCCAATCACTATCCACGCGAGCAGGTACTTGAATAACATGATCGCATCGACATAAACTTGAACATGTGGACATCTTCCGCTCCGAGGACTACCTGTAAATCCGGAAGGTAAGACAACATACGGTTGGCTATTTTCCAAAGTTTTATAGTTTTGTTACAAATAAGTTGTAAAAAATCTGTATTTTCTAAATTTTCTTTTATTTTAGTTTTATACAAAGTTCCCAGTCACGTAATTATATAATCTTTATTATGTCTAACAGGCTTCCGCCCAATTACAAGACAAAACATGCATAAATTATCCAGAAATATCAAAAAAACACAAAAATACAAAAAAATATATATGACAATGGTATAAATTAATTATTATAAATTAAATTAAATACACGTGACAGATTAGAACCGTCATCAACAGCAATGATACAGAAAAACATCTACAAATGGACTGACCTTAAATACTCTCCTAATTCCCGTTTAAAGGAGGAAACACTTCCGCCGAAATAATTTACATGTCTATTTAAGAACCAACCGTTACATAGCGTGCAAGCCCTTGTCAGTGGTGTTTTCCCTTCATAATTGTGGCGAAATCGGGGTGGTTGAAATAAATAGGGGTTACGAGAATGGTATTGAGGGGCGTTAAAATTTAATTGCGAAAGAAGTCGGGGGCAGTCAATCCGAGAATTGATCAGTTTAAATAGAAATAGTTGATAACTGAACACTCGCCGGAATTCGAGAGAATCGACATTAAATCTGTCGAGCAGCTGTCTATGTTCGATATCTCGTGAAGGAAAATGACCATCAATTCTATAACAAAGATGCTTTAAAAATTTGCGTTGTATTTTCTCAAGTTTTAGAATATGGGTCTGGTATATAGGAGACCATACAATTGAGGCATATTCAAGCTTGCTTCTAACTAGTGCATAGTAAAGGGCGATAAGATAATCGATGTTCTCAAATCCCGAAGTAACTCTCAGTATAACCCCAAACTACGCAGAGCACAGCCACATATATCCGTTATAATACTGAAAATGGCCCCACAGTAGAGTCAATCGAAGCCACCATGTACAAAAAGAATAATTTTAAAATGTACAGCTTAAGACATATAACTTTTATTTTTAACGATAATATCGAAGTTTACCCACTAATGACTCACCCTGTATATATTATCCCATTAATGTAGGCATTATTATTATATTCATTCATATTCTCTCATGTTAATTTGATAAATGTCAATAAAAATACCAAAACTGAATAATAAATAAATATTTCCATAAATTTTGTGTTTTTTTTTGTCTAAAGCATATCTTTCCAATATTTTAAAATTTTATAGAATTTTCTCACTATTGGTAAGTTATTTTCATGATAATTTGACGAATTAATGTCATATCTTTTGAAATTAGTAACAATTCCCAAGTATTTTTATTAAAACTATTTTTTAAGCAAATTAATATTATGTTCCTCCATATAAGTACAATGCGTTATCTACCCACTTTAGCTCCATCTTTCTTCCAAACCTCTCTTTCTAATGTTTTCCGCATCGCTGATGCATAATATCTTAGACAAGAAAAGAGAGTGGACCCGTAACTGTGCCGGTCGTTGTGTTACCACCTAGCACCATAGAAATCTTATATTATATATGTACTCTACAATGCTAATTAAATCCAGCCGAATACCAAAAAGTGTAACGGGTATGCAGAGTTTTCACGAACTACGCATGCTCCTCAGTAACTTATTTTCAGTACAGAGCTGTCATATTTAAAACAATTTTGTCGTTCGCCTTACAGAATTTATGCGACATATCTGTTTTATAAATAAATCCATATGTTGCGTCATACGAAACTGCTTGACAAAATCAAATAATTAAATGTTATCGGTACTGTTTAGTTTTCAGCAATATGAACGAAACATTTTTTTCCAAATCTTATTAAATTTAGGAGATTTCGCAACAGCGTCTGTTTTCGCAAATGACATTTCTCGTAGTGGGAATATCTGTCAGAGTCGGCTTCACAACAATTCAGATAGGTTTTATAATTGAGTTAGAATTCGTGGTATATTTTAATTGTTGATAGATATACCTATTTGTGATTAAAATTGTTTTTAATATTTGTTATTGTGGTTTGGTAGTTCGTTTATTTAACAAACAATGAGGTGTATAGTGTTGTGGTGTAAAAATGAAGGTCTCATTCCTGGTATCTAACAGTCTGAGTTTGAGTCAATATGATACCATTGACATGATACTCATTTTTAGCTTGACAAAAAAAAGACATGATGTTTGGATGCGGGCATTGGGATCCTAGTACAGAAAATGTATGTGATGGGAATGTCATATGCAGTAAGCATTTCGCTGCAGTAGATATCATTTGTAGAGAAGACGGCAAGAGGATCACCCTCGTACCCGATGCAGTTCCCAAACTTTTGTTGAAAAGAAGAGATTATGTAAATGAGAGTGGAAGTTAAATTCTTAATCGTTTGATATCAAGACACTGTTTACTTAAAAGCAGTCTGTCAAAAATGCATGATATGTATGTCAAGAATATATTTCCTACGTTGTGTAGGTATACAAAGTTCGTTTGAATTCTGTTGTTAAACTGGAATATACTTAATTATAGAATCCTCCATGAAATTGCTGAGAATAAAAGTTCTACCAACCATGTTTTGTCACAAAATATTATTGCGAGTAGTACGGATGATATGGAAGTGGTTTACATGGACACGGAAAATATTTGTGAAGTCACTGTTTCTTGCACTTCTTTGAAGGCTGTAGAGAGGTAAGACGCCTAAGGTGGTTGTATAAACAAACAAATATTATATAATAAGAAAATAAATAATTAGAATGCTCAAGTCCTTAAGATATTTTCCAGTATTAGAATTTTTACATATTTCTCGTTTCTGCTTAGATTTATTATTATTGGGTTGTACCTGTTAGACAATAAAGTATTTAGATATTTAATGTAATTTTTTATTTCTTAAATTCCTTTATTCCATTTTTTTATTTGAATGTTACCAAATGGTAAAATTTAATTTTAAATATACCTATAACAGTAATATTACATTTAATCAATGCCGGTCCTGTTGAAAAATAAGTTACTGGTGATCATGCGCATTATGGACAGCTCTACACTTTTGGTTACATTTTTGAACTACGGGATTATCATTCTAGAGTATATATATATATACTCTATATATATATATATATATAATATATATATATATAATATAAGATTTCTGTGATATTAGTATTTTTCGATTGTCATCATAGTTTCTAGAAGAAAGCGGGTGTAAACAATACGTAAATAACTCGTAGACAAACGACGTAAAGTAGATTTCACAGTCTTCTACGGCAAATCTATCGTACAAAAAATATTTTTGGTACAATGTGTCTAACCGTTACCAAGATATAAACCGAAAACACCCTTGTGACACTTGGATATGTAATGCAAAATTTTATAAAATATCGTAACTATTTTTAATGTAAAAACTTTTTACAAGAATATTTTTTAAGGCATCAAAAATACATTATATTTTTCCGATGAGGACGTTTTGAAATGTATTTAGCAAAACAAAACAGAAAAAATTTGTAACTCCCTAAACATAAATTTATAAATGATTGTAATAACTTGAATATTGCATTTTATTGTAACACTAATGTTTTAACTTTGGATATAAAAATTGTTAATTTATAATATTTAATTAAAAACTCACAGAAATGAGATACCTAATGCCTATAGATAAATGTTTATTTCTGTAAATAATGCCATAATAAAGCAAGCCGGTCGCCAGTGACGTAGATTGGTTGTGGTGGGTCAAGATCACTTGAAGCCACCTAATGCTCCTTGGTGTTTACGTATTTTAGCATTCCCGTAAAAATAACGTCGAACGTGCAAAAAGCGTGACCTTTCGGATTGGTATCTAGGTCTCATGCGTAGAAATTACCGTAACGCTATTGGATTAGCGGGACACGATATTTGTTTGTGATTAGCGTGATACTGATAACGCTAAATAAAAAGGACATGATTGGCTGAAAGCAATTGAAGAATCAGCTGAAAATGTTAGTTTAAAATTGAATCAATTTAATCTTCAATAGTAGGCGCTTGGATTTGATTTTATCGCTTTTATTTTTTCTTGTATTTTACAAATTTTAATTATGGTTTTTTGTTTTTGCTATAATTATTGGACAAACGTAGTAGATTATTACCCTTTTAAATTCAGATCCCGAGCACAAAGGCTAGGCTAGTATATAATACAGACATGTCTTTTATCGTCAGTTTTGTTTTAACCATTGACAACATTGCGTATAACGTATAACCCCAGATAAAGTAAGTATCTGTTTATCTGGGGTATAACTATCAGTTTTCATTGCGCCGTTGCGCCACAAGCCACAACCCACAATTTATATTTTCCTGTTCTGTCATTCATATAGTTCTATTTTTTGTGGACATTTGAAACTATTAGAAAATAAAATATTTATTTGTGTAATTTGGTTTTGTGGTAATTGTTACAAGATATTTGTTTTAGTGAGGTTGTTGTAAGTGGATTTATTTATAAATTTATTTTAGTTAATTAATAATTATTAGTTTAGTGTTTAGTTAACGTCATTCTACGTGCTACGTGGCCTTTTTTCATTTTTTAAAGGATATACCTAGGAATTTTAGTTAAAACTATTTTTAATAATTGTTTGAGTGGTAATATTATTTGAATAATATAAAACATAGCGTAAGTACTATATATACTATAATGTTTATACAAGTTTCATACCTAGGTATGTGTTATTCTGATTTTATTTTGAAATTAAGTTTGCCGGTTGTGTCCATACTTTTCTATAATGTGAAATAGGTACCTTACCTAAATACTATCAGTATGGTGTCATTATCTTAGTTCATAATATTCTAAGCTATCTAATGGATCTAGAGAGGTTGCTACAAAAATAAATTAGTCTGGTTAGGATACATTTTCTGGCAAGACTTTCCCAGACATTATTCAAACATTCTTAAATAGAATAGTAATGATTATGAATAGGTAAATTATACCCACTCAAGAAGGCCAAATCTTTTGCAATTTTTTTTTCAGCTGCTGATATAAAAAGTATGCATAATTGCACGTACACTATTTAAGTATGCACACTATGCGATAGAAGAGGGATGAAATTTATATATTCCTGAAAAAATATAATCGTAATTTATACGTACCTACCGTTCTCGGTAAGTAGTATTGTTTTCTACTTTGAAAGTTCGCAATTTATTTCTGTACTATCTTGGGATCTAGTTTATAGTTACCAAATAAAAATTGATTATGATTTAATGAAAATTATTGTAATAGGAATATGGGTCCGTAAATATAATAGTCTAAGAGCTAGTGATTTTTTTTCCGTAATTAGTTGCCGATAGGATATTTCTTACTTAAAAAATCATAGTCTGGCAGTATTTAGTGGGGTAGTTTGGCGTAGGTATAATGAATTAGCCATTACAAATTTCTCGAAATTCGAAATACTTAATTGCCGATAGTCAATTTTTGAGGCATCTCACTCAGAAATGTACCACTAACAAAGCTCTGTGACAATGCCAGACGGTTTTGCCGGGTTTAAGACCGTGCCAGACGTCCCAAATGTGATAAAAAAAATAATTTTCGAAATACTTGCCGAAATCTGTTCTTTTTATTGAATAGAAAAAAATTGAGAATTGAATCCAGTGCCAGACGGTTTTGGCGAGGCTTAGTTCTTGCCAGACGATGCCGATCTTGGGTATTTTACGCTTCCGTGACTGCACACATACGCCGGGCCAGTGAGGGGAAAGTACGCGACCGTCATCAGTACGTGAGTGAGAAGGAAAGATAAGGAGCGAGAGGGAGATAAGCGTGTGTAATAAAATCATTCATTTCTTCAATTTGTTAATGAAATAAAATTATGAAATAATGAACAGCGAAATAAAATAAAAAATAAATTAGCTATTTATAAATTTATTGAAATCTCAACAAAATCGGTTCGTCCCAAAACTTTCCCTACTAGATAATATAATACAAGTAATCTAAAATATATGACCTGCGTAACGAAACAGAATTGTAATAACAATTATTATAATTATATCACTTTTGTTATTTCCAATAAACTAACCTAACAAACTAACTACTTTATTCAAAATGGTTATATCCGTCTTTATTTCGATTTTTTTTGCGCGTTCACAATACTTTCCATATGACTGCAACGCGACGCATTTTGAGTAGGTAAAATTGACAGTTCAGGATATATGTATATATTGATTGATATATATATATATATATATTGATTTTTGAGTGGGTAAATGTTCGATTTTACTATTGGATGGAATAAACATAATTTTTTGGCATAGTGCACAAAAATACTGGTTTTACCTGCACACGGGATTTTGTTTAAATTAGCAGAACTTCAGTCTAATTCACTGGAGCCAGACCGAGGCATGGGTCTACAGCTACTGACGTGCTCGTCAGAGTACCATAGTCGCGCCCATCTACAATATCGAGATATATAACAGCAGATAAATGTAAACAATGCATCTGAATATACAAACTAAGTGCTAACCTATGCCTTGAAAGGGCCCAACTTCCCCGTCAGCCTAGAGTTTAAATGTTTTATATTTAGGGTATATTTAGTAGCTTCCAGAAGATCACCTTAAGGTTATCTCTCCACTCCGCGTAGGATTAAAAAAACATCAGAATTGCGGAGTCATGGGGTTTTGACTAAGACAAACATTTTCTTTCAAGGCGTTTCTAACACAATACATGACAACAGCTATTCGCCTGACCTTCCACTGTATGACTTCTACCTGTTTCTCAAGGTCAAATCCGCGATAAGTCTATTTTATAGCCATATGATGTATATACCTGAATCTCCTTGTTATAAATAAATTAAGAAATGAATATATTACATTATACCATAATCTAAATACAAGTTTGGAATTTCTAAAAATAACTCATTATCTAAATCTTAAACCACAGAAACAACATTTTATATCTACAAATCTGTTTTGATAAAATTCTTATACCTACGTATATTGCATCTTATAATTTATATACTTTGTTGGTTACAGTTATCATGGATTTCACAACCCCCATAATTTTTATTGCAATATTCGCTCTGGCATCCCTGTCGTTATTTTTGGTGTATAAATTTGGAATGAAACCGAAGAGTTATGAAGAGGCCTTGGCTGAGCAAAGACAACAAACCAGTGCTTTGTTGGGCGTGAAACCTAAACCCAAGGAGAAGAAAAGTAAAAAATCTGCCAAAAAGGAAAAGGTAAATTGTTTTGTTTGTTATAAAAATTACGGAAATACCAATGAATTCGCAGCTAAAGGTGATTTTTGAATTACGAAAACTTGATTTTTGGGAATTCAAATCGCGAATTTGTGTATCACTCGTATGTGTGCGAATTATTTCTAAAACTGCTTATTGAACAGAAAATGTGCTTGTTTATTATGGGTGAGGAGTCGTGAGTTTATGTTTACAATGCGAAAGTAAACCTCCCACATAAAACTAAACAAAACTCAATGCTAAGTCCAGTCTTAGATTATGAAAGTATTTTGCACCATGAATATGCTGCAAGAAGTCGGATGATGAATAATTAATTTTACCTTGAAGTTCTCAAAAGATTGCGTGACGCAATGAGACGAAAATGGTTCAATTTTAGGACGAGTGGCTTCATTGTGCAACAGTTTTTGACAAAACACAAAATTACTACTTTGTACAATCCCAACTTGGCTCCTTGGGACTTTTGTCTGTTCCCAAGATTAAAAATTGTAGAACACACGCTCAACGACTCAAGGCGACTGAGGTATATGCGGTTTGAATTCCATTCCAAAAACTGACTGTTCAGTGGGGATTACTTTAGGTACACCTAAATTTTGAACTTGTGGTTTGGTCCAATATTGTTAAACGAGATTTTGGTAAACAGTTTACAATTTGTATATCCTGTTTAAGACTAAATTTTACATTGTGCGTATAGCGTTTCTTTAACATTGACACTTGACCACTGATGATCAAGCTTGTAGCTTCGAAACATGTTTGGTTTTAATTTTAGTAACATTGAGTAATATATTAAACTTATTTCATGGAGTTTCGACTTTCATTCAAAAATTTTATTACTTTCTTTTACTGATTTCTGCCAGACATGTTTCGGACTACGTATACATCATCAGTGGCTTAAGGAACCTTATATTATTGTATTAAACGTGAGGAATTTATGTCATGTATATGTTTGTTAGAATTATTTTTTCCGACTATGATTTAAACATTTATACATATTAAGTTAGTACAAAATACAATTAATAGTTTTTGAAAAATTAATACTTTGAGTTAACTTATTACTTTATTTTTTTACTGTTGATACACCTTGAAATAAAGTCCTGTCACAATTATCTGAGATGGTTAATAAGTATAACAAAATTGACTGAAAGTAAGCACAATATATTTGAGCAATCATCCTTTTTGGCAGGTGTGATCTACACGTAGAGTTATTGCAATGTATAATGCAATGTATGAACGACAAAGTAATTTTTATTTCACTCTGATAACGCAATTTTTCATACAATTGGGTGATTGTAATGTTTAAAATATACGACAATTCGTATATACTATATAATTTAAAATATTTTAAACATTACAATCACCCAATTGTATGAAAAAATGTTCGCTTTGGGCAAAGTTGGCTGGATATGGACCAACTTCAATAAGTTGGCGAACATTTTTTCATACAATTGGGTGATTGTAATGTTATCGTGAAAAATGTGAATGTATTGAAAAATGAGTATATAAAAACAAATGTTTGTCTTTATCAAGCGGAAATGTATAGAAATAATTAAATGCTTATATTTCAAAATATCGTGTATTGGTGTGTGTAAATAAAAAAAATCATGTTTTTGCAGTCTAAAGAAAATTCTGCAAGTAGTATCGAAAACGAGACAACAGCAGATGAAACTGACGTGACACCAGACCACGACAATTTCCTAAAGCCACCCCATATTGAATTTAAGGAAGAACCTGAAGAACTCAATGCTGCTCCCACAGAAACGTCACCACAAAAAGTAAGGTTTAGATATTTAATCTTACTCGCATTAATCATGTCACTTTAATTCTTGAATTAAATAATTAATTTGCTGAATCATCATTCCTTCATATAAATAATACAATGGTCTGTAATTAATACATTCGTTTCATTTTGTTCCTTACCACTTTTGGATTTTAAATCGTAACCTTATGGAACTCGTTATTATTAATTTTCATTTCAGCACATGTTCATACATCTATTTGAAACATTTGTAAAAATACTCTTCTACTAAATTTTTATTTGCCAAAAGCGACAGTGTACGGTTAGGATGTTTGCCTCATTTCATTACGACTCTGTCAGAGTGATGTCTCTGAGATCTAATCAGAGTTGTAGGCGAGGTGGGCTGTGGTTCTGGTTTGGCTTTATTTAAGTTGTTTTCGGTTTAGTCTTTAGGCCACCAAACGTGCATCTTCATAGACAAAATCTTATTATAAGTGCATATCTAGGGGAATACCTTTATTTTATTCTTATAGAGGTTGTCTTATGATTAACAGTGGCGATCGATTTTTGAAAATTTGGAATTGTACTGCTAATTAATGGGAACAATTCGACTAAAATGTTATCAAAACGTGGTTATATCATACAGAACATCCACATATTATTAAATTTTTGAACTCTACGTAAGATTCCAGACATATTGTGCTACTCGTACACCTAAGTTTTTGACATATTTTAAGTTTTTATGTCAACAATGACGTTTGCTCTAAAATAATGACCAATTTGTTCTATAAGAAATTATTTCACGTTGTACTCTTGCTTGGAAAGGATTTTCTTCAACAGATATTGGAAAATATTTTGATAATAATTAGTACAGGGCGGCCAAACAATAAGCTTTAAAATAAAATTGAGATAACCCTCAAAACTATTTTTTCCAAATGGAAACCCTAAAATTTTATAGATTTAAAAAACTTTTTTATTACTTATGGTGAATGTAATAAAGTTTATCAAGAACAATTTATTTCCGATAAATCGATCGCTACCATTAATTTTTAGAACACCCTGTATACTAATATCCACATATCAGTGAAGTAACTATCACTTCCATATTACATTATGTTTATAGGTAAAGCCAGCAGTAAATAATGCTAAAATATAATATACCTATAAATATAGAACATCCAAAAACGCAAAGAGTCCATTCTATTTTTCTGATATCATCAGCCATATTATTCTAAGGCGCTTTTGATACAGCACTTCCAAAGACTAGGTCATGGATTTTGTTTGTGCCAACGTATAACTGTAAAAACCTTAGATTATATAGGTAAAACAGATGCAGCAAGTCAACATTGCTTAGCGCACATAGCTTAAGGGTCGCTTTATCAGTGCAAAGTTAAAGGTGTTGGTTACGTAGCAAACTGTATCTTACTGAGAAGTGCCTATCTCTTCAGAGTACCTCCGGTGCACGCAAATTATGAAACACGAGCTCCCATCTTCAAAGCATGTAATTTCTGTAATACTTATTCTATCTATACTAGCATTAATTACTTCAATGAGAATCCCAACAGATTTAAGCGTGATTTGAGGAATGTTCTGAGGGAAATGATTCAATAGATTCCATGTACTTGCTCAGTGAAATATATCCATACGATCCTATATGTTTGTATTGCATTTTTGCTACTGTCACCTTCAGTTTATTACTTTTGTAAATTTATTATTATTATTTGTATTTACTATATAATGTTATATTCATAGCAGTTTGTCTTGTAATTGGGTTGTCACCTGTTAGACAATAAAGAGTTATTATTATTATTATTATTACTGCTAAAGTGACGATTAAAGCAAATTGCGTTTAACCGCTTAGTTTGTAACCGGCAGTTACGCAGCCGCAAGTGCATGCTTGGAAACAAGGTTTAATTATATTACATGTTCACAATGTAGCCAAAGCTGTTAATAATAAATGTGTATTTCGAAAAATTTAGTATCTATTGCTGTTCATTATTTTTGTTGTAAAATATGTTAAATTGAATATATTAAAAGAAAAGATTGTGTTAAATACGTGCATTAAAATTTCACAAATGAACTGATGGTTATTTCGCGTAACTGACACCTAGAAGACATTGATTTGAATGCTAGTCATTAGTTAACCAACAGCTAAACTACATAACCGTGCACTGATAAACCGACCCTAAAACATGAATGAAATACAATTGTTGTGGTACGGGCAAAGCGAGTAACCATGTTCACTAACTTCGTTTCATAGACGTGTCCATTAATTTAGAGAAAATATCATTAACCATTGTATGATTAAAATCTTTGGTGTAGGTGTAGAGTATGGGATAGTTGAAAAAAACAACAAATATCAAGATATGAAGTAGATTTCTTGGGATTATGGTGTGCTGGGTATAAAACGACAATTGATCAAATTTTATTCAAATCGCCACTATAAAGAAGTACCTATCTTTAATTTTGAAGTTAGAGGAATTCAAACTTATTTTAATAATCTGTTCTGTTCGTTAATTTAACGTATGCTATTTGAAAAATGTATCCTATAACTTCGTGTCAATAAAGCAGACACCAAGCACACTTCTGCCTGAATAACTTGACATATCATTTTCAAAATTCAACATTCATAGTAGTTTGAAAATTTTTAACATCTGAATAATGTGTGGAGAAGACTGGCGGTTTCGTAGAATAATTTTTATGCTAGTTCTTTTTACTGTTTTCATTAAAACTTCATAGAGCCTAATAATAAAATCAATAATCTGTATTTTTTGATTCTTTAAAAAGTAGTTCATTACACAGACCCTGTATAATACCATTTTGAGTAAAATTTGGTAAGTTGTCGTGAATCCTAAAATACAGTTTGTAAATTCAAAAATTTTTGATGCATTTGTCCTATTCTGCCACCTATCCTGGGACACGCTGTATAGTACCTAGTTCTTCCGGAATATATTTAAACTATTCACTGCTTATAGAAAAATTTTTACCTTGGTGATGTATTGTATTTTTTTCTAATATAAGAATGTGCATGCGCGGTCTAGCTTGGGCTTATTTTTTATCAAACATATTTTTTTGGGGTATTACAGAAGCGTACCAAAAAAGTGCGTCCAATTTTGGTTAAAAAAGAAAAGTCGCCTATTAGAATTGCACCTATTGTTGATGGCATTACTGAAGTACCTCCCGCTAATAAATTCGAAGAGATACATCCCAAAGATGAATTTGAGCTTCTAAAATATAACGTAAGTGTTCTTTTTGTGGTAGAGTAGCTTTTACATGAGCTTTTTTAGTAGCATGTTTGGTTAGTTTAATAAATTGGGAACGCTTTATAGATGTTGATTTTTTTATATCTTTATATTTAGCTACACATTAATTTGAGGATCAATAGAATTTGAGGACCAATACAAATAATGCTGCAACAATTATGTCTATATTTTTATGTGAGGTATTCAACGAAATGAGGAGCAGGGTTGTGATGGTTAAAATCGTGATTAATTTAAAAAAGAGTTTTAAAATTTTAACACTTAAAACGTGTTTGTTCAAAAAAATAAATAAACCCCAGACGCATTTTTATATGGTGTTATTTAATATTTTATTATAATAATCGAAAAGAACAGCTGGTTAATACTACAAAAATAAACATAAACAAAAATAAAACTTAAAAAAAATATTTTTAATACAAAAAAGTACGAACGAAATTTTGAATTTTTTATTTTATTTATTTGCAACAACTTACCCAGGTCATATGACCCAGTTATAAAGTGTGCTTACAAGAATAATATTAATAACAACATACAATATTACCAACAAAAAAAACAAAGAACAAAACCTAAAACGAAATATATATGAAAAAACAAGAAAAAAAAATATCGAAAAAATACACTTTCTAATAATCGAATTATCCTAAAATTAATTGAGAAATTTTCACGTTAATACAAGTTTGAGTGACAAAGCCACAAACTTGCAGAAACTATGCGAACAAAATGTTCATGTTAAAACTTTACCAGTTTTGCTTCGTATCGTATTTGTACTGGTACTATTCCTGCCTAAAAATATTTATTTACTTAACAAAACAAAATATAAGCAGTTAAAAATATTTGAAAAAAATATCATCGATTTTGGTTTTTTTAAATCGTGTTATTTATCAACTCTGGGATGAAGGTGCGATGAAATTAAAGTGCGTCAAAAGGGACCATCCTCCTTGTAGAACTACTCGTCATTATACTACCTTCTGACTGATGTTTTTATGTTTTTAAGCTAGTAAGAATCAAGTTGATTCCTCTGTAAGGGGGAAACTGTTGGGTTATAGCTTTTATTTATTTAGTTATTTATAATACACCACATACTGGCCAAGCATTTTTTGTCAAATAAATTGTTGTTTTATGATAAATAATTGGTGCGAAAAATGTTTAAAAATATATTTGATATGATGGCGTTGGAGAATTTCATAAAATGACCATATATTATGGTAATATAATAACCACGTTCTTAGTTACTATTTTGTTTGTTTCTTTACCGTATAATTTCACAATGGATACATATCCTATATTCACAACAGATTTACGATTAAGTAAAAAATAGTGACACATTCACTAGTCTGTAAACTGCAAACGTTTTTGTCAGGTTTAACAATGCAAATCAAACCATGTTGCATATTTCAATTTCTTAAGTCATTTCAAAATGTATGAATTTATAATGATATAAACCAATTTCATCCTGACAAAATACTATCCATATTAACAGGCTAAACTGAAAAGTATTCGACTCTGTCCTGCATTCCCATACAAAACTAATGTTCTATCCGAATTTGAAATGACGCACTACACTAAATTGTTACTTTAGAGTAAATTGTGTTCAGCCTACTTAACCAAAATTTTGGTTACTAAGTTACTAAGCTAAACAGACAGTGGCATCTGACATTGAACTGAAACTCGCCCTTAATAAAGTCCTTTATTATTATTAAGTAGATTATCATGAAAGCGTATTTCATCGCTACTGACGAGAATTGCTGCGGTGCAAGTACACTAAAAATTGAAGTATTTTTGTGAACTACCGCATGCACTTAAATTCTATGCAATTGTCATTTTTCAATCAGGTCAACTTAGAAAAATACAGACTCACAAGAAATATTTAAAAACAAAATTAAGCATTCATAATTTTGAAAAACTTTTAATTGAAGAATGCTTTCACAGTTATTATAATTAGGTAACTAAATTTAACCTAAATACAAAATAGTTACTTAAGTGGTTTCTTGTTACCTTAATTGTTAATATGATACAGTTTTTTGCTTGAAACACGAGACTGTTCCATGTACGAACACTTCGCACCAATTGTGAATCAAAACCGCCATTACATAGAGCATATCGGGTGTCCAATACGCAATCAGCAATGAGGTCAGCATCTGAAAACATTTAAGGTCCAGTTGTCTCACTTTCTCCGTCTATTGTGTGTGTATTTATTTTATTTTTGTACTTGTTTTTTTTTTAAACTCTTTTGTAAATTAATTTGATTTTTAAAGCTTTTGTACTGTATTAATATTATTGGTAGCATAATATTGTACGATACATGCCTATGATTTATATTGCAATACATTGTAGCATTTGTCTTGTAATTGGGCGTGGAAACTGTTAGACAATAAATCATTTATTTATTTAAACTGCAAAAAGTAATTAAATACTAAATAGTTTTTAATATTTAAATACTTTGGCTTTCGATATTTTAATTAAACTATTTGAAAGTGTTTTGTGTTCACCTATTTTATCTAAAACTGAGTAACCCATGACCGAATTGCGTTAGCAGTAGGAGTTGTTGTCAGGCATAATATTCAGCGTCGGCGAAAAGCTTTGTGTTATATCGAATTGTGCTTATCTTGAGCCTTTCCTCAAACAATATAAACATTTGTCATTCTGTCTTGTAAGTGGGTTTTAAGTTTGAGATGTTAATATTTATTGGTTTCTTTTGGTATATGAAATTTGTAGGCTAAATATTTGATGTTTTCATGCATTTTTTCGACATTTGTAGGATTAGCCCAAGTTATTTATTTGTTTGTATATTTGACAAATAATATTCATTATAGAATTTATAACATATTTCCAATAACATACATACGTATAAATGTTAGTGATTTTATTTTTAATTGTCCCAATTTTAACAGAAACATGATAGTTCCAAGCCAGAGCACGTTGCCAAGCAGGAACACAAATCTACAGAAGAACATTCATCTAAAGATGAGTCACCAACTAAACAAGATCCATCACCGCCTGTTAAGTTATCTAAGAAAAATAAAAATCATCCATTATCACAGCAAAAGCCAGAAGAATCAAAAAATATTGAAGCTGAAGTAACTGAAAAAGAAAAGAAGAATGAAGATAAGTCTGTTGAAAATGTAATTGTTCCAAAGCCACAAGCGATAATAGGTAATCATGGAAAAGAGAAGAAGAAAAAGAAAAATGACAATGCTGCTGGGTTTTCTCCAAGTAAGTACTAACAGTTTTTTTTAATTAAATTACTACACCCTGTGTAAATAATCCGCAGATAACAGGTTAATCCGTTAACCAACTTAAAATGGAAATAGAAAATATAATACAACAATATTTTAACGGCCTCCGAAACATGATTTTCAAGTTATTATTTTACCTCACCTTTGGGTAGGAAATCTGTCGAATTTTTTCCACAATAATAAGTTCGTTATCACATTAGCGGACATATGTAAAATGGCGGTAACAAATATGGAAATCTTTGGAGTATTTAAATTAACCTAGATATCTCTTTGTATTATCTGAAAAAAATGTTGCCCACGAGGCACGAATAGCTCTCCATATTTAAGTGTAAAAGTAATAATTTTATGACCTTTTTGTCATTTATCTAAGTTTAATAAATTTTTGTTTTGTTTTAGACATCAGCTATTTTTTTTTCAGTATCGGGTTTTGTGCCTTTTTCTTCTCTTTGGAGGCACTATTTATACGCAGATATTTTATATTTCAGATCTAGGCCAAGTTCTTGAACGCAAATGAATTGATTTTTTTAGTTTTATTATAAAATTTATTTTGCCCCCTTTTCTACTATTTACGAACGCCTATGTAAACAAAATTGTTATGCTGCATGTTGTAGGTTATCTGTTAAGTGGTTTTTGAGTTATCACGGATACAAATTTTTTCTGACCCTTTTATAGAATTTTCACGGACGCCTATGGAACATTAATTTTTGTCGTGTATTTTTAACACCAATTCAACTAGTTAAATATAAAATTTTTTACATTTTAATTTTTTTTTTACCCCCTTTTTTTACTATTTTCGAACGCCTATGTAACTAAAAATTTTATGCTGCATTTTTTAGGTTATCTTCTATCAAAGCTATATATATAATTAACCAATTTTTCTGGTGTATTTGGAAAACATTTTTTTTCAGTTTTTGACCCTTTTTTAAGACTATTTTCGAACGCCTGTGTGAACTAATTATTTTATGTAACATTTTTTAGGTTATATTCTATCACAACTATAAAAAATTATTCAATATTTCGGATAAGTTTAAGAACTATGATTTTTTAAATTTTTGAACCCTCTTTTAAACCCCTTGCCTACGCTCAATGTTAATCACCACCTATAAATATCCTGTAGTATTTTCGTACCAAATGTGGTTAAAATCCGTTAAGTGGTTTTTGAGTTATCACGGATACAAATTCTGACCCTTTTATAGAATTTTCACGGACGCCTATGGAACATTAATTTTTGTCGTGTATTTTTAACACCAATTCAACTAGTTAAATATAAAATTTTTTACATTTTAATTTTTTTTTATTTTACCCCTTTTTTTTACTATTTACGAACGCCTATGTAACTAAAAATTTTATGCTGCATATTTTAGATTATCTTCTATCAAAGCTGTATATAATTAGCCAATTTTTCTGGTGTATTTGAAAAACATTTTTTTTTCGTTTTTGACCCTTTTTTAAGACTATTTTCGAACGCCTGTGTGAACTAATTCTTTTATGTAACATTTTTTAGGTTATATTCTATCAGAACTATAAAAAATTATTCCATATTTCGAATAAGTTTAGGAAATATGTATTTTTTATATTTTGACCCCTTTTCCACTATTTACGAACGCCTATGAAAGTAAGTTATTTATGACACATTGTATAGGTTATATTCTATTAAAGCTATAAATAATTAGTTAATATTTCTGCTATGTTTAAGAAGTACGTTTTTTTTAAATATTTTTTACCCCATTTTACACTATTTTCGAACGCCAATGTGGTCTAAAATTTTATGTTAAATATTTTTTTAATTTTTGAACCCTATTTTAAACCTCTTGCCTACGCTCAATGTTTCCCAAAATCTAATCAGCTCCTTGCCATGTCCAATAGTATTTTTGTACCAAATTTGGTTAAAATCTGTTAAGCGGTTTTTGCGTTTTCGTGCATACAGACAGACAGACAGACAGACAGATATTTTTTTAAAACTACTTATTTATGTATAAAATGACCAAAAACAAGTATTTCCGGTGAAATTAAAAAAAATTTTTTTTTCATGAAACTAATAGTCTCCATATATATGATATGGAGAGCTAAAAATGATTATATTTTCAACAGCAAAGTCCAATTTCCAATGGTGCGGTGCTGCAGAACATAAAATTCATGCCAATAAAGACGAATTTTAGTTATACTATGAAAACCCTTTTATTCCTCAATAATGTTAAAAATTAATAATAAAAAAAAACTAAAATATCAAAAAAGATAAATAAAATATTTTTGAACATAACTCGCCCATCCGTATCAAGAGCACTACACACTCAGCCGTGGGTAGTGGTTAACATGTAATATTCAAGCTCCTATATTTTCAATCTTCTATAGTTTTTACTCATACCAGTCCAAATTGGTGTTCTTTTTATGAAATGATATAAGATATCTTAGGTTATAGTATTTACTAAACTGGCGAAAATGGGTGTTTCCTCTATAAAACTTTTTATTACCTATCAACCACATAAGTTTCAAATATTTTTATGAGGAAACTTCGAAGGCAAAAAAAATCTGAAGTTCTTTTGTTTCCCAGTTAGTGCGTGGCCCCAAAAATGCACCGACTGCCATTTGAAAATTTCATATAAGTATAGTGGGACAAACAACAATAATTTGCGAATTGTCCGAAGAATACTTATACAATATTTTTCAATCTAAATTTTGTTGTCAAAAGCGGTTTTATATTAAGTAAGTTCAAATTTAGCTGTAGCTACGGGAAAAGTGGATCAAAGATATCTGAGAATTGACTAAAAATCACTTATATCAAGTTTCAAGTTTTTATCAAAGCATCAACTATGAACCTGTAGCAAAATAAAAATAATTGAGCGACCTTCGTTTCAGGCAAATGTAGATATTGATTGTAAAACATAGACACCGTTAAAATATTTGCTTTAATTTTATTGCATAATACCCAATTATCAAATTCATTAAATATTGAGCTAAACCGATATCGTTTTTCCTGTAAATATATGTTGAATACATTTTAATACTCCGTATATTACCTAAATGGTAATTACATTTTCAATAATATATCCTGTTTTTGTTTCAAGCTAAGACGGATAAGAAGAAAGGTAGTAAATTATGTGCACTAACAGTTATTTACATTTTTAATATAATATTGTATCATTTCTCGAGTTAACATCGTTACAGGGATAATAAAATAATTAATTTTTTTCGGTTATTGAGGTATTGTTTATGGTTATAGATATTCTATACAAAATGATAAAATATAGGATTAGTTTATTTTCCAAGGTTTTTATTATATTAAATATTATCCAAATATATCACGACTACATCTTAATTTCATTAATACAAAAATATATTTTCTGAACCAAGAAATTTAATTGCTTGATACATACATAAATTTAACTGTTTTGTTTTATCCTGCAGCGGCTGAAAGGGATCAACTTATAAATTCGGTGCGTAAAGCTGAACTGTCTCGTACTGAAGTTCAAATGCTTATTGATCTATTACTCAACAAGCAGCTGGAAGCTCCGGCCGTTATTGATGAATGGAGTGAAGTAAGTATTTTGTACACCATTA
The DNA here is from genome assembly GCA_911728435.2 of Apoderus coryli. NCBI lineage: Eukaryota > Metazoa > Arthropoda > Insecta > Coleoptera > Attelabidae > Apoderus > Apoderus coryli. The sequence continues at coordinate 26,505,808 of OU452199.1, read as the reverse complement.
ACTTGTTTTTCTCAAGATATACATTTTGATAATTGTTGACGTATCTCAAAAGTAGTGAAACTTCTAACTGCTACTCATTAGAAACTAAAGTTAAATAAAAATAAATAAATTTTAACAAGAAAAGCTAATAACTGTAGTATTCCTTATTACGACTTATAAAGGAAATATGACATTTAGGCAATTTATTATAATCAATTTTATTGTGACATTTAATAAGATTAAAGTATTTAGGGTAAATCAGATCCACTTCAAAAGTTAAAGAAGCAACTAGCCGAGAAAGAAAAACTGCTAGAAGAAAGTCAAGAAGCTCTGCTAGGTGTACAGAAAAAACTAAAGGAGGTACGTGGGGAACAAGTTGCGGAAAAAGCTCAACTACAACAGAAAGTCAGAGGTTTTGAAGAGCTTTTACAGGTGAGATATGAATAAATTAAATGTCATCATGTAATAATAATAATTAAGGCCTTTATTTTCGGTTGGGCAGGTTTTAGTGCGGCTATAATTAAACTAAAACCGTCTGTTTAGCTAACCCGATGTAGAAAGCATACAATATAATAATTTAAAAAAATTTAAAATTTTAAAACATACAATAGAAATACACTCATACAATGACTAATGCTAATTCAGCAGTCTTAAAATCAAAGGAATATATTGAATTTAATTTTAACGTCTTTTCATTAATAAATTCTAAAACGCTATGGATACAAACTGAGGTATTAACTCTATTAATCCTGGTGATTAGCACAATTTTTCTAATGATAATGAAAAAAGGAATCTTCACATACAAGCTAATTACGCATAATATAACGGATGACAATTAAAATAACATTCTACATGACATTACAAAGCAATATGGTACAATACATAACTCATCAATCATAGATTATCAAAGAGGTGTATTATTGAACCCAAAAAGGTACTCTCGGGACAAAGAAATCAAGCATGTCCCCACTATCATTGACAAGACGAACCGTGTGCACCAAAAACGAATTGCAACCATAATTTGTTCTGGACTTTGTCTGATGAAAGACATGCCTCGCACTCGTTGAACGATATGGAACATAAATTCCAACCCTCTTCAAAAGATCAGGACAATTCAACCTTCCTTTGATAAGATCGCAGAATAAAATCAAATCATGTCTATGGCGTCGAGCATCCAGCTTGTCAATGCAAGATAAGACTCTAAGTCAGCATATAGTTGGAAACGATAATCAAACACAAAGTCTATATACAGTTATATAAAGCTATCTGCGAAATTAGTGCTGCATATCTTTGGAGACCAGACAGCTGAGGCATACTCAAGGCACGGCCTAACCAAACTTGCGTAAAGGAGCTTCAGAGAATTAACATCCCTGAGCTCCCATGAACAGCGTTTAATGAATCCAATAACCTTCAGAGACCTTGAGACAATTGATGTTATGTTATGTGGAACAAAGGTCATACTATTATCAAGCGTGACTCCGAGATCCTTCACCGTAGTAACTAATTTAAGTGATGTTTGACTAAGTGAGTAATCGAATAGAGTAGCCTGTCTTGATCTCGAAAAGGACATAACGCAACATTTATCAACATTCGGATGGATATCATTCCGAATACACCGCTCCTGTAGAGCTCCGAGGTCACACTGCTTTGTTGACCTTCGCAAATAGTTTAACGTCAACGGCGAACAGCTGAAAATCACTCGAAGCAAAGCACCCGGCGATGGAATTAACGAAGACATTGTTGAAAAACAACGGCTCCCTGGGGGACTCCAGATTATACTCTCATCCCAGCAGACACAAAGCCCTTGACCTTAACGTATTGAGTTCTATTACTAAGGCAATCGTCCGCCGATGCCAACCTCGGTCATCAGTAGGATCTTATGATTAACACGATCGAATGCTTTGAGAAAATCTGTATATATGTTAATGATGACTTAGAAATCTTAAATAGAATTTCATTAAAACATGGTTTGGTACTTAACCCGAGTAAATGCGTCTCAATGTTGTTCGGAAGGCCAGTTGATGTTCGGAGATTGAGTGATAGCGTTATGGTCAAAATTGAAGGCACGGTATTGCCGCTTAAGTCTGAGGCGAGGAATTTGGGCTTGATTATGGATAGTCGCTTGAGGTTCGATGGGCATGTGTCGGAGTGCATAAAGAAAGCTGTGGGGAATCTAAAGTTGTTGTACAATTCACGGCACATCCTTAACATTAAGCTTAAAACCATATTATGTGATTCCATTGTACTGTCGAATTTCAATCACTGCGACACTGTCTATGGTCCGTGCCTTACAGCTCGTACAGCACATCGTATACAAAAGATACAGAAGTATTGCTTACGTTTTATTTATGGCATTAGAAAAGGACGGCCAGTTTCACACAAACTAAAAAGTGCAGACTGGCTGGATATGAAAACTAGACGCTATGTGCATCGAGCTGCATTATACCACAAGATTATTACACTTAAACAGCCTGCATATCTTTACAGAAGAATTTCGTTTCGCACAGATGTCCACAACTTGAATTTGCGTTTTAGAGGCAGCTTAACGCCGTTCATCGAACTGGTATATTTGAGTGAAGCTTTACATTTGATATAGCAAAGTTATATAATGCCCTCTCCCCTCAATGCAAAGGTAGTTCAATTTCTGCATTCTCGAGGCACCTTAAGCGTAGTCTCACTTAATTAGTATATAAATGTTTGTTTTGTATAATTTGCGTATGAAATTTTTGTAATTAGAGAGCTATGTGTGTTGTCTTTTTGTGTATAAGGTTGAGTGTTCAAAACAGCTTGCAGACCAAGTTTGCCAGTTGCACTTCTGCCTTTTCGGGAGTGACTGTATGTTGTTTATATATACTGAGTATTGTATGAGCGATGTATGTTACTTACTGAATAAAGATTATTATTATTATTATATTATTATTATTATTATATATTGAATGCATCGAATCATTCTCTAGATTGTCAAGAACAAAGTTGGTGTATTTTAGCAGGTTTAGCTCGGTTGACTTTCGTGGCAAAAAACCATATTGCTTATCAATGATAGTGCTCAGGAGAGTTTGAAGATAAGTTATTATAACTTTCTCGATGATCTTAGGAATAATGCCGGTAATACTGATAGGTCTATAATTCTTAATATTATGCTTATCTCCACGTTTGTATAAGGGTAATAAAGCTAGACTTCCAGATATCTGGAAAACAACCTGTGCTCAAAGAATTGTTAAAAATAGCATGCAAAAGTTTTGCCTAAACAAAACTGCAGTGCTTCAGTAATCTCGGAGGTAAACCATCTGGCCCTGGGCCATTATTCGAGTCGAGAGTAGAATGTTGTTCGTAAATTTCTGATATTGAAATTCTTATGCAGTTATAGTTAATATCATTAACACTAAGACGCCCAGCAACATTTACGTTATTAGCTGTATAAACCGAAGAGAAATGCTTAGCAAAAAGATCAGCATCGGACTGTCCGATATACGCAGTTCGTATTAACAATCGTAGGGCGATAAGAAGTGCAATTTGAAACATTTAAATGTATTATTTTAATTAATATTTTATATTACCGATGAATCAAGAAACTAAGTATTGAATAGGATAATTTGACTAATTTTTTTCGTGCGTTTTTTTTGTCGGGAAATATATTTTTCGACATTGCGATTAACATGGTAACATTTTCGTTCTATTAAATGTCGTAGTTTCAATATTTCTCAATAAATCTTTGTATTTATAGAGCAAACAATTGGAACTCCAAAACGCTAATAGCAGACTTCAATTAAACTCACAAACACTACAACAGCTACAAACACAAATGAACGAGGAAATTATGAAAAATCATAAACTTGTTGAAGATAACAACGCCTTGCAAATGCAAAGGCAACAACTGGAGGCATATACAAGAAGTGTTCAAGAAGTAAGTAAATTTTAAAAATAGGTTGATGTTGCTTTACAATTAATTATGTTTTAACTATTTGTTCTTTGCAAATGATGCGTTTTTAAGAAACAAATTTGTGTGTGGAATATTTTATTGCCTTAAATATTTAAGAATCGTCCTTTGGAATTTAGTATCTGCAGCGGACATTTATTGCATATTTCTCTAGTACGTCCATGACAAACTCTACGTCATACAATTTTTCCCATGTAAAACCCAGCCTCAAGCTACTTTTAAAATTTAAACTCCATCAAGATGAAAAATGCCTGTCTTTCTTTTTAATGATTTACCTCAAGTATCATTTTGGCTGCGTTTATTTATTAATTATTAAATTAGTCATAATTAACTTTCGCATAATGTGCCTCGTATGTATGACAGAATACCAGCGGATTCAAAAATGCTGGGAGCAACACAGTTTAAGATTTTTTTGAAGCTGAATTTGTAATGCCTTATATGAATGTTTTACTATTATACAAGGTGTTTCTAAAATTCAAAATTTGTGAGCGAATTAGGGACGTCTAATCATGAAAAAATCCTAAATTGTAATTTTTCGAAAAGTCCTTATTTATAAAGATGCCTGCATGAGGACGACTTATTTGAAATATTTTCGAAACGAGTAAATATGAATTAATCAATTGTAGCATATTTATTCACCCTTGCCTTAATTATAACCTAACTTTTTTTTCTTGTGACTTTTATTCCATTTGTGTCAAAAATGTGATAAAATAAAGTTTTCTACATAAAAAGGCATACTTGGTTTTTCTTGAAAAAGTTAAAGGTTTTCGAGAAACTCGAATTTGAAAATTTCAGTATATGCAGTATCCATCTCTATTCTGATATTGAAATACAGTATGCCAACGAAAAGTTTTTCAAAACTTTATTAATGCTGTGTAGGTACTAAAGACCAGTTTTGTCCTAAAATTTTCAAACTCGAATTTCTCGAAAAGCTTTAAGTTTTTCGAGAAAAAACAAGTATGCATTTTTTATGTAGAAAACTTTCTTTATCACATTTTTTGACACAAATAGAATAAAAGTCATCAGGAAAAAAAGTTAGGTTATAATTAAGGCCAGGGTCCCCCATGTTTACCCGGCTATGGTCATCCTTTTTTATTCAATTTCATGTCAGTTTACGACATTTAACTAGGTGAATAAATATGCTACATTTGATTAATTCATCTTTACTCGTTTCGAAAATATTTTAAAAAAATCGTCCTCAGGCAGTCATCTTTAACACCCTGTATCTTTGTAAATAAGGACTTTTCGAAAAATTACAATTTAGGTTTTTTTCATGATTAGATGTCCCCAATTCGCTCACAAATTTAGACCACCTATTTTGTTTGGCTTGGATATCTTCTTTTGTACTCTTTTATATTCTCTCTCTTGTTTTTTTCTTTTTATACTTGTTTACATTTTTCTTTCTGTGTGGATATTATAATAAGTATACATCAAGTCTATTATGTTTTGTAAGCAGTATAAGATAGGTTAAGTGAGGAGACTTGAATCTCAAGTGCGCCGTTTATAACCTTGTTTAGGATAAAGTCAAATTATTATTATTTATTATATTCCAGGGTGAGGGCCTACTTTTGAAGTTAGGTAGTGAAAACGACGAACTAAATAGACAAAATCACCTTCTTGGACAAGAAATTCAAAGGATCTCACAGGACATGGCAGACAAAGAACAACAACATTTTAGAGTGCAAACACAGTTAGAAGTAAATATTCCCTTAAAAGTTATTCCATTTTTGAACCACGGAAGTAAGCGCCTACTTTGTTATAATGAAATAATCCCGCATATATTAATATTTTAGTTTCGTTGTTTTCAGACTTCCACTAGAAAATTCATTGGTTTGTAAAAGAAATAATATATCTGAATTTAAAGGTCAACCACGTAAATATTGACGAAACTCATTTTTACCATTGGACAGACAAAAAATGTATTTTGTATACATTTTTCGTTATAGTCAAATGGTAAATAGTCAGGGTTCTATTGCTTAAAATCGTTGTAAAAAAGGGGTTACAAATTTTTTGTTTTATATCTTGATATTTTAGCATGATAAATAATTATTAATACTGTAAATTAGGGAAGATACTGATGGCTAAAAAACATTGACCCCCGTTTCCCCCTCTAAGAGTGATACATTATCAATGGTTTTTCAATAACAGACCTTGTGTTCGGCGTGACAAAAACATTATTAAAGATCGGGGCAGCTGCAAGATCCACTACTCGTTATAGTGAATCGTCGTGTTTTTATGCACTGAGCCGAGTTTTATCTTTTACAAATCGGGCGACAGTCTCATCGGTTTCACCGCTTACTGTCTGAACTAATAATAATAATAATAAAGTATTGGAGAAATCGTATATTTTAGCTCAAGTTTAAATCCAGAAATATATATATTTCTAACATATTAGGGGGCCGTATGAGTTTCTCCGAAAGGTTCTCCATATATAAAAGTTTTGTTAAGTCCCAAACGACAAAATTTTGATTCAAACGAAAAACTATTAAGTTAAGTTACAGAACATGCTTGCCAAAGTGTCGTCAGAATGTCATTAAGTATTAAAAAAATTATATTCCATTTAAAAAATAAAAAGTATACGCTTATTTCCAGTGTCACCGGAACAAAAAAATATTACTCTTGCGTAACGAGTATGAAAATTTCGTGTATATTGTATTATGTTCTTCACAGGAAACCCTTCATGACTTACAGCGCCAATTGGAAGTGTCACTAAAACAGGAAAACGATAGAAATATTGAAGTAAATCAAATACATGCGGAAAGAGATCGATTAGAGATAACTGTTCAACAAATGCAGTCAGAATTACAGTTGTTGCAAAATGAGAAAGTTGAAAACTTAAAAATGATTGCTCAAGTAAGTATACGCCTGTAATTTGTCACAGGATGAAATTTTAGATTTATATATTTGAAATAAATCTACAAGGCAAACTAGGAGGCTTTGATATAAACATTGCATTGTTTTTCAGTTAAATTCAGATATTAAACGTTTGGAACAAGAGAAATCAGTCCATCAAAATGGCTTAGCGGAAGAAACAAAAGCAAAAGAAGTAAAATTCCTGAATCTGTCGAATGAATTGTCATCTGCTAAAAGTGAATTGCATTCAGTAAACAAGAATTTCTTGGAAGCTGAGAAGACTTATAAAACTGAAATAGAATCTACAAATAGTAAAGTAAATGCGTTACTAAATGAGCTGGAACAACAAAAAGAAAAAAATAATGTGAGTTATCTATTGTGACTGATTGATGTTTGTTTTTAATAATTATTGAGCTTTTGATTTTTATTTTTATTGTTCGCATGTTTTGTTTAATGTCGACATAGGAGTTACGCGAAAAGAACTGGAAAGTGGTTGAGGCATTAAATGCTGCCGAGAGTAAACTTAAACAAGGAAGCCAATCAACTATTAATGTAGATGTAAGTGTTCATTCATTTCATTTCGTATATTGAATTCAAGTAAATCTTTTGCCACTCGTAATTTCAGAATTCACTATTTAGATTGCTTGATTTTCTTATTTAATTTTTTTTTAGAAACTAACATCAGACTTAAAGGCTCAAGAGAAAAATAGTCAGAGGGAATTCCTTCAACGTTTATTCCCTGAAATTAAAGATCTTAAAAATGTTACTAATAATGATTGGCAAACAGAATATTTGCGACTCATAAACGACTATATTAGTGCACTTCAAGTGCAACAGAAAGAATCATCAGTACCATTAAATACAGAAAAAGGTCAAGATGTTGGCAAGCTTCAAGCTCAAATTCTACATTACAAAAATGTTATAGATGACACGGTAAGAACTATTTTTAATAATAAGTTGCCTTTTGAATGATGCGTGATTTTGTTTGTGTTCTGATTTTGTGCATAGGAAGGCATGCTAAATAACCTTCAGTTACACATAGAACGTGAAGAAAGAAACTGGAGGACCCTGTTGGCTGCGAAAGACACTGAACTTGTAACTTTGAGGGAGAATCAGTTAGTGCAGGTATTAACATTTTCTTATTTAGTATTATGCGTTACTTACTACAAAGAACACAAAGAATTATTGTGAAGATAGTGTTGATTATTTTGCTACAATTCTTTATACAGGGTGTCCGTAAAGTAAGCGAAACACGTCACAGTTTGGTTTATGTTTAGCAATTTTGTAGCCTACTTATTTGATTCGAAATCTACCGCAAGCCGGCGCCACCCTTTAAGTCATGTTTGTTGCAAATTGCAACTCTTATTTCTAGGGCTCTTTAGAGTGGCTGCTGTCTTCTTGGGTACAATGATGTACCACATAAGAAAATTTTTGAGGAATGGCGAAGTCAATTTTAGTATTCTGACCTACGTTACTTGCTATAACTGCTATTATTGTACTAAACAAATATGCGTCTGGCCCGTTCGACCTTAAATCGGACTATACCTTGTTATGGTTCAGCCATAGCGAGATCGCCCCATTTGAACCCCATAGACTTTTTTCTATGGGGACATAAAATAAGAAAATTTTATTTTATGTCTCCTTATCCATTTTTGGATGTGTTGCTTTGTAATTAATGAAATAAGGAAAATACCTAATTAATTATGTTTTTGAGACTATCTAGAGCAGTTGCTCAAAGTGGCAATAGCCTAACCTTCCCATAATCAAGCGTTGCGTGGCATTTTGAATGCGGTGCCTTAATTCATCTAAATGCTGTCTATTTAGGTAAACACGGTAGGTCAATATACTAAAATTGACGGCGTTAAGCTGCCATTTTTCAAAAAGTTTCTGTGGCATATCATTGTACTCAGGAAGACAGCAGCATTTCAAAAGTGCCCTAAAAATAGAGGTTGCAATTTGAAACAACCATGATTTAGATCGTGATGCAATGCGGTAGATTTCGAATCAAATACGTATACTACAAAATTCCTAAACATAAATCAAAACTAACGTGTCTCGGATTTTCTTTTTCTTTTAAAATGTACCATTTTGAAAATAATCGTCCGTTCCGTTACTTTACGGACACCCTGTATACTTTACCAAATTAAATTCTCTCAGCATGTTAGTTTTTATTTCTCGGTTATTACTTATATTAAATTTTATGGGAAAAATGTTAAATTTAGTCTTAATACTTTTTGGTCCATCGGGTGCATCTTGCTTATTCACTACGATTTCGTATTTATCAGGTGTTTAATAAAACATCGATTAATTTAATGAGTGAATTTTTAATCCTAATAATAATTTTGGTTTCTTTAGTGCTTGTGTACTACAAAATAGACAGATAATAAAAATCGTAAAATTCAGTTGAAAGCAAAATGCATGCACAAAGAAACATGTTTTCTACAGCTTTGTTCGTAGATTCAAATGTCGAAACTGAAGCAAATTTTGATCAAAGGACCGTTATATAGTTTGTCAATGTCAGATCATTTTTTTGCGAAAACATATTTGTCTTGCTTCAGTATTTACCGTATTTTTTTAAATACATTTTATTGGGCTTTGAAGTTTTTCTGTAATATATAATATGCCAAATTTCATTTTATAATAGGACATTGTGTTATATTTTAGCTCCGTTTTTTTAGGTTGCAATAACTATTAGATACTAATTATAGTTTGTAGCTGTTCGTGAACTTTTGCTTATAAAAAATATATAGTACAACAAATGTATGGTGCGACATCTAGTGTTTGGATGTCGCACCATAGATTTTTAGCAAATATTTTGTACAAACGTATATCCATGTGCGGATATACCACAGCAAATCAAGAGTCTGGCTGTCACACACTGACCGATCATAAGTAATGTGTTGTGAATCGACGAAATGGCCGTCTGATGAAAGTACAGTGTTTGATAGACAAACTCTGTACGAATATAACTTCAATTCAAAAACCAGGTGTTAAGATTTTAATGAAAATATATTTTTTATAACTGTATGTTTGTGTGTGTGCCCGTATTTGCTATAAGTAAAAAACGCATTAAGGTATTTGGATGATTTTCTCGTAGAAAAATTAGGTTTTACAAATACTCTGTCCCTATTGTTTTGATGTCCATCGTCATACTCGAAGAATTTTTTTAATGGTTGAAATGTTAATTTCTGATCATATATTTACAGTTTTAATCATACTATCCATTATCGATGAGTAGAACTTTTGACGTAGAGTAATATTGAAAAACACGTTTTACCACTTCACCAAAATATATTTTTTTTAAGATCGACACGTGTTTCATTAACACTGTTAGCATCCACATGAGTTATCCACGTAAATATTATTACGTTTTCATCCATAATAGTTTACGAAAATCATTATTAATTAATCACACGTCTTGCAAAAATTAGATGGTATGTCGATGAGTATAAATCTTTACAAATATCATATTTGATAATTGATAACCTTCGAAACATTAACAGAAGTTTAGGATGGTTGATGAACCAGAGCCGGAAACTAAATAATTTGGCCAGTATAAAATTATGTTGTAAGGCCAACTTTACAATTGCGCTAATTTATAACTTCAAATAGATAATCTAAATTATACTCGGCTTGGTTGTTTATGTTTTAAAATTTTTATTATATTTGTGTAATATACGTGTATTTTGTTCTTTTGCATGCGTAGAATAATGTATTCGAAACCATTCCCAATACACCAGATTGCTCGGGAGTTCAGTTTGCATACAAGTGCATAGAAAAATCACTACCTACGATAGTAGATGAGGTATAAAATCGTTCATTTCATTGCTTTGGTCGTTTAAATATTAATTCGTTGCCTATGTCCAAACCGAAACAGTTGAAGTGCGATATACATATGTTGTACTAAAATTTGTTATGACTTTTCTATAAATATGTATTCATTTCAACTATTTCGTGTTTAACTGTTGTGCTTATTGTATTTTTTTGAAATACTAAACGAACATACATATACAGGCGATTTTTTTTTTCTATGCAAAAATCTCCAAAACTACCAGAGATATCTTTCTGGAATTTCTATGATTGCTATCAGAGAGACCTTTACAAATGTTATATCGGGAGTAAGCATATTCTATATTTTAAATGGAATGACCCCCATTTATTAGACGATTTGCCCTGTACCAAAACCTAATAGTTTTTATTGGTGAGAAGTTTGAAATTCTCACAAAATGTACAATAGCTTCTATGAACAATATCGCCTAATATGAAAGAAATATGAATTTAAACTTGAACCAATAAACACGAAAAAAACTCATGATAGGTAAATTGCTTAAATTTTTAAAATAAAATTATAAAAATTCTCCTTTTATATGAAGTATCTAACTCAAATTTACTAAAAACGCTTACTTATAACAGAAATTAAAATAGTTTAAACGAAAATTGCATTTATTTCTAATTAAACGATGTTTAACACTTACGCATTCAAAGGTCGCAGTGCTGAGCAATTAAATTGTGGCTATCCTGTTACACATATTAAATGGAATTGATTAGGTAACATTAAGTTGTCTAACATACTTGTATCTGTCTATTAATAAATTACCTAACACATATTGATGTCAATTGTGAAGTTTACTAGCATCAATTTCTATATATTTTTGCTTAACTGTATAACTTAAATATTTATAAAATCTATTATAACATTTGCAGCTACAGTCCAAAGTCATAAGTTTAGAAGGCCAATTAGCTACAGAGCAATTAGAGAAAGAAAGACTATTACAAGAGCAACATGCGATTACTATGAAATCAGAACTAAAGACTAATTTGGATTCAACTGCTACAATTGAAAAGTTGTCTGAAGTATGTAGTATTCTTTTACCATTCTAATAAAATTATAAACAGTAAAATGTTATCATTTTTAATTTTCAAGGAAGTGAACCGATTAAGAGAACAACTGAGAGTAGAAGAGGCTAAATCTAGTGGGGATGTGGTATCTCCTAAGATCAAAGTAAGTTTTATGTTTGTGATGTTTTAAGTAATGTCTATCCATTCCATGTGATGTCCTACAAAACGAAAATTAAAAGAAATAACTCATATTTCTCTAAACTAGTTGTACAATAGTTATCTTGGTGCACTTTTATCTGGCTTCATAATAGTCCTGTATTTTTGCTACTAGTTTTAACTTTAAGATTAATTTATTCCATCATTTAACGATCTTAAATCTTTTGCAAATACTAACTCATCTAACTTCTAATCGCACCGGTTTTTTCGTACAAAACTATATTTGCATATCTTATAATTTCGAATTGCTAAGCGCATTAATTGTTTTAGTCTAGTGTGATTTCGTTTCGGACTAGGGCCATATTTGCTGCGCAAAATTTAACTGAATGTTTTAGTTCCTTCAGCTCCTATAATAAATATAAAAAACATACACCACATCCTCGAGAAGCTTAGCTTTATCTGCTCCCAGAAACAGCTAATTTAGACAGCCTTTAATAGAACTCTTCGACAAGATTTTAATTCGAGTTACATTAAATATCTACAGCTTTTGTTATCAATTCTGAAAAATGTTATGAAAATGAAAGAGTCATATAGATATATAGTGGCCCGAAACATAAACGAAAACAGGATATCTTAGGGATAATTTCGAATGCTCAGGAGTTAGTTCTTTTTCAATATACTGATTATCTACATGAATTAAATTGAAGTTTTGGATTGTTCTATTGCGCAATGTTTAATGTTAATTGCTTTTTCAGTTATAACATTTAAGGGCTAAAGTGATATTTTTACACTAATCTATAATATTTTAGATTTTAATGAATATTGATCAGTAATTATTGAAGACTGTTTCGACCGCGAATATAAAATTCTATTTGTGTAACTTTGGGTTATTGTGAAATAATAAGGGCTAAAGTGATATTTTTACACTAATCTATAATATTTTAGATTTTAATGAATATTGATCAGTAATTATTGAAGACTGTTTCGACCGCGAATATAAAATTCTATTTGTGTAACTTTGGGTTATTGTGAAATTGATAATTAAAATAATTAGTATCATATAAGTTGATGATTTTAACAAGATAATACTTGCCTTATCAAAATCTTCATTTATTGGTAATATCTTTGCAATTTTTCCCCAACGAAGGATTTAACATTAAAAACAATATTTAAGTGATGATGGGGGTTTGTTGCCACTGTCAATCCGGTAAATGGGACTGGGACATACTTATCTTGACACAGCCTTCTCTACACAAGCCATGAACAGATAATGGCAACACCGCAATACGGTTAGTAGTCTACTATACTTAATCGGCAGGTGAGCGATCGCAACGAAAATATTTGGATCTTCTAAAATTTCAATTAAATTATTATGAATAATTAATTTTTTTCTTTGGGACGTTCGATTTGTTCACATTTTCGTTCATCGAGTGATTTTCTAGGGATTGGGTTGTTTTTGACAAATATGTAGGCAAATTTGAAAAAATAGATGGAGACGCATGGTGTTTAAGTTTAGGTTTATAGGGAATTTTTGTTAAAATTCCATCCGGTTGAAGGTAATTATCCTTCCGTATAATTTGGCTCTCAGAAAAGTGTTTACAACAAACTACCGCGGTGTTTGATGTGTTAAAATTAGATCTAGGAATAGCCTGTAACCATTTCTGTTTTAAATTATCATCTTTGGGAAATAGAAAACCTGTTAATAGTTTCCTATTTTGCTGTTGTTTTAATGCGCTATTATAATTGGATTTACATCCAGGTATACAACACTTTGAAGCAATATTAAAATCGACTAAGAACCAAGAATCAAATAAAAAATCAGGGACTTACCTAAAAATCCAGCAAAAGACACTTCCACCGCTTAGGTATACGACAAAAATATTGCCGCAGCTTATGCTACTTTATTTTATCAACAAACGGTTTATACGGTGTTGTAACTTACATAACATTTACACGATATATTTATACACACTTATCACTACTAGTTTTATAAAAAAAAAAACTGTTGTAATTCAGCTCAACAAGCAATGATTGTTAATCAGACCGCGTGTTACAAATGTTCCAATGTGAACATAAACAATAGACTTGCATATACCACGTTGCCAGATTTACTTGTTCATAGCTTGTCTAAAGAAGGCTTCACAGATTCACATGTGAATAATTATTGTTATTTATATATTTTTTTTGTGATTTAAATATGCGCTTGTTATTTTTTGTAGGTCCAAAATAGCAATTCAAATTCAACAAATGGGCCAAGTCATATAGAGGTACCCATTTTAACATAATATAACATTGATTAGTGATTAATTACATTTTTCATTTCTTTTGATAAATTCTCATATCTCTGGAGCATATTTAAATCTATAGTTGTTTTGGAGTGACCTAAGTTATATCCTAAAAATGCTTTTCTATATCCTGGGTACAATCTTGATTTTTTAAATAATGAAAACCCTAGTCCTTGATTCGTACCACAAACTGTTTTGTCAAACAGGTTTTACTGTTTCCCGTATTTTAAGAACTTGTTACAAAAATACGTATTTAGTGAATACAGTCCACAAACTTTTAATAGTAACTTGAAATCACTACCAATTAAATTATATTCTATTAAAAAAATGAATTAAACCAATTTCAATATAATACGGTAAAATTTAAGTCACGCTGAAATATTGCTGAAATTTTATTTTTTTATTCTATTTAAAAAAATATTTGATGGCAAGTATACAGTATGTGTTGATAAAATAATTTGAGGTACAATAAATAGCTGCTATGAGTTATATCAGTGGTCGCCAACCCGTCGATCGCGAGCCACTGGTAGCTCGCGAAGAGAATTCTGGTAGCTCCCAAAACATATTTCAAAATACAAAATAATCACTAAACTAAAGAAAAGGCGGTTTTCATGAGGGCTTCTTGTTCTTAGCCGAAGCGCAGACTACGTCCTAAAAAAAAAAATTCGCGTGCAGCACAGTACACGTGATAGAAGTGAATACTTCTTTCACGAGAGAGAGACGCCGCTATATACATAATAGTGTATGGTATAGGATATAGTGTGTAGCATACACCACAAATACCTCTGTCTCTCTCTCCCTCATATTTGTTATATGCTTCAGCTCTTTTGCGGGACGAAAATATTAAATCGTGTCGTGACGTGACGCGACCTGAAAAATCACTCTCATGCGGCCAAAGAAGTATTCACTTCGAAAAGAAAGGTAGCTCACTGTACATTCTAGAATTACCGAAGATGCTCAATACATTGAGAAGGTTGGCGACCACTGAGTTATATAATAATAATGAAGACTTTATTGTAAATTTCAATTTCGAGGAGGGAAACAATAAGAAAAAACGTATCATACCAACGAAATAACGCATATTATTTTAACGTCTATGATATTCTCCAGAAATATGAAGATTAACACAAATTTTGTTAAAAAAAGTATCAAAACTTTTAACTCAAGAATGTACTTATACAGGCATAGCCTTTGAAATAAGAACAATCTAAAGCCGGGCTCAGACGACTGGCCAATATTTGTTAATGGCGTATAGGGTAGAGTGGGGGAATGGCGGTCAGTTAAGGCAAATTACATATAAAACAGAAAATATTGCTTTCCGGTCACATCTAAATAGCATAGGAGATGTTACACCTGTTAAATTAAAATAATAAACTGCAAAAGATAAATTAGATGCTGACCAATGTTATGCCTTTGACCGGTATTTCTCCACTATGCGGGTAATACCGGTCAGCCAAATTTCAATGTTTTTTGTAATTAGCGTGGCATTTCTTTAGAAATTAATTAAACAATATTGTTCGGAAAAGTAGTGTGGAATTTTTTGCTTGCTAATCGGATTGAATGGCCTTCGTCGATACATTGCAAGGCATTTTGAAGTTGCTCGGAAGTCCATTCAGTTTTGTTTCCTTTTCTAGCAAGCAAAAAATTCCACACTACTTTTCCGAACAATATTGTTTAATTAATTTCTAAAGAAGTGCAACGCTAATTACAAAAAGCATTGAAATTTGGCTGACCGGTATTACCCGCATAGTGGGGAAATACCGGTCAAAGGCATAACATTGGTCAGTATCTAGTTTCTGTTTTGCAGTTTATTATTTTAATTTAAGAGGTGTAACACAGTCTAGCGGTAGATGAGGCTATCTCCTATGCTATTTACATGTGACCGGAAAGCAATATTTTCTGTTAAAAAAAAATTATATAATAGATAATGTAGTTTTATTTTGATGTTATGTTTGTTTGATGCATTTTCCTAATTATTTATTATTTTATCTAAATTAAATTATAAATTGTAACAGTATTCCACATAGTCATAAGAGAGCCTGTGGTGTAATACCGGTGCAGACTTGAAGGCGAAACCCGGTGGGTTTAAGTCGTACTGATCGATAAAAGAGGGGGAAACATCTTTAACGAGATGACTACGTTTGTCACGGAATATTTCACACCTGATGTCGGTAAAAATGCCACAAGTCAAAGGGATCACAATTATTGGTGCACTTGGAAAGTCCATAGTTGTCTATACTTGTCGAGGCGCTGAAACGAGTTACGCAAATAGTTCTGCTACTATTCGTTCTATATTAGATTAATGTAGAGTAAAAGTACTGACCTATCTCGACTTCTATTTAATGATACCATCCACCATCTACTACCCTTTTTCTTTTATTTTAAATAGCAAACACTCATAACTACAAAAGCAACAACATTTTCAGGACGACCGATATCCATATTGATTGCAAGTATTCTATTAATCTTCTAAAGTAGTCCACAATATCGAGGAGCAAATCAGATGATTTAAATAAAAATTTGTGGAGTTGACGAATTTTTATTTAAATCATATTCTATTAATTCCCACATTTTCGCCCCGTTTATAATGGCTATTCAAAACCTGGTATACTTGCCAATTACGCAAACATTGGTGTATTTGCCCAATATACCATTCATCTAAGCCCGGCTTAACACAATGCCATATTAATATATACCTACTTATTTCTAGATCATGAATACCGATTTTGGTATTTTAGTTTGAATAACATCTCCATTTTATAATAAAGTGCTTATTGCTAATGCTTGCTTGCTTATTAATCGCTTCTAATATTCTAAACAGCCTAGCATGTCCTCGTCCTCAAGTCGTGCGTCCTCAGAAGTAGCAAATTCAGGCGTTAGGAAGTCGAAGAATAAAAAGAAAAAAAGAAAGGTACCTTTATTTGTTAATAGTTGAGTAGTGAATAGTTCGGTGCAAAGGGTCAAAGGGTGCTGCAGTGTAAAATTATTCAACTAAATCAATTCATAATTGAATATTTAGTTGAATAATATCTGCTATGTGTGGAACAATTAATTCCATCATACTTAAAAAATCTACCAATGCGGCAGATATGAAGAATATGTAATGCATCATCCTTTATTAGTTTTTACATATTTTGAACATTCTACTTCAAACCACTTCATACTCGATTTAATCAATAGTGAGGTAATACATTGGAGAAACAAAGCACATGAAAAGGTTCACATCTAGACTCTAAAACCATCTATAAGAGTGAAATCTTCGTGGCAGACTATCGCACAGGCCACAACTAAACTAGAAAACTACCGAAACAATGGAGTAGATAAAGCCGCTCAAGTTACTGAACGTACATCACCCAGCGGTTGGGTAGTGTGAAGTTACTGAGCATTTCAATGTTACCCGTTTTGTCATATCCAGGAGATGCTACATGAGAACACTCGGATCTGGGTGAAGCAACGGCGTGGTAGTCTGATAGGTGCAAGTACTTTGTGCTGATACTACAGGTCCAAGTTATTGGCAGAAATTTCGTGACCACTTTCACCGTTAGAAGAAGGTTATGAGAGGGGAATATTGTTATCCACAAACCTGCTTCAGTCTCACATATATCGCGCACCACCGCAACGACAGTGTGTTTGTTGGAACAATTATCATTAGAAAAGGTTGGAATTTAGGTTGTTCAGTCGCTGAGACATTCCTGACCTGAACCTCATTGAGCACGAGAGGTGAGGTAACATGATGGATGCCGAAACGTGAGCGAAGCGAGACCTAATCATCAGATGAGAGTACAGGCCAATACAAATCAAAAAGACTTTTAAACACGTTTAAGTTCATTAATACAATATTATTTGTATGTCATATTTAATGTTAATAATTATTTAAAAAATCATCAACATCATGTCCGTTCATGATATACACGGTGTTTGACGGTCAATGGTAGGTTAACGTTAATGGCAACCGAGACATAGGATTATAATGAAAATTTTGTTACTTAAGTAGGTCAATCTAATGTATACTTCTAAAATAATTTGACATTTGTGTCACTTCGAGTTATTCATGTTCAACTGTTTGTGAATAAACAATTTATTTTAAAATTTTTTGGCCAATAACAGTTCCCAGAAACAAAATTGTAATTTCTTTGTTTGAAAAGGGAAAACCTTGAAGTTTTGGCAGTGATTTAACAAGGTCTTAAGGAATTCAACTCCGTTGAAAGATTGGCTCACCAAGTTGCAGGATAGTCGCAAATTACAGTAGCATGGTTAACTAGGTCCCTAGGCATAAGCCATTCCTAAGTTTTATATGTAAATTCCAAAGAATTATTCACGGTGTCTCAAAATGTTTTAAAATACACGCAAATAGTTATTTTAAGGAAGTTCTTATTCTTATTTATCTAACACGGACAATGTGAACAAATTATTGCAGAAAATGTATCCTGCATTGTAAGATTACCAAATAATTTTATTAATTAGAGAAGTGTGAAGAAAAAGTACTCTTAAAATAAGGAAGTAGGTATAAACTTCCGGGATAATCCGAAGTGACACAAATAATGTCAAATTATTTTTGAAGTAGAGATCAGATTGACCTACCTAAGTATGCAAATTTTTAAAATAATAAAATTTCGCTGAACTTGAATTGAATTTCAGTGGAAAGTAAATTAAATTACCTTTCCAATGATAATATATACCATTCATACCCTTACTAATGATTAAATCGTAAGTTGCTTGAAATAGAAATTTCAAAAGGCATATTTTTATGCAAAGCGTAAATATATCAAAATTCTCGTGTTCTGAAAGTCAACTGTGTATATGGTGTTACTTGAATTAAAATTAGCAGCATATTTAGATTTTATCCCAACTAACAATATCTTTAATTCTACAATTATACTGGATTTTATAGATTCAATAACATAAATACTAACTACATAGCTTGAAAACCCAAGACCCACTTACTTTTTTCTAATATAAATTAAAAATTAACCATTTTGTTCTGTGTGTGTACTTTTTGGTGGTGAAACACATTGAGCAATTAATTAGTGGTGTTGATGATTTAGTGCATCTGGCTGAAAAGGCCAAACTGCATGGAAATTCCAGGGTTTGCCTGTCAAAACAGACCAATTTCGACCACCCTGTACATGTCTCCGTTGAAAACTTTGGTCAAAATCCGTGTTGACATCTACTGAATTGCTTGCTACATAATGTAACAAGGCTTGAAGTTATGTTGGAAATTTGTTTCACACTATCATGCTTTCACCAGACGGGGGTTTCGTTGATCCACAGCTCATCAGTGGTGATCGGCAGGCAGTGTGACAATGTTTCTTTCCAGTTATGTATTGTGTTTAAGCTTTTATGTGTCTGAATCTGTAAATTTAACATTATATTATTATTAAAAATTAATCATAAGCTCATGTTGTATATTATACTTTTCTAGAGTTGTTTATTACCTAATATTACTTCATATTTTTCAGGATGACGGAAACTAGGTATAAGGTATAAATATCAAACAAGCATGAGAGAAGTAAGTCTCAACTTAGCTACACGATAAACAAATTATATAGGTATAAGCTTTACTCAGCTTTTGACTACACAATAAAAATAGTAAATCTATTACAACTATTCATTCCTTATTTTGTAATCTTAACGTCAAAGTAAAAAATTATTCCTGATTCATTTATTTAGGTAAACAATATTTTGACAAATTTGTACTAACATTGCAGTTGGTTTTTAGTTTTTGTTTATTGTTATTTTATGTGTTATATATGCAGAAATTGTTTTACTATATTTGAAGAATATTTTTTTCTGTAATTTAATGAATGTTTAAACATAAAAAAAGATGAAATTTGCTAATTTCGAAGCGTTATATGTATAAATTTTAAAACTCAGTCATTGCAATATATTCTCAAACATTAAATGTTAACGTGTAAGTCGTAAACGAAAATAATTTAAACTATTAAATAGGTAATGATACTGTTATAAGTAATGAATTTAATATATTATTTACACTTTCTTAAAAAAATAAACTATTTTTTGTACTAGAATACAATAAAAAATATATTATTCCTATACTAGTAATGTGTTTCCTTTATATCAAAGGATGTACCTACTAAATTACATAGCAAGTCCTTGATATCGTTGAAACTGATATGTAATGGATTTAATTTTGCAAAGAATGTTATTACGAATAAGTGAAAAATCTATTATACAGTGTATGGTGTGCCAAAAAAATGGTTAATGGCTAATTAATTTGGTTGAATAAAATGGCATATCGATTTTTTTTTTCAACCAATGCTGCAATACTTCAATATAATGATGGTTATGTTTTCAAACGAAGAATACGCAGACACATGAATTAATATAATTAAATCTATTGTGGGAAGAAATCTTATATTGATTTTAAGCACATATTAGGTAGGTATTTAATATAAAGTATTATTGTGGTTGTCAAATTCCTCATTTTTTCGAAACGAATAAATAACAACTCTATAAAAGTTAGTTTGAAGCCAGTTTATTAGGGCAAGGTAGTCAATAATCTTCTATTTTCACTTATTTCCTTTTGGCAAATCATTTGCCGAATACCCTGTAAAAAGTGACTGTTTACGTGGTCTTATTTCTTTGTTAACATTTTAATTACTATTTGTGTAAATTTAACTTATAAAAGGAATTTGTGTCCATAAATATATTAAACGAAAAATAATTTTGTGACATAAATTTTACGTTTGTTAATTTGAGAGTGTCCTTTGTTTTATGTTCATACTATCGCGAATCTACTCTAGTTATTTTATACCTATCAGGAATTCTTTCTTTTATAAGCAATATGTATGAACGAAAGTATTACCACAGCTAATATACACAATTAGCTGTGGTATTTATTACCTTCTAGAACATATCTGCGAATATGCTTCCCTCCAAAAATATAGAAGGTAACGGAATTCTATGGTAATAATAATATTCTTTATTGTCTAACAGGTTACAGACCCAATTACAAGACAATATAACTAAATAAATAAGCTACTATAATAATAAACTAATTTATAATCCTACAAAACAAAATACGCACACACATCAGATGGCCAGATTTTGCAGGAACCGAGACAATTGAGCGCAGAAAGATCTTACAGGCTCATTGAAATAGTTAATTTCCTGACTAAATCCTTCTATGTTACATGTTTGGCATGCTCGAAGTAGTGGTGCTTTGGATTCATAATTAGTACGAAAAACAGGAACGTGAAATAGTCTGCTACTCCTCGCAGAGGGGCGCGGTATGTTAAAATTTAACGATCGGAGTAGATTTGAACAGTCCACCAAGCTATTTATAATCTTAAACAGAAAAAGTTGTCCGGCATACACTCTGCGAGCAGCCAGCGAAACCATTTGAAAGCGATCGAGCAGTGCTCTATGATCGAATCCTCTACATGGAAATCTACCGTCAATTTTAAACGCTAAATATTTAAGGAATTTGCGCTGTATGTATTCAATGTGTCCTGCATGCGATTGGTAAATGGGAGACCATATTATCGATGCGTACTCAAGCTTAGATCTTACGAGAGCACAATACAAATTGGTTACACATTCAATATCAGCAAAATCTTTGGTAACACGAAACAAAAAGCCAAGCATGCGTAGTGCATCTCGGGTAATACTTTGAATATGATAATTAAATGACAATTCAGTGTCGACGTAAACTCCAAGATCCCTGACAACATCACAAGACTCAAGCGCAGTGTCACTCAGCTGATAGCGATATTCAAAAACAGTTTGCGATTTCGAAAATATGACAAACTTACATTTATTAATATTTAACGCGCTGCAACAATACGCAATCTGAAGTGTCTCGAATAACATGATACAACTTCAGATCGTCTGCAAACATCAAATGGTTGCTTGTAAGTTCCTGGGATATGTCATTAATGAAAATTGAAAATATTAATGGTGCCAAACAGCTGACCTGAGGCGCTCCGCTGGTGGGTGTGAAAGTTTCCGATTTATGACCATTGTATTCGACATAGTGTTTGTCGATCAGACAAGTAGGAGGCAAAAAACGTTAAAAGATCCTCATGAAAACCCAACCTCGACATTTTCCGTAGGACAAGCGAATGATCCAGCTTATCGAAAGCCTTCGAAAAATCTGTATAAATCGCATCGATCCGCAGATCCTCCCCGAGGGTACGAAATACATCCTCTAGGAAACAGGTTAGGTTGGTTACTGTAGAGCGGCCTGGGAAAAAACCGTGCTGCTGTGGATCAATCTGATGCCTTATTTGAGTAAATATTTTTCGGTGTAATGCCGCTTCAAAAACCTTCGAGAAGTTGGGCAGGAGCGAGACGGGTCTATAATTTTCAACATGATCATTCTCAGCAGATTTATGGATTGGGCAAATGCGGGAAATTTTCCAAGTTTTTGGGAATGTATTGGATCTCAGAGACCTATTAAACAGAGTCTGCAGTGGAACGGCGAAAACAGACGCACAATCTCGTAAAATGAAAGCCGGGATGTCATCCGGTCCCGAAGTCATTTTGGGCTTTAATTGTTTGAGTGACATGAGAACTTCATCGATATCAAGCTGACCCACCGATATGCGGGAAGAAGAAGAATGCACCTCCTGAGTGTGGGCACCATCAACATATACGCTATTGAAGTATTCGGCGAAAGCGTTTGCTATGCCTTGGGGTGTTGAGTATTCAGCACCATCCGCACCATACATGACACCCGGGATTCTGGATTTGCGCTTCTTATTCTGTACATAGCTCCAGAGTCTCTTTGGATCTGTTTTCAATGAATTTTGAACTTCCACCAAGTAATTGTTATATGCAGCAGTTATCTTATGTTTGATCCTGACTCTTAAATCCCTAAAGATGTTAAAACTGTTCAAACACTGCGTAGATTTCCATCTTTTCAGATGTTTTGACTTTTCCCGAATGTCGCAGATTGAGTCCCATGTGTACCAACATGGATATTTGTATTTTTTAGAGTGAATTTTTTTAGTTGGAACACACATACTAAATATGCCATCAAGGATCCTGTAGAACGCCGACACGGCATCATTCACATCACCGAAGCCATTAATAGAGGACCAATCCTGAAGCAAAAGTTGCTGATATAACAGGGGGTAGTTTGCCTTTCTAAAGTTGTACATTTTATTGTTGGTGTTGACCGGAAAATTTCTATGTGACAACTTTGGCCCAAAAAGAAATATGCAGTGCAGGATGATGCGAATCCTCATCCACTAATGGCGGCGAACAGGGTGCGACGTTACATTTAATACGAATAAAAGGGCAAGTATTGGGATTTCGGCATTGGCCCGTGTCATAAACCTTGCCATCACAAGCATAGCTATTATAGGTAAGTAGAATCACAGTTTAATCTGTGGTGAATACTATATTCCTATTAAATGCTGATGCTTCACAATTTGGTTCATTCCATAACATTCTTGTAATGGAAAATTATTAAATTTATTAAAATTACCAACATGACGTAATTAATACAATAATGTATTAAACAATAAAACAAAATCCACTTGAAGGTGGACCATAAATACATAATGCATTAATTTTAGGAATTTTTTTATCAACTATATTAAATCCATCAGTAAAAAATTGTAAAATTGTCTCTTCACATATTGAAAATTTAAAAACAGAATTAAAATTTCTAAACTACCGTCAATAGAATAATATTCTTCAACAGTCATATTTTGAGCCGCATATAATGGTTTACTTTGTTCAGCTAAAATTGCTAGATCACTTAATGACATTTCACAAATTTCAAGATTAAAAATATCATTTACATGTAAAACACTGCCATTTTTACGAATACATTTAAATGGAGAATTTCGCCAAACACGAGTATTGACAATATTTAATACGGGTCTTGTCGGAAACTCCCGTAAGAATTGTAAGAGTTCTTCTTTAACTCTTTTATTTGCGATATACGTTTCGTTGCGTCCTTGACTACGTGTCTCACTGCTAGAAACAGAGGATCCACATTACTCTAAGTTAAAAAGTTCATGCGTATATCCGCCATTCTCCACCATTGTTGTTTCGGTATCTGTGAAATATTCTAAATTTCTAATTTCAGTAGGGAATGAGCTTTTTCACCCGGAGACCTCAATGTATAATCATAGTCTAATAAACAATATATTATACAAGGTGTTTCTAAAATAGGTGGTCAAAATTTGAGAGCGAATTGGGGACGTCTAATCATGAAAAAAACCGAAATTGTAATTTTTCGAAGAGTCCTTATTTACAAAGATACACCCTGTTAAAGATGACTGCCTGAGGACGATTTTTTTGAAATATTTTCGAAACAAGTAAAGATGAATTAATCAAATGTAGCATATTTATTCACCGAGTTAAATGTCGTAAACTGACATGACATTGAATAAAAAAGTATAACCATAGGCGGGTAAACGGAGGGGGGGGACCCTTCCCTTAATTATAACCTAACTTTTTTTTGTTGTGACTTTTATTCCATTTGTGATAAAAATGTGATAAAATAAATTTTTCTACATAAAAAAGGCATACTTAAGGTTTTCGAGAAATTCGAGTTTGAAAATTTCAGTATATGCAGTATCCATCTCTCTTCAGTTTATTTTGATATTGAAATACAGTTTGCTAACGAAAAGTCTTCCAAAATTTTATTAATGCTGTGTACTAAGGACCAATTTTGTCCTAAAATTTTCAAACTCGAATACCTTTAAGTTTTTCGAGAAAAAACAAGTATGCGTTTTGTATGTAGAAAACTTTAAAAAAGTTAGGTTATAATTAAGGCAAGGGTCCTCCCTTTTACCCGCCTATGGTCATCCTTTTTTATTCAATTTCATGTCAGTTTACGACATTTAACTAGGTGAATAAATATGCTACATTTGATTAATTGATCTCTTTACTCGTTTCGAAAATATTTCAAAAAAATCGTCCTCAGTCAGTCATCTTTAACACCCTGTACCTTTGTAAATAAGGTCTTTCCGAAGAATTGGAATTTAGGTTTTTTTCATGATTAGACGTTCCCAATTCGCTCACAAATTTTGACCACCTATTTTAGAAACACATATGGTATAATGGTCATCTCATGAGTTTCACACTATACTTTTTCTACGACTGTTTTAAACATAAAAATTTTTTGGAAAATATGTGTTTTTCGAAACTTACCTATACTATAATACTAGGTTGTGTTAAACTATATTCACTATCACTGTTTTTCAATATAGAAATAGCTTTGAAACCTTCGACATTAGCGAAATAATGTTAACTGTCAATTTGGTTTAATGGTCGGCGTTGCTATGGTGATTTTTCATAACCGATGCTACTTTTGTCATTACCAGGAAATTTACCGTGCATTTTTAAATATTTCCCACTAGTTGCCCGGCAACTAGTGAAAAACGGCATTACAATGTACTACATTGTCAAATTATGCGTGAACATATAATAACGGCACTTAAAGACCGTCGTAGAAAAAAATATTTATCATCCTCATACTTTTAAAATAATTAAAAAAAACTTGTTATTGTACTAATATTTATTAAAATAATTGAATATGATATTAAAAAAGTTATATTAGATAAATTAATCACATCAGTAATACTGTAAAATAAATTAAGTCAAATCACGTTATAATATTAAGCATGTACTTATAATAAATTTTAAATATTGGGTGAATTCACCAGCACTCTACAGTTGAGTTCTAAGCAATAAAAATAAACAAAATTTTATGTTAAATGAGAATCCCTATGAACGTGTATACGAGAAAATGTGTGCCTCGAACTCAAAGGCCATTTAAAAGTCTAGATTTGTTATGTAGGATTACTTTAAATATCTTAATTTTCCATCAACTAGCTTAGATAGATGCAAAACCTCTGTTCCAGCCAGATCTCTTATTTAATTTAGCCTTCAGAAGACTACGCAATGATTTACTTAAAACGATAACGCATTAAGTTAATACATAGAATTCTGACTGTAAGAAACTTTTTCTAACGACTGGAACATGCTGAAGACTTATAGAGTAAAATTTAGATATATTTTTACACGAAACAGGTTCGTTCTAATAATTAAAAGATGTCCTGAAATGAGATGTAAGTTAAACCCCTGAATATTAAAAAAACATAAGTTTGTTAAACTGAGGATAAAATTCAAATGGTAATATAAATTAATAAAGCTGTTTTCCCTATATAAATTTTTAATGTGAATTAAAAAATGTATGAACAGGTTACCCCGACATAAACTTATGTTCTCGTTAGTGAACCCGTCAAGCGCTTTATTTCAATAGCCTCGTGTTGGTGAATGCACATAACTAAATCAAATTTAACACGTAACTTTGTAATAAGCTTTTTAAATCTACATTAAGTACTTTCTATTTAAAAATAACTAATAACTATTCTATAAATAATATTCGACAATGCTATCAGACTTCACTTGTAAATATAAGAATACCTATATAAATATTATTTGATGTTCATATAAATTCAAATCACACAATAATTTATTTTACCTCTTACATACTATGCTTTGATTATATATGGAAGAATATTCAAGTATGATAAAGTTCATACTTATTTAGCACTTATTAAATGCACATAATAAATTAATTAGAAATAAAAAAAATACTAATTTTGAAAGTCCAAATAAGAATACAACTAATAATTGTGTTAAGGATTCATAATATTCATTAAACTAAAAAAAAACTTTTTCGAAAACGACCAAATATATCCTTTCCACTGCCATTTTACTTTTTAGAAAAAAAAACGCAGTTATCGCAGTTTCAAATTGAATATCATACATACATATTTCTTGCATTTTTTTTATTTATATGAATGAATAAACTATGTAATTACAGTTTTCAGAACAAACCAACTAGACTAGGCTGCTGAGGAAAATAATTAACTGTAGGTAAATAGAAAAAATACGTTCTCAAGAATAGTTCCAGGATAAAAAGAGATATTTTTATTGTCCTATAAAATATCGAAAATCGCTATTAACAACATAATAGCTGCCATTACATTCTCGTTGCCTAATATACTATTAGATCAAATAAGGTCGTGCAGCATAAAGTCAATCTTATTTAGACATCTGAGCATGCGCCGACGAAGGTAAAACTTATCTCATACCTTAGTAAAACTTATCTCATCCTTAGATTAGTGCTGGAATTTAATAAAACAGCTATAAAGGATGGCTTTATTTTTAGCTTATTTTATTTTCATCTGCGCATACTCAGATTACACAATCAGGTTGACTTTAATACTACACGATCGTATTTGCAAGTGCATTATCTCTCTCTATTAGTCAAGCACTATTCTTAATAAAATTTACCTTATTTTAAAATCAATGCCCATGCTCAGATGGCAAAATAAAATTAACCTTAATATTAATAGACCTTATTTGCGACTGCAATATCTCTCTCTAAAAAGGTAGAGGCCAAACAAACAACAAACAAACAATATCTCTCTATTTAGAACTTTTCTTTCATTTAAGAGGCTATGTAGTTACGCAAGGCATAGTATGCGTGAATGCTCATTTCAATAAAACCATGTGGTGGGAAATAGGTTGTTTAAATGTTACAATAAGCTTTCTTATTCCAAATATTATATTGAATATACTACAAACAATTATTTGATACTGAAATCAAATAATTGTTTGATTTCAGTGCTATAATTTAGTGTTAATGAGTGAACGAAATTGAATTTTAAAAATTCCTGTAAATTCTAGTTACGGATGACAGAGGGCTTACATGTGGGTGAATGGAAGTCGATCACCTTGATGTCCCCAACCTACATTTTCCTTATTTCGTTTTCCTAAAACTACATGTAGTTATCTATTATGGATAGAATAAATATAAATTGATTAGTAATGCCGATGTGTCATAGCGTATATGTGTAACGCCTTATTATATATTATAACTTATTCAATACTTGCTTTGGTAGCAAGAGCTGTCAAAGATGAGATCTCGTTTGCACTGTTGCTGTCAGTAGGCAATCTGCTAAATTCCACTTCTTCTCCCTCTGCAGATCGACCGGTCTCTGATGATGTACGTTTATGACTTGGCGCATACAAAATTAGCATGGCGCAAATGTAAATGTTCCACATGCCATACACGCCTGTATGAAATGCAGATGTCAAGTCCAAACTCATGTCGTCGTCCCATTTATGATGACCCTCATGCATTTGAGAAAGTATAAAAGATACTATTGTTATAGCAGCACAAATGACGGTAGTCAACATGAGAAAGTTAAATCGATAAATAATGCCTTCGTAGTGGAGTCGACGAGCTTGTGACATATTTGGAAGAACTGAACGTTTGATCGTAATGTTTCTGAAGACCGTCCAAATCATATAGCATAGAAATAAAAAGTATATACCAGCAGAAAGTCCAGCAAGAATTATAAAAGACAGAGCTAAGTTAGTTCCAATCGGTGTCACCCAAATTGAATAAAAAGGATTAATTAACTGAACACCGCGCTCGCAGAGATCAAAAATTAGCATCGAAAGACAAGCAATAACGATGGTACTCAAATGTTTCCAATACCCTTTAATACTACTTTTTTCGTTTGTGTCCTGAACTAACATATGTTCTCCGGCAAAAACCAACCAAAATGATAACAGCATAGCATAGAATAGGCCTTGGCGAAAATCACTAAACACTAACATGTATGGCATGTCAAAAAATAGACTTAAATACTCTAAGGGAAGGTCAAGAAATAGCAAAGTGCTACCTAAAGCTAACAACATATATTCAAGCAATACTGGTGTACGTGATAACATATGAACACGTCTCCAAAACCAAAAAATAATTGCCGATAAAATGGGGAAGAAAAATGTTTTCAAACTGACCCAGATTTTTGTAAAACCACCATTCATATATATCGTGTGTAAATATATATCCTCAAGTCTTCCTAATTTAGTGTTCTTATTTGTACTATAATTATAAGGGAGACGTAAATTTAAAAGGTAGTAATCATGATACAAAGAACCTAATTCAAAAAGAGGAACCATTGAACAATTATATGGATAGCCCTCCTTATCCCTGATCGAATGATGGTCTTCAAATGTGCATTCGAGATAGCGAGTCTCTTCGGAATTTGCATAATATTGCCATGCAGTGCGCCCACCAGTTTTTGTTTTGTCACTAAATGCCAATCTTGAGTCGAGTGTCAACTGGATTATTGGATCGTCAATTTTTTGTTTTTCTCTGTAAACCATCTCAAGTTGCAGTACTCCAACTAATTTTTGTTGCCAACGGGAAAAGTCGACATTCTGGTTTGGCATTTCCCCGACAAATACCTGTAAATTCAAAATAAAAATATAAACAAACCAGTGCAAACATAGAAAACAAAGATCGACACAGAGACCACAGTAAAAATTAACCTCCTTCTTTAGTTGACATAGATCCAAAGTGTCAGTGCGATACAGTATTGATATACCTACGGTAATGTTAAGCTTGTACGATGTACGATCTAAACTTCTCTACCTGCGCAGTCTGACCATTGTTGATGTGACGAACTGTCACTATTCTAGGAATATTGCCAGGTTGGGATTAATTATATATAGCGACTGATAAATAGAATAAAGAATAAAATTTTACGTTAATTTTTATATAGAGGATTTTATGTATCAACTGTATGATTTTTTGTATTTTTTTTTTCGATGAGAAATAAAAGTTGAATCTCCATTATTATTTTAGAATAAATTTATAATCAATATTCAAATATTTTTCGGAACCTACACCACTTCCATCATCAGTGGCGAAAAGGGAAACTTACAAAATCAATATTTCTAGTGTGGTCTGGAAACATATTTATCAGTCATGTCAGTAAGTAATTGCCTTATGAACAACTCACCATTTTTATGGAAAAATAATAAAACTAAATTAAGAAAAAACTAACATTATTTTGTTATTCTTCTGCTAGTTTTTTCAAATTATGATTTGTGTGCTATTGTAATAACTAAAAAGATCTTGGAATACGAAAAATATGGCTGGCATTTAAAAAATCACAACTTTGATCAACTGTGCTTTGTTGGGCCACCCGGTATATTTTGAAGTACTGCCAGTACATGGTCCTAAAAAACCTACAAGTTTTGTATGAATTTTTTTCATATCATTTACCGTTCGTTATATATTGAGGGGTGTCCATAATTTTTGCTAACCCGGTATAAATCTTGAGTTTTCGTCTATTATTTACATTTTACCAGCAACACCCTGTGGTTAGTGGTAAACCCTTTATTTATATTTTTGATATCCGGATGACCGGTAAAAAACAAAATGAACACCTTAAAAATAAATTACATGTAAACATACCAAATTCCTGTCATCCATGCCTAGTGTAGATTCTTCTTTGGATAAGTCCACCTTTTTTGGACATGATTTTGTAAACCAACGATTTACATTATCTTTTTCTGGGTAACTGTCCACACAAACTGTAGTTAAAATTGGTTGTGATGTAGCTGGAGTTGGTGATATAAGGCCTACTAAGAAGCACGCTAACTGACTAGCAAGAAATACGACCACAAGAACGCTTAATTTCTTGCCACTCAAATTTTCTAATATTGTTCCAGGCATTTTTAATATGCCTCACACCAATAATAATTTAAAAATTCCTAAATTCAGGGACAAATATTTTTAACACAAACTCCATAAATAAGTAAATAAAATTATAAATATAAACAAGTGTTTCTTAGACAAGGAAAAAGTCTTTAGAAGTGTTTAGTTTATTGTTCGTCACAGATCAGAGAAGTTTGTCATAGAATATACAATAATGTTTATATATAGGTTATGTTTATTGTTGACAGTGTTGCCACAGGCAAGTTTCCTATTTAGTAGACCAAAATTATCGAATTTGGCCATTGTCTTTAAAACAAAAGACAATGAATTTGGCTAAAGACAATGGCTAAAGTTTAAAATTTTCGCAAAATTATGTTTACTGATAAATTACAGTAAAAATACAAATAAATAAATAGGTATGTGTTGTTCCCACACCACGGTAGTTATAAGCGGTGGTTCTATTTACTTTACGTTAAGAAAAATATCAAATTCATTCAGGTCAGATTAGAAATTAGGCAGTTTTCCGGTCTTCTTTTATATTAGTACCTCAGAAAAATAAACAAACAGAAATGTCATCTAATTTATAAACTTTCCGTTTGCGTTCTGTGCTGCCGTCCGCCGTCCGATTTCACCATACGTAAGTTACATACTTTTATTTATAAACTGCCGTCCCAGATACTTAATTTATCTGGGCTGTCGTTTTCCGTTACCGTTTGCGTCTCCCGCCGTTCAACATAAATCAAGTTCATCTTTTTCCGAGCATACATTAAAATGCCAACGTGCCGAGCGAATCAGAGCATTTGAGGCGGGGCTTTCCTTGGCGCGCATTTGAATTTAACCGCTATTCAACTTATTTTGAAACTGAAATTTAGTCGATATTTAATTGGAATGAGTTTTTCAGTAAAATAAATGAAAAACCTTCATTTCGTATATCGGAAAAACGATATTCAAATATATTTATGTATAATTTGAAGATACCTATCTAATTTTAAAATCATTTTATGGATTACAGGTAGGAAGTCAGGAAATAAAAAAAAGTACATTATTCTCAATAGTTTATTTTTAGCTATATATATTAAATTATACACAATGATAATAATTACTATGAACATACAAATTAATACAAATACACCACTACCATACATACATATATATTATAAGGTACAACACCAAACAAATCTAATATAATATTACACACACAATAAGAAAAAATAGTATGTAATGTGAAAAAGTGATACAATTAAAAGGAAGATATCTAAATTGAAATAGTACGCACTCTGAAAAAGTAATAATAAATTAAAAACGTTAACTAGCAAATGCACCCTTATAAAAAACCCACCAAACCAAATAATCGATGTAACAATTTAAATGATATATTATTAAATAAATATCAGGAAAGTTTTACCAAATTTATTCTTTCTAACTGATTATTAGAATCGTTCTAGCATCCTGAATAATTCTGCTGTTAGATACTCCTGCCATTAATTGGGAAACAATAGTCTGTTGCTCTGCATTTGATAATCTTTTTGTTCTTAAGTCGTCGCGGTGTCCCATATATGTTTCAGCAAGTTTTACTTGTACGTAACCTGTTAAAAAATTAATATAAACCTATAGCAGTAAAATTACATTAATTTGTTACCATTCGTGAGGGGCACATTCCACCAATACGAATAGAACCTCCAGTCTTTATGCTGCGTTTTGTACATGAACTTACAAAACCTAAAAGCAAGATTTCCACAAACACCCGTATTATTAAGTAGATAAATAAAAGCCCAACCTCTAGAACCGCTTCTATTGCAGTTATATAATATAATTTCTTCTCCATTATGACATTTATTCCAACTACGGCAAGCATAGTCCACTTCTCTGTTTTCCTGTTGTCTCCAAGCTGTAAAATCTTCAAAAGCTCTAAAATGTAAAACGGATTGTTTAATGTCTATCTCATGAATGTTGTTGAAATGAGTAATCAAAGTATTATGTTTGGAAAACTTCTCTGTTTGTGCATATTAGCAATATGAAGTGGTTTAGGTTAAGAGTTCCAATCTCAACATAGATGTACTTTCCTACCGTAGCGTAGCTTCCTTATTCTATGCTATTACCACAGGTAATATTAGCTGTGCTATAACTATAACCAACGGTAGAACCCAAGTTTATCCAATATAAATATAGACTTTGCTAGAATTAAACACAAAATATTAAATAACAAATAATGTCTGCATATCTACACAACAATGGAATTTCTGTTTAAAAGAAAACAAACTCGACACAAATAGAATATTAGCAATGAAAATTGCTCTTTTACACAAAATAAACAATAATATGATTGGTATGTGAAGAAAATTGAGCATAAATTTGCAAAATTATTTTCAATGTTTGTTTTTTTTTAGTATTGCGCCAAACAGACGAAAAACGAAAATAATAACATCAGGTGAATTGCCCGCATCCCTCATGCGCATAATATACAGATTTTGATTGGCTCTTTTTCCGTCGGCCGCTGGCAACACAACCAATAAAAAAGCAATAAATTGTCATGTGTCCAATTTGACAGAAATCATATGATCCCGTAAATTAAAATTATTATTTACCCCAATTATTTGCTTCCTGTCCTCATTAAAGAATCCATGTTTATATTTATGATATTATATATTATTAATAAATAATAAGAACCAAAACCGAAAGTAAATAAAATAATTATAGGTTATGAGTTGAGACAACCGTTGCAAAGTTTATAAATCACGATGTAGAACTGAAACGGCAAACGACAACGGCAGCGGTGGACGCAAACGTCAAGTTTATAAATCACAAATAAAGGTCAATATTATTTATCATCATTGAACTATATACTACGTAACTATATAGTTCAATGATATTTATTTTTTTAATGACAGAAGCAATGCTGTAAACAAAAGTCAGTGCCGTAGTTTAATTCTTTTGAAATCGTGGTTGCACTTTCAATAATAAATAAATACGCACCAATTGTGGCATTTCAAATATAATGTATTAAATAATAGATGTCTGGGGTTAAAAGGAAACATTTTCTATATTATGAAAATATTTATTATTAAATATTTTTGTTTTCACATTTACTAATTATAAGAAACCACATTTATTTTATTTATTTTTATTGTTGCGGTGACGAGTATGTATCTATTATAGTATATACATTCGAATAGTTTTGCACACTTTTCTTCCTCAACTTTGGACGCAGACAGAGTTTCTGAAGCGCGGCGAATTGTAAAACAAAGGTTTTGTTAATATAATTTGTTTAAGCTAACATTGTAGTAATTGCTTTATTTCAAGAATTATACAAAATTAATTAACGCACCGCGTTTTTCATTTTAGTTCAGAAAACCAACTGGACAACTCGAAAACAATCACGGACAGGACAACAAAGCGTTGAAGAATTGCCTCAAGTTATAGGTAATTTATTTATAATTTTTTTCTTCAAATTTTATTATCTTTTTTTTTTCTGTTACAGCCCTCTAATGCCTCGTCAGATCTCTGGTACCAGCACGGATAGCAGTACAAGACGTAGAATTGTACAAAGAATTAAAACTATCCACAGTTACAGGTTAGATTGTTATAAAATATAAAGCTTAAACCACAAGGACCGTGAAAAATTCAACAAAACTGGAAATATTTACATAAAAATAACGTAAAATTGAATGTTAATGTTTGAAATGAAAGTCTAAGGCCATCTAAGGAGTTTAATAAAATCAGTTGTTGTGATCAAGTATCAAGAAAGAAATAGCCAGCGGTATTGCATTGATTCATTTCAATCAATCCTTACTTTTAGTATTAACAACAAACAATATTTATGGGGAACTAAATGTACTCTCAGAACTGATCATAAACCTTTGCTTCATATTTTTGGAGAATATCAAGGTATACCCCAAACATACGCTAGTCGTTTGCAACTCTGGGCTCTTTATTTAGCAAATTTTCAGTATAAAATTGAGTGCATAAAAGCCAAAACTAATTGCGTATTTGATTTTTTGTCTAGGTTGCCGATAAAGGAAGGAAAAGGGTGAGATACTGAATTTTGTTAAAACATGTACATCATGACATATCTCTAGAATCGCCTACGATCCTACATCAGAAACATCATCATTGACGTCAGCAACAACGTTAACATCCGAAGCATCAAACAAAATAACCAAACAATATGAACAGCTTTTCCGGTAGCACCATCTGTAAAGTTGACATCACAACGAGCACGTAGGTCAACGAAAAGACCTGAAAGGTTTCGAGATTACGCCATAAATCTTGATGACGAAGATATTAATGTTTAAATTGTTGGTCTGATTGTATTTTTATTTTATTTATTTTATTTTATTAAATTAACGGGATACCCCAATTATATTTACAACAAATTTCTTATATACATGACAGTATTTTATTGTTGTTATATACGAGTATAAAAATTGTAAAATATGTAAATAGCATGTAATTGACGTAACTGGTAAGAATATTGATTTTAATATTTAACATTTTCATATAAAATTTCCGCAGTTAAAAATGTATAAAAAATATTACGGTCGACGTATTAGGATTATAGGCATTATAAATAACTCATTAGAGTGAAGGGGTTCTACTAATTGTTCGAGATGGGGTTGTATAAAGGTTATTCAAATAACATAAAGATATTAAGCAAGTGAATCTGATAAAATTGTACAATACAAAAGATATCACTGGCGTGGGTGTTCCTAGAGAATTGACTAACTAAGGGAGTTGCATATCCGTCCGGAAGGAACGACAAGGGTCACTTTCTATCTGACCGAGTTATGTATGGTTCATCCTGTATAAATATAATAAGATATTCCCACGACGACAAGTTGCTGATCCATCATTTCAAGTAAAATAGCAAAAGCGCAATGTATCAAAAGTTACTTAGTTCTGTATAACATGTTTAATTAGAATAGACATAGACACGAACAAGTAAACATTAATAATTATTATATTATATTCCTTTGCTTTTCCTAAGTTATATTTTATTGAAACTAAAGTTTAATTAAAAGATATTTTTTAAAAACAAATTATTTATTTTCCAAGAAAAAAGACCGTTCTATACGATGCGTCGTAGTGCTAACATCATAAAAATTAACAGTAAATGCGGAACCATAAATTCTTGTACCGAATTAATATTAAACCATTAAAAGATACAAACAGTGTTTGAAGTAAAAGTATAAAACCTAACATAGTACCTAAATACATATAGGGTACAAACAAGACAGCAGATAGCCGAGGTGGTTACTTAAAAAAATTAATCTATTCCTGATTACAATTACTTCACAATAAAGTTATCGATCTCTGGCTGTTTGTGTAATCACATAGTAATCAAGTTAAGATGATTATGTTGATGGTTACTTTTTTTAGTCGATCAAATAGGGGCAAAATTCCGCCCTTAGGCGCCTAACCATATAATATGCTGTTTAGAAGGTCCATTGACCATGCACATTATTTTGGTTTGATATTGTACCAAATAACAGATAATAAAATCGCTTTTTCAAAACTTCGGAGTATTTTGATTATTTTGCAACCCATGGAAATATCGTAACATTCCAAACCTACTTTACTTTACAACCCTATTTTAGTTTTAGCATAATAATGCAATAAGAGTATATTAAAAGATTAGTCGTAGTCTGTAAGCCTCGGAAAGACCCACTCTAAATTTCCGTTGTATGTGAAAACTATTTGGTGTCTCGAAAAAACCAAAAAACGTTTGTTCCATATGCCGCGAGCCATTTCTTTTATAAAAAAAGGCTACAAAATTTAAAATAATCCATATTTGTTTTATTTTAAATTAAAAAAAAAAAGCACTCTGAAAACTGGCAGTGACAATTGGAAAAAAATTGTATATAAACTTTTTTCCAACTTAAATAGCACTCCTTAAAACGATACACCACTGTCAACAAGGAACATGGCGGCCTACTACATTAGCAGTTCGCGCATCTGTCAAGCTCATTCTCCCCCCTCTATATCTCTGCTATAGACTTTGAAAGATAACAAAAGTCAATGTCACCAACATACAAGAAATAAAAACATGTGTTTTTGATTCTTTAGATAATCAGCTGTAGCAAAAACGTTAATTCATCGTAAATATTAAATATACTGTGGTTAAGCGTAGAATAAATTAAAAAAACCATATACAGGGTCATACAGAAAAATATATTAGTTTTACAACGCTTAAATTTTTTAGAGCGAAACGAAAAAGTTAGAAAACTTTTGATTTTTTGTAGTGTTAGAATGGTTTCATAAATTTTTTTATACAGGGTGAAATCATTTTTAGGAAAAATTATTTAATATTATGACAGAGAAAATTCAAATTTTACTGTCAAATTTACTAGATGAGATCAGTTTATAAAAAAATTATATAGACATAAAATAATAACTAGAATTACAGGGTGTCCCAAATGTTTTGCCTTATTGTTAAGAGCACGTTTTTTTAGCAATTCTTTAGAGTGAAACGTACAAATATCAAGAACTTTTACATTTCTAGAATAACCGCCTACAATTTAGATAAAGGGTTACTCAAAAATGTTTATATTTATTTTCAAGATTTTCAGGCAAGGTAGAACGTAATA
This sequence comes from Apoderus coryli, assembly GCA_911728435.2. Lineage (NCBI taxonomy): Eukaryota > Metazoa > Arthropoda > Insecta > Coleoptera > Attelabidae > Apoderus > Apoderus coryli. Next base: position 26,468,662 of record OU452199.1, on the reverse strand, counting down.
GACAGAAAAACTTTTTAATTTTTTAGTTTTTTAGAATGGTTTCATGAAATTATTGCACAGGATGGCTCAAAAATGTTTCATAAGAATTTTAATTTGAATTTTTTTATATATTTTTTCACAGTATTTTTAGTCAGAATGGGGTCATACATTTTTATACAGGATGTATGTGTATTGTTTCCATTTATTTGATCAGGTTTTCAAACCATATTTTCAGCGGTAGGTTACTTTTTTTTTATTAATTTTTTTTTTAAATTTTTTTTCATTAATTTTTATTTTATTTTTTTTCATATTTCAAAATTGTTTTGATTTTTTTCTATTTTCAATCATGAATACATTAGGATGAAACTATATAGTTCCTAGAGGTTATCAACTCGAAAAAAACCCACTCATTTATTAATGCCCTTAATAAATTTTTGGAGGAAGTAAGTATATGTCATTTCATGTTCGTTGCAAAATATAATAATATTGCATTACACGACAGAAACCAAAGATATTCCTGAAATGCGGCGTTTTACATTATATGCCTGCCAAATTGTATCGGGTCTAGCTCGAGCAATATAATTTTTTTACTATCATTCCTCCCCATAGGTCTAACACTTGTTAATTGATAATGACAATCTGATTTAGGCTTTTGAGTTTAGTGCATTTAAAATGTTGAAATAGAAAGTGGGCACATAAACACCTAAAATTTTGTTATTTCAGTGTTTTCTAATTTAACTGGCACTTTTATGTAGCGATTCCACAATTTATATACTTTTAAGTGTTATTGACATCTAGAACGTGCCTACTTAGTTAATAAATAATTATTTGGTAAGTGCTATCATGATTATTTTTTTATTTTGACAAATCTTCTTACTTATACCAAAGATTAATCTACACAGATTAATCTTTGCTTATACCTACATAATATAGGCAAAATTACTTGCTTAATTAATGTAATACGCATATGTTTATATAATTACGATTATTGGTTACTGATAAGGATATTTTTTAATTAGGTATAGGCACTTAATATTTTTTTGTAATTAAGTAGGTAGTTTTATTCAAATGAATAAATTTACTTAAAATATATTCGTACCTACATCACGTAGGTAAATCATATTAGACCTTATTTATTATCAACCTAGGTACCTACCTACCTATTGTCTGTAATAAATTTGAAAATGTTATTCTAATGAACCATTCAATGGTAATGTAGTTCACAATAATACGTAAATAAATGTATTAAAAAAATGAAATTTTCGTCACGAATCCATATTGCTAATAAAAATTCAGGAAGCCCTGAAGGCAGGAAAAAGTCGCCGAGAGGAATTTAAAGTTTAATTCATAAGTTTTGTTTGTTGGCAAATAAATGTTACATTAATTTATGAAATAATAAACCCGAAATAAAAGATCATTATAACGACCACTAAAATTATTATTATTATTTGGAATATCACCGTGCACCGTAAGTACATACTACACTTGCCGGCCTTGAGTTTAATTTATGCTCTCTAGTCATAGACATACAGGGTGTCTCTGTTTATTTAAACTTTAAACGGCACGCCTATGCTGAAAAAATAATCTGATAAAATGCAAATACAAAATAAATAGTTTGTATTTATTTATCTATCAAAGATTAATCTATGATATTGCTAAACGTAGTTTTTAACTTTAACATAATAAATTTTGCTGAATGTTGTTACAAAATTGTTATTATACTAAAAGATGTCATTAATTATCATAAAGTCACAAACAAACAATCCTTTCTAAATTTAAATAAAAGTCGATGATATTTTCACATTCACTTATATTCTAGCATTCTCAATCATCAAACGTCACAAAAAAATTCTAAAATTCAAATCAAAATCATATATATTTTCTACTACTTCTACTAGGGAGTGTTTGAAACCCTAATTTATTTCCATGTTTTTACCAACACAAAAAACGTTAATACATTTTTTGTGGTACGCGTGCTCAGTAATAACGTGAAGGGTAAACATGAAAATAAATAAGGGTAAAGCAGTAGTCCATTTATTTCCTATTCACAATAAATAAGGGTTCCAAAAACTCACTAGTAACGTATTCAGTAATTGCTTAATACCGTAGTTATTAAACTGGATAACATCTAAAAATACATTTTGAGAATCGTTATTATCAATAACATATTATACTAGAAATGGACCGGCCATTTACATATTAGAAAATTCTTTTGACGCCTATTCTGCCATTACGGGAACGTTATCTGTCAAAATTGTACACGCTACCGCTATTTCGGTTACCGTATTCCGTTAAGTAGCTAGCGTTACCGTATAATATACCGTAACTCTATTTAGTGTCAAAACCGACAAAAATGAAAAATGTGTAAATTTCATGACCCAAACAACAAATTGTGATATTATTGTGATAAAATTAAATTACATATTATTAGTTTAAAACTGCCTAAAAAATATGATCATTCAGGAAAATAAAAACGTGTGCGTTTCAATGTAGAAGACGACTTAATTTTACTGAGAGAAGTTGTGTCAACCAACTCCTACGAGGATACATGCAGATGGGTACTTCAAACAAACGTAAATGAGGAATGCAAAACAATTTTTACTATAAGAGCAATAACAGAGCATATAGATTTAACCTACACCTTCTACACCATGATTTATTATATTGAGCATACAGCATCCTCAATCCATGTCCATGTTGAGGCCTTCCAAAATTGCCACGTCCAATATTTCTTGCATTAAGTATTTAAAAATACGTATAAATGATATAACATGAATCACAAACTTTCTACTTCACAGAAATCTCTCTTGTTGCAGAAATTATAACAGTGAGGTTAGCATTTCCTTTACGTAGGGTTACGACGTTGTTTAATGAACTCTTCCGATAGTCCGACGTATTAATAACGGGACCGTATTTTTCCGTGAACAAATCAAAAGAACTCTCTAATCAACATTATGCATCAGCGCTGCGGAAAACATATTAATTTGCTTAAAAAAATAGTTTTTAATAAAAATACTTGGGAATTGATACTAATTTCGCAAGATATGACATCAATTCGTCAAGTTATGAAAATAACTTACCAATAGTGAGAAAATTCTATAAAAATTAAAAACATTGGAAGGATATGCTCTAGAAAAAAAAAACACAAATTTTATGAAAATATTTATTTATTCAGTTTTGCTATTTTTATTGACTTTTATCAAATTATCATGAGAGAATATGAATGAATATAAAAATGTCTACATTAATGGTTTTAGACGATTGGATAATATACAGGGTGCGTCATTAGTGGGTAAACCTTCGATATTATATGGTTAAAAATAAAAGCTATATAGATTGTCTTAAGCTACACATTTTAAAATTATTTTTTTATTTACAACCTATTTGTAACAAAACTATACAACTTTGGAAAATCGCCAACCTTATGTTGTCGTTACCTTCCCGATATACAGGGAATCCCCGCTTTTAAAGTCTTCGTATTTTTTTTTTGGTTAAATGAGGAGAAAAATCAAAATGAGATGGCACAGCAGTTTTCTTCAGTAATCACATGCACATTTTTTCATAGTCCGCTTCTACGAAATGTAAACCACAAAGAACAGCGGTATTACTTGGTTTGTAACCATTTCTTCTAGGTGCTACTATATCCATAATTTCCTTAAATTTGGATCTTTTGGGAACCTAATATAATAATTAATATTATAGAAATAGTCCATTGTACGTGGAGTTTATCATTTAATATAATTAATAATATAAATATAGGCTTGAAGGTTATGCTACATTTGAATGAGTATTTCAACTATATAGGAATTATTTAGTTGTGAAATTTTATTTGGATATCTTCCTTCCACTTTTGTGTACAATCTACCGCACTGCAGGACTTTACAATTTTTAAAATAACTTAAAAAAAACTATACAAAATTGTTGGAACTACATGATAATCCCATTTAACTACACAGTAAACAATGTCTTTTTACCCACTCTAGCTCTATCCTTGTCGCACCCCTCGGGTATAGATTAATGCAACAATATGGCCGGTCCATAGTATAAAAGGTCAATGGTTATGAGCGTCGTACAGCAACATAAGGTTTGTTCTCAAAGCGTTGAAAACCATTAGAAAAACTCTGGGTTCTGCGCAGTTGACTTTCTGCATTCTTATAGTTTTCTGATTATTTTCAAACTATCGGTATACATTGTTGCCTCATTGTTTATGGACAATTTGCTATCAAAAGAGATTGAGGATTTTTTGTCAACAAATCAGATCAGAGTCTGTGTAGTAAATAAATAATTATAATAAGAAAATTATAACCAACGGTGCCTATTCTCGGGTATAAACGTTGTCCATCCCTTAGCTGCTGAACCCACCAAATATTATGAATTGCTACCGAATACATTTATACGATAGCGCTTGCTCTTATCTGCCCGTAAATAACGTTGTGCGCTAACGCTAATACCGCACCGTTCTTTAGAATGATATGGGTTTCTCATGCGTAGCTGTCAAAATAGCGTATGCGGTAATTAATAACGCGGGTGACATTATTTGTCATGGCAATATATCTCTATTAACGTTCAATATTATTAACCGACAGCAAGTAATCTGTCACGTTACAGATACATAGAACACATAACAAGCATGTGCTCACCGATCATAACGTTATCCTTCAATGCAAAATAACAGCAATTTTCACGCATTTGTCTGTCTCGAACGTTCTATGTAAAAATTTGATAAACGGAGTAAGGAAGCTACGCTTAGCATAGCGAACGATGGTAGTGTACCATTGTTGAGCGAGCTTCCTTATTCTGTGGTTTGTCCTTTTATAAAAAATACAAGTGGGGTGAGCTGTAGGTAATCATGTCCCATGAGCCGAGCTGATCTGAGTGTAGGGAAATTGTTCTAAATGAATCTTATTACCAATAAACATTATTCTATGCTTATTACTTTCATTGTATTTTGTTTATACTAACAAAATGAGATTTGAATTAAAGAACATATAACAGCAATTATAGATGGTTTAATTTTTAAACATAAATAACATATTTCACCAACTAAAACCTCGAATTCGTTCTAAATGTATTTTGTTTTTACAAATAAAATGCAAGTTTGAACGCCGAACGCCAATTATTTCCAACGAACAAACCTTTGACAAGGAACAAACGAATTCTATTCCGAGAATAACCAGTGGTGATTATTCTCGGCTTTAATAGGGTTATTCTTTCGTAGTGATTGATCTGAACAAGTGAATGTGATTAAACTGAATGTGATTATACTGAACCGAATATTTGGCGAAACCGAAAGATCATCATTTTTGTGAATGTCTTTCACTTAACCTCGAAAACTTGTGAAAACAACCAAATCTGCTCTGAAAACTGGAAAATTATTTACTCCATGATATTATTATCCATGTTTTAAACTTTTACAATTTATTGGTTTGATTCGAAATCATATTCCAATTAGGTATCTCTGTATATTCAATACTTTTAAAGGTTAACTGTTAACTGAACGAACTAACCGGTACCAGGAGGTTGATCAGTAAGCGGCAAGGGGGGTAGGAATTTTAATCAGTTTGGTAGAAGTGACCGATGTCGAAAGAATACGCACAATCGTGAATGAACTGACAATTTTCAGATTGTTCACTTAGTTCAGTACGAAAGAATAACCCTAATGTCAATGCTCATAAATTGTCAATAGTTAACAGTAGGGTTATTCTTTCGTAGTGATTGATCTGAACCAAGTGAATGTGATTAAACTGAATGTGATTGTACTGAACTGAATATTTGGCGAAACCGAAAGATCATCTTTTTTGTGATTGTCTTTCACTTAACCTCGAAATCTTGTGAAAACAACCAAATCTGCTCTGAAAACTGGAAAATTATTTCTTCCATGATATTATTATCCATGTTTTAAACTTTTGCAATATATTGGTTTGATTCGAAATCATATTCCAATTATTATCTCTCAATATTCAATACTTTTAGAGGTTAACTGTTAACTGAACGAACTAACCGGTACCAAGAGGTTGATCAGTAAGGGGAAAGGGGGGTAGGAATTTTAATCAGTTTGGTAGAAGTGACCGATGTCGAAAGAATACACACAATCGTGAATGAACTGACAATTTTCAGATTGTTCACTTAGTTCAGTACGAAAGAATAACCCTATTGTTTACTGTCAATCAGATTTCAAATATGCCAACGGTTAATGCAAAAAATTTTAAAAATTATTTATCTATATAAATATTTGAGTTATAAAAGGTAATATATTTTATTCTAGATTGTTTATAGCAGAGATATGGCAGATAATTTGTCTTATTTATATGCTCGAGATCCCAGTATTAGGGCTTGGAATCGTGTTCAGCGTGAAAAGAAAAATTTAGAACCAGATTTTCTTGAAGAAGAACCAGAACAACAAGTGGTGAGATAATTTTTAATTATATACAAATCCTCTTTAATAAGTTGAATAAGGATGTAAACTTGTGCAAAATGACTGCCTCTAATTTTTTATTGCTATTTCAATCAATTTTTACATTGTGTTGATTTCTTCCTCTCACCGTTCTTGGCTTCCAATTAGGAGATTCATATTTTACAGAGACTTGTATATAAAATACCAGAGTAATTCTTTTAGTTTATACTTCTTATATTCTGCTTATTCGTAGTAGTATTAACTACTATGTGGGAGAATATTGGTTTTGCTTTGTTATATAAATTTGTACATACCAATAGTGGAGACAGATTGGTGATCTAAAATTCTAAAAAAGGTGCATATAAATATACACATAGCTTAGGCTGTTTGTAATGTTGTGAGTTGCACTAGTTTTAGTGCACTAATATGAACCGTATAAGTATTGTCAACTTTATCATTTGCACCAAACGGAGTAATAACATTCAATGACACAAATTAGACCAATTCACAATAGTTGTTATTGTAAAATAGTGTACACTAGTTCGTACATATCGTACGCAATTGATCACTTGAAATGACGGATGTATTTGAAAAAAGTGGCAACTAGAGTGCAGCAGTTCACGACATCAAACATAATTGCATTGACAAGAAAAACAACCGTAAATTAAAACATTTTGGCTTTTTATTGTGCAAATCATTCCTTTTAATTTGCCATTATTGGAAAACTATTTTTTTACAATCGCAGACTATTTTGCAGTAGGTACTTATAGAGTTTTTTTATTTGTAATAATCGGATCATGAGTGAATACACAACTACTAAAACCTTAGTTAATTTGCAAGATTTTGAGACGTGTCACATATTTGCATTATTGTGCATTCTGACACTCGCATAATTGTGATTGTACGATGTTTACTTTCGAGCACCAGGAAATTCATGAAATGTTCTTGTTAAATGTTACTAAAATAGTGGCCAATTTAGTGAACTGTACAACAGGCAATAAGTTTTCATTCCATGCAATCTAACAAAACCGAAATAGTAGTTCTATTTGATCACTATTAAATAAGTAAAAAAAATAGTTGGTTCTCCTGTAAGCTATACCTACTAAATCTGACATTCGACCTATTGCATTTACCATGACGACGTGCACTGTGACTATCATATTTTTTTTCGAAACATGGAGATACAGAGGCGTTACGGGTGTTATAAAAAAAAACCTTTGGAACTAAGGCTTTAATAGACTAAAAGTCAATACAGACATTTATAATCTAGGACCCCGTAAGCGGGCGTGCTTGACGTATAGTTTTTTCGACATAATCAACAAAAAATGTTTGTATTTCATACTCTTTTTATTTTCAATGCAAACAGAAAAAAGAATAAATCTTTAAAATTATATGATTAGCAACATTCCCAAGTGTCCCGGTGGTCTTAAGAATTGTCCGAACGCTACCAGTGTCCAGTAGCTTCAGGAGAGAGATAATTTTCAAAATAAAAATTGTTAAAAAACACACACCACACAACTAAGTTGGAGTTACACGCATCTGACGTCCGATGATGCCACGGTACGAAATTGTTCCAATTGGTGACAATATTTAAATGTCCATAAGAAGCCAGTACTTCAACCAATAGATACAATTTCACTAGAACTGATATTCTTAAAAATTTAGTAATATACCACGGTGCACATAACAGCAGATTTGATTTTATTTGAATCTCTACTAACCGTGTAACATCTAAACAAAGGTTTAAGCTCAGGTCTGAGTATGTTTTTGTTTTTAGGATACCAATCTCCTGGAAGTTTATTTAAGAATCAAAAATAATGAAACCGGGAATAAATGTTATTCTATTGAGGAAAATGCAATATACTGTAACAATATCAATTCACGTAAAAAATTTACATTTTCTAAAATATTTGATCATGATTCAAGTCAAATTGAAATATTTAATGATGTGGTCAAAAGCAGAGTACTGAATTTTATCAATGGTGTTAGTTCTACAATTATGACATATGGTGCATCTGGTTCAGGTAATATATTTTTTTATTTACTACCACTACATAGTTTTGAGATTTGAGAATCAATTAGCATCTTGTCTGCTCTGTCGTGGGTTTTGGAGAAGGTAATTGATAAAGATAAAGATAGTTTCACCAGTTTCATAATATAACTTTCATAGTTAAAAGATCCCAATGGTGAGCCTCTAACATTACTTAATTAATATCTGATGTACCTAAAGAAGGCGAATGAATTCATTTTGTATTCGACATCGACATACTAAACTTAGAATTTCTTTGGGGATAAATATAATATCTCATTTACGACTACTATTAGTTTTGTTATTAATATATTCTCTTTTTAGGCAAAACGTTTACAATTGTGGGCACACAAGATGATCCTGGACTCATACCCAGATCATTAGAATATTTATTTCGAACCACTCAATCTTTTTTAAAAACTACACCTCACTTGAAACCAATTGTAAATAGGCAATTAAAGGAATTAAACAAAGTTGAACAAATTGCTGAACTGAGAAAATGTAGACATCTGTTAGAAAATGCATTTAATGTTACGGATAAATATATACATCAGAAAACATACAGGTATGTATGATAGTATGAAATATGGAAGTTTAACTATTATTTGGGATTTTTATAGCCATGTGAAATCTATCTCATTGATTTGTGACCGATTTCTACCGGTCCATTATTGATCCTATTAGATCAATGCCTGTTAGCGATACACTTAATATACAGGGTGTTCGTAAAGTAGCGGGTGATTATTTTCAAAATGGGACATTTATAAAGGAAAATCCGAGACATGCCAGTTTTGATTTATTGATTTTGTAGCTTATGTATTTGATTCGAAATCTATCGCATTGCGGCGCCACCATCTAAATCATGTTTGTTTCAAATTTTAACCCTTATTTTTAGGACATTTAATCCGAACCTCAACACAAGAATTTTAATGTTTACGCTGTCCTGCTAGGCTGAAATGTTCTATCTGGCTTAAAGCAAGTTTTGAGATATTAACGATTTTCTGTTTTCATATTGTCCACTGTGTAAATATTTTGCAACAGCATAAAAAACAAAAGTTTACACTCTCAAATCTTAAAAAGTTGGTATCAAAATTAACACTGATTCGGATAAGTGGTTCATCTTCGAATACCTCACAATCACACATAGCAGAATTGTACACGTGACTCAGAAATTATTACCTTTAAAGTCGATATTAATGTATTTCTACGACTTTCATCCATCCAATAGGGTTTGTTCTTGCAGGAGGCTTTTGAACACAATTTTTAATGGTTTTGTTATCAAAGAGATCAAAGGTTTTTAATTTTTCAGGTTCAAACGTCGTGTTGTATTTAAAGTCAAAGCTGTTTCTTGAGAAAATGGCCCACACCAAATCTCTAAAAGAAAACTTACTTTTTTTTATTGAAATTTGGAACTGAAATCATTCCAACAAACAGCCTAATGTCCATTGGCCTTCGGCAGATGCAACAAAGGTCCCAAAAGCTTTAAAATAAAAAAAATTCTTGACTCTTCCTGGCCATTTATACTTTTTTGTGAAATTGATCGGTCGACATAAAGGAGCGGTATTATTAATTCCTTTCTCGTTCCTAGTCTTTGTCCTTTATACTATAAGTAATCCTTTTCAATAATTTCATAACATTTCACCAAACTGCCAATATCTTTATTCAAGTGACATTATTATCTGACATCAAATATAACTGGTATTATCAAACAAGTTAAAATTAAAACAATCACATTATAAAATACAGAGTGAACATTTCTTAACATTCTCCAGCGCCGGTGAAGAAAGTTCTTCTCAAGTCATAATTTAGCTAAATTAGTGACGGGGCGACGTAAAATAGATTTTTTTTCACGTCGGCCACTCTTACAACACCATCTCTATCTGGAAAATCTTTTAATACTCTACTGTATTTATTTTTCAGGGCTATGAAAGAAAGATTAAGTACTGAACCCGTAGCTATACTTCAGGCTTCTAGTGATGTGTCTGTGGATATTTATATAAGTTTTGCTGAAATATATAATGATGTGATATATGATTTATTAGCTACTAATGCAATGGAACCAAATAGAAAGAGACTAAGACTAGGAGGATGTAATTCAAATTTTTATATAAGAGACCTTACTGAAGTTTTTGTTACATGTGGTAAGTTTTTATTCAGGCCATACCACTTTTTATGCATATCTTAGTATTAATTATATGGAGGGATTCAAAAACTGTCGCATATCCAATATGTCTAATGGTAACTCATTTGCTAATCATGTTTCTGAAATGTAGAACACAAAATAACGTTTCGAAAATTAACTTATTTAATTTGGCATGACAGCGGCCCTACCTTGTAAAATTCGCAATTATAACTTTTAAAATCGTGTTTCTATACACAGTTTATTTATTATATTTAGTACGTATCATATTTTTGAATTTTTTAAAACAGAACAAAGGCTGCAGTTCTAAAATGAAAGTTATGTGTCGCACCAAGACCTACTGTCTAAATGATATTAATTATTGCTAACCAAACTTTTGTCAGGGAAGATAGACGATCACTAATCTTTTAACCTAGCAACAAATTTTACTTAATGCCTTTTAGAGTAAACTTAATATTGATATGTAGGCTTCTAATTACGAAGCTGAGGGCCATGGGATTTGATTGACCGTTCTTATATTGAGTACTAGAAATCTTTCTAATTGTTCGCCCAGATAAAGAGTATATATTCTTCATTTTCTCTATTATAGTGTTCCACAGGGTGCACAGAGGTTTATTTTTCTCTAATTTTTTTGCTAATGGCATATTGATCAATTTGTAATGACAAGTTGTGCTTATAATATGAGAACAAAAAATATTGCGTTGATGGTTTGATCCTAAAGTGGGACGTATCATGGTCATAGCATTTTCAGAATATGACTAACCACATTCAGACGTGTTGTGATTTTACTTTTACTTTTTTATAAAATAACCTCAAACTGTAAACTAATATTTATTGAAAGATAGTAAAATTAACTTAAAAATTCTGTCGATTGTGATCAAACAAAAAACTTGGTTCAACTACTACACAACTATTACGAGAAAACTTATATAATAGAATATGGCACTTGATATTATTATCTATTTACCAGTTACACACGCTATACTTGTTACTATTTTTATTTATTTATTTACGGACAAAGTACTACAAAAGACAGCTACAATCAACAATACATGTTGCAACCTAACCTATAATACAACTGTACTTCAATCGGGAATCAACCGAATCCAGAAATATGGCATTTCATAAATTTAAGTAATGAAGCAATGTAAAAACTGAACCAGACTTACATAATCATACAATATGGCTCAAATAATTGCACAATACATAAAAACTACAACACACACAAATAAGCTCAAAGGCCCCTCGCAATGCATAATCTTAATGTGCTCAAGTCCGTATGTCCATTCGAAAATCTGCTCCCAAAACCCCAAGAAACTCGCTGAACGATGAAAAGAAATCTAAATCAGGGTACTGATTAGCCAAACGGGATGCACTAGCGACAAAGGCATTTACGACCATAATTGGTGGGGTGAAAAGCCTCATGAAATACATGAGACCTCCTCACAAGCGTAGCATGAACATGGAACCCCACTTCCAAGAGCAGGTCGAGAGGTGGATCCATGCCGAGCCTGACATATAGAAATCTGAGAAACTTTCAATAGTGGCCACATGACATACATATGCCGGAAACCACACTGCAGAGGTATACTCAAGGTGAGGTCTCACGGGTGTCGTATATAACAATTCTAATGCCCATATATTACTAAATGTACAATGTACCAAACGAATGACGTCCTCTTGTAAAAGGTAGCATTTAGTGGAACATCCAGTTTTCCTATAACACTTGAAGTCATCGGCAAAGAGCCTGAATAATTGACTGTGTATGAAACAGTCCTTTATGTGTTTTAAATAAATAAGTTAAACAACAATGGACCCAAATAGGATAACTGCGGACCTCCAGAAGAAACCACTACAGGCCTAGAATGAAACTAGTTCACTCTAACAACTTGAGTGTATGACTGTATTAGATTACTATTTAAAAACTTCACTAGTTCATACATTATTACCATAGATGTCATCAGCGTTTGCAATTATGTTTTTTTTTCTTAACAAGACTGACATTGTGGTAATCTCATCTCAATCATATTTTGTAGTCATTATTGACAATTTAAAAATTATAGTCAGGTCTTTTCAATTTTGCGGATGCGAAAATTATCACGTTTTTCTGATCATATATTAGATAATTTTTTTTAAATGAGCGCACCATCTATTCAGGAGAGTACTGGTGGCGCACTGATTACTTATGTCTAATTGAAAATGTTTGATTACCAGGTGATGATGCATACCAATTGCTCCAACTAGGCAAACACCGATTGAAATATGCTGCAACAGCCGTAAATCCAAATTCGAGCAGATCACATTTCATTTTCACTATCAAACTGATACAATATTCCACACATAGAACCAACGAAGCAATTATGTCTTCTTTTAGCTTTTGTGATCTGGCAGGTGCTGAGCGCCTAAATAAAACTGGAAATGTGGGTAATCGATTGAAGGAGTCAAATAATATAAATATGTCATTATGTGTACTTGGCAGGTATTTATAAAAAAAAATATCATATTCTATATTTAATTGTTTCCTTAAGTATTAAAATCTTCAACTTCAACCAACGTTTCGTGTATTTGACATCTAAGTCTTCAAAAATAGACACAATTAAATATAGTAACAAACTCAAACACACAAACCATCAATATAATTATATAGAAACAAAATATTTTGTTAATATAATTATATGGTAACATATCCTAATCTAAAAATATGCCATGTCCACTAGAAAGTCTGCATCAAATGGATTTTGTTTTATTATAAATGTAGTATATTCTACCACTTAGTATAGAAATTTCGTATTTTTATTGACTTATAAAAAATATAGTGATAAATTAATTGCATAAAATAAAACAACTTTAGTTTTAAATATTTCCAAACTTTTATATATACAAATTTATATTTCAAAATCACACGACATGTTATAATGAATTTCCAACAAGTATCGGCTAATTCTATTCAGATAAATTAATTATTTACCATAATCCCTCATTTAATTAAAATATCAAAATATATTTTAAAATTCTAATTAACAAAACTACATTACATTACGTAATTGGCGACGAGGGTTTTTCTTGACTTCCGGCTTTTATTGTAAAATCACCAAAATTCCGGTTACAAGAGCGAATTCAAGTGTCACAAAAATGGCAATTGTTGACATTTTCGGGAGTGTGACCCAATCTCGTAAGACTGCGGCATATTCAAGCCACGATTGGAAAATTTACCTAATGAAACTGATGATGGGGCAAAGAAGAGATTGTTGAACTTGTTATGAGAAGAAGCATATAAGCCATTATACGTACTCTATGTTTGCCAAGGACACCTGGTGGCAGTAGAATAAAGTACATACTACACTAGAAGAAGTAGAACCATTCAAAGAAACATTAGTTTTTAAAGTAAATGTTCAAATTGATGACCTTTGACTTCGATACATTTTACGCATCTGAGCAACAATTGTTCATGAGTCGCTCTTCTCCTATTGACTCTCATCTTAAATTTAAAAATTATATTTTGCACTAGCTGCATACAATCTTCCATAGTTTTTACGGGCGTATTATATACTGTAACGTTTTTCGTGGCTCCTAGTGTGGAATATAACGCGCTTTAATTAAAACTAATTTATTTACACTTAATAACTAAACACTTAGACAAACTAATAACATTAATGCACTAATACGACTGTATTTATTTGTACAATTTATTTCACTATTATTTATATGTCACAACAACTATTGACTTTTCACTTCATAACTAACTTCTGTCCCTGTTACGTTGCCTATATATGTTGTTGGTCTTCTTTCTCAAACACTTCCAGTAAATAGTCGTTTGTTCTACAACATTCTGGCGCGCGTACATCCATTCCAGATCCATACGGTAAGCGAGGCATATCCTACAAAATTAACACAGCGCTGCCCCGGATGAGGTATAGCTACTAAATTTGTACAGTGTCGCCTCCCGTTTGGTTGATTTGCAAGCTTCGAGAATATATCACTTGATTACTATAGCACAGCATTAATAAGTACAGCATTCCGTCTCCACGTTCGCACTTTGAAAAAAAGTGTTACGTAAGATGCCGCCATTTTGGGTTACAAAACAGGTCCTGACTAAGAATAATTATAGTTTTTGGTTTCTAACCACAGTACTGTATTTTTATTTTTGTAAAAATATTTAAGTACATAATAATATCGCTGTCAATTTCAGAAATATTTGTGGTGTGTCATAGTGATTGAAAACAACCTTGAGTGGTGTTATCAGTTAAATGTTGACATGATTGGGTGATTTTTAATAACAATAATAATAACTATTGGAAAAAGTTGTTATTGTCAAAAAAGCATTAAGATTGTCAGATTTTTGATTAGTTTTCAATTTCTATATTATATTGGTCAGTTAAAATCGTTTCAGTTTTGTATTTAATTTGTTATTTTTCTTTATTAATAAATCGCGTTTATTTCAATTTTCGTGGTTTATTATGAATATCGTTGTAGTGAGTTAAACGGGTAGTTTAATTCACAAATTACAACAACAGCAACTTTAAAGGCAAATTTTGGCAAAGACTTCTTGAAACTTTATAATGATATTGTCAATAAAATAACAACTAGCCACACGACAACTTGTGATTATGTTTCACTTGTATTTAGTTTAAAAACATATTAGATACTGTCATTTCGTAATATAAATTTTACGGTTATACAAATAGTTGTTATAAACGTAAAATTATCTAGTATTTATCTTAATTTTTACTTATTACTCACCTAACAGGATCTTTGGGGAAGCGAAAAAAATGTTTAGAGCAAGTGTACCGCTTATTGGGACAACATTTTGCAACACACACATGTCCTCCGTGATTATTCATTGTATGAATCCCAAGACACGTTAATAAAAATAAAATCCTTTTAATTCTCACGAACACTATACCAAAAACACAAAACAGATTTAGATTTAAACACAATATTTATTTATCTCGTACACGCCGACAATGAACTATATATTGAACACAGTAGTGAACTGTATCTATCTACGTCAATGCGATTATTTTGACGTTGTAACCCATAATGGCGGCATGCGCGACGATATGCGCAGGACGGCTTGCAAACGTGAAATGGTGAAAGACAGAATACTGTATTATTTATTATACTGTGACTATAGTATAGCCAACGCGGTGTTGCCTCATGTATTTATTTCTCTCTAAGCGTTGGGAACGTTTTTATATTCGTCACAACACTCAATTTTTAATTGAGCCTTAAATAAAAAAATCAAGTCCAGAAAGATCTGAGGAGCGTGGTGGCCAAAGAAAATGACCATTGTTGGCTATCCATCGATCGTCAAAAGCGGCTTGCAAAAAATCATCAATTACATATCCACCATGTGGAACTGAGCCATCATGTTGATAAACATTTTTTCTATAATCAGGAGTGCCAAATACTCTAAATAGTTGGCTTCCAAATCACGCTATATGTTCAAATGGCCGTCACCTGCAAAGAAATAAGAATATTGATTGCGCAATAAACCTTGAAATGCCAAGTTTCTTGAAAATTTTGTTCTCTATACGTATGCTCATTTTGATTACTCCAAGAATGCGAATTATGTCGATTAAAGGAGCAATTTTTTGTAAATTTCGCTTCGTCGGTCCAAATAATATTGGCCAAAAAATTATTGTTTTCGTTAAAATAAATTATCAGAATGCCACTCGACTAAAACGCGTATGGATGAAATTTATGGTTCCGCAATATTCTGTTCATTGTTGATTTTGATAAACCTGCCTCTACCGCAGCTTGTCTTACAAACATTGTTTGATTTGCGGCAAAATATCCCAAAATTGCAATAATAAATAATCTTCATGTGTATAATTTAAACGCCCCGGCATTGTTATGAATAATTTTAAACTGGTAAGTGACAGCGTCATAATGACAGTTTTTGATTTTCATTGCCGTCATAGCTACATACAATTATTACCGTATGCAATTTACTTATTTGGCAATATTTCAAAAACTAAACATTTTGGACATATACAAACTTCACATTCACCCTTATTTTTATTGCTTAGTTAGATAAAACTGTGAAATATTGGAGGTTCTACTTAAAAATATTGACTTTTGATAGTTTTCTCATTTTGTTAATAATAAATCTGTATTACAAAAAGTTTATATGTTCACGCTTTCATTATTTTTCATTGTTTAAATGTTAGTAAATTAAAAGAAAAGATTGTCTTTGACAGGTAAAGGAAGTTGCGCAACTATCATAGTATATCTCATTTTTGGTTTTTACACACGCAAAAACTAACTGCGTCATTTCACTTGGCTCTCATAATAAAAGAAAATGGCATTTGATGAAAACTGTTTTGCATGGTATGTGTCAGTCTTCGTATGTATGTAATACAATTTAATTGAAGGTGTATTGAAGCCATTAGAAATCGTCAACACAATCCAGACCAATTTAAACCACCGTTTAGGGAGTCAAAATTGACACAACTTTTCCAACGTCCACTTATGGGCCAAGAGGATTTTGCGTTCGTTGTAAATATAAATCCTAGTGAAGAAATGATGGGTGAAACAATGCATGTGTTGAATTTTTCATCAGTTGCATCGGAAATTACAACAGATCTTAGTGACTTTGTTAAGGTATGAAGTTCTTAAAATTTTATAAATACTAATTTGTCGGAAAAAACTATTGTTCAACCCCTTGAATATTGTTTGAGTCACATATCGTGATGAATATATATTATTCTGTTATTAATTATGGATGAATAATTGACGAATGTAACATCTTTATTGACTTGATAAGAAGGTATAATCAAATGCACCGGGATACAGAGGGATAAACCATTGGGTTTTACCTATACATTGTAAAGGGTGTAGTAAAAATTCAGCACTACAAAACTTTCAACGTTTCGGCTAACTATTCAGGCATCTTCAGGGCTCTAAAATTGGAAATCAATGCAAAGACTTCCAGAAAAAATAATTATAGTAATTAATGGATATTATAAACAAGGCCATTAAATACCATCAACCTACGACAAAAAGAAAAGGCTAAAAATACTTCAAGACGTATCCATTAGATCAATTAGTCAATGCAGGATACAACTGGTTAAATTTTTTGCAAGTTGTGGTAATAATTTGACCACATTGTCCATGTAAAATAAATAATTTCATAAGGACTTCATGTACATAAATATTTGTATTCATTTTAAAGTATTTTGAGACATTGTGAATAATTGTTTCTAATTTTCTTATAAAAGTCAATAATGATACCATATCAATTGAAATAAGGACGTACTCAAAAGGGACTGTGATAATATTGGTTCTTCTCAAATATTATATTGTATAACTCATTATTGGTCTTATAGGTGTATTGTTTTTGTGGATTTTGTTTCACTTGATGTGGTATTTATCAACATTCCAACAGATTTGGTTTTAGAATGAAATGACAGTCAACGTTAAAACGGTGGCTTTGTTTTAGTAACAGTTATTTTAATTTTAACAATTAATATTTTGAACAAGTATTTTGACTTGATATGAGTAATCTATCACCTGTGCGCGCTGACAAAGTAATGTCGGAAACCCGACATTACTTAGTTTTGGAATACATTTCTCATGTAAACACATGAGAAATGTATTAAATAACGAGACTGCTTATGAAAAAGACTTTTAGTGTAAAAACTATTCAACAATCGAATGCTCCCCTTCAATGTACTCCCCTCCCCTCGGCACACACCGTGCCATTTGTTTTTTTTTATTGGTCAATGCAATGCTGGAAGTCTTCGTTTGTGAGAGCATTTAGGAGCTCCGCCGATTTTCGCTTCACTCGAACCGTTGTTGTTGTTTTTCTTCAACTCAGGCCGTTTCTTACGAACTCGCTCTCGCAATGTTGCCAAAACTGTCAAATAATAAGTTTGGTTTACAGATTATCCTTCTGGAACCTATTAAATCATGCCGTTGATGTCGAAAAAAACGATTAGCATGGCCTTAAATTTTGATTTGGACATACTTGCTTTTTGCAATATCCAGGTTTCATCGCAAGTGATAATGTTTGATCAATTCAGGCTCTTCATCTAACCTCTCAAGAAAATCTGAGCAGATCTGTTGACGGAAGAGCTTTTGTTCGGGGGTCAAATTTTTTAGGATCATCTTCGCACATACTTTCTTCATGTTCAATTCGTCATGTAAAATATTTCTGACCGTTTCTTTATCGGCGTTTACAGTCTCAGCAATCATCCAACGGTCTCCGCGCACAATTTTATTGATTTTGGTCACTGTTTGCAGAGTTGAAACATACACAGGTCGACCTAGACGTTGGTCATCTTCGATGTTCTCTCGGCCTTCAGAAAATCTTTTATGCCATGCGAAAACACTGCACGAGATAGAGAAAAAAAAAGTAAAAGTAATATTTCTGTGATTTTTTGTCATTTACTTCTCTCGTAAGACTTGGTGACAAGCTATAATTCCAATTTTTTTATTTTTATTGCAGACATCATATTTTTATTTAAATTATTCTATATTTCCAATAAGATTAGCCTTTATAAGCAAGTTTTTATGATACATTTTCTAGATTATATTATATAAAAGCTACAAATATCTAGTCAATATTTCTGCTATGTTTAGGAAATATGTCTTTTTTGTTCGTTTTAACCCCTTTTTACACTGTTTCCGAACACCAATGTGATCTAATTTTGTTTGGTAAATTCTATTAAATCAATGGAAAATTAATATTTCGGATAAGTTTAAGAAGTATACATTTTTGAACCTGTTTTTAAACCTCTTGCCTACGCTCAATGTTTTCCAAAAGTTCATCTGTGGAACGCCGACATCGAATAAATTTGCAATATTAGATTTGTAATTTCGGTTATCTTTTTTAATTTGTACTATATGTTGTAATCCATAAAATTAGCTAAGACAAACTCAAAACATTTTATCATATTAAAAACAGTATGTAGTAATTGCTTCAAAAATAAAAAAAAATGTATCATTAAAAGAACTGATGTTGACAATTTGAACAATTATTCTTATTTTAACCTAATCTCGAAGGTTCCTATAAAATAAAGAGCAAAAGATATTCAGCCAACACTCAAACAAAAAACAACTAAATAAGATACGAATAGATGATGTAGGTATATTTCATTTATTTTTATTGGCAATGTACTTTAATATTCTTTATATATAATATTTATATTATGTATACATTTAATTTTATATCTAATTGATAAGTCTTGAAGTATTCTTAACTTATTATTTTCTTCGTGTTGTTGTCATTGTTTTAAAGTTATGTATGCCCGTTTGCACCAACAGTTCTAGACAGCTCCTGTATTTTGTTTGCAGTTATTCTTTCCTTAACGTTGCATAAAATTGTTGGTGCAATCGGCCGTTAATGTTCTTGCTTACAACATCCAACAATTTGGTGTTTATTTTATGTTGACAGCAAGAAGGAAATCTAAGTTACATTGAAAATGAGGAAATTAATGATTTGAAATTACAACTCCTGGAAAAAGAAGAATTAAATGAATGTTTAAGAAAATTAGTATTAGAAAAAAACACAAAACTGGAAAAAGTACGTATAAAATTTAACCTTATATGTTGATACCCGTGTAATTTTCGATATGTTTCTAACTTTATTTAACAATTTTCTTAAGATCGTTTTAAGTCTGGCAACTTTTAATTGCGATTTTTCATATGGAAAAAGTCACGTCGTTATTGCCAATATTTTATAAAAATATATAAATGAATAAATTTCTACTAACTTTGTCGTTCACATGGTGTCAAATATTTAATTAAAAGTCGAGAGTGGTCACAGATATATGAGTTACATTTTGATATTAACCAGATGCTTGAAGCAAATGAACAGCTCAAACTGAAAATAAGTGAACTAGAAGCGCAATTACATCAGCTCCAGCCAGACATAGATGAACCCAATGATTCACAGGTCATAAGTTTAGTCGAAAGTAGTGATGACGAGGAATCAGCAGAAAGTCGAGACAATTCCTTCTCTAAAGAAAGAGAACGTTTATTGGAATTAGAGTTCAAAGGAAAAGAAGAACATTTATTAAAAGGTATCTACATAGTACAGGGTGCCCCATTTTGGCTGTTTTACGGGATATCTCAGTGATTTTTAAAGGTTTCCGCGAACCTGAGCTACTTTTTTGTGAAACGAAAGATGCCGCAAACAAAATCATATCCTTCTTAGTTTCCGAGTTACAGGGCGATATTGAAAATATTGCATTTTGGGACCCCCTTCGTATATCGGTTACCCTGTGACTCTTTTGGATTTCTTTCTATTTGGTTACATAAAAGTATTATTTAGAAACGGAGACAAGGAACAGTAGTTGAATTGTTAGAAGATACTAGAGCGGCCTTTGATCAGTTATGCCTTAGACCGATATATTTATAGTATAATGCAATAAAAATCATTTCTCGTAGAAGTGCTTTATGTTTCGAATATAATGAATGAATGAAACTAAGGAAAATAAATACATAAAACTATATATTTTTTGGAAAGTTTGGTTTATATCTCCGAAATCGTTTTCCTCTAAACAAATCTAACTACGCCACTTGCTTCTTTGCAAAAATCTCTATCATGGTCAGTTTTTACCTTCCCGCTAAGTCACAGGGTAACCGAGATACGAAGGGGGTCCGAAAATGCAATATTTTCAATATCGCCCTGTAACTCGGAAACTAAGAGGGCTATGACATTTTGCTTGTGGCACTTTCGTTCCGTTCTATCTGGAAAAATATTCCGTAAGACAGCCGATTCTACTTTATCAACAATACGACGTTTCGCGGCTTTATTGCTGCTTTGTCAAGCACTGAAAATACATACATAACTCTATCCTATGAAATTTGTTTTAAGAATTTGGATTTCATTTTTCCAACGATTCTTTTAGATTTGAACACACTTTGTAAAAGCAGCCGCATTGTTGATAAAGTAGAGTTTTTCTCATTTTTGGTCCCTACAACTCATCGTTCGAAGTATATCCATAGATTTGTTGGCCATGGGTACTATCTTCAGCTTGAAACCTATCGTTTATCAGTATTCATTCATCTTCTCTGGCGACTATTACGAGTTTAAAATTAATTTATTACTTTCAATAGATTTTCACAGTTTATTAGATATTTTACAGTAATTATGGGAGGTGCAGTCGCCTGGTCATCTTTTGACAAATATGAATTTTTCAAATTAAGTAATGGAAAATTTGAGACTAAAATTGTAGAAATAGATTTGGAAAATAATTCAATCAATATCTTATTGTCGACTAATGTTTTAATTAGATCGTGACAATCAATTTTTTTTTCCTACAAATAATGATATGATGGAACTGTAAATGGTCTGCAAGAAATTTCAGCGGTGATTTTTCTCACAGTTACCTTCACTCGGTCTGAGATCTGCCATCCACGCATATTGAGACAGTATAAATATTCAGATAATTTAAATTTAACTTATGTTTTGCAGCAGTCCAACAGTTACAAAGTGAGAAGAAGAAATTATCAACTCGATTGCTTACAATGGCAGATATAATAAAGGATAAAGATGACATAGTCGATAATTTGATTCGGCATAATGGTAGAATGAGTCGTCGTATGGAATATTATGATATTCATTTATCAGATCATGAGAGTAAGTTCATTTGTATTTTTTGGTTCTTGTATAGAGTATTATAAGTTTATTTATATATATATTTTTGGTTTTCTTCAGCATTAATGCTAAAGAAGAGATAGTTATAAAAATAGGGGGTTTCCATTAAGAAAAAAATCAATGACGACTAGTTTTTGAATTTGTAACCATTACTTTATGATACCATTTCTATCATTCAGTAATAACTACACGTACATGTCACAATTTTAAAACAATGTTTTAGTATTTTCTTTAAATTTAAGTATACTTTCCGAAACACCACTCATCACAGTTTATTCTGTGCAGTTTGCGTATATTTCAAATTTCTTTTTATTCAATTATTTTTCGGTTTGATATCAATTTAAATTTTGTTATAAATCTATACAGCGAAAATTTTGCATTATTTTGTTGTTTTTATTTATAAGAGGTTGAAGAAATAAAATAAAACATTAAATTCTAGTCACAACTTCAAACAAATATATTAGGATGACGTTTGGCTCCCAGTCGAGCATCATGAGATCCATTAAATAATAATAGCTTCCAAGATGTTTTTGGCGACATCTAGTGTGAGCAGGCACTATGCCCGGTGAAACACAGTTCACAAACGATGGCCGGACGAGAAGCAACAACTTCATCACATCCTATTGCCAACACTAGACACGCCCGAATCCCTTTCGGGATGCTTTATTAATGGATTGCTTGTTACATAATGTAACAAGACCTTCAGTTTCGTTGGAAATTTGTTTCACACTACCATGCTTCCACCAAACGGGCCGTTTCGTTGATCCACAACTCATCAGTGATGATGGGAAGGCAGTGTGAGCCAAACTTCCAACCTTCCAGTTTTGTGGGAAATTTGCTTCTTACAATGTGACTGTCGCTTTTAAAACAAACAACAAGTTAAGCTGCCTTTTGTGCGAGGGAGTTTTGGAGATTCGGGTATTGAGAGATTTGAAAGTAGGGGAATAGCAATGTCATGAGACCCTTTTACTGCGTTGGGTATTTGGAGATTCGGTCTTAATCGTCTTAAAACTTCGAAAAGTAAACAATAATAATAAACACGACTTACTAAACACTTAATTATTTAAGGTTAGTAAAGGTTTATTAGGTTATTGTATTTATTTTATGTTTCACAACGGAACCGATCATAACGCATGCGCAAATATCGGAGAAAACATAAACTTCAACCAACTCTTGGGTATTTGGTGAAATGGAGATTTAGCACTAGGCGCAAGCGTCACTTGATCGTCGTCCACTAATACGGTGAATCTCCGTTTAACCAAATCTCTCTTGCACAAAAAGCAGCTTTAAAGAGCTCATTGTTAACATTAATGATAGGTTGGTTCCTTTGTCTCGCTCAGCAGTATATGCCCTTAACTGGTAGAAAATTGGCAACAAGATTCAAAAAACACCTTAAATGATATTTTAACGTTGGAGCCGCACGTCCTATTGATCAATCTTTCACTAGATAAATAAAATAATATGCTTTTTTTGTTGCAGTGCACTTTTTGCATTTAAACAATTCGAACAGTTTTATTTTAGATGGAAATTTTAATATGCGTGTATACAATCAAATTTATTGTGTTTGTGGTTATATTTGTTTCTCTTTTATATTTTTCGTACTTGTAGATTTAGTGGATCTGATCATGCTCGATTCAGAGCGAAAAATGGCATCCTTATACATTTGTTTGAAGTTGTGACTGGAATTTATTGTTTTATTCTAATTATAACATGTTTTTTTTACCTTTCAGGTTCAACCACATCTAGTAGGGCGTCAAGCCTCGAAAACTTGGAAAGGGCGTCAAGCCCCGAAAACTTGGAAAGATTGTAGTTAAGATTAGAATATAGTTTTGAATTTGTTGTAAATAAAAATAATTGTTGGAAATAAAATTAATACATTTTTTTTATACAGATTTCTAATATTCAGGGTGTTCAAAAATAAGATAATTAAACTAAACGTGCCTTAAAACTAGGATGCTTCGTTACTTAATAATCTGTCTTCAAAGTTGGAAAACTACATAATAATTATCCTCCGTTTTTTTCACTCAGTGTAAAACCATTTGACGATCGTTCAAAGTTTTGTCGAGACATTGATTGTTCTATGTTTCATTCAGTTAACTTGAACTTCATTCTGAGATACGGATTATTTATCAAATTTGAAGAATAGTTTTTTGCTATTGATATGAAAGGTATCAATATACAGGGTGAGTCAGGTTTTTGTAGCAGGACTTATACGATATACATATTATGTTAGTACATTTTCAAAAAAACATCTATTCAGGAGATCGACACAATCGAAATTTTGAAAAAATTTTATGTAGTACATTTCATTTCATGACCCGTGACCCTAAAAATGATCTCAGTTCAAAAGTTTATACAGGGTGGTCCAACGAAAAGTTTGCACCTAGCTTTTCTCTTTTTTTTGTAGTCGAATGCGAAAATGCTCGGACACGTCGATTTTGCTTTTGAGGGGGACACATTTTAAACATATTTTTCGATCTGCGCCTTTAACCCCCTAGCGGGGGTGAGTAACAACCCTAAAATTTTAAATGGAAAGAGGGGTCTAATGACATATCATTTGAAAGGACACAAAATTGTCTTTCTAATGATACCCTATTTGTCGAATTTTACTAAAACAGTTAATACGAAAACGACTTTAAAGACATTAAGCCGATAATTTTGGTATTAATGAGAAATACAAATAAGTTTTAATTATTGCGAGTGAAAACACCTGCAATCGTTAGTACATTCCAATGTTTGTTAGTTTTAACATTGCTTTGTAAAAAAAGTAAACAAGCTGTTAAATTGATTTATTAAAACGTTACATTAACAAATGTTGAAAATGTGACCCATTTGATTCCATACAATAATACAGATTTTGTTCAAATCTATTTCTAACATTTTGTAGCATATCAGGTGTTATGTTTCTGCACTCTTCTGTAATGCGTTGGCGAAGATCTTCTATGGACTCGGGCTTCGTGGCAAAACATTTATTTTTTAAGTGCCCCCAAAGAAAAAAGTCTAAAGGCGATAAATCCGGTGACCTGGCAGGCCATTCAATTGGGCCCCTCCTTCCAATCCACCGTCCAGGGAACCGGTCATCTAAGAACTGTCTTACAGGAGCCACATAGTGCGGAGGTGCTCCATCTTGCTGGAAATAAAGCCGATCAGCAGTATGATTTTGGTCATCTTCTATTATTTGTGTTATTAAAGGATCAATTGTGTCTTCAAGCATGTTTAGGTACAATTCACCAGTTAAATTTCCAGGAATAAAAAGTGGTCCTATAATATGATTTCCTAATATGCCACACCAGACGTTTATTTTTTGAGGATACTGGGTATGAACCTCACGGAATAAATGTGGGTTACTGTCATCCCAGTAACGGCAATTGTGCCTATTTACAGCTCCATTCAAATAAAATGTGCATTCGTCGGAAAAACAAATGTTAAATAATAATTGCGGATCTTCAATTAAACGCTGGCTCATTGCTTCACAAAATTGCAGCCTTCTATCAGGATCATCCTCATTTAGTTCCTGTACTAATTTGATTTTGTACGGATGAAATTTGTACGCTTTTAAAATTCGTATTATGGACGAACGGGAGACACCTGAGGCTTCAGCTAGTTGACGGGTACTTTGACTATGATCCATTTCAACATGCCCTAAAACAGCGACTTCCACAGCTTCATTTCTGATCGGTTTCTGCGGCTGGTGTTTTACATTACAGACAGATCCGGTATCTACAAACTTTTTAACTAACTTGCCAACGTACACATCATTCACATTTTTATCGGGATGTCTCTCATTAAATAAGCGAGCCGTAAGTCTAGCACTACTATTATTTTGAAAATAAAGTTTAACAATTTCAACTCGTTCTAGAATGGAATAAATCATTTTGTACGGTAAAAGTAAAATAACTTGAGAAGCAACCAAACTGAATCAATGAAAAGACTAAAATAAACGGTGTAAATTCTTTTCCTACACGTATCTGCAGTTTTTATTTCAACAAAAAACGCAAACGATTAGTGAGGAATTTAGTTCTGATAAATAAGATAGTGTTTTTGAAATCCCGTTTTTCTTCAAAGTAAATAATTTAGAAATGATTGTAGTTGTTTTCAGTCGTAATAATTAAAACTTATTTGTATTTCTCATTAATACCAAAATTATCGGCTTAATGTCTTTAAAGTCGTTTTCGTATTAACTGTTTTAGTAAAATTCGACAAATAGGGTATCATTAGAAAGACAATTTTGTGTCCTTTCAAATGATATGTCATTCGACCCCTCTTTCCATTTAAAATTTTAGGGTTGTTACTCACCCCCGCTAGGGGGTTAAAGGCGCAGATCGAAAAATATGTTTAAAATGTGTCCCCCTCAAAAGCAAAATCGACGTGTCCGAGCATTTTCGCATTCGACTACAAAAAAAAGAGAAAAGCTAGGTGCAAACTTTTCGTTGGACCACCCTGTATGTATATAGTATACTCTGTCCAAGATAAGAATGGGATAGCATTGGAATCTTGGAAACTGTAGGAGTTACAATGTCGGTTAAATTACAGAAAAGTTGTACAATTTAAACACATTTTAAATGGTGTTTTCAAAAGTAAATTAACTTTACCCGTTTTCGAGAATTTTTCAAATAACGATTTTGATATAATATAACCTACAAAATGCAGTATAAAAATTTTTTTTACATATGGGTTCATAAATAGTAGAAAAATGATTCAAAAAATTAGACTATAAAAATAATATATTAAGCCATTTAAGTAGTTGAATTGGTGTTAAAAATACACGACAAAATAATATATGTAGCCATTTAAGTAGTTGAATTGGTGTTAAAAATACACGACAAAATTTTTTTATAATAGCTCATGTCTACAATAAAAAAAATAAATATTTTATAGTGTCACCAACACAAATGACAAAAAGGTCACAACAATATTACTTTTACACTTAAATTGGAGAGCCTCCAGGGCAAGTGTTTATTTATATGACTGTTTTTCGGAAGTACATAAGAGTTTAGAAAGTTCTATAATTATTATTTACAATTAAACTATTATTTTAAAAAAACTACATTTATCCTTTAATTTTTAATTCGCTACCAAACTAGTAATCAAAAATGAACCAATTAACATCCGTATCGTAACGTCATTATAAAAAAAAAAAGTGTTTAATAAGCAGCCTCGGAATCAGGTAATTATAGGACGTCCCATACTATGCTAGTCAAATTTTCATTAAAAGAAAAAAAACAGTAAAACAAATGTTCATTTTAGCTTTATTACAAGATTAGTTTACATCAGAATATTAAACAGCAAAAACACTAGTCTATTAAATGAACCATGTGATAAAAGTATAAGCTAGAAATGCTACAGTTACAAACTATATACAAATCTAAATTATTGTTATATAGCACATTGTTTTTAATCCCTAATCATTAAATTATGATGTATTTTGGCATATTATACAATTTTTGTTAAGCTTCTCTTATTTTCGTTTTATAAAAATCTGTTAACATGAAAAAGTACTATCTAGAAAGATCATGATGTGCATTGATTATTAATCTATATCTACCAAGTTATTTTTGATATATTACTGTAAGTCTTTAATTTTAGCCTAGTGGTTTGCTTAAACCTAAATACATGACGTTAGACACAAAAGTAACATAAATATAAACTTAACAATTTTCTAATCTTTCAAAGGCGAATATTTGATATATACAGTGTATCCTGAATTAATACTTAACCGGGGCGGGGATACATTATAAATGGTGATAGGACAATCTACATTATCACACACGTACAAGTTTGTTGTACGTTCCTATACGTCTATGCGTATTCCCGTTTACGTGTTGAGTATGCCACCGAGTTGGTCACAAATTAAACACGGAGTTGTGGCTTATTTCGACATTACAGAAACATATTTTATTGATAGGGAAAAAAATATTTATGTTGAAGAAAGAAAGTGAATTCGTGCGGATTTCTAGACATAAAAACTCAATATAAGTAGGTTACAGCTTGATATTTGTTCGAAATAAGCATACAAATTAATTTAATTAATAATTAATCATTTATGAACAAACTAATAAATCAGTAACAATGTATCATGGGCATCTTGGAACCGAGAAACGGCTGGTATTATACCTACACGTGTATATTAGATGCAAATTTCTAGTTCTTTTTTTATATATTACGAGTAGCAATTAGATTTTTTAGTTCAGTAACATCTAAATTTGATAAACATCTTAGTTGTCACCCTGTATCTTAAAAACCTGTGTACACAGGGTGATTTTTTTTGAGTGGCCTATTCAAAAATCTCAGGAAGTACCCGAGGTATCACTCTGAAATTTTGGTCATAACCGTTAACAGCTAAACCTAATAGTTTCTATGTACGAATTTTGTAGTGAAAATTTTGACGTTTTCGGAAATGCATAAAAAATGCAATATTTTTGCAAATAAAAAAAACGAGATCTACACGGTCTAGAGTGTAGATCTCCTCTAAAGCGAAACACGTGTAAAATCTGCCATGATGCCATTTTGAGGTGCAACAAATTTGGGTCGCGCGGTGGCACTGCTATTGAAGCAGTAGCGTCACACGACCACAGTCGCTTGCTAGTCACGCCCACGCTTGCGTCACAGCTCCATATAGATTCATACTAAACAGTGGTACGCGCGACCCGGTCTCGCTCGCCAGTAAAGGTCGGAGGTCGCCAAGATCAGAATGCTACCTGCTACCCTTATTTGTCAGGTCCAAAATATGCTTTGCTGCCAGACTTTTCTTTTGAAAATTTCACCACAAACATATTCCAGCAAATTTTCCTCAACAAACACACAGTAAAATATGATTAGATAATTGATTTTCCAACAAATTTAATTTATTCAACTTCCTCAATCCTATTTATAACAAATATTAAAACATTATATGTATCTACAAAAATTCCTAGTTTATTCTTATTTTAATACTATTCACTTGTACTAAATCTGGCAGAATGTTTTTCAATGACACAAGTTGTTAAATTTGTCTTTGATCCTATGTAACTTTTTATCGTCGTCACCATCTAGGTTCTGGGCGTCTGCATTTAACGACAATTTAAAAAAACAATCATAGTATACCCGTTGGTGTATGTGTTACCTGACATGTTACAAAAAAAAAGTCCACAAAAAACCGCTTTATGATGATATAGGTATTAATGTAATATACAGGGTGTTCTATTTGAGAAAAATGACATGCCTATTTTTACTAACTCGGGCTTGACCAACCTTTATGTGAATCCTCTTACGACTGAAAAAAATGTCCCATGTAAATACCTTTAAACCTTATGCCCATATAACAACCAAAAAACTATAAAAAAAAAAGTTTTGCCACTTAAAGGGTTAAATTTGTTTGTTTACCCAATTTTGTATACCTCTGACAATAAATATGTATATTAAAGCGTGTTATTAGACATTGGAAGTATACAGTTGTCAAGCAACCGATTATTATTATATATTTAAAAATGTAGAATTAGTTGCAAAATATCTAATATAATCCTTTAATTTTGATAGATACACTGTATATAACGTATGAAATGAACATGATTATAAAAGATTTACCAACATTAAAAATAAATATTTAAAAAACTAATAACATAGTTAAAATGTTCTATTTTAACAATATTTTTTGAAGAATTATCGAAAAAAATTGACTAGCAGGATGGTAATCTGAAACACATTTTTTTTTATAAAACTGTAAGAGTTCGAGGCAAACGACACAAAATCTAAGAAAAACATGACACTTTTTTTGTAACAAAAACATGTTTTGGTGAGATTTGTTGTGAAATAGGTAAATCGATAAATAATATAACAATGAATCGAAGTTAGTCAATTTAAATTGGGTGGAAAAATGATTGATGATGTAATTTACATAGAACTCCTGGTTCAGATATATCCAAATCTCTGTCTTGTGTGGCAATGCATATATTTATTTTTTTGGCAATAAGAAATTTAGAAATGGGCTTGTATAAATAACAAAACAAGACTTAATTCCGAGAGTTTGTCTGTCAACCACTACACTTTCACCAGAGGGCCGTTTCGTCGATTCACGACTGATCGGTGGTGATCGGTCAGTAGTTGACAGCCAAACCCTCTAAAATTCTGTGATATATATCCCACACGGTAAACTTAACAATAAACCTAACAAAAGAAGGACTACGAGGTGAGTTCAATTATAACCGAAATTTTCTATTTCGGCTTTACTAGTTCGATTATCAAGTATATTATAGACTTTTTTTGGGTTTAGGTAGATTTATTTGATTTGGACGAAATTTTGGAAAATGGTTTCACCACAAATATTTTGTTGTTCTCAAATTACTAAATTAACCACAAAAAAGGAAGAGATTCCAAATACATGTAGATAAGAAGTTCTCACTTCCATTAAGACAGGTTTGTTATAATCTGAATCATCATGTATAGGCGTACCTTATAAAAATTAGGATTTAATCTAGGGTTGTTTGGAAGAATTTAGAATGGAAATGAATTCACTAATAATGAAACATAGTTATATATTATATAACAGATTTAGGTTTATAATTCTAGACATGACAGCTAAATATTTCTTCAAATAAATAATACACCAAAAATATAAGAGTTAACGCAACATTTTATTTACTTGTAACATGCACAGCTAAATCTGTTATATACCTACCTACAACTTATAGTAAATTATGGATTTACATGCGCTTATGATAAAACACCCAAATACAAATAGTAACAGTAATAAATTATTTGTCAATTACAACTTATATAAAATGTGAATATCGCTTAGAAAAAAATCACAAAGCCTTTTTAAAGCTAAATTAATCTTATAAATTACGACATTAGAGGCGTAAACATTATTTGTTAAGTTTATGTAAAATATACATAGAAACGTTTGTTTTCTAATGAAAAAGGAAATCAGCTAGTATCAACACAGACAACCATGATTTTTAGCATTTTGCAACTGTACAAGGACAAAAAATCTTCCCATCATTATATGCTGTCGATTAGACGCACACAAGTTTATTTGAAACTTAGGCGTCTTTTGATACAACATTATTGTAAATATTCATATTAATTGAAATAAACACTACTACTATACTACTTCATTTATTTTTTAAATTTAAGGCGGGTTTAGCCAACTAATAATGGATAGTGCATAATGTATAAAGAATAATGCTTAATACATAGTGCATTATCGATAATTCACAACAAAATATAGGTGTTTATACAACTCATAACTTTTATGCATAAAGCGAAAAGTGACAATTGACTAGACAGCAGATTAACCTATTACCATTGTCTTTAAAGATAATGCTTTTACTTTGTGTTGGACTTATTTATGTTTTAATAGCTTTCAAATTAAAAATTCTGTTAATTATCACATTTTCAATTATTAAGGCGGGTTTAGCCAACTAATAATGGATAGTGCATAATGCATAAAGAATAATGCTCAATACATAGTGCATAATCGATAATTCACAACAAAATATAGGTGTTTATCCAACTCATAACTTTTATGCATAAAGCGAAAAGTGACAATGACTAGACAGCAGGTTAACCTATTACCATTGTCTTTAAAGATAATGCTTTTACTTTGTGTTGAACTTATTTATGTTTTAATAGCTTTCAAATTAAAAATTCTGTTAATTATCACATTTTCAATTATTATTTAGTTTATTTTGTAAATTGAGGTTATGGGTTATGTAAGTGTTTAAAATTTATTTGCGGCGCATGCGTAGTGATATTTTTTGCATAATTTAGTGCATAAAGTTGAAAGTTCCCAACCTTATGCATTATGAACGAAAATTATTAATTATACACTATTCGTTGTATAAACAGGTACATGTAAATGCCATGTTTTAAAAATTATCCATTATGCACTAAAATTATGCATTATGCATTATTAGTTGGCTAAACCCGCCTTTATTTAGTTTATTTTGTAAATTGAGGTTATGTAAGTGTTTATAATTTATTTGCGGCGCATGCGTAGTGATATTTTTTGCATAATTTAGTGCATAAAGTTGAAAGTTCCCAACCTTATGCATTATGCATTATCAACGAAAATTATGAATTATACACTATTCGTTGTATAAACATGTACATGTAAGTGCCATGTTTTAAAAATTATCCATTATGCACTAAAATTATGCATTATTAGTTGGCTAAACCCGCCTTTAAACACTAACCTGTTTTATTTTTCTTCTACTTTGAGTAGAGTTTACCGTAAATGACATATAATAACAATGTTGTCAGATTGTGTTGGTCCTAAATTTGCGGTTTAGTTAAACAGGCTATATTATTGAATAATGCATCCCAAAAAAATTAATCACAGATTAATATTAATCCACCTCTTAACTAATACTGGATTACCAATTTGTCGGTGCACTCGGCAATTAGCATGGCAATTTATCTCTAATACCCATTAAACTATTGAGATTGTATTGAATATTGATGTTTTAAATAATCGACATATACCGGGTATATCTATTTGAATCTAGGGATGCAATTTATAGCAAAATCGATATCGAAAAATATCGTAATGTTTATATCGATACGTCCGAAATATCGGAAGAAATATATGGATATATATCTTAAATGATATATCGGTAATATATAATATATACATTTTAAAAATAGTAAAATAAAATTTTGCCTATCTCTTATTTTGTTTTAACACTTTTCAGTGGCATAATAATTATTGAGTATATTCTATGTATGGCATAAATGTTTATAATAATAAATATTAGAGAGTTATTGGACGCGCAATAAGGACAGGCACTAATTTAAATATTATAATATATTTTACAAGACAAGGTTAGTCTTGTTTTGACATGTACGCATGCCCACCTGGGTTCACTTATCCCTGCACAATTACGGACATGTATTATCCTTACTGGTGATTTATAAAATTGACGTTGCGTCCACCGCTGCCGTTTGCCGTTACAGTTCTACTTCGTGATTTATAAACTTTGCAACGGTTGTTTCGCCTCATAACCTCTAATTATTTTAGTTACTTTCGGTTTTGGTTCTTATTATTTGTTAATAATATACAATATCATAAATATAAACATGGATTATTTAATGAGGACAGGGAGCAAATAACAATTGGGGTAAATAATAATTTTAATTTACGGGATCATATCATTTCTGTCAAATTGGACACATGACAATTTCAACGTTTCTATTGGTTGTGTTGCCAGCGGCCGACGGCAAATGATAAACTTGAATTATGTTGAACGGCAGGCGACGCAAACGGTAACGGAAGTTTATTAAGAAAAGTACGCAACTTAGGTATGGTGAAATCGGACGGTGGACGGCAGCGCAGAAGGCAAACGGAAAGATTATAAATCACCAGTTATTATATTGAACTTAAGTGGGAATGCGTACATGTCAAAATAAGGCTAATTAGGATTAGATAAGTTAGTGCCTGTCCCTATTATGCGTTCAATAACTCTCTACTATTAAGATATTGCTTATTAGTGTATCACCCAAGTGAACATGCGTACATGTCAAAATAACGTTAGTGCCTGTCCAATATCTCTCTCTCTCTAAGAATAAAAAGTGACAGGAAGGACTATACTAGCAAGAAATGCTGATCAGAATGGATGTTGCATATGGCGGACCAGTATATCCGGTTTCACAGTGGCGCAGGTCCATAAAATATTATTAATAAGCAACGACAAATATTTCCTGAATTCATTACTATTTTATACAAAATGTTTTCAATCTGATGTAAGTAGGGAAAAGGGTAAATAATAAACAAAACTGAGAAAAACAATAACTTATTTATTGACCTTTAAATTAAATTAATTTTGTATATATACTTCTTATTTTTTCGACATTTTTCTGTTTGGATCTTTGGGAAAGCTAAAAAAAGTTATATTTTTAAAGATAAGTATCTACTAATTAATAACTTAAGTATTTAAATATATTTGTGTAGATTTCATTTATGCATTGTTTGATTATTTTTTTGTAAATACCTATTATTTATTATGCAAAATCTAAAATGAATCCAAACCCTTTAAATATAAAACATCACTGTCTGTTTTATTTACAAAGCAAATATTCCTAATTTTAACGTGTTCTACGCCAATGACCAAGTCATATTTTGATTGTTAACCTTTAAATGTCATTGAAAAAATATTACTTTTGATTTCCAAATTTTACGGATATATTACAAAACCTCTTGATTAAAATTACTTACTAGTGAAACGTAACTCCAGAATTTGTATTTTTAGGTGTCCGGGAACAACCACGGGCTGCACAACTAACCATGTTTATTATTGTCTTTGAATTAGTTTATTATTGTCTTTAAATAGCACTATTTTAAATATTTACACTAATGATATTATTAATACTAGTAGTATAATAATTGTTCACTCATAAATAGCCAATTCACTAACTAAAGCATTCAAAACTGCAAAAAAGTGTAAAACATACAACTTTGCACAACGAACAACCAAAATAACGAATCTAAAAGTGGATGTCCAAGATGGCCGTTTCCGGCAGAAATTTTATTTACCACAGTCAGCGCAAAGCTCCTTCCTGTCATTTTTTATTCAAAGCTCTCTCTTCTCGGCCATAACTGTAATAACCTATAAATGTTGACATTAGACCACAGCATAATAAAGAACAGCATTCCGAGTCCACGTAGGCACTTTGAACTAAATAATTTCAAACTGTGACGTATGACGCCGTCCATTTTAGGATAAAAGTCCAGTACTGACTAAAAATAATTATAGTTTTCAGTTTCTCACCATAGTACTGAATTTTTATTTTTGTAAAAAAATAATAATGTCGCTGTCAATTTCAAGAATATTTGTGGTGTGTTATAGTGATTGGAAACATCCTAGAGTGGTGTTATCAGTTAAATGTTGATATGATTAGGTGATTCAAAGTAAATGCAAGTAGTGTAACTTTAAAAGCAAATTTTGGCAAAGACTTCTTGAAACTCTATGTTGATATTGTCAATAAAATAACACCTAGCTGATTGCGCTATCATGATATGCTCTAGCAACGCGACAACTTGTGTTTATGTTTCACTTGCATTTAGTTTAAAAAGACATTAGATACTGTCATTTCGTAATATGAATTTTACAGTTATACAAATAGTTGTTATAAAATTATCTAGTATTCATTTTTTATTATTATTCACCTAACAGAATCTTTGGGGAACAAAAAAAATGTTTAGAGCAGGTGTACCGCTTATTGGTACAACGTTTTCTAGCACACACATGTCCACCCTATTTTTCATTGTATTAATCACAAGTCATGTTAATAAAAATAAAATCCTTTTAATACAAACGTATACACATTATACTGAAAACACAGAATCACAATATTTATTTATCTCTTATCTCGTACACGCCGACAAGAAACTCTATACTGAACAGAGGAGTGAACGGTATCTACCTACGTCTATGTGATTATTATCACGTTTTATCCAATAATGGCCGCATGCGCGACGAGATGCGCATGACGCCTCGCAAGCGGATAGTCGGAATACTTTATTATTGATTATACTGTGATTAGACGTTATCTTTCGACATGTCAGTACATCTGAGCTGATGTGACATGAGGGATATTCTTTCGTAGTGATTGATCTGAACAAGTGAATGTGATTAAACTGAATGTGATTATACTGAACTGAATATATGGGGAAACCGAAAGATCTTCTTTTTTGTGATTGTCTTTCACTTAACCTCGAAAACTTGGTGAAAACAACCAAATCTGCTCTGAATGAATGAATTATTTCGTCCATGATATTATTATCCATGTTTTAAACTTTTACAATTTATTGGTTTGCTTCGAAATCATATTCCAATTATTATCTCTCAATATTCAATACTTTTAGAGGTTAAATGTTAACTGAACGAACTAACCGTTGATCAGTAAGCGGAAAGGGGGGTAGGAATTTTAATCAGTTTGGTAGAAGTGACCGGTGTCGAAAGAATACGCACAATCGTGAATGAACTGATAATTTTCAGATTGTTCACTTCTAAGAATAA
Organism: Apoderus coryli; assembly: GCA_911728435.2. NCBI lineage: Eukaryota > Metazoa > Arthropoda > Insecta > Coleoptera > Attelabidae > Apoderus > Apoderus coryli. Next base: position 26,432,518 of record OU452199.1, on the reverse strand, counting down.
AAAGTGACAGGAAGGACTATACTAGCAAGAAATGCTGATCAGAATGGATGTTGCATATGGCGGACCAGTATATCCGGTTTCACAGTGGCGCAGGTCCATAAAATGTTATTAATAAGCAATGACAAATATTTCTTGAATTCATTACTATTTTATACAAAATGTTTTCAATCTGATGTAAGTAGGGAAAAGGGTAAATAATAAACAAAACTGAGAAAAACAATAACTTATTTATTGACCTTTAAATAAAATTAATTTTGTATATATACTTCTTATTTTTTCGTCATTTACTGTATTTTTACAAACATAATTTATGCTTGTGGTAAAGTAACAATTGGAAATAGATTTAATCAATAAAACTTTATGATTTTCTAGTGGAGTTTGGTCATGAGCTGTCATATTTTTAAATACATTTTTTCCAATAAAGTATCTTAAAACTTTTAATGACAGATTGTCTCTATTATTTTTTTTTACAATTAGTAGTAGTAGTTGGTACTAGTCTCACCTTTAACTGAGACGTTCGATCAAAACAATCTTCAGTAAAATGATGAGAACATAAAACACTGGTAGGTTTCGGTATAAAGTCAGGCTTCTTTAAGAAATTAACCCTCACAACATTTTCCTGTTTGGATCTTTGGGAAAGCTAAAAAAGTTATATTTTTAAAGATAAGTATCTACTAATTAATAACTTAAGTATTTAAATATGTTTATGTAGATTTCATTTATGCATTGTTTGATTATTTTTTTGTAAATACCTATTATTTATCATGCAAAATCTAAAATGAATCCAAACCCTTTAAATATAAAACATCACTGTCTGTTTTATTTACAAAGCAAATATTCCTAATTTTAACGTGTTCTACGCCAATGACCAAGTCATATTTTGATTGTTAACCTTTAAATGTCATTGAAAAACTATTACTTTTTATTTCTAAATTTTACGGATATATTACAAAACCTCTTGATTAAAATTAGTTACTAGTGAAACGTAACTCCAGAATTTGTATTTTTAGGTGTCCGGGAACAACCACAGGCTGCACAACTAACCATGTTTATTATTGTCTTTGAATTAGTTTATTATTGTCTTTAAATAGCACTATTTTAAATATTTACACTAATGATATTATTAATACTAGTAGTATAATAATTGTTCACTCATAAATACACAATTCACTAACTAAAGCATTCAAAACTGCAAAAAAGTGTAAAACATACAACTTAGCTCAACGAACAACCAAAACAATGAATCTAAAAGTGGATGTCCAACATGGCCGTTTCCGGCAGAAATTTTATTTACCACAGTCAGCGCAAAGCTCCTTCCTGTCATATTTTATTCAAAGGTTCACTTAGTTCAGTACGAAAGAATAACCCTACCATCATCTGTCACTCACTTTCTAACTAGCTTTCACCAGTACTTTACGGATCTTGAGTTTTCACCATTATTATTATTAAAAAAAAAAAGATAGGAACTATACAGTAGTCATAATGGCACATTTCTATTTAATATGTCTCACGAGGTTCCATTAAATATAAAAACTAAAGTTCCAACTTAAAAAGAACGGAATTTTGTCCAATAAAGTCAAACAAAAAAAAGCTGGCTGTATGCTACTAAGTTAGCAGGAGGCCATCAATTTGAAGAAGAAGAAGTCAATCAAAAATTTGTCACGGTGTGTTCTTTCTTCTTTTAAGTTAAGCTGGATTTATAGTCTGACGGACTGTAAACGTAGACGCACTGCATAAAGATCAACTATACAATTTATGTACCCTTGTTTATACATGAACGTAAGTGAAACGGACTGGAAGGGAAGAGTTGGCCAACTTTCATCTTTTACAGTGCGTTTCTTGCGTCCGACCAATCAAAAGAAAGAATTGTGTGTGACAACAGGGTGGCTGTCAGTTGTCACTTGTCCCGCCACTGCTTAGGTTACCATAGTTTTTTTTATATATTTATTTTAATTGTAGATGAATATTTAATATTATAAATATTATTATATATATCGGGAGGAATCAATACTTGCCAAAAAGTATCGGTATTGGTATCGGTATCGATACTTTTAATTTTTTAGCATCCCTAGCTTTTATCTCTATCAAAATAACATTTTGAAATATCGATCAAATTCGATATCGTTATATCGGGAAGCAAATATCGACGCTACTATCGATAGTTTTAAGTCCGATAACATCGATGTATCGTTGCATTCCTATTTGAACCTAGGGATACGGTATCGCTTCAAAAGTATCGATACTCGATACTCATAAAAAAACTATATTTAAAATAAAAATTAACGCGATTTTTTTAAGTTAAAGTAGGTTTACAATGTTACAAATAAAATATTAGAAATAAAATATATACTATATTAGTATTGTTGTTAATATTATTTTTAATTTTGGAGGTAGCAGTTGCAGCAAAAAAATTAATTTAAACATTGCTCCGCTTAGGGGGCTGAGGCGTCATGATAATTAAAATTTATACATAAAACAATAATTTAATGTGTCAATTTTACGTTTAAACTTCTAACTTTTTCTATCTAGTTTCCTAAAATCTAGGCCAAAATTATCAAATATGTCTTCTTCTTCTATGGCGCCACTCTTGAGAACACAGTGTTAAAGCGTTTAGGTATGTTGGTATCGATACTATGATTTAAGGCTTGTAAGTATCGATACTGTTTAAGTATCGAACAAAAAGTATCGATGCCAAAAGTACTTAGTATCGGAACCAAAGTATCGATACCGTACTAGTATCGAAGTATCGTTCGTATCCCTATTTGAACCTAACCTCGCTTTTAAATAGCTCTGTTTTATATAAATACTGCATGTTTACCAATATTTATCTCATTTCAACTGTGGTTGTGGTTCTGTGTTGTTGATGGTAGTACAATTTTTAGTGTTTTTGATTGAATGTTGTTTGAGTTACTATTCAGATAAAGAACTCGTTTGATCGTCGAAAAGAACATTGCAAGTGGGTAAAGATTTTGAATATATTTGTAGAAAATATTGTGATCATGTGTGATTGGGATGACGTTTGGGATAATGAAGGTCCTCTTCAAGTTCAGCAACCACCGTCTCGTGATATACCTTCTGAAACCTACAGTAATAGGAACTTCGGTGGTGGCGGCAGACGAGGAGGTAGTGGTGGTTCATTTGGCAGTAACGGTCAAAGAGGGTAAGTACCACGCGTGTTTCCATTTATTTTATAAATTATTAATTTTATGTAAAAACCGATTATAATAATAATAATATCTTTATTTCAATACATGTTTACAAAGCATGATATGACATGCCGTCGAAAAGAAGCAGTTTACATAGGTATTTAAATAATCATACAGACTATATGGTTCTAATTCCAATAGCATTCTCTTTACACTATGGTTAAAATGTCTTAGGCCTGTCATCCGCTTAAAACTGTCAGGGAGCTTACTATAAAATTTCACGCATGCATATGAGCCGATGCTGTGTGTAGTCAAGTTCAGAGCTCGTGTATCATAACCATGCAGTCTTGATGTTGCAAAATAGTGCTTGTGGCGAAAGTAGAATAATAAACATTCATGTATATACAGTGCATAGATTGTCATGCTTCCTTCCGTCTTAAATATTGATCTGCATGATTTACAATGCGAATCACCCTCTTTTGAACGACAAACAGCGAACCAATATTGCTACTTGCGCCCCAGAAAGTGATGTCATATCTGAGAACCGATTCAGGCGGAGGCGTGCTACTACCCGTCAAATCTGACTTGAACCAAAAAAAAATTCAATATATTTAAGTAGTTGGATGTAAAATATGTGTGGATATTTTTCATTTGTCTGCTTCTGCGTGTATGAAGGAAATTTAAATGTTGATCACTATCTTCAGCTGTTTGAGCACTTATACTTACATGATACACATGTGCTCATTATTGAAGATTTCAATGTTCACTCTGAAAATCGTTTGCACACTAATAATAATCCTTTAAAAGCGGTAGAAAATTTCATGTCAATGATCGGGTTGGAGCAGTACACAGTATACGATTCATAATTATAATAATCATATACTCAAACAACTAAAAGAAAAAATGACATCGGTACCAGATAACATTCTAGCCTTCATCCTAAGAGATTGCGCGACTGTCCTTGCAGCACCCCTACGAGTTGTAATTAACAAATCATTAAGTCTGCGGGAAATGGTCGTGTTCAGAATTATCGACCCATCTCTCTTCTCTTCGAAGGTCTTCTTCTGTCTGTTTGTCTGTTTTCGGGGGCGATCTACAGTAACTAACTTGACATGCTTCTTGGAGCATGTCTTTCGCGCACTGAGTTATCGATTTCGATGACGACCTTCTATTGTTTTTTGCTTCTTACCTTCGTCAGCACTACGTCGAATACAACGGTCACAAGTCCACCAGTGGAGTGCCACAGGGCAGCTGTCTGGCGCCATTAATATTCTCGGTGTTTATTAACGATATAACGGAAATATAAAGCAAGTATTTATTGTTTGCCGATGACCTGAAAATGTATCGTGTGGTTCAGGATAGCGATGATTGCAACTTGCTGCAGGATGACTTGATTACGCTTGCTGAATGGTGTGATATACCTAACACACTACCTTTGAACGTTTAAATATGTAAGTTTGCCGTATTTTCTGGATCGCAAAATATATTTGAAATCATTACCAAATCAATGATACGGCTCTTGAGCGTTGCGAAGTATAGAGGGAACTGGGAGTCTATGTTGACACAGACAGAAATGCACATGCGCAATGCACTCACAATGATGACCAAACGATAACAGTAATTGAGGCACTCAATGTTTAATGAATTTATACTGTGCTCTTGTGAGCTCCAAGCTTGAATATGCATCAATTACTGCTATCGTTGGGTCATCATATTGAGTGCATCACCCGGGATGCATTGTTCTTGCTTGGATTTCGGTTTCGAGTTACCAAGGACTTCACGGATATTCAATGTATAATGAATTTATACTGTGCTCTTGTGAGATCCAAGCTTGAATATGCCTCAATTATAATATTGGTCACATTAAATACTTACGGCGTAGATTCTCCAAATATTTGGCATTTAAGCTTGATTGCTAGGTTTCCGCACAGACGCTTTGATCTTAAGATACTGCTTGACCGTTTCCATGTGTTTTCACTGGAAACGCGTCGCATTTATGCAAGTCATCTGTTTATTTTTAAAATTATATATAATTTGATAGATTCTGATGTGTGTTTCGTATGATGTGTTACTGCTGTTGGATGCAGTGTTTAGCCTTATTTAAGTAGTATTTACATCTATTATCTGAATTGTTGGTCTATTGTATTCTAGTTTCTGTGTTGTACCGATTTGATGTATCTAAGTTGATGGCCATAGAAGTCTAGTATAATAATGTTATTTTTGCAGATAATTGTCTTTTAATTGGGTTAGATAATAAAGTTATTTATTTATTTACTTATTTATTTTATTTACTATAATTTGACGTTCCTATTATTTTGTTCTTAAAATGTCATTTCACATTGACGTTAGAAATTTGTTCTTAGTGCTGTTGAGTGACCTGCTGTTACCTTACCATACGGTATTATAAGCTCTGGTGTTACTTTTACGGGAGCAGTACTTAGCATATTATTCAAACAATAATGAGCCAACTAAATTAGCAACTAGAGAAAGTTATATTATTAAGTATTGAAACCGTGCCATAGAGTAATTTTGTATATGCTGGGAGTAACCTAGAGTCTTCTGCTGCGTTATTGCCGCCATAAATACAAAATTCTACTTGCAATTCTACAAAAAAGTTTGTTGGTTCAAGTCCAAAAAAGAATAAGAGGATGAAATGGATAACACGAAAACTGAAACTGTATACACGTCAATCCGTAAAGTCGTTCCCCCTTGGAGATTGAATATAAATAAACTATAGAAATATCAATTTTACATTCACTGCAAGTTGTATTACATATTAATAATTTTAGAGGGATAATTTACATTTAATTTCAGAGGTGCAAACAGAGGCAGGGGCGATGGAAGATTTAGGGGCCAAGGAAATAGACATAATACAAACCGCGGATTTGAGAGAGGTGGTGACTCCGAGATAATCAGAGTGCCTTCAAGATTAGTAGGAAAAATTATTGGTACGTATAAACACAATTCTAGCATTCTTTCGTAATTTTTAGTAGATTTTCAAAAAAATCTAACTATTCAGGAGACACAATCGAAATTTGCAAATTTTTTATTCAGTCCTTCATTTCATGACCCCTGGATCCTAAAAATGACCTCAGTTGAAAAGTTTATATAACTATATATACAGGGTTAACTATCACTCAGTACAAAAATTGTAACTTGAGGTAGAAAAAAATAAGATCTAACAGAATCGCCGTTCAAAAAATTTCCAACATGTTTTTAAAGCAGAAAATAATTTTTTTGTAAATCCTCTTAAACCCCCTTTTTACGACGCCTATGATGCCTGCCGGAGGAAGTTTAAATTATACAGCGGCTTTGGATGGTGCGTTATTGCCAAATGTTGTATTAAGTTGATTGATGCACTGTTCTTGCTTTAGACCACGTCTAACGTCATAATAAATCCTAGCTCGACAATTTTCGCGACATAATTCCATTTTTTTGCCGAGGTGAACTTTTCAACTTACTGTAAATAACACAAATATTGCTTGCACGTCAAAACGTTCTCAGTACGTATACTGTCAAAAATGTACCAGTGTTGCCAGTTAAAATCCCGAGACAAGAAAATTTTGGCACCCTCTATTTTTGTATTAAAATCGACATAAACTGTCTTAGTTTTAAGAACAATTTATATCATAATAATTATCGAGTTGCAAAAGTATTTCATTATGAATTTCGAAAACAGTGCATAAAAATAGTGATGTCATTTCTTGGACAGGGTATTATTAGAATGCCTGATTTTATTGAGATTAAAAGGGAAGACTTCAATCTAGATTCTAGAGTAAAAACTATAGCTCGGAATCTATCGGATACATAACACAATTCTTACGGTTTTTTAAATTCCTTCGAAAAAGTAAGAAATTAAACCGCTATTTTTTGTCAAATATGATTAATGACAAAAAAAAAGCAAATGTAGGTGTACTTACGTACTTTTCCGCAAAACTAGATTCCATCATAAATTCTGTTTAAAATAGTGTCCAACTACAAAAAAATAATCACGCTAAATTAGCCAAAAGTCGTTTGGATGTTCCACTGGTTATTACCTTTTACAAGAGGTGTTCATTCGTTTGGTACATTCGTGTGAATTGAACGGCATGGAATTAAACGTTGTCAAGTGTTTTTGTGTTAATTTCAATTGGTTCTAGAGAACAAAACTTTGGCTAAGGATGGGAGTTTAACTTGATGCTTCTCTGTCGTATACAGCTCACATAGAGCGTTCCAGGTCGCGGACATTTCAGTTTTTGGGATTTTGCCAAGCGCTCCTCTGCAGATTTTAGTAATATATTGAGGAAATTGTTATATACGACACTCGTGAGACCTCACCTTGAGTATGCTTCTGCAGTGTGGACTCCGGTATATGCTTGTCGTGTGACCACTATTGAGAGAATTCAGCACCGGTTTATCAGATGTCAGGCTCGGCTGGGGTCCACCTCACGTGTATGATTATGACGTGCTCCTGAGTGGGCTTCGGTTGGCCACCTTGAACGGACGCAGGTGCTGCAGGGACCTCACCCTAGTTTACACAATTCTAATAACATTATGCCATCTTGCCTGCTCTCGGAAGTGTGGTTCTATGTTTCTGCTAGGCTTGTGAGAGGGTCTCATGAGGCTTTCCACCGCACCAATTATGCTCGAAATAGGAGGGTCAAAACTTAAAAAAATCATACTTGCTAAACTGAATGGGAAAATTTTCTCTGTGTCAATAGACCTTGGTCTAAAAAAGAGGGTGATGTACAACTAATGTATACGTAATTAACTTCAAAAAGAAACTAAGACCTTAATACTTAATTAAAATGTTTCTTTTCAATGCAATTTGATCGTCGATTTTCTTATTCTAAACACTTTACACCAATAGAAAAGATACTACGAAATTTCTTAAATATGTAAAAGTTGTAAAATTTGTATGTTTTGATTTATTTTTTATCAGGGCGAGGAGGTTCACAAATAGAAGAACTGCAAATGCGTTCAAAGGCCAGAATACAAGTTACAAAAGAAACAGAGGGTGAAGACACGATTGTGAAAATTTTTGGAAATCGAGAAGAGATTGATAGAGCAAAAGAACTTATAGATGAAATCACTGTCGATAGAATTGATAGAAGACAGGTTCAAGAACAGCAACCTCGAAGTCCTGTACGAAATTCTGAGTCAAATGGTGATGTTTCAAAACGTGATCCCGCCACCTTTGATTGGCTGGAATATGTAAAAGAATGCGTAAGTGTTTTTATTTTTTATATTCATAACCATTGGTTAGAGGAACTAATAAAATGTATAGCTTCTAATGGGGAAACTAGCTACTCGGTCGTGCACACCACTACAGATATCTTCTATATTACTTATTTTAATTTAACTAATAATAATAAATTTATTTGCAGTTCAACATAACATAAAGTTCAAATTCTACAATACATACATTTATAATGCATAACTCTATTTGGTTTCAATGTCTGCTAATTGGGACGAATTAGAAATATGACACTTCTAAATAGTATATCTGTCGATTGATTCAAGACACTTTGCTTGTATTCGAAACTACAAATTTCAAAAGAATGGAGTGTTTCTCAAGTTACAAGCAAAATTGCGCCTCTATTGTTTAGCTCTCGAAAATAAAACGGCAACAAGGATTTGTTACAACATAATCAGCAAAAGATATGTCATTTATATCCCAAAACATAATATTAAATTCTCCACTAGGTCTTCATGTTACCTAACATTTACCCAAGTAAAATATCTAAAACAAAATGTTTTGGGGCACTCATCTTGTACATTGTCAGCTATTATCACGTAAACACTTAAAAACTTCATCAATGACTGGCGACGTACGTTTACATACAAATAATCGAGCTTCTCCTTTTGTCTACTTTATTCTGTTATATATTTATTTGACTTAAAGCTCGACATTTTTTTCTTGCTCTCGAACACATTACACCGCATATTATTGTTGCTGTATGTATGCTGTATAGTTATATTTTCTATCAATTATTATTAAAACTATTAACTTCAATAACTATTTTAATACTGACAACTACAAAATCTATTGTTTTTCTATCAAAATCTAACAATCCAAAAACAGGTAAACATTACAATATACAATATGTACAGATTCATAATATAAGGGTGTTCATAATCTAACAATTATATTTTATATTTAGGATAAACTACAAGAAGCGGAATGGAATAAGTTACCACCAATAATTAAGGATTTTTATCAAGTACATCCCGAAATTTCGGCAATGTCAGAAGACGAGGTTGAACGTTTTCGTATTGAGAGTAATAATATTGTGGTTGATAGAACATTCAAATCTGCTGATAGCAAACCAATTCCACGACCAGTCATTACATTCAATCATGCATTCTACAATTTCCCCGAAATTTTGGAAGAAATTCGAAAAGCTGGCTTTGAGAAGCCATCACCTATTCAGAGTCAAGCATGGCCTGTTTTGATGAGTGGAGAAGATTTAATTGGTATTGCACAAACAGGAACTGGTAAGAACTTTTCTTTGTTTTATTGAACCTAAACTAATCAATTTTTCACTCTTTTTGATTCTTGAATAGGTTGGGAATTTTTCTTCAAATATTAAAAAAAATAAAAATACACGACATTTTAGGTTGAAATAGCTCATTTCGGGCAATTATTGGGCGTGAAATATGAATTGAAATTAATTTCCATTTGATTTACTTTATTACTCAATCAGTAACTAACACAGATGTATTTTATTAGGTTTATGCATTTAGATCACTGAAAATTGTGACTGCAGGTCAGTTTAGGGATCAAATGGCATAGTTATTTCCCGATAATATTGATGGAATTGAAATAGTTTTCTCTACAAATTTTAAGTATTTTTAATCTACTGTACCCATTACTACTAATTTTATTGTTTTCCGACTATGGCTATTGCTCGTATACAAGTTCTTCTCAAATAAGGAATCAATCCGTTCATTCATTCATTTTTAGCCCTCATGTTCCATACACACGATGTTGAAGATTCATTTTTAAAACTAAATTAATTGCAATAAAGAAATAGTTATTAAATAAATAGGAGTAGTTCAGTCAGAAAACTTCGACAGGCAACTTATAGAAACAATACTTCGGGATAAATCCTGCGTCAAATTTACACTAGTTAACGTTTGGCTGATCCTGTCAACTGCTTTTGACCAACTTTGCCTGAACGCTGAAACAGTTTAACCGCGTTCACACACAATTGCTCTGAAGAAGCTGGGCGGATGATCAGGATTTATCCTGAAATATTGTTTCTAAATAGGAGTGATTGATTTTGAATTTAATTAGAAAAATTATGCTATTAATGGCATTTCTAGTATACTTGCTTTTGGTTACCTACCTATTAATATTTCAGAATTATAACATTTAAATAAGCCCACCTAAGCATTAACAAAGGCTAATACGATTTAATTTTTCTCTAAAATAATAATTTACTGAAATTTTACAATAAGGTACTACCAATATTTTAGAATCAATTATTATTATGACTACAATAGGTAGTGGAAGTCATTGTTGTAGGTACAAAAATTGAGTGGTCAGAGATCAAAAAGACACGAAATAAAAACGTAGATTTTGTTCCGTATGTAGATATAATAGTGGGTTTTAACTTTAACTCTCTATGTTCTATAAAGTCGTGGTTATTGCATGTATTGTATAATGGCAGTACATTTTTTTAAATATGTTACGTGCTCGATTTTATAAAAATGCAGCATTAAAAATTAAATTTGTACATCCTGTAAATCGAACATGAAAGACTGAAATGAAAAAGGGGATATTTATTTGAGGATCTCATGTATATGGTTCTATTTGATTTGCAGGTAAAACTTTAGCGTTTTTATTGCCGGCCTTCATTCATATTGCTGGGCAATTGACACCCCTCGAAGAACGTGATGGACCGACAGTTTTGATAATGGCACCCACAAGAGAATTGGCATTACAAATCGATAAGGAAGTCAAGAAGTATCAGTATAAAGGAATTACCTCGTAAGTTCTGTACAGAGTAGTAAAAATTGGGGAATTAAATTGAAACACCATTTATTTTAAGAATTAGAGGAAAACTGATCTACGTTCAAATTTTGAAAAGCGTATTTCTCGTAGGAGGCATAAATAGGTCTGTTATAATTTGGCAGTAAATAAGATTAAAAAGTTATAAGCATAACGGAAAAACCACGGCTTCAGTGTGGAAAGAAAACTCTCAAAATGTGTATTTTATCGCGGTAAAACTAAGATTTTTACTGTCATTTGATTGTGCCAAAAATCAGTAGTGTGAGATTCAGGGTGTCAGGGTTTCCCTATAATCACTACTTCCTATGGTGCGCGAAACAGCTGTGTTATAAATTTGGAACTGAAATGAACAAAGTAAATTCCTTAAATTTTACATCTTCGTTAAATTCTGGATGTATTTCAGCGATTTATAAACATTATTTGTTTAAAAAAGCTTCATTATACTAAAAATACTTGATGATAAATATATAACTCGATATCATTTCAACTAATCATATGCATTTCTTCAACCAATGGATGGATATAATGTTGTTAACAATTATTATTTGTATTAATAAACTAAACTACGTCAAAATGAACAACGTTTCATTTAAACTTGACAATAGTTTGTTATTCAGAACATGTTAACATTCATTTTCCTGGATATATAATCAGTAGTAGTACTATAAGCACTTTCAAATAATCGGTTATACATCAATAACTTGTTGCATAATTACAAGAGTGTCAGCTTGTTTGCAAACACCAAGGTCAATCATATTAATTAAAACCTCAAAATCAATAGGTGTGTCATTCTAAAAAAATTTCTGATTCCAGATCCATCACTTATTTTACTTTCCCGCACAGGGGTTTAAAATGTGACCAGTTAGGTAGTTGGAACCTATAACGGTTATTAGAATATAATACAGTAAAGGGTTTTTGGCGTCATTGATAGAGCGTGTGCTTCGCATGCGAAAGTTCTGGGTTTGAATCCAAGATCTGGCAATATTTTTCTTGTAATTTTTGAGAGAGAGTTTATTGGAAATAATGAAAATAATACAATTATGATAATAATTATTCAAATTCTATTTCGTTACGCACGTCATATATTTTTGATTATATTATATCTTGTCGGGATAGTTTTAGGGCGACACAACCGATTGTTTAAGTCTGTTAACAATTGCACGCACCTACGTTTTTCTTTTTGTTTGTTTTTCCCTCCACTGCTTCACTAGTTGGCGACATATTTCTAGTCTGGACACAAATTTAATCCTGGTTTTCACACCTGTAGTCAAAATACTTCTGGGCACAAGTTTGTTGTATATCGTTTGTTTGTGGGCAAATGTAGGTAGGTCTGGTCTAGGCTTTAGAGTGCGCAATGCAAATAATGTTCTTTTATACAAGGTGTTTCAAAAAAAGCTGGCCAAAATTTGTGAGCGAATTGGGGACATCTATTCACGAAAAAAACCTAAATTGTAATTTTTCGAAAAGTCCTTATTTACAAAGATACAGGGTGTTAAAGTTAACTGCCTGAGGACGATTTTTTTGAAATATTTTCGAAACGAGTAAAGATGAATTAACCAAATGTAGCATATTTATTCACCTAGTTAAATGTCGTAAACTGACATGAGATTGAATGAAAAAGGATGGTCATAGGCGGGTAAACGGGGGGGGGCCTTGCCTTAATTATAACCTAACTGTTTTTCCTTGTGTTTTTATTCATTTTGTGTCAAAAATGTGATAAAATAAAGTTTTCTACATAAAAAAGGCATACTTCTTTTTTCTCGAAAAACTTAAAGGTTTTCGAGAAATTCGAGTTTGAAAATTTTAGGACACAACTGGTCCTTAGTAGTTAATAAAATTTCGGAAAACTTATCGTTAGCAAACTGTATTTCAATAATTTTATTCCTAAAATTTTCAAACTCGTATTTCGCGAAAACCTTTAAGTTTTTCGAGATAAAAGAAGTATGCCTTTTTTATGTAGGAAACTTTATTTTATCACATTTTTGACACAAAATGAATAAAAATCACAAGGAAAAAAGTTAGTTTATAATTAAGGCAAGAGCCCCCCCGTTTACCCGCCTATGGTCATCCTTTTTTACTCAATTTGATGTCAGTTTACGACATTTAACTAGGTGAATAAATATGCTACATTTGGTTAATTCATCTTTACTCGTTTCGAAAATATTTCAAAAAAATCGCCCTCAGGCTGTCATCTTTAACACCCTGTATTTTTGTAAATAAGAACTTTTCGAAAAATTACAACTTAGGTTTTTTTCATGATTAGATGTCCCCTTCGCTCACAAATTTTGGCCAGCTTTTTTAGAAACACCTTGTATAATCGTGTATAACAATTTTTGTAATGGTAATGTTGCTGCTTCTGAAAATCTGCTAGAATCGCATTTAGTTATATTTAAACGGACGATGCAACAACAGGCCTGTATGATTGTGCTAAAAGCTAATGTCAGTTTATTGATAGCAGCTTTCATTATAACTCATTCACACATAGTATCTGTGTGTACAGTAAAATGTCTATGACAACGATTATACTTTTCGACTTGTCCTAACTATACTTGTGTTTTGTTTGTTTGATTACGGGGAATTGAGTTCTTAAGTATATTTATGCATGGCGTTTCCATAAATATTCTCATATTAAGAACAAGAGTTCATATCCCCCTACAAGGTATATATCAGGATTTTCTATATTCAATATTTGATATCACGTCTATTCTTCTTGTAGTAATATAGGGTGTTTTTTATAGAGGTATAGAACTTTGAAATTGAATAGAACAAAGATGAATTTTTTAAATTGACATGAAATTTACTTTATTCGAAAGATAATCTTCTGGTGTAGGCTAATCTGGAGGTTCAATTTTCGATGACTTTCTAACATTTGTGACCGTATATCGGCAATAACGCGGCGAATGTTGTCCTCCAAGTGGTCAATCGTTTCGGGCTTATCGGCGTAGATTACCGACTTCACATATCCCCACAGAAAATAATCTACTAATCGCACGATCTTGGAGGCCAATTCACGGGTCCAAAACGTGAAACTATGCGGTTACCAAACGTTTCCTTCAATAAATCAATTGTGGCACGAGCTGTGTGACATGTTGCGCCGTCTTAAAACCACAGCTCCTGTTCATCATAGTTGTTCAATTGATGAACAGTAATCATGGCTCTATAGCAGTCACAATTGACTGTAACGTTCTGACCAGCATCATTTTTAAAGAAGTACGGACCAATGATTCCACCAGCTTATAAAGCATACCAAACAGTCAGTTTTTCTGAATGTAACGGTGTCTCAACATACACTTGAGGATTACCATCCCTCCAAATATGGCAGTTTTGTTTATTGACGTATCCATTCAAACAAAAGTGAGCTTCATCGCTAAACAAAATTCGCTTATGAAAATTGGGATCAACGGCAATCTTTGGACCCATTCACCGAATCTACGCCTTGCTAGGTGATCGTGTGGCTTCAATTGTTGCACGCTCTACAGCAGCAATGACTTCTTCTGTACGCAGTGTACGAGATCTCTGTGGTTGCGTATTATCATTTAGTGTAAACGTGGTGCGAAAACGTTCTGTAGTTAATCGAATTAATTGCTCTGATGGACGTTTATGTTGACCGTAAAATGGACGTAGTGCGTGATACGTATTTCGAACAGAACCATGATTTTCAAAATAAATTTTCACAATTTGGAAGCTTTGTTCCTGCGTCAGTCTATTCATGTTGAAATGCCAAACTAATCAACTTGACCCCTGAACTTAATTTTGAAGCAAATATGTATTGTCCGCCGAATTTCTCTTAAATATTTGTAATCAAAATCTTTTATTATGAAGTGAAGAAATACAGTTTTTGCTGATAGTATATTTACTATCAGCAAAATATTTTAATGGGAAATTTAAGGTGAAAAAATCGGCCTTAATTACATAAAAAATATTTTTAATATTCATTAATATATCGTATTTTAGAGTGTGTGTCTATGGAGGAGGAAACCGCAGACAACAAGTAATGGCTGTGACTACAGGAGTTGACATAGTTATTGCAACGCCTGGGCGTATGAATGACTTGGTTGAGGCTGGTATGTATTACAAATAATTAATTGATTCAAACATGTTAAATGAAGTGGGCGGGATTTTTAATTATTGGAACATAACTACTGCAAGATGTACTTGCAGCTGACAATTAAAGCACGACATTGTTGGCTTTACACTTGAAGGGTACAAGAGATAAACCGGCTAAGTCAATTTCTAACAAAAATGAGTTAAGCCCCATCTGCATGAAGCGTTTGGTGTTTCTTGCGATAAATTCATACATGCAATAAAGTGGCTTCGTACCGAGAAATATGCGATTAAATTAATGCTGTGCAGGGAATAAATATGCCAAGTTATGGCAACAGGGGATAAACAAGCTAAGTAATAAGCATGCGCTTGGACAACGCTTTCTTTCGTTTTGAATTTTAAAACCGTTATTGCCGAAAAACTAGATATTTGACTTAGCCGGTTTATCTCCTGTACCCTTCACTTGTTGACGTCTAAAATAAACACAGTCACACAAACAGAAACAATAAATTGACATATCGATAGCCTTATTTTGAAGGGGGCATATATTCATTTTGATGTGCAATGTTATGAAATATAAATGAGAAGCGATATTTTATCGAGCTTTTTGTTTTATACACTTTTAGGTCACTTAAACATCAAATCTGTAACATATGCCGTACTTGATGAAGCAGATCGTATGTTAGATATGGGATTTGAGCCTCAAATCCGTAAAGTCATGTATTCCATCCGTCCTACTAGACAGACTGTGATGACAAGCGCCACTTGGCCACCAGGAGTCCGACGGTTGGCTTCTTCATATATGAATGACCCGGTCCAAGTATACATAGGTTCTTTGGATCTGGCTGCAACACATACAGTAACACAATCGATAGTAATAGTTAATGACGATGATAAAGAAGAAATGGTAAGTGATAACAACTGTTGATCTTACTATTCTTCATTAGAAGATAAGCTATGCTTTTAAAAAATCCATAATTTATTATAAAACAGATAAAACCTCAAGATATTTTGTGCTTATATTGAAGCTTTTCGCTATAATATATTTATTTTCAGTTCTTTGACTATGCATGTAATCTTGGGCCTGATGGAAAGATGATCGTATTTTGTGGAACAAAAGCTCGTGCCGATTATCTCTCTGTGGAATGTGCACTAAAAGGAATTCGATGTGCTGCCTTACATGGTGATAGAGACCAGTCTGATAGGGAACAAGCGCTGGTTGACATCTGTGATGGAACTGTTCGGATTTTAATAGCAACAGATGTAGCTTCACGAGGATTGGATATAGATGATATAACGTATGTAGTTTTTTATTGTTCATTTACAAACTATATACAATTTACCCAATAATAAAACGATAATGCCCTACGGAAACAGGGTTCAAGTGCGCGTAGAGTTTCTCAAAATCAAAACACGTGTAAAATATGCCATGTGTTTTTACATACATTTCAATATTAAGCGCAGTGCAGTATATATAGTAGCGGACCAGAAATGAGCTGGGAATGCGACGAGTCGATGCCGTTTTCAGCGTCTAGTTGACCTTCTTGTCTATAGTTAATATTCGATGATTATAGTGATACTGGGTCTATAAATAAATAAAATTATATATATATATATACCACTTACCACTATATTGGTACGATTTTGGCGTTGTCACAAAAGACATAGGGATCTAAGAAAAAATCTGATATTATTCAATTACCAATGGCTTTATTGTACACAAAAGTTATAAAATAAAACGTTTCGTATTACTAAGTGACTGAAAAGTAATTATGTCTTCGTATGCTATTCCCTGAAACATGGATCCACACATAGAGTCCTGGAGAATCTTGACACATAGGGCAACAGTAACGGGTTCTGCGTCTCACTTTTTTTTTAGTGCAACATCTACATTGTATAACTCCTTTTTGTTCTTTTCTGTTTTTGGAATCCAGCCAGGAGAATGTGGTGACTCGCATGGATTTTGTTTTTTTTTTGGTATGACGATGTTTTCAATAAGATCTTCAATCGCGTTTTCCCTAAATTTCAGAAAAGATATTTTGCTTCTTGTTGTTTTTGTGAATATGTAATAACCATTCCAAATTGCTATATCAAACAAATGAACAAAATTTTTTCGTTACCATCTTAGAGATTTACGCGGAATTGAGTAATAAGAGAGCATTTGATCTGCCCAATCTATACCTGACATATTCTTATTATAATCCATCACGCATGATGGTTTTATCATCTGGGCACCTCTTTTTCCTGAATGTTCAATCATCTAGTGCTTGTGTTTCGTGCTAATCATGCGACCATCTCTCTTGTCCTTCCACGTTGTGTTTTAGGTCATTTCTGGAACCAAATACCACTATAGTGGCATACAGATGACTTATGTATGTTTTCTGCCACCCATTCTACACGAACGGAGCAATATAAACGAGCCGACGCACATCTAGACCCCCTTTAAATGCATGGCAAATGTTACCACTATACTCACAAAAGATACCAAACGCCACTATAATGGTATTTGGTTGCGAACGTGTTAATTTATTCAACTTCTAATAATATAACAAATATTAAAACATTATATCTAAAAAAATTCATAATTTATACTTATTTTTATTTTAATACTATTCACTTGACCTAAATCTGGCAGAATTATTTTTAAATGGCCCAAGTTGACACAGTTGGCATTTGATTATGTATATATTACCGTCGTCACCATCAAGGTTATGGACGTCTACATTTAACGATTATTACATGTTGGTCTATGTGTTAACGTTAAGTCATCGTAATCGTAAGGTTGCGAGTTCAAAACTGGGCAATGGAACTTTTTTTTATTATTGAAATTGTAGCCTGTCTGTCAACTTTCTTTTATTAATAGAGATGCAAGAAATGTATCGGTGTATTTTTTTTATTAATATAGATGCAAGAAATGATCGATATATTCCATTCGATCCCAGCCTATATTGGTTGAAAAAAAATAATATTACAAGCCATGCCACATATTTTTAAGGATGCCTCGAAGACTGAGTCTATTGGTCACTTGTGATTTTAATAATTTGCAACTTGAACAGAGTCAGAGTTGAATTTTGTCTTGATTATATTATACTGATTTGAAATTCATCTAAATTTGTTCAAGTACGGAAACCGAAATTATATAATGTAACTAGATTACTTAATCTAGTATATCGTTTTCTAAAAAACCTTTTTTAATGTATGTTCCAGACATGTCCTCAATTATGATTTCCCAAGAAATATTGAAGAGTACGTTCATAGAGTTGGAAGAACAGGGCGTGCAGGAAAAACTGGCGAGTCTATCAGTTTCTTTACTAAACAAGATTGGTCGCAGGCTGGAGAATTAATAAAAATACTGGAAGAGGCTCAACAGGTAACTATTTTAAAAAATTATTCACATTCCTCAAAAACAGAACTATTTAGTTAGGGTAGTTGGAGATTCTAAATTACTCGTATAACTAGTTACACAGGGTGGTCCAGTTTGGAAAGCGGAAACTTTAGAGGCAGACTCAGGACCACAAAATAATATCAATTTGTAATATATTCGAAAAATTCTTCTTTACAAATATACAGGGTTGCAAAAATTTTATAAAAAATTCCAAATTTATTCATATTTTTAAAACTACTTTAGATACAGTCGACAATGTTTATAGTGAGAAACTCTTTACAGTGCAATTTTTTCAAGACCTAGAATATTTTAATGAAATTTAATGTAGAAAGATTATAGTGAATCTTTAAAATATAATAACAATTTTACCGGACGTTTATGGATAAATTGTTATGCATTTATTGAGATCTTGGCCTTAACGCGCTCATAACGCCTAATGATAGGCAATAAATCAAGAAAACTAATGTTCCAAGCAGTCGAAAACGAGTACGGGTGTGTTCTTACGAGGATGTAAATGAAGCAGTTTTACAGGAGAACTGTGACATTTGCACTGAAACTGTTTTAAAAAATGTATTGAAAAAGTACGAGCCAAAAAACGTTTTCAATTGTGATGAAACCGGTTTGTTTTTTAAATGTTTACCAAATAAAACTTTAAAAAGTGATAAATGTTTTGGTGTTAAACAAGTAAAGAAAGGGTAACACTTATGGTTGGAGCAAACATGATAGCTCAGCAAAAATTCCCGTTGTTTAAAAGGAGTTAAATTAGCCAATAATAAAAAGGTATGGATGACTTCTGAGACTTTCGAAAGAACTGAACACGAAAATGAAAAGCCAAAATCGAAAGATTGTGATGTTTATAGACAATTGTCCTGCACATCCAGCAAAAAATTAACGAATATTGAATTGACCTTTTCTCCACCAAAAGAAAAATCACGAATGGGGGAAAGAAGACGAAATCCATCTCGCTACCTTAAAAAAACAATGGGTTATTCTACAAAAAACTGCTACCCGACGGTAGTAGGTAGTAAAAAATCTGCGTGTCGACGTGTTAAAGATTTCTTAGAAATCGACAATGATGTTGACACGACAGATATCCCAAAAAAAAAACTCTCTATAGTGCAATTTCGGTCAACATTTTGGTATTTCACTATATCGGAGGGTGATGACACCACGGAACATACATTGTCCAGCATTAGCTAGAAGTAGATTTGGTGTGACTTAAAAGTAAGCAAGCATAATCAAAGATTGAGGATCTGTTCAGACCCACTCATTATGAACTTGAGTAAAACAGTTACATCTTCTTTAAGTAAATGAGGGTTGTTTTCGTTTAAGTGTCCAGTCCAGGCCTTATTGTATATCTATATCATATTTTTAATTTTCAGTATGTTCCTGAAGATATATATGGGATGAGTGAGCGTTTTGATGCAATGAAAGAGAAACGTGACCAACAAGCAGCATCTCAACGCGGCGGTAGGCCATCACGATTTAATAATACGGGAGGCCGACGGTGGTAGTACAATTTATTTCTGTTTTTTTTTCTATAATGAAATATCTATATATATACCTATATTATATACGAAATATTTTTTTTTCTTAATTTAAATTTGAATATTTTTTTAATTTTTTACGGACAAGTCCATTTTCATATGTATGAAAAAATCGATCTCAATAGATTTAGTGTCTGTGTATTTATTTTTATTTAAATACTGAAGAATTACAACTCAAATATTTTTATTACAAATTGTGTTCCGGTAACACGAAGAAACATTGCCGATTTAGTGACTTTCCGCACTTGACTGACCATCTTGTTATGGCCAGAGCAGAGAGTCAAGTATAATTCAGTAAAATCAGTGTATTGCTTATTATAACTTCAAAACTGCATGAAGAGCCTAATTATAAAGTGTGTTTCATAAATATTTGCTTAATTGATGCAATAGTATATCATACTAAAAAATGCTGCATTAAAATAAATTTATTATCAAGAGATCGCCTAATTACATCATTTTTTTTGTGGTAAATAATATTGGATAAGCACCGTTCACTTTCTTAATCTGGAACTGAAGTTTGTTATCGTTCTGCGAAGTATTGCACGAGGAATAACATTGATCTTATCAGTTATTTTTTACTTCAATTCCCTCACTCTACGAGTAATTTTGCGAGTTCTGCTCCGCCGTCCGTTGAGAAAATTAATTTCAACTGAAAGCTATATATTGTAACCTTTAAAGATATCTCTCATTGTTCTACATAACTCTAATTGATTTGCGGAATCTTATGATTTTAATTCATGAAGTGTAATAACAATTTTGTATCGGTGGTAATTCATATCCCTGTGATGAACACACGATTTGTGCAAAGGTAGAGATCCTCGTTAGCAGACTGGCGACGAAAATATTTCTGCAACACCCTCTATTATTGTAAATTTAGTGGATAGAATCTCCTTGTCATTGAATAGTAATTTTTTTTAATAGAAAATATGTATTTGGGCTATTCGATGAAATTTAAATGTTATTTAGAACTATAACGAAAATTCTGTTTTATTTTCGGTAAGATGTTACAAATTAATTTTTTCCGTTATATTATAAGGCGTTTAAAGTAATACAAATATTTGGACTAATCCAGCATTTTAATTTCAGTTAGTATTACGTTGACATATTCGATGCGATTTATCATACACTTGTGTAAAGTTCTAATTGCACCATTTGAAAAATAATTTAATTATGGATTTGGATATAAAATGAAAGAGTAAATTTTGCCATTAACCCCCACACACGGCTTAACTAACACTCCCAATTTCTTTCGTCATAATTCTACACTCATGGACAAAAATATCGATTATCTCAAAATGTAAAAACACTGTATTTTTCTTTTGTCCGTACTATAACAAAGTTTTTTTGCCACGCACGATCATACCAAGATCAATACAGGCGTCCCTTTGGCGTAGCCATAACAGCTTTATATCCATTGAAAAATGCTTCGTCCATATCAGACATAAAGTTTTCTGTAAAAATCTCTCGCAAGGAATCCCTTGCCGTAAGTCGTCTAACACCATAAGTGCTGACCTTTCCTCTGATATGTGTGAGTTTTAACATATTTTACACAGTACATCTCATTATTTTCCAATTTATTTTTGTTGTATTATACAATATACTCGAGTATAGGTAAGTAACAGTTAACAGTGCAGATTAAGTCACATTTTTAATTAGGTACATATTTGATTGTTTCTGTGTACTTGATTTCGGCAGGACAAAATGAGTTTAGTAGACAGCTTCCCTGCGTTTTTAATTCCGTTAGAAACAAAGTATTCAAGTATTGTGATCGATGACATATCTCCCCCTGGAGTAGACATGCCGCGATTGCGTAACTGCTTGTATCTGTGCGGAGTACGTAGGGCAATTGACTATCAGCCTGTTGCAGTATAGGCTATTCATCTGTGTGCTGAGGAGCTCGAGCAGAAACACTGTGCCCGAAATTCAATAAAAATTGTCTCTGATAGCCAAGCGGCCATAAAGGCACTGAGATCAACAAGATCCACATCAAGAACAGTGTGGAATTGTCGAAACAGGCTATCTAATATCGGGAGAAACAATAATTTGGCTGGTCTGGACGCCGGGCCACTCTGGAGTTATCGGACCAGAACCCGCAACTGGTATTTCGTTTAGTATTGCCAAACACAACACTGATATTTTTACACTTTAATAAAAAACGTTTCGGGTCCATCTTATGGGCGCCAGTTGTTAACGGTATTTGGGTTAATAATTATTATTATACCGCAATATTTCTTTAAAATGCAAAATAACAAAACAAATAATTTTAATCAGCAATTTTATATTTATGCCTTTTTGAGACGCCCTGTTTAATAAAAATAATTTTTTTCATGGTAGTTCTTATTTTTGGACAAGCAAACATTTTTATCAAGAATAACTTTTTTTCTTATCTTTCAATTTTTGGTCCATTTGTCCTCTCGTTAACCGCATCCGTGGACATACTGTATAGAGTTAATATTAGTAAGATTCTGAAAACTCAGGTACAAAGTTTGTGAAATTATTTACTATGCTATTCCTTTTCTCGTGTGATATAAAATATGAAAATATAAAATATAACATACCCAAGTGTATGTTTAATGAATGAATATTCTACAAGAGATGGTTTGAGTTGTAATTAAAGAGGTCTTTTGTATTATGTAAATATAACTATACTATTGCAAATTATCGGAATTTGTACAGAGACATTTTGATTTTCTGAAATACATTGTTGTTATTTTTTTTTTTGTCATTTCTTACAATTATTTAGTTAAGTATTTAATTATTCAGTATAGCCTTTTGCACGGGTTAAATGTGGCTATATGTTTGTACTATAGAAATTTATTTATTTTTTACGTGAATTGTGATATAATTTGTAAGATATCTCTTTTGTAATACTCATCACTCAACATAAAAGTTATTACTAGATATTGTTTTGTAGATCTGTTAGGGATCAATACCAACGTTTTAGATACAATGTGTGTAATAAATATGTCGTAAAGGTGTGGGATTTTTATTTTTTTAGTATAATTTTCTCGGTATCATTCATTTGGTAAGCGGAATGTATGATCATTTAAGTCGACAGCTCATTTGATATAATATGATATATTTTATGGTCGAGAGCTTTAGCATCTTGACCCACAACAAACTAATGTAATCGACAGCTTGAGACAAAGACGTTGAAAACTGTTGATAATTTGGTGAAAATAGTTTAAAATCAGGTTTCGTCTGGATAAATATTGGGACCTGTATTGGCACCACTAAAGCCCAATTATTATTTGATTGTCCCATACCGACTTCTTGATTGTTTCTAAGAAAATACAGATAAACAAGTTTTAACTTAATCAAATGTTTAATATTACCTATATTATTTTGAAACAATAAACTTCAATAGTAAGAAAGTGTATTTTATTTTTTTCTCTTAAATACTCTAAAAGTGTTAATAATTTTAGTAAATTAAATTTTTTAACATCTGATGACATAAATTATATATTTTTTGAGAGCATTTCAATGATTTATTTGGATTTTTGTTGTACTTGTATACTCAGTTAATTTGATGCGAAAAAGCTAAATAAAATAATCATTTAAGTATTGATTTAGAAAACTTGTGCTTGTAATTCAATGCCAGTCGTAGTACTAGCCAGTGGAGTAGTTGTTTTACCTTGTTCTCTAAATTTATACATAATATTTTCGATAGCGGGGGCAGATTGGTCTCACATCGAAAAATTCTAAATTCACTTTCTTATACACATCTAACAAAAATAACATCACATTCTAAAAGCTAGGTGTCCACTTGAGATTTGTTCTCGAGAGCTGAACAAAGACTCTTGTCCATTTGAGAGAAAATGTGCGAATTTTTACTCGCCAGACAGTTTCTCCGAAGATTAGTCGCGACAGTGCTCTCCAGACTGTCCACAGCAACTGCAGGTTTGCGAGTTCTAATATTAGAAAATTTAAATAATAATAATGATGTGTAATGCCGGTTTAAACAAACACTTGCCGACCACAAATGCACTTGCCTGTTAAAATACGGGGTCTTATTTCTGTTTAGGTTTTACTCCACTATAATACGAGGTTAATTCATAACGGATGATAAACTACTACAAGAATATGGAATGATTTAATAATGAAATAAAATAAATCATTCCATATTCTTATTGTAGTTATAAAGATCCAAATTTTAATAAAAACAAATATTAAGGTAATAACAATATTTTTTTAAGCCCGCCAAAATTATAAAATGATTAAACAGCATGCAATTACTATTTTAATCTAAGTAGGTATAATATTTTAGGTTAAATTAACTGGGTAGACTATTAACAGATACACTTTATTCGTATTTATTCAAACTGCCTGTAAGAACAGTTATTACTAGATACTACTTATTATATTTTAAAAGTTTAGGTAAAATTTTGTATACAAATTTTTGAATTTCGTGCGTTAAATTTTGACTCGAAGTGTAGTAGGTATAGCGCTTTAAGGAATGCATGTATTAAAAAAATACAGGATGATTGGCTTTTAAGATTTATTATGTGTTCACTAAACCTACTTTTTACAATTTTTTGCTTTATCAGAAAAACTTTCTGGTGAAAAATATAAATTGCAGACTTTTATACGGTTGTCGTTCGCATATTTTTTATGACCGCCATAGAAATTCAACGCCGTCTTCCAAATTTGACATCAGTAGAATAAATAAATATAAGAACTTAATGTGCAATTGTTGTACGATATTGTATCAGTGGAAAATCTGGGTATACACACACTTTTAAGCGCTTTCTGCACGTTGTTTTACATTTTTAAACTACATACTAAAATTTTTCCGACTAAAATTGATACTAAAAATTACCGGTCAGAAAATGGTAAAAAAATCATGCTACTAATATTCAATTTTAAAATATGGCAAGGTAAATAATATAATTCTGTAGTCTTTGGTGTTACTTTCCCGTCAATTTTTGTTAACACAACACGTAATAATCCAAATTGGTAAAAAAAGCAAATAAATTTAAACGACTTCTTTTTTGAGTATGCCATATTTTTTGTTTCATAGTCTAGTATTATCAGAATAGAGAGTATCTATTATTGTAGTATGATTTTATCTAAGATCGTTAGCGTTTAGCATCCAGTATGTGAGATTTTATTTTCTAGTAATTATTCACAAAAAAAAATAGTTAATTTTAGAGTGGAGCTGATTGATTCGGATATGAATTAAAGTCGAACTCAAAAAATAATTATTAAAAAATTATATTGGGGGAGACTTTAATATACTATGCAGACTTTAAACTTTGTCAGGGTTACCTTTTGTTAATAGGACTCCACTAAGAGTATGGATTACCTTTAAAATAAATTTGGTGCGTTATATACATTTATTTTTAGTTTCATGACGAATGTCAATGTAATGAGTTACATTTATTACTACTCAGTTACAATGATAAAGTGATTGAAATACATAAAACGTTTGCAAAATATTGATAATTAGAGCAACCAGCTACAATCAAATAATTGTTATTAATCTCGGTGAGAGATCGTGGTACACAATTGTGGTGTCTCTCACTGAGAATGTGAATCCCTCCATTTTTTTATACAAGAGTTTTGATAATTAAAAAAAATGACTTAGCTTTTAGGATGTACTCAAACAAAATTCAAAATTTACAGCTTTAATTTTGCGATTTGAATACTCATAAGTCACTTTGCTCTTATTTTATCTACGTAAATTTGATGAATTATCACTATTCCTATATTTCCCCAACGAACTTTGACTTTGTCTCATCATATTTATGACATATTGTGTATCTGCTTTTTCTCGAGCATCATTTTCCATATAAACATCTAACTGTGGCCCCTTAGATTTTTTATCCTGAAAATCAAAATCTCTTAAATCACATTAATAAACATAAAAATGGTAATACCTTATTAGTCGATGCTTCACTAAATTTAACAACATTTACTTCTTTGAAACAATCATCTTCTTCACCTTTATAGTTTCTTATACAACAACATATTGCACAAATCCGTAATAAAAGTGCCAGTGGATAAGCTAAGAAAAATATTACATTCAAACAGAACTCGGTTTTCCTAAAATTATTAAATAATATCAATATATTATATTATGTAGTAGCATTTTTGTTACTCATTTGAAGCGTATAGGGTGAACAAATTTCGATGTTTTTATACGATACCTACAGCGTAAACCATAATAAATAGCACAAAACTAAGCAATCAAAGCGCCGCTAACTTGATTAGTTTTCTTGATACAAGGTGATTTTCATTATTTGTCATTTTCTTTTTTCCGATGCTATTAGATTTACGTGGGACACCCATATATCAAAGATCAAAGTGTCACTAGCGTCCAAATTGTACCTATTCTCTTTATAACCCTGTATGACAAGTGTCTATATATTTAGTCAAACTTTCTGGGTATGGGTTGTAGTCACATATATAGCTCTATATCTCTGGTTGTAGTAAATTCCAGAGGCAGCATTATATTATTATTACATTGAATAAAACATTGCAACATATCGAATTTTTCATAATTATCGTATGACATTTCAATTCCTTAAACTTAACGGATGCTTAAAATAAGTATCTTTTGAGTATTGTAACGAACAGAGAAAATGTACACCTGTTGGCAACACCGCTAGGTCTTTAGTTTTACCATAGAATAAGAAAGCTGTTAGCTAGCTTTCTTATTCTATGGTTTTACTCCAGCTGGTTGTGTCTATGACCAAAGATTAATATTAATCTTTGCTAGAACGCGCATGGAATAAAATGGAAGAGACTAGAAATGTGCGAAATATTCGCGCGTGATGTGGAACGTCACATGATGTATATAAAGACGAAGACACAGCAGGGACAGTCAATAGTGAAATAAATACAGTCATATTAGTTCATTAATGTTATTAGTTTGTTTAAGTGTGTATTCTAAGTGTAAATAAATTAATTTTAAATAAAGCGCGTTGTTATTTCA
Source organism: Apoderus coryli (assembly GCA_911728435.2). NCBI lineage: Eukaryota > Metazoa > Arthropoda > Insecta > Coleoptera > Attelabidae > Apoderus > Apoderus coryli. The sequence goes on along the minus strand of OU452199.1, from coordinate 26,405,463 downwards.
CACTACGAACCCAGAAAAACGTTACAGTTTATTAAATGACAGCGTGTGTTTCGTTTTCATACATGATACAATAGTTAAATTTTATGATACACTAGTGAAATTTTATGTTATTATTTGTAAATTGCTAAAAATATGGTTTTTATGTAGTTTAACTAAACATAGGGCTACTTGGTTATAAAGAGGATAACATTTTTCCAAATGTTAGTGACTTTGATATATAGGTTGTCCCAAGTAAATCTAATTCTTAGCAGCGGAAAAAAGAAAATGACAAATAATGAAAATCACCCTGTATAAAAGAAATTAATCAAGTTAGCGGCGCTTCGATTGAAACATTAAACTAAACCCAAACAAATCAAACGTGACGTGTTACTTAGTTTTGTTCTATCTATTAGGGTTTAGGCAGTATAGGATAAAATCATCGAAATGCCCTTCCTGTACATGACAGAAAACGAAAGTAATTTGTTTGAGCGTGTTGGTGGGTATTATGTTGGTAAATAAAATCAGAAATTCGCCATCGTTTCGCACCACATCGAAGCATCTTCGGGCCTTTTATATTTATTAGTCTTTGTCTCAAAGCCTTCTTACATATCTAAAATATATTGTAACGAACAAGAGAAAATGTACACCTGTTGGCAATACCGCTAGGCGTCTAGTTATACTCGAGCTGGTTGTGTCGTATGTCGTAGACCCCGCATGGAATAAAATGGAAGACTAGAAACGTGAAGAATATTCGGGCGTGATATGGAACAGAAATGACGTATATAAAGACGGAGACACACAGCAGGGACAGTCGATAGGTAACCCTTAAAGTGCTAGAGGTAGCTATAGCTCGTTATTCCTATGTTTTGAGACATTAAGTTCCACGGGTACATGTTAACACCGGTGCGCCGTGAAATGCGCCTACAAATCTACTGCAACGTGTTTGATGGTATGTATATATCTACCAGTGAGCCTCACGGAACTTCATGTTTCCGGTAAAATAGGTGTTTTTGTTTTTTGTCAGTGTGTTGCGCAACATATAATCAAGAAAAAAATACAAAATAATTATATAAGTACTACTGATGTATATACTAACAAATGTATACATTTTAGTAGTAAAATTTGTCCTAGTTTGAGAGTAAAAACAAACAGTCTCATAAGGAAACCACATCATAATCCAACTTTGTGAAACACACACATTTTTCGAAAAAATAGATTTTTTTCTGTGACGGGAAGAAAGTTTGACATATTTACTCTCTTGACAGGTAATAAAATGTCACTTTTTTCCCGGACACATAAGTAACGGTAGATATTTAATTTTAGGAAATTTTATTATATAAAAGTTACATTTTCTTTATATATCAAAACTGGCAATAATTTGTGACGCTACTTTTGCTGCTTCTACTGACTCCGGTGGAGTGTTCCCAATTTTTAAATTAAATTACAGAATGAAATTGACAGATATTTGATTACTTTTTTAAAACTTCAAATTTCACTTGGATAATTTTCTGACTTTTTTCAATATTAAATCGAAGTTTTTCCCGTCTCAGAAAAAAATAGTGTATCATACACGGGAAAAAAGTTAGATTTTAGCTCTCGGTTTTTTGTCTCCCTCCGCTGCGCGTCGGGAGACAACACAACCTCGAGCTAATAATCTAGTACTTTTTTCCCTTGTATAATAAATAACTATTTGCAGTACAAGTGCAAATAGATTTTTATAAAGTTTTAAGCCAACTTGTTATAAGAACATAAATTGTATTACATTTTTCATGGTATCTATGCTACCAGTTAAAACTTAACTGGTAGTTATAGCTGCCAGTTAAAAATTAACTGGTATCTACAGCTACCAACGAAAGTTAAGTTACATCTAAAATAATGTATAAAATAAAAACTGTTGCTGATCTTAAAGGGTCTTTGTTAGTGATAGCGACTACTACTATTTTGCAAATTTTACAATTCCTTTATTTTTTTTAAATATTTTCCCATGTGTGTAAACTACCTTTAGATGAAAAAATATACGTAGGCGCCTAATATATATATATATATATATATATATATATATATATAATAAAAAATGGTCATTATTCGCAATCAATGTACCTTTTGAATAAACAATATTATTATTATTCTGAAAACGTAATTTTTGACAAAATTTCGAAAATGGCTGGAGATAGCTATAACATATTACGCATGAGATATCTTTAGAATTACAAAGAGAATCCAAAAAATATATAATCTATATAGAGTCGTATTTGAAATAAGGAAGTTCCTTGAAAACATTTTAGCCGAATTGGTCCCATCGACCTACGTACTACACCAGATTTTCAGATTGTTCCACAGTGTAGTTTCTCCATAATCGATCGAATCCCTTCCCGGTGGGACACCCGGTATAAATAATAGTGAAATAAATAGTACAAATAAATACAGTGTGCATTAGTGCATTTATGTTTGCATTAGTTTGTTTAAGTTTTAGTTATTAAGTGTAAATAAATTAGTTTGAAATAAAGCGCGTTGTTATTTCACATACGAACCCCGAAAAACGTTACAGTATTACACAACGTTTCATTTCAAAAAATTGCTTGGATCAGGTAAAAAACTTTAGAAGGTAATTTTAAACAAGTGAAACCGAGCGTTTTCTTGGACACTTATAGGTACTCGTTTGCCATACACATATTTCACGCAGCTTCGTCAGCTGCTGAAGCAGCAGAATATACGACCAGCCGGAACCACAACTCAGCCTATTCCTGTATAATAGTGTGCCATAATATTCCTAGTAAAAATTGTATTGCTCAGAAGATGAAATAAATTTTTTTCACAAAATTTAAAGAATTTAAGTTTTCAAAATACCGTGAGACATAGGCATATAAATAAATTAGGAAAACATACTCAACAATGAATACGGAATAGAAAACTTCTAGTATGACAAGTGCCACAAATGGCAAAATATATCTGATAGTAGATTGACTTACATGCCGAAATCTGGAAAACAGTTATGCGAAAATTACCTACTAGGTACTACCGTAAATTATGTATTGTATTTTTTGTGCGTAACGAAAATCTAAAATAATACCAGGGCTATTTGAAATTTTTTACATGTGTTTAATATTTAGGAGATCAACAACTTCCATGGTAGAGTGTCTAAAAAAGGAGAAAACTTTTTCTGGTACGAAAACGCTATTTTAGAAATAGGATGAATCAACATTTTTGCTAAATTTTAAAATCGTTTTTGATTTTATTAAAACACAAAAATGTAATAAATATGTTACTTTTACTAAATCTTCATGACAAAAAATAAAAGGAAAATGTTAATGGTGGTATAGCTTTTAAAAATAATAAAAACTTACCCAGGTAGTACCCTCACAGTTCTTTCTCCGGTTTGTGGATGGATAGGCCATCCAACTATGTCGTATTTCACTACTATATTTTTTAAATTTTTTTCACGATATTCTTCTAACGGTTCAGGTAAATCTACTAAGAGTGCTAAGCCAAATTCCCCAATTTTCCTTGAAAATACTCCTATTAAAGCCTTTAGTAATCCTAGAAAATTAAAATATATATATGTGTTACACTTTTAGTTCTAAAAGGATGTTTAAAATTGTTCCTACTTCGATCAATAAATTATTAAGAAAATGGTCAACCTGCAAATGGAAAAATCGCAAATATGTGCGATATATTTTTTTTTATAGAATAGTTAATTAAAAAGTAAAAAAATGTAATCTAAATTTTATTTATGTAGGTACCAATATCAAATTGTTGGTATGTGAAAGATACATATTAAAAGCCGACTTTAATATTATTCAAACATTTTTAAATATCAAAGTCGTGGCGTTAAATATTGGCGGCCAGTTTAGGGTACCTCTCCTTCCAATCCCTTTCCGAAGAAAACTTTCATCCAGTCATCGCCTAACATGAAGAGCGTAATGATGAGGAGCTTCACCTTGTCCCAACAAGGTGTGAGTGATTAATGGATTTATAACATTTCCTAAAAGTTCTAAATAGGAGGTGAAGTTTTATTCTGTGAAAATAAGCTCGATATCTCGTCGCCCAGCATTCCTGCTCACGCTTGACCTCGGGATATTCTGTATAATAGTCCGCCCAAAAGATATGGGGTTTGTCATTATCCCAATATCTACAAATGTTTTTGTTGACAAATCCATTCAAAACATATCGATCTATAGCTAAAGCTAATATTTTTTTAACAAATTTGGATTTTCTGTTATTTTTCTAGTCACTGAGTTGTTGATCAATTTGCAGCTTGTATGGAACTTATTTTGTTTGAGTACCTTACGTACAGAACCGTCAGAAATGCCAGTTAACTTGGCTACTTTTGGAATTGTAGTGTTAGGAATCATAGCAAAATTACCAAGAACTACGTTGTCGCGTCCAGAATCCTTGGTTGACGAGTTTTTATATAGTACATACTGGTGGCTTGTATTTTTACCAGGGTGTCTAGCGTTGAAATCTGTTCTCTTTGCCAGGAACTGTATTTGAAGAACTCTACTGTTGGGTTAATAAAACAATACCATACGTTTTATACCTATTTTTTTTAGATTTTGTTTTGTTGTAAACTATGCTTTTCATGCCTTTATCTAAGAAACGGAAGTGCCGCCATCATGAAAATATGTTTGAAAAGAAGCTCTTTCCTTTTTATATAAATGTAGAAAGTTTCAAATTAGCTCCTAAAATGCTAATTAAACACTTAGCTGAATCACCCTGTATGTACAGTGTCCCATAAGTATTGCATATCACGATTATATTTTTTAAATGAAAGACTATATTTTATGATTTGATGGTTTTTTGTATACTTTGGACAAATAAAGTGAAGTTACTATTTTTCAGTTAGGTAAGTTTTTAAAATATGTATACTGGCAAGTTGATTGGAAATATTATATTAAGCGGTTGTTCAACAGTGTATTTTGTAAACATATTTATTCAAATAACTTTATTTTAAATACGCCACCCTCTAGTTCAAATATCCTATTGATACTAATTAATGTTCTTTCTTAAATCCTGTTAGGTTGCCCTATACATCTCACCGTTTCCTAAGTAATAATAAACAATATGAATTTAAATTTTTAACATCAATGAAACAAAGTTATTTGCTACAACAAATGCCCAAAATGTGCAGAAAAGTTACTTTTCCGCACGATGTTTCAAATGTATTCAACTGCAAACTTAACCTAGTTTTTTACCATTCTGGGTCTCTTTCTCTGGTAATAACGTATTTTAAATTATGCGTTATTTATACAGTTTTGCCTGTACCTATGTACTATTTGGTTTTGCGAAAAGCCGGAAAGTCTCTTTTCCGCCCTTAATGGATGACCCAACTCCACTGCGTGTCGTTCGGTCAACTATCGTCGCTTGCGGAAAAGTACTACTTTCCGCACTTGTTAGGTAAATAACTATTTTAATAAGGTATTTTTAGGCCATATTGATTTTCATATAATTACGCATCTGTGCCGAATTTAAACTAGGTACATAATAAGTATTTTATCAAATTCGACAAGTAAACTTTGATTTGAGAATTTAAAATAAACATGCAGATATGCACTCTTTTCACATGAAGCTACACTTTGCTAAGCTAAGATGAAATGCCCAATTTCAGTAATTCTGAGGAGTTACATTTGTTACAAATTATTTCCAATCCATATGGAGCAATATTAGAAGATAGAATGAAATCGAGATGCATCAACTTGCTTTGCAATCCATTGAGACTAAATTTAATGCTTCATATAGCACCGAACAAGATCCCTAAAAAATGGGGAAAGGATAATACCGTTGTATAAGACGTTGAGTAAGAAGAACATATTATATCCCATTCAATGAAAACCATTACAGTAGAACCACAAGAATCTCAGGTAGGTTTTTTTAATTTTAGAATATCCTCATTGCTTCTATAATATGGTGCTTGATGTTTACGTAGCATCATGTCTCTTAGGGCAGCTTCCTTCCATGAAAGAATATCCAAAATTAGAAAAAAACAAACACTGCGATTTCATGGATATATCTTTTGGACAAAAAAATCCTGAATAATTATAAAACCCCTGGCATAATCTAATATTACCAAAAAATGACAAACAGCTAAACCATAATATGTATTCTTCGTGGGAATTCGAAGTCAATGATCATCTATTTCTAATAAACAAATATATTTTATAAATATTTTACGATGACTTAGTGGCGTTTTAAATTCACAAACTCCTAAGCTTAAGCGGCCAATATTCTTAACGTTAACAGAGCTTAACGTTAACGCTTAAACGCTCTGTTAACTACGGTGCATACCAAAATCATAACTTAAGCAAGCTTAACTCGTAAGCGTGGCTTATATAAAGTCCGTGCATATGACCATTAGTATTACCATTATTACCTTATCTGCCCTGTAATAGTAAAATGTAAATATCTATAATGCTTACCTAAAAATATAAGAAAAAAGAGTAACCCTAATATTATCAGCAGCACCAAAATCAAAGGACTTTCCAACACATTATTTCTATAAAACGGTTGCTCCAACACTTCGTTTTGATTTGGATAATTAACGCAAGAGCTACAACTGTCTGGCGGATGTGCGCAGGCGTGATTTGGACAGTTTCGTGCATCTCTGTTCCTGTATTTAAGATGCAGACTGCGTTCGAGAATTTTTTTCGGACCCACCAATGAAGAAAACAGCAATAGAAAAAAAACTTTCACATAAAAATTAAACATTTCATAGTTAATAGTGACATGACAGTGGCTGTTTGTTAAATGTGACGTTTGGTAATAAATAAAAAAAGATCTTGTAGTTTTACCAGTGAATGTAAGAAAGAAATTTATATTAATTTTATTTCTATAGGTATAAAAGTTGTATAATAGGTAGGTAGGTATATGGAAAGAAATGTTATAACTGGGTCTGCTTGACACGCCCAGTAATCAAGGAGTTTGTTTATATTTGTTTTAGGTAATATCGACGAGGCTTATAATCTTACTTGAAACCAATATTCTTAGGATGGCTAAATTTTTAATATTTCTGTCATCGATGACAGAGTACAAAATGAATATTCTTCATATAAATTTTAAACCACCGCCTGTCTCAACATCATCCCCACAAGAAGTTCTTTTATATTTTTTCACTTCAATTTGATTCTTAGTTTATTTTAGTAACAAGGAATCTCAAGAAGTAGGACTTCTCTAATGTGGAGCATGGTAATAAATGAACATAGACTGATGAATCCGTGTACATCAGTGGGGCTGAGCATAAAACCAACAATTTTACTCAAATCAAATATATAATTGCCTTGCATCGTAAACCTCTTTGGAATTTTATTACTGGAGCTATGAGAACTTGAATAACTAGGGTGCTAGAGGTCAACATGGACCTCACTCCGCAAGCAGTGCCCAGAGTATCTAGGGTGGCATCTGGAGAAGGCGAATCAAACATCAGAGGACCAGGGGATTCTTGATGGAAAACATCTCATGTCTAACCTACCCTAGTGAGTAAACACTAGAAAGTAATAACTGTCTAAGGATTTTCACAAAAAAGCTAATTTAACTATAGACTGTCAAGGAAATGCCAGAAATCTCATAGAAATTATTATAAGATGGTTTACAGATAGCTTTAATCTGATGAGTCGCGCATCGACGAAACGGCCGTCTGGCGAAAGTATAGTGGTCACATACAAGCTCTCGAAATTAAGTCTTGTTTTGTTAAACAAGCCTGTAACTAGTAAATTATTTATATTCTATTGGTTGACATTTCCTTGTTTTTTTGTAACAAATCTTTATTCAAATATCTCCCGTTTTACATACACATAGTTTAAAAATTCATTAAACAGTGTTTGAAGGCAACACTGGTCTCAAGAATAGATTTACAAAATCAAATCAACACTGCTCATACCTATACACAGATTATCATATTATGAATACTTATGCATATATACAAAAACAACAAAACAAAAAAAAAATAGGCAAAGGCAATACGATTCATACAGAAAATTATGACAATACCAAAAACAGGAAAAAAGAGAGGAAATGTTGGGTTAAAAAAAATAAAAAAACTGTTATCATGCGTTTACATTTTTCAGGTAATTTATTGTGCAGAACTGGAGGACTTTCCAGCATGAATGATCCGACTGAAGCTTCAAACAATCATTATAAGTGTCAGGAGAATATTAATTATTAAACACAATTAAATTGCCTTAACGGTCTCAAAATTACTGCTTCTAGAATTTTGGAAGTAGTTATAATACCAAATACGTACTGATTCGGTAAAGCTGAAGTGAAGTTCTGCGTTTGACAATGATCCAAACCTAATATTTATTCTTACAAATCGAAAAGAGAATAGTACAGAAATTTCTAAATGTTAAAGAAACATGGTAACAAAGTACCCACAAAAAATAAAACCCAAAATTAAATATGATTTGGATACTGAGGCCTGTAAACATTAATCGGCACTAGGCAGCCCATTAACACGTTCGCTGCTCATGACTCATTAATAAGTCATGCGCTATATTTGTCATGTGCGCGTGACTTGTAAATAAGTCATCTGTCCAACAAGTTTTCAAGCGTAAACGAAAAGTTAGCACTGCAGCATTCGAGTTTATTTTACGTGAGCGTGATCCTAAGGGCTTGAAGAATAAAAAACCATACTGGGGCGAGTTGATGATGTGTGGCCATATGATGCTGTAACCTTGAATTACCTATCGGTTACACGTGTTTTCGAGCCTTCAGTTGTTATTGTAGCTCTGCAGTATTAGGGTGGATTTTACATTTTACGTGATGGTTGTTATACGTGTTCAAAAAAAAAAAAAACGATAGTGATGGCGGAAGATGAGGCAGGGCCTTCTAAAGCGAAAAGGATCCGAACTACTTCGAAAAAAGTTTATATACAACCTTTATCTCAACGGGAGTTAGAACAAATGTTGTATGAATCGGACGATGATTTTTTACGACTTCCGGCTAAATATAATCGACCAATTAGTCCCTTCCGAAACTGCACAACGAATGCCGCCGAGGGAAACTACACAAAACCCAAAGAAAAATTCCCCTCATACCATTGCCCGGCATGCGTGGGGCAAATGAATTATAATTATTTTCATATTTTTATAAAAAATATCAAAAGAACGTTAGATCTTCTCGTTTTTTTACTTCCAAATTCAGAAATAGCTTTTATAACTGGCTTGAAACAGCTTTCTGCAAAAATTAAAGCAGAAAGTGTCATGACCTATAAATAAGTTATCAGCATTATGCTACTATTATAGTACTCAGTGCGCGTGACTTATTTGGACGTCATGGCCCTTTTCGCCCTAAATTTTGCAGAAACTTATTTTAGGTCAGTTATAAAAGCTATTTCTCAAAGAAATACCTTAGATTTATGTAAAAAAGTTTGTTAGCACTAGACGCCCGCGTTCTAAATCTGAGTCGCAGCGAACGTGTTAAGCATTATAATCAATTATAAAATGAATTTGTGTCCGTAAATATAAATGAAAAATAATAATTTTGTGGCGTAGCGGGCAAAATGACTGGTTTTACCTACACAGGGGATTTTGTATAATTTAGCAGGGCCTCAGTCTAATTCAGTAGAACCAGACCGATGCCATGGGTCGATAGATACTGACGAATTCGTTTCGCTCTTATTATGAGCTCGTCAGAGTACCATAGTCGTTGCCCATCTACAATATCGGCCTGCATTTAATCACTATGAGATATACAACTGTAGATATATGTAAACTAGTACTATCTACATATACCCATAGACGAACACCGTCAAAAGCAAACTGATACCCAAATATTTTGGGTGAGCTAGCAGAAGGATCAATGTTCTCCTGCTAGCGTTTGTGTTTACACTATTTTCAATTAATTTCTATGTTTATTTCTATTTTTACGGCTGGTGTTACCTGTACATTGGATTTGATCGGCCTGTTTATGGTGGGATATGCATTACTATGTGTATATGTAGATCGTACTAGTTTACATATATCTACTGTTGTATATCTCATTGTGATTAAATGCAGGCAGATATTGTAGATGGGCAACGACTATGGTACTCTGAAGAGCTCATAATAAGAGCGAAACGAATTCGGCAGTATCTGAAATTCTGAAAAAGTGTTCGATATGACTAGCATGTAATCGTTATTCATATATTTCTTGACAACCCTGTATAATATTTTTACAATTTGTAAGCACGGTTTTAAATTTCAGACTTTCTGTTATTATAGCAAATTTTTAATTCGTACCGGGCATAAGATTATTGGGATCGTACCAATCCCCGACCAAATTTAGAATATTTTGCAAAACATGACAGTCGTCAACAGAGTTCTTCCAGATTTTAAATTCTTTCCCAGACATTGAACAGTAGTGGACCTAGATTCAAACCTTGAGGTACTCCTGATTTTGCGTGGTAGCTTCTTGATTTATAACCGTTATAAGAAACAAACTGATCTCTGCCGCTAATGTAAGGTATTTATGTATATGGATATCAATTTTTTTCATCTGGAACTGAAAATTCTCATTCTCAACAACTTCAGCTAGTCATAGAAGGGAATCACATTATTGGTCTTTTTTATGTAGCATGTGAATTCGTAACAAAAAACATAGAATTAAATTTATAAGCGGAAAGCCGCATAATGGCAAATTTAAATAGATCTTTTTGTAAAGCCCTTAAGTTCTACATAACAAACTTCTAAACAAACGACTTGCCCGTAAACTTTTAATGAACGGGTTGCGTGGATATCCCTGTATATTATTAACTAATTTATTAGTCGAGGAATCGAATATGTCTTACGATTTTTAGCTACATTATTAACAAATCATAAGAGTGATTGTAAAATCAAATCAACTTTGAAGTAAATTGATGATGATTTTACACTGCGTAGAAAATAAACTGCAACGAAGTTGCTACTAGATTGTTCTAAAGAAGTTGGCAGGATAATCACAGAAACATTAATTTGAAAACGGTAAACTTATTTTATTTAAATAATTTAAACATATCCGTGAAACTTATACCATTGCGGTAAATTAATTATTTCATAACGTGGCATACTTATATTATTTTAAATTTTTAATATCTCTGCGGAAGTTCTGTAACAAACAGTTTGCTTATCTCCAGGATTCACTTGTATTCTCGAAAAAGTACCAGCCGCAAATCCACCTTTTGTTATTCTTTCAGGATTCACTACTAAACATTCTTCCACATTCTAAAAAATAATTTTGTACATGATATTAATACTCTACTATTGCATGCAGGGCAAATGGCATAAAAGGCTTCTTAAACTTACCTTTATAAAATATCTCAAATTGGAAGGCAAAATGAGGATATGCGGTTTAACGTCTAACATCCCGTATTTTTCCATTAATTCGTGGTTCATGCCGATCTCCTTATTTGGAGGGTCCAAAGGATAGAAACTATGTTGTTTCAACAAATGTGATGTTATACGTCCCAAACGGTCACTTGCTGTTGTAGAATTTTTCTCACTAAAAATAAATTAAACATTCTATAGTACGGCGACCTTTATTTTGTAAATGCAGGAGTAGAAAACCGGTTTTTGCTTTACAACAATATAAAATTTCAATCTTAAAATTATCAACAATTTGATTTATGAAATTGCATTTGCAAAATTACACTATTCATATAAGAAATCTTATCGGAATTGAAAGTACAATGATAAATGAAACTACGTGTTAGCCAACGTTTCGTGCCAATGACCTAGCACATTATCACACCTATAATTGAATAAAATGCTAATCCAGTAGTTAATCAATCTTACCTATACTAATAAACTAGCTCAAAACAAAATTGAATTTTAACAGTATACAAACAAAAAAATGATGCAATTAACAGTACAAATTTTGTTGTATTAATGTCATATAATTTTTTTAATGTTATAAAATTTTTCATTTCTTTATTGTTCTTATTGAAAATTACCGATAATTTGCGGGATATAGTAATAGTAATTTATTAATCAATATGAAAAGATGATCAGTTGAAAACTGACATTTGACAAGTCAAACATTAAAGTAACACCCATATAATGTATATCATATAAAAAACACAACGACGGATAATTTCGTAGTGGTAGATGACCGACTCACTCAGATAGCGCTTCAGTTTGTTTTTAAAGGATTGAATGGTCGCACAGCCTTTTATATCTTCAGGGAGAAATCTTCACACAATTATATGTTTTTTTTTTGTATTTTGTCCTGTGCTGAGGAATCGCCAGCAGTGACCGATTTCTAATGTTGTGTCGGTGATCCACGATGTCCTGCGTAAAGCGGCGTTTATTTACGTAGCAATATGCAGCACATTTTAAAACATATATGGCATGCACAGTTAACAGCCGATTTTCTTGAAATATATTTTTCCACGATGCTCTGCGTTTTATACCAAGTATCAGACTGCTGATTATTTTCTGCCCCACAAACACTCTATTGATCTGCGACACCTGACCCTAAGTTATTATGTTGTATGATATTATGGAATACATCATCGAATAGTATATCTGAAGTAGAGTAGATTTATCGACGAAAGGTTTCATTTTGAGGATGACAATAAGCACGAATGCGCGTTAAGTTGCCCGAGTGAACGTAGCACACGAGTGCAATTTTCAGTTTAACTTTCACGAGTTGTATTTTATCAAAACATTTCCTGAATCTATATGGTCACACGTCGTATAACGTTAAAACAAATGTCACTGCTGAAGTCGTCGGATAGAAATGTGTATTGTTGAAAGTCGGCGAATTTCATGTGAAACAACCCAAAGAATTTGATCTTTGTAAATGTCTTGATTAGGGAATGCTTCTGCGTTGGAAATTGAGTAAAATATCGATGAACTTATTCCGATCAATACAAGAAAATCAAAAAAATCTATATGGAACCAGTTTGAAGAATTGAAAAAATTATCAGCAATTATTTGAGAACTTCCGCGTTGGTTCCAGAAAGTTCTGGTTCTGGCTAGTGCAATCCGAGCACTTCGAGATGGTAGTAATTACATATAAAAAGTCTAGCGGCGCAACCGCGAGTCAGTTTGCGTAGCAGAAGGAAGCGAAACTGTCTATTGTGAAATAAAGTAACACCCGAGCATAAAAGTATTTTGATTTGACTTATTGATTTTATGTCTGATTTAATAGTATGGAAAAGAAGCGAAAAATACATCGTGGACTGAAATCGCAGCAATCTTTGTTTACCAAAGCGAATATTGAACAAGAGTCTGCAACTCGTGCCAGCTTTCGTTGAGCTCATGAAATCGGAAAACGTGGAAAACCATTTACCAATGGAGAAATGATAAGCGAATGCTTGATTGCAGTTGCCGAAGAAATATGCCCGAAAAGGTAAATTTATTTTAAAGTGTCAGTTTGTCAGCAAACACTGTGGCTCGGAGGGTACAAGACATCGCAGAAAATATATCATCTCAACTGTCTGAAAAAAATTGACATTTTGAGTGGTTTTCTCTAGCATTGGATTTGTCAGATACTGCTGCTCATTTGTGTTGAATTTTATTCGCGGAGTAGATAAAAGTATGCACGAACGACAATTGGGGCTGATATTTTTAGGGAGAAAATGCCATTAATAAAAAGAAATAATAATAATAATAGTCTTTATTGACAACCAACAAATTAAATTACAACAAAATAAATAAAAATTCTTCTTTCTCTGTATACAAACAGAAAAACAAAAATTGGTGTCAAAAGGCGAGGTTTGGATTTCATAGGTAATAAAACCTGTGAAAAAGTTCCATTCTCGAGTGAGAACTCAATGGATGGAAAAACTTGAAATCTACTGATGGGCAAAAATATTTGTGGTAAAAATAACGGAGTAGTTGCACTTGTGTTAAAGGCTGTAGAAAATGATGGCTGTTCAAAACCATTAGTCTTACATTGTATCATTCATCAACATTTCTCGTGCGGAAAATGTTTGGATATGTCTGAAGTTCTAAAACCAGTCATATCAGTTGTTAACTTCACCAGATCCACTGCGCTGAATCACCGACAATTCCGCAAGTTTATTGACGAGTTTGGAGTAAGCGACTCACCATATCATACTGCCGTACGCTGGCTTAATTGTGGACAAGTCAAGCGCTTTTTTGCAGAGCTCGAAATTTTTTTGAATGAAAAGCATCGCACTTTTGTGGGCCGTAGTTTGGAGTCCCCTGTTCTAAGGCATCGTTAAATCACTACCGACAAGCGTTTTATCATTTCAAACAACGAAATCACAATGTTTTTTCACAAAATATTTACAGGATTCATTTATTCGGTTTTAGAGAGGAAACACTTACTTTTATTATCTTCAGTCTAGAAATAACATTTTGTCGATGTCGATTTTCGAAATTAGTTTAAACGTCAGCTGACAGAACAAAATACCGAACTTATAAACATTATCAGGGCGCACGCGTTGGATAATAAATTTTACTGAAAATCCGAAATCTTTTCGGACTATCCTTAAACTGTAAGTAAACATGTTGGAACGGGGTACTATAAATCCAGAACTATCCGTGATTCTCTTTTGGGACATTCACACTTCTACTGCGCAAACTCCGGACAGTCAGGGACGGTTTTGGATTTATGTAGGTACATACCTTCTAATATATACTTACAAATTTATCTCATAGTTGCTGATGTCACATAAAATATCAACTGTTGTTGCTGCCACCACCAAGCCATCGATATCTAAAATACATGGATCTGACACAAATGTCAAATTCGGATACCGTTCTCTAACTTCATATGGCATGGTTGGATATACTGGATGATGATGAGCTTCTCTTTGCGAAGCAACAACAACTACTTGAATGTTAATGTCAGCTAAAGTGCTCATAATTTTCTCGATGAGCTTACTGAAAAATGAATCTAAAGAATCTGTTAAATCACCCTTTAATATATTTTTGTGTGTATGATCCAGAAATGGCCCCATTAAAAAAAGTAAGTGTGGTTTGTATTCCAGTACATATTTAAGAAGATCTTCGAGTGGTTCAAAAAGTAGGTTATCTTGAGTTGTGAATGGGCCAGCAGCCACTACCATGTTCATTTGTTCTAAAATTAAATTAGATATAAAAAGATTAATTGGTTACAATATAAAAGTCACAATGACAAAAAATATATTGAAGGTATTTTAATATTATATTATTAGGAAATCTGTTGAGCAGAAGCAACTTGTTTATTTGCCCATATCAAACTAATCAATCTACTAAATATGAATTATTATAAAAGATGTAGGCATCCTGAATTATATGGAAAATAACTCTTGAGATATATTTATTTTCTTCAACTTAAATGTATAAAATGAGCAGAGCATAATGTTATGCTATGCTATGAATTATATGCAAAACAAATAATAATAATAATATTTATTCAGGTGTATAACAAATTACAGTTAAATAAATCTTAATTCGCTAAGTTACAAAAACTTGTCAGCAATTACGATAATCTAATTGATCTGTATTTTACACAGTGAGCATACGTATATAAATAATGGTTTATTAATTAATAAAGAAAAAAAAACTAAACTAAAAAGAAAATTAAAAACAAAACAACAAAAGCCATATAAAAATATGTAATATATATAGACCTCCAGCCAGCATCAACTTCTAACTATTTAATTTTCGTCAAAATCCAGAAGCCACTCATTTAATATTCTCGGAAATTTTTTTAGACTTTGTTTCGTTCTGGTATCTTGAGGCAGCTTATTGTAAATTGTTTGTCCAACGTACGTAAAGCATCTCTGCCCTAATGTCAAATTTGTCCTTGGTAAGTTTAAATTTTGATGGATTCTATGTCTGGTAGAGTAGTTATGATCTGGTGTATTACATAATAGATTATTCCTCATCATTTGAAGTACAGCTTGTTTATAAAAAAGTTTTCTTTCGGTAAGTACTCACTTTCTGAGAAGATCCGGTCTGAGGGTTACATTATATTTAGATTAAACATTATTTTAAGAATCCTTTTTTGTATGTTCACAAGTGGCCATGACACAATTCCATAAGACAACAATGACTGAACCAGCGCAAAATATACTTGTATCATCAAGAAGAGATATAATTCTTTTAAATAGATAAATCAAAGACCTCAATTTTTTAACTAAATGGTGAATGTGGGTGTCCCACTTGAGGTTATTATCGATGAAAATGCCCAAATATTTCACATAATTAACTGACTGAATATGCAAGGAAGTTGCTCTAAATGGCAAGGTAACTCCAATAGCATCGTACACTGGCAGCCGGTCTTTATATGCCGAAAATGATAGATATTGGGTTTTAGCAATGTTAATGGTTAGCAGATTATTATCAAACCATTGTATCATTATTGTTAGGTCCGCCTTAACCTTTTCCTCAACCTCCAACCGTTCCTTTCCGTCAACCAACAGCACCGTGTCATCTGCGTAAGATATAATTTTACCACTCCATGTCATCTCCAGGGGGTCATTTACGTAAGCCAAGAATAAAATTGGTCCCTGAACTCTCCCCTGTGGTATTCCATAGTTGACAGTCCGGTAAGCACTGTTAAATTCATTAATTTTAACTGTTTGTTGTCGATCTGTCGAGTAGTTCATGTGAGTTACCCCTTATGCGCATATTATATAGTTTGGCTAATAGTCCACGATGACTAACTGTATCAAAAGCCTTTGCCAAATCAACAAATACTCCCGCGCACAATCTTCCCCTATCCAATGACTGATATATCTGTGATGTTAGCGAAGCCATAGCATCACCAGCCGATTTTCCTTCGATAAAACCATATTGGTTTCTAGATATTATATTGTTTTCATTAAAACACGCGACAATTCTATTTTTTAGTGCTTTTTCGAATATTATTGTCACATTGGAAATTAGACTAATAGGTCTATAATTAAGGACTTTATTTTTTCACTACCTTTATAAATGGGTTTTATTACAGCTTTTTTGAAATGCAATGGAGTTTCCTGTAGCAAAAATCTGGTTTATTATAAGACTATGTGGTCGTGAAATAGATTGCCGTACTTGTTTTAGGCATAGCGTTGTTATATTATCAAATCCCGGACAAGAGTTGTTTTTTAACGTCATAATAATGTTGTTGATTTCAGTATCTGTAATTGGGTTTAAAAATATTGAGGTCATATTAATAGGGGTTCTGTTTTGTTGATCAATACGGTTATTAGTCCTCATAAATTTTGTGCCATTTTTCTCCAATTGTAGAATAATGTTTATTGAAGATTTCAGCAATCTGCACTGGTTCAGTCACAACAATATCATTTTCGGTTAAAATCTCAGTACTCCTTATTCTACCCTTTTTACTTTTATTTGTATATTCATTCAGAGTTTCCCATACCTTTTTTGGATTATTTTTGCATTATAAAATTTCACTTTTATAATACGATATTTTCGCATCATTTATCATTTTTACTACTAGATTTCTATACATTTTATACTGGTTATAATCATTGATACTACCTGTACGCTTACACTTTTTGTATAACATATCTCTAAGATTCATTAATATTAAAATTTCTTGTGTTATCCAGATTTATTACTAGTGTATTAGTTTCAGGATCATCATTACTATAATATATCGATTCAAATGTTTCCTGGGAAAGAGTCTCTGTAAACTTGGCATATTGTATGAATTGTTTTCTTTTAACAGTAGGTGACTATTTTAATGTGCATTAATTTTTGAGCGATTCGCACACTGGATAGTAGTTGGTAGTTTGTATTGTGTGTTTTGTATATACATATATGTATATATATTGAACTGTAGAATATTTACTTAATTAATTTACTTTAAGTATCTTAAATGATTTATTTATTTATTTGACGATGTACCTGTATGTATTAATTATTATTCTTATGATTTATATGTTTTGTTTACCTGTCTACAAATTATTTTTGATTTTTTGACAAATATATATTTTAAATATTAAATCCTAATTATTCTCATTTTCTGTACAGGTTCTTTTGAGTTTACATGTATAGTGTTATTGTTATTTTTGTACTGTAGGATGATTGGGGTCGGTAATTTTTGAATGTAATATTATTGGATTCAAATCGGTTTGCAAAATATATTTACTTCTATAAGATCTCTTTCCGTTTTCTCTTACTGCCAATTGGCTTTGGGCTCAGCGTGTTTGCGTGTACTGGATTTTCGGATTCTCCTGTTTCCTCGAGTTCTGAGTCGTCGCTTCACAGATTCTGCCCTGATTTTTATATAATTTTATTCTCCAAATATATTATTTGACGTACAATCCACTTATGGGCACTTTTGAGTTTGTAGATGTATTACTTTTATTAATAACAATTTATTCACGAGAGCGCCACATACACGTGCTACTGTGTCTACATCGCCTCAATAATTTTCTTGAATCTTCAGATATATTTATTTTTTTGAACTTAAATGATGTATAAAATGAGCATAGCATAACATTTTCGTGGTCCATCTGCAAAATCTAAAATTTTAATAAGAATTTTCGGTAGGTAGGGTCGAATCAGAACACCAAAAACCGTGAACGAACACATGGAAGCAGCGTTATGTAGCCAAGTGGTAATATCTGGTGAAATTTAAACGCCTCGTAAATTGGACAAACGATTAAACTTCCAAAGTCCAAATCACCACACCAAATAACACAAGTCTGCATTTATACCGACTCTATAGTATAGTTTTATGAAAACACACATTCATGTCCTAATTCCCCTGATTTGACGGCATCAGATTTTTCTTTGGAGATTCTTGAAATATATAGACTAATTAAGCGCTCACAGGCAGACCTCGCGTCGGTATACTTAAAGGTCAAATTTGTCATCGCGGTCATTTATTTCATAGATCATTTTAAGCGTGTTAATAGTTTTTATTCACCGGTAACAAAAATCGCCCGGTTTGGGTAGTTTTTAAATCTCAAGAGCAAATTCTGTCCGTTATGAGTAATGTCTATAAAATAAGTGTCTTATCGCAGCAAAAGTGCTTCCGTATCTCGATATCTACGGATAAGACTAGAGCACAACTGAAAGAATACAAACTTATCCCACTGCTGATCACGAGATGTTACAGAATGGCGACCTAAATTTGTACCAATCAAAATGTGAGAGGACTTAATAGAAACATCAGGGAATTTGTATGTTTGGTGGGCTATATCGGGATGTTGGAGATTCGGAATTATTTCCATCAATTATCAAATGTATCACAAAGACAGAAAATGTGAACGTGTCGGTCGGAGATGTGGGGGTGGTGTTTTGCAGGATGTTAGATCCTTGGTGAAGTGTCAGTTAGTGCATGTGTTTTTCTTTGATTTTTTAGCATGTAAGTGTTTTCTAAAACATGGAGATTCTAATAGTTTATATGCCACCAGTGTGATAGCAAAGTTGTATAATTTTTGAACAACAATACGCAGCAAAAAGATTGACTATCTTTTGCGAAATTGAAAATATTTCGGAAAAGAGGTCACCCTCTTTGTGTGCACAGTTCTCGACCATCTTTCAAAAAATGTGTCTGTACATGCATAATTACGAAGTTATATGCTATTATCCCTACTTATATCCTTATTTCTTTATTTATTTTTATTATCCCTACTTATATCCTTAACGTTTCGTCTATTGTAAACCATTAACATCAATAAGCATTTATTAATAGTACTCGTTTGTCGATTTTTGCTTATAAAAGAGCTGTATTTACGTACCAGTTAATACCGAATGAGGTGTAGGAAATTCTAAAGTAGCCTCTGTAAAAATCTCATCTACCCTCAACAAATTATCAGTCATTTTAGAACCTTTGATGGCCACAACCTGTCCAGGAAATAATGAATATTTTGGTAATTTAGCAACATTTAATGAAACACAGTTGCCGCGGTTTGACATAAATGTTCCTTCCAGTAACAAGGATTGATTGTTAATTTTACCGTTTGAATCGGATACTATTCGACCATAGGTAAAATTTGTCTGAAATAAAAACAATGATTTAGATGTTGTAATATAACTAACTAAAGGTAATTTTATTTACAGAAGCAGTTAGAAAAAAGAGCTGTCAGACGAATCAAGCTCATCAGGGTTCATATTGTGGATCATCCGAAAGAGGGTTAATAGCAAATGAAATGCAGCTTTTCGAAGCTGGACTCAGAACTGTCAGAATATTATGGACAAAGTAATGTGTCACTGTGTTAGTAAATGCTTCTTATCCCTCCGTTTGAGAGTATAACATCCTAACAATTAACTAATGGGAATGTCATAAAATCTGACTAATAATGCTACATATTCAATATATTTATCTGATTTGTATAACAGAAGTACATCCAATCAAAACCTCGTATTTATTATTTATTAACTTTACCTTCTATGGCATGTTTCGCCTTATACAGGCATCATCAGACTCAACACAAAAAACCAACAACATACAACGTCAAATTATTGAACTACTCGATTTTTATTGGATGTAATTGACAAACCTCTTTGAGAGTATGGACAGATTGGAATTGTATATCATACCCCAATTTCATTGCTATATTTACTGCATATCGATTTTCCTAACCACTCCACCATGTTGTCGATTACTTTTCCTTTCCTACTTAACACCTCATGCATGTACCGTGCAGCGGGTTTTAAGTTGTCCATATGAAAATTACGAAGTTTTATATTTAAATCTGATTTATGATTATACTCTGTCTGAGATCCATAACTGCATCTGACTGTTCTTGCATCAGTGCGATTTGCGTAGTTTACATTTGGCGACCTAATACAAAAAGAATTATCTAACGGTTATGTTACAACTGAATTATCTTTGTTAAAAGCTACGACTATACATGAGCTAAACACATACACGCAGCTAATATATTATGTTGCCGACAGAATCCGATTTAATTGTGACCGTTAAAATGTATTATATTTAATAATAAATCAGTTTATTTGTAGTTCTATAAAACAAAAAGATTATACAACTTAAACATATTAACTAAATAATGTAGAACTACAAAAAGGGTTAAAAAGGCAGTATGTACTGATATAAATTTTAACTTTGATTTCAGTTACTTACCCTGGACTTGACATCAATGATTCTTCTAAAATTTTCCTGTTTTGTAGAGGTGTGGTTATTCTTGAATGCTGGGGCTTAACAGTCTGCAAAAATATTTCTCAGTTAACGACAATAAATGAAACGGTTCCACGCGTCTAATGTTTTTGAATATTATTCATATATTAGGTCATTCAATAAGTCAGGATGACACATAGATGGCGTTACTAGAATTTTTTCCATATTATGATTTTTATTTAGTACTAACTTTCAAACGATACGCCTATAAATTTGACAGCAATCTGACTATTGATACGTGAGTTTTAGCATTTTGTGTGAAGCAACGTTTGTTATTGAAAACAAAAATGGAAAAAAGTGAATTCCGAGTTTTGATAAATCATTGCTTTTTGATGAAAAAAATACAGTGGAAACCGAACAATGGCTTGATAAACATTATCCGAACTCTGCTCCATCGTGGATTGCTGAATTCACACATGGTCTTACCAGCACAAATGATGCAGAGCGCAGTGGACGCCCAAATGAGACTGTTATTCCAGAAAAAAAAATCACAAATTGGTTATGAACATCGCATATTGAAGGTACACGAGCTAGCTGACATTTTAAAGATATCAGATGGTTGTGTTTTTACCATTTTACACATTTGGGTATGCGAAAGATCTGTGCAAAGTGGGTGCCGCGTGAGCTCACAGTCGACCAAAAACAACAACGAATTGATGTTTCAGATGAGTGTTTGGCGCTGTTAAACCGCAATAAAATAGAAAAATTATCGTCAATAAGTGACAATGGATGAAACATGGCTTCACTATTACACACCTGAATCCAAAAGACAGCTGAGTGGACAATCGACGAACCGAATCCAAAGCGAGCAAAGATGCAACAGTTGGCCGGAAAGGTCTGTATTTTGGGATGCGAACGGAATATTCATCGACTACCTGTAAAAAGGAACCACCATCAACAACGACTGTTACTGTGCACTTTTGGATCGATTGAAGACTGAAATCGCAAAGAAACGGCCAAATTTGCAAACGAAATAAGTGTTATTTCACCAAGACTAGCACCGTGTCACAAATTGATGAAAACTATGGCAAAATTGAATGAATTGGACTTCGAATTGCTTACCCACCCACCGTATTATCCAGATTTAGTCCACAGCGCCTTTTTCCTGTTTTCAGAACTCAAGAGAATGCTTGGTGGAAGGAAATTTAAGTCCAATGATGAAGTAGTCGCTGAAACTAAGGCCTATTTTGACGAGAAAGAGAAATCGTACTATAAAAGTGGTATCGAAAAGTTGGAAATTCCCTATACTCGTTGTATTACCCTCGAAGGCAACTATGTTGATTAATAATTTCAAACGAAACACCCTATTTATTTGTTGTTTATTGGAGTTTGGGATTATACGTGTGATTCTGAGCATATCGCTCTATCAATGACGCCAAAAACCCTTTATCAAATTACTTTATTATATTCTATAAGAGTTATAGGTTCCTACCTAACTGGTGAAATTTCCAACGCAATTTTCTTGAGAATTATGGGGACAAATATCAAAAGTAACCTATCGCTGTAAAGCACATATAAAAATGCTTTAAAATGATGTATCACTCGACCCCTACTGCTATTTGAAAATTTGGCGATTGTGTCCACCCCTATCACATGGCTAAATCGATTTCAACCAAAAACTAATGGGTTCATCCTAGGACTCCCCCAAACTTATAGACAAAAATTTAGCTCAATTGGTTAAAGCGTTTAGACAAAACAGACATTAAAGAAACAGCTTTACGATTTTCAATAAGTTACATGAAAAATTTACAGTGCTTCCTCTGTATCATGCCGAGGTCGGGGCTTAAACGAAATATTTCGGAGGTGGTTAAGAATTTGCGTTTAATTTGATCTTCGTTCGCAAATTTGATAGTGATCACTTACTTTTGAATTTAATACTACAGAAATTAATTGGTTAATTTTAATACTAAAACTCTTAAAAAATATGTTAAATTGTTAAGAATAATAATAGTACTTACTATTTAATATATTCGTGATATAATAATAATAATTGGGCCTTATTGCATCATATCAAAAATACAATTGGCGAAGTTGAGACTAGGTCTCCTAGCTTAACCTGACTATTCTACAAAATTTATGTTAAGTAGCAAATATTGTTAAATATATACATTATTTAAATTATGAGTAGATTTATCGATCGTGGAATGAGATTACAAAACCCCACACCTACCTCACAAAATGTTTGTAGCAATATTTAAACTGCTTTCCTGCATTATCGCCTGAAGCCAAGAAACGGTTACATTGAGTAATAATAATAATAATAGGCTCATGTCAGTTTTCATCCTGTTTAATATGCTTGTATTGTACGACAAATTAATTTATTTACATAAGGGTTATTCGTTCGTAGTGATTGATCTGAACAAGTGAATGAGATTAAACTGAATGTGATTATACTGAACTGAAGATTTGGCGAAACCGAAAGATCATCTTTTTGTGATTGTCTTTCACTTAACCTCGAAAACTTGTGAAAACAACCAAATCTGCTCTGAAAACTGGAAAATTATTTCTTGCATGATATTATTATTCATGTTGAAAACTTTTACAATTTATTGATTCGAAATCATATTCCAATATATCTCTCAATATTCAATACTTCTAGAGGTTCACTGTTAACTGAACAAACTACCCTCTAGAGGTTTATCAGTAAGCGGCAAGGGGGGTAGGAATTTTAATCGGTTTGGTAGATGTGCCGATGTCGAAAGAATACGCACGATCGTGAATGAACTGACAATTTTCAGATTGTTCACTTAGTTCAGTACGAAAGAATAACCCTATAATTAAAATTTATGAATTGCTTGTTACATAAAGTAACAAGTTATGTTGGAAATTTGCTTCACAACTTCACACTACCATACCATGCTTTCACCAGGCATGCCGTTTCGTTGAACCACAACTCATCAGTCGTGATCTGCAGGCAGTGTGATTCAAATTTCTAGAGCTTATACAGGGTGAGTCACGAGGAACTGTACATACTTCTACCATAAGTAGAGGCACGTTAGGGGATTATCAAATGACCATTAAAAAATGTCTCCTTGTTTTGATTATTAATATACAGGGTGAATTATGGATTTTCACCAAAACAATGTTTCGTCATATCTTTTCAATGATTAAGTCGATTTATCACATTTTTTTAGAAAAGTGTGTATTGGTGTCTGGAAACTAACTGACTTACTCAGAATTGAAAAAATCCAGGTCCGTCTTCGAGAAAATTTGTGGGACTGCTTCATATTCAACACTTCACCCTGTATATGATTTTTCAAAAATCTGACATAATTTTTTCAGAGAGCATAAATAGACAGTTAGACCTGGGTATCTGAATTTTTTGTTACACTCATGTCACATTTCCAATTAAAGATTCATTTTAGAGCCAAATTGAAAATTGGCAATAATGAAGTATCGTACTGTACAATAATGTTTAGTTATTAAAAAGAAATCTTCAAAATTGACACAAACGACACACACTGTGCTCCAGTATGGTAAATACCATAATTTGAATTGATTTACAGGGCCGGATTTAAAAATCTGGCATATCTGGTTCATCCCAATAATTCACCCTGTATGTAACTTTTTCCACCCGTAATAGACAGAAAACAGGTAAACAATGATTGTAATAACCTAGTTTTCTTATTTGTTTGAGGAAAACCCATGTGTCTAATTATTTTAATCGGAATGAAATGAACAAGCCAGGGAAATGTTTATTCATAAATTAAGAAATAAAATAAAAAACAATAACCAAACAATAAAACAGTTTTAACAATGTGAAACAAAGTAAAAACAATTTAATAAACATTACGATTATAAAACACAACAGCTCATTAACAGAATTATTCACTGTTGCAATATTACCAGAAATGACAATCAGAAAGTTCATTACACATTTAAACATTCGTGAAGAAAAGTGTATTAAGGCAGATGGATTTCATTTTGAACATCTTTTATAATTGTAATGTTTATTAAATTGTTTTTTACTTTGTTCCACATTGTTGAAACTGTTTTATTGTTTGCTTATTGTTTTTTATTTTATTTCTTAATTTATGAATAAACATTTCCCTGGCTTGTTCATTTCATTCCGATTAAAATAATTAGACACATGAGTTTTCCTCGAACAAATAACAAAACTAGGTTATTACAATCATTTTTTATCTGTTTTCTGTCTATTACGAGTGGAAAAAGTTACATACAGGGTGAATTATTGGGATGAACCAGATATGCCAGATTTTTAAATCCGGCCCTGTAAATCAATTCAAATTATGGTATTTACCATACTGGAGCACAGTGTCTGTCGTTTGTGTCAATTTTGAAGATTTCTTTTTAATAACTAAACATTATTGTACGGTACGATACTTCATTATTGCCAATTTTCAATTTGGCTCTAAAATGAATCTTTAATTGGAAATGTGACGTGAGTGTAACAAAAAATTCAGATACCCAGGTCTAACTGTCTATTTATGCTCTCTGAAAAAATTATGTCAGATTTTTGAAAAATCATATACAGGGTGAAGTGTTGAATATGAAGCAGTCCCACAAATTTTCTCGAAGACGGACCTGGATTTTTTCAATTCAGAGTATATCAGTTAGTTGCCAGACACCAATACACACTTTTATAAAAAAATGAGATAAATCGACTTAATCATTGAAAAGATATGACGAAACATTGTTTTGGTGAAAATCCATAATTCACCCTGTATATTAATAATCAAAACAAGGAGACATTTTTTAATAGTCATTTGATAATCCCCTAACGTATCTCTACTTATGGTAGAAGTATGTACAGTTCCTCGTGACTCACCCTGTATACTAGCACTAGAGACGAATGGCAACAAGATGTTGGTGGCGACATCTAGTGTGAGGAGGCAATATGCACGGTGAAACTTTGTTGTTATAATTAAAATTGTTAGTGTTATAAACTATTAATTAATTAAAATTGTTAATATAGTATTTTTTACAATTAAATTGGCATACCTATAAATCATAGAAACAGTTTTTTAAGATCCAGAACCGGATTTCATAAAAATATGTTTGTTTGGAACAATTTTTTTTCCAATACTTTGCAATTGAAGAGAAATTAAAATAAATCAAAACACTTTGTATTCAGGTATACGAAAGTCTATTTTATTTTTCATACTCATTTTTAAAGCACCCTGTATATATCAATTGATTTTGAGCCATAATAGACCTACACAATGTCCCTGCAAAACAGATATTGATGATGAAATAAAATTTAAAAAATGCATACATATTGAGTGCATGTGGTATGAAGAGCTAAATGATTTGAAACCAATATAGGTACAATAAAGTGACTAGTGTAGTGTATTGTTTAGAATAGGGTGGACTAAAATTAATAAAGGAATATGGAGAGAGTAATCTTATTATATCTGGTGTGATTACGTGTACTTATCATCCCTCATTTACGGGTTTGTAGAAAAATTAATTTAATCATTCAAACAAAAGCTTATATTGCATTGTTAAATAAAATTAAAAATATTATGTGTACTTAAATTACTAAATATGATTTTTGATCAGTGAGAAGTAGCCTAAAATCAACGGGCCAAAAACACCGAGCGAAATGCAACATACCTATCGCCGTAAACAACCCTGTAAGTAGGTACCTACCTACAATAATTAACATTGTTACAAATATTTTACAATATACTTATAATAGATACCAAATGTATGTATACATAAATTAATCATAGTGTTGAGGTTGATACCCCTATAGACGAGTATGGATCTAGTCACGATACAACATCACGTGGACT
Source organism: Apoderus coryli (assembly GCA_911728435.2). NCBI lineage: Eukaryota > Metazoa > Arthropoda > Insecta > Coleoptera > Attelabidae > Apoderus > Apoderus coryli. Next base: position 26,378,722 of record OU452199.1, on the reverse strand, counting down.
AAACCCACAATCGCCAATACAGAGATTGAGGGTCCCACTGTTTCAGCTTCTGATATTTCGACTCTGCTAGTAAATTTTGAAACTTTCTTAATGAGTGTGGATCTAGTCACGATTAGCAAATCAACGTGGGGCTAGAACCAAACCCACTATAAAAATGTCAATATTACGGAAAAACGTTTGTAGCTAACTAGGTATACACAATCACAAAACACCATGGAACACAATGTATCGTATCCTAAATACAATAGTAAAAATCCCGAATAATTAGTAAACTAAATAGTTAATATATCTAAAGTTATAGAGCAACAAAGGTTAATCAAATATATTATGCTTGTGAATATTTTTATACATACAAAATCGCAAACAAAATTGGAGTTAAAAAGTTGTTTACACTACTATTGTACAATAGCGAAAATGGAAAAAAACTGTTTCCGCACTATCTACCTACTCACTATACATAATATAGCGCACTGTTATTTATGATTCAACAAGTGGTCAAAATGCCGGCACATATTTATTTTTAAATTTATATTGCAAGAATTGTACAGAAAACCTCAGCAAAATATTATAAACACAACAAACAAAGCCAAGCGTCTTCAACATATTTAACTAACAATGGCCGCTGAAGGATATAATAACCTTGAAAACATATTTTTTTTTTGTAAGAAAACTTAAAAACTTATAAGGAACACGAACAAGCGAAAACCAAAAGTAAATCTATTTCACTCTATTTGCATAAAAGTGAGTGAGACAAATGAAAGTTTTAAAAGCCGATATTGATTTGTGATTGCAAATATTCTCGTCTAACCCAAAAAAAAAAAATAAACATGAGAAATGATTTTGATGTAGCAACAACAAAACAACTTCAGATATTAATAAAACGTTGCCACGTTGTCGTAAATGTCACATGTATATATTTTTTTATTTTATGTAGTTGATAATTCAAAACAAAATGTAGTTTGGTATATTACATTCAAATTGAATAAAAAAATATTTGTGTATATGCACGGTGTCCCAAATATAAGAATCTTCGTCGGTTCTAGTAAACTTGATGACCCACAGAATTTAACACACTTTCTTAACTTTATAGAAAGCTTACCTTAAATAGAGTTGAATGAAACTTAAAAATCGATGGATCATATAGATTTTTTTCTTAAATAAATAATAAAATGTTAAATTTCCGCCCTTCTTTTGAAACAAAAATCGCCATTACCCTCAAATTATATATACTAGAATGGGATATTCTTCTATTTAGTAAACTTCATGAACCATAGAATTACTACTTAAAACACACACACACCACATTAAAGCACTTTTTGAAGTAAAATAAATTTGCTAAAATATTAAAGGAGGGTTAGTTTGTTACAAGTTTGTTTATATTTACAAATTCTACCAAACAATAACGGTTCACGTATATGCCACGACGTTATACGAGAGCGGTCCATGCGAATTTGCCAAATATATTTGCGTCGTTCAATTTTTTTTTCAGAGATTTTCTTTTTTTTTGCAAGTTCAAGTTTGTATTTATCACTCGATTCTAAAGTGGTTTAGGATGTTATAATTATTGTTTTTACTTTTTTATTTATAACTTTAGAATAAAGTAGGTACCTAGTTGGGTTAGTTTAGGTTGTTATACAATTATTATTATTTTTACGTTTTTTTTTTATTTCTAATGTTTGAATAATGTAGTTATGTAGTTGGGTTAGTAATATTTTCTATTTTCTAAAACAAAACAGATAATTTTCTAGATTGTATTTTGAGCATACACACACTCTTCTTGTGAAGCACAGTCATACTCCACACATTTTTTTTTTTAAATATAGTGATCTGTTCACCGTTAATATATTTAAGAGTATCAGTTGATCATAGTTTGATTAGAATACAGTTGGGAAACAATCTCAATTATCGTTTTTCGTTCAGGATTTTACGAGCAGCCATCACCAAAGTGTAAAATTGTCGTAAACCTTTTCCTGCACACATTTGAGATTTAATTAAATATCATATAAGTACCTATGTATATAAAAATCGCAGTTGAATTTTCAACTCTAGATCATGTTAAATATTGAAACTATGAACTCTAAATAATACATAACTATACCTACAAAAGATAGACGTATAAAAATATCAATACATATTAATTTATATTATTTAAAATGAATGGTGCTATCAATCTTAATCTAAAAGAAACCTAACAATTATAAATACATGGGACAGTTTACTATTAAAAAATAGATCATGGGTTTTGCACTTATTACTTGGTAACAAGGTAAAGTTAGATAACAAGAATCAAGTTTTTATGTTACCGAAGGTAGATACAGCATTAGTTTTCGCAAAGTGCTAACCACTCACTCTTCAAGAAGTTACTGTCAAATTATAAAAGTAGGACTAGAAAATATTTAGAACTTTGAACTACAATAAATATGAATAACGATAAGTGTAGGTAATATAATCTGAATTAAAAACCAAAGCATTATTTTTTATTTATTTTAGCAGATAATAGCAGATATAGAACGCCGGGAAAATTCTGTAACGAGGATATGGCAACAGCGTCTTCATAATGTTTTTCTGCTGTTTATGTGGATAAATAGGGGTAACTTTTGTATATTAATTTACAGTAAAACTTAGGTATAAAATCTAGATAATTTGAAACATTGTTTTTAGTAGATTAAAAACGAAGTCAGACTCACCTTCGGTGTTCCTAGAACTTTGACTTCATGTTGACTGGTTTCTTTGATTTCATAGTCACTGAGAGAACATTAAGAAATATATTAAAAATTAACCTACTCTGATGTTAAGATTTTGCGAAAAAAAGGATACAATTCTTCTACTAAAGTTGGTTTCAGTAAGAAATCTTTTTGTTTTTGAAATTCAATCCTTTCCATTTTATTTAATGCATCTATAGTAGGGTTATGAGTAGTAGAAGTAGGTAAACTAAATGCACACCACTGATCAACGAAGTCTTCAGGGTCCGTCTTGTATTTCTCGCAAAGTTCCAGACCTAAATTATAAGTATTTTTTGACACCTATTCTATGTAGTTATTTAGTCATTTCGATTTAAACTTACATTTATTAATAACATCTGTGTTTGGATTTATACTGCATGCTTGAAAATGTTTAATAAGTTCATCTTTTATATCCATATTGATTAAACGGGTTTCTATAGTTCAATTTTTTAAAATTTACAAAATACAAACACAACACACTCGTTGGAAAACCGTAAGCTGGTAAACACTACCTCCCGATAAACAACTTACTTTATCTGGGACTACACACTCACCGGTAATTGAAAATTGAATGTTTTTTTTTGCAAGTATTGTGATAAAAACGCGGGAAATTTTTCCATACAGTGTTGTCAAATGAATTTCTCACAATCTAAATTATCATTGTGTTTCAATGAACTACGAAATTTATTATTGCAAATACCTTAGATTATTATTATATTATGCTCTAAGGCCAATAAAAACTAGGGTAAGATAATTTATTCCCATACAAATAATCATTCAACGGTTCAATCAACAATGACGTGGTTCCAAAAGCAACAACCATAGAAATAAGTATTGTTGAGTTTCGTCGAAAACAATAATTGAGCGCACTTGAATCGGCATGTTCGTATAGAAGCAATTGCTTTGACCTTGTCTGTTTGCCGGTTTGATATCAATAATTGCAGCAAGGTATACATAACGTTTTTCGATACATCGTAATCATCTACATATCATCATGAAAAATTTATGGTTTCTGATTGAAGTTTTTTAACACCGATATCGATTTCCGTCCAGTTCATCGTAACGATGAATTTCGTTCTCACTGAGTCACTGAGGCGGCTTTCATCTTGACATTAGAGAACAACAAATCGTATAGGTATAGCATACACATAGAAATCTTATATTATATATATACCATTGTCTTTATAAACATAGTCTGTCAGCGCTTGATTAGTACCTGTCTAAAAAAACCAGACGGCGTTGTCGTAAAAGTTTGGCCAACAGAGTCCAGCACCTGCCGGTACATAGCGCTGACAGACTATCCTTTTAAAGACAATGTATATACTCTAGAATGCTAATTAAATCCAGCCGAATACCAAAAAGTGTAACGGGTATGCAGAGTTTTCACGATCTACGCATGCTCCTCAGTATCTTATTTTCAATACAGAGCTGCCGTATTTAAAAGTATTTTGTCGTTCGCCTTACAGAATTTATGCGACATATCTGTTTTATAAATAAATCCATATGTTGCATCATACGAAACTGCTTGACAAAATCAAATTATTAAATTTTATCGGTAAAATTGCATACTGTTTAGTTTTAAGCATATGAACGAAACATTTTTTTCCAAATCTTATTAAATTTAGGAGATTCCGCAACAGCGTCTGTCTTCGCAAATGACGTTTCTCGTAGTGGGAATATCTGTCAGAGTCGGCTTCACAACAATTCAGATAGGTTTTATAATTGAGTTATGGTTTTATTCGTGGTATATTTTAATTGTTGATAGATATACCTATTTGTGATTAAAATTGTTTTTAATATTTGTTATTTTAATTTTAGTTCGTTTATTTAACAAACAATGAGGTGTATTGTGTTGTGGTGTAAAAATGAAATGAAGGTCTCATTCCTGGTATTAAATATTTTCAGTAAGTAATTGTTTCGGGTTTCTAACAGTCTGAGTTTGAGTCAATATGGTACCATTGACATGATACTCATTTTTAGCTTGACAAAAAAGAGACATGTTGTTTGGATGTGGGCATTGGGATCCTAGTACAGAAAATTTATGTGATGGGAATGTCATATGCAGTAAGCATTTCGCTGCAGAAGATATCATTTGTAGAGAAGACGGCAAGAGGATCACCCTCGTACCCGATGCAGTTCCCAAACTTTTGTTGAAAAGAAGAGATTATGTAAATGAGAGTGGAAGTTAATTTCTTAATCGTTTGATATCAAGACACTGGTTACTTAAAAGCAGTCTGTCAAAAATGCATGATATGTATGTCAAGAATATATTTTCTACGTTGTGTAGGTATACAAAGTTCGTTTGAATTCTGTTGTTAAACTGGAATATACTTAATTATAGAATCCTCCATGAAATTGCTGAGAATACATGTTCTACCAACCATGTTTTGTCACAAAATACTATTGCGAGTAGTATGGATGATATGGAAGTGGTTTACATGGACACGGAAAATATTTGTGAAGTCACTGTTTCTTGCACCCCTTCTTTGAAGGCTGTAGAGAGGTAAGATGTCTAAGGTGGTTGTATAAACAAACAAATATTATATAATAATAAAATAAATAATTAGAATGCTCATGTCCTTAAGATATTTTCCAGTATTAGAATTTTTACTTATTTCTCGTTTCTGCTTAGATTTATTATTATTGGGTTGTACCTGTTAGACAATAAAGTATTTAGATATTTAATGTAATTTTTTATTGCTTAAATTCCTTTATTACATTTTTTTATTTGAATGTTACCAAATGGTAAAATTTAATTTTAAATATACCTATAACATAACAGGAATATTACACTTAATCAAAGCCGGTCCTGTTGATCCTGGTGATCATGCGCATTATGGACAGCTCTACACTTTTGGTTACATTTTTGTTCTACGGGATTATCATTCTAGAGTATATATATACAGGGTGTCCGGAAAAAGGAGGTCAATCCATTAACCACAGATTCCTTGGGCAAAAATAATATGAGTTTTAAGATGTCATTTTTCATTTTAGCCCTCCATGTTCGATATACAGGGCGCCAAAGTTGAAAATTTAAAACCAATATTTTTAAATAATTCTAGTATTTATTGAGATATTGGATTCAAATTTAGTCTGTTGCTTCAGCATAAAGAGGCACTTCTTTCCAAAAAAGAACACAAAAAACAATTCCTTAATAGCCGAAATACGGGATGATCAGTACCTATTGACCCCCCCAATTTTTTATCACCTAAGCCAATGACTTTTGAACTAAGTTTTTATAGGTTACTATGTATTTTTGATTATTTTTTAACTCTTATAAAATTTGGATAAAATCATTTGTTTTTGAGATATTTTGAAAAGTATTGGCTCTTGTTGTCTACGCGGCTCACGGTATTTTCACTACTAAATCAAGCATATTTAACTCAAATTACCATTACCGTGCATCAAATTAAGTACAGTTTTCGAAAAGGTAATAAAACTAAACACTACGAACACGAAATTGTTTATTATTTTTAACTTAATTTGAAGCATCATAGTCAAATATTAATTATTTAAACATATTATTTTAAAAACATGAAAAACTAACTAAATAAACATTAGATAAACTACCAGTCTAAAGAAATTGCTCGATATGACCCCCATTCTTTTCAATGCATATGCGAGCTCTTTTTAGTAAAGAAAATCTTAGTCTTTGAAAAATATGAGGCTTCAACCTAAAGTCTTCCCCAGCTTGTAAGATTCTCTCTATTAAATGATTTTCACTCAAAATCGGAACCTTATAAACAAAATCTTTCATACAAACCCAGACTGAATAGTCCAAGGGAGTAAGATCTGGAGATCGGGGTGGCCATTTAACAGGAGCATCTTGGCCTCGCCCAATCCAGCGTTGGGGAAAGTTTTCATGTAAGTATCTCCTTACATTCCTAGCAAAATGCGCTGGTGCAGCATCAAGTTAAAACCAAATATTTTGTCTAATCAAGAGAGGCAAATCGTCAAGTAAATCGGGCAGTATGTTTTGAAGAAATGCTAAAAATGAATCACCAGTCAAATTCCCTGGTAAAATTACAGGACCCAAAAAGAAATTATCCACGACACCAACCCACACGTTGACTTTAAAGTTTACTTGATGATGTGTCTCTACTACGGCATGAGGATTTTCTTCTGCCCAGATATGTGTATTATGAATATTTGTGACCCCGTTTCTAGTAAAGGTAGCTTCGTCCGTAAACAAAATATTTTTGATGAAGTATATATCTCTGTCATGCATTTCACATATCCACCTACATAGCCTAGATCTCATCTCAAGGTCTTGAGGCAGCAGAGATTGTACTTCTTGAATGTAGTAGGGGTAAAGCTGCTGTCTTTTTAAAATCTGGTGTACTTCAGATTTCCCAATATTTTCAACCTGTCGGGCAAGAACTCTGGTACTAATATTTGGTTGCTTGATATTTCAATATTATAAGAATAGCCAGAGCCGCCGAGGCATCAAACAAGAGCCAATACTTTTCCAAATATCTCAAAAACAAATGATTTTATCCAAATTTTATAAGAGTTAAAAAATAATCACAAATACATAGTAACCTATAACTAATTAGTTTAAAAGTCATTGGCGTACGTAATAAAAACTTGGGAGGGTCAATAGGTACTGAACATCCCGTATTTTGGCTATTAAGGCATTGTTTTTTGTGTTGTTTTTTGGAAAGAAGTAGCTCTTTATGCTGAAGCAACACACTAAATTTGAATCCAATATCTCAATAAATACTAGAATTATTTAAAAATATTGGTTTTAAATTTTCAACTTTGACGTCCTGTATATCGAACATGGAGGGCTAAAATGAAAAATGACATCTTAAAACTCATATTATTTTTGCTCAAGGAATCTGTGGTTAACGGATTGACCTCCTTTTTCCGGACACCCTGTATATATATATATATATATATACTTAGTTGAATATCTTTGTTTGTTTATATATATATATATATATATATAATATAAGATTTCTGTGAGCATACATTAAATTGCCAACGTGCCGAGCCAATCAAAATCTGTATATTATGCGCATGCGGGATGCGGGCAATTCACCTGATATTATTTTCGTTTGTTTGGCGTAATACCAAAAAAAAAAACATTGAAAATAATTTTGCAAATTTATGCTTAATTTTCCTCATATACCAATCATATTATTGTTTATTTTGTTTAAAAGAGCAATTTTCATTGCTAATATTCTATCTGTCTTGAGTTTGTTTTCTTCAAAAAAAAAATCCATTGTTGTGTAGATATGCAGACATGATTTATTATTTAATATTTTGTGTTTAATTCTAGCAAAGTCTGTATTTATATTGGATAAACTTGGGTTCTACCGTTGGTTATAGTTATAGCAGAGCTAATATTAGCTGTGATGATAGCATAGAATAAGGAAGCTACGCTACGGGCTAAAGTTCCTTATTCTGTGGTTGTAGTTAAGAAAATGGATTCGGTAGGTAAGTACATATATGTTGAGATTGAAACTCTTAAACTAAACCACTTCATATACCCTAAATGCACAAACAGAGAAGTTTTCCAAACATAATGCTTTGATTACTCATTTCAACAACATTCATGAGATATATATTAAACAATCCGTTTTACATTTTAGAGCTTATGAAGATTTTACAGCTTGGAGACAACAGGAACACAGAGAAGTGGACTATGCTTGCCGTAGTAGGAATAAATGTCATAATGGAGAAGAAATTATAATATATAACTGCAATAGAAGCGATTCTAGAGGTTGGGCATTTATTTACCTACTTAATAATACGGGTGTTTGTGGAAATCTTGCTTTTAGGTTTTGTAAGTTCATGTACAAAACGCAGTATAAAGACTGGAGGTTCTATTCGTATTGGTGGAATGTGCCCCTCCCGAATTTCAGTCAATGTAGCAACAGATTAATGTAATTTTACTGCTATAGGTTTATATTAATTTTTTAACAGGTCAAGTACAAGTAAAACTTGCTGAAACACATGTGGGACACAGCAACGAAGTAGGAACAAAAAGATTATCAAATGCAGAGCAACACACTATTGTTTCCCAGTTAATGGCAGGAGTATCTAACACTAGAATTATTCAGGATGCTAGAACGATTCATAAGAATCAGTTAGAAAGAATAAATTTGGTAACACTTTCCTGATATTTATTTAATAATATACCTACATATATCATTTAAATTGTTACATCGATTATTTGGTTTGGAGGGTTTTTTATAAGCGTGCATTTGCTAGTTAACGTTTTTAATTTATTATTACTTTTTCAGGGTGCGTACTATTTCAATTTAGATATTTTCCTTTTAATTGTATCACTTTTTCACATTACATACTATTTTTTCTTATTGTGACTTGTATAATATTAGATTTGTTTGGTGTTGTACCTTATAATATATATGTATGTATGGTAGTGGTGTATTTGTATTAATTTGTATATTCATAGTAATTATCATTGTGTATAATTTAATATATACTATTGGGAATAATGTGCCTCATTTTTATTTCCTGACTTCCTATCTGTAATGCATAAAATGATTTTAAAATTAGATAGGTATCTTCAAATTATACATAAATATATTTGAGTATCGTTTTTCCGATATACGAAATGAAGGTTTTTCAGCTAGGTATATTAAGAAATACCTACTACAAAGGAAAGTTCAACAGGCTTTCTTAGCGAATACCTTATACATATTAATATTTAAATTATTTTACTGAAAAATTTATTCCAATTAAATATCGACTAAATTTCAGTTTCAAAATACGTTGAATAGCGGTTAAATTCAAATGCGCGCCAAGGAAACCCCCGCCCCAAATGCTCTGATTGGCTCGGCACGTTGGCATTTTAATGTATGCTCGGTCAGCGCAAAGCTCCTTTCTGTCACTTTATATTCAAAGGTAAAATCATTGATTTTGTTAAGTTTCGGAACATGAATGAGCGTCAACATGCGTACATTTTCTAATCACGGAGGCCGCCATCTTCTAGCTTAGGCTTACAGGGTATGGTCAAATTTCTTGTTACAATACGAGGGCCGTTTATGAATTGTAGGTTAATAATTGCAAAAACAACTGATAACAATCATTGTTGCAATTATTTACAGGGCAGAAGTTGCAACGAGTACGTACGTAGTGTATTTTCAGGTAACATTTAATATCCAAAATAAGTCCACACAATTAAGAAATAGCAGCAAAACTCTGATTTAGTGAAAGGCACTAACACTAATATGAAACATAAGAACATAACGACACCAACTTAAAGTGTTTTGACGTTTGTCACTAGAAAATGGCGGTACGCATAGTGTCGTCAGAAGACCGGATACGCATTCGTCGAAACTCAGTCATGCCACAGCATTATATACTGTTGTCATGCTCCCTTCACCATATCTCTGCATGAACGCGACCAATGGCTTATTACCATTGACCTTTATTATGTCATTGCTTAGACGGCGAGAGGCCAAAAAGGAGGAATAAGTGAAGAAAACTCAAAACTTAACCTTTTAAAATATATTTTATTTACTTAGTTTAGTTTAATGTTTTGGATTAATATGCACTTAAATTCTTGATTTCAAATATAAACATTTATTGAAGATTCTTGAATAAGTGTAATTGAAATAAAATATGATATTTAATTCTAAGTTTTTTGTGACGCTTTCCAAAAGGATTCTTATTAGGTATTATACAAGTGGTAAAGTTAGTTATAAAGAATAGAAAAGTCAATCTTTGCATTGCCATTTTATTTTTCCAGTTGTCAAGCAGTGCAAGGCTAGAAAAAATTACAAATTTAAAGTCGTGGGCTATGGCTAAAGCTAGAGATAATCCGGTAATTTTGAAATTGGACTCGCCAGAATTTAAATCTATATTTACTGATGAACTTCACAGTCTTGTATCCTTATTTAAAAAACACGGGTAGGTAGATAATAGGTAACACTATTAATTATTGCTCCAGAAACTAAAGTCTTACATACTACTTCTAATGTGAGCAAGTAACGCGTAATGAGTAGCGGCCATTAGAATTAAATTTATTTTCCCATATATTTGTATTTAGTTGCTCACTAGTCTAAGATATAATGTACACACATTAAAAATATTTCAGAAATAAAAACTGAGCTGGCTGTATGCAACAAAGGTTGCGAGGCCATATAAGTTAGTATCGCTTAGGCGGTACTAACTTTTCAAAAAAATAAATAAAAATATATTTGTATACAAGGTGTTTCTAAAATAAGTGGTCAAAATTTGTGAGCGAATTGGGGACGTCTAATCATGAAAAAAACTTAAATTGTAGTTTTTCGAAAAGTCCTTATGTACAAAAATACAGGGTGTTAAAGATGACTGCCTGAAGACGATTTTTTTGAAGTATTTTCGAAACGAGTAAAGATGAATGAATCAAACATAGCATATTTATTCACCTAGTTACATGTCGTAAACTGACAAGAAATTGAATAAAAAAGGATGACCATAGGCGCGTAAACGAGGGGGCCCTTGTCTTAATTATAACTTAACTTTTTTTTCTTGTGAGTTTTATTCCATTTGTGTCAAAAATGTGATAAAATAAAGTTTTCTACATAAAAAATGCATACTTGTTTTTTCTCGAAAAACTTAAAGGTTTTCGAGATATTCGAGTTTGAAAATTTCAGTATATGCAGTATCCATCTCTTATTTTGATATTGAAATACAGTTTGCTAACGAAAAATTTTCCAAAATTTTATTAATGCTGTGTACTAAGGACTAGTTGGGTCCTAAAATTTTCAAACTTCAAAAAACAAGTATCCTTTTTTATGTAGAAAACTTTATTTTATCACATTTTTGACACAAATGGAACAAAAGTCACAAGAAAAAAAGTTAGGTTATAATTAAGGCAAGGGTCCCCCGTTTACCCGCCTATGGTCATCCTTTTTTATCCAATTTCATGTCAGTTTACGACATTTAACTAGGTGAATAAATATGCTACATTTGATTAATTCATCTTTACTCGTTTCGAAAATATTAAAAAAAAAATCGTCCTCAGGCTGTCATCTTTAACACCCTGTATCTTTGTAAATAAGGACTTGTATATTAATCTTTAATACTATATAATTCAATGTTTCCATATAGAAGGAGATAAAAATCATGTCCTCTATTACATTCTACAGGTAAATGCATCTAATATTTATTAAACAGTTTGAGCAAATCTTAATTAGACTTTGCAGCACTAGTTTTGTCCAACGTATACTTAGACGTTGGTAATCCTGCATGGTAATTATTGTACTGGTGTTATTGATATAGGGAATACGTATTCAAGTAGGTACGCGTTGAATCCGAACATTAAAATAATACGTATATTACGGGAATTTACATGTATTTATGGTTGCTTATTGTGAGACGAACCATCTGCATACTTACGTATTCTGATGCTCAATACAGAAGTATTTGTTTCCGAATAACAAAATCTACAACACTAACAGCTATTTGCACCGGTTACGCTTAAGTGGAATTTAAGTTTGCCGTATTTATATTGTAATACGTCTAACGTTCCACTTAGCGCTAAGTGGAGCTTAAGTGTAAGCGTGCAAACAACTGTAACTTGCATACCGCGCATCATCCAGAGTGAGCCATTTTTTATGTTCAAACTGTCACAAATTCAGCAGTGTTGCCAGGTTGATATTGATTCACTATATCGATATTTTGTTAGGTTACTTCATTGAGATAAATTATTCCCAAAATATTCCAAATAACCCAAATTTGATACGTGCACAACAAACGTGTAATCTGGGAGTTTAGTTTACGAGTGGGTAATGCCTATGTAGTAAATTTGATTATAAAAAACAATTCTAAAACAACACAGTACTAATCCTTAACCTAACACGTGTACAAAAATATGGTGAAGTGAGTTTCAACGTAAGATGTTTGTTATAAACCTGGCAACACCACAGATAACTTTCAAACATATTTTCTAAAATCGTCTGACTGTGCATGCGTGCGCAGACGAATTAACCAGTCCAGTGCCCAGGCAAAGATTACTAAATACTATAAAATATTTCACTCCGTATTCTGCAGTCTTTGGTCCAGGTACGATGCAGTGTTATCCAGGACTTTTGTATTAAAATTTAGATCTCCAACTGTTCCCTTAATTTAATTACACACTGTATTTTAATTTTTAAATTCAACCTCATAATTGATAATTTCAGCTGGATATATTTTGCAGTTATGTATGTATTAAGATTTTTTAATAGGTCTAATGTTTAATAGAAAATGGGATATCACGTATGTAATTCTCTGTTTTATTGTGGCCAGGTATGAACTACGAGTGGCTGGAGGAGCCGTTCGAGATATATTAATGAATATACAACCTAAAGATTTAGATTTTGCAACCACTGCAACTCCTAACCAAATGAAAGAAATGTTTATGCAAGAAAATGTTAGAATGATTAATATGAATGGAGAAAAACACGGTACCATTACACCTAGAATTAACGACAAAGAAAATTTTGAAGTGACCACACTACGTATTGATATGGTCACTGATGGCAGACATGCTGAAGTACTATTTACTACTGACTGGATGTTAGACGCTCTTAGGAGAGATCTTACAATAAACTCAATGTTCTTAGATTTTGATGGACAAGTTTATGATTATTTTTACGGTTATGATGATCTTAAAAAGAGACACGTTGCATTTGTTGGAGATGCCGTAACTCGCATTCAGGAGGATTATTTGAGGATATTAAGATATTTTAGGTAAGACCCGAAACATTCGCTCATTTATTCTCAATGTTTTATTTTTAATAGAATTTTATATAAATATAGGTTGTTACATTTAAAACCAAACAAAATGAACTAAAAGTGGATATTTGCGATATTATTGTCAGTATTTTCACATTTCACGTACAATGCTGTAAAATACCATAATGATTTTATAGCGTATTTCTCAGTGCCACTTTCAGTAAACGGTTTTCGAAAAAAAGTGAAAGATAATTTACACCCACAGTTGATTGACTAGGGATGTTTCAACTTTCAGTAGGTAGTTATTAAATTTAATTGACTAGTTATATGTATGGTTATTTTTTGTTTATATTAATGAGTTTTGTTTTTGTCTTATTCGTAATTTAATTTGATATAAGGGTGTTTCATTAGTTTTAATTAGGATGTTTTTGTTTGAATAGTTTTCGTAACTAAATCAGAATTGAAATTTTTTGTAGTTAAGAATATAAATATCATTGCTTTATATTAATACAATTCATATAGGTTATGTGTTTAGTTTTTATAATAATAATAATAATAATGACTTTATTGTGTGAAGTTAATTACACAAAAGGCGAAGTTGAGGCTAAGCCTCCTATCTTAACTTATTCACAACTTTAGCTAATCTAAACTAAACAAACCCTATAAGAAACGAAAACAAAAAACAATTATGACTTAATAAAAATTAAAATATAAAATATACCCAACAAAAACAAAATATGAAAATGAAAATACTACACTAATTACTTACTAAAATGTGATACTATTATTAATAATTAAGTCTCGAACTGAGGCCCCAAAACGTTGACCAGACAAACACGCCACTTCAACAGGCAATGCGTTGTACAATCGTGAGATACTGTAACTAAACGACCTCTCAAATAATGCAGTGCTATGTAGCGGAGTAATAACGTAACTATTGCGAGTATATATAGAATGACCACGATCTCCATACTCAATTTTATTGAATAAGTATAGAGGAGTCTTCGAATGCACAATTTTATTGTACAAAACAAGTAGATATAAGTCTCCTCTGTTCCATTCTCATCCATCTCAGTTCAATAATCTTAGCACTCACTCCACGATCCCTCCCTCGAATGCCAGTTATTAAACGCACACAAGAATTCTGCATGAGCTGAATCCTATGCTCATCGGCATCAAGTAGGCAGGGCCCATAAACGACATCGCCAAAATTAAAGTGTGACAGAACCAGACTATCACAAAGCATTTTCCGGGTGGACTGGTTCAATAAAAGTAGTTGACTGTATATGAGCCCTCTAGATGCAAAACTCGGTAAATGCAAAAATGGTGAAAATCGAGTTAAATACCCTATCTTATAGCAAATTTTCGTCTCTATCCAAATATGGTGAGAAACATATACAAAACTTGCTTATTCACATACAATTTTCAATTCAAAAACATTACCTAGATGCATAACTCTCCTTATGCTGCATGCACATATGTGCAAAACTCGATTTTTGCTCTTTGGCCAATGACAGGCTCTTAATTCCTCACGTGACTCCCGGTGTTTTCTGTTTAGATGTTTTTATTACGATTTACCAGACTATGTTATTATTAGCGCAATATTTATTATTATTACTGGTTCGTAAATATTTATTTCTTTTTTATATTTTTTCTTAATTAATTTTTTTTTCAATAACCAGCGAAATATATTTTCTTTGACAAAAGGTTGCAAAACTAGGTTTTTGCTAGCGTTAGGGTGCAAAACTTGGTGAATGCAATTTATTACTTGAATTTTCCGAGATTTGTTACTGTATCGAGGTTTTGGTTTATTATGAATTCAATCATGACCACTATTGCCACCTAATATCAAAATATGAAAATGTTTTAACAAGAAATAACAAGAAAAACAGTTTTTTGTTTCCCAAAATTCGGATGTTTGCATTTATCGAGTTTTGCATCTAGAGGGCTCATATCATCTTCAGGTTGCAGAACGCTTTTTTGATGCAGGCACCTACATGTTCCCTAAACCGCAAATCAGCGTCAATTAACATTCCCAAGCTTTTAACAACAGTTTGACATTTCAAATCAACACCATCCAGATTAAGTTTCAGCACGGTGGAAGCAGCAATTCTGGCCTGATGCGTTCCCAATATGTGTCTTGTCTGGATTTATAGTAAGGCAGTGATTCTTAGATAGTTCCACAAGACTCCGCAAATCGTAATTTACATGCTCACAACTTTGAGCAATATCCGTCGGCCTAAAGGACATATATACTTGAGTATCGTCAGCATATAAATGAGCTGAGCAATATCTCAATCTCTTTACAAATTGTGAAGTATACAAGGAGAACAGCATTGGCCCAAGAATCGAACCCTGAGGCACACCACACTTTAATCTCCTGCTCTGCGAGACCTTGCCATCCAAAACCACAGCCTGATATCTATCATGAAGATAGGAACCAAGCAATGCCAAAGCAGACTCTCCAAAGCCAAGATAATACATTATCGCCAACATTAAATCGTGACCGACCCGATCAAATGCTTTAGAAAAATCCAACAGTATCAAGGCTGTTAGCCGACCATGATCAGCCGCAAGCAGAGCATCATCCAACACCTTCAACAAGGCCGTTGAACAACTGTGTCCCCTACGAAAACCTGACTGGACTTCCGGGAGCAAGCCATGCTCATCAATGTATTTCCTCATTTGATCGTGCAAAATTCTCTCATATACCTTGGAGATAACAGGAAGTATACTAATAGGTCTTAGATCCTTCAAAGCCGACGGATTCCTGCACTTAGGGATAGGAATAACATTCGCTCGCCTCCAACTCGATGGAAAGTTCTTCGTTTCTATAGAGAAATTGACCAGATGTAGTATGATGGGAACAATAAAAGGACAGGAACGCACAAGCATGTCGGCATTAATTTTATCATGTCCAATAGCATTAGACTTAATCTTGAGCAAAGCATTAAGTACGTCTTCAAAAGTCGCCAGTCTGAACTCGAAACTAATGTCAGAATCAAATCTATTCGATAAATAAAAAGCAAGTGTTTCGTGATCAAGGGAACTATTAGATATATCAAGGAAAAAGTCATTTATGTTATCTACATTACCCAAGGTAGATGGAATAGTTGTTTTGTCCTTGCTGTATATATCCAACTCCCTCAACAGTTTCCAATTTTGGCTGGAGCTATTTCGACGAATACTACTCTCCAAATATCGCCTCTTTGCACTACTTACTTCACATGACACCAAGTTCCTTATTCTTTTGTACGCATCCCAATCCGCAACAGAACGACTTCTTCTATATTTAGCCAACGCTTTATCCCTTTGCCTTTGCAAATCCTTAATATTTTGTGAAAGCCAAGGAGCCTTCTTCTTGGAGATTCTTACAGTTTTTAAGGGAGCATACCTATCGAAAACTTCTAAGAGGTACTGATTGAATAATGCAACCTTCATGTCTATGTTATTTATATAAAAAATATTATGGAAAGGCATATTCATTAAATCATTGTAAAAAAGATACTGGTCAAAGTAGCGAAAATCTCGAAAAGTGTAGGAAAACGGCTTAGGCTTCGAAAGTTTGGTCCTGAATGCACATCTTACCGGAAGATGGTCAGACAAATTAATATCATGCTCAACTTCAACAGAAGAAACATATGTATTATCAGAACATATAATCAAATCTAATAGCGATGCCGTAGTTAGACCATGCCTAGTTGGCTCATCAACAATCTGAGTCAAGCCATAGTCACTAAGAAGAGAGAGAAAACGTCGGGAGTAGCCACAGTGCATGTCTAAAACATTAATGTTAAAATCCCCCATAGATATTAACTGATTACAGTCAACTAGACCTCTACAAATATTTCCTTCAAATTCAGAAAAAAACTCCCCCATCCCCGTTGAGCCTGGAGGTCGGTATAACAAACACAAAATATTCCTAACCATACCGAATTTAAATTTAATCCAAATCTGTTCAGCGTGGTCATTATCAAAATTCAAAACTTGAGTAAAATTGATAGACTTCCTTACGTACAGCAATACTCCACCACCTCGACAGCGACCACGGTCGTGTCGTACAAAATTGTAGCCATTAATAATCAGATAGTCATCCAATGTGCGTTCGTCTAGCCAAGTCTCAGAGAGCCCAATAATGTCGAAACTATTATCTAGAACATAAGACTTAAATTGTTCAAACTTAGGCAATAATGATCTGATGTTTAAATGAACAACATTAAATGCATCCATTGTGAAACTGTAAGTCTAAAACTAAACTTTAATTTGTCAAAACTTAAATATAGTAAAATATGTAAATAAACAATGTTACATTAACCAAGAAGCAATACATATTCAATAAAACTAAAAGGACACAAATTATTCACTAACATCACCCTTGAGAACTTCTATCTGCTCAAGGCTTTGCAGTCTAGCTATTCTTGCCGTTTCATTTTTCCGACAGAAAATATGGCCATCTTTATACCAAACGTACTTGTATCCGGACTCCCTCAGCTGACGCGCTCTGTAAAACAAGTCCCTTGATTCCTTAGACATATCTTCATTAATATAAATTCTTGGCCCTGGTCCAGGCAATTGCAACTCTACAGAGTTCAAATCACCTATTCGCCTACGTTTTTCCATAACACTACTCTTTGCTTTGCTATCACCAAATGTTACAAGTAAAGGCCTAGTACCCGAATGACCAGGAAGCTTTTTAACAGTTAGCTTACTCTGCTCAGATGTTGGTACACCCAAACCGCTGAGGAGTTTTGTCACTTTCTCCTTTTCCGAAGAACCTTCCTGATACAATCCTCTAATGATTATGTTATTACTTCTCCTCTCAACGTCCTTCTGATTAGATATTACCTTTTGGATAGCGTTCACTTCAGTTTGCAAGGCATTTACACTTCTCTTCAATTGTTCGTTTTCTTTCTTTAATGATTTATTCTCCACCAAAATCTGCTTTAAGGTACTACGTATTTCCTCCACCCCACGGTTGTGAAAATCAAGCGATTCCTCAAAGCTTTCAAACTTTTTAGAAAGACGTCCAATTACCTCCTGCAGATTGTTGATTGCAGCAAGTTGAGTCCCCTGCGGAACACCACATGAGCCACACTGGTCGACACGAGAAGCGACAGGAGTCTTGTCCTTGGGAAACAAGAGGGCAGATCTCCTTCTCCTAGCAGAAATAGAGGATGATCCTCCTTTCACTTGACATTGTTTACATATCCAGGACACATCATGCTTTTTAGGTCCAGTTACATCCTCCTTTTTATATCCTGCACATGTCAAGTGTACCCATACTGACAAGCACCAGCACACTGTATACGAAAAGTGGTATTACCCAATTTCTGGCCACATAACTTGCAGGACATAATATTTTGTAGCAACTCACTAAGTCCCAAATATAAATCAATCAATGCAAAGCCGATTTATTGTAAAAACGGAATATACAAAAAAATGTAGTACCTACAGAGTACCGATAAAATACCGAATGATATGGGAATTTAACAGTTTATACACTAATTAAAAGTACAAAATCAACAGGTTACTTAACACATTTGAGTAAATAAAGATACGCAAAATCAAGTCCACAACTACATCTCAAAACTCGCGCAAACCACAGATCAAAATACAAAGATGCGACCGAAAAAAATCATATTAAACACGAGAGCGAGTTTCACGTGCCTATACTTATCTGTCAACAATTATCGGACATTATATTGTTTAAGTGGTTAATGTTGAGTAGCGACCTTTTTTTTTACTCAAAAGAAAAGAACCAGCTAGACTTCGCCATTTAAGATGTATATTTTTCTGTATATAATCTTAATAAAGCCTATTATTATTATTTCAATGACATCTTATTCAGTATACAACATGGATACTTTCAAATTTTTACGTATAAGTTGGCATTATTTTTTTACATGAATTCCATTTGAAAAGGAATATTCCATTGCTGAACGGGAGCACTACGAGTAAGATGACGTTGAAAAAGGTCTGTCAACTACTGACCGATTTCCACTGATGGGCCGTGTTAAACAAGGACGTATCTTAATTTTTTTACTTTCCCGCACAGGGAAAGTATTGTGAACGCGATAAAAACATTTGAGACGATTAAGACCATTTCCAGATGTATTCTTCCATGATAGTGCCTAAACGCTTTAACCAATTGAGCTAAATTTTGGTGCATGAGTTTGGGGGAGCCTAGGATGAACCCAGTTTTGGTTAATATCGCTTTAGCCCTGTGATAGGGGTCGAATGATACATTTTATCTGCTTTACAGCGATAGGTTAGTTTTGATATTTGCCCCCATAATTCTCGAGAAAATTGAGTTTAAAATTCTTTCACCAGTTAGGTAGTTGGAACCTATAACTCTTATTAGAATATAATAAAGTAATTTGATAAACGGTTTTTGGCGTCATTGATAGAGCGTGCGTTTCGCATGCGGAAGGTTCTGGGTTCGAATCTCAGCTCTGGCAATATTTTTTTCTAATTTTTGAATAAAGTAGTTTGTTTTGTTAGTGTATTGGAAATAATGAAAATAATACAATTATAATAATAATTGTTATTAAAATTGTGTTTCGTTACGCAGGGCATATATTTTTCATTATATTATATCTTGTCGGGAAAGTTTTGAGAATTACATGGGATATTTGGAAGTTTTACAACATCTGGCACATTAGAATTGGTATAATAGTTAAGTGCAATAATGATATTTTGGTTTCTCAATATTATTTGGGAATAAATGGTTAATCATAAAGATTTAACTGTACATATCTACCTTCACGTAGACAATTCCGTTTTGTTTTCATGGCTGGTCCAGCAGGAGTCGTCAATCGCTTCAATTGTTGTTGATATACATTATTTTGATTTTTCAGATTCTATGGTAGAATAGCTGAGGAGAAAAACAATCATGCGGAAGAAACATTAAAAGCGATTTGTGAAAATGCGGAAGGCCTAGAGCGAATATCTGGCGAACGAATATGGGTTGAATTAAAAAAAATATTAGAAGGGAATTTCGGTGGTGATCTTTTAGTTACCATACTGGAATGTGGCTTAGCTAAATACATAGGTAAATTCAACTTCTGAAAACTAACGTAACATTTGAGGAAATATAAATGTTTTTCATTATTTCGAGATTGGAATTTGCTGTCACTGTTACATGAAATGAAGTATTTGCATAACCTAATTTCGGTTTTCTAAACGCAATTTTACAATTAGCAGTTAATAACAAATTTAAGGGCAAAGATACCCAAAAAATTGTATGTTTACTACAACACACAATGCTTCTGTCCTGCCTAGCCAATTGAATTGATCCCCTTTGCGCAAAAAATACCCAAAAATAACTCTTTGGTGTCAAAATATTTGTAATTTAATCACATACTGTTCGGATTTTATGCTCTTTTCACACACTATCAAATTTTAAATATTCGTGTTATTTTTCTGTTAAAACCATAAATTAATGCTGTTTTTTCAGCTAGCCCGGGGAAATAATTAAGATTTTTTTTGTATAATCAAACACCGTCGTATCCACTATGATATATTTAATAAAACAAAATCAACAAATTCTCTTCATCAAACATGATTTTAGCTAAGGCCATAAGTAAATATTATGTCACTTAACAGATTGAACTTAATATAATACATTCTTTATCTTAGTGTAGGGGTCTCCAAACTTTAAAGCCTTAGGGCCATAATGCCTCGGTGGCTCGAGAATTTCTTGTCGGGCAGATCTTGTAGAGTTAAGAGTTGAGGGAGTACTTTCGAATGAATATACGGCTAGCAGGGGGGTGCCCCAGGGATCCGTGTTTGGACGCTTATTTTTAATATTTTTATTTCTGATCTACCTATCTATCTGAAGTCTTAAGGCGGTCCTGTTTGCAGATGACATCAAAATATTTAACAATCCGTTGAGATCTCCTAATTTATTAGAAAATGATCTGCATATTGTGGAAGAATGGGCAAGATCTTGGAATCTACAGCTAAATGCTAGCAAATGTTCTGTATTACATATTCGATCGAACAATCCTGAACGACGGTGAAGGGCGGTCGAGACGCAGGAAGACCTAGGTGTGTTAGTGGGCGAATCATATCGCAAAATCGAATCTTGAATATGCGTTCGCGGTGTGGAATCCATATTTCGTGAAGGACATTCATGCTCTTAAGGACTTAAAGGAGGATTACAAAACTCTGTCCAGCAATCCGTGATATGGAGTACGAGGAAAGATTGGATAAGTTGCACCTATCTACGCTGCATGATCGGAGAGTTCGTGGGGACCTAATTAAAACTTAAAAGATTTTACACGGGGATATTACAGTGTGCCTCTGTCCATTTTCATTCGCAACACTCATTCAAGACTTTGTGGTCATGATTTTAAATTATGTCCTGAACGATTTCGTAAATTGTGTTGGCGCTACTTTTTAACTAACAGAGTAGTAAGAAAGTGCAACTCACTTCCTAGTGAGTGTGTTTATGCAGTGTCAAAGAACTCTTTTAAAAACAAGTACGATGCTTTAAATAAATAATACGGACAATTATCTCAAAGGATGTAACGGTTTTAACGGCAGTGCCGCCTAACCACACATAATAATAATAATAGTAACAACAATAAGACATTGGCTGTCGCGGGCCAGATTGATGACACTGGCGGGCCGTTTTGGAGACCCCTGTGCAAATGTTTTAGTCTAAATATATTGGAAACATTAAAAATATATAAAATACAATTAGTAGAGTTACATTTCTTTTAGTACCTATGTTTTTGAATTTTGTCTTTTCAAGATTTTAATTTTTGTTTTTTCATATTTATTCTTACATTACATTCAATAACTAGAAGAGTGAATAAAAAACCAAATTGCTCAGAAAAGATGAATCTTTAATTTGCCATTATCGAATAATTTCTACTTTTATTCGTTAACTCCACAGATTGCTCCAAAAATTAACAAAAAAACATTACTTTCTTTTTACATCTGTATATGCCATAAGGACCAATTGATTAAAATCATTTAAGGGTCAAGCCATAGATTTAATATGAATCTTTGATCAAACCTGTTGTCCAAGAGTCAAGCTACATTTATAAAAAATATCATCTCAATATGTTACAGGGTTCAAGAGAAACTCGATGTTAAACTTAGAGTAAATTTGGACCGTTCGGCTAATTTTGCCGGTGTATGTAGCTAGAAATACTCTTAGTTAGTAGTTCTTATTATTTACAGGTTTACCGAGTAATCCAAACATTGCAGAATTGAAAAGGGTATGGTCTGAAAGTGGACACCACAAATTGAATGGAATTACCCTACTTTCGTCGTTGTTGAATACTATAGACGATGCAATAGAATTAAATGCCCGATTGAAATTGTCGGCATTTGAGAGAGATTTAGCAGCTTTTGTGGTAGAATTTCGAGCTCCAATGTTACATGAAAAACCTCTATTACCTTACCAACAAATAATAATTAAAAGTAAATTCAAGCCAATGGTGGTACGAGACTATATTATAGAAGTATTAAAATATAACAACTCGCCGTATTTAGAAGAATTTTTAAAATGGGAAATACCAAAGTTTCCTGTTAATGGCATAATGTTGAAAGAGAAAGGTGTTGAAGGTGGCAGATTTATGGGTTTGGTTTTGCAAGAATTAAAAAATATCTGGGCTGATAATGACTTTAATTTAAATGCCGGGCAATTGTTAGATCGTTTGCCTGAAATATTACAAATGTTGTCAGAAAGAAAACATAAACGGAAATAAAATAGAAATATTATGTAGAGTGTTGGATATTTATTGTTATTCTAAAAACTATCTATTACCCTGCTCCTATTAATGTTTTATGTTACTGCGATAACCGTGTAGTTAAAAAAATATAGAAAACAACTTTTCTTTTTTCTTCTAAAATTTCAATTAAATCGGCCTTTATGAATGTTCATTTTTTTTTCTTTGGACGGATTTGCTCACATTTTCGTTCTTCGACTGGTGTCTTAAATAAATAAATAAATAAATATAAATAAATAAATAAATAGTTCTTTATTTCCAACAGGGTACAACCCCAATTACAGGAAACATAATCACATTATATCCGTGTCCATATAAAGAACAAAAAAAAAAATATTTTCATACAAAAAATGAATGAATGAAAATTAAAAAAAAGAGAACAGAATAAACCAAAACATAATTCAATATAATAACAGAAACTACAAATAAGTAAGTATCTACTCTAATTCACCAAAACAAGCCCGACATTGTGGCAACAATATTCGCGAGCGTGCTGTAGTTGATATCAAGCAAGTGCGATACTCTGTTAAAACCGTCACAAATATAGTGTACAGGAGACTGAAGCATTATGTTGGTACGACAAGGATCCTCGTAAAATGTGAACCTAAGCCTGCCAGCCTGGCGTGGTATTAGAAAATTCAGTTTAGACAATAAATACTCACAGTCTGTTGAGCCATGCAACAGACTGTGCAAAAACTTAACGGCTAGCAGTCTTCGACGGCTCTCCAGTGAGGTATCCCCGCACTCGCGTAGTAAAATCTGATACTCGGCTCCCCTCTGCGGATAAACAACATGATCCCTAAATATCAAATATTTCAGAAATCTTCGATGCACCGCGTTTAGAGTCTCAGCATGTCTATCATAGATAGGGTGCCATACAATTTGGCAATATTCCAGTCTGGATCTTATAAAAGCACTAAATAAAATTTTAAAAGTATTGGGATTGTTAAAATATTTACAATTTCTTAGGATAAAACCAAGCAGCTTAGTGCAATGTCGCGAGACGTGCTCCACATGAGCCACAAAGGAGAAACGCTCATCAAAATAAACACCCAAGTCCCTGAGAACCGTCTCTCGATTCAAGACAGAACCGTCAATGCAATAATTAAAAGTAATTCTATTGTCTTTTCTCGTATAGGTCACCACATTACACTTGTCTATATTCAGATGCAACTTGTTTCTATCACACCAGTCTGCAAGAAAATGCAAGCATCTTTGAAGATACAAACAGTCGTCGTGGCTACGAATCTCATGAAAAAGTGTCTTAGGAATTGGGACTGTTTTTGACAAATATTTAGGCAAATTTAATTTCAGTGAAATCGAGAAAGTACGAGTATATTCATTTGACCTCGTATAGCCCTTTACATTTGATTGTTCAAAACACCTCAAATAAAGATGATACTTATAAGTTTTTTGTCACAGTGGAAAATACAATTACTGATAAATCTCTAATTTCATTGCAAAAAATAAATAACTGACTGATCCGTACGTGTAAGTAACGTGCTTTCATTTTTATTGGAGACCACTACTACAGATGATCTTAAAGTAACAATAAATGTTATAACAATAGTAAAATCTAGCCTAATATTAAGAAACAAAATGGAAATGAGATTGTTTATAATATTTTCAGCTACCTGATGATGATGAGGTACGAACATGTACCGAAACGCTGTAATGTTTTCGACAAAAAATGAGTAATAAAATTTCATTAAAAAAAACTTTTCGATCAACTTTGAATCTTTGAAGCGTAATAAAACTTCATTAATATCGGCCATGCAATTAGATCCCTCAGCTTGATCAAAATACCTTAATGCAAACAACTTTTTCAAAGTTCCGCAGAATTGAATTGGGGTGCGATTTCTTCCGTTACCGCAGCAATTTCTAATCTGGCCAAATAATTATACAAACAGTCGTGGTTTAAATTCCTTGTTAATAAAAAAATACCCTTTCGTTTTAAAAATCTCTAATAAGTTTAAAATTCCAGTAATAGTCAGTTTCCATCCAAATATTAAGTTCACTTTTTCATTATGGACTGTGCTTTCTTTTTTTAAAACTATTAAACATTTCTTTTAACAACTTAATTGGCGTCTCACTTCCCTTGAAAGCATTACTATATTAAATGGATCGAATTTAGACATCAAAAAGAGTGTCCATATTTTACTTTTCCGCACAGGGAAGTAGTGTGAACGCGCTCAAAAATTGAGATTAAGACGGATATAACCATTTTGAAGTAGGTGGAAGTTTGTCTGTCTGTGTGTATGTATGTGTGTCTGTAGTTATTCTTCCACGCCCAAACGTTTTAACCAATTGAGCTAAATTTTGGTATATGAGTTTGGGGCAGTCCTAGGATGAACCCATTAGTTTTTGGTTGAAATCGCTTAAGCCATGTGATAGGGGTGGACACAACCGCTAAATTTTCAAATAGTTTGTTGCACTTATTTACTAACAGCCTGTATATGTTATATACAAGTTGACTCACTTTAAGTGAATATTTTCTCTCTATATTTATATATATTCTATATTTATATATATATATATATGTATAAGTTCGGCGATCATGAGTATAAGGATCCTCAGGACCTAGTCGAGTGTTTCGCGGACTTTTCGGGAGCGTTTTTCGGCGGTCAGATGGATCTCCGTCATTACTGAGACCAATGTAGCACATACTCACATATCAATTCCAGGAAGACGTGTAAATAAGTGAAAAAACGAATGAAACAACAATATTATTTATGTATTTTATTAAACATTTAAATATTAACAGATTTGACAATTAAAGATTATCTACAAAACAGCCGAAATATCTAAATATAAGTTATGAATACTCTTACTAATATAATACAATAGCTCTTAAACAAATACCAATTTATAATTATTATTAACCAAGAACGTTGCCAAATCCTGGGCAATTCTATATGCACGTAGCATAGACAAGACAACGTTATTAGTTCCGACCGACACATACAAATTTCTATAAATATGTAAAATAATGAACAATGTCGTTCGTTCCACAACTAGTGACATTGTTTCAATGTTCTAGGTTTAGACCTAGATGGTTTCAATGTGGAACGAACGATTCTAAATTCCAAAATAATAGCTATTATTTTGGAATTTAGAATAATAGTTATTTTGCATTTCTCGTTGTGTGTGCCATTCGCCATAAAACACAGTTTTAGTAAATTATAATAAACACATCTATTTAGGTATGAATGAAATGATACACCACATTTAAAAAACTATATATTGGAAATGAAATTAGAGAATTGCGACAAAGTCATTGATCGTCCATATTTAATTTCTGACAGTCACTAAAAAAACTTTGGCATACTACGTTTTATGAAATGACTATTCGCTAGACTCACTTTCAAGCTTTATTAATTATTATTGTATGTGTGCTGTTTTGTATATTTAATTCCGTGCTTCCTCAGCATTTGAAATAATTGAAGGGATATTGGAAGCTGTGATCTTAGGAGGTGCAGAGAGCAAAGTTATGGAGCATATGATATTAACATATAAAACAATGTTTTAATTAATAGGGATATGGAAAACCCACCTTGACTAATTTTTCTGATGGTCAAATAAAAAAATTATAAGATATTCACATATTACCATATAAACAAAACCTTACCTCAGCAATAACTGGCGCTGCGTTTGTGATTTACCATCTCGTCAATCCAGTCACAAATAATGACTTTATTTTATTACTGGCAGTCCTTATTTTTTCCCTCACAACTACGCATGTCTGTCAATAATGTCAAAATAAGGACAATTTGATAACTGCCTGTAACTATTTGTACATGCTATAATTCTCCTCTATTATGCCTCTGCTTATAACTACATAGGTATCGGCAACTAATAATATAAAGGGAGTACAATTCAGGTTTTATCACATCACCCATTTGAAAGAATAGTTATAGAAATCGATATTATTATACTTTGAGATAATAAGTAACAATATTACTGCGAAAGAACACGTTTATATTTTTAAAAACAACAATTTTAGGAAGTAATACTAAAACAATACTTTTATCATCTTATAGTATATGTGATCCTTAGATTATATAGAAAAACAGATACAGCCAGTCTCTCACAAACATATACTATACGAAGGAACACCATACATGCTTTCGCGCAAATAGGTTAAACACAAATGAAGTAACCACTTGCACTAACCTCGTTGCATAGACGTGTTCATTAATTTAGAGAAATTTCAATGCTTATGCTTATATATAGTTGTTTTCACGAAAAATGGTTTTGGCTTATCAACTGTAATAAACTACCTGCTTTAATTATACAGGGTGGTCCAACTTTTACCTGCATAAATTTCAGAATCGATAGATAATCGACAGATAATGTGAGTTTGGTTAATAAACTATGTACGAAAAATTCTTCGTTACAAAGTTACAGGGTATTGAAATTTAAGAAAAAAATTCGAATTTTATTAATATCTTTATAACCAATTGAGATATTTAAATGAAATTTGGTACGTGTAGAGAGCTAATCTAGTTTAATTTTGCCATGTAATAATATTATTTTTATTTCCACCAGTGGCGTGCGTACGGCTACCGATTGCGATATTTTGAATGAAAAAACAGATACGTCACTGGTTTTTCTCAAAATAAAAATTATATCTGCAATCCTTATTCAATTTAAAAGAAAAAAGTACTCTTGTCTTTTTTTCGTTTGACGCAACATTTTCGAGTAAAAAAATAAAAATCGTCTAAATAAAATTCTTAGGTCACTTCATAAAGATGGTAGAAAGGCTTACCATTTTAGGCCTGTGCAAGATTTGTTGCCTGAGGACTATGTTAAAACGCGTAACTGCATTGCAATTGGTTATTTAATAAAGTTCAAGTAGATGGAGATATCCTGCAAAAGGTTTGCTGGACTGATGAATCTTCATTTACAAGTACTGGTATAACGAATTACCACAACTTTCATATTAGGTCACAACACAATCCATACGAAGTGCGAGCGAGAAAGTTTCAACACCAATTCAGTGTGAACGTGTGGCTAGGAGTAATATCCAATAATCTCCTCGGACCATTCTTTTTACCAGCTAGGGTCTCAGCACAATTGTTTTTAGACTTTGTACAGAATAATGTAAATGATTTAATGGAAGACGTGCCACTTCATTTACGTGCGAATGGATGGTTTCAAATGGATGGAGCACCAGCACATTTCGGGCGGAATGTGAAAAACTGGATAACAGAGCATTACGGAAATCAAAGGATTGGCCGTTTCACTGGAAAAGTCGAAAATAATCATGAGGGACCTATATCTTGGACCCAAGGTCGCCTGACCTGACTCCACTTGATTTCTTTATTGGGGCTACCTAAAAGAACAAGTGTATAGGGTGCCGGTCAGAAACCGCGAAGAATTAGTCTTAAAAATTCAAGAAGCAGCAATTAAGAGCATCAGCAGAAGATGTCAATTATGTATATGACGGTAGTCATTTTGGACAGTTTCTGTAAAAAAAACTGTAAAATCTGTTAAAACGTGTAATGAGATGTTATTTTTATGTTGGTTTTCAATACATTTGATTTAGACGATTTTTATTTTTTTACTCGAAAATGTTGCGTCAAACGAAAAAAAGCCGGGAGTACTTTTTTCTTTTAAATTGAATAAGGATTGTAGATATAATTTTTATTTTGAGAAAAATCAGTGGCGTATCTGTTTTTTCATTCAAAATATCGCAATCGGTAGCCGTACGCACGCCACTGGTGGAAATAAAAATAATATTATTAAATGGCAAAATTCAGCTAGATTAGCTCTCTACACGTACCAAATTTCATTTAAATATCTCAATTGGTTATAAAGATATTAATAAAATTCGAATTTTTTTCTTAAATTTCAACACCTTGTAACTTTGTAACGAAGAATTTTTCGTACATAGTTTATTAACCAAACTCACATTATTTGTCGATTATCTATCGATTCTGAAATTTATGCAGGTAAAAGTTGGACCACCCTGTATATTCATAACGCCACGTTTTTAACCGTGTGGATTCCATTAGTACTTGTCTCTTGTCAATTTTTCGATATTTAAATCCCATTGCAGACAGAGTTCGCCAAAGAGTAGTTATGCTACAGTTGATCTGAGTTTCGTAATTGATGAGCCGGTGTTCTAGACTTTTGATTGTAGGGACACGCTGCTCATCGTACATAGTGTAAATTTTTCGCCTTATCAAATCTTTTTCCCCGGCGTCTAGACTTTTTGTCAGAGCGGAATCTTAACGCTTTTTTCTTGATTCAATGGGATTTCCAACAATTCGTTTAACTGAAGTAAGAGGCACCTTCGTCAAATTACTGGTTATATTTGCTGCAGCACTTGCGTTATATCCTTGCTGAACTATATACATTTTTTACAATGACTTTCGCGTCACAAGATAAGTGATTTTTCTTTAACGAACCATTGGAAGCAGCACTATTACATTTTATCCACGGACGCCACATACTGCCTATTTCGTACGTTGGGGTATAAAATATTTGCTATAAATGTCTGTAATAATATATAAATGTTTTAAAATTATTGCAAGCCGTAACACAAGTGAACACTTCCAATGAAATACAAAGACTAAAATAACTAATATCTGGCCCGAAGGACAAAATTATCTGGTTTGAGAAATTATAATAAATATATAATCCGGTCCTTTTACATTTATGGTAGGCTTTCTCGGGTTTTATGATGGGCAATATCGGAATACAACTTAGTCAAAACCATTTATCCTGAATTCCACTATACTTCTGCTATTTTCACTTAACAAATAAAACAATCTTTAAGTTTAAATATTTCCAAATTTAGATAATAAGCACTGCATTTCTATATTCGAGGATAGATGTAGAGATCTTCTGGAGAGGTACCCAAATGATAACTTGATATTGGACAGAGATTTCAACAGTAGAATAGGATTTTA
The DNA here is from genome assembly GCA_911728435.2 of Apoderus coryli. Lineage (NCBI taxonomy): Eukaryota > Metazoa > Arthropoda > Insecta > Coleoptera > Attelabidae > Apoderus > Apoderus coryli. The sequence continues at coordinate 26,348,662 of OU452199.1, read as the reverse complement.
AAAACACGGACTTTGATTTAAAATTTAAATGATATCAATAATATGCTTAAATCGTCTATAGTTAATATAGCAACTTTCCTGAACATGAATAAATCCAGAGCAGTTCATAAAAAGTTTAACACAAAGCCTTGGTTCGATATGACATGTATATAAGCCAGGGAGAATTTAAAGTAAGTATAAACACCTAAACGGCGACATTATTCGCGTTAAAGCGAATATTTAACTACAAAAACAGTACTTATTTTGAAAGACTACGCTATAAAAATCTAAAACCAATTTAATAATATTAATAACGTAGCGCATCCTTTTTCTGACAAAAAAATACAAACCAAGAAATGTACAAAGGAATAAATCTAAAAATAATAAATCTTCAGGATTCCATTTAATAACTAAGGAGTTCGTTAAAAATTTACCACTTGACCTGGTACTATTTGATATTAGATTTTATGAACAATATATTTGATTCAGAAACGTCTCCTACAGATTGGTATACAATTAAGATGATTCACTTATTTAAAAAAGGAAACTATATAGGAGTATAGCATTATTGAATCATATAACCAAATTATTTACAAGTATAACGGTGCGTACAAATATAAGGCGCCTAAGTGACGGTCCAAAATTCTCATATTTGTCCGTCTATCGCGCCTCTTGGAGCGATCCGAATTTTGTCGGTATTTCTGACGGTCTCAAAGGAAACCTCAATGTCTATAATAGGCCGTGAATAAAAATATGGAGGGTTTTTTTTTTGCAATATTAATGTCAACAAATTATCAAAATCTGTTGGCGACATCCTGGTAAAATTTATATAATGTCCGCTGATGTGTTGGAATTTTAAATCTTCCAAAAGTTCGCTTTGCTATTTGTTCGTCGTCTGAATAATACTTAACTATTGAAATATCATTATCGTAAATTATAGAATTTGTTTATGGCAGGCCTGTCCAAAACGAACTCGCGTTAAATTTTGGGTAACTAAATTGTCAACCAATTTTAGATTTTGATATTCGAACCTAAATTGTATTGAAAGTAGAACTTTTTTCGCTCAACAAGCAAACTTATCGAATTTGGTATGGAAAGCATGCTGTGGAAATTCAGCAAATATTGTCATTATATCATCAAAAATTGAATGTTTGGTGTGTATTTCATGCTGGAGACCATAATACTTTTTCAATGGTAATTAATGGCAAACTGTTTCGTGTCATATTATCCGATTGATTTGAATAAAACGACGTCTACTCCACAAAATGCTGTATATATATACGTTAAAACCTTGTTTTAAATGCCAGACATGTTTCGGACTACACGTCCATCATCAGTGGCTTAAGGAACCTTATACAGTATTGTCAGATGTGAGGGTCGTACTTCATACAAATGTTAATAGAGAGTTTTACATTGATTTAAACGTTTATACATATCACCTTGTTCAAGATTCACAAATGAATTTGTGAAACAGCCATACTGTTGTTGTGGGCTCTTACCAAATTGTAAAACTTTAATCTAATTATTATTTAAAATTGAGAAAAAGAAGAAAACACAAAACAAAAATAATTGACAAATTTCCAACCATTTAACTAACACATCTGACAATACTGTATAAGGTTTCTTAAGCCACTGATGATGGACGTGTAGTCCGAAACATGTCTGGCATTTAAAACAAGGTTTTAACGTATATATATAGATCATTTTGTGGAGTAGACATCGTTTTATTCAAATCATACTATTCACTCCTCGATAGATGGATTGCTTCAGAAAATATTATCCGATTGTTTGAAGTGTAAATTGAGAGATAACGAGATATCTAACCATGGTCAATGATAAACTAATATCCTAAATTGTATTATTCAAACAATTCCCAGTATTTCAAATTTCAACAAACACTACGTGAAAAAATACTACTTACACGTTTTTATTTACTATTAACGCTTACAGCGTTGCCAAATGTCATTTATATCAGCGTTTATGAAACAATTTAACATTATTACAAGCTGTTATGGTACACGTCCGCTTATGGCTGTGGAAGAATGGAAGTTTTGTTTTTAAATTTCGCAAGCGTCCCAGAAGTGCAATCAAAATGTTTCGTGTTTGGTGCATTTCTAACCAAAATAAATGCATCTGTTTTACTATATAATCTAAGATTTCAACTGTGTTTCCTGAAGATTGTGAGTTTTTGAATTATGCCCACTATTCTTTCAAATGACCGATGTATTTATTTTATTAATATTAATCCTATTAATGAATATTTTCTACAATTAATTATAGTGAAATGTCAAACCCGCTGTTTCAAATTAGTTAATTAATTTCACAGCATTTGTGTCAATTTAAATGGTGTTCAAAGACTTAAACAGTGTTGTACATATAGGTAAGTATATAAATATATTTATATTCACATAATTTCTTAAATAATTGTATTAAATTTATTTTTATCATGCTGAATTGCGTTTCCCATTTTTGTTAGTTGCTTGGAATTTTAATAGCTTGAAGCCCAACATAAAGAATCAAAAGTAACTATTAAACTATTATATTTAATGTATTTATAGTGAAATCTGGGAGTTTTAATGGGTATATGCATTCTTATTAAACATACTCTCCTCAACGCGCAAGTTGGATAATCAAAGCAGCACACATTTCAAAAAATTCCATTGTGTGGTGACCACTTGGTTTCTTGCTGTCCGTGAGGCCCATTTGAACAGGTGTCGCCACTGCATCGAATAGAATACTAGATGGACTGGAGTTGCTCGTTTCAGAATCTTCGTTGTTAAGGCTCTTGAAGTCTAATAAATAACTCTTATAGTCAACCTGCAAGCATACGCAAATTATTCGGTCTGCTCTAGGATATATTTCAGTCAACGTTAAGTTTAACTTTTTATTTCAACTATAATACCTAACATAGTTACCAACCTGATATAGCTGTAAAGACATCATAACATATCTATCATGTAAAACGTTCTTATGCCTGACACGAACATGCCACGGATTAATAATTTTCCACTCGTAATCCAATACTTTCATAGCCCTATACACTTCCATCATAATATCATTTGGTTTACTCTGTGATCTTATTCCCAAATGCCATTTAGCTCTTTTCACTAAAAAAATATTATTTTATCCATAAGATCCTCAATTGATTTCTTTCGTAAATTTTGAAGTACGAAGGAAGTAACAGATAGCCCTAGGAGAGCAACTTGTGGAACCTTTTTAACAATAGGTCGACTTTCTAAAACAATATGCGACTGATATTTTGAATTATTTTTAAAGAAATTACTGTAACTTGATTGAAGCCGTAATAGTTTACTATGGCAAATGTGGGTAACTTTTAATTTTACTTAACTAATTTTTATGAAATAAATAAATAATACTCGCATATGCGGGCGGTAAATGACCATTTAGCGCCCGCTCTTTTTATTTTTTTTTCATAAATGGCGCTACTGTTAGATTTCCAATAATAACGTTAACATCAGTAGTTTTCACTCACTTAACTTAATGTGCATTCCATCTAGAGGATAAGTTGACAATTAATTGAGAAAGTTTACTTAGGTAGTCGTCTGCCATTCCGCTAAACTCATTTAATTATTGAAAATTGTCCATTATTAATTAGTAATCACTTTTTAATTATTATTGTAGAACCGAAATATACCTAAGATTCTAAAATCAAATTTCTATAGCGTACACGCTCAGTTAATAATTTGACAGTTTCTTTCTACATTTAAAATACTCAACATTGACATTTGAGCCTGTCACATAAGTTTATCTGATCTGAGTTTGTCAAACGCCTATTATCATGTACGTCAAAAAATACTCGCATCCATCCAAAAATTAACAATAGTATATTAAGTATAAAGGGCGGTAAAGCATTCGTTGCAGCCCGCCGGTGTATAGACGCACGAGTGAGCGAAGCGAGCGAGGGCAGCTATACAGCGAAGGGCTGCAGCGGCTTTACCGCCAGTGGTGCTTACAACTGTTTTTCGCCTGCCCCTTCATACTACAATATTAAACCAAAAGAACTTTATTTTAATAATTAATTATTACTGTTATGAACTGACAGTTTTTGACAGTAATTAATGGGAGTATTTTTTGACGTACATGATAATAGGCGTTATGCTTTGACAAACTCAGATCAGATAAACTTATGTGACAGGCTCACGTCAATGTTGAGTATTTTAAATGTAGAAAGAAACTGTCAAATGATTATCTGAGCGTGTACGCTATAGAAATTTGATTTTAGAATCTTAGGTATATTTCGGTACTACAATAATAATTAAAAAGTGATTACTAATTAATAATGGACAATTTTAAATAATTAAATGAGTTTAGCGGAATGGCAGACGACTTCCTAAGTAAACTTTCTCAATTAATTATCCTCTAGATGGAACGCACATTAAGTTAAGTGAGTGAAAACTACTGATGTTAACGTTATTATTGGAAATCTAACAGAAGCACCATCTATGAAAAAAAATTAAAAAGAGCGGGCGCTAACTGGTCATTTACCGCCCGCATATGCGGGCGGTAAAGCTCTGTTTAGGTGCAGGCAGGCGAAAAAAAACATTACTTTCTTTTTACCTCTGTATATGACGTAATACCTAATTGCTTAGGATCAACTATAGATCAAACCTGTTGTCCAAGAGTCAAGCTATATTTCAAAAAAAAAAATCATCTTAATATGTTACAAGGTTCAAGAAAAAATACTTAAACTTGAGTAAATTTTGACCGTTCGGATAATTTTTCCGTTGTGTTTACACTACGAATTATTTTCTACCAAGAATAAAGTATTTATGTTCTTAAATAGCTGACGAACAAGTTAAATATAAAATCAGATAATTACCTCTTCCTCTTTCTCCTGAAGCCGCATGATTAGAGGCTATAACTCTATCCCGTAATGGAGCAATTCTTTCGGGATGTGGTTTCAATGGGCTATAATTAAATTCTGGTGCAGGACTGACACTTACAGGAGGCGGACTACCAGCAACATAAAAATCTAAAATGCAAGAGAAAGAAATATAAAAAGATTATATAAGATACAAATTGTAAAACCACTTTAAATATATTTTTTTCTAAAATGATTTGATTGCTTGAATTTAACTGAAACACATAAAATGTGTTGTAGTTAAATTAAGAAAAAAAAAACAAATTGAAATAGATTAACACGATATACCTTTAAGTTCTGCTTTCGCTGCTTCATCAGCAATACGTTTATTATCGATAATCAAATGATAAGCAATCGCCAACTGATCATGTGGATCACCACTCAGTAGAGCATTGTGTACTTCTAATTCTTGAACTCCGAACTTTTCACAAACCTAATAATAATAACAATCAACAACTATATTTTGATAAGAATTGGAGATGATTATAAAATCATTGATTTTTGCAAATATTTCTAAAAATTAGTTCTAACATAATTCGGATCAAGTTTCATTAACTGAGAAAAAATGTGGTTTGTGCTAAGTTGAAATACAATGTAAAGCACATAAGCATAGCTGTTGATGATCATTTATCGTTTCACAAATCACTTTTTTGAATTGCATTTTCTATAATATACCAGAAATTTAATATGGTTTCCATATAATCGAGATCACTTTTCAATAAGGTAAATAAACATATTAAGGATTTAAAACTGGAGAAAAGTCTAATTAGAATTCTTTAGCCCACAGATAGAATTGACTTCCTGTAGTCCCTCTATTAGGAAAATGGACCAATGCTTATAGAAGAATAATCTCACAATACTGCCAAATCAATTAAGGAACTTTTTAGAATTTTACATAGCGTGTCCTAATGAAAACTCACATACTTAAACACTAATTTGCAATCATTAAATTCTGAAATAAAGTCTAATATTATTTACTTACTTACCTCTCTAACAGCATCAAGGTCAATTACAGAAGAGTCCTGCTCAACAGGTGATGGAAATAGATATGCTGGGCATTCTTTCTGAAACCACTCATGTTTTTTAATATCTTCAATACTAGCCCGTTTCATTGGATCAATATGTAACATTGAACACAATAAGCTGATCACGGACTTGTTTAAGTAATCTGGTATTGGAAATATGCCCGACTTGATTTTTCTAAATAAAGTTGGTACATGTTCATCATCAAAAGGTAAAGTACCACAAAGTAGTGCATATAAAATTACTCCACAAGACCAAATATCCACTTCAGGGCCCGCATAAAGCTTTCCAGATATGACCTAGAAATTCAAATAAAAAAAAAGTAAGTATATGTATAGAAAAGAGGTAATTTGGTGAACGACACAGATTAAAACTTGCTTTAAGCAAACCATTAATCTTTGACGATAAATACAAAGCGGTAAGTCGCCTTGTATGCATGTGTATATTCATTGGAAGGAAATTTTCCTTCAATAAAATAGCTTCCAAAAAACAACATTTAATGTTAAAACTTAAAGATATAATCATGGATTATTCAGCAATTTCCAAATCATCAAACTTGGACGCGTGAAAACTACTTAAGCAGGTAGTAACGCTTTTCCTAGAGAAGATTACAGTAAATTATAATAATTATTAGTTGTTGGTTGCATAATATCCATTAATTCTTTGAATTTTATCGGTAGATAAATCACTCATTCCTTTTTAGTAAATGAAATCATTTCACGTTATACACTCTAGAGGATATATTTTTTAATACTTTGTTAGATTTTTATGGATAAATAATAAATGTGACGTCAGTTATTCATGTTTAATACGATTTACCTCAATTTATGTGAATGGTCCACACAGACAAAATATTGTTATATTGTCAATATTGCTAAAACTACACAATTTGGAGATAGACAAACTAATACAAAGTTGTACTAATTTTTTATTCTAAATAATACAAAATTATTTTTAAAATTAATGTTCCATTTGAAAAAATTTACCACTGTTTTTTGCATATCATTTTTTGACCATCATGTATGTATTAATAAATCGTAAAATATCTTACAGAATCGACAAAAATTGATTTGCCTCTACAAGGATTATTTTTGAGGCATAAAACGTCAATTCTTACTCAAATCCTTAAATATGTTAAAAACATGCTAAATACCGCTGAACATAGGTAACCTATAAGCCATTATTTTAGTTATACCTACAAATTACGCACAGAATTTCATGAAAAATCCGAAAATGGAATAAATTCTATCAAGCAAAAGTTTCAGTCAATTCCACAAAGCGTTCCCTTAAAATATCAAGTATATTATGATATAAAACATATATTAAGAACCAAAAGTCTAATTTTCACATAAATAAATGACGTTCTATTCAAATGACATAAGGGTTGACATGCCTAGGTCCAGTAGTTTTTGAAATATTTGTAAATAAGGGCTAATTTTGACATAATTTAAGGCGTTGTGGTTACTACACCTATTTATTTTTAATTACTTCAGGTGCAGCATAATTCGGAGACCCACAGCTAGTTCGCAAAAACTCTCCATCCATCATCATATTAGACAATCCAAAGTCGGCAATTTTAACATGCATATTATGGTCTAAAAGTAAATTTTCTGGCTTCAGATCACGATGGACAATCATATGCCTGTGGCAATAATCCACACCAGATATTATTTGTTGGAAGAATCTTCTAGCCTCATATTCTTGCAATTTTCCATTCTTCACTATATATTCAAATAGTTCTCCCCCAGACACATATTCCATTATCATGAAAATATCTGTAGGTGTACTAATTACTTGATACAATTTTATTATATGAGGATGTCGGAATAGTTTCAAGTTTTGTATTTCACGTCTTATTTTACCTACTACATCGAGGCTTTTAATTTTTTGACGGTTTAAAATCTTTACTGCCACTTTATGCTTAGTTAGCTGGTGCTCTCCTATTTTTACTTTGCCAAATGTACCAACACCTAAGGTCTCGCCCAAAATGTAATGACCAATTTTTACTGGGGGATGTGCCCCAGGTTTGATATTTTCCGACATGATAATAGGTTAGTAGTACCATAAACACACACAATTATTCCAACTATTCAAATATACGAAATTTATCAATTCTAGGTTTTTTTACAAGTAAAATTTAAAAATATGCAAAATCAACTTAATCGCCGTATCACACAACCACAAGAATAGAAAACAACTTTTATTCTTGTGACACAACAGGACAAAACTAGTGATGAGTGATGACGAAACCGTATCCGTATTCGATTATCCATTCAATTCCTCCGGGATCACAGTGGGAATCATCATCATCATCAAAATTCGAGGACGGTAATGTATACGCATGACAATGGGGTAATCTTGCAGTATACATGTGTGAAATTATGGTCTGACCGCGCCGCTGCGCAGTCAGACGAATTTTGGGAGTTGAGATTGTAATCGAAGTGTGGTGTTGCCAGGTTTAAAACACACATAATTATGTTGAAACGGTTAAATATTTGGCGCTTAATTTTTGGCCGTTAAATGTAAATGCTACTCTAGGTAGGTAGTACACATTTGTTGTATTTATGTGATTTATATTTGTGTGAATTAGTCCGATAACAGTCATCGTTAGGCAATCATTGCAGGAGGTTGGGGGTAAAATGCTGAATATGGAAGGTTAGGTAGCAGGCAGGGATGTGTTGTAAGGGTGTAATAGTAATTATCAGGAAGAGTTAGTAAAGGGGTGGGTGTAGAAAGCTGGATTGAGATGAGATGTAGTAGGCATATAGTTGTTAGTTCGATAGCAGTCATTGTTAGGACAACACATCCCTGCCTGCTACCTAACCTTCCATACTCAGCATATTTATTTATTTATATTTAGGAAATTGTGTGTTCCCCGAATTTTCGGAGTTGTAGTTTGATATACAGACTTTACTGACGAAATTTATGTCCGCGGATTCATCTGAATTTTGAGTTTCTATTGTGCATAATTAAATTGAACTTGCAGTTTGTTTTTGCTGTGTAAATTGCTATAATTTAAAGTGAAAAATTGAGTTAATTGGAAGTAATAGACATATACTTGTTATCTAGATACCTACATATTTAAATACCTACGCGAGTTTTTTATTTTTATTTTATTTTGTGTTGTTTTTATTGAAGATTGATATACCTACTTGAATCGCCTTTTATTAAATACGAGGTATTACTAAAATATTCCAAGAAAATGTCACAGCGTGACAATGTTTGTGGTGCATGCAGCCAGCATATAACCAAGAAGCAATATTCGATTCTGTGTTATTCCTGTGAGGTATGGAGCCATATTAAATGTGTGGATATTTCTGTTTCCCAAGTCAAGTACTTTGACTGTGAACTTAAAAAAGCCAGCGGTGACAGGTGGAAGTGCCCATCTTGCCTGAGAGACATTGTTAGACGCTCCCAGGTTACTCTGGTTATCTGGTGGCGGCATGTCATGTGGGCCATCTTCAGTATCTGCGCCTGCAATTTTGGATGACGTTATGGCTACACTGAATGAAATGAAACAACTCTACGAGAACCTCCTAGGAAGATTCAATGAACAGCTGGAGGCGAATAGGATTCTGAGAGCGGAAGTCACAAGCTTGAAGAATCAAGTGAACGAGTTGGAAGCTCAGACTTCTCAACCTGCCAATACCAGTGAAATTAATGAAGCTGAGTTCTTGCGGGAGTGTCATGAAATTGAGAAACGCAAACATAACTTGGTGTTGTTTGGTCACACGGAGACTGATAGCGAGGATATAAATAGTGAAGTTGTTGAAGTGTTGCGGGTGATATGTCGTGATTTTGATGAGAGAACTGTCGATCATGTAGTGCGACTGGGTCGCCGAACTGAAACTACGGCGCGGCCTCGACCTGTCAGAATTAAGCTGAAAGATGTCAATATTGTATCAACAGTATTGAGACAGGCCCACAAGTTGAAATCTAGTTAGCATCGAGGGCATTTTGCTTTAAGTTCTGATAAAACGCCGAAACAACAAGCCTATTATAAAACAATAAAACAAAAGCTTCTAGATCGAAAAAATTCGGGAGAGACCAATTTAAGAATTAAGTTTATAAAAGGCATCCCCGTGATAGTATCTACCAATGACCAACATTTAAACTAAAGGGTCTGTCTAACAGGAAGAATGTTACGAAGTTGCAACCACATATAATGCGCTGTTTATATCAGAATGTGAGGGGTCTTAATAGCCAAATTGATGGGTTTTACGCATCGGTCAGTGACATGGACTATGAGGTTATTGCTCTCACGGAAACCTGGGTCCATTCTAACGTAGGTGATCGTGAACTGTTTCCATCTGATTATGACGTGTATCGGAAGGACAGGAATGTTGGTGTTACAGGACATACTAAGGGTGGTGGTGTTTTCTCAGAATATATCTGAGATTTTGGATGGTGGTGGTCAGATGGATGTGATTTATACTGACTTTTCAAAGGCGTTTGACAGAATGGACCACGGTGTGCGGAAGCTGGACAAATTTGGATTTGTTACGAATTTGAAAACATTTTTTATGACATATTTAAAAAACCGATCCCAATATGTTTTCTATAATGGCTATTGTTCTCGAAAATATATAGCAACTTCTGGCGTTCCTCAGGGATCTAACCTTGGGCCTCTGCTTTTTTTGATGTTTGTTAATGATCTTGAATGTAATCTTCACTGTGGTCGATTAATATTTACTGATGATCTTAAAATATTTTCTGTGGTTGAGAATTTGAATCATTGTATGATCCTGCAGCAATGTCTAAATAGCGTCTGAACTGAAAATGGTGTGTCGCAAACAGGCTTGCATTGAATCCATCTAAATGTAAATGTGTTAGTTATACCCGGAAGAATATATTTAGTGAGTATCGGTATTCGATTGATCACGCTGAAATACCTCGATCTGACTCTGTTAAAGATTTGGGAATTATATTTGACTCTAAACTTACATTTGTAGAGCATATTAATACCAAAGCTTCTGAAGCAAGTAAAGCTTACGGATTCATATTCAGAAACTGTACAGGTTTTAAAAACATTGACTCCTTGAAAATTTTATATTTTTCCTATGTGCGTTCAAAACTGGAGTACGGATCGCTAATCTGGTATCCGTATTACACAGTATATGAATATACGATTGAGAGAATCCAGAGACGATTTTTGAAATTACTGGATGGACAGTATCCTTCAAGGGGAATAGACTATCAATTAATGCTTAATAGATTTCATTTACAAAGTTTGATCCTAAGAAGGAAATTGAATTCTCTTGAATTACTCTTTCATTTAATACATGGAAAAATAGATTGTGCTGACTTATTACCCAGATTAAATTTTAATGTTCCCCGAGTATTTGTCAGGAGTAGTAGAGTGTTTTTCACTGAACGAGCCAGAACTAATATTTTGTTGAGATCTCCCATTCATGTTTTCTGTAATAATTTTAATATCATTTGTGCTGGATGTGATATATTTGCTGATGGGCTTGGGGAACTTATGCAATATGCGGAGTCCTGTTTGTCATGAGTGTACTCGTCTTTGTTTTTTGTTTTTTTTTTTTTGTGAAATATGTGTACATTGAATTTTGCTAGTATAATTGAATTGTCTACATTACTTGGCGTTCGCTTTTTGTTACTACTGTTAATTATTATCATGTATTCAGATCGGGTATTTTACGTGGAGCTATTATATATAAGTAAATATATTTTTTTATGATGTGCATTATTACTGTTACTTTTTCTATTTGATTGTATATATTTGATTCATTTTGTGGATATTATTTCAGTGGTTTTGTTTATATTTATATCATTATTGTTTGTATTGTTCCATCCACTGTATAAATTTCTAATATCATAAAATTGTATTATTTGTTATATCAGTCTATATAGTGAATAGATACCAACCTGGCAACATCGCTAGAGTAGTGACACTTTCTCACCTAAAATTCGTCTGACTGCGCAGCGGCGCGGTCAAACCATAACTTCACACATGTATACTGCAAGATTACCGTTATTTATTTTCACGTAATTAGCGTTGACGTTATTACTGAGCATGCGCTTAGAAAAAAACGTGAACTAAATGACGATGACTCCCAAAAGTCTTTGCCTCAGAAAAATAAATAAAAATAGAAATGTCATCTAATTTCAATTCATAACATAAAGGTCAATATTTACCTTTTTAATGACAGAAGGAGTGCATGTAAACAAAAGCCAGTGGCGTAGTATAATTCTTTTGAAATCGTGGTTGTAGTTTCCAATAATAAATCCATACCTACGCAGGAACTGTCGCATTTTTTTCAAATATAATTTATTAAATAGATGTCTGGGATTAAAAGGAAACACTTCCTATATTATGAAAATATTTATTATTAAATGCAAAGGTATATAATTATGAATTTTTAATTACATAAATTAATAGTATATTATGCGATACACCGATATCATATATTTCCGAAATTATGAAAAATACCGTTTTTCGAGGGATTTCTGGAACTAGTTGTTAAATCTGTTCTTTTTCAATTGTCAATGCTTCAGGTGTCTTCTTTCTTATCTTACTACTAGGCTTATTAAAACTGAAAAATTGTAAGTATTTTAAAGAAGTAGTCCATTCTGAAGTGGAGTGAATGTATTGTAGTAGGAAATAAAAGTCTGACTCCACAAAATCAATGGGTTTGTCTGTAATATAGAGAAGTCTGGTGTATTAAGAAAATCATTAACTTTAGTGATATATGTGTCTTTATCACAGATGACCGTACAGTTGCTTTTATCGCTTTTACTCAGGATTAAATTATTCTCGGATAATTTAGTTTTGATATTTTTAATAATTTTTGTTTCTTGTGACTTTAAGTTATTAGTGTTTGTGTGATTCTTATATGTGTCATTCAAAAGTTTAGAAACATTAGCGTGTATAATTTCTTTTTCAGGGGGATTTGTTATTTCTAGGATAGTTTCGCATTCTGCGGCTATGATTTTAAGACTTTTATTGTTTAAATTATTGTGTATATTATATTTCAGACCTTTATCGAGAAGATTCAATTCTTGGTTAGAGAATGTAGTGTTGGAAAGATTAAGTGTTCGAGTATGGAATTGAAAGTTATTGTGTACGATATTATGAGGGAATTGTTCATTAAAATTTTGGTTATCAAATGGTATATTGTTGTCGTCGAATGATACATTGTCCTGTAAATCATTGTTGTCATAAACTAAATGTCTATAATTAGTGGGTTGATTAATATAAGTTCTAGTTTTAAGAGATTCAAATTTGTATTGTAATCTATTTTCTTTAACGGTACCTTTTTGATGTACAATATCACGGATTTTCATTTGTAGTGCGTCCCATTCAAGTTGATGTAGTTCCTTAACTAGTGCCATTGTAACGTAATGAAGTTTCATATCGATCATACTCTGTTTTCTGTGTAGTTGTTTTATTTCTTCTCTCAACCATGTTCGTTTGGCTGTCTCAATTGCTTTTTGAGCGGATGGAGAGCTGTTCTTGGTTCTAATTTGTATATATCTAGGTGTTAGCCCGTTATTTTTACATTTGCAGTTGAAGTAGATGTCCAGTTTCACATATTTTCTTTGGATTGACAATTTCTCGTATTCTCGGACTAAAGTAGCTTGACTAGCATTATTTATTTTAAAGAAGTAGTCCATTCTGAAGTGGAGTGAATGTATTGTAGTAGGAAATAAAAGTCTGACTCCACAAAATCACACAAAATGATTTTGTGGAGTCAGACTTTTATTTCCTACTACAATTGTAAGTATGTCAATCATTATAATATTTAGATATTTAAATTATGGCTCTTGGATCTGCTCGAAAAACACGTGCTGGTCAGTGGGGAACGTGTAAACTGGTAAGCAATCAAAGGTAGAATCCCTTAGAAATCTGGTTTTGAAAATGCCACATTTGCTGGTCTTTTAACAAACATACAAATCTGAGTTTTCTAGAGTATTGTACTTTTAATAGCAACACATTCCTCACTGACCATGGCTCGCACAGGAGACTTAATGTGCATACTTTTCTTTTTCAATTTGTGAGACTGATAGGGTTTCAGAGTAACTTGCTGTTAATGTGTCCATGACCTCCATATTATGCTTGGTCGCGCTGAAAAAAAAACAACACAAATTTTAATTCATTGTTGCGGTGACCAGTATGTATGTGAAAAGAATACTTTTCATCCTCAACCTCGGACGCAGACAGAGTTTCTGAAGAACTGGCTGCAAATGTCATATTTTTTGCAACCTCAGCTGTAGACCCTAGTCCAGAGGATAATCTGTTAAAAAATATTTTCAATAAATTGTAATATTTCTAATCCCACAAAAATATTAACTTACTGAACATAGCGAACAGGAATGGCTGTGTGCGATATGCATGTTTGTGTTCCAAAAATTCTAATGTATCTTTGGTTGAAATGTTGTGAGCAAACATAAGAACTTTTAGTGACCCTTTCAAAACTTAAACCAAGAAAAGTACACCACTCTCTTCTAACGGCTTGATCACTGGGAAACCTACAAGAATTATTGTACTATACTATAAATAAAACATAAATAAGTGCTATGAATAGAATATATAGGATCATAATGCCCACTTGCACCACATCCCATATCTTCTCTTTATCGTAAGGTATTTATGTAAAGGTCTGTGCATATCATTATACATGTATGCTACTATTTATTAAGAAATTATGAAATATAAAGCATTTTATGAATTTACAATTATTTTTGTTTATTATATTACTGTCTATTTTGCAACTAGGTGTATAGTATATTTAAACAACTCATGTTAACTACTATCTCTGCAAAATCCCAAAATCTACGCCATTGTACTTACTTGTGACACGTAACTTTACTCGGAAAATCACTCGACATGCAAACTAAGCACTTTTTTCTCCTCATTATTTAAAGGAAACCCAGTTTTACACACGACAAATGCAGTAAAATTCACTTAATTCGCGTTATAAAACTGTACCATTGTCTTTATAAACATAGTCTGTCAGCGCTTGATTAGTACCTGTCTTAAAAATCCAGACGGCGTTGTCGTAAAATGTCGTTCATTAATTAATTTGGGTTTATAGTAAATGTGTAGCAATCTTGGTGGAAAAGTGGGGGAGCCATGTTTTTCGACCAATCAGGTCGTGATTTGAACATACGGACATGTATAATAAGTTCACGTATTTTTCTTTCGCTATCTATCTATATCTATTATAAAAAAGTTTCTTTGACTTCATTATTTAGGCGATCACATAATATTGAGTCGTCATAGTCGCAACACTGTATATATTAATAATAAAATAAGAAATAAATACATATATAAGGTAGGTCCTACTCGTACATAAAAAAATATACGAAGTTTTATACTTAACAGAGATAGCTATATAAATATATTATCATTATTATTTATCCTTTTTCTCTATGAAATAATATTTAGCGTGATTTTAAATTTGAAAGTTAAAAAATATTGTTTAGTGGAAATTTAAATTCAGTGTTACTTATTGTAAGAGTAAAAACAATAGTGCATTAGCAGCAATTACCTATAATCAACACAAAAAATTATTTTTGTGTTGATTATAGGTAATTTCCCTTTACGAGATACAAAGCCGAAAGGTAAGTTCTGATCCATTTTTTTATAAAATACTTAATAGTACAAAAAACAATTTACAATGATAATCGAATGAGTTTTCAATGAGCGATAGGATTTTCTCGAGTTTGTATCTAAAAACATGTATTGTTATAGATGTCTGGACAGAAGTGTTCGTACTTCGCTTGTGCACATTCTAGATGGAACACTCCTGGACTACGGTAATTTTTCTTCCCAGTCAAGGACTCTGCCAGATGTCAAGAGTGGATCATAAATTCAGGTAAATAATTAATGAACGATTAAGTAGGTAATTTTTTCTATCTAATTGTGTTTGAGACTGAGACGTATAAAGACGAGAATAGCCACCCCTGCAAGACCAGTATAATAATAGACCAGGACATTATTTTTATAAAGACAATGACCAGTTTGTGTCTTGCTATCTGCGATACTGTAGTGACGTTACCAGAGGCCAATAAAATAATATAAAATATAGTTGAAAAAAAAAATGTAATTGTTATTTATACTTCAGCTATATTATTTTTCCGAATTGCTTGTTACATGTAACAAGACTTTTAGTTATGTTGGAAATTTGTTTCACACTACCATGCTTTTACCAGACGGGCCGTTTCGTTGATCCACAACTCACCAGTGGTGATCGGCAGGCAGTGTGACGCAAATTTCCAATGCTAGATGTCGCCGAAAACAACTCTTTGTCACTATATTTTTTTTTTCTGTTATAGAATTTTGTTGAAGTTGTGGGAAATAGGGCTACTGGCGAACCACCCACTGAAAAAAGGTAACGCGCCATTAGCAATACTTCATGAGTGGTGTGCAAATTTGTTTTCAATTATAGTGCTCTATGGTTGGAGATTATGAATAATGGTAGGAAATGGAAAAGAAAAGTCGCTGAAAGATTTTGTAATCCGCTCCATTAAAATATATTAGCTGATGCACATTATTTGTTATTTACTTATACCTCTATTTTTGTATGTTTTCTAACATCCTTATTAATTTCTACTGTTTATGGAATAAACAATGTTCTTTAGTAATTACAAAGTTGTTTGTTTTGTTAAAACCGATACTTAATAAAACAATGAATAAATGTTAAAAAACTGACCCTCTTGAGAAAAGAATAGCTCTCCATGTAAATATAGATATTTTTGTTTTTTTGCCGTTTTTAACTGCCTTATAAAAAATGTGCACTACATTAATTTTATATCGCAGATATTTTAGACCAAACTCAAAACGAAAATTTGTTTTCAAAAGTATTCCGTACTTGGTCTACAAAATCTGCTATATAAAGTTTATGTGCATAATAACGCTTAGTGTCAGAGAAATAATTAAAGTCATTTGTACAACAAAAATGCAAACTTTTATTTACGAACCATAAGCCATTTTTAAATTTCTAGGCATTAACAAAAGATCACATTTTCGTCAAAACACATCAATTATAGTAGTAAATCTTAATTCCAAAATTAAATCGATGAAAATCGATAAAGGCGTTTAGAAATTATTCAGAAAAAACGATATTAATTTGAGAATTTTAGCGCCCTGTAGAGGCACATCGAAGCAACATGACATGTCTATTTGCCTCGATTGGCTTATTTTTAGTTGAGGAATTTGTGGTTAAGTGTTGTAGTCATTTCATGAACACCCTGTACCTATATCTACATCTACTTAAATAAATATTACTTTTCACTATCCATTTTTTACAGTAACCTCGTTATTATGCTCATCAACTTTTTATAGCAGATTTTGTAGACCAAGTATGGAATACTTTTTCAAACAAATTTTATGTACGATTATTTTTGGTTGTCCTTCCTCAAAATTCTATGGTCTGGCAACCTTACTTGTAGAGAAACATCTACATCAAATTTTCTGGTCTGGCAACCCTAGTTCGAGTGAAATAAACTAACAGATGAGAACTTTTCAGTGTTTGAAGAGGTCGTTCACCCGCGCCTGCTCCCCTCTACCAAAATATGTAAAAGAGGAGAATTTTGATTTTCATTCATAAATCGTACTCAAAGTTTGGCCACCAGAGTCCAGCACCTGCCGGTACATAGCGCTGACAGACTATCCTTTTAAAGACAATGACTGTACGTAGCACTACTTGCGCTCCAGATGTCAACGTGACGTGTAAATATAAACAAATCCCTCCACGGGTTAGCCACACATTTATATCCGTAGAACTGTATTTTTGTGAATCATATTATATTTGATTGATTTCTTGACGTTAAATATTTTATGAACATGTAATGGAAGCCGAATACAAAAAGAAATATTATAAATATTGTATAGTTCTGCAATGTAAGAACACTGTGACCAACCCTAATAAAAATTTACACTGGGATGTGAAATACGAGTTCTGATTCTATGAATAAAACGAACAATTGGCAACAGTGTTAGATTTTTTTAGTAAAAATGTAAAGGTTATGTAGGCTACAAACATTTTTGTAATTAGTTTCTTGTTATGCCACTTCTATTTTTATTTATTTTTCTGAGGTCTTTCCAATATAATGTAACGTTATTAACGTTAACGCAAGAAATGTGAACGCGAAATTATGCTACAAATAAGAGTTCTCAAAACTCATAACGTGAACGCTAATTAAGTGACAAGGTTTCAAAAACTTTCAAATAAAAAAAAATTTCCACAAGAGTTTAATGGTCATATTAGACAATCCAATCTTGTGACTATACGCTCTAATACTAGCGAGTTATTGGATACGCAATAAAGACAGGCACAAATAAGACTAACCTTAATTTAAGGACGTGGAGTGCAAAAAAACTGAGAGTTGGCTTCAATGCCCCATTAATAAGCCTACACTCTTTTGATAATCGAAAATCGAAATCAGTTTTTTAATTCTGTTTCGTTTCACGAGGTGAAATGGTCGAATCGATTTCTAAATATCCAATGTCACCGAGGGCCGAGGGTATTCAACAATATTCACAGCATCTTCTTCATCCTCGGTTAAAAGTTCATCAAAAATAATGTAGACATCGTTTCTTAACATTATTGCAAAAAAAAAAATCCCGATGGCAGCCAGTCGGAAAAGTAGATTTTTGATTTATGTATTTTTTATTTATACTTAGTCTACCACTGACACCCACTATTAATAAACAAATAACGGAATATTCTGACATTCGCCAAATATAACCAAAGTGTCATATTGACAGTTATTTTAACTGAAATACCCATTATACTATAGTCGAATTTTCACCATTCACCGATTATAACCGCGGTTATGATGACAGTTGCCCTTGGTTTTGGCCCTTCCTCACAACCGAATCAAACCGCTTCTAGCCCGCGTGAATGAGCGAGAAGTAACCGGGATGATGTTATCTATTTATTTAACATTTTGTGTATTTTGTGAGGTTATGTAGTTAAGGAAAAGATTATAAACATTATTTGTTCTGTGATAATGCGGTCATTATTTACTAGCTATATACAGAAAAGTTGAAAATGAATGAGGATGCATTAAAAATGGTCACATCATCAATGGACTTATTTTTTTTAATAGTGAAGCGAAAATTATTTTAAACAAATTTGAAAAAAGAAACGGATCATAAGTTGATTAATGTTCTGCAAAGAGCTGACAATAAAAAACTTAAATATACAGCATAAACACACTTTTCTTGATCTATAATAGCCACATAACATAATAATTATTATATTTTGAATATAATATAGTCTATTCTGGAGTGGAGTGTAATTTATTTCCGACAATTTGTTGATTTCGTGGAGATAGACTCTGGTTCTTTATTGTCGATAATAATTATAAAATAGAATAGGAATATAGAGGGTTAAATTTTCAAATAATCACCCAAAAAACAGATTAGTGATTTAACTTTCTTTAGGTTATGTATAGTAGATATTTGAATGGACCGATAATAACGCAGCTCATCAGCAAGGTTACTTTTGGTTAAACCGCCAAGGAACTATGACGTAATGAAGGGCTTTTTCGTGACGTCATCATAGTGAAACCGGCAATAACCCTGGTCGCGTGAATGCAAAAAGTTAAACCATTTATAACCGGTTATAATCGGTGAATGGCGAAAATTCGACTTATAAGTACGGTCTTATTGTTATTTCACAGGTGTTTATTTGTCAAAATAATTACAGGTATAGCGGGTGATGATATTTTTTTTATTTTTTGTTACTTTATATTGACTTACATTTACTTAAATATGCCAGCGATGAAAAAACTCTCCAAATAAATATTGTAGAGATTTAAGAGCTCTATCATTTGATATGTAACATCGGTATTTTCTATTAACAACGAAAAAAATATGATTTTTTTAAAACATTGACAGGCCGCCATTCTGAAATTAGCTCTCCGATTTCAATCGCCAACGAACTCACGCGATTCCATGACCTAGCTGATTTTTTAACCAAATTTTGTTTCGATTGGTCAACAAATGCGGCCTAGAACGTGACGCCATTGTCTTTATAAACCTTTTAAAGACAATGCCATGGTTTTTTACAAAGTTAACTTTAACTGATACCCCATCCTCCCGATAAAGTTAACTCCTACAATTTGAAGTTAACTATAAAATGTGTCATTCCACAATTAACTTTGTTATGTTTCAAAATAGTTTTATAAAACAGGATACCGGCCCTAACCCGTAATGAACGAAGAAGATAACACAGCGTAACCTAATAAAAAAATGTGAATGTTTTCACTTTTCACAAAACGGTATGTTTGAATTTTTTATTGTGAGTTTCCTGTGCTCAGTGATTGGTATACCTATAGATTTTTGATTAAATTAGACAATTTTTACTATTATCGTATCAGTTAATTTTATTTACAAAGATGGGAGATCCTGTTGAACTAGGCTTTGTAATGGAATGCGAACCATGGCAGCTGGAGAGTCGGCTGTTTCCAAGTAAAATAGGCGGTAAACCGGCATGGTTGAGTTTTGAAAATTTACCTTCAGCCGAACAATTACAGTGCAAAAAATGTGAACAGCCGATGATATTTTTGTGTCAACTATATGCACCATTTGAGAACGACAATTTACCAAATATTGAAGAGAATTTTCACAGAACTATCTTTATATTTGTTTGCAAAAACCCTCATTGTAACTTAAGAAATAATACTGACAATATAAAAATATTTAGAAGCAATCTTCGAAGGCATAATAAATTTTATGCATTTGAACCACCAAAGGAGGCACCAGATCCGAATTTTAGTGTCAAGAATTGGGTTGATTTGTGCAATTTGTGTGGCAATTATGCCGATAAAAAGTGCAGCAAATGTAAATCAGTCTTTTATTGTTCCCGTTACCACCAAATTCGCGATTGGAAGGATAATCATAAAAATACCTGCATGATAGGTCAGACTAAATCAGATTATCTTTCTCGTTTATTATATCGCGAGTGGTTACTTGTCATTGAACCAGAAGAACATGATAAATATGAAGTAGATGAAGAAACTGAATTAAAAAAGTTTCAACAAATGGAAGAGAGAGGAGAAACTGGTACACTTAAAGACATCCCTGAATCTGAATTAGATGCTAACGTATCTCATATAAAGGTCGATAAAACATTTGAAAAATTCAAAAAATATATGAAACAATCTGAATATCCTGATCAGGTAGTACGATATCAAAGAGAAGGTAAACCACTTTGGATCGCAAACGAACCAATTCCTTCAAAAATTCCAGAGTGTGAATATTGCGGAACAGAACGGGTTTTTGAGTTTCAAATAATGCCGCAGATGTTAAGTATTTTAAAAGAAAATGATATTGACTGGGGTGTCATTGCAGTGTATACTTGTAAAAATAGTTGCCCGAGTGGTACCTCTTATAAAAGTGAGTTTGCTTTTAAGCAAGATGTCTCATTAGATGATTCTGTATAATATGTAATAGATAATAAAAGTTTTAGCAACTATGAGATATAGGTATTATGCTTATTTGTTTTATTAACCTGTAATACATTTAGACTAAGTTGGTAGCGTTTAATGCTTATTATTTAAATTCGAGATTTTTTTATGATAAATTGATTTGAGAAATATTCTGTATTTAAGTCTAAAGAAGCTGCAATGGGTAAATTATACAATTTGCTCTAGGTGTGTTATTTTTAACTTAGAGGGTAAACATGCAGTATAGTCCCAGATAAAGTATGAAGGTTAGGCAGGCAGGGATGTGTTGTAAGGGTGTAATAGTGATGAACAGGAAGAGTTAGTAAAGGAGGGTGAGTGTAGAAAGCAGGATTGAGATGAAATGGAGTAGTCACGTAGTTGTTATATTAGTTCGATAGCAGTCATTATTAGGACAACACATCCCTGCCTGCTACCTAACCTTCCATACTCAGCATTTTACCCTCAACCTCCTGCAATGATTACCTAACGATGACTGCTATCGAACTAATCCACACAAATATAAATCACATAAATATAACAAATAGGTGTATAACCTAGAGTAGCATTTAAATTTAACGGCCAAAATTAAGCGCTAAATATTTAACCGTTTCAACATAATATGTGTGTTTTAAACCTGACAACACCCCACTTCGATTACAATTTGAACTCCCAAAATTCGTCTGACTGTGCAGCGCCGCGGTCAGATCATAATTTAGTACCTACATGTATACTGCAAGATTACCATTACTAGGATTCATTTCATTATAGAAAATCCCGTTTAATGGTTTCAATACCGATTATTATTTAAAGTACATATGTTTATTTTTTGACACAATCCAAATAATATTGAAAACGAATATTTGGTTGTAATTTGTACCTATTGTAATTTTCAAATTTATATTACAGCAAATTAAAGTAAGCGTTGAATTTCGACGTTTTCATACGATATAATATTTCATAAAAATCGATAGAATAGTAGTAAACAGAGAAATAAAAGTTATTTATCTATGGTAGTAAAGGTACATTACTAGGGTTATTCTTTCGTAGTGATTGATCTGAACAAGTGAATGTGATTATACTGAACTGAAAATTTGGCGAAACCGAAAGATCATCTTTTTTGTGATTGTCTTTCACTTAACACTTAACCTCGAAAACTTGTGAAAACAGCCAAATCTGCTTTGAAAACTGGAAAATTATTTCTTCCATGATATTATTATCCATATTTTAAACTTTTACAATTTATTGGTTTGATTCGATATCATATTCCAATTATTATCTCTCAATATTCAATACTTTTAGAGGTTAACTGTTAACTGAACGAACTAACCGGTACCTAGAGGTTGATCAGTAAGCGGCAAGGGGGGAAGGAATTTTAATCAGTTTGGTAGAAGTGACCGATGTCGAAAGAATACGCACAATCGTGAATGAACTGACAATTTTCAGATCGTTCACTTAGTTCAGTACGAAAGAATAACCCTACTGTCACAACCTTACTTTCTTTTCTAAGGTCACAGCTATTGCAAGCTGTGGTACTGTCATTTTACAAGGGTGCTGTATTTGCAAGGCGCATTCATTAACCAAATAGGTTGCCTCGATTGATCTTGACCTACCACAAGCAATCTACGTCACCGGCGATCGGCTTGCTTTATCACGGCATTATTTAGAGTTATAAACATTTTTCTGTGGACATTAGAGGGATCTCTTTTCTGTGAGCTTTTAATTAAATATCATAAATTGACATTAAAAAAATCTTCACACAACTTTAAACAAAACACAAAACATAATATAATAATAATATTCACAAAAACACCAAAATGTCTAAACTCTTATTCGAGGAAGTATAAAATTCTTTCAGTAACAGCTCACAACACTATCGTAACGACAACGGTGCAAATGAAGTGAGGTGGCTGAAAACTAAAAGCTGGCTTTTATCCATTGAATAAAAAATATTCAAAGCTTTTATGTGTTATATGTTGCATTTAATATATTGCATGAGCGCATGCGTTCTTATGTCTTCTGTGGTTTGTATTATTCTTAGATAAGTAAGAGAGGGGATCCGCACCGTCGTGTAACTGAATGCATGGCAAGTGTTACGCTTTTAATGCGGTGACCATTTTTTATGTGCCAAGCAAACAAAAAACTATGTGTACATTTTTGTTGATTTTATTTGTGAAAAGTGGGAATAGAAATATATTTTGTATATTAATAAAATGGTACGTTGTATGGCGTTTGGATGCAGTGAACAAAAGAAGTCCGGAATTTCATTTCATACGTAAAACTTAGAATGATGTATTAAGTTGCTTCTAGTTTTTATTAATTTTTAATAATTAAAAGTAATCTTTAGGCTATTATCTTTTAATATGTAGTATAACAGGTTTCCGTTTACCTAATGAAAACTGTTTGATACAACAATTCATTTAAAATAAGCAAGATAAAGCATTATTTATTGATAGAAACCTCTACTTTACAAGAGGCCTAGATATTTTATTTTTTCAAAAAATATCTTTTTTACATATTTTGTTACATATTTTGCGTTAAAAGTGAATAATATAATGTCAGCTCAAGACGTCTTTATTACTTTAGCTTTTTAATTATTTCAATATTTAGAACATCATGTACTAGGTAGCCCAGCAAATCACATATACTCTTTAATAAAATCTATTTGTGTTAAATTCGTGTACATTTCATAACAAAAGTACTTTTACAAAACTCATTCTATTTAAACGACAATAAAAACGTTATATATTTTTGTTGTGTCTACTGCAGTACCTATATTGTTAATTTTATGTTTGTATTGTTCAATAAATACAATGTATTAACATATGTTGTTTCATTTATCAATTAAATTATCCATATTCACATGTCCATATCTTTTTTTATTAAACATATTAATCATCAAAATTAAATAAAATTTCAAAAATATATCACATAGCTTATGTATGTTACGCCTCTGAATCTAAGGGATATGTTCTAGGTGGTAACACAACGACAGGCACAATTACGTGTCCATTCTCCTGTCTTGTCTAAGGTATTATTCATCCCCAAATTTTGTCCAATGTCGAGATGTCAAAGTCAAATAGATCAAACATATGATACCTTAATTTTTATGAAGAATAACAATGTCTCTATGTCACTGTTTTTGTTTAGTGTTTACTTCCATTTTAAGTTTTATTTATAATTCATGTTAGATGTAAATAAAAATCATCCTTATTTATTATATACCTAGTCTTGTGAAAAATTAGATTTCATATAAATGTGGTAACATATTTCTGATGTAACTCCATAATCCATTCCAATTCTAAAAATACTTATATCTAAACAAAAGAAATGACTCCTGATGAATTTCGTAGTTCGTTAGAAGGAAGTCTTACAGCTACTTCGTCACCAACAATTTATCAACATCAATACGCACAGTCACCTCTTGATATATGTAAGTAAACAATGTATCTTATCAAGTTTTGGGCTTCTGTACTATCCTATATTATTGTTGGCATTGTTCTCAGTTCTCACTAACAAACAGTAGTTTTTTCACTTTATTCGTTAACATTAAACTTTGTAAATGGTGGAATTTTTAAATGATCGTTCAAAGTTTAGACCACATCTTCGTCTTTGGTAAATACTCAACTGTTTTTTAATTTTGATACTATCACATTAACTTCAAAGTTATTAGGTACATTATTTCATCATCTTGAGATGGTTACTTGTATTAACAGCATTTATTTGTCTGTTTGGTTACCTATGTATGTTTCTGATATTTTCTTGATTACTAAAATATACCTGTGTACGCTCAAAATGAAAACAACATTTGATATGTTCACTAAAAGCGTTTGTTCTTTCTTGTTGTTTTAAGTATATATTCTAAGATTCAAGTGTTAATAAAAGGTAAATATTGTTTTTGGGAACATTTGTAAATTGTTGTTCTTCCTATGAACATGTCAGCAAGGATAAACATGCCCTGTTTAGTTTTGATCATTTCAAACACATTTTGATAATGTTCATAATAATAATAATATCGTCTTTATTAGGCGAAGTCTAGCCCAATGGCCATGCATAATGTTAACCCGTATTTGTTATAGCTCATTCCCAAAGTATCAACACCATTCCGTCAGTTAGAGATTATATAATAACCGAAGATCTTTTAGCTGGTCAACGATTAGATGGCCGAATGTCTAGTGTGAGACGATTCTTTTGCCTTTTTGTTAGTTTTGATTTATTATTCACATGCCTGTTGTGGCTTATATGTATTATGGTAAGTGTAATGAATATTGTAGACTTAATGATATATTAAGTAAGAAGTTTTATTTGTTCATGTTTATTTGCTGATAACTGGATATTATATGTTATACTTGTATAATGTGTAGGAAATAGGAAATAAAATGGGATCATAAAAATTGAGACCTAATAATTTTACTATAAAATAGCATTGTCTTCTAAGAATAGTCTGTCAGCGCGATATACCGGCCGGTGCTAAACTGTGGTGGCCAAACTTTGAAGTACGAATTAAGAATGAAAATCAAAATTCTCCTCTTTAATTACGAACACTGAAAAGTTCCTCTCCTCTTTTAGTTTTAAATTATTTCATCGAAATCTCACTCCAACTAGGGTTGCAAGAAAATTGAAGTGAAAAGGCCTACAATTTTTTATCTATATTAATATGGAGAGCTATTCTTGTCTCAAGGGGATCAGTTTTTTCACATTTATTCATTGTTTTATTATGTATTGCTTTTACAAAATAAAGACATATCTAAAATATGTAACTACTAAAGAACATTGTTTATTCCATAAATAATAGAAATTAATATGGATGTTACAAAACATAGAAAATATAGCTATAAACAACAGCTTCCATACCAACGAAAGATCCGGGTTCCAACAACAAACAACTATTAGATTAGGTCAATTGCGGTAGTCCAGGAGAATTTTCACAAGCGGAGTACAAACACTTCTGTCCTGACATCTAAAACAATAAATGGTTTTTGTAAAAATATATAAATAGGTAACTATAAAAACATGCATATCGTGGTACCATGTTTACCTTTTTTCGCGAAATCGCTATTGTTAGCTGTAGCTAACTTCCATGAATTAGAAAAAAAATTGCTATAGGTGGAATAAATTCTCTTTAGGCGGGAAAAAATTTCCAAGTTACTTCTTTTAGCTTCTATAACTTAGCTAACTCGAGTAGAGAGAGAGAGAGAAGTATTAGGTATTATAATAGAATAGCTAAATATCTCAATTTTGCTTAAAAAAAGGATGGTAGCATTATTTTTAAAATGCTGGTAGGTACTTATATAGGAGGATGAGTACCTAGGAGTTTAAAAATAGATAAAAAATGCAGAAAATCCTATTTCTCATCAGAAACTTTTTGATTAAATACATTCCGAATTATTTTTTGTGCCATTTAGGTATTTTATAAAAAAAAAGTATCAGAACTTACCTCTCAGCTTTAAATGGAAATTAATCAACACAAACGCGAAAAATTGGTACAATTGTTTTTACTTTTACAAACACAAATCACGTTAAATATTAAATATTATTCCATAGAGAAACATGATAATAGTATATTGTGCAGCGAACATGAAATGACATATATTTCCTACGAGTATGATCGTTTGAAGCATGAGCCGCAGGCGAGTGCTGCAAATCATACGAGTAGGAAATGGTCATTTCATGTGAGTTTCACACTATACTTTTTCTACGACTGTTTTAATGCTTTTGAATAAATTTAACATAATTTTTAGGAAAATATTTGTTTTTCGAAACTTACCCCTGTTAACGTATAAGCCTAAATACGATAAATTAGAAGTATTAAATTGACTAGGTGGTGTTAAAGTATATTCGCTATCACTGTTTATGTGTTTTGAAATTAGCGAAATACTTAATTATAATTATTATTAATTATAAATACCAAAACTTTCAATTTGGTGTTTGTATTTTCGGCGTTGCTATAGTGATCTTTCATGCCCGCCGCTACTTTTGTCATTATCAGGAAATGTTATCCGTGCGTAATTGTATTGTTGCTAGGCAACTAGTGGGAAATATTACGCACGGGTAAATGAAAAACAGCATTACAATGTACTACATTTTCAAATCATGATTGAATATAATAAAGCCATTTAAAGACAGTCGTAGAAAAAATATATTGTTATCTCTGTTAGGTATGAACTTATAATATATTTTTGATGTATTTTTTCTTATTTTATTCCTTGTAACTCTACTGGAGTTCATTCAACCTTCTTGTATGCATGTATCTGAGACAGTGTTGCGACTATGACTCTTGAAAATTATGTGATCGCCTAAATAATGATGTCAAAGATACTTTTACATAATAGATAGATCGTTAAAACTAAGTCAATAAATATGGAAAATTCAGATCAAGCAAAATGACATTAAAAAAATATATTTTTGAATTATTCGTCGCAATAAAATTATGTTGAAACCATTTATGAAATTAACGAAAAATAAGTTGGCCTCTGATAAGTATGTAACGACTGGCAACTCTGTCTATGGCTGGAAGCGCTAAAGAAAGAAAACGATTCAGTTTTAAATAATCAAGAAGAAGATGGCCATATTAGAAATATCAGTATGTTCAAAGCGTGACTTGTTGGATGTAAATACACATGGCTGTTCCATCAAGATTACTACACATTTACTGTAATCAACAAATATACGAATGAACGATAGTTTTCGCAAACGCAGTTTGGTGTTAATTGGTAGGTACTAACCAAGCGCTGACAGACTACAGACTATCCTTATAAAGACAATGAAAATACTAAATAGTAAACAAAAGTTTGAATACAGCAGGGAAATTCCTGGTATAATTTCAATTAGCAAACCTTTAACAACAATACCAAATTATACTACTACTATTAGGTATACTAAATAACAAAAGGAATATGTGTCCCGAAATATAAAACAATGTCAATTTTGGCAGTCTAGGAATGTCACGTGAATGCTTATATGCATGTCATTTGGCATCATTTTTAAAGGAAAAGACATGGCATAATTAAAAGTAGATGATACACCAAAGTCCACCGACTCTAATTTTTATTCAAAGGAGTCACTCCTCCGTCTCTAAACGGACTGTCACACCTAATAAAATTGTATACATCAATATTTAGAGTATCAGTTAAAATTTTATCAGATAGCTAAGTTCCAGAAACCCACACAATCAAATTTCCCATCTGTTAAAATTTGTTTCAATTCTGAAAAATTACTATCTTACCTTCCAAAAAGACAAGTTAAAATCTGCATAACCCATTGTTTTTTAATATATTTGCAAATAAGCCCGATCAACACCTCCAAATTGAAAAAATACAAAAAATATATACAAAAGAAAATAAAGTATTCAAGCAAATATAAAAATATAAACAATTCTATAATTTTGACAAATATCTTGAATAAAGAGATCATTATTATTTTTATATTATTATCTTTCCATTATAAGACTATACGTGTTATTTTCTGTCTCCAAAAACGTGATTTTATTTTCCAAATTTGTTTGAAAGAATTTCCTAACGATCTGACAATATAGTAGGTGTCCATTTTATCGGCTATCAGGTCCATACAATTTTTATGAGTTAAACAAAACACTCTTTGATAGTGTCTTACAATTCTTCCTTTTGTTGTTGAATGATAGATAATAGTTAAATTTTAAACTTGGTTTTTCATTATTTTATATGTATATAATTTTAATATATTTTATTTACAGTTAAATGGAGAAAATATCGTTAAGGCATTAGAGGAGCAAATAATCCATTATAACTTGCATACATCATTATTCGATATAGTATTGGTGACGTTATTTAAATTCTTAATGCTGATATTATTTTATGCCGTATGCTACATTAATCATTGGATAATAATTGCAGTAAGTATTCTTAATTATCCATTATGTTTATCAAAACAAGGAAAATCAGAGAAAATATCGTGAGGCTAACGAATATCCACATTACCAAAAATCTTGACACTTGGTGCATTCAACATGTCATTTAAAATAAATCAAGTCGACATTTAACGTATACAAAATTAATGTCTACATGGAACATAAAATCGGAATACCTGGTGGTTGATTGAAATTTAATTCATTAAGCTGTCGATTATGGGATAAAAATCTGTAGACAGGCATGAAAGTGAAAAACAAAACAGAAACTGAACTGTTTTAGAGCCTAAATTGTGACTTATTTTAGTGTAAGTGTTAACGAAGCCTTATATAGGAATGAATAAGAGTCTGCCACAGCGCTCTAAATAAATGAATGAAAAAAAAAATGTTCGACAAAAATTACTTTACTAGTAAAGAAAACATACACAAAAAGTTAAAAAAAAATCCTATATTTTCGTGATTTTGGAATATAACTGTTGTGTTTTGCGATATTAAAATTGCTTTGTTACATAATCTAATTGAAGACTTAATTATAAGCGTCAAAAATAATTGATAGTTGTTTAATAAATCCAGTCTCGACCACAAAATCTTAAACAAATGTGTTTCGTTGGGAAGAACATGTGTCAGAGATCTGACGCACATAACTGCATTGGGGAAAAAGAAGAAAACTTACAAATATAAAATATCTTAACTCAGATTCTTTCCCTAATCATATTTATATTTAATTATTCCTCACTAGTACCAGAAAAATTATTAAAATTTTTGGTCTTAATTCTTTGATATATACTTTGCTATAATAATGAACATATTATGAGAATATGTTTCAGAATGATCAGCAATAAAGCGAGTGCAGTGCTATTTCAGCCTAGGATCGATTTGTGCAAACTCCTCCATCCGTTTTAGTTACATTCTTCTAAAGTAAACGGAAAAGAGTGGAACACATTTTCTTATTTTATCTGATCTGTTTACGCACGGTTCTAAATATTTGTTAGTTTCCTAGCAATCCTTATAATTTTAATTATTCAATTTAATTATCAGCTATAGTATCTCTAGGACATTGATAATAAACGAGATAATTTTATGACAATTGAAAGCACAAACGTGCTTGAGAAATTTGATATTCGGTGAGAGAGAATTTTTTAATCAATCGGGGTGTCTTAGTGATTGAAAACTACCCTAGTCAATGGAACATCTACATGTCGACTGTTCAAATCAAATTGGTAGGTTTCCATGTCGCGTACAAGTTGGAGAACGGCTAAACGCTGCGAATGTACGTGCAAAGGAAATTTACCGTTGTCGCGTATTGAACTTACTCTTACTTTACGAGGATCCTCAATCCTTCAAAAACATGGTTTTCAGAAGAGTCACGCTTCTCTTAGCGGTTATATGAATCGATAAAAAACTCGATTCCTAGATGTTATTGTAGAAAAAGCACTGCACAGTGTCCGCATGAGCATTTGGGGCTCGGTTTCTGGTTATGAGATATTTCGCTCAGAAAATCCGCTGATATATACCGGATGTCCCACCGGGAAGGGATTCGATCGATTATGGAGAAACTACACTGTAGAATAATCTGAAAATCTTTAGGTCGACGGGACCAACTCGGCTAAAATGTTTTCAAGGATCTAGTACTTCCGGCTATATCGGAAGTAGGTGTCAATTTCCTTATTTCAAATCGACCCTATATATCTTGTAATTCTAAAGATCTTTCATGCATAATATGTTATACCTATCTCCAGCCGTTTTCGAAATATTTGAAATCTTATGTAAAAAATGACGTTTTCAGAGTAAAGAATAATAACAATTTTTTATTATATGGAAGCTTTAATAATTTTTCTGTTGTAATAATAATATATGCCGGTCCCCGTTATACAGCTCCATCTTATTTAGGTGACTTCTCAGCGCGCAATGCCCAGTGAGGAGTCCTATAGTTATTAGAATCTGACTCCTGCTTAATCTTAGCAGTGTTGTCTTACCATGTTCCTGCTTAGGAATATGTTTCCAATATCTTTTAGGCCCAGCACTTCAGAAGTTCCCGCGCCGTTCTTTTAGACAAGCCCAGCGCAGGTTCAGTGCCAGTATATGGGTTTTCAGAGGCTTGTCTAGCCAGCCAATCCGCTCTCTCGTTGCCTTCTAT
This sequence comes from Apoderus coryli, assembly GCA_911728435.2. NCBI lineage: Eukaryota > Metazoa > Arthropoda > Insecta > Coleoptera > Attelabidae > Apoderus > Apoderus coryli. Next base: position 26,317,339 of record OU452199.1, on the reverse strand, counting down.
TCCCGAGTGCCCCGGGACCTACACTAGATTAACCCTATTGTGGTCCGCCAAGGCCCTAAGTTCTTTTTGGCATTCCCATACCAGTTTAGTTGTCACCTTAAGGCCGCCTGGCTATCTGAACATATATTGATTCGCTTATTTGTATAGGCCCTCAATCTATTTAGTTTTGCACACTGTAAGATTGCAAATACTTCGGCTTGAAACACGGATGTGTTTTTCCTCACTATATATTCCTGCACCACTTCCACCTTCGGTTTTTGACCCGTCTGTAAACCAGGTTATCCCCCTCAGTGTCCGCATGCAGTCTTGATTAAGAACTTTTTGGTCCATAATATGTACCTCGAAGTTTATGTCGAATTCAAATTTTGGTCTGATGTGGTCCATGGACATGTCTATGATGCCATCCCCAATACATGCCGCAATTTTGGTATGTCCCCGATGAGTGGGTACAGTTCCTACCAGCCCTCGCAGTCTAATGAATGCCGCCCCTGCCTCCATCCTTACCATGATGTGCAAGGGTGGGAGGTTCAGCAAAACTTCCATTGCCGCTGTCGGTGTAGTCGTAAAAGCTCCCGTGATAGCTAAGCAGGCAAGTCTCTGTACCCTGCCCAACACAGCAATGGCGGTATGCTGTTTCATCCTCGTCCACCAAACCAGCGACGAGTTTGTTATCATTGGTCTGACTACCGCAGTGTACAACCAGTGCATCATCTTTGGATTTAGTCCCCATGAGACCGTCTGAGTAGCATAAGCGTTCTCTCCGCTCTTGTTTTGGTTCTTTTTAGATGTGCGGTCCAGGTAAGCTTTAGGTCTAAAATGACTCCTAAATACTTTACCTCCCCGGACATTTTACGATTTCACCTTGAAGATACAGTGTCCTAGTCCCTCTGTTTTCTTCCTCCTGGTGAAAGCGATCGTTGCTGATTTTGACGGGCTCATTCTTAGTCCCTGTTCCAAAGTCCAGTTTGTTGCTATATCAAGGGCCTGTTGCATACGTTCCCTTACTATGCTATTAAACTTTCCCTGGACATATGTGAATAGGTCATCTGCAAAAACCCAGAACCTCAAATCCTTCATTGTCCAGAACTTTTAGCAAATCGTCTATAACTAGGTTCCACATCAGAGGAGACAGTACTCCCCCCTGCTATTATTGTATCCCCCATTACAGTACATTAAGTACATACCATTCTTCCTTTAAGCATGCAGTTTATCCATTGATGCCTCGTTGCCTCAATGCTCCTAGGATTGAGTTCGTTAAAACGTTATCGAAGGCGCCTTACTAACTACCTGATGCACCGCTGTCTCAGACGACATGCCGCATCTAAACGCATATTGGTCCGGGTGTAGTGGCACTATGGCATGGCACTTACATTAACGACTTTTTATAGATATTTAATTTTAGCGACTTAAAAAATTTGATTTGAAGGTTGTTTGCGTCATAATGGTGAACATTTTGCAGATTAAAAAAATGTATATAATTTTTATTTTCACTAGTTTATTTGCCAGATATTGTGTTTTTAATGTATTTTTGTTGTCGTTTCGTGTACCTCACCTTGAGTTCAGAACACTCTCTAGAGGGGAACCTAGAACAAATCTTCGAATAGTGTGAGACTAGATTGTCTACATTTAGTTATATTCAAAAAAATACCTCCGGAAGTTTTCTCTATGATACTACGGTATTTTAAATCATTCTATTATTAATGATGAGTTGTTTTTTAGTTAACGACTACAGGAACGTGTGCCTTTTTGATTGGAAAAGTCTTCACTTATGACGTAAGTTTTAAAACATTTTAATTTTAGTAGTTTTAATTTAATTAATGATGTTTAATGGTAAAATGTCAGTTATATTCATCTTTCTTAATTTTTATAGTGGCCGCATTCTTCCCAACCAGTTTTCGAAGTAGTACTGGTACTGTCATCATTCCTTTTATCATGGGCAGAAGTATGGTTTTTCGATTTCCGTGTTATTACGCAAGAATCATTGGCTAACAGGTACCTTATAAGTAAGTACTATAGAATATGATATTATTTTCGTTTTAACCATGTTAAATTACTTAGCAGTAGTACCTACTGACCAAAATGACGTGAGAAAGTGCTTTTCATTTTTCTATATCTGTAAAAATAATGTCAGAAATAAATAAAAACGAAAATCGCAAAACATCGTTTTTTCAAAAATTCTCGAAAACGGCTAAAGTTAGTTTAATTTTGAAAATACTATTTTAAAGGTGTTTAAATTGTACAACTTTTCTCTAATTTAACCGACATTGTAACTCCTACCGTTTCCAAGATTCCAATGCTATCTCATTCTTATCTTGGACACAGTGGATATCAATAGATTTCAAGCTTTGTAAGTTAGATAAAACTGAACACAAATACCTAAATAACTGGAATCAATCGGCCGAAAAGTTTATTTACAACACCCCGTATAATAAAAACAATAATGCTTTAGTGATTTAACATTTAAATTTGTTTGAAAATTATCCAAATATTTTGGGCGTACCTGGTATATAACCATTCAACACACAACGTTTGTTATGAACGAGAAATAAAATTTGCTGTGGTCTAAACATATTCACGTGCCCAGTATTTTTTGGCTGTTGTAGCGTGGAGTGGCTACTTCTATTGGTTGTTATAGTACTAGAGGTTCCACTGTCTGTGTCGAGATACCGCTGGTGTTTTTGAGTATTAATATTGGTATAAGCGTTTATCATCTATGTTGGTTTATCTATGATGACTGTGACTTTAAAACTACATTTATTTAAGATTGACCTAGAGATTTTCGTTGCTGGAAAAATCGTTAAAAACAAATAATTTAATCGCACAAATAGTTGAGAGAGGTTGAAAGAGAGATATAAGAATCATATATAACCCCATTGCGTGAGTTTTTAAAATATGATTCACACTGTTTATGGCTACTATTAATTGTTAAATAAATAAATGATTTATTGTGAAATATCTTTACATTTGCACAAAAAGACAGAGATTTGGCAAATGCCATTCTTCCACTCTACCTTAACAATTATGAAAAAAAAGCGTTACTTAATTAATTAGAATTACAATAACAATATAACAATACACTCACAACTAAACTGCCATTCTTCCACTCTACCTTAACAACTATGAAAAAAAAAAAAGTGTTACTTAATTTATTATTATTTTTACGCAACTATAACACAATCAACTAAGCATTATTAAAAAACAACAATCTTAAATGTCGCTTAAAAGCTGCTAACGGTACATCATGTTGGGCCTGCACTCTATTTAACAGTGAGGGTGCTACATATGAAAAAGATCCCTCGAATTTAACAGTGGCATGTTGAGGTATGTTAAATGAATCTGTACGAACATTAACACTGTGCACAGCTGACCTACGTAACAAATTATACAAATATAAAGGTGCATGACTATTATAAATTTTATGAAGTAAAACTAGGAACATATATTCTAAACGGAAATGTATCTTAGGTTCGTCCAACCATTCCAAAAATGGAGTAATATGGTGTCTGTATGCGACGTCACAAATAAATCTAACACAGGCATTCTGCACCCTCTGTATTTTGTTTTTATTGTACTGCATCAAAAAATGATAGACCTGCGTGCAATAATCTATATTTGGATAAATAAGCGCCTTGATCAGCCTCAATTTCGTAGACTCATCAAGTAAATTTTTCAAATGATAAAGGCACTTATGTTAAAGAAAGAATTCCGATAGACGACATTATAATGATCGCTGAACTTTAAATTATTATCTATAATCAAACCAAGATTTCGCCCATGCGATATTTTCGTTATTTATAGCAATATTAAAATTCTGCAACACAAAATTTCTTTGCCTATCGCTACTGCACGCTACCGAAGCATACTCTGCATGCAATAAAGGAAAAGGCATATAAAACTGTATATCATTCGCAAACATATGCAGTCTGGAGCAGTTCACGACCGACGGCACATCGAATGTAAAAATGACGAACAAGACTGGGCCCAAAATGCTACCCTGGGGGACTCCACTCTTCGTCACGCCAAACCCGGAATAGTTCGTCAGACCAAGCTTAACTTTTTGTCTCCTATTTGTCAGATAACTTCGAAACCAATCCAGCAAGGCATCATCAAAACCAAGATATTTTAGCTTGCTAATTAGCAGCTTGAAGTTGACCAGATCAAAAGCCTTGCTTTGATCCAATAAAGCAAGCATTACAAGTTGCGATTTATCCATTGCACTCGCTATGTCGTCGATCACCCTTAGCAATGCTGTGGTAGGACTATGCTTTTCGCGGAAACCAGACTGGACAACAGACAGATTAGAAAATTCATCCAGATAGCCCCTCACCTCCTTGCTGACTATACGCTCAAAAACCTTTGACAAAGTCGGTAAAATAGAGATCGGTCTGAGATCATGTCATGAAGATGTCTTCGGCAATGTCAGAACAGCAGCCGACTTCCATATATCAGGAAAAACACCCTCCCGAAGCGAGTCATTGAAAATATTTTTGACATAAGTAATACAATGAGGCAATACAGTTATCAGCATTCTTATATTAATGCCATCGACACCATATGACTTAGATTTTATATGCCTCACACCCTCAAGAATGTCCTCATCGTCTATATCCCGAAACCGAAAGACGGCCTCATTACTATTGTTCAAAAGTAGGTGAATAACTAGTATATAAATTAAAACAAATAGTTATTTTTAGGATATAAAATCAAAGTCTATCTCTAGAATGGACGATATTTAGTCAAAAGAAATAGTGACGACTTTCATGTTTATTGATTTATTTGTGTGATAACAATTTTACCCTAAAATATTATGTTTAACCAGCTAGAAAACAATTTTTTTGTTTTAGATGCTACAGACTCGGAGCGGGCTCCTTTGATACGAAATTATTTGCAGACCTCAGCTCCATCGCAATACACAGAAAGTGTAGCAAATTTTTACTCGCCGCTTGGTACTCCTGAGGGGTCATTACGGAGATTTGGTGAACCAGATAATGTTTATCATCAAATTAAATTGTCGAAAGAAGAGGTAAATTTTTAGAGATTAATTTGTATGTGTAATCCGCTTTCAGATGCCGGAAAAAGGAAAACATTTCATGTAACTATGTTGTAAAATGTAAAAAAACGCCTTCAAGAGATTTTCTTTGCCATTTTCTCTCCAACGGTACTATAATATTGACTAAATATTTCAGTGATACGATTTCTACCAGTTATAGGAGAGTCAGATTCATCAACTATTTGTGCAATAGAATGCGGTCCACTCGACTTATTTGTAAACTCCCTCAAAGTCTGCCATAATTTTTTCGGGTTATTCTGATCTTAATTATTATTATTAATTATATTTCTGTAGTAATCATTCTTCAGTTGATTAGTTAATGAGACGATTTTATTTCTATATAAAGCAAATGTGCTAGCATCTTGAGTGCGTTTAATTTTTTTATATATAACTTGTCCCGTATGCTAATAGAATTTAACAGACCCATCGTTATCCAAGTTTTATAGTTCTTGGCAATCACTGTCCTAATACATCCCCGCGAATAACCCTCCAAAATATTCATCAAATGATCTAAAGCGAGTTGTAGGTCAGAACAGTTGTAAACTAAATGAAAGCTGTCACCTTTAAACAATCAATTAATCCGCTATAATCCAGCCTGTTGAATTTGGGAACCCTTCTTTTTGAATTTTCACGAGAGATATCAGCACTATTTATACTGCAGTAACATTCGATAATGATCCGAAATCCTTGAAATGAGAACCACTGGTTTCAATGTGTCATAGCTAACTCTTAAAAAATATATGATCGATGCAGGAGTGAGAGGTTTTATCTACCCTAGTGTACTTATTAATCAGAGATTTAAAGCCTTACTCGTACAAAACATTTAGATAATTTTGTCGTCGTTGGAATTGCTCAAGATGTCTATAATTAGGTCTCCCACAATCATCTCCGTATCGCATGCTTCTTCGCTATTGCAAGCATGAATTATGTTCATCGATAAAAAGGACAATATCAATGGGGTGTGAGCGATATATGGCTGTTATGATAGTCTTTTTATGTTCATGGTTTAAAACGAACCGTATACATCTAATCCATGCGATTTCTACTATATCAACTTGAAAATTGTAAATTGACTTAACACAAATGACATGTATGGTAATATTATGGTAACTACCTAATAAGATTTATTACAAATAAAATATACAATTTTCATTTATTCTTTATTTCAGAATGATCCGTTTGTTACTTTCATACACAATAAATTTATGTAAATATCTAGTTAATTCACTTCATTTTAAATTGTGATTTCTGTTTAGCATATCTTTAATATAAATGCTCTTTATTTTTTACTTACAATTTAGTATAAGTATTTTGATGTATAACGAAACATGTTCTGCTATAATTCTGAGGTACGTTGTAAATAATTCTATTGCTATTTTGATTTTAAATTGATAATTCATGCTGTTGTAGAAGTAAATGTTAAGGTTTTCTTTAAACTTTTTGCAGTACTAGTTTTTATTTAGTTTATTTATAAAAATTATATACTATAACTGTCCCAAAATTATAATATTTAGTTTAAGAACTAAATGTTATAATTTTGGACAGTTATAGCATATAATTTTTATAAAATCGGAATTAATTATGTTTGTTTCTGTATTACACTTGGTCCTTGAAATCTTGTCTATGAAATACAAAATTTATAAATTTGTCCTCGCTTGTAGATTTTGTAATTACGTTTGGTTTGACTATTTTTGCATTACCCTCTATTTTATCTTGCCATTTTACTAATTTCGTAACCCTAAATACTAAGGGTTATTGGAGGAATTGTTCTTACTGACTAAAATATGTTTATATTTTAAATGAAACAAAGTCAACTCTACAAAATATTCGTACATTATCCAAATTATTGAAATTTAGTCAGACATGTTTCGAGGCTAATAAGTCTCATCATCAGTGACATTGGTTACAAAACAATCCATTGTAAGGAGGTTGAGCAAATGTAGATATATATAGAAGCTAGAAAGGGAAAAACAACATTGGCAAGTTGAACAACTTACCATTTTTTGAAAACAAAAATTATATAACAACAAGATTTGTCTAATCGATTATCATTACTATGGTTATATAACAATATTTCATGTGGATTTTTTGTTTTTTCTTTTTCTTATTTATCATTACGAAACTAAACACTTCTTGGAAATTCTTAAAACAAATTTGCGTACTCATTACGGGTGGCGTGGATATAATAATAATAATAATAATAATAATCTTTATTCAGTAAGTAACATACATCGCTCATACAATACTCAGTATATATAAACAACATACAGTCACTCCCGAAAAGGCAGAAGTGCAACTGGCAAACTTGGTCTGCAAGCTGTTTTTAACACTCAACCTTATACACAAAAAGACAACACACATAGCTCTCTAATTACAAAAATTTCATACGCAAATTATACAAAACAGACATTTATATACTAATTAAGTGAGACTACGCTTAAGGTGCCTCGAGAATGCAGAAATTGAACTACCTTTGCATTGAGGGGAGAGGGCATTATATAACTTTGCTATATCAAATGTAAAGCTTCTCTCAAATATACCAGTTCGATGAACATATTATATATATATATATTATATTTTGATAATACAAGTCTAAGGTAATTAAATATAGAGGTTAATTAGAGATTGACAATTAATTCCTTTTTGTGTGTTTTACATTATTCGGGCAGTCCGAGCTGGATGGTATATTTGTGACACGAGTGGAAATATACGATCCAGCTCGGACTGCCCGAATAATGAAAAACACAAAAATGAATTGTCAATCTCTAATTAACCTCTATATACTAATAATGGAATGTTTTGTAACCAATGTCACTGATGATGAGACTTATTAGCCTCGAAACATGTCTGACTAAATTTCAATAATTTGGATAATGTACGAATATTTTGTAGAGTTGACTTTGTTTCATTTAAAATATAAACATATTTTAGTCAGTAAGAACAATTCCTCCAATAACCCTTAGTATTTAGGGTTACGAAATTAGTAAAATCGCAAGATAAAATAGAGGGTGATGCAAAAATAGTCAAACCAAACGTAATTACAAAATCTACAAGCGAGGACAAATTTATAAATTTTGTATTTCATAGACAAGATTACAAGATTTCAAGGACCAAGTGTAATACAGAAACAAACATAATTAATTCCGATTTTATAAAAATTATATGCTATAACTGTCCAAAATTATAACATTTAGTTTAAGAACTAAATGTTATAATTTTGGGACAGTTATAGTATATAATTTTTATAAATAAACTAAATAAAAACTATTACTGCAAAAAGTTTAAAGAAAACCTTAACATTTACTTCTACAACAGCATGAATTTGAAGACATGTACGAATATTTTGTGGAGCTGACTTTCTTTCATTTAAAATATAAAATCACCGCTCCTCTCCGAAATAGATTATTTTAGAAAATAAAATATGCTTTTTCTAAGTGATAAATCGTCAGTGGAAATTTTATAATTTGTTACAAACAACTTTAGTGAGTGATTTTATGAAACAAATCAAACTCAACACTGCTAGAATCACAAGAACGTGTATTGGACACACCTTCCAGTGCATAGGATACTTGTATTAAAAAACAAATTACCTACAAATTTTAACTTTACAAAAAATATAAGTAATCCAATATTTGGTAGAAAATACGAGACATTTCTTTTTATGATCAACATTTTAAGGTAATCTACACAGCTATCCAGTTTAAATCAACGGTTAGGAATATTGGAGTTTCTTTCGACGCAGATTTTATATTTAATGACTACATAATCCGATCCATTAGGAAGTTGTTAATTAATTTATTACAGGCCCTCTATACAGAGTGAGTATAAAGTGTGGAAAATAATCGTTACTTTGAAAAAAATTTAAAGAAAAGTTATTTGGTGTAATTTTTGGCACAACCTGCCGATGTTCAATTTTTCCAGGTTTGTTGCTATGGTAACCAACTTTGTTTTTTTTTCATTGTATATTTTCTATTCATTTTTAGGTAGACCATTTATTTCTGGATAAGAAAACATAAAATTTTTATAGGGTTATAATTGAGAAAAAACTGCTGCTCTTCGTTTAAAGTTCATTAAAAATGAATTTTTTATAAGACTTGCCATGGAAAACACTGTAGCAGTCAATAAAATACTAAAATAGCCTATTGTGCAAAGAACATGAAATGACATATATTTCCTACGAGTATGATCGTTTGCAGCATGAGCCGCAGGCGAGTGTTGCAAATCATACGAGTAGGAAATGGTCATTTCATGTGAGTTTCACATATCTACGACCGTTTTAATGCTTTAGAATAAATTAAACATAATTTTTAGGAAAATATTTGTTTTTCGAAACTGACCCCTGTTGGCGTAAGCGATAAGTTAAAAGTATTAAATTGACTAGGTGGCGTTAAACTATATTCACTATCACTGTTTTTGTGTTTTGAAATTACCGAAATACTTAATTATAATTATTATTAATTATAAATACCTAAACTGTCAATTTGGTGTGTTTGTATTATCGGCGTTGCTATGGTGATTTTTCATGGCCGACGCTACTTTTGTCATTACCAGGAAATTTAACCGTGCACGGGTAAATGAAAAACAGCATTACAATGTACTACATTTTCAAATCATGATTGAGCATATAATAAAGGCATTTAAAGATAGTCGTAGAAAAATACTATTTGTCAGTTGCTTGTGTTTATTAGTTTCCATTAGAAACAAACAAAAAATCGAAAAACTCAAATTTAACACACTCATTATTGCTATGGCAGAATTAACGGAAAAACAAGGAATTGAAATTTTGATGACGCTGACAGAAAACGCCGTTATGAAGAAGAAGTGTGCAACCTTTTTCATAGGTTGTATCCTAAACGGCCACAAATTCAGAAAGGGTATGTAAAATTATGTCAGAAAGTTTACGAAACTGGTAGTGTGTGTAAGAAACAAACTAAAAACAGGAAGGCCAAAAACAGCGCAGGCGGTAACAAGGCATTAGATGTCATTTTGTCGTTGGAAATCAGTCAACGATATTTCTCAAAGATCTGATTTTATTAAAAAAAGAACATTTGCATCCATACAAAATACAGCTGGTTCTAGAGCTTCTTGAAGCCGGAGATTGTCAGAGGCGTCTTGAATTCTAGAATTTAATGTTAGACGAAATTAACTTGAATCTAAACTTTACAAGAAACATTCTTTTCACTGATGAAGCTACTTTTACTTTGCATGGATTCGTAACTAAACAAAGCTTTCGATATTGGTCTTCCGAAAATCCACGCTGGATCTTGGAGGGACCAACTCAGCGACACAAAAATTTTAATGTATGGTTCGGTATGTTGGATCGTAATGCTATTGGACCATTCTTCATTGATGGCAATCTTACAGCTGAAAAATATTTAAATATCCTAAGAGAAGAAATTGTACCCGCTGTGTTGGCAGTGCGCCCAATTAATGAAGTTTGGTTACAGCAGAACAGTGCTCCTAGTCATTTTGGGAGAGATGTGCTCAATATTTGGATGAAGTTTTTGCAGAAAGATAGATTGTTCGTCGAGGAGCTATCGAATCGAATTTGATACCCTGTGATTTTGATTTTTGTAGCCCTATAAAAATTTTATGTTGTATCCAGAAATAAATGGTCATCCTAAAAATGAAAAGAAAAATATACCATGTCATTTAGAAAAAAACAAAGTTGAATGCCATAGCAACAAAGCTGTTAACGCTATAAAAAATTGAACATAGGCAGGTTGTGCCAAAAATTATATCAAATAAATTTTCTTTAATTTTTTTTCAAAATAACGATTATTTTCGGAAATATACAGGGGTTTCCACACTTTATACTCACTCTGTGTATTAACAAGGGGATTGAAGGTAAAGCTATGTGAGGCGTTAGTTGTGTTACATATAAGCTGTTGTGAGGTGCCTACGTCTAATATTCGGCATTAGAAGACCACAAAGAATCAGTCACATCGGTTTTATAACTTTGTATGGAAATCAACTCAAACTATACAGAAGATTTAGATTAATATATATACAATGTGTCCACGGATAGAGTTTGGAAGAGGGAAAACTTTTTTATTTGTAGATTCCTTTTTGTAACTGCTGCTATTGAATCCTCATAATGTCAACAAACATAAGTTCAATTCCTAGCTTTTTACTATTAGGGACGGTGTAATACTACTTTATTATGTTTTTGTCAATATTTTTACCAACCATGTAAAATTGACTTTTAATAATACTAAGAGTAATTCTATTCCAGGAGGAAAAAAATAAACATTCCGCTATAAGAGCATTAGACAAAGCATGGGATATGATATCGAAAGAAGATTGGAAGTTAAATAAAGAAGAGGGTTCGGATCGATTATATGTTCGGACTGAAAAATTTCAGGATAAATATTATAAGTTAATTGTAAGTATGCTATTGACAAATATCTTGCCTTTTTATGCATACTATAGAATCTGCATTCAAAACGAAATCAGAAAAGGAAAAAAAAAACATTTCATTAGAACATGAATGATGAAATGATTTAGTGAATTGATAAATATTTTATTTGTAATTTGAAAGAAGAGATAATTTTTAATGTGGAGTTTGATGAACATATCTCAACTATATTTTTTAGTGCTACAACTCATACTTGTTTCAAAATGCCTGTTTTGACCAGAGGGTTGTATAAGAAACACAGTTGATTATTTTCAATAATAAGTAATAAGCAAAACACGCATTTTACTTGTATTTAGGTAGTGTTGAAAAAATGAGTAAACCAACTATTCCTATTTTAGGCAAAAATTAATACAGCTCCTAAATTTCTATTGGACGAATTATATTTCCGTATCGAAGACCTTTCAAAATGGAATTCATCAGTAATCAAATCCGAAAAAATCCAAGCCATTAATGAACATACGGACATTTGCTACCAAATATCTGTAGATGGTGCGAAAGGATTAATTTCGAGCCGTGATTTTGTGACTTTACGGCATTGGGAGAAAATTGGTGACTGTTATGTTATTGCTAGTGTTAAAGCAGAACACCCAGCACAGCCGGTTTCGAAGAAATTCGTTAGGTAATTAGTTGACAACAATTAATTTAGTTAAATATCAAAATCACTATTTTAAAGAAGTAGTCCATTCTGAAGTGGAGTGAATGTATTGTAATAGGAAATAAAAAGTCTATCAGGTACTGCGTAGAAAGCCAGACCAGTAATTTTGTAAAATTCATAAGTTCTATTTAAAATGATCACAAAAAAGAAAACCATAAATATGTATTAACATAATTTAATTTTTAATAATATTAACAAAATTTTTTCCTCAAGGTGGCTTCAGCGCATTACTCTCAACCTAGTCATATGTAATATTTGCAAATACAATTTTCTCTTGAATTTTACCACTGATGATGAAGCTAGTGAGCTTCGAAACATGTTTGGATGTAACACATTGAGTGTAACGTATTAAATTGATTTTGTGGAGTCAGACTTTTTATTTCCTATTACAAAAATCACTATTGATTATATACAGTTACACCGAGTTACATAAACAAATTTAAGTATTTGAAGAATTTAATCTAGAGAGAAATAGAGCATAAACTTTTTGCGTAATAAATGCTAGTCCATAATGTAGTGATTTTTCAGAGGCAAAGTTGTTAGACTTCAAACTGTATCATTATACAGGGTGAGTCACGAGGAACTGTACATACTTCTACCATAAGTAGAGGCACGTTAGGGGATTATCAAATGACCATTAAAAAATGTCTCCTTGTTTTGATTATTAATATACAGGGTGAATTATGGATTTTCACCAAAACAATGTTTCGTCATATCTTTTCAATGATTAAGCCGATTTATCTCATTTTTTTTATAAAAGTGTGTATTGGTGTCTGACAACTAACTGACATATTCAGATTTGAAAAAATCCAGGTCCGTCTTCGAGAAAATTTGTGGGACTGCTTCATATTCAACACTTCACCCTGTATATGATTTTTGAAAAATCTGATATAATTTTTTCAAATAGCATAAATAGACAGTTAGACTTGCGTATTTGAATTTTTTGTTACACTCACCTCACATTTCCAATTAAAGATTAGTTTTAGAGCCAAATTGAAAATTGGCAATAATGAAATATCTCACTGTATAATAACGTTTAGTTATTAAAAAGAAATCTTCAAAATAAACAGAAACGACATTCACTGTGCTCCAGGATGGTAAATACCATAATTTGAATTGATTTACAGGGCCGGATTTAAAAATCTGGCATATCTGGTTCGTCCCAATAATTCACCCTGTATGTAACTTTTTCCACCCGTAATAGACAGAAAACCGATAAAAAATGTTTGTAATAACCTAGTTTTTTTACTTGTTTGAGGAAAACTCATGTGTCTAATTATTTTAATCGGAATGAAATGAATAAGCCAGGGAAATGTTTATTCATAAATTAAGAAATAAAATAAAAAACAATAACCAAACAATAAAACAGTTTTAACAATGTGAAACAAAGTAAAAAACAATTTAATAAACATTACGATTATAAAACATAACAGCTCATTAACAGAATTATTCACTGTTGCAATATTACCAGATATGACCCACTGACAATCAGAAAGTCTAGTACACATTTAAACATTCGTCAAGAAAAGTGTATTAAGGCAGATGGATTTCATTTTGAACATCTTTTATAATCGTAATGTTTATTAAATTGTTTTTTACTTTGTTCCACATTGTTAAAACTGTTTTATTGCTTGGTTATTGTTTTTTATTTTATTTCTTAGTTTATGAACAAACATTTCCCTGGCTTGTTCATTTCATTCCGATTAAAATAATTAGACACATGAGTTTTCCTCAAACAAGTAAGAAAACTAGGTTATTACAAAGAATTTTTATCGGTTTTCTGTCTATTACGGGTGGAAAAAGTTACATACAGGGTGAATTATTTGGACGAACCAGAAATGCCAGATTTTTAAATCCGGCCTTGTAAATCAATTCAAATTATGGTATTTACTTTACTAGAACACAGTGTGTGTCGTTTCTGTCTAATTTGAGTATTTCTTTTTAATAACTAAACATTATTGTACAGTAAGATACTTGATTATTGCCAATTTTCAATTTGGCTCTAAAATGAATCTTTAATTGGAAATGTGAGGTGAGTGTAACAAAAAATTCAAATACCCAGGTCTAACTGTCTATTTATGCTCTTTGAAAAAATTATATCAGATTTTTGAAAAATCATATACAGGGTGAAATGTTGAATATGAAGTCGTCCCACAAATTTTCTCGAATACGGACCTGGATTTTTTAAATCTGAATATGTCAGTTAGTTGCCAGACACCAATACACACTTTTATAAAAAAATAGGATAAATCGACTTAATCATTGAAAAGATATGACGAAACATTGTTTTGGTGAAAATCCATAATTCACCCTGTATATTAATAATCAAAACAAGGAGACATTTTTTAATGGTCATTTGATAATCCCCTAACGTGCCTCTACTTATGGTAGAAGTATGTACAGTTCCTCGTGACTCACCCCGTATTATGGGCCTTATAAGTTTCAGAATAAGCTATGATATCTCATATATTTTTAAAATATAACTGTTAAAGTTGTGGGTTTCTTAAACTTCGGATTGTTACTTCTGAATAGAAAGACGTGCATAAACAATAATTGTAAATTTTTACTTATTGATGTGCGCTATTCGGAGGTACTGAAAACTTTAACATAAGAACTTGGCCTTCACAATCATAAATACTTTATTATGCACATAGGCGATATTTAGTTGTACTGTGATGATCGATGCGAAGTATCAGTACCAGTGTTTAACAGTAGTTTTAATTTCTGAGGAAGCCGACCACTCGTGCTGGCGAAATATTGGGAAATTCTAGACTAATAATCCGAAAAATTACAGTTATTCGATATACCACAAAATTGGTACACAATTTATTAGTTTTGTTTCGTTTTTATTGGGTTGTGGGGAATTAGGTACCCAATATTTACAAGCCTTGGCCAATTAATATATTATCTAAATTGAGAAATTAAAATGTGTCCTCAACATCCGTTGAAAAGGGTTGACAGTGTCTTCTTTCGAATGACATAGCGGTGAAACTCCTGTTTGCCCCGGCAGGCAGTCTGTGTTTTGAGGCAGTACTTCGTACAACAGCATCGTGTCTCGTACTGTAGAAACGCGGTTAAGTCACTAAATAGTGGTGGGATACACTGAGCAGTAATTTTGCTCGAAATCACAAAAAACGTTCTTTAACTTTGATATAAAATATAATATCGGTTGAATAGTTTTGGATGTACTGTTTATATATAAATTAATCAAATAATTATTTACAGGGGCGAAAATGGAGTTGGTTGCTATATGTTAGAACCAGTTCCTGATAATGCCAATGCAACAATTTTAACATGGATTCTTAACACGAACTTGAAGATACTTATTCCGAAATCTATATTAGAAAAAGAAATAATTTCTATAATGTTTAGAACTATAAAAGATTTAAGAGAATATATGTCGAATAAATCTTGAGAGAACAAGACTGCAAATAAATGATGGATTATTATTAAGTAATATATATTATGTATATAAGCATTTATATCAAAAAGTAGGCTAGTACACATAAACACATTTTTGAAATATTGTTGAGATATTAAACGAAGGATTTTTTAATAACAATACAAATAAATAAAAAAGTTTTGTATGTAGTATATGAAACGTTTAGGAAGGTAATTTTCTTGTACATTTGAAAATGTTCCATTAGTTGACAGGGAAAATGTTCCTGCAACAGTAGCGGAAAAATATGTCTAGTTTAGCCGTAAACCATTCCTCAAATTAATTTTATTTTGGACAAGACACTGACGCATTCGTCAACGTGGAACTTAATGATGTTTACTTCTCACATTGGACTAGGTGCTGTGCGGATGTGTGCTTTTACCTTATAAATACGTGTATCATCTATTTCTATTCACAAGATTGAAATTAAATGCATTATGTTAAAATAAACCTAAATCGTTTGAATTGCTGTTGCTTTTGGTGCTAAAATGGCCCTAAATATGGTTGAATAGACAAGAGAAACATCGGAAGTTTTTTATTCTTTGTTTTTACTTACAGGACCCAGGGAAAGTATTCTGAACGCGCTAAAAAAAATGAGATAAAGACGGATATAACCATTTTGATGTATGTATGTATGTCTGTTTTAATACCAGACGTAAGAGTTCTCTTACATAAACTTCAAAAAGGAATTCGTCTTTCGCGAATCTAGTCTTTACTTTATACAGTGCCTTCTCATAATTCTCTGATGATGGAAAACCTTCAACAATTGATTTCGCTGTTGATCCTTCTTCCACAGCTTGTATTACTACGTAGCTAAATTTATCTGCATCATCAATTTCATTATCTTCGTGAATTTTTTTAAATTGACCACAAAATCCTATCCAATTTTTTACATCGTCGTTAAATTTTCGTACTTGTATTATTGGAAGTGTATTATTTCTTTTATTAGATCCATGGACTACTATTGGCTGCTCAGGGAATTCAGTTTTAGAAAATAAATTAGCTTATTATCGGGAAATAAAAGTAAAATATCTACAATAACTCACTTTTGAGTGTCCAAAATCAGAAAAAGTGATACATGTTTTCGAAGCTCGATGCTTCATCTTCAGTGGTCTGACTTAAATTTCATATTTTATAAACATAGTCTGACATTGATTTTAGATATAGGAGAGAGAAAATGACTTTAGTATAATTTTCCGAACCGTTTTATTGTGAAATGTGATAGAAAACATTGCAAAGCCGAACTTACCTATGAAAGAAATAAGATTCTTAATATTTGAATTTCGCGCTTGTGAAATAGTTGACAACCACAAATGACCCACTCTCCATATCTCTGAGGCAAGTCTACCGACTCGGCCGGGAGCACCATCCAACCACCATCCACGCGACCAGGTACTTTAATACCATAATCACGTCGATGCGCGCTGTACATGTGGGCATGCATCTCCCGCCCCCTCCTTTTGTTATTTTATACGAAACCCTAATCTTACATTCAAATAATTATCAGTTTGTTAAAATTTAACTACCCGATTTCGACTGATAACTTATTAGTTGATTTGTCAAGCTGGTAAACGAAAGTTCGGTTTGGTAAATATAAAATATATACTTAGCAGACTGCTAACAGTGTGATAAATATGTATCAGGGGTTGGTGGTTACGGCCGTTAAATATGTAAATATCACTTCTGTGATATGCGTGTTCCTGATTCTTCAGAAACACGCTATTAATCAAAGTCAAGTTAGGTTGTATAATTTCCTCCTAATCTGACCATAACTTAACAAATAACCACAAATCCATTCCAGAATCTCGCTTTTGTATCTCTTCCGTTATCTTGAATGTAATTAAAGTTAAAGAATATTTTCGTAATTTTTAATGTTATTTTTACTGGTCCAAATTATCCCCAGTATAAATATAAACCGGTTTCAAACGATCAACATTAAGCAGCTGCCAACATAAAATAGCGGCGTATTATTGGGCTGAATTTAAAATTCCGGCTCTAATAGACGATTCGTAGTTTAACACCAATTTGTTGTCCGACAGTTGGCAGAACGAGGGAGGAACATGGCGGCGCCCTTTTCATTCTTTGAGAATTGTATGCGAACCAGGACCAGGAATGTCTCTGATTCTCCATCCTATACATCTCTGAGTGCTAGAGACATAAGAAAAATTAAATTTAAAAATTAATTCTAACCAATCAGAATCCAGTTTGGCATATAAACAAACGCTATACTTCATTCTGATTGGTTAAAATCAATTTTAATTTTTTATTTGCCTTGTAATTTTAATTTTTCTTGTGTTTCTAGAATTTTAGACCTTAAAGCTGGCTTTTGTGCGAGGGAGATTTAGAGATTCGGGTTTTGAGAGATTTGATGGTGGGGGAATAGCAATGTCATGAGACCCTTTTACTGCGTTGGGTATTTGGAGATTCGGTCCTAATAGTCTTAAAACTTCGAAAAGCAAACACTAATAAACACGACAGACTAAACACTTTATTATTTAAGGTTAGTAAAGATATATTAGGTTATTTTTGTTGTTATTTATTTTATTGTTTTAAACGAACCCGATCATAACGCATGCGCAAAGTAAAATAAAAAATGGATCCTATTTATTTATTGCACTGGTTTGTTTTCATTAACATGTTTGTTTTGTTTATTTTATAAATGACAGATTCCATCGCTAGAGTAGCGTATTTCAAATCTGATGGAAAAATGGCGACGGCTACTGAAGCGCTCACCACTGATCAGTGCGTTCAGCAGACAATTGATGAGCGCTCCGGTAGCGATTTGTGATGAACGCGATCATTGAATCATAGAATAATGTTAAACCTTCTATCTATCCTATAGCAACAAATGTTGACCAGAATGGATGTTGCATGTAGCGAACTAGTATATCCGGTTTCGCAGTGGCGCAGGTCCATAAAATATTAATAAGCAATCACAAATAATATTTCTTGAATTCATTACTATTATATACAAAATGTTTTCAATCTGATGGAAGTAGGGAAAAGGGTAAATAATAAACAAAACTGAGAAAAACAATAACTTATTTATTGACCTTTGAATAAAATTTCTTTTGTGCATATATTTCTTATTTTTTCGTAATTTACTGTATTTTTACAAACATAATTTAGCTAGATATATTTTTTAAAAGAGTAATACTTACATATTTTAATCTATCCTCTTCAATTGTTGGCAGAGTAGTTCATACTAGTCTCACCTTTAACTTAGACGTTCGATCAAAACAATCTTCAGCAAAATGATGAGAACATAAAACACTGGTAGGTTTCGGTATAAAGTCAGGCTTCTTTAAGAAATTAACCCACAACATTTTTCTGTTTGGATCTTTGGGAAAGCTAAAAAAAGTTATATTTTTGAAGATAAGTACCTACCTACTAATTAATAAGTTAAGTATTTAAACATGTTTGTGTAAATTTTATTTATTTTTTGTGAATACCTATTATTTATCATGCAAATTCTAAAATTAATCCAGACCCTTTAAATATAAAACATAACTTTCTGTTTTATTTACAAAGCAAATATTCCTAATTTTAACCTGTTCTACGCCAGTGACCAAGCCATCTTTTTGTAAATGTCATTGAAAAAATAATACTTTATTTCGAAATTTTACGGATATACCTATTACTAAACCTCTTGATTAAAATTACTTATTAGTGAAATGTAACTCCAGAATTGTATTTGTAGGTGTCTGGGAACAACCACTGGCTGCACAACTAACCATGTTTATTATTGTCTTTGAAATAGTTTATTATTGTCTTTAAATAGCACTATTTTAAGTATTTACACTGATGCTATTGTTAATATTATTGTAGTATAATAATTGTTCACTCATAAATACACAAAATTTGCTTATATTCACTAACTAAAGCATTCAAAACTGCAAAAAACCGTAAAACATACAACTTTGCACAACGAACAACCAAAACAATGAATCTCTAATGTGGCTGTTCAACATGGCCGTTTCCGTCAGAAATGTATTAACCACAGTCAGCGCAAAGCTCCTTCCTGTCACTTTATATTCAAAGGTTTAAACTCATAGTGGTCATACTTATGCAAAAAACAACTATTAAATTAAAATGTGGCGCTTCTTGTCTCTTGTATGCACTCTCAATTACAGTAACTATATATATAGTCACTGTACTCTCAATAAGTCAAACGTCCATTAGCGTCATCTATACACCTATGACAGAACTATAAAGAACATTGTTAGTAGTTCTGTGATCTGTGGTAGCTGATTGCATTTCAAGGCTCTGTCTGTTATTATTAGATTAGTTCCCTTTTATCAATCAGGCTAGATGTAAGAATATCCTTATGGGTTATATCATTGTCTTTATAAACCTTTTAAAGACAATGCTTATATTAATTTATGAATAGAACGTTGAATGAGACTTGTAAAATAAACGTGCCATAAGGTGAGCAACTGAGTGAAAACATTTTGTGAAAAGGAACTGAACTATTGATACATAACTCCTGTCAAATTTAGCGACGTTGACGTCAAATTTAATAAGCCAAGCCAACCACCATTTTCCAATATTTTTACGTTTTGATGTATTACAGTTTTCTTAATTTCATATTATAAGTTGGTATTTGGATTTGTGAAATTAGACAAGAAATAATGGAGAACCGTGGAAATATACTAAACGAAATGAAAATTTGTCGTTTTTGTTTAAGTAATGAAGAGGACGATTTAACGAACATTTATGAAAGACGTGGTAAAGTAACTGTACCATTACCTCTTCAAATTATGGCTTGTGTTGCTATTGAGGTTCGTATATTGACTACCTAATTGAAGTTGAAGTTATTTAGGAAACTGTAATTTGTTTTCATATTTTTTTCACAAATATCACAGACTGGAGGTACAGATAGAAAACTGTACTCTAGGTATTACCTGTAACAACGATTGCTTTAAAATGTTACGTACCTAACTACCACTCATATTTTGAATAATTATTATAAAATGCATTAACCAACTTCTGTGGTTGTTTTGAGACTCCTTTTTTATAGTACATCAGTGTTGTAAGTTAAAAGAAAGAAAACACTGAAAATACTTACGTACCCCACAGAAACCCAAAATTCTTTAATAAATAATATCACAATCCATAAAAATCGTTTTAAACTTCCGCAATATTTGATATGGACCAAGGGTTTAAATTCTCTAAGAGGTAGCTTCTATGTTTGTTGTGGCGCGAATATATTAAAGCTCATTATTTGGGTATTTCGCCACTATTTAAAATTATGAATGATACACAATCAAAAATAATCATGTATGATTCTAATAGTTTATTTTAATTTCCTTTTTGTTGTTAGATTCATATTCTAGAATTTCGACATTGTCCCATAGACTCCTATGACCTGTTTCATATGCGTGTTCGGCTATGTTAGATTTTTGAATTTCCTAATGTAGTTTTGGTGTTCTTTTATTCAGTGATCTACCTGTTTCTCCAATATAATATCTGTTACAATCACATGGAACTTTGTAGATGCAATTTTTAGTTTTTCTGATTTTCAATATCAGGTTTAGTTATTGTTAAAAAATTTTTTATTATGTATATATTTCTTAGCAATCAGAATACAATATATTCTATAAGCTAGTAGGATGACAGGGAGCTGTGGTAGCTCTCAAATGGAGTTACGAAGACTTCTCCAGTGACAAGTCCTCTTTAATCCTCTCTCAGATCTGCAGGCCAATTGCGTTTGAGTCTTCTGTCCAAGAAAGGCTCCAGTAGTGGACGCATGAGGGCATTTGTATGATTTACGAGTTTTTCGTGATGTTTTATGCTTTTCTCCTTTATGACATCTTTAACATAAGCTACTTTTAGGTCTTCGTGTAGTGTCAGATTGCTAACATACCATGGAGCATCTGTTATCATTCTAAGAATTTTAGACTGACTTCTCTGGATAATTGATATGTTCGATTTGCTTGTACATCCCCATAGTTCTATTCCGTAAACCCATATAGGTTTGATGATACTTTTATATATTAAAACTTTATTTTCCAGTGGTAATTTCGATTTTCTACCTATTAGCCAGTATAATTCTTTGATTTTCAAATCGATTTGCTTACGCTTTTTGATTATATGCTCCTTCCAAGTCAGTCTTTTGTCAAGATGCAATCCTAAATATTTTGTCACAGCTGATGTGGGTATTTGTATGTTGTTTATAAATGCTGGTGGACATTCTTCCTTCCGCAGCGCAAAGTTAACTTGAACAGATTTACTTTCATTAATTTTAATTCTCCACTGTCGCAGCCAGTTTTCTATTTGATTTAAATGGTTTTGCAATGTAGTACTTGCCACAGCTGGATCTTCGTGACTTGCTAGAACTACCGTGTCGTCAGCAAATGTTCCCATGATTGTGTCTCTGTTTACAGGTAGATCCGCAGTGAATAGTATGTATAGGAGTGGACCTATAGCGCTCCCTTGAGGTACTCCAGAATTGATATCAAATACTCGTGAAACTTTGTTGTTGACACGGGTTCTGTACTGCCTGTTACTTAGATATGATCTATTGTTAAAAATGAACATAGATTATTTTCTGTTTTGAAAACCGTTCGAATGTTAAATCTATTACCTATCCTTTTTATTTTATTTGAAAGACCTTTTAGAGTTGGTCCATATTAGTTCAATATAATCAAAAATGATTTGGCTCAAACAACTGTAATTCATCTCAGACACCTAAATGATAACGAAAAACTACTGAACTATGGTGTCACTGTTCCAAAAACTGACATTCTGCTTACATCCGTTGAGAGTATTGCACACAAAATACCTGCCCATCACGCATCATAGTTTAAAACTCGGGTTAAAATAGAATTAGAAAAAAAACAACAATATAAAACAATTTATCGAGCCAGGACAGGCAAGCAATTAGATAACCAAAAAATCCATAATTTTTCAAAAACGGCTTCATCCCAAAAGTGTATATACACGGATATTAATGCTCGATGGCATGTTCGACGTTTAGAGAAATCGAGACAAGATCATCCAGAAAAATCTTGTATAACATACAAGCAGTGTGAATCCAATATACCTACCCAGACAAAGTTAGTTGTGATTCAACATAATATGTAACAGACGTAGGTACCTATATTAAAATTACAGACTGTATATTACGAAACAATACAATTATTATAATTCGATTTTAGTGTTACTGTCGACACTGAATTAGCTTACATAGACATTATCGAAAACCTGATTTAAAACTGATGATTTTCTGCCCGAGGTACAGCTGCTGTTTATATGCATTTTGAGGATTATAGAACAACATTTTACCTAATTTTTAGCAAAAGCAAACATTCAGAAATTCAGATAAACGTCGGGACGTTTTGATAAGAGCAAACGGCATAATAAATTTTTAACTATCATGCATTTTTAGCAGTAAAGTTCCTCGGTATCTCATAACACATTGTTTAACTAATTAATCTCTTTTTATAGGTTTTCGAAAACGATGGTATGCCCCAATTAATTTGTAATACATGTCGTAATCAGACTTTACAAGCATACTCATTTAAGAATAATTGCAAACGTGCTGATGATGCGCTGAAATTGTTCTTATACACTGGACAACTCAGTAAGCCTCGAATGGACACTTTTCAGCAATTTCCTAAGCAACAGAAAAATATTGAGGTGTCAGTAAAAAAGCAAAGCAATGAGGTATGTGCGTGTATTACTATAAATAATTATTGTGTAATGTTTCTATTTTTTACGTATTAAGGTGACATCTCTATAACTGAATAATAGAATATTTAACAACCATTTCTCTAAATTAAAAAGTTCCCACTTTAGTAAAGATTTTCTTAAAAAATGAATAGCTAGGTATACCTAGGTATGATATATTTATTATTCCAAAGAGATGCAAGCAAAGTTGATGTTTATTTATAACTTCGGATAAAACAAAACCCATAAGAGTTTTTTTAATTTGATATTTTCATGAAAATCTTCTAATTTTTTCAGTAAAAATTAGTACGAATCTAATTCAAGCACTTTCTTCACTAGAAAGTGAATTTCAAAAAATATCCAAAGCTTCTCCTATGAGCCCTCCGTCGGCATCGCGTCGGTACAACACCAAACCGCAAAATAAATTGTGAGACCCAATTCTTTACGGACTGTAGAACTTGCCAAATCTATTACACAGGCCAACAAAATGAAAAAAAAAATTTGGTGCCAGAAATCTAACATCTGATTTTAGATGTTTTTAATGTGCTGATTCCAAAAATGCCACCAGATTTTTTCTATCAGCTCTAGTTTTTGAGATACACGTTACAGGTTAAATGATATATTTTTTTCTGATAAAGGACAACAAATAAAGAGATAAATATGTACTTAATCGTCAAAATAGGAATTTCCCAGAATCTAATTAGCCAAATGGATACCTGGAATTGTCCCTGACCCAATGTTCCTATACTAGGAACTACTCAATACAATGCTCTTACTTACTTTTATACCTGTAATTGCCTATGACCCGATCCTTCTATACCTGCTTGGCTGTACTTGATTTAGTATATTACTGAGTTTTCCCAAGTAAAGTTGTGCTATCATTTTGTGTAAATTTTGGTCGTTTTGTAGTATCAAGACACTAAACTGAAACAATGGCATCCACAAGCAGACGTACCTGTGTAAATCATCCCGATGTTTTTTGTTATGTGTGTGGTGAATACACTTTGAAAGAGAGCAGAAAAAGGATTTCTGACTTTGTGAAAAGAGCTTATCTTGCCTATTTTGGCGTTCATTTAGGAGATCAAGATAAATCTTGGGCCCCACATTTCATATGTAAAACATGTGTTGAACATTTGCGACAGTGGACAACTGGAAAGAGGAAGTGCCTAAAGTTTGGTGTACCAATGGTTTGGAGAGAACCGCGGAACCATCATGACGACTGCTATTTTTGTCTCGTTAATATTAAAGGCATAAATAGAAACAATAGACACAAATGGACATATCCTGATCTAGATTCTGCAAGAAGGCCTGTAGTGCATTCGGAAGAAATACCCGTTCCATCATTCAGCAGTCTACCCAAACTGACAGAAGATGATACAGAAACATCAACGTCTGACGAAGTTAAAAGAATTCAATCAGAAAACGACAGCGATTTTGAAGCAGATTTAGCAACTCCGCAGTGTTTCAATCAAGAAGAACTAAACGATCTTATAAGAGACCTGAATCTCTCAAAGGAATCCGCTGAATTACTTGCATCCAGATTAAAAGAAAAAAATCTACTTTGTCGAGGTACTAATATTACATTTTATCGTAAAAGAGATAAGGATCTGCTGCCTTTTTTCACTCAGGAAAATGACTTGGTATTCTGTAACAATATAAAAGGGCTCTTAGAAAAAATGGGTTTGCCTGAATACACTCCAGATGATTGGCGCCTTTTTATTGACAGTTCAAAACGTAGTTTAAAATGTGTTCTTTTACATAACGGTAACAAATATGGCTCAATTCCTATTGGTCATTCTACTACCATGAAGGAAGAATATGAAACAATAGCATTAGTTTTGAGAAAAATTAAATACGAAGAACATCAGTGGTCAATTTGTGTTGATTTAAAAATGATTAACTTCCTCCTTGGACAGCAGAGTGGTTATACAAAATATCCTTGTTTTTTGTGCCTTTGGGACAGCAGAGCTAAAAATGAGCACTGGGTTAACAAAAATTGGCCTTCAAGAGATGTCATGATTCAAGGAATACAAAACGTGATCAACGAACCTTTGGTTTCAAGAGAAAAAATCTTACTTCCGCCCTTGCATATCAAGCTAGGCCTAATGAAGCAATTTGTGAAGGCCTTAAATCGAGATGGAAATTGTTTTGGGTATTTGTCACGTAAATTTCCTGGCATTAGCACGGAAAAACTAAAAGCTGGTATATTTGATGGTCCTCAAATAAGGCAACTTGTTAAAGATCCACAATTCACCACATCAATGAACGAGACTGAATCTAACGCTTGGAGTTCATTTGTTCAAGTAGTACAAAATTTTCTTGGCAATCATAAAGCAGACAATTACGTAGAATTAGTGGAAACTATGCTTTCAAATTTTAATATTCTCGGCTGTAACATGAGTATAAAAGTTCACTACCTCCACAGCCACCTAGATCGTTTTCCAGAAAACTTAGGTGATTGTAGTGAAGAACAGGGGGAAAGATTCCACCAGGATATTAAAACTATGGAAGATCGTTATCAAGGACGATGGGATAGCCACATGATGGCGGACTACTGCTGGAGCCTTCAGCGAGACTGCCCTAGTAAACTCCATTCTAGAAAATCGTATAAAAGAAAATTTTTATGTGATTAGTGACTAATGTAATTATGTAAATTAAGTTTTTGCAATAAATACTTAAATCCATGTGTCTTTGTTTTTTTTAACTGTCAATAGTAATATTATATATTATAACAGTTATAACGTAAATTATATACACAATTTTTTAAAAAATCTCAAAAACTAAATCTGATAGACAAAATCTGAGAACCTTTTTACATTCTGCATCCAAAAATTACTCAGGAACAGTTAAAAAATCGCAGGCACCAAAATGTGTGTTGGCCTGTGTTATCTGATCTATCTTCGAATCCATGAATTTTAAAGGAAGTAAATTAAACAAAAACCGGATGCCACTGGGTGTATCAACTCTTAAAATCTATTTTTTTTAAATTTTAAATATTCTACTCACCTGTACTTAATTATTGGCAATAAACATTTTTGATAATTACAAAAATAATCTGTGTCCGTAAATATAATAAAGTAGAAATAATTTTTTGACATAGCGGACAAAAATACTGAATTTACCTATGCATACGATTTTTTTCCAGTCTAATTCAGTGCAATCAGACTGAGGTAGGGGTCGAGAGATTCCGTGTGTGGGAAAGTAAAATAGAATTTGCATCTAAAACCGAATGACTTTCGAGAGAGTTTTAACGTAATTTTCGTTTTCACCAAAATATCGCGTAACGTTGTCGTGAGTCAAACAGACATATACTTAAATTTTGAAATGTTTCAACCAAACTTATTGATACTACACCAGTCCTGCAGCCTGACCAAATCGGATTGTAGAACCTCACAGTCCTCCCGGCGGGCAGGAGTAATGGAATGAATGTGTGGTTTGAAAATTATGTTTTTTTTAACAGAAACGGCCGTCTCAAACAGAATCTTCAAAGAATTATAAATCGAAGCGTGTCAAAATGGAGCATGGTTCTGAAGTTATAACACTTACATTTAGTGATAATGATCGAATAGATAGCCGCCAGGAAGGTAATTCACCAGAAGTTGGAAATGACATAGACAATGATGAAACTAGACTATTCTCAGAAGGGGGAGAGCATACAACCGACGCTATTGTGCGGAAGGACACAACTGAATCTGTAATTAGTTGCTTGATTAATGATTAATTGTGATTTGTAATATTTTGACTATTTTAGTGTTTGAACCAGATGAACGCGACATGTTATGCGTGTCCTGACTGCGAGCGTACTTTTCCATTGAAACATCTGTACGATATTCATGTTAAATCGCATAGTAGAGAACGTTCGTTTTCATGTGAGATTTGTAGAAAGAATTTTGTTAGTAAAACTGATCTTTCCCAGCATATGTCTACACATTCAGGTAGATTTTTTTACATTATTAGGGAATATTTATGTATTAAACTCAAGTATTGAAACATATATTTTCCTAACCTAACTCTTAAAAGTAGTCCCATAGCTTTCTTTAGACAAGCCATCAGACAATGGCAACATCGCAATACGGTTAGTAAACCAAAATAAAACATTTTTAGTAGCCGTAACAAATTTTATTGTTATTAAAAAATGACAGTACTATTATGAAACTAGAAACAAAGTAAAAGGAATAATAAGACCGAAAACAGCGTCAAAAACAATTGGGCAAATATCTTACTCTTAGTTAACTGCGCGACTTTTTGATACTGTCCTTGAATATATGAAAAATATAAATAGTAAAACTATGTTAATGAACCATATCAGGAGGTGGTTTCTTTCGGTTCCGAAATATGATCTTGTTGACTGTTGTAAAATAAATGAGATTCATGTGTTCTTGATATTTTGGGATTTTGGTTTATTTTGTGTGTTCTGCTTTCCTCATAGACCAGCTATGGTAGAAGACTGATTGTTTGTTTAAGTAATGCTTTTGGTTTTGGGATTATATTATTAATATTTAGTAATATATTCAGGTTATTCTTTATTTCAATAATAATATTATTTCACTACTACTCTGTGAAAATTAACATAATTTTGTATTAAACATGAATATTACACAAATCATTAAGTTGATTTCTGTGGCTGATCTTTATGTTTTTTTTTTGTCCAATAGGAAGGGAGATAATATATTATATAGATAGAACATTTTTTTTCTTATATACTTTAATTATCTGTGTGTAAAAATATGTGACATTCACATCAGTTTATAAAAATAAAAACAAACAATATGTACCCTCAAATCAGTATGCTTGATGTTGGTTTCAGATGCAAAAGGCAACTTTGAATGCTCTGTATGCAACAAGTCATTTTCTCGTTCTTCAGTGTTGCGGCGCCATGAGAAAATTCACGAACGTGTACCCAAATATTATTGTCAACAGTGCGATAAAATATTTTTAACAAATGAGGATTTAGAGCAACATATGGATAGGCATCAGAAAATGCACCCGTATATGTGCCAAGAGTGCGATAAAAGTTTTGTCTTCCAACAGGTACGAACAGAGATATTAAGGATTTTGGGAAGTAATATATATATTTTCGGCAAGCTCGGTGCTATTTACAAATAACAATGATAATATAACACTTGATTTGTTTGTGCTAAGCATGGTTAGGCTGATTGAAATCATGATTTAATTTGAACTAAAAAAAAAATTATTCAGAGTAAGAACACAAAAGACAAACATTTATATACCGAGAATGAAAGAAGTCGCTACAGGAATTTTCTTACACGCAGTGCTTTCTAAATATTTAACCTGTAGCATCTTTGTTTAGTAAGTGGCCTATTCGGTCAATACGAACACTTTTTTATAATTTGATATAAGCGATATGATTGAATTTTCTACTAATATAAAAAAATATTCGAATTTTTAAAAATATTTATATTTGTTTTCTTTAATATACAGGGTGTTAGTAAATAAGTGCGACAAACTTCAGGGGGTAATTCTGCATGAAAAAATAATGACAGTTTGCTATATAAACATATGTCCGCAAATGCTTCGTTTTCTGAGATACGGGGTGTTAAAGTTTTTCTTAAAAACTGAAGATTTATTGATTGCTCTGAAACCGCTGGAGATATGCAAATAAAATTTAGTACGCTTTAAGAGGTAGTTATTGCGCATTTTTTGACATGCAATTAAGAATTTTATGTTCATCAGTGGCGCGCATACGGGTAATGATCTCAATTTTTTTGAATAAAAAATAGGTACGCCACTGGAATTTTTCAAATTAAAAATCATTTTGGAATTCCCCGTTCAATTTGTGATAAAAAATCTCTCTTGCTTTTTTATCGTAGGGGGCCTTTGTGCAAAAAAATAAAACATCTCGCGGCGACGCTAGTAGGCTACTGTCAACATTTTGTTTAATACGAATATTTCAACGAAATATCAAATTAGCGTTTCTTTATTATTGTTGTTATTTTCTCTTATTGTTTTGGTTTAATGTTTATTGTATTAGATAGTTCTTGATAATGTATTAAACAACTGAAAAATACGGGGTAAGATGTTTTTTGCACAAAGACGATGCCCCCTACGATAAAAAAGCAAGAACAATTTGTTATCACAAATTGAACGAGGAATTGCAAAATGATTTTTTATTTGAAAAATTCCAGTGGCGTACCATTTTTTTCTTTAAAAATATTGAGATCATTACCCGTATGCGCGCCACTGATGAACATAAAATTCTTAATTGCTTGCCAAAAAAGGCGCAATAACTACCTCTTAAAACTCACTAAATTTCGTTTGCATATCTCCACCGATTTCAGAGCAATCAATAAATCTTCAGTTTTTAAGAAAAACTTTGACACCGCGTATCTCAGAAGCATTTGGGGGCATATGTTTATATAGCAAACTGACATTATTTTTTCATGCAGAAATACCCCCTGAAGTTTGTCGCACTTATTTACTAACACCCTGTATAAACTGATTCGGATTAGGTCGAAAGTAATCTGTTCATTTTGTCTCTACTTAACTTCTTTATCGACGCCTTGTGTATACTAACTACTATTATTTCGGATATCCTTTTGAGCCAAATTAATTAATATTAGTTCCTTAATCTTATTTAACTTTTAGTCCCGTTTTCAAATCAATTACGCATGTCCTGTATACATTAATTTAATTTTCCATTTAATTTAGTAAATAAGTTTTTCAAATTTGGTGAAAATCTGTTGATCCGTTTTCTAGTAATCATGTACACGTATTGACAGAATGATACAAAGATATCTTTTTAAATGGTTATTTACGTCTAAAATGACCTTGAACACGTTCTTCCGGTAATATTTTTTTCCATGGAACTAATTACTTTTTTATACTAGGTATATTATGCAATACATATATTATTGTGTATTGTATGGAGGGCTAAAAGTTAATCTAGATTCGAAATAAGTGATAGTGAAATTGACATACTACCCGAAATTCGGGCGCCTGTACAAAAATGGCTTTTATTAACTCTTTATGGGTAAACTATTGTTCTTAATATGAAGAAACTAATAAAACAACATATGTACTAATCAAATATTGGTGAACAAAATACAATATGACATATAAATGCTATTATTGAATAATATACTATTTACTTTTCCCATCTCAGGGTCTCGACAGGCATTTACAAGTGCATGCTATTGACAAGCCCCATAAATGCAACTATTGCGATGCCGCTTTCGACACAGCTATCAAATTAACTCGTCACATCACATCTCATGCTGGTCTGAGACCTTATCCCTGTAAGTTATGCAAACGTACGTTCCTAATGAGTCACCATTTGACGCGGCACATGCGCAGTCATTATGCCGCTATGGTAGGTTACACGTCAGAAGGTGGTATTGGTCATCACAAGTGCGATGTGTGCAGTATGGCTTTCAAGTAAATCTTTGCTACCATCTAGTTCCAACTTTATATATTTATTTTTTGTTTTTAGGAAAAAAGAAAATTTAATTAACCACAGCGTTATCCACTCAATGGTAAACTTGAAATGCGTGATTTGCAATACAGCTTTTGAGAGTGCAGAAGCAGTCAAAGAGCATATCACAACGCATTTACAATATTTACCATTCGCTTGTGACAAATGCGATTACAGGTAGCTACCAAAGAATTGGTATTTCCCGTAGTGAAATATTTGGTTATCAAATTTGAAATATGTTCATTTTCAGTTTTGATACTTACGATCAGCTGGAACAACACGAGCTGAAGCATGCTCAAATGGAGTACGAAGACCAAATAGAACAGGAGGTACTGTCAGAACTAAAGTACGATGATCAGGAGGACGCTAGTGAAGACAATAATTTAGATTTTTTGCCTAATGAGGAACATTTCAGTAATTTGGCGGACACTGATATCGATAGGCCTAACAACACCAATCAAAGTATTGTAATGCCTAGCTATGACGGTGGTAGTACTCAAATGTCGACGTTTTACCTCAAATTGGGTAAGTGAACTTAATATTACTGGTTGTATTTAACGGAGAGGTGAGAGAATCTTAGATTAGAGATTAAGTTTCCTTTTATGTTTTACTACGCATGCACGACTTGTTGATATCAAAGTGATACGATCACGTTCTCTAATTAAACCGATGAGTAAATGAATATTGTTATGTCAACCAAAGAATAATTCACAATAACAAAAATAAATAAAAGTATTTTGTAAATATATGTTTGACTTAAATGGTAATGTGAATAGAAAATTCATTATAACGGACGGATAAGAGGCCGCTGACCCAATTAGGTCCAATTACCAACACATAGAGCGCTCATTATTCCCTATTGGGATGGCTATAGTTTGGGCTTGGTTAACAAAACAAGACTTTAGTTTCGAGAGTTTGTCGATCCACATCGAGATGTGTTTGGCGACATTCAGTGCTTAACGTACCTCATACACATTTCTTTCACAACACGTAGGTATCCGTGTGGGGATATATACTGCAGCTAAATCGAGAGTCTGGCTGCTAACTATTGACCAATCATCACTCATGAGTAGAGGATCGACGAAACGGCCACCGGGTTAAAGTACAGTTATGTACAGACATATTTTGGTTTAAACAATTCCTAATTAAACTTAAACATTTAATAATCATAAAAGAAAGAGGAAATTAAAAACCCATAAGTTGTTATGTAACTGAATAATTTTATAAAAAAGATATTTTCACAAACTGCCTTTGATGTTTGAACGTAATATTGAACATATTACACTCGTAATACATTTTTAATATTTATATCATGTCCAACGCATTCTGTTTCTTAACTTAAACTATTTACAACAAGGCACTAATAACTAATTAACTATTCTATGTAATACTACTGATGATGTCTACCAAGTACACCAAACATGTCTGCTTCGTTTTAATATTGCGTACTCACCTAATATTGTAATTCAAAATATTTGTGGAGAAGACTCTTTTAACATTTGTTCCTTAAACATTTAAGTTTTTGATTGTTCTTTCAATGAGGGTAAGAGAATAATAGTACTCTGAGAAACACCGTCCAACTTCTTCTGTTGATTCATTTGAACTTGTTTATATTGATTCGTCTGCCATTAGGGAGTTTTTGAAATCCTTATTTACCTTCACGTAATTAGCGTTTAAGTTATTATTAAGCACGCCCACATCAAGAATCGTGAATTGACGTCCAAAAAGACTTTTTGAAGATCGTTTTAGAGTCAGCTGATTCACAACATAACTTTACTTTATACTTTATTTTTAATTATTATTATGTTTACGTGTATTTTGTTATAAAGTGAAACCACCACAAGAAAAGAAATAATCAAATAATTTTTATATCATAATTTATAATACATCAAAAGTAATTAGGAACCCAAACTATGTACATCATTTCTTGTTGAAACAAAGAATTTTTAGAGTGCATTTTATTTCCACTCCTTATCTGTATTAACATGGTGAGTCCATAGGCCGTCCGTTCCGTTGCTTTGCCGGGGGTCGATAACATTGGTTCTCAAAGGAACCCAGTCTTCTGCTTTAGTTATGAGTACGCTATTTCGCGCAAGCTCGTCTGTATTGTAGGTATTCTCGACGTCATGAATATATTTCAACGGAAAACGTGTTTCAATAATATCTATCAACCTCACCAACAATTGTTAGTGTAGTTAGTTCATCAAGTCTGGATTTTGGACGATTCTGATTATTGAAATGTTTATAAATATTTGCGCGTTTTTTAAGTTTCTTTAATCGATAAATTGTTTATAAACAACATTTGTCTGAAAATTATTTCATATAGCAAGAGTTTCTCTGTACGATCAAAAAACTATTAGCCGAAGTCATAGCTGAGGTTCGAAAATCAATAAAGAATCACCAAGACGGTACTAGTTCTCATACAGCTTGCACAAAAATTCATTTTTTATAGCAACAAAACTTGGAATTGTTGGCAATCCTTCGTACAGTCCCGGCGAATTGTATATCTTTCAGAAAATTAAGAATGAACTGTGTGCTCAAAAGTTTCAGTCCCCAGAAGGTGAAATGGGTATAATTAATGAAGTTTTACATTTATTATACGAATATTCGGTCGATCGTGCTTATTAATCTTTATTTATGTTGTGTTATCCAACCAAAACGCGGATAAATGTTCAAAAAAGAATTTTGTGGAGCAGACGTCGCATCGTTTGATTTATGAATACATACCGCTCCTCTTCGTAATGGATTAATTAAAAAATAAAATAAAATTAATAACCGAAATAGAACTGTGAGAAGATTCAAAACTTGGGAGTTACGACGGACGCTACGAAGTTTTATGAGAAAACTAGATACATTTTTCGGACATTGTATAGGTCCATTAAGACTACATTTTAAAAATAATTTAAAATATACAGGGTGATTCAAAAAAAGAGTGTGATGTCTAAAGATTTGTTTTTTTTTTTGCAATGGAATGCCCTATATCATCACATTTTTGAATTGAGTTTGAAAAATAGTATAGACTTTCGTAAGGGTTCCCTTCACCTAAAAACATGAGCGTTTTGATTTATTTTGAATTTTCTTAAATTGCAAGGTTTTGGAAAAAGATATTTTGAAGTACTAAAGGAAACTATTTTTGTCAAAACTGATTCTGGATCTCAAATATAGAACTGTTTCCTCGATTCATTTGCTAACTTAATTGTGGACAATACTATACTGGATGTACAGAGTGAATTTTAACTCGAGAGTGGATCATTTTCATAAATTTACATATGAAATTGAATCCATATCTCTCCTTTGAGTTCCAGATATTATTTGCGGTAATCAATGATGTATGTTAAATAAATAATAGTTGTCAAAGTTATTAACATGAATAAATTGTTAAACAAAATTAGATTGAGGCCCTGCTTATTTAAATAAAATTCCGTGTATAAGTAAAGCCAGTAATTTTGTCAGTATTTATGTTATTAACAGCAATACCCTTTGACTCATCGTTTAATGCATGACTAATGGTATTTTACAGACCCTAATTCCAGTAATAAAACTGAACCTGAACTGGTACAAAACCCGATACAGCCACCGCCTGAATTAGAAGAACAGGTGGAATTCTTAAACGAGACTTCTACTAACGAGAACAATGATAGTTCCATTCAAGACTGTCCTTTTGAAGAGAAATACGCTCCTGATTCACAAGAAATCGTACCAGAGAACAATGTTATCAAACCAATTGTTCGCAACGAAAGTAAGATCTTTATTAATAATAATAATAGTAGTTTGTTTTGATTGATTGCTTACAGATACAAAAGTCTATCAGCGAAAAACTACGGTCCAGCGAAAATTGCCACAAATAACTGACGTAAAAAATCCTATAATCGCTCCTATGGAACAGATAACGGAAATGAATGCTATGGAACCGGTGTGTATTAGTTCAAATTGTAAAAACTTTCAAGTACATATATATTTTTCAGACTACTCAATCAGGAATATTTGTGGATTCTTTCACAAATTCTTCGAATGATATTGACAGCGCTCCACAAAAATCAGTAAAAGTAAAGAAATATATTATGACTAAAGATGAAATGAAGCAAATGGCCAAAGAAGGTAAATTTCTAAAAAATACTTTCCAAACTATATTTTTATTATTCCTCAAATTTAGTTCCCATAATGTAGTATTTTTTATAAAACTAGAATTTGAGGGTTATAAGGTATAGGTATACTGAATAATATGTAATGGCATAAAAAATGGAAGACACCGCACATGAAATGAAAAATTGGGAAACTCGATAATATTCGCTCGTGATGTGGAACACGTCATGATGTATATAAAGACGAAGACACACACAGCCCAACCCATGGTACAATAACTTATTGTACCATGGACCAACCAGCTCGAGTATAACTAGGCGCCTAGCGGCGTTGCCAACAGGTGTACATTTTCTCCTGTTCATTACAGTCTGAATTTAATGTTTTTAACCTGTGAAACTCAATTTAGACATGCTTGATGTAAATATACAGGTGGTTCAAATTCGATTTTTTATGCATTATACTTTAGTTGCTAGTATTGCTATGTATGGATAAACGTGTTATCAGCAGAGCTCGTTTTAAGAAAAATACTATTCTAAATTTTATGTTTTGTCTAGGATTGTTAGAGATCAAGGCGGGCAAAGTAGTACTCAAAAGCGGTAATCGGTCAATTATAAATGCTATGTTAAAACCAATACATAAAAGCGACATTGAAAATCTGATAGCACAGAAACCCAAAGTGCAATTGAAACAATACATACGTAAATCGTTGGGTGGTAATGAGAAGAGTCATACTGCAGATAGTACTAATATACACAGTGGCCCTTCCCGGGCTAATATCGATTTTGAAACAAGCAGTATTGATTTGTTGGATGCAACAGAGTCACAAGACATGTTAATGTAAATCAGTTAAAAATATAGAATATATTAAGTGTGTTTTATTTAACTTAATGTAAATTATTAACTAAACCATCAATAAATAATATAATATATATTTAATATTAAATGTCTACTATTAATGAACTTTATTACTCACATACCATTGCAGTGTTTAAGTTAGATTTATATGTGCTATTTGGTCTATGTGGTTGTTTTGTCATGTAGAACAAGTAATATTCAAGTAGCATGTTATGAATATTTTCATTCATGTTTACTAAATTCGGTCACTGCTGCTCTTAAATTATTACACACTATCAATTTGCGAAACAGCGTATTCCCGTTTCCATGTTGAGTACGACACCAAGAAGGTCGCAAATTCAATAATATAGATCTCTCTCTCTCTCTATACTATTGGCCTCTACAACTAGGTATAGCCATTTCTTTAGTTATATATATTTGTGAGAGTTCTTGGGCCTACAGTTTAGCGTGGAATCCAACCCACGGTCATCGACTGCCAGATGCCAGCACCTACGACTATGTAGTCCATGACTATATGGCATTGGCAAGTCTACCGACTCGGCCGGGAGCACCATTCAACCACTATCCACACGACCAGGTACTTTCATACCATATACGCATCGACACGCGCTTGCACATGTGGGCATCTCCCCGCCCCAATTATATGGATGTGGCTTATTTCGACACATCAGAATCGTGTCTACTGAGTACCGGTTTGGCGTAGGTACAAACGCATATTGGCTCTGCAAACCCTTTAGTTTTTTTAAGTTTTCGCTGTTCAGCGACACACTTCGACTACCCAGCAGCGATTATTAGTTTATTTTTCAAAAGATAATCAAAATATTTTTCACTTTAATGACAGATGGCCCGTAAATCAAAAACCTTGTATATCATTATATAGAACTTTGATTTGAATATGTACAAGGTTTTTGAATTACGGGTCATCTAGAACGTTTATTTGCCGTTATTTTTGAAAATTGAAAATTTTTATAAAAAAAATTGTAAGTTTTCCCATATTATTTTTTGAAGTCATCAGAAAAAAATATCACATCCAAAATGGAAAAATATAGGCAACTTCAACTATAGTCGCAATAAAAAAAAATCGAGACCTGAGGATAACAATGATTATCGAAACTTTGTAAATTAAAAAGTGAATATGAAATAAAATATTCCATTAGAAAAATTATTGGAAATATTATGGAACCATGTTCCCAAGAAATTAAAATTTAAAAAGAATTGGATAAAATAGGTTCAAGGAAAATGTCAACTTTTTAAATGTACTGAGTTTTGTCCAAGAAAGTAATCTAACGGATAACAGAAATTGTCGGTATTGGACAAATAAAAAACACTCCAAATTTCAGGCAACGTTTAGTTTACTGTCTTCAGGGCCTATACAATCAAATAGAAAATAAAATCAATACAATACAGTCACATAAGAAATCAGTCAACTAATTACCTTATTTAGTCATATACATAAACATCACAATAACGTTACACTTAAAAATGGCATAACAAATATCAACTGCAAAATGTACAATGATATAATTATTATTTATTTTTTAAGAATAATAAGTTTTTTTTGTAATAATTTACATTAAATACACTATTAAAGACAAACCAATTTTATTTTATTTCAATATTCCTGCTGTATGATATACTGTCTACTTACAATTTGTTGTTGATATTTGTTATGCCATTATTAAGTGTAACGTTATTGTGATGTTTATGTATTTGTTATTTTAATGACCAAGGTAATTAGTTGACTGATTTCCTATGTGATTTTATTGTCTATGTGATAGTATAGGCCCTGAAGAAGTTTGCGTACAGTAAACGAAACGTTGGCTGAAATGTAGTTTGTTTTTTATTTGTCCAGTATAATTTCTGTTCTCCGTTAAATAATATATAATGTTGATATTTGGATGAGCCATTTTTGAGATATTTTAGCTTCAAATATAAATAAAATACAAAAAGTTCCAAAGTGGTAGGTATTAAAAAAGCCAAGAAAATTGTAAATCATATACCTGAAACAATAAATTCTGCTGGAGAAAATGTATTATATACACCAAGTAAATATATGTACTTACTAATTCTTTTACAATACCCAGCCATTCAACATCAAGGTTGAGGGGTGTTTTGCATATATGGCCCAGTTAGTTAACAATTGTAGTGATTTGACGTTAAACATGTTTAAGCATAGATTGAGAAATACAATGTTGGAGCTAATTACCGTGTATGTCTAATGTGATTTAGCAAATCTTGTGAATCAAGTTATGGGTAGATTAGCCAAACTCTTACCTATTATGCAAAAGTATATTTCTTTATTAATGAAACTGGAATTGTAATACAAATAGTTTATTTAATTTTTCCCAATCCTTCTATTATATACTCATCAATCATTATATTCAACATAGTAATTGGTCTAAAAGACCGACTTTCATTAGCAATATGCAACAATACATACATTTTCTAATGTAATATTTGTATTAGTATAATAATGCAAGTAACAATTTTTATAGCCTAAATTCTGTAAATATACAAGCCGACCATAATTTATTAGATTCTTAGCTCGTCTTCCGATCTCTTCTTTTTCCAGTCGGGTTAGTCCAATGTCCCTTAAAAAAATAAAAGATTGTTTGTATGTTTGCAGTGGGTACAGAAAAATTGCATATAATTTGTTTTAGCGGTCCACCGCTAGAAGGCGATGCTATATTATATACCGGGTGTCCCACCGGGAAGGGTCTCGATTATGGAGAACTGTGGAACAATTTGCAAATCTGGTGTAGTACTTAGGGTCAATTCGACTAAAATGGGGGTGTCAACTTCCTTATTTTAAATACGACCCTATATAAATTATATATTTGTGAATAGGAAATAAAACGTCAAACTCCACGAAATCAGTTTAATACATGACACTTAATGTGCTGGGTCAATTAAATTTAATTGACGTTTTATTTCCTATTCACAATACATTCATTCCACTTAAGAATGGACTACTTCTTTAAAATTATATATTTTCTGGATTGTACTTGTAATTCTAAAGATGGTTCATATACAATATGTTATAATATAATATGTATAACTATGTCAAGCCGTTTTGAAATTCAAAAACGATGTTTGCAGATTAAAGCATAATTACAATTTTACTTTCTCGCACAGGGAAAAGTACTGTAGAAGTGCTAAAAAATGAGTTAAAGACGGATATAATCATTTTGAAGTTCCTTGAGAGGATTAAGACCATTTCCAGATGGAAGTCTGTCTGTCTGTGTATGTTTGAATGTATTCTTTCACGATAACGTCTAAACGCTTTAACCAATTGCTCTAAATTTCGGTGTATGGGTTCGGGGGAGTCCTAAGATGAAGCCATTAGTTTTTGGTTGAAACTCGGTTTAGTCCTGCGATAGGGATGGACAGAACCGCCAAATTTTCAAATAGCAGTAGGGGTCGGGATACATCATTTTAAAGCATTTTCATCTGCTTTACAGCGATAGGTTACTTTTGATATTTGCCCCCATAATTTTCGTTTGCGTTTTAAATTTCACCAGTCAGGTAGTTGGAACCTATAACTCTTATTAGAATATAATAAAGTAATTCGATAGAGGGTTTTTGGCGTCACTGATAGAGCGTGCGCTTCTCATGCGGAACATGCTGGGTTCGAATCCCTGCTCTGGCAATATTTAGTAGTAGTTAGTGGAAATAAGGAATTATTAAAATTCTGTTTACGCAGGTCATATATTTTTTGATTATATTATATTTTGTCGGGAAAGTTTTGCGGCCACACAACCGATTTTTTTATTATATGGAAGCTTTAATAATTGAATTTGTTGGGATATCCTAGTAGTTATAGAGCTACTTTCGGCGCCTATGTATATGTTTTTTAATAAATATTAATACAGGGTATTTAAAAAATGGCACAAAATGAAATTGAAAAAGTGTCAAAATTTTTAAATAACAACAACGCCCAATTTTTATATTTGGCTATTCCAAAAATTTATAGTTTTCAAAATTTTACTCATTTCTAATACAATAGTGATAAATAAAAGATATCAAAAAAAGAAGAACATCTTATCGCAATGAATGCTAACAAACAACTGAAGAAGTGCATGTGCTGCCGTTAATATACAACTAAAATTGTGCCATCTACATTAAAAAGCATTTACAAGCAACTTTTTTATTTGGCCTTGGCGTACGGAGAAGGTCATATATGGATCGATTCCAAATCGAAGGTCGAATGAGATTCGTGCCTAAAGATCAGTTCTACCTGGAGATGCAAAGGACTCCAGAAGTTGACGCGATTTTGTTTTATAGATAATGTCGATAGCGGAGACAGATTCGTCTCACATCGAAAAAATTAAATTTCACTTTCTTAATTTCTTCTATACCTTTTTACTAGAGATATTGAATAACTAGAAATATCAAACAAAAATAACATGAAACTAAACTAAAAATATAAAAACTTGATAACGAAGGCTCTAGTGAAGATATAATTCGTAAAACTAATTCACCCAAAAAGTGTCGAATCATACACACATTATATTATCATAGGCTTGTTCATTATTTTATTAAGTGTAGTCCGACCACCCTCTACAGGGTGGCTCGGACAGACGAATGGAAATAATTTAATATTTTCAGCTAAACTTTGCTTCGAGGTAACAGTATTGTATAACTAGGTAACCGATAATGAAGAAGAGGAACTTTAAATATATTAGGAAAAACTTACGTATTTTTGTCAAACCTCTCTTCCTCAGTAGGTTCCCTAGATTTCCGTTTTTCTCTGCTGAGTCCTGTACCACATGTTGCCCAACTACTTATACTACATAACATATCGAAATCCTCTCTTGTCAACGAATTATCCTACAAATTTTAGAATTAAACACTATATTTAAGTGTAGCGATATACAAAGTTACCAACCACAATTATATTAATAAAAATAGATCTAGCTTTATAATACTCAGAGTATAGCAACAGCGAAAACTTGGTTCTTTGGATGTGACAGAATTAAATCAAAGTACAATTGTTTAAGTTTTTGAAATTAAATTAATCTCGACAGAGTATGATTGCATGGTTTGCTAGAAACAATATCGTGTACTCCAATTGGCGTAACAATTTTTAACAAGTCTACTAAGTAATAATTTTATCTTCATCGAAAATTACCTACACTAAAAAATGAACGACCCGTATAAGGTACCCATTTACATCTATGATGACAGCAGAATGTCAATACAATCCCATGTACATTGGCTTTTGAATTTGCTACACAACGAATGGCTAAGTCTGGAATTTGTAGAAAATAAAAATATTACAAAATCGACTACTTCCTTAAATAATATATAAATGTTAGCATTACTGTAGGTACATTATTATTATAGAATATATATTATAAAATAACACTAGCTTGGGGTCTGGTGCCCTAGCCTGCAGCTCGAAATAACTACTTTTTTTGGATTTTTTTTTTATGTGATCATTAAATAGACTATTTTGAACATAATTAGCTATGGTATTTTCACTTTTTTTAAGTTGATTATAAAATAGGCTAGAATAAGGACTTACAAATTTCATATACTATACTCGGCATTGCATATTCATAGCTCTTTCAAAATTATCATATAAATGATTAATTGACCTCTTTCAAACACATTTTAAGTAACAAAATTTGTAAAACAATTAATTAGTAACCAAATAATGATAGAAATTAATAATTCAAAACTTATTTACTACCAATTTATAATAACAATAACAGGAAACCTATAACCTATATGTCAACAATGCATTGGAAAAAACAGTCAACGTTGCCTCGTTGCCAGATTGTATCTGATTTCATTAAATCTAATTATATTAATATAATTTAATTTTTCTACGATCATGCAAAGAATTACTAGTTTTGCAGTACCTATTGCAATAGTTTTCTTTCTACATCTCAGCTAAGTTGAACTGTTGTGATATGAATATTTACCACTCACCTTATTTTAAATTTTGAGTAGCGTTTAAAGAAAGAATGCAACTCTCGATAAATTTTACGTCTTTGGATCTGATGCATGCGAACAGAACGTCAGGTAGTTCGTGATATGTTTATAACTAGAGAAGACGAGGCCAATTGGGAGTAAGTTAACTAGGTTATGTAGGTAGCTAGGACCTTATTATTTATATATTTTTTCTGTGACGGGAAAAAAGTTTGACATATTATCTCTGTATCCTACCAACCTAACTAACCTCCTACCTACCTAATTAACCTCCTACCTACCTAACTAAACTCCTACCAACCTAACTAACCTCCTACCTACCTAACTAATCTGAAACTTAGACCTCATGCGCAAATATCGGGCCTGCACTTAGCAAGGGCTTCGTCCTTGCTTTCCTACTTAACTACCTACCTACCTACCGACCAAACCTCCTACCTACCTAACTAACCTCCTACCTACCTAACTAACCTCCTACCAACCTAACTAACCTCCTACCTACCTACCTAACTAATCTGAAACTTAAACCTCATGCGCACATATCGGGCCTTCACTTAGCAAGGGCTTCGCCCTTGCTTTCCTACTTAACTACCTACCTAACTAACTATCTACCTACCGACCAAACCTCCTACCTACCTAACTAACCTCCTACCTACCTTACTAACCCCCTACCTACCTAACTAACCTCCTACCTAACTAACCTCCTACCTACCTAACTAACCTCCTACCTACCTAACTAACCTCCTAGCAACCTAACGAACCTCCTACCTACCTACCTAACTAATCTGAAACTTAAACCTCATGCGCACATATCGGGCCTTCACTTAGCAAGGGCTTTGCCCTTGCTTTCCTACTTAACTATCTACCTAACTAACTATCTACCTACCGACCAAACCTCCTACCTACCTAATTAACCTCCTACCTACCTAACTAAACTCCTACCAACCTAACTAACCTCCTACCTACCTAACTAATCTGAAACTTAGACCTCATGCGCAAATATCGGGCCTGCACTTAGCAAGGGCTTCGTCCTTGCTTTCCTACTTAACTACCTACCTACCTACCGACCAAACCTCCTACCTACCTAACTAACCTCCTACCTACCTAACTAACCTCCTACCAACCTAACTAACCTCCTACCTACCTACCTAACTAATCTGAAACTTAAACCTCATGCGCACATATCGGGCCTTCACTTAGCAAGGGCTTCGCCCTTGCTTTCCTACTTAACTACCTACCTAACTAACTATCTACCTACCGACCAAACCTCCTACCTACCTAACTAACCTCCTACCTACCTTACTAACCCCCTACCTACCTAACTAACCTCCTACCTACCTAACTAACCTCCTACCTACCTAACTAACCTCCTAGCAACCTAACGAACCTCCTACCTACCTACCTAACTAATCTGAAACTTAAACCTCATGCGCACATATCGGGCCTTCACTTAGCAAGGGCTTTGCCCTTGCTTTCCTACTTAACTATCTACCTAACTAACTATCTACCTACCGACCAAACCTCCTACCTACCTAACTAACCTCCTACCTATCTTACTAACCCCCTACCTACCTAACTAACCTCCTACCTACCTAACTAACCTCCTACCTACCTAACTAACCTCCTACCTACCTAATTAACCTCCTACCTACCTAATTAACCTCCTACCTACCTAACTAACCTCCTACCAACCTAACTAACCTCCTACCTACCTAACTAATCTGAAACTTAAACCTCATGCGCACATATCGGGCCTGCACTTAGCAAGGGCTT
This sequence comes from Apoderus coryli, assembly GCA_911728435.2. NCBI lineage: Eukaryota > Metazoa > Arthropoda > Insecta > Coleoptera > Attelabidae > Apoderus > Apoderus coryli. The sequence continues at coordinate 26,274,029 of OU452199.1, read as the reverse complement.
CGTCCTTGCTTTCCTACTTAACTACCTACCTAACTAACTACCTACCTACCTAACCTCCTACCTACCTTACTAACCTCCTACCTACCTAACTAACCTCCTAGCAACCTAACTAACCTCCTACCTACCTACCTAACTAATCTGAAACTTAAACCTCATGCGCACATATCGGGCCTTCACTTAGCAAGGGCTTCGCCCTTGCTTTCCTACTTAACTACCTACCTAACTAACTATCTACCTACCGACCAAACCTCCTACCTACCTAACTAACCTCCTACCTACCTTACTAACCCCCTACCTACCTAACTAACCTCCTACCTAACTAACCTCCTACCTACCTAACTAACCTACTACCTACCTAACTAACCTCCTACCTACCCAACTAACCTCCTACCTACCTAACTAACCTTCTACCTACCTTACTAACCCCCTAACTACCAAACTAACCTCCTACCTAACAAACCTCCTACCTAACTAACCTCCTACCTACCTAACTAACCTCCTACCTACCTAACTAACCTCCTACCTACCTAATTAACCTCCTACCTACCTAACTAACCTCTTACCAACCATTTTTTGCACTATTTCGATTGACAGTTTGTGAGAAATCGAGTTTAAATGACAGTGATATTTTGCGTTCCTTTTACTACAAAAATCAAAATATTGAATATCAAATTATTATGTAGAATGAAAATAAAATCTGGCAACATTGATACATTGAAGAATAATGACATTTGTTTCAAATTAAATAATACCAAACATAACCAATTTTTATTAGAACTGTTTATTATTGAGAAAATGATAATATTTATTACTGAAATTAAAACTACATAAATATTTGAACTTATTGTCCAATACGAGGTCCAATATGTACAAAGTTATCCAAGAATTGATGTAACTATGGAACTGAATTGATATAAGTACTATTTTAACACATTTAGTACCATAGTATGCGTGAGTACATAATCTAGTTTATTTTATAAACAACTTAAAAAAAGTGAAAATACCATAGCTAATTATGTTCAAAATAGTCTATTTAATGATCACATAAAAAAAAAATCCAAAAAAAGTAGTTATTTCGAGCTGCAGGCTAGGGCACCAGAGCCCTAGCTTGCAATATAAATATCACTGACACGACTGTAAATGCTGTTTCAACAAGCGCTTAAACATATAAGTAGTCACATTAAGCAAGTCGGAATGTTGCTGAGAACAGTTGCACAGAGTTACAGAATTATAAGTACTTCTTCGAAACATGACTGTCCTATAGAAGGGTATCGTGAGCTTATTCTGATTGAGAGTGTGGATAGTTTGACGAAACACAAGTTTAGTCCTCAAAAAGATGGTACTGAAGTGTCAATAATGCGTTTAACACTACACATAAACAAATATTTAAAGCTATTACACATCTTCAGCCAGCCCAATGATCGGAAAGAGGTTAACATTTTTTTAATGCAATTAGTTCTCGAACTAGCTTCCTTCAATGACTGTAACTATGATGTTTTTATTTAATTTATATAAAGAACAGTAAATACATTCCATGGTTTATCGTTTTTTCAGTTTCATTGGAAACCAAATAGATTTACTACTATTTCCGATTTGCTTGTTACATAAAGTAACAAGACTTTTAGTTATGTTGGAAATTTGTTTCACACTAGCATGCCTTCACCAGACGGGCGATTTCGGTGATCCACAACTCATCAGTGGTGATCAGCAGGCAGTGTGACCCAAATTGCCAACATTTACGAAGAGCTTATAGTAGCACGAGAGATAACTGACAAAGAGATGTTTTTGGTGACATCTAGCGTGAGCAGGCAATATGCCCGGTGAAACACAGTTCACAAACGATGGCCGGACAAGAAGTAACAACTCCATTATACCCTATTACCAACACCTGATGCTCCCGAATTCCCTAGCGGGAGGCTTTATTTACGATTTGCTTGTTACATAAAGTATAAGACTTTCAGTTATGTTGGAAATTTGTTTCACACTAGCATACCTTCACCAGACGGGCCGTCAGGAATTTACCAATAACACCCTGCGTGTTATTTGTAAATTCCTGACGATAGGATTTTAGTAATATTTCCGAAACGCGTCTCGATATCAAAATGAAATTTGGCACATCTACGTATCTTTGTAGGATTATTAAAAAATATGATATCCCATGGTTAGAAAAATGTCAGGGGTGGGTTAGGCTGGGGGTGATCAGAACAAATTTGGTCCCAACTCTTTTTTTTATTTTTTCTAAAAAGAATAATAAATTTGAGACTTTTGTACATAAAAAATGTTCACTTGTTTCATAAGGCTAGAAGAAGCCGTTTTCAAGATAAATGACTTTGAAAATTTCATTTTGATATCGAGACGCGTTTCGGAAATATTACTAAAAATCCAAGCATTTTTTGATATTATTTTGATATGAAAAAAAAAATCTTATTTTCGCTTGTAAAATGTCCCCTTAAATTATTTTAAGTTAATTTCGGGACACCCTGTATAATCTCTACATGCTTTTGAAAATTTCTTCTATATCCTGATAGACATATGGGGACATAAAGTTGTTTATTTTTGGACCTAAATAGTTCAGTGATCTTAAATTAAAAGTGGTGCCACTCTTTGGTACTATAGAATTTCTATTTGTCTTAGAATGATGTACATTTTGCATTTTCATATAAACCACCACATATCTCATAATAGATTCAATTAAAGATTTATATATCAATGCTGCTATCCTGTCTTCTCTCTTCAAGTTCCCCATTTGTCAAAAAGTACAAATCGCTAATATTATGAATAAATAAATATCTGCTCGAGAGGCGTGGTTTGAGGCAAAGTAACCTATAGATTACACAGATCAGTTCTATTAACGAAAATATACTAATCATAAGATTAACATTTTGAAAAGTTATTTTTTATAAATGAAGTTATGTCAACGCTAAATTAAGCAAATACTATTCAAAAATGTGCAAACGTAATAGAAACAATAATAAATGAAATTAGTACCTGTTGCTTCACCACACAAATGCTTGGTTACACCGATTATTTTATCGGTGTTGGATAAAAAGTCGATTTTATCCAAAACTAAGTCTCCAATGTCCGCTCGGATTCTAATAATATTGTCATTAGTTTTTGCTAATTTATTATCTCTTTTATGTTTAGGGGATGCTCTCTCAACTAAAAGTATTTTCGATTGATATTTTTCTGATGACTTAGCTATCCAGTAACTTAGTTGACCTAAAACAGAACGAAAAAATTATTCTTAGTATTGTCACAGTATAATAAATAATACAGTATTCTGACTTTTCGCTTGCGAGCCGTTCTGCGCATTTCGTAGCGCATGCCGCCATTATGGGTTACAACGTCACAATAATCACATAGACGTAGATAAATACCGTCCACTCCTGTGTTCAATATATAGTTCATTGTCGGCGTGTACGAGAGAATTAAAAGGATTTTATTTTTATTAACGTATCTTATGATTAATACAATGAACAATCAGGGAGGACATGTGTGTGCTGCAAAATGTTGTCCCAATAAGCGGTACACTTGCTCTAAACATTTTTTTCGCTTCCCCACAGATCCTGTTAGGTGAGTAATAAGTAAAAATACAGATGAATACTAGATAATTTTACGTTTATAACAACTATTTGTATAACCGTAAAATTTATATTACGAAATGGCAGTATCTAATATGTTTTTAAACTAAATGAAAGTAAAACATAAACACAAGTTGTCTCGTGGCGAGATAGCATGATAACGCACTCAGCTAGGGGTTATATTATTGACAATATATGGCCCTTGGTTGACTAAAATTGCTGAGAACAGGATTCAGTTGATGCAGAATTCAGGCACACGGCTTGTATGTGGAATTCGTAGGGATAATATAAGATTAAAGAAATCGGCTGGTTAAGAATGAAACAACGTCGGATTTTCATTCACTAATTTTGATTAATAAAAATCATCAGATGGAAATAGGCGGAATACTTATATGAAAGATTGAAGTTCCGGAGATCGGTGTATGATGTGAATATTCCTCATAAAACTGTCATTACGCCACTGCTAGACTCAACATCAATCTTTGAGCGGTCATTTTCCTATACGGTTTCAAAATATTACAACGCTCTACTGGAGAATATAAAAAGTTTACAGGGGTTTTCGTTTAAGAGCGTTGTCTGACTCGTAATCGAACAAATTAATTTGTAAACATAAGCTACCTACTTAATTTGGCCAGCGATGTAAAACTATTTTCGGATAGGTTTAAGCTACAATATAAGTTACGTTTAGGTTAAGTTAGGAAGCACTGCTTCAACTTTTATAAAAATGTCTTTTTTACTAATTAAGTCTTTATCATTGTTGTGTTTATTATTATTAAAAATCACCCAATCATGTCAACATTTAACTGATACCACCACTCAAGGGTGTTTTCAATCACTATGACACACCACAAATATTTCTGAAATTGACAGCGATATTATTATATTATGTACTTAAATATTTTTCCAAAAATGAAAATACAGTACTGTGGTTAGAAACCGAAAACTATAATTATTCTTAGTCAGGACCTGACTTGTAACCCAAAGTGGCGGCATCATACGTCACAGTTTATTTCAAAGTGCCAACGTGGAGTCGGAATGCTGATAGTAGTATAGAGAATAGACAACTATTGCGCTTTATTCAATTTGCTTACAGAGTTTATATCACATTTTTATTCTGCAAGGAAAAACACAAACTTTATGAAATCCTGTCAATCCCAGAGTACGTAATGTTGTAAAATAGCTACCTATCCAAGAATATTTATGTAAATGTTACTCCGTATTCGATATACTATAATAAGCTGTAAAATTAATAACACTGTACTGAATTTAAACTTATTTTTTACTTACCACGTCCCGCACCGAATTCAATATAACAAAAATTGTCACCAATCATGTTATAATGTTCTAACAATCCTAATATAGCCGATGCTTGTACTAAATGTTTCTTAGTTTTATGACCATAAATGGGATTTTCCATTTCTGTTTCCACTATATCACATTTAAACATTTTTTCAGTTATAAGCTTATCTATTCCATATTCTGAAAAATTAAATGAAACATTAAATTTGTTTTTTAGTCATAGGTTTTACACAAGTATTATTATCATCAATATTCAAAAATAACTTTTCAAAAATGTTCATCAGGAACAAAAAGTGGTAATATGTGTACAGAAAAAAAAAAAGAAAAATGTGCAAAATTTCGGGATATAAACGCTCCCATTATCACCGTATTCTGCCCATTATAAATTTAATTTTGTACTACTGCCATCATTGGTTTGGTTGGACAAAGACAAATTGCGTAAAACAGTCCTAGATTCCTTCCGATTTCTATTCTTGTTTTAGTAATCCTTCCGTCTTCTTTACGAAAAAGTAGTCTTCAATAGAAAAAAAAATATTTCAAACCTGAACAAGTTCAAAATATGTAACGAAACGTCGTTATCCGGCATTTTATGTAATTAAATTGACGAAAATTAAAATGTGATATTGTTTTTGTTTAAAAAAGTAGTGTAATAAAAGAACCGAACACGCCCAGAAAAATCAACTGAAAAATAACAATTTAAATGTTTTCACACTGCTAAAGTCTGTCGAGCAACGACTGGCGGAGCCCGATATTTGCAAGGAACGCGATGCAGAATGCTGGATGTGAAGACTGAAGTTCAAATTGGTCTCCAAAAAAATATTCAATCATTTTCTTGTGCTGTTTTCAGTCTATCAACGTGTCTCATGCTGCTACCAGAGCTATGCTTTATATCGTTGGTATTTAATTATCTCAGAAAAAGTCAAGGACACATGCTTCGGAGACGTCTGAATATCAGCGCATCCCCAATGGCCCATGTCCAAGGCTTTGTTTGTTTGACTTTTTAACGCTAAATATGAAACTTTTTAACGCTAAATATGAAACTGCCCTGGGCGGTTTGACTTTTCTTCGAACACGAACAAAGCAATGGTGTCAGCTACGCAAAATATCTCGGCCAAATTTCTAAATCTTAATTATCAGAGGTTAAATATGTTTATTATATCTTATATATATTAAAAAAATTATGAACTAAATATGTAAATAAAATTTAAGATATATTTCTTTATACTTAAAAATCTTTAGCAACAGCAAGTAAACTCGCAAAGGAATATCTTTAAAATATAATATTCATTTATGACAAAAAATAACTTATTTTATTACACATAACAAAAAAATTAACACATATTTTTAACTGTCGATAATTAACTTTAATATAATATAATTAGCAAAATTCTCCATATTTGCGGTAGTTAACACGATCAATAACTTTAATTTTTAGCGGTAAAAGAACTAAACACCCATGTTTTGAACAATTTGGGAATTGTTCTCAATTCTGTAAAACATATATGGCTTCACAATACCTACATCAAAGTTGTAAAAATATAAATACGAATTATTCAAATTGTAATATATGTTATTTTTATGTACCGGGTGTCCCAAACTGTGTTGCATTCAGGTATATTTTACGCCAAAAAAATATTTTTTTCCGATTTTGCAAAATGAAGAATGTGACGTCATCGGTATTATTTTTCCACGAACATACCTATATTTTGTCACATTCCGAAAGCACTAATTTTCCTAAATACCTTTTTACTAATAAATTTTTTTTCTATCTTTATCCTCTAAAAAGCTAGAGTGCCAAAACTGACAAAAAAATAGTATTAAAATATAATTCAACATAGCCATGTCAAATCAAATGCTCCATGAAAAACAATTATTCTGTCACATTAGTAGTGACAATTCTTGTCAAAATAATAAAGAATTAATTGTCGGCGGTAATACCACAAGAGCTCAGATTTAGCAGGATATTTTTTGCGATTAATTTCGAATACTTACTTGCATTGGCAATTTAACGAGAACAGATCGAGTTAAATTACTTATGAACGTAAGCAAAGATTAATCTACACAATAGATAGTCAGCGTATATGGGAAATAAAACAAAAATTGAAACTGTCTCGACACGAGCTACATCTATTAGAAAAATTAGAAAAACATGCAACCATGGAAATTGTAGATGGCGTTATATGTATTGTGTTGAAATAAAATAATCATGTGGGCAATGTTAGACAAGGACGAGTATACTTTCCCCTACGAGGTGGTAGTTTGTTTTTATATTATAGGTATCATATATGTACTACTGTGCAGCAGTGTTTTTTGTTTAAAATTATATGGTATACGTATACCTATCTACGCAAAGATTAATGTGTATGGACGAAAATAAAAGAAATTACTATAATAGTATAAATATACAGGGCTGGTTTATTAAATGTTTTAGACAAAAATAATATTATTTTAGTCATTTAAAATTTCGGATATAAGGATGCATCAAAAAGTTATATTTAAATTAACGAAATTTGGCGTTATAGATAGGACTTCCGGTTATTACCTGATTCAGTTTTAAGGATCAAACTCAAACAGCAGATTCAACTTGTCGTTAACATTATGAAAAAATAAATCTCAGAGGCGGGTAAATTAAAGGGGCATACAGGCGTGAAATGCTACCCTAACTTTTTTATGCACATTTTTTGCGTGTGTTTCAATTCGGAGATGTAAAATCTAACAAATTATATACGTAATAAATGTATCCTTCTGTGATATTGATAGAAAGTCATCGTTATCGCGTAATATCGATTTTAAGAAATGTTAATATTAAAAAGGCTGTGCTTTTTACAAGTTGCTGAAGTAAATAAGGTTTGAAATTTCCAGCATGACAATAATTATTTAAAAAAATACGGTTTCGAAATGCAGGATGTAAAAAATTAGAATTTTTAATCTGTTTTTAATGAAAATTTAAATCTATTGAGAAATATGGTTCAGGGTTTTTGTGAAATGTATTTTACTCCAAAGATTCATTTCATTCATCGATTATAACCGAATTAATTTACTCAAAAATATCTATACTAGTAAAATAACACAATTATCACAATTAGGTTCAAATTCTGCAACGCCGAATTGAAAAAAACTTACAGTCTCCCTAATATTGGTTTTTGTGCAATGATCATAAAACTTTAAAAAACTAACGATTTATGTAGATTGTATTGTTAACACGTTTCGTAAAAAGCTTTAAAAACCCACCAACAGGGTGTTAAAAGTATCACGACAATAACTTTTTTCATGTTTTAACAAGTACAATCGTCTGCTTCAGATTGATCCTTAAAAACTGAATAACAGTTTCTCTATATAAAAAAATAAAACTCGTAAATATCATCCCCAAACATTTAATTTGAATACAATTACATAACACCATATTTGAAAGTAAATAAAAAAAAACAGCATTACCTAGTTTGACAGATTTGCAAATTGCAAATCAAAGTATCTATGTATACAGGGTGTTGCATAAGTACTTGTACAAACTTTAAAGGGTGATTCTTTGACTAATTTTAAGATACAAATTTCATATGTACATGGGTCCGCTACGGCTTGGTTTTCGAGATACAGGTAGTTCAAAAAGAATATTATATTTAGGATTATATGCTTGTTCAATAGCATCGCAATTTGGTGCAATTCGGGATACAGGTGTATTGATGACACCAGAGCTGTCAAAAGAACTAATAAAAAATACGAAAAATAACAAAATACAAATATCATTCAAAAGACAACAATGCACATAATAGTCGGTACCAAGCCAAATAGGTAGTAGGTAAATATAGATTTATTTTGTTTCGGGCTTGGGCTTGGCACCGACTTATTGTAATCAAAACTACCCACCAAACGGATACATTTAATTTTACGCAGATGCTCAAAATGTTAACTTTCTTTCATTAATAGAGACCTGTGAAGTGAGCTTACCTCTTACGCCCACGTATTAAGTACTAAGTTTCAGTTATCAGTTATAATTTTTTATTTTCCAAGAAAGCGAAACGAGATATTTAAAACGGCATTGCGCCGCCCTCATGTATACCTCCGAGGGCGGCATCGAAAATCGCTACACGTCACAAACTTGTAAATGCTTAGAACTACCCCTATATCAAATTCCTATTTTCTATCTTTTTTGTTTCATACCCAAAGCCCTATTCCTACCGAACGTATTATTTACCCGAAGAAACATTAAAAAGAAGTAAAATTTAAGTACCTAAACCGATAAAGTGGAACTTATACCTGATGAAGAGACAAGACTATTATAATAGGTATACCTAATATAATATAGGTAGCACTGATAATTTTTTTATTATAGGTATTATAAGATCTACAACAATCTTGTTACATCTTTGCCACATTGTCTACGTGAAATATTTAGTCAAAAGTATGTTTCTATCTAAAAGCTTTTCATTTAACGATTGTTCGCCACTGATCATGGGACTGGTCTAGTCTTGAAACATGTATGACATGGATTAAATATTATTATATTAAATTTAATTCATAGAGATTAGGCTTTTATTTCAATACTGTACTTGTAATAAATCACCCTGTGTGTTTCTTTTACCGACGAATTGGCAACAGCACGACACACACCACATTCGCTTGTTTTTTTTTCTACCCTCCCTGCGTATCCCCTCCAGATTAATACAGAATTTCATCAATTTCTCTCTCTGACAATACAGCATTGCCGGTGCATATCTGTTGCAAATGATCTAAATAATTGTTATACGTTGCGTTTTGTTTTTGATATTAATAAACTACAAAACGGTTTCTGGCTGTGACAATACTGCTCTATGCTTTACACGCTAGTCTACGCCACGTAGTGGCAGGCATACTTAGAGATGTTCTGATTTTAATGCATTGGGCTGACTATCTATTGTGTAGATTAATCTTTGACGTAAGTATTCGAAATTAATCGCAAAAAATATCCTGCTAGATCTGAACTCGCGTGGTATTTGGAAAGACAATTCCATGAATAGAAAACACAATTCAACTAAACTTTATTTAACAAACTGAAAGAACAATAAGATGAATAATGTTTAGAAAGAACAATTGTTAAAAATACAATTATTAGATATATACAATTGGTCCAGTAGACAATAAATGCTAGCCTTGCTACGGTAACGTGATTTATCCGATAGTTCTATCCACTTGCATTTCTGTTCCTTCCTATTTAGCCGATAGTAAACTACGATTTTTGTAGTTACAAATGGGAATTATTATACATGAGTGGAATTGTCAAAACAATAAACACGATACAGAAAGTAATAACAGGTACTTATTTACAACGTGTTTATAACAAAAATGTTTAATTGTTTAATTTATTGCAAAAGATGCGTTGTGGTTTGATATAGTGCAGGCAATGTCGTCTTTGTCTCATCATCTTTGTTTCTTTCAATTGTCAGCCATATTTTTTCGACAAAGAAAATAATAAAAATTAGATAATAAGCCAAAAAGTGTGATACAATAATAAGTTTAAAATTGCTTTCCATGTAGCATTTGATTATTTACATGGTTAAGTCAAATATCTTGAAAAAAATTTTTTGTTCATAATAGACTTTGTAAATAATTTACCTTACCGTATATAATATTCATTATTTTGACAATTAAATAATAATTATTGTGACAACAGTTGTCACTAATAATCAAACAGAGTAATTGTTTTCCATGGAGCACTTGATTGGTAACATGGCTAAATTAAATAATATTTAAGTATTTTTTTTGTGTGGGCGCGCTAACGTTTTACCGAAAAGAGATAGAATTTTTTTTTCCAAAAGTGTTTGGAAAAAATAGATCTTTTCGATTCTAGCAAAATACAGGTGTTCGTAAAAAAATAACCTTGATGACGTCATTTTCTCCATTTTGCGAAATTGGAAAAAAATATTTAGCTTTCCCAAAATGGACCTTAGCGCAACTCAATTTAGCCGTTTAAAAATATTTTTATTATCTTATCTGGTTTTCATACAATAGGCCTGGGGCGCCGAGTTTGGAACACCCTGTACAATGCAACCCAACCCATCGGGATGGACGGAAAATAGCTAAGTATTTATTTAATAATGCATTTTCAACTATATCAATTAGACGCGAAGTCAAAAACAAATAACTAGACTACCTAATACCCACTTTGACAAATTCTAAAACAACGACCGACCATTAGACTTGGCTGGTAGTGTAGAAAGCAAGGGTTGCCTTAATATATTCGAAGAACGTTTATGGATTTTTGTTGACTATTTTGATACGTTATTGATATTTAAGTAATGCAGTGCTATGGTGTGTAAAATTGAAAAAATAGACTAAGGTATATATTTATATAATATTAAATAAAATGTTTATAAACTTACTTTCATATAAATGATTTACTCGTTTTATTGCATCTAATACATCTGTAATACTATAGGAAGAAAGGGTTCTGTGTTTATCATGCTCATTTCCAAATCCAACATTATTTTTACCACTATTCACATCTTTTGAGATGAATGGTTCTATTTTTGTAACTCTTGCGTTGCATATTTCCAAATGCTTTTTCAATTTATTAGCGTAACAAGTACTGAAAAAAATAATACTTGAGTCCCTTTCTATTTTCATATCATTTGTTTACCGAAATTAAAATGTTAAATAGACGAAAATGATCAGTAGAACGAGACTGTCTGTGTAAGTCTACAAATTTTAAACATGCCTACCTATGAAGTAAGCCCCAATTATTCTTACGAACTTACTGTTTGGGATCCAATGGACATTGTATTCTAAGATGACTTTCGGAGCCAGTTTCGGATTTTTGGTGGTTATTTAGAGGCCTATGTTCTCCACAAAATTGTTCACCTGGCTTGACCAACATTTTACAATACCGTTTTTTGCGAAGTACAAAAAATGTGCACTGTTTTTGCGTAATTGTTGACATATTTCTGTTATTTCATTCAAACCTAACAATTGTGATTTTTTTCTGAGAAAAAGTAAAAGGCACAATAATTATTATTTAGTGTAAAGTGTAAATAATAAAAGTTGAGGTTAGAGTTAGAGGTTATGTTATAATAAAAAATAAAACCAATGACCTAATATTAGCATACGTTAATTTCCTTTTATACCGAGCCAATGGGAACGTTCGCCCTTGGGTCGTGTTTCCGTGGGTGGCCGTCGCGGATCGGTGGCGTGCATGTCGCTTTGTTTTTGCTGTTTGAATATTTTGGCGCCATAAGCTAGTGCCACAGTATAATATTATTAATGCTGTGCTAGTGCTCTGAATAATATAAACAACTGAGTCTGTTACTAGATAAAAAGCAAAAACAAACTCGTTTATAACAGCAATTTTTATTGCTACATATAAAATAATAATTTATAAGTTATAGTTGCGAATATTTTTTTACCCACGAGCTCCACAGTAAAAAGTTGCGAATATTATTGTATTATGGAATCGAAAACTAAAAGGTTATGTACCTATATTAAGTATTAATAGCATTTTCGTGAATAAGAACGTAATATAATTTTTGTATTCACGTTTTGTAGGATGGATAATGATAAATTACTTTGCCAGATTTGTAAAATAAGTTTTGCTACCAGTGGCACAAGAAATAAGCACTTGAGGAATTTCCACGGTGAATTAGTTCAGGACAAGGAGCTAACAAAACACACCATGTGTCCCATCTGTACAAATCAAGAAAAATTTTCCCGGCACGGTAATTTAATTACACATTTGGACAATATTCATAGCGTAAGTATTAAAGAAACAATATTAAATTTTAGGAATTCGGAAGAAATGGCAATCTGGATAGGACAGGAGAATAGAGAAGTAGATTATGCATGTCATACGAGAAGGAAACTTGCTAATGGTGATGAGATTATAGTCTACAATTGTAACTGAACTAATTCTAAAGATTTTTATGCCTATGTGCTAAATAATTGATAACACAATGCCATTGTTTTATGTTAGGCTATACCAGCTTGTGTAAAAGTCGCAATATGAAAACGGGTGGTAATATACACATTAACGGAACATGCCTGTATTATTTCCAGTCTTTTATTTTTGCTATTCGATCTTTGATCCCAATATCCCAATTTTCGTTGACTTAATTCTAAACATAGTTCCCAGTTTATACAACATAAGCATAATTATAAATTAGTTTAAACAATATGAGCTAAGATTAATGTACATTAATCTTTGATATGAGTAAGCCTATGTATCTACTTTTGAATTTTAGAGAAAGTACAGCTGAATTTCTTAATTCAAAATTTGCGTTTTGTATGATATTGCACATTATAATTTGTTAATTTACACTTACAACTAGGTATATTAGCGTTATAACTCACTCTTGTAACGGTGCCTATGATTACAATGCATTCAACTTTTGTGATTATTATGCATATATTTATGATTATGCTGTATAAACCCGGCTTACAACAAGCAAACGCCCGCACGATGATTCTCATTGGCTCGGTATAAAAGGAAATTAACGTATGCTCCTAATATTACAGGCAAATGGTTACAGTCTAGAGCATTGAGATATAAGGAGACGCTATAAGCATTATTTTACATTGTACAGAAACGGGTGCATTGGGTGGGGCGTAAGCGCATACCAATATGGCGGATTCTCCAGAGCCGCATTAACTATTTTAGTTGACGTTTTTGCTTTTAATTTGCAGCTTGGGTTTATACTTTATTTTCAAATATTATGCAGTGTACAAAATACTTAAATATAGGTAATTATTGATATTTGATACCTAAATCCAGGAATAAAAGACGTTAGTACTTTATAAATTATATATTAATACCCCTTAAACAAAACAATTTTATTTAAATGTTGCGCTATGCTTATCCACTTTATTTTTACTTAAATAATACATCCTGGTTTTAACATATTTAGTCGCAATAGATTTGATCAGTAAATGTATATGGTTATCAAACACTGATTTGATCAAAACCGTGCACAACTAAATTAGGAAAAATATTACTATTTACAAATTCCTTTAAAACAAGGTTTATTATGAATCCTGCGGACAACTTTTCATTAGCAGCTACTACAAGATTTTTTATGATCTTTTCGGATTGGAAGCAAACGTCTAAAACATCTTTTGAAGGAATTTGTAAATCCTTTTTTTGCCTTCATTTTAATAAAAGAATAACACTTTTTAATGCATCTCGACATTCTCTGCAAATAATTTGCTTCTTTAAACTAAAAACAACAAATCCAGCAATATAAACAATAATGAATTTCGAAAATTCAGAAAATGGTCCAGGAAGGTAATCATGATCTGGATAAATTATATTTGTGTACATTTCTCGTTAGTAGTAGTAGTAGTATCTATCTATCTAGTATCCAATTAATTCGAGACACATATTCTGTCCAGATATGGCTACGAGCAGGATCTTTAGGAAATCTAAAAACCAGAATATGTTTTTAACACGCATTTAGGGGTCTTTTTTGCTAGAAAGTGATGAAAAAGTAGAGAGTTTGAGAGTAGAAATCAAGTAACAGAATTTGTAAAAAAAAACTACAATGCACGTATCAATTGTTCAGTGCAGAAAGAGAATGCTACCAGACTCCTATAATAATGTGTTTTAATAAGTTCGCCTAAAAAAACCCTAAATACGTCCATGTACAATGTTTACAATATTTGGTACATACCTATGAAACGTTATTTCTGATATTTTCTGGTCGATTTCACTTCTACTACTGCAACTACGCACAGCACAGGACACCATTATAGTATATTGTCAAATAACCGTCCAAAAAACACGAAAAACTTAAGTAAACTTGTAAAATACTCGTAAATAACACTATAAACTTGAAAGCACGACAAATGATAAATATCGTATACCAAAATGGCGTACCTGCACCCGCTTTTGGCCACGTTAGAGCGTCTCCCCCCACCTCAATGGTCTAGAGAGATATAGCGTTGACGCAAGAGTGATAGCCGCAGTTGTCCCTAACAGTGTTGCCAACTAATTGGTTGCCCATATTACCAGATTGTAAAACCCAAATTACCAGATTATTACTAGATCTCATTCTCTTTGTACTTTGAAGATTTTTTGTGTGTTTTGTATGTTGCAGAACAAAAGAAAAACGTAGCTCATTATGCTATAATAAATAAAGACATCAACAGCTAGGGATTGGGCAATACGGCAACACGAATCGAGGAGCATTAGGGTTCGAGACTATGTTCGCTGAGTCCTTTTAGAATAAATATAAAAAATTTGGGTCACATCGGATTGCTAATATTATGTTATCATAATTAAGCGATTAAAGTCTTTATTACCAGAAATATTACTAATTACTAAAATCGTGGTGGAATTACTAGATCTGGTAACGAAATTTGGCAACAGTGGTCCCTAATCAGTTGATTACGGAAAAAGCGCGGCTATTGTAAATATATAGAGGGGGGAGATTGAGCTTGACGGATGCGCGAACTGCTAATATATAGTAGGCCGCCATGTTTCACGATTGACAGTGGCGTATCGTCTAAGGCGTGCAAAATAAGTATTTACAAATCGTGACTATCAGTTTTGAATTTGCGTTTTGTTTTACTAAAAATAAAACTAATATTGATTATCAATTGCTTGTTACTTTATAAAACAAGCAATTCATAAATAAAGCCTCCCGGCAGGGGATTCAGGCGTGTCTAGTGTTGGTAATAGGATGTAATGGAGTTGTTACTTCTTGTCCCGCCATCGTTTGTGAACTTTCTTTCACCTGGCATATTGCCTGTTCACACTAGATAGCGTCAAAACCATCTATTTGTAAAATTGATTATTTTAATAATATATTATTTTATTAACTCATTTTATAGACTTTCATTTCAAACATTAACAATCAATTTCACCTTATTTTTATGAAAATGTTTACAGTTTTGTTGAATTTTTCACGGTGCTTGTGGTTTAACCGTTTTATTTCATAACAATCTCAATCTGTAACTGTGGATAGTTTTAGTTCTTTGTACAATTCTACGTTTTGTACTGCTATCCGTGCTGGTACCAGCAATTCCAAAAATGGTAGCTTAAACAAATTGTATTTATGAACCTTTGTTTTCGAATTCTTATTCCTTCTTCAGAACGTAAGCTGGTCTCGATGTGGAATCAGAGTCACCCATATTATATAATATGTTGACATGTAAATTTTCATCTTTTGGAATTCTACAAAATTATTATAAAATGTATAATTTGTATAAATGCCTCATTTCATCTCAATATACAAGCGTTAGCAATTGAAATAGTTAGTATTTTGTTTTTAAGTATTAAAGTTTACTACATATCCCCCTAGAATTGAATACACGACACTGCATTATTAGCGTATGCTCACATTATTACTTACCGATGAAATGGAATTCATTTTTTCTTGTGCTTGTTTCATCCTTGGAAAATCGTATGCGCACTCGTCGAAGCTCATCTCCCTCCTGATATCTCTGGTGTAGACCTTTGAATAAAAAATGACAGGAAGGAGCTTTGCGCTGACTGTGGTAAATAAAATTTCTGCCGGAAACGGCCATGTTGGACATCCACTTTTAGATTCATTGTTTTGGTTGTTCGTTATGCCAAGTTGTATGTTTTACACTTTTTTGCAGTTTTGAATGCTTTAGTTAGTGAATTGTGTATTTATGAGTGAACAATTATACTACTAGTATTAATAATATCATTAGTGTAAATATTTAAAATAGTGCTGTTTAAAGACAATAATAAACTAATTCATAGACAATAATAAACATGGTTAGTTGTGCAGCCTGTGGTTGTTCCCGGACACCTAAAAATACAAATTTTGGAGTTACGTTTCACTAGTAACTAATTTTAATCAAGAGGTTTTGTAATATCCGTAAAATTTAGAAATAAAAAGTAATATTTTTTCAATGACATTTAAAGGTTAACAATCAAAATATGACTTGGTCATTGGCGTGGAACACGTTAAAATTAGGAATATTTGCTTTGTAAATAAAACAGACAGTGATGTTTTATATTTAAAGGGTTTGGATTCATTTTAGATTTTGCATGATAAATAATAGGTATTTACAAAAAAAAAAAAATAATCAAACAATTCATAAATGAAATCTCCACAAACATATTTAAATACTTAAGTTATTAATTAGTAGATACTTATCTTTAAAAATATAACTTTTTTAGCTTTCCCAAAGATCCAAACAGGAAAATGTTGTGGGTTAATTTCTTAAAGAAGCCTGACTTTATACCGAAACCTACCAGTGTTTTATGTTCTCATCATTTTACTGAAGATTGTTTTGATCGAACGTCTCAGTTAAAGGTGAGACTAGTACCAACTACTACTACTAATCGTAAAAAAAAATTAATAGAGAAATTCTGTTATTAAAAGTTTTAAGATACTTTATTGGAAAAAATGTATTTAAAAATATGACACCTCATGACCAAACTCCACTAGAAAATCATAAAGTTTTATTGATTAAATCTATTTCCAATTGTTACTTTACCACAAGAATAAATTATGTTTGTAAAAATACAGTAAATGACGAAAAAATAGAAGTATATATACAAAATTAATTTTATTTAAAGGTCAATAAATAAGTTATTGTTTTTCTCAGTTTTGTTTATTATTTACCCTTTTCCCTACTTAAATCAGATTGAAAACATTTTGTATAAAATAGTAATGAATTCAAGAAATATTTGTCATTGCTTATTAATAACATTTTATGGACCTGCGCCACTGTGAAACCGGATATACTGGTCCGCCATATGCAACATCCATTCTGATCAGCTTTTCTTGCTAGTATAGTCCTTCCTGTCACTTTTTATTCTTAGGTGTAGACATACTTTTACGTAATACCGTAGTAGACGGAATACGTTAGTTGTGTCAGATTAATGTTATGTTAATAACGTAACGTTATATCGTCGATGTTGTCAAGTTTATATATTTTCTATTAATATGGAACTCGTAATATAAAAATAATAGTAACTACACTTTTAAGGAGGTCAATTAGTAATTAATAATTTGATTGTTTTTTCGATTTAGAACTGCTTTACGAAAAAATTTAACGTGAACTCAAGTTATATTCTACAACCTGGGAAATACGAATGTCACAGCCCTATATCTTCAGATCTTTTACCTTTCACTCCTATAAACTATTTTATTATTTTATCGCTTGGGAACACATCGTTTGTTATTGTTATTTCAAAATATCACGTAGAGACTAATATATTATATGCACATATTTTGTACTTGTGTATACTAATCAGGCACTAATTATAAGCGGAACTTTGACATGGCAGTCAATTGCGATAACAACAACTAACAATTAAAATGTCCTATCACATACAAAATTCTAATTTTGGGTTAAACAAAGACAGATGTATTCTATTTAATATTAAATCTTCGGCCTAATAGAATCGTTTATACTTTACAAATGACTATGATGTTAATATTTGCTTATATGCGAAACAAAAATTGGCTCCTCCCATATACCATATAAAAACCAATGTTTTTACCACTTATGACTCTCATTCTAATATCAATTGCTGCACATCACATATGTCAAATCTGTCAATGTCTGTGTCCTGTGTTTTCCTTTGAGTTTTATTTTCTATAAAATCATAAAACTATTTTAGGGTTAGGGCCTTGAAATAAATTTGAAGTGATTCTGGTTTATTCTTCAAAATGACTATTACAGATGAGGTTACGTTACCTACCGAAGAAGAATTAACAGTACAAGAAGTAAATTTAACAGGCCCGGTTTTAAAAGCCGGTGCATTTCATTTAGGAAAAGCCTGTGAAAATGAAAACAATGTAAGGTTCAAAGTATTACCTAATCACAATAAGGTATTTTATCAAACATACATATTTTTAGGAGTTCGTATTGTGTAGACATGAATTAAGGGACCCTCGGAAATGTATCAATGAAGGCAAAGCTGTTACCAGTTGTACCCTTAACTTTTTTAGAGCCATAAAGCGCTCCTGTGCTGCCGAATTTATGCAGTATGCAACTTGTGTGGATAAATCTAGTCCAGACCAAGCATTCGTACCGTGAGTAGTTAATATAGGATTATCTATAGGAACTAACCCACGTCTTAATGACTGGTCACAGGTCGGTACTCATTCTATATTGATTGAGAGCAATAGCACTTTTAGACAGACATAAACTATCGCATATTTTTAGTTTAACAGACGTATACATGGATATTCCCTAGGATGAGGCACCAGTGAAACTGATTATATTTAACATTTCAAATATACACGGTGCTCGAAAAAAGTTGCATATTAAAGTTACAATAGGTACTTATATAAAGTAAAAATATAAGATGGATAAAAACTTGTTATGTTATGTAGGTAAACGGTATAAGTAACTCACAAAAGTTATACCTATGTTTATTAAAACAAGTTCTCTGCAGAATTATGTGAAATACCTAGCTAGAAATTAGTGCTCGTGCGCTCAAATACGAAATTATTTTTTTATATAGGTAGAAACTAATATACTTACGTGCGTACTAATAAAGTTCCTGAATCACTCATATCATGTGAGAACAGTTGTTGACAAATATAGTAATTAATAATAATAAATAAAAATATTATTATTATTGCAATGGAACTTAAAAACCAAAACACTAGTTTGCCAGTGACAAGATGATGTGTACTTGAATTAATATATGCGTTTTTTAAAATGCATGTTTATTCTATTGAAAGTGAACCATTATTTATAACAAAAAAATCTGTCAATTTTTTATTTTTGGTAAAACAATTGAACGTGGATTAGATTTTTTTATGCACATATATCCAGCGATTGATACTGAAACTTGCTATTGAATCGAAACGAAGGTTCGCGTGGTACCTATCGCTTTTAGTACCATCAAATAACCGAAACGGAACTTCGATCGACATTTAGTGAACCTTTGTGACAGATACCTGAAATGTAACGAAACTTAAATAAACGAACGGACTGAGATATCGAAATGAAAGTAACACATACCTATTAACCGAAACTCGATATCGGAACCTTAGTAGGACTGATACCTGAGTATCGAAGCGGTATCGAAACTAAAGGCACGAAACCGAAACAGGTACCAAAAGTCTGAGTAACAAAACCCTCGGTATAGATATTGAGATACTAGTGGAGTCTGTAAATATAAATAGTACCGAAGCCAAGTAAATGAAACAAAAAGCAAAACGCATATTATTAAAATTGGTACCGAAAGTATGTGCAACGAACTGATATAGAAACCGAAAGAGTATCGGTATCTGTTTCGGTTCCGTAGCTATAGTTTCTATACCGTTTCGCTGCTTAGATTTCGTTACTAGGTTATTTTTGGTACCTAGCGTTACAAGACCCAGGTAGTCTTGTTTAATGAGTTTGTCGTTGGAATAGGTTTCGGTAATGATTTCTTTTCTGTTAATAACCTTTTGCGGGAGATTTTGGTGTCTCCGTATTTCGTTATTAACCGTTTCGTTACTGCTTGAGGTTGTGTACCTTTCCGTATCATTTCGTTTCTATTCTGTTCTGAAAACCGAGACGATAACCTAAACGCGGTGTCAATCCCTGCATATATCTATCATGACAGTAATTTTGTAGAATTTTTCATCGAACTGGTTCAGGAAAATATCTGCTCTATTGCTTTAATAAAGCGTTGAATCGCTGCAGTTTCTGTAATGATGTGTATTCACGCCAATTTTAGGTTAACTGACTATATGCCCATAATTTTTTTAGTTGTCGAAAAACTCAAGCAGTTCTGGATAAGTGCGTAAAAGATAATTTGGGAATCGATCGACCACCTTATGATCATTATGTTAGAGTGCATGTTCATAAAACTGCGCGACCAAGACCTGAAGTGGAAGGACCAGCTGTTTATGAAGATGCCACTCCTGCACTTCCGAAAGAAGCAGAGAGACCTCCAGCGAAATACGTTTCCCGTTTTTTCTTCTTGTGGTAATTGCATTGCTCTCCGCAGCTGGGAGAAACATGTCATGTTTGTAGTAACATAATATACTAATTATATTAGTTTCATTGTAAATAAATAATACTTATCAAGAGGTTTATTTTTGTATTGTACCACACCATGTATAGCTTAAAATATAATGGTGTACCTAAGACCAGAGCGTCCGGGGAATCAATCTTTTTTAAGAAGACAGAAGACACATTCCATGTCTATCCTCCTGCTTTCCCTCCGCATTTAGGAAAGCAGTTTAATATATGTGAGTGGTAAAAAAAATCATCTCTTTATGTGATTTTTTTATTATAATATAATATCCAGTAATCAAACTAATACTCGAAGGATCCAATAAAGATTTGGCCCCAAATCTTTCTTTTCCTAATAATAAATAATATCAATTTTCTAGAGGTTTTAGCAAAACACATTTTACAAAACAAAGACGTCTACTCCACAAAATGTTTTTATATTGATGCTCAATGCAGCCAAACATGTTTCAGAACTTACTGTTCCATCTTCAGTGGCATTAATAGGCTTTACAAAAGAATCTTACCTAGTGGCTAAGTTGTAATATGGATTTTCGAAAACATGAATACATACATTTTGTGAAAACTATTCAATAGTAGAAACAAGGAAATTTATAAAACTCAACATATTACCATAGAATAATAACTATAGATAAGAAGGGTCAGTAGACGCTAAAAACGGCATCGACTCGTCGCAATCCCAGCCACATTCGAGCCCGCTACTATATATTATATACTATAAGCGGCGGCGAATTGCTTTTAAGACAGAGGTAACAAAGGTGCCGACACGAGGTGAAGTAACTGTATATAAACTGTGACACTACACTGAATTTGATTAAAATCAAAAACTACATAAGTGTATTTTCAAACATCTCTTTAATAGAAATGATTTACAATAAAAAACATTCACATTGAATCATTTACTATGAAATTTACTGTTTTACAATTAGTATAATTAATATTTAAGTTTTCTAAATATTTTATCGACTGACCTCATTTCCTTGTTTCTACTATTGAATAGTTTTTACAAAATGTATGTATTCATGTTTTCGAAAATCCATATTACAACTTAGACACTAGGTACCACTCTTTTGTAACACTTATTAATGCCACTGAACAGCAAGAAGAATAATCTACTGCTACAACATAATAATAATTTCATTTTCCCAGTCGTCATAGAGGGGAAGTGGCACACTTTTCTCTTGCTTCAGTTCTAGAAACTGCAGCAAATCCGTCTCACATGGAACAGTCCGGGGGTTCCCTGATGCCAACTAAAACCATAACCCAAAATTAATATCCCGTCTTTCCAAACCAGTTTCAAGCTTTAACCATAAGCCCCGCGTCAAATGCTGCATGCTTCGGCCCCGAAGTAGGGGGCCTCGCCGCGGAAATACGCAATTAACAAATACCGCGCCAGGTATATCGCATAGCAGGGATATACGCTGGATAAGAGAAAAACAAACGCATTTGGTAAGCGCCTACTATCATGCAACAAATAACGAGACGCGAGTTTTATAGGATACAGCGAAAGTGTATACGAAAATTTTAAATAAAAGTACCTACGTGAGCGATGGGTGCATATTTACATTCGGATGGAAAACTCTCTCAAGTTAATAAGGAAAATCGAAACAATACGCAAGAACGAGACACCACAAAATTTCTACGTCAGAACTACAAATATTTGAAGATGAGTTGAAACAAAAGCTAAAAGCATATGCATTAAGAATAAAACGATACACAAAAAGGATTGAGCGATTCCGACCGAACAAACGATTCGTAGAGAATTAAACTGCCTTTTACAGATATCTGGAAAATATCAACAGGCCTCCTTTAACTACACCTAGTCCACAAATAAATACTGAATTTTGGTCTTCGAAATGGGAAAATTCAATAAGCCACAACAAAAACAGTTACTTATTGGTTACCTGACATTCAGGCGGATGCGAATCGATTTCAAGAAATGGTCGTAATAACAATAAATAAAGAAGATGTTTCCCTGGAAAGTAAGAGTATGAAAGGCTGGAAAGCCCCAGGTAACGATTTACACGCGTTTTGGTGGAAAAGGTTCAGTGCATTATATAAGCCTCGCAGATATTTTCAACAGATTACTATAAAAACTTGCTGTTGTCCAATATTCTGACGTACACTTGTTGCCCGAAAAAGAAGTAAACCAAAGGGTTTTAGACGTATAACCAGTCTCCTGACAAAATCCTTACCCGCACACTACCGGAATGAAGGAAGCCCGTGTAATCCATACCATTGTATCACATCATGCAAAAACGAAAACCAAATACCTACTTATATGGATAAATAAGATTTAAAAAAAAAACAAAATCAACAGCAGCGAACGTGGTTTGATAGAACAACTGACGCGGCAATGGACAACAAACTTGAGTTTTAAAAGAGCAATACGCATAAATACATAACAAGATAAATCGACGGGGGATAGTTTGAGCCTCTGTTATTCTATTTATCGCTCAATCCACTTAACACAATACTAAACACGTCACCATATGCATATATATCCTAGAAAAACAACCAACTTGTAAGATAACTTATAACTCACCAGTTCTACGGCGGTCTAAAGATCTATGCGACAGGCCAACAGCAACTCATCCGAATTGGAACTTGGTTTCGACTTATATCGGGATAGAATTCACTGTGAACAAATGCACAACAGCACATCTAAAATAGGCAAACTCTCTGACGAAGAGTCCATATATCTTATGAATGGAACTAAGATACAAACATTCCAACCGCTATAATATTTATAGCTGTAACCTTCGTGTAATGATTTGGGAGTTTTGTGGCGACAAGAGATGTCGTAAAAGAATCCTCAGCAAGTCAATTGAAACCGAAAATTGTAGGCTTTGTGGAAAATCAGCTGAATCCATATATAACACATAACATCTGGATGCTGTGTTCTAGCCCATTACACCACAATGTAAACACTCACTAATTTCAAGTACGAATCTGTTTTTTTTCATAATTTACTGGGACACATCTATAATTACTAAACGGCTTGTTAGCCACAATTGGACTGACATGTTAATAGACAAGAAAAGCTAGTAAGCGTTTATAATAGATATCGCAAGAACATAGGTAGGTATAGGTAGGTACCTTTCAAAAGAAAGTATGAAAATGTAAATTGTTATGTAAATAAAATACCTCTGGAATTTACAAAACGAGTAAGAATATTGTTTTTTGTAATCTCTGTCAACGGTTTAGTCCTATCAGATTTTGCAAATAACCTGAAAACGTTCCAAATGAACAATACCTTGTCTAAGGACAATACTTACTTGGCAGAGGCAGAGACAGCGGTAATAGTTGGAACTTTCATTGCTAGAAAGGTATTGCATACAAATCTTGATCCCAGGATCCAGTGTGATTGTCCCCACACGTTGACCTACAAAGTCTTTTTTTTAAGTTAATCTGAATATCTTATATCAGAAGGCGCATAGGGCAGTGAGAATTGTATTCTTCTTAAAGACTTCTCTGCAGGTAGGTACCTTTATAGGGTATGCCAAAATATATCTCTTTTTTGCAATACAAAGACTCTCTTCATACCCGTGCATCCACCCCAAACCATTATATTATAAGCAATCTTTCTTTTTTTATGTTTTTGAACCATTTTTCCTTTGAATTTTTTTTCTTTGGGTTTCAGGTTATTGAAAACAAATTTGTTTTAATTTTTAGTGAAAGTTACATATTCTCTAACTTTATTATGCTATTCTACGATTACATTTCGACGATGGTTTATCGCCTTCTTCAGGTTATTGTAGAAATTACAAACAATTATGTCTATACATTTAAACATCGCATACACCTGATTTACCTATTTCGCTTTTGTTTTTCGGTATTACAGTTTGATATTAAAATTTAGAATATAAAATAACATTCTAAAAACTATTCTTTTTCTTTTTTTTACATACAATCACATACAATTTCTTTTTTCTTTTTTTTACATACAATCACATACAATTTAAAATTTTTTGCCAGTATAGGTACGTTTATATACTACTACTATTTAGAGTTTTTTTTATATCTATTTTTTTAATTGGAATTGATAAGTGTGGTGATATATCGATCTCTAATAAAATTAGGAAATTGTGGAATTACGAGGGACGATTATAAATGTGTACGTAGGTATGCAATTTCATATTATGATGATGGTATAGTCCTTCCATTCCTAATTTGTAATATATAAATTTAACGATTCTACCGGGGCTATCCGTTCCCATAACTCTTCAAATTAGAAATGGGCATCGAATTCATCGTTTTTTTGATACATTTCTCCCTCGTATATAAGACAGGGATATACAGGGACTGGCAAAACTATTGGGTTAATGATTAGAGTTTGCAAATAAATATAATATGACTGAAACAAATAATTTTTGGCAACGTGTTATTTTCTCAGATTAATCTAAATATAATCGGATGGACATCATATGGTATGGCGAAGACTTAATGTGGAATTTACGAAGAAAATGTGTGCCCAACAGTAAAACACGGTGGGAGAATATTGTAACCATGATCTGTTCAATAGTTTTTCTTAGATTAATAAAATGTAAGAAGATCTATCAAATTACATAATAATTTTTAATAAAACCTCAAGTCGATGAAAATTTTTCCGTCACTGTATACAGTGACAGTGGATATAGGACTGGCCGTGTTGCTGCTGCCCGACACGGCCACGCTATCACGTTATGATGGTATACTACACGAGCGGAACACGTTGGGAGTTTAAGAATCAATATTTATATGAGCAAAGCCAGCGTCTTCTTAGGATATATTAAATTTTATGACATCTAAAAATATAAATATTCCAGAAAAAATTCCAGTAAAAAATGTTTTATTAGAAACGATCAAACAACACAATTTTAAAAAAGAATACGTTATAGACCATATCTGCGAAACAGACGGCCGTAGTATATTACGTTTACCTCCAAATATGGATTGAATATGCAGTAATAACTATATAAATAATAAGATAGAATTGGTTTGGGGCAGTCTATAAGAACAGTTGAGAAAATGCAATCAGAATCCGACTTTAAGCGCTGTAATCCTAGAGAATATAAGAACCGTTATATCTGATTTAGACAAAAGTGACATATGGAAAAAATTGGTGGATCACCCTGTTATTATTCAGCATAAAGGATTTTTAAAATATCGTAGGGCATGTAAGTATTGTTATGAAAAGTTAAAATCGTGCGCCTATGGACGGCGGAGGTCGGCATTGTCTTTACAAAGGAATATATGGGGTTGTGGTTTTTTATAGCATTGTAAACTAAGATTGGAAAGAGTATACCTATATGTTGCTTAGGTATTGGATGTCTGTTCTGTCATTTATACTGTTCTTTTGCTTCTTTATGTACTAGAAGATCATTTCTAAAAATTCTCTTTTTTTTTGTGTGTCTAAATTTTTTATATTTTCGAAATTAAAAGTGTGATTATGCGATACGCTATGTTTTGTTAAAGCTGTTTGTGTTTTTGTGACCGCTAATTCTTTTTTCCAGGTGTTGTTTTGTTTGTCCGATGTATGCGCTATTATATCTCCACATGGTATTTCGTAAACTCATGTGTTTTTTTCATTTTAGGCGTTTTTGTTTTTAGATTACTGCATAGGTTATTTTTTGTATTGGAATTTGTATGACACACTGTCAAAGTAAATTTTTGTAGCTTCCTCTAAAAAGTTTCAGTTAGACCTTTTGGATATGGCTTTTGCGGGCCACTTTACTCATCCTCATAACTCGATTCATCTATTAAGAAAGGTTTGTTCAAATGTGAACTGGTTCTCATTGTAACGGTCACTATGTTCGAGAATATATGTGTCAACTGTGTCTTGCAATTATTACAAGTACATTTCTCATGTAAGATTTTCTGCTAGAAAAAGAGACCAGCGATACCTACAGTCGCCATAAATTCCAGCTCACACGTTTAGCTTGTGAGGATGTTGATCTTATGATGATTAAAAGTCCCGGTTAGAAAGAAATGAACAATCATGTGACAAACAAATTTTTGAATAACGAATTCATTCACTAATTCACAGAATTGCAAACGTCTATCACAGTCATCGTCCTTTAATTTAAATTTAAAAAATTAGTACCTAAAGTCGTTCTTGAAAAAAAAAAAAACCAACAGTATGAACAATTTGTATGAAATTCTTAAATGAATAATTGACCAATTTAGGAAGAAACAAAATGGTTATCAAGAGAATCAAAATACCTTTAAAATAAGGTACCTATTAATCCATCTACTTTCCCCATTTATATTTTGTGGATGACACCCTTTGAATGGTGTATGTATTGAAAAATTCCAATTTTGCCAAAAAATGTCCTGCTCGCTAACAAAAACGACGTGTCCAAGAATATTCCTAAAAATTTATATTACGTACTTAACAAGACCTCTGTTTCGTTTTCTATGTATGAAATTTATCATAGTTCAGAAAATTTAATATTTACCTATAGGTAGATACCATTGTTTTTATAAGGAAAAACAAAAAAAAAACCGACACCTAAATTTTTATATCAGTTTTGATGTGGCATAACATTTTTATTTTTGATTCTATTTTACGATTTTTTTACTGGACGATAGATTGATTCATTTGGATTGCGCTGCGCTTTGTCCTGATGAAATTTCGGTTGCTTGAATGTTTATATACCAGGCTAACTCAAAATGATGTTTTTAGTCGGAAGTTTAAAACATCCTGTGGGACAAACATGCAAAACATCCTTGTTGCAACATGATTTACGACACAGCTGGATGTATTCCGAGCATTTTGGCTATCCTTCAGCCTAGATCTCTACCCTATTGAGCATTTTTGGGATGGATTAATAAGATATGTTTGTCATCGTCTCATCAAGCCTACAACTTTAGAGCTCAGGTTAGCATTCAATGAAGAATATGAAGCTATCCCTCAAGAAAAAATAATCAACCTCATTGATTCGATGCCAATAAGACATCAGGCTGTCATTGCGATGGAGAGGAAGCAACTGAGGAGCTGCGGGAATTAAACTTACGACTAAAATATCATTTTGTCTAACCTGGTATATACATTCAAGCTACCAAAATTTCTAATGAATAAGTGAAAAAAAAAACATGAAATAGAATCAAAAATAAAAATGTTATGCCACATCAAACCTGTTATAAAAATTTAGGTGCCGCTTTTTTTTTGTCGGTGAGTTTATATTTTATACAGGGTGTTTCACAATATATGCGCAGGACTGTAGGTTGTGAGAGCTCGTCTAAATATATGACAAAAAGGTTCTATTAACTTACCCTCGAAAATGCACCATTTTCGAGATAAATTGAAAAAAAATCCGTTTTTTGTGAATATCTCCGGAACCATTTTTCATACAGAAGACAGCTTTTGTAAGTATTTTCTACTGATAATAAGCTATGTTTTGTGCAAGAATTTTTTAATTCATGATTGGTTAAGATTTTGAAGGGGTTACGGGTGTTTTTCTCTCCAATTTCTACGCCACTGGAAAAAGCACGGTATTAAGATACCCATTTGAACCGGCAATGTTCTCTACACAAAAAGATACTCTTAGTCATAAGCTCTAAAGTTGAGAGTTTTCGAGGAAAGTCAACTTGTTGAAAAACATGGTCAATAAATTTAATTTTTTTCTACTAATTAAAGGAAATTTATTTAAACGTTAGAACAAGTAACAAACCCAAACGATAAATTCAAAATTGCAAAACTAAAAAAAAATAATAACAAATCATACACAGTTAAATGTTGGAAATGTCCGCCGTTAGCTTCAATGTACGCAGCAATTCTTCAACGTATTGACTGTCTAACACGCAGGAAAATTCCCGGATTGTTCCGAATAATGTCCAAATTTTCTAGACTAGGGTTTGAGGACGGCCCCAAAAGAAAAAATGTAAACAATTAAGTTCTGGAGATCGCGGGGGCCAAGGGTGTGGACCTCCGCGACCAACCCAACGGTCTTTTTATTCGTCGTCCAAGTATTGACGAGCAACCAAACTAAAGTGGGCCGGAGCTCCATCATGCATATAAAGTACATGTTTTGTCTTACTTGAAGCGGTAGATCTTCCAGCAGTTCCGACAGTACTCCTTCTAGAAATTGTCGATAATCTGCACCGTTTAATCTGTTCGGTAAAAAATGTGGGCCTATCACCCACGAAGCCAGCCCAAACATTCACGGAAAATTGTTGCTGATGACGGCCTTCTGCACTTTCATGTAGATTTTCTTCAGCCCATATGTGGTTATTGTGAAAATTGAAAATACCATCTCTAGAAAAAGATGCGTCACCGGTATACAGAACTTCGGCCCCAAACTGAGGATATTGAGCTACATCCATCTACAAAAAGCCAATCTTAACGGAAAATCTTTTGGTAATAAGGCTTGTACTCTTTGGATATGATAGATATACAAAAGTTGTCTTTTAAAAATTCTCCAAACCGTCGAATGAGGTTGGTTTAAGTTGGGAGCAATTTTTTTGGTACTTGTAGTCGAATTTTGTTCAACTTCGTTGAGGACAGCCTCTTGTAGGTGAATTGAAACTTCCATAGGCCGCCCATTATCAGCAGTATGCTTTTTACAACTTTCATTTTCCATAGTCGTTGGTGAATGCGTTGAAACAAGTTATGGTGTGGTACTTGGCGTTCAGGATGTCTTTCTTGATACAACCGCCTTGCTTCTGCCGAATTATCGCTCGCCATTCCGTACAGGTAATGCATTTCACACATTTCAGCGTTTGTGTAATTATTCATTTTTAATTTTGTAATACAAATTTACTTTTTGCAGGTACAAACTTAATGTTATTTTCTTATTTTTAATAAACAAACAACAAACTCGTTCTTTTGACAGAAGGTAACTTTTGTTTAAAAATTTAAAGCCTACTTGGTAAAAAATGATTAAATTTTGCAGTATTTTGAAAAGACCACTTCTATCATTTTTTCATTTTTTTAATTGACCATGTTTCTCAACAAGTTAATTTTCCTCGAAAACCCTCAACTTTAGAGCTTATGACTAAGAGTATTTTTTTTTGTCTAGAGAACATTGTCTTCTGTACGATAAACGGTTCCGGAGATATTTGCAAAAACGGATTTTTTTTTTCAATTTCAACACCCTGTTTATCGAAAATGATGCATTTTAGAGGGTAAAAGTTAATAGAAACTTTTTTTCATATTTTTGGACGAGCTCTCACATCCTAAAGTCCTGCGCATATATTATGTTGTCAGCACCTTATGACATTTTATATTTTAAATTATGATACTGCCAAAAACTTGAAGAGTCGTTTAAACTTTTAGGCGAAATTTTATTCTTTTTGTCGAACTAATCATTAAGTGAAGGTCCTTTGCTTAATTAATTTTTTTAGTTCTATGGCATTAAAGTAAATATCTTATACGAGTATATATTCTCCTGTATTTATAAAACTATATTAGCTACAAGTAAACGTACCGTGGCATGGTGGTGATCTCAAACTACAATGATGAAATTATGAACGCATATTGGAAAATAATTGTGCTGTGTGGAATAGGTAGCGGAAAAGTGGACAAGACAATAAACCCACGGGAAAATCTATTCTGACCAACAACACTTCTATTAAATTACCGGGACTTAATGCAAGTAAATGGATTCAGAAATTGCTTGGTTGATAATAGATGTCGACGAGATCTAGCGACTATAAAGGTGGTGGTCTCACAGATGGAAAGCCAGTAGCCAAGTTGTGCATCTAGCAATACGACTGATAGTGACTTCCAAGTTTCTAGAGTTAATAGCCTAAACCAGCTAGGTAAGTGCAAATTTGCATTTGATTTAACACTAGAATATATAATATGTCTATGCATTCAAATGACGTTTATAAGTAGGTACCTCACCTAAGTATTGTTTTCTTGAAAACCATAATTAAAGTGTAATTAATATCTAGAATATATTTACCTACTTCATAAGAATACTAAATAAAACTCATTTTATGAAACTCTCAATCAAATTACTTTTATGCTACCTGCAAATCATAATACGTCTCATACCAGGTATTATTAAAAGCTCTCCTTTTATACATTTGTCTTTATTTATATTTAACAAACATATATTTAAATCTGAAACAGGTGTGTCTGTATATTTTTAACAAAATTTTTCTGTTCTTAAAAGGAGTGTTGATTAAAAAACTTAACTTTAGTTTAGTTAAAATTAAAAAATAAACTATTATTTTTCATAATAACTGCGCTTACCTGATGTCAGCGTAAATTATATTTAATGCTGATGTGTACTTGTTGTGATTAATCTTATATATATTGCTTTGGCAACAGCGCTTTCAGAAACGCCGGTATGTGCGAAAGGATTGACATTAGAAAAAGATAACTATAGACGCCACGTTATGTTTTAACCATGTATTCATGTTCATTTTTAAAAATTAGAATAGTATTATTATTAAAGTTAGTTCTATGAAATATACAAGTGTTTTGTTCCAAATACTCGAACCTACAACAAATTGGCGACGAGGATGGGATTATAATAGTATTTACAAGTGTACAAATACAAGTACAATCTACAATGGCGGAAAATAATATTTTCACAATAGAACAATTTGATAATACAAAATCACAATGGAATAGATGGGTAAAAAGGTTAGAAGGCGCTTTTAAAATTTTCAATGTACCAGAAGAGAAGAAAGTTGGATACCTACTTCATTATATGGGATCTGAAGCATTTGATACAATAAGCGATAAGTTAGCACCCGAAGATCCGTGGGAGAAAACGTTTGCATTCCTAACAGATTTAATGCAACAATATTACAATCCAGCACCGCTAGAAATTGCTGAGAATTTTAGATTTAATAAAAGAAGGCAGCAAGAAGGCGAAAGCGTACAAGAATACTTGACAGCATTACAGAAGTTGGCAATTAACTGCAACTTTGGTAATTATCTTAAAACAGCTTTAAGGAATCAATTCGTATTTGGTTTACGCAGTGATAAAAGTTTACATAGACTATTAGAAACAAAAGACCTAACATTAAAAAGGGCTTTAGAGATAGCTGTAAGTATGGAAATTTCTACAAAAGATGTTAATTTATTACATAATAACAAAGGTAACGTTAATTTTGTTAATTATAAAAATAAGAAACATAATGTTAATCCTACAATAAACAAATTTCCTAATAAAAATACCAATACAAGTACAAATTCAAATGTAAAACTTAGTAATCAATGTTACAGGTGTGGTAGTAAGGATCATTATGCAAATAATTGTAATAGAAAGCATGTCATTTGTAAAAATTGTAATATAAAAGGTCATTTACAAAAAGTGTGTACAAAAACAAGGCAAAATAATATAAAATCTGTAGAGCAGGTTGAGCAAGTGGAAGAAATTGTAGCTTTGGAGGCGGAACATGCAGAGTTTCGTGAAAAATTTCTGACTACAATCCAGGTAAATGGAGCAAATGTTGAATTCGAAGTAGATAGTGGAGCTTCGGTTAGTATCATGGGTAAGAAACAATTTCTTGATAGCTTTCCAGAATCTACCATCGTTAATACTGATTTGAAATTAATTACTTACTGTAAAACTAAGCTAGATGTGGTAGGGTATTTTCCCTGTGATGTGCAGTATAGAAATTCAACCTATATTTTGAACCTTTACATTGTCTCAGTTGACAGAATGCCATTGCTAGGGCGCGAATGGATTCGTCAAATAAAACTAAATCTTTGGGATGGTCAAATACATAATGTAATTGTTTCTGACAGATTAAAATTGTTAAAGGATAAATATAGTTCGTTATTTTCCAATGGAATAGGCAAAATTGACGGAATACAAGCTTCATTACATTTAAAACCGAATACAAAACCTATTTTTATGAAAGCACGTACAGTACCATTTTCTCTTTTATCTAAAGTAGAAGAAGAATTAGAAAACCTAGTTAGTCAAAACATTCTAACTAAAGTCGATCATTCAGACTGGGCAACTCCGATTGTACCGGTTGTAAAGGGCAAAAAGATTAGAATCTGTGGCGATTTTAAAGTCACGCTAAACTCAAATCTTTTAGTGGACGAACATCCATTACCTACTATTGATGAACTCTTTTCAAGTATGGCAGGCGGACAAAAGTTTAGTAAACTTGATTTAAAGCAAGCTTACTTACAATTAGAAATACGTCAGGAGAATAGGCACTTGTTAACCTTGAATACGCATAAAGGCTTATATCAGTGCAATAGATTAATGTACGGGGTAGCATCCGCTCCAGCTATTTGGCAACGCGAAATGGAAAATATACTACAGGGTATACCGGGAGTAACTGTATTTCTTGACGATATTAAGGTCACAGGTAATACGGACGATATTCATTTACAAAGATTAGAAGAAGTATTTTCTCGATTACAAAAATATAACATCAAAGTGAACTCTGAAAAATGTGAATTTATGTCTGACAAAATTGAATATTGTGGTTACTTGATAGATAAACACGGTATACATAAAATGAAAAATAAGGTGGAAGCTATACAAAGTGCACCACAACCTACTGATAAAACTCAATTAAGATCATTTTTGGGGCTAGTTAATTATTACGGGCGATTTTTTCCGAATTTAAGTACATTATTATATCCTTTAAACTTACTTCTACATAAAGATAGAAAATTTATTTGGAATTTGGAATGTCAAAAATCTTTTGATTTAGTTAAAAAGAAAATTATTTCTTCAAATTTTCTCATACATTTCGATCCTACTTTACCAATTATACTAGCTACTGATGCATCACCTTACGGGGTGGGAGCAGTGATTTCGCATTTATGTCCTGATGGACAGGAAAGACCTATTCAATTTGCATCTCAAACTTTATCAGCTACGCAACAAAAATACCCTCAAATAGATAAGGAAGCATATAGTATCATTTTTGGAATAAAAAAGTTTTACCAATTTTTATACGCAAGACGTTTTACACTTTATACAGATCACAAACCGCTAATACAAATTTTTAATCCGAAGAAAAGTTTGCCGATATTATCAGCAACTAGAATGCAACATTACGCTATATTTTTACAAGCTTTCAATTATGATATTAAGTACAAGGGTACGGATTTGCATGGTAATGCGGATTTTCTCTCGCGACTACCATTAAAATCTGAAACTTTTGCTACATGTGATGAACCAGATTTATTCGAAATAAGTCAGATTGAAACTTTACCCGTGACAGTTTCACAATTAAGTTTAGAAACATCCAAAGATCCACAATTAAAATTTTTATTAGAGGGTCTAAATACCGGAAAAATAGTTCCAAGTCATTTACGGTTCAACATCGATCAGTTAGAATTTTCAATACAACAAGGATGTATTTTTCGTGGCATAAGAGTAGTTATTCCTGCTACTTTACAATCACAAATTTTAGCAGAGTTACACACTGCGCATTTTGGCATATCGAAGATGAAAGGATTAGCTAGAAGCTATTGTTGGTGGAACACTATAGATAGGGACTTAGAACAAATTACTAAAAGTTGTACTTCTTGCAATAAAATCATGAATAACCCGAGGCTAGTACCAATTCATGCATGGGAGAGTGTTGATAAACCATTTGAACGCGTGCATGTAGACTATGCAGGGCCGTTTTACGGTTGTTTTTATTTTATTTTAGTGGACGCATACTCGCGTTGGCCTGAAATTTATGTTACTAAAGATATGACAACTTCGACTACAATAAAACTTTGCAGACAAATTTTCTCACGATTTGGCATACCAACATCTCTTGTAAGCGATAATGGAAGACAATTTATTTCGTACGAATTCAAATCTTTTCTAAATCAAAATGGTGTTAAACATATTTTAACAGCACCATATCATCCCGCTACAAACGGTTTAGCCGAAAGATATGTGCAAACTTTAAAACAATCTCTAAGAGCTATGAATCCAACTTCCGTTGATAGAGAAAGGGAGCTTTGTAAATTACTATTACAATACAGAAAAATGCCACATAGCATTACTAAACAGTCTCCATCAGTCTTAATGTTCGGTAGGGAAATTAGATCCAGGATTGACTTAATTAAACCTATAGATTCTTCTAAAAATAAAAATTCAGAATATATAAATACAAAAATAAAATGTAGGGATTTACACGTCGGCGACAGAGTAGCTGCGCGTGACTATATTCACAATGACAAGTGGATGTTTGGTCATATTGTAGAAAAGTTAGGGAAACTTCATTACACAGTTAAATTAGATGACAGTAGATACTGGAAACGCCATATTAATCAGTTAAAAGAAATTGATATTAACACACCCATAGATACTAGTTCCAATATTCAAGTTCCGAATATTGATAACTCGCAAAATACACATTCTGAAACTGCTGAACCTGTAGAAATTAATAAAAATGTACCTAGGTTAAGTAGTGATAATAAAGTGATAAGTGATTCAAGTGAAAGTAGTGAACTACCGGTAAACAATAAAACAAATGTAGATCCTGCAGCAGAAACATTTGTAAGGCGATCTACAAGAGTTCGAAAACCCCCGATTAAATTGGACTTATAGTTTTCACTAAGGGAGGAGCTGTTGTGATTAATCTTATATATATTGCTTTGGCAACAGCGCTTTCAGAAACGCCGGTATGTGCGAAAGGATTGACATTAGAAAAAGATAACTATAGACGCCACGTTATGTTTTAACCATGTATTCATGTTCATTTTTAAAAATTAGAATAGTATTATTATTAAAGTTAGTTCTATGAAATATACAAGTGTTTTGTTCCAAATACTCGAACCTACAACAGTACTATTTCCACTTGCTTCTTCCATATTAAAGTATGAGATATAATATATTATTATATTATTAAAAAAACAATATTTTACGGTACCTACCCATTTATTTTGGATAAAAATAGGCAGGTAGGTACCTACTAATTAATAACCATATATATATTTTTTTAATTTGTTCACTACTTTTTTAGATTTTAAAACTTCAATTAAATATGTAGGTAACTAAATAGAAAGACTAATTTGTATTCAAAATATCACAACTTTAAGCTTCCCAAAAAGTAAATAAAAATAATATTAGCATAGCACTAGAAATATGCGACTGTGTGATAGAGATAGATATAATCAAAATAATAATCGACATATAAGTACAAAACACTCGCCAAGCGTTGTCATATAACCTTATTTTACATTAAATCTCTGCTGCATCTATATGAAGCGTGCTTCTTATAGTGTT
The DNA here is from genome assembly GCA_911728435.2 of Apoderus coryli. Classification (NCBI taxonomy): domain Eukaryota; kingdom Metazoa; phylum Arthropoda; class Insecta; order Coleoptera; family Attelabidae; genus Apoderus; species Apoderus coryli. The sequence goes on along the minus strand of OU452199.1, from coordinate 26,238,082 downwards.
TTTTTAATGGCAAGATTAGTATGCTATGTTTAGTACAATTAAACGCTGGCAACTATGTTTATACGCAGAGAGATAGGTGGTTGTATAGTGGGCATATGCCAGATGGTAGTGTTGCCCATTGTTGCTGAATAATACATGAAAATGCTTTGAGGCACGCTTCAGTTGCATAAGAACGTGTATGATAAATAAATAGGCTATTGGTGTGTCACAGGACACAAGCACTGGCAAGGGTGTCAACTGCCGCATACAGGGAAGAGAGAGACCGAACTAAATAATGTTTTACATGTATTACACGAATAAAAAAAGAGGAAAATGCCTATAGGTAGTTTCACTTGCTTCATAGGACAAGCTGCCACTGCTTTAAACATCTAAAATAAAAGAGCATTTAATGTTATTTGAGATGTCTCATTTAGGTACATATTCTTTCTTTAATTTATACTTAAGAATATCTTAGATCTTTAATGATGCACTGGATATTTTCTTCTACAAACGTGTTAAAAATGCAATTTTTTCATCTTGTTATTTTGAATGAACATTCATTGTTTTCTCATACCTGGTATAATTTCTTTATTCCCTTTATAATATAAATTGCGGCTATATAGGTTGTAAAAAAAATTACAATAATGCATCTACAAATTGTTAAAAAATAGTCAAAGGGTCTTTATAATTTCTATTATTAAGACCGAAAAATGTCATCCTAGGACAATATTATAGCTGTCATTTAATTTGCTAAATATTATTTTATATTTGCCATGTTTAAATGATACAATCCACGTCATTTAAAGCAGTGAAGTGAATCTTACTTAAAATGCCAGTAACCTCGTCGAGATCACGTACTGATGACGCCCATTGTAAAGCTCGGTTGAAACTTGGCTGAATAACCGTTGGTGGTTTATGAAACGGACCAGCCGTGGACTATCAGAGTTGCAAATGCCTGAATACTATCACACTACTGTGTGTGAGGTTCTGAGGTTTTAAAATACAATTAAAATGTTATCTCGAACTATTTTCCTGTTTAACAAACGAGGAAATTGCTAAATATACAAATCAGCCTTCATATTAAAAACTAGATAATAAATTTAGCCGCGATTAGAATCGTCAGTAAAACAAACTCCAAACAACAGCAAGTGACGTATTCGTAGTGTTTAATCTACTGTTGTTAAACTTTAGATTTTTACATTTTACAACTATCGAAATTCGCCCTTCGTTCGCAACTGCTTGGGTGTGAATTCGAAGTATAATATTTTTAGAGTATATTTTTAGTTTGTAAGACTAAATACTAAAATATTATTCTTTTATTTTCTTATTATGGTTTTTCAGATTATGCATTATCTTGCAACCAAAGTTACCATTTTTTTTATCATCGCCATGGTTTTTATGTGCACTTTTTCAACAACGGAAGCCACTTACAGGAAACCTCCATTTAATGGTTCTATTTTTGGGAAACGTACTGGCTCCAACATTAACGGTAAGAATAAAAAAATCATTAGACGTTTATTTTATACCAAGACTGTTTTGTACATCAAATAGTGGTTTAAGTCAAAGGCTTAATCTACACGGTGATTCATAGATATGGGTTGTGTCAAAAGAGTAATGTTTTTCTTACCAGGCGCCCATAACATAAAACTTTTAACTTTAATGTAAATACATTGAAAACAATTACATTCATTATTGATAGATTTAGATTAATTAGGTCTATTGACAATTTTTTTTATTAAAAAAATACAAATAAAAACGGGAAAACTTTATGTAACTTATTCCCATGTAATTATGTTTCAATGCACACCTTTGTCATACGGTTTTGGCTTTCCATACCCTTACAATACACCTATTGGATATAAGGTATTTCATGCGGTGAAGGTGTAGGTGAAGCTATTGGTTTTATAAAAAAAAGAAGTTTTTTCTGTGACGGGAAATATGATTTCTGTTGACAGGTAACAAAATATCACTTTTTTCAACTTACTTTTTTCTCGGATTTATTTATATAAGTAAAGGTAGATGTTTAATTTTAGAAAATGTTATTATACAAAAGTTACATTTTTTCCTTTAGATCAAAAGTACCTACAATTACAATGTGCGTTGCATGCTTCTAACTTTATATTATTCAAACTAACTATTAAACAACCACTAAGTAATTTTTAAATCAAATCACAGAATGAAATTGACAATTGACAGATATTTGATTACTCTAAAGGTTTCCTTAGCAACGCAGGTCTAATTGTCGTCATATAAGTACAACAGCCTGTCAGTTTAAAGCCTCCAATTTCTCTTCGATAATTTTCTGATTTGTATTTTTTTTTTAATATTAAATCGACGTTTCTCCCGGCACAGAAAAAAATAGTGTATTATACACGGGAAAAATGTTAGATTTTAGCTCTCGGATTTTTGTCTTCCTACGCGTCGCGTCGGGAGGCAACACAACCTCGAGCTAAAATCTAATACTTTTTTCCTTTGTTTAATAAATATCTATTTTACTGTGACTAGAAAAACGTTTGACATATTAACTCTGTTGACAGGTAACTTAGCTACTGTTTCAGTTACTTAATAAAACCAGAGAAAAAATTTTGTTCCCTTGTATAACATATAACTATTTATCCAGGTGTTATCGTTATACTAACATAAGTCTTATTTTTTTACAGATTATGAGGGTGCCAGCAAGGCCTTAACTGCGATGTGCGAAATAGCTAGCGAGGCTTGCCAAACATGGTTTCCTATGCAAGAGAAATAAATATGATATCTAATTATTGAATTTTGATAGTAACAAAAAATATAAGTGTAGGTTATTATAAACAAATGTAGAGGTTTTTTAAACTAATAAAATAAGTTTTAATGCATTTTCATAAGTCGTTTTGGTATATAGTAGTATAACTAACAAACCTCCGTCTGCTACCGTAATAGACTAAGAGCCAGTGAGATTTTTCAGTTATGATTTAGTTAAGGCCTATTTTTTGTGAGGATGTTGAGGAGGGCATACCTAAGTTTCAACGGCGAGGATTTCCCTGAATGCAGTCATAGGGGGGTGACAGAATGCCCTCAACTTGTGAAAAAATTGCAGCTTTTTATTATTTAGTTAAGGCTGACATTATTTCCAGTAGTGCTGATGAGCAGACAATTATCGATATAATATTTGCAAAACGAGTGGTCAGTCATAAGGCGGTAACAGATCACCCCCAAGATGTCGTATGAGCAATGAACTTTTTATTATTTAGTTAACCTTCATCTTTTAATATGTTACTGTGGCTACTATTTCAAGTGTTAATGCCAATTTACAGAACAAAATGGCGGCATTAACACCTTGGCAGAACGATTTGAATGCTCGACACGCGCGCGTTCCTTTCGTACCGTCAGCTGTCAGTTGTAGAGTAATTTATACTGTGAATGATTTAAATATAAAAAATAATTTGATTCATTTATTTACAATATTTTTAGTAATCACAAGTAATCACACTGGTGCTTATATTTTAACATACGTTTTTGGTAGGAAATTTAGTTCTCCAGATAATCGAACTCTTGACATTTTTTCGTAGCTTGCTTATTTCCTGAGATACTGCAAATATTTTTACATTCAGACGAGAATATATCTAGAACTATATAAAATACAAAAACATGACTAAGGACCAATTTTAGACAGAACACAATTCTCTACAAAAAAGCTAGCTTGATATTTTCGTTTATATCACTTAGTTTCTGATTGTAGTATTATAATAGTTAATAAATGGTTACCATGAGAAAGTAACAAAAAGTTTTGGAACAAAATCGAAATTATTGAATTATTGATGTAGATAAATGACTTTTGCAATAATGTTTTTTTTTATTATATCAAAAATGTTTCAAGAAAAGAAATACACGAAATAAGTAAAATACATTTCAAAAACTTCGTAATTTCAAGTCACAATTATTTTTATTATTTGAAGTGAATAGGTGTGGAAGCAAGGAAATTTTTAGAATAATTACCATTTGCGTAAATAAATGAATACATACACTATTGGATAAAAGTAGAGCAACAAAGTGCTTTTATTTCTTTGAATTTGAAAAACTAATTAAATACTATTGTAATCCCCAGTTAATTTTAATGGAATATTATCCACAATATTAGTAATATTTCACAATATTTTGGTACACTTTAAACGAAATGACGGTACAGAAATATTTATAATTATAAAGATCGACGAAATGAAGTGCGACAAAAGTAAAGCAACAAATTGTGTCAACAGTATTTTATTTTACATATTACGATAAAAAAATACTTTTAATAAATAAAATAGCTAGAAGTATCATGTTAATAATTATTAATAGAATATCCATTATTATGTATTATTTGCCAGCAACGTCGCAGCATTGAAGTACTCAATTTAGAAAATAAAATGCAACGGCATTTCCCACTCTGCATAAGGCAACATTACATTTTGTATTAGATCTCTATAGACAAATCGATCCATGGTGTCATTAATGAGGTTTAAAGAACCCACCCCATTTCATGAGAAACAACCCCATGGAAAACACTGCTATTACCTGTGGGTGTAACGTATTTAGGATGAAACCTTGGATTGATTGGCCGTCTTATATGCTTCATTTTATCAAAATTGAAAATTTTATAACGCGTTTCATCGCCAAATAACACTTTTTCCCAATCGTCTACTGTCCAATTTAAATGTCCACGTGCAAATTCAAGCCTAACCACTCCATTTCTTGCCGAAATAAGCGGCTTTTTAGCCGGGCGTGTACTAAATAACTTTACGTCTACCAACCTTTGAACTGTCCGTGGACTATCCTCAATTTCGGGAATTTCAGCAATTATTCTATGTGCAGATATTCAAGGATCGTTTTGGGAAATTCTTTTAAGGCGTCTGTCTGTCCTAGTTGTTATTTTTCTCGAGCTTGCCGATTTCGGTATATTCTCTAAATGTCCCTTTTCATTGTAACTTTAAATTATTTTGGATACGCTGTCTCTGGGTAAAAACAAACCGTCTTGCATTTGGGATTGTATTGTACCTTCCAAGTGTGCAGTCACTACTTTCAGTTTTAATTCTTTCGAAAGAAAGAGGTATTCTCTTGGCATGATTAATCCAGCACAGAAATATTAATTAAACATAAAATAAACTCAGCAAAAATATTTTAACCTTTACTGTCACTAAAACCTTTCTTTTTTAGGCAAATATTAAAATGTTGCTTTACTTTTGACGCATTACAATATTGTATTAAAAGTTTACGTCAATATCAGTTCATTTGTTTTGATTGTTGGAAAAAGCTGTTGCCGTCGATAATAGCAGCCTACGTTGATATTTAAGACATATGACGTATTTAAATACGATGTCATGCATTTAATATTATAAAATCGAGATTTGTCTAATTTTTCGAAAGTGTTGTTCTACTTTTGTCCAATAGTGTATACCTATTACAAGTTTTTTGTATGTGATTAATTTTTTTATTATATTTTTATATTTATTATAAAAGTATTAAAAAAAATATCATTAATCTTCTAGCCAGTCGGAATCACACCCCTCGTCGTCTGCTGAATCTAGATCACTCGATGCACGGGATTCCATATCTTTAAAACTGAAACAAGTTGATTAGAAAAATGTAATATTTTTGTTTCTATATTTATAATAACAACTGTATACCTGATTCATTGTCACCCTTAGTATCTGTGTTGCTTTCACTGGAGTATCAGTGAGTACATCACTAACAAATTGAGGCAGTTGATCACCTTCGAACCAGGTGAACTCCTACTTGCCATCATTAATAAACCAGCCGTAATCCAAATGCTCACTGATAATCTTCGAACGCTTTCAATAATTTCAGAGGCTTGTTTTTACCTTTACAAAAAAATGCAGGGTTATAATCACATCCCGTAAGGGCGTGGAAGCCAGGCAGAGCTCTTGACATAGATTTCCTAATTTCTTGTACAAATTTGTCACGTCGAGGTGCCTTTGATTATTCCCTACAGATATCGCATGAGCAATGAACTTTTTATTATTTAGTTAAACTTCATCTTTTGATATGTTGTTGTGGGTACTATTTCAAGTGTAAATGTTAATTTGGGGCGCAAACTGGCTGCATTTACACTTGAAATAGTACCCACAACAACATATCAAAAGATGAAGTTTAACTAAATACGATATCTTAGGGGTGATCTGCCACTCCCTTATGCCTGGCCAATCGTTCTGCAAATATTATATCGATGATTGTGGGCTATCAAATTACTACTGGAAAAAATGTCAGCCTTAACTAAATAATAAAAATATTCACTTTTTTTGACACCCCCTTATGACTGCAAGGTAAATCCTCGCGGATGACACTTAGGTATGCCACCCCCAAGATCCTCACAAAAAATAGACCTTAACTAAATCATCACTGAAATATGTCACTGGCTCTCCTACTATAACGGATTGTTTCCAAATATTGTAGTAAAATAATATAGCGTGGTACCATCCTCCGGGTCAGTACCGTCCTATCCTGCATGCGGTCGGACGAGAAGAATACAATTCTTCCAAATGTCCATTCACCCTCAACTAGACGGCACCTTCATACCAGAAATATCTAGATATTATATTATGTATATTTTTTGGCTTTGTATTTATACAAACCAAGAAATAAATTTTAAATCTATTGTAGGTTATAACCAGTTTCTAAAGACAATCAAGTTTCATTTGATTACGCCAAAGTTTAAGAAAGTGTATCTATGCATGAGAGAGAAGGTACGTTTATCTTATCATTACAATAGTTTATACTTTCCCTAATGTTAGTTGCTGCCTAAAACTGTTGGTGCAAACGGCCATAGATCTCTTATATTTCTATTTTCCTTCCTAATTGACTGTAATTTAGTTTATTGACACTTCCGGTTAATTTTTTATACCAAATTACATGGGACCACTACAACTAAAGAAATGAATGGGGTTTCAAAAGTAAACATCCCATTTTTACCTCTCCATGTCATATACAGGGTGTATATGTACAGGGTGGTCCAACTTTTACCTGCATAAATTTCAAAATCGATAGATAATCGACAAATAATGTGAGTTTTGTTAATAAACTATGTGCGAAAAATGCTTCGTTACGAAGTTACAGGGTGTTGAAATTTAAGAAAAAAATTCGAATTTTATTAATATCTTTATAACCAATTGAGATATTTCAATGAAATTTGGCACGTGTGGAGAGCTAATCTAGCTTCATTTTTTCATGTAATACTACTATTTTTATTTCTACCAGTGGCGTGCGTACGGCAACCGATTGCGATATTTTTAATGAAAAACCCAATACGCCACTGGTTTATCTCAAAATAAAAATTATATCTGCAATTCTCATTCAATTTAAAAGAAAAAAGTACTTTTGGCTTTTTTTCGTATGACACAACATTTTCTAGGAAAAAAATAAAAATCGTCTAAATTAAATATATTGAAAACCAACATAAAAATAACATATTATCATTACACGTTCTACACATATTTAACAGATTTTACAGGTTTTTTTCCGAAACTGTTCAAAATGACTACCGTCATTGTCAATACATAATTGGTAAAAGGCGTATAATTATCACATTAGCTTTTATTAAAACAAAACTGGTTACAAAACAGAAATGTCAATGATTTTGTCACAACAAATTTGTGTTGCATTTAAGTGTTCTTTTTAGTGTGAAAATAATGCCGCGGCTATTTAGTAACCAAGAATACGGTTTTGGCGAAGAAAATACGGTAGCAGCCGCAAGGGAGTATGCACACAGATTCCCTAATAGACGTCATCCAACGAGAGAAGTTTTCTCTCAAGTTCATCGGGCATTTCGAGAACGAGGTTTGGCCGATGAAAGGCGTATTTTAAGAACGTTTGATCGAAATCCAAACCTAAGTTCACGAAGAACTGCTGTCATGCTTAACATATCAAGGTCAACCATTCTTAAGTCACTTCATTAAGATGGTAGAAAGGGCTGTGCAAGATTTATTGCCTGAGGACTATGTTAAAAGGCATAACTATTGCAAATGGTTATTGAATAAAGTTCAAGTAGATAGAGATTTCCTGCATAAGGTTTGCTGGATTGATGAAGCTTCGTTTACAAGAACTGGTATAACGAATTACCACAACTTTCATATTTGGTCACACCACAATCCATACGAAGTGCGAGCGAGAAACTTTCACCACCAATTCAGTGTGAACGTGTGGCTAGTAATAATATCCAGTAATCTCCTCGGATCATTCTTTTTACCAGCTAGGCTCTCTGCACAATTATTTTTAGACTTTTTACAGAGTAATTTAAATGATTTAATGGATGACGTGCCACTTCATTTACGTGCGAATAGTTGGTTTCAAATGGATTGAGCACCAGCACATTTCATGTGAGAAACTAGATAACAGAGCATTACGGAAATCAATGGATTAGCCGTTTCCCTGGAGAAGTCGAAAATAATCATGAGGGACCTATATCTTGGCCCCCAAGGTCGCGTGACTTGACTCCACTTGATTTCTTTATTTGCGGCTACCTAAAAGAAAAAGTGTATAGAGTGCCGGTCAGAAAACGCGAAGAATTAGTTTTTAAAATTCAAGAAGCTTGTGATGAGTAGCATCGTAACAATCACATTCTATCGGCAGCAATTAATAGCATCACCAGAAGATGCCAATTGTGTATTGACAATGACGATAGTCATTTTGAACAGTTTCTGTAAAAAAAAAACGGTAAAATCTGTTAAAACGTGTAATGATATTTTATTTTTATGTTGATTATTAATACATTTGGTTTAGACGATTTTTATTTTTTTACTCGAAAATGTTGCGTCATACGAAAAAAAGCCAAGAGTACTTTTTTCTTTTAAATTGAATAAGAATTGCAGATATAATTTTTATTTTGAGATAAACCAGTGGCGTATCGGTTTTTTCATTAAAAATATCGCAATCGGTAGCCGTACGCACGCCACTGGTAGAAATAAAAATAGTAGTATACATGAAAAAATGAAGCTAGATTACCTCTCCACACCATCCAAATTTCATTGAAACAACTCAATTGGTTATAAAGATATAATTAAAATTCGAATTTGTTTCTTAAATTTCAATACCCTGTAACTTTGTAACGAAGCATTTTTGGCACATAGTTTATTAACCAAACTCACATTATTTGTCGATTATCTATCGATTCAGAAATGCATGCAGGTAAAAGTTGGACCACCCTGTATAAATAATTCAAAAACGATTTTAAATAACCGATATGTTCTTTAAATAAGTCATATTTTGACATAAAGAATCTTAAAAAAAACCAGTGACATGCTATCGGGGTTAGTGACACGTTTTGCAGGAATTTGCTTCTAAATAAAAGTCTGCAAGTAAAGGGTACCTAAAGCCCTAAAGGGTAACAAGGTACACACAGTCAAGTAGATTAACTTTTTTTTTGAAATGAGGTATGTATGTAATGTTACACCATGGTGGCTATTCTCGGGTTACACAGTATCTCAGACACCGCAGGCATCGAAGTGCAGCTCTGTGGAGCGCGGGTACATGTTGGATGGGTAACCGTTTGGGGCGTTTATTAAAAAACGGACCTGACGGTGGTCCGTCTAGATTGTAGAATGAATATCACGTTGGTGGGTTACCGTTTAGGGGGTTCATTATAGACGGTACCTGACGGTGGCCCATCTAGGCGAAGAATGAATGTTGTGTGTGTGTAGAATGACAGTGAGTGCAGTATGGTCCTGAAAAGACATAATAAGCCTTTCAAGACTGAAGTACGCCATTCGTACACGCCGCGCTAGGGGCGAGTGGAGGACCAGAAGGATGATAAAAAAAATCGCAGGCACTTGCGTTGCAAAACCGCTCACATTAGACACATAAAAAAGTATTAACTTTTAAAGGAAAAATGAACAGGCAATTTACTTTTTTAAAGAACACTACACTAACACTATAAATTTGAAAAAATATTTAAATGCGTTTTTGAATTATGGCAAATTTATTATAGTAAATTTGAATCTTTGACACCCTGTATCTACACAACTAATTATTTGAACGAACTACCATCTGGCATAAATGAGAGGTTGATGAGCCTTCCTCAAACTAAGCCGAGATTGGCAAGCCACAATTATAAGCGCGAACGCATCAACCATGGACACAGACGAAGAATAATTAAAAGAGGAACTCTACTCCTAGCTTCATCTACAGCTGCCCAACGTTCCCGACTCACACAAGATCATCCTGGTAGGAACCTCAACGCTCGAGTTGATCGAGACTCTGCGCTCTGGCCTAATACCTTCGGCAAAAAACGGAGTAGGAAAGTGTAACTCCAACCGTCTATTGCTGCTAACCAAATGCGCAGAACAAGATCTTGTCATTACAAACACACTTTTTAGACCGAAAGACAAGTTTAAGGTGACATGGCAACATCTAAGGTCTAAGCATTGGCATATGATATGTTCGTGCTCGTGATCGACATGAAGAGCACCACATCTTTAACGAGTGCTGATGATGGCTTGAACTGAATATCACAAAACATACCCTTATGTTTTGTGCTGAATATAAAGAAAACATAGATTTTCTGCCAGCCTGCACCAAACACTGTGGCTGTCCCACCCACCACATATTCGAGTTAACGGAGACAGCCGTCAGAGCATCGAGAGTTTCTCTTACCTCGGCAGCATTCTCGCGGCAAACGCAAATATCGATGATGAGATTCAGTATCGTATAAGATGGCCAAGGGAATCTTTTGGGGAGGACGAGAGTTTTCTATAATCATATTATCGACGTTCGAACCAATTGCGAGTGTATAATGCTATTGTAGTTCCTACCCTTACGTATAGGTGTGAGTCTTGAGCCATTTATCTAAGGCATTTAAAAGCCCTAGAAAAGTACCAACAACGATGTCTTAGAAGAATTCTTGGAATTAAATGGCGGGACCGACGAACAAATACCAGCATTCTGGGGAAGCTGAAACAATTAGCATTGAGGCGATGATTGTCAGGCACCAGCTGCGATGGACTGGCCACGTAATCCGCCTTACAAAGAAAATCCTTTATTCACAGCTTATAAGGTCGGTTCACGAAATCAGGGAGGACAGTAAAAGAGGTAAAAGAATGTTCTTAAGACCAACATGAAGAAGTGTGGAGAGAGAACGGATCGATGGGGCAGCGCACCTATGACAGCCGTTAAATGGTGGTGATTGGGTATGTAAATTTTGTGAAAAAATTTGCGGCTCGAGGATCGGTCTCTTTCTCTTTAGCCAACTTAGGGTTCACAACAGTTGCAGTAATTCATACTCGTTAACGAGTGAATGCTGATGAACACACAGTTGAAAGTAAGTAGTTTAACTTTTTTTTTTAAAAGGGGTCAAAATAAAAACATATTTAGACTAAAAAATATATTATACCAATCACTCCTCGATAAATGGATTACTTCAGAAAAATATATATTGAGCTTTTTAAGCAGTTGAATTCGTGTGAAAAATTCACGACAAAGAATTAATGCACAATAAACGTTCGTGAAACGTCTAAAAAATGGTAAGAAAGTTTGTATCCACGAAGCGTTACTTCCCGTTACCGATTTAATGGAAGTAAAAATGAATCTTTGGAATCTACGTTATTGGATTAGTGAAATGAACAACTAAATCAAACGCTTGTACAAAAATGCATTTAATGGTGAAGATTATCTAAATATTTAATAATACTTACTTATTCATTAGAAATCTAATCCACACTGCAGGTGAATAAAGTGAAATAAAGATCATAAGAGATAGATACGCATTCTATAGCAGATTGTACAGATCCTTAACTGGGTGTTTGTTAAACATTTGTTATTGGTTGCCCCTAAAGTGTTTGGCATTTGCAAATGTTTGACTTTTTAATTTTGCATACGTAGACACTAATCAAATCTTTCTAAAATTAATATCCATATATTAGGTATACCGTAATAAGAATTCATTTTTCTCTTATGTTAATCTGAACATTTTTTCATGATTTGTGAAAGTTAAACGCCGTTAAATTTTGATGATTATAACGTATAATCTGTGGTATAACATTCTTTTCTAAGGTCTTGCCAAACATCCTAAATAGATTAAATTTTTCATTCAATATTATTCTTTTATGTGCATTCATCTATTTAGAACATCCAACGTGCAAATTCTGTTGCGAAAATATAAAAAAAATGCGATATTGATAAACACAAAGCAAAACCGGTAAAACGGATATTATTTGAAATGTTTGTGAATAGAACTCGTTTCGCGAAACCTGACCATTTTGCATACTATACGACATTGAATATTGAAATAAGATGTGTGATGATGTGATGAATAGAAGAACTTTGTTTTTTATATTATGTATAGTAGGTATACATTTTAAAAGATGGGTTATTATAGTAATTATACAATAAATTCTTCATTGAATTTAGTGCGTGGGGGCTGAATGTACCAAACATTGTTTTGGCAAAAGCAGATGTAAGAATGTAATTATTTGTATTAGGTACAATGGGCGAAATATATTATACGAGCATGTTTATTGTTAATAATAATAATAAACTAATCATAATAATAATAAACTAATAATACTAATAATAAACTAATAATAATAATAATAAGTTCGCACTTAGCCGATTTGAGTTGCAAGGCTGCCATACTTGGTACGGTTCGAATTGTCCGTAAAGTTTTTAATAATTAATAAGTCTTGAATACACAAGTATTACGGCTAAAACACACCGAGATAATCGAGTTAATAAAAAAAAATAATAATAATAATAAACAAGCTATTATTATTATTGTTTTGCATAATAAACAAATAATGCTGAGTGTAACAAAATAGTCTATTATAACGATTTTAGTTTCTATTTTTACTTCTGACGTTACCTATACATTGGATTTTTCGGTCTCTGTACGGTGAGATATTTACTGGTGTATAGATGGTATGGTGTACATATATCTTCTACACAAAATTATTTTTATACTATTAATAATTTCATTCCGAATTGGCTAATGGTGCCTCAGTAATGAGTACCTACTTTAGAAATTCTTATAGATGTCTAATACTTAGATTTTTTTAAATAAAATTTTATCATGAATGAAATATCATAATTAAATAATGCCTTTCTCCAAATAGATATTAGTGTGTCTTAAAAAAGTTGCTTTGACATTTACTTGACGTTTGAAAATTAAGTGAGTAGAATAACCTGTATTGTATAATCTAATATATACATTTATGATTTAAAGCACTGGTGAACCATTTAATTCTGGGCACACTGTATAGGGGTAAACGCCATTCACACGCATTTTCAAATTAGACGACGCGACGCCGAAGGCGAGCAAAGCCATATATACAAAGTTCCCTGTAAATCCAATCAAATAATAATATGAAATGAATAAAAAAACAGGTGCGAAGAATAATTTAATAACAGAATCTAAGATTGCAAAATCAAATGACGATTATAGAGGTAGAAAAGTGTGAACCCCCAGGCGTGAACACAGGATTTTGGTCCCTGGTGGAAAGGCAGGAGGGGCAATATCAGAGAGATTAACTAGCCCAATAAACACACGTACGTAAAAAAACGTTTAAATTTACTAATAACGTAGAATCTACTCAAAAATGTCGCGGTATTAAACGTTACATACAATGTGTAAAGAAAAACGTTTTATATTGGTGAATAAATAACAATTTTGTGTGGTGTTCAAAACAATATTTCACATCTGAGATTGACAGAGCCTGGTAGGAAAAGTGGAATAATATATTTTTGTTTATTTTTCTTGATAATGGCCAGAGCGATGCACTGCTCTCCCTTAACAACATTTACATCGATAATTAGAATTAGAATATAAAGGGGTTAAAAATAGCTCAAATAAAGAAAAATTGTAAAAATTAAAATATCAAAAGCTTGTTAATATTGAGGAAGACGTACAGGTTAACTTGTTCGAAGCAAAGTCAAAATATATTACTATTCCCATTTAAACAAGGCGATCGTTGCATTTTTTAATATACCAAATCTTACATTTTTTATGGAGTGCTCTTTTTGCCTTGAACGCACTAATTTTTTTGTCTCATTTGTAGACAAATTAGAGCAGAGTTATCATAGATAATAACATTTTCCAGAATACGTCGAATACACGTAGAAAATAAACGATACATACACGAATTTTATTGTTAGATATTTAGTTTTAAACAACGTTTCTAAAAAACATTGAATAAACGTGTACTTGTATTTTTAAAACAATACATTTATTAACGTAATATTGACGTTTGTTTAGTGCAGCATGTAAAAGTTTGAATAAAGCGTTTAAAAAATAATTATCAATCTGATTTTTTAAACGATTTTTTCAAACTTTTACATGCTGCACTAAACAAACATTAAAAAATCCTTACAATATACAATACAATTATGTTAATAAATGTATTGTTTTAAAATTGCAAGTACACGTTTATTCAGTGTTCTTTAGAAGGTAGAGCTATTAAGCTAGATAATTCACTTTATATTAACTTATTTGTTAATTTATATAAAACTAGAGGCCTACGGTGGGTTTTGATACTACAATAAAACGCAATTCATCGTTATAATACGAAATATTTATTAACAAGTTCTATCAAATATTTATATACTTTTTTTTAATTATTGTGAAAAAACGTAAAAGAAAATCGAATTAATTAGCTTTATTTTAATAATATAATTTAAAATAAAACGGGTTTTCCACCCAGGTTCTGTATATTAAGGTATAAGACCACAATATACCTGGCCAACTTAGAACCAGCATATTGAAGTGTAAACAGTTTTAAGTTATTAGCACTGAAGATGATTCCTTATACAATTGAAACATGTCTGCTTTCGTGTGTTGAAGATCACCTGTAATTTAAGAAACTGTATTTGAGTGGATGAATGACAGTATCATTTAATATCATTAATTCGTATTTTGATCAGTATTTTAATTATGTTTGCATTTTAATATGATATCCACAAACAATATATACCTACATTTATATATTTAATTTTAAGTTTTAATTTAGATTAGAGGAATTGGACAAAATATGTATATATTAAAGCGTCAAATTTGTGTTCGAGTTACGATTTAGCAAAGACAAAGTTTATTATAGGTTATGGTCTACTATTAATGGTCATCTTTAGACAAAAGACGGAAATATCCACTAAATTAGATAGGGTATATTTTTTCCTATATAAAACATTTAGGTATAATGTTTAGTTCCAAAAATCACAATGTAACACACACACTATAAACTATAAGCACGAGATTGTTGATGAAACTAACCGCGGTACTATTGTAAAAGGGGCATTACATTCGTTTAGTTTAGTGGAAAAAAATAGGTATTTCGGATATCAAATCAAATGGAGTTAGTGATCGTCTGCGACCGTCAGAACCAATAGGATTCCTCACGCGATTTAACAAAGCACATTTTTATTAGTAAAAATAACGTTTTAAAAATACGTTTTTTACACTATTAAAAATGACCAATGTAGGTATGTTTTTCGTTTTCGTTTCGTTTTTCCACTGTTAATAAATCGGCGTTTTTTAAAAGGTGGGAAACCATGGTATTGGTTCTGACAGTGACAGTCAGTTACGCTGTCGAATTAGGAAAGTTGAGTACACTAGTAAAAGGTTTGTTCGTACACGGTTTATTGGTTTCGAGAAACGTTAAAAACCCGTATTGATAAACGTCAAATATGCGATCCGCTGAGTACGTTATTTTAACATAAAGATAATGACTGTTATATTTTCGCTAGGAAAATACGACAATAAGACGTTTTTTATTTCTATTACTTAAGATTAATTTATTATGCGTTGGATTTAACGTATAAAAAACGTTAATTTTATTAGACCTATATAATAAGTATTATTATTAATTAATTAATTATTATTATCGTTAAAAAAACGTATTGTAATATAATAAATTTAACATTCAAAATAACGTCATATTAACCTAAAAGTTTTCTTAAGTTAGATTTTGGCCAGAAATGTTCGTATTAAAAATGTTGAATTAAAACGGTGTTATTTTGTACCAAAATAAAACGGTTATTTTTTAAACGTACACGTTTAATCAACCAATGACACGTTGATTTTACGTTTAAAAAACGTGTGTGTGTTGTAGTTTAGTAAATAAATAAATGGATTTGTTTTGTACAATGAAATTATGAAAATATGGTCAATTTACTAACATATTTTAACAACAAATTTTGGGATTAGACAATGTATACAAAGTTTCCTTAATTTTAAAGTCACCATCAAATTATCAAAATTTCATAGCGAACTTCCAGCCAATTTTATATTTATAATTAACTTATATATTATATGTTCAGTAATTTTAATACTATATCAATGTAGCTTAAGTTGATTTGTTTTGTACTATAAAAATATGTTAAATTTACAATATTTTAACTACAAATTGTGAGCCTAGACAATTTATACAAAATTCCCATATTATCTCATCAAAATTTCATGGCAAACTTCTATTTTTTTCTTATGTTGATAATTAACTTATGTTCAGTAATTTTAGTAATATTAATCAAATATAAATTGTTGCTCTAGAGGCACATATTTATGTGTAAAAGTAATATTTTGTGACCCTTTTCTCGTAAAACTCTTGGTGATGTATCTAGTTAGCTATGAAAAATTATTCCATATTTCGAATAAGTTTAGGAATTATAATTTTTTTTAATTTTTGACCTCATTTTTAAACTCCTACGCTCAATGTTTTCCAAAAGTTAAACAGCACATATCCTGTAGTATTTATTGATTTTCAGTTATGGTGAATACATATTTTTCGGACCCTTTTTTAGATATTTCACGGACACCTATAATAGTAAGTACATTAATTTAATTTTTAACATCAATTCAAACTGAAAAGACTAAATAAGTATATCATTTTTACATTCTAAATATTTTTTACTTTCCCACACAGGCGAGTTTCCTGAGACGTTTAAGACCATTTCCAGATCGAAGTCTGTCTGTCTGTGTGTATGTATGTGTGTCTGTATGTATTCTACCACGATAGCGCCCAAACGCTTTAACCAATTGAGCTAAATTTTGGTATATGAGTTTGGGGCAGTCCTAGGATGAACCAATTCTATTTTGGTTGAAATCGCTTAAGCCCTGTGATAGGGGTGGAGACAACCACTAAGTTTTCATATATCAGTAGGGGTCGAGTGTTACATCATTTGAAAGCATTTTTATCTGCTTTACAGCGATAGGTCACGCCCAATGTTACCTAAAAGTTAATCAGCATCTAGATATAACCTATAGTATTTTTGTACCAAATTTGATTAAAATATTATGTTATGTGGTTTTTGGGTGATAGTGGTGATAGTGACACAGACACAAAGAGAGACATTTATATATTTATATTTATTTTCGTAAAAAATGACCGAAAACACGTATTTCCGGTGAAATAAAAAAAATCCATGAAACTTATAGCCTCTATATACATCATATAGTATAAAGTATATATGGAAAGCTTCGAAAAGTATAATACCTACAAACTGTTACAGCTGAACAAGCTGGAATACTTGACTTTAATAGGTACCTATATAAATATTAAATTTTCTGACAACTGTTTAAATAATAATGATTATAATGATGTAACAATATACCTACAGATTAAATAAAATTTTGAATGAACAATAATTGAGAAAACTTTTTAGAATCTATCAAACGCGTGAAGTACCTGCTCGAAATTAGGTAACAATCGATATCAATATATTCGGTGATACCAAACAGAAAACTTAATTCCTTACCTATAACAAAGATTAATTAATGTGCACACATATGTGTAGGTACATTAATCTTTGCCTATAGTAATATGTAATATTAACTTAACACTTATTAATTTGACGCGCTTTCCAGATATACCGGTATTTATTATTCTGATACTATTTTTGTTTTATATTCTTTTTAGTAGTCGGTATCTAACATTCATAAGAAAAAACACTTCCTGTCAAATCGAATTTTTAGAATATTAACAGTTTAAATCGACGGATATAGGTCAATATACAACGTCGATATGGATTAATCAGAGAAAAATATCTGGGAAACGTATCAAATTCGATCATAGTATTAAGTTATAATATTGTAAAGATTATAATATGATAATACAAATATCATACCTATATTTTGTGATATAATTAGATTTACCTGATTGGTTTTTCATGTATACCATTGTCCTTCGTTCACATATAAATAAATATGTGTTGTTTTGAACAGTTGCAATTGTTTTTCGTTTTTATCTTCAAATCCAGTCGAAACGTTAAACTAAGGTTTTGTGTTTGTTTTTATGGCCTACATCCGACGATTTAATTGTCAAAATTTCAAAAATAATGATCATGTTTTTTTTTCGGGTCTTTTAAATTTCTCAATTACATTCAAAGAAAAATGTTTGTTTTGGTTGAAAGAGTATTGATATTGAAATGAAAAATCTGTTATACATAATTCTTTGGTTAACATGAGGATTCAAAATTATTTTTGATTTATTATATATACGGACACAAATTCATTTTATAATTTTTAATTCTACTGGTTGATTGATACTTAGTTGAAAAATGATGTTAGGTAAATGGATTTTTTGACAGCAGCTTTTACAAAAATATGAAAATGTTTAGTGGAAGACCTAAAACCTCAAAATCTTCAATACGATATACGAAAAAACATTAGGTTTGGTTGTATGTTAAGCATGATCTCTATACAACAATAGAAAAGGGTCATTTCGTTTAAAATAATAAAGTATAGATAGATATAGATATAATAGATAATTTCAGAAACATCCTTTTAGTAGTTGTTGATATTTATGCATAGGTCACACAAAAAAAAATCTAGAAAACAATTGTCGCAATCATTGTTTTCAAATTTTTTTTTAGATAGATGATCTAGTCCCGTAAACATTCATGGCTGATTTTTTATTCCAGATTCTATATTATGATTGGATTATCACCAACGGATTGATTAATTTTATCCATTATCTATAAATAGTTTAAAAGTATAATACCTAGTTACTCAAAATTAAAAAGAAATTAATGTTTTAAATTAATTGCTAATAACAATACATTTTTGTTATTAGTAATTGTTGTACGTTATACCTACTATCATAATTATTCCTCTCGAAAATATTGTGAACGTCCTGTATGCGTCTTTATTTCTAGTAGCTGTAGGTTTCGCTTATAATTTTGCTTCGTCTATTATACGCATTGCGCGAATAACATCTTGCAAATCCAGATCTCCGCCTTTTCAAGTCTCCTTGTGTATAATTTCGGCAAGTTCAAAGTTCGCGATAAGGGACCGGCTAACCTCGAACAATATAGTGCCGGCGAAAATTTTAATAAATAAAGGGGTATGTAATCCGATGTATGTGTGAGTAAGCAAAAACCGTGCGAAAATCAAGTAGGTTGTAGGTTTTGTAGTCGACGCTCGACATTCTACGACTGAGTTAGTACTTATCTTGATATTTATAGTAACTGGTGTATAAGTGATTTGTTTTATTTTAATGTTGGAGTTTACCTAACTAACACTGTATCAATATGACAACGCTGCTAGGGAAGGTAAATATTGTTTATCGATCGCTTAATATTTATATTAAACATTTTGTGTTTCAAAAATAACTATATTGTGTCAAATGTTTATTAAGCAATGTATTTTTAGCCAATTTTATATTCTTATTGGAGAAGTTCTTGTTCATGGCGTGTGAGAATTGGTAAGTAACTTTTTCGTTTTCTATATTAGGTATATCGCAATCGCAAATACACTCGTTGCTCTGCGCATTACTATTACAACACGTCAAAGAATTTTTAAATAATATTTTTGTTTCCACATATTTTACTAAAAAGTAATGACTTATTGCATTATTTAAATATTAATCACTTTTATTTAAAGAAATTGAAACGATACGTATTAATAGGATGTTTTACTATTACAAGCAGATAAATAGGTAATATTTACTATAGGGATATTATACCTAAGTAGTAAAAATACAATACATTTGAATTTAAAACCCGCTCATGCGCTCACATCTACTTATGTTTCTTAATAAATTTGACAGGAAATTTGTAAACCGAAAATCTTAATTTTTTTTTTGATATCTTTCTTGGGGTTTTTGGTTCGCATTAACAAACAATACTGAGATAAAAATTTTTTATTTCTTGTCAATCT
Source organism: Apoderus coryli (assembly GCA_911728435.2). NCBI lineage: Eukaryota > Metazoa > Arthropoda > Insecta > Coleoptera > Attelabidae > Apoderus > Apoderus coryli. The sequence continues at coordinate 26,217,999 of OU452199.1, read as the reverse complement.
TTTTTTTTTTTTATAATATATTTATATATAATATTATGACAATACCAATAATGGAAATAATAATAAAAAAAAGGAAAAGAGAACATTAATAAGATGTTGGAAGACTGACAAAAATAAAAAAAAAAAATCTGAAGAAGACAAAAATTGTTTGTCGAAATGTCGTAAAAAAAAAAGATTGACATGAAATAAAAAAAATTTATCTCACTATTGTTTGTTAATGCGAACCAAAAACCCGAAGAAAGATATCCAAAAAATTATATATATAGGGTTCAAGAAAATTAAGAGGAAAAAAAAAGAAAATCTTCATACTTTGTGGGTTAATAATAATTGTAAAAAATTGTTAATCTAAGAAGAATAAGAAAGGTTGGGTTGGGTTAAAGACATTTCGTTGATGTAGAGAAAGTCAGAAGGTTGTTTACAACATTATATTTATTTTATTTCATTGTTTCATAAATATTTTAATTAATATTTATAAGTATTGAATTTATCTTTGATAGTTTGAGTGATCTTATTTAATTGACGGGTTGACTAATTTGTTTGGGGAACTTTATTTTCAAATTATCTTTAGCTTTACCTCATTCAGTATAAACAATTATGTCTATTTTTATATACAAAAATATTCTGGCGCCCTTTACTAATCTCCATTGATTTTGGAGTTCCACTCGCTGAAATTTGTTAATAATTGGGTTGAACCCTTCCGACTCTGATAGCGTGGTAAAATGTGATAATAAGCGGCCTAGCAGGTTCCATTCAGGCGCGTACCTATTTGGATTTATCTATACGCTAATTGTACCGCGACAATCTGAGGGAATCTACGTCACCCACTACTTTACCTTACCTGAACCTGCTAAAATAACATACGGGAGATCCAAGATCCAATGTTATGTGGAGGATTTTGAAGCTTGCATTATGGTAGGTAGGTACATCATATAAGTATTTGAAAATATAAATATATATATATTTTCATAATATAAATATAGGTATACGTAAACTAAAAAAAGGATTTATAACTTTGTTATAGTAGTCTGAAAAAATAGCAATTTTAGGTGATACATCAAAATTATTAGGTTCAACGTAAAAAATGCGTTGTAGATTGCCGAATTTTCCTTTAGGTACATTAATTATTCAATTTTATGTTTACCTATATTTAATTATTTTTTTTACTGAAATAAAAACGGAGGTGTTGAGGTGTAGTGGATCATAATTATTCGTGTACTCTTCTCAAAATTTTTACCGCTAATAGAGAAATTACTAGCTCTGCTATTATTTAAATGAAACGTATATACCTACTGAAAAATGTTATAATTAATTTTTAGTATGTTGTATATTATCTACAATGATCTATTTATATAACAACAAAAATAAATAATAAAAACTAAAGAAGTAATATAAATAAAAACAAAAACATCGTTTTTTATAGGTTAACTTTTGTTATTATTACATTTTTTTCTACAATTTTTGTGCTCTAGACAATCGCTAGTTCATTTATTTAAATTTGCGCGGTGAACTGCCGTTCAAGAGAACTGAAGTTGAACCTCAAACGGCCAGCTCTTTGAAAAGTCAAAGCGGCAAATTCTCAAAGACAGGTGTGGGAGGGGAGTGGGCACCTAAATTAGAAATCAAACATGTACAAATTATTGATAATTAATTAGTGTTATTTATTTTTGAAATCATATTTCTCAGATGAGTGGCATTTTTTCACTAATTCTGGGTTCTGATTTAGAATATCATAAAAGTTCACAACTTTCCATATCTTACATTCAAATACATACTGACAATGCCGCTCCCCTGCTCCACGTGTTCTTACAATTCAATGGGCACATTCAGATCGATCCAGCCGCTAAGTTAGCGGACCGGTCTGAACGCATCGTTGAACATAGCAGATGAAGATATTTTCATAGCTTAAAATTTGCCTAACAGGATGTGCTATATTTAGCAACGCATTTAGGTAAGTCATAACTGTCTAAAACCGTCTCAACAACTGAATTAATCAGTGTGCCGATGCCGGTGTAAATGCGCCCAATTGCCCAATCAAAATCCAAATACTTTACTCCTTTACAGATGCCTCATTCTTCGTTTCTCTTTTTTCGTCGTGTCTTGGTTAAACTTGTACATTTGGAAAATGCGTGACGCATCAGACGTTTTGCGAGAGTGTTTTAATAATTATTGCAAGGCGACAGAATCCGACACGGTTGGTCACTTTAGTTAAACCATAATTTGTTCAACTGGCCTTTAGATTTTGGGAAATGCGGGAGAAATGGTCACTTGTGTTTAAACCTGTATCTATGTCTTGATTTTGCAAATAAAGTAATTATTTTTTATTTTATTTTTTTTAGTTTATTTATTTTTTTTATTTTATTTAAATTCCACAGAATGTTGTTACATTATGGGTTAGTCAACTTATTATTATATACTACTAATATATTAAACGTAAATAAACACAATATCACAACTTGGTAAAAGACAATATCACAGTCTAAAAATTCTTGAACGGAATAAAAACATTTATTTATTAGTCAAAAATTTGTCAGCTCTAGTCTGATCTTCTTCATGCCCATATTTTTGAAATTCTCTATTTTTAAAATATTATTATAGCATTTAATGAAAAAATAGTTGGGGTTTTTTTGACCTATACTAAGCCTAGAAAAGGGTTCTAAGCGTAAACAACACGCAAAGCGATAAGACTTTACGATTCACGAAAAAGTGATTTTGAAGAAGCTACGCAGATGGGTCCTTTTTCATATAGGCTGTTCAAATGAATGAAGGATATTTAAGATATCCTTGCGGAAAACCATTTTTTTAGTTAAAAATCCTGTATCTTAAGAACGAAGCATTTACGGACACATGTTTAGCTGAACTTTTTTTCTTAATATCACTCAAAGAATGGTCTGCTAAATTTAATATACATACTTAATGAACACCTTGTAGGTATAGTATCTCTGGAGATTTATTTCCATGTATTTTTCGATACTCATGTCTATTTATGTTCTTCTTATATTATAAACACACATTAATTTCATTTGCATAAAATGCTGTTTCAGTAATTAATACATGTTTGTATACTTTATATTCTGATTACCTGTCTTGCATAATTATAACTAGATGTGAGTAGTAGATTTTTTTAATATAGTTATATAAGTATCTATTAATTTTTTGTCATAAAACACTATAGAGCAACTTAATTTTCGACTGCTTCCCTGCAGAAGTGATCAGGTGCTCACGAAAAGTTAGATGACGATTAAACACATTACATAATGCAACATTGTTTTACAGCCCCTTTACTTCCCCCCATTAACGTTTAGCAAAAATATACATATAAATATAAATATAGAGTACTTATCTGCAAAATCTAGAATCTCGTAAATGGTAGAAGTTAGTTGAAAATTGGCCAAGTTGAGTAATTTTATGAACACTATGGCATAAGAAGAATTAAACTCTATTTACAAAATCCAAAATTTTTCTCAAAAAATACTGAAATTCCGAAATTTTGTTTTTATTGCTTTCTTGGAATTATTTAAAATGTATCAAAAACAAAAGGTACCTTTCGAAAGTCACTTTTTAATTTGAACGTACCTCCTTAATTGTTTTGATATTGTTTGTAGTGTATGATTAACTAATCTATATTTTTGCATAATTCAAAAGAGCTCATTTTTCTGAGCAACTTTTGTTAAGAAAAAAACGATCTTTATTCGTTGAAAAATTATAAGCAAATAACAATTCGCAACCGTCATAACTTTTAAACAAGTAGGCAAATTGCAATTATATATGTCAACTGTCAATAATTAAACTAATGGTTGAAAAATAATAGTATTCGTGTGATAACTTGTACCTAATATAAGTCAAAGATTTGATATTCAATCAAGAGAGAAGATACGTTATCGATGTCTGTTAGTGTAGTCTCACTAATAATTAAACAATAATTATTTATTAAACACTAAAAAAACTAGATGATAGTATTTAATAGTCGCTATTATTACCACAGAATTAAACAAACTGTACTATAGGTTACAACTAATTAATTTTAGGAAATCAATCACTACAAAAAATTTTCAATATGACCACCTACTTTTAATCACGCATCTAATCTCCGCCTTACTTCTCTTCTTGAGGCCTTACATAACAGTTCTCGTGAGAGTTCATTGCATGCATTTCTAGTTTTTTCCTTTAAATGTTATGTTTATATATTTTTTTTCTGTGACGGGAAAAAAGTTTGACATATTTACTCTCTTGACAGGTAATAAAATGTCACTTTTTATCCCCGGGAAAAAAGTGAGTACTTTTTTCCCCGGGAAAAAAGTAACCACTTTTTTCCCGGACACATAAGTAAAGGTAGATATTTAATTTTAGGAAATTTTATTATACCAAAGTTACATTTTCTTTATATATCAAAACTTGAAGTAATTTGTGACGCTACTTTTGCTGTTTCTACTGACTCCGGTGGAGTTTTCGCAATTTTTAAATCAAATACAGAAAGAAATTGACCGATATTTGATTACTGAAAGGTTTCTAAAACTTCAAATTTCACTTGGATAATTTTCTGATTTGTAATATTTTTTCAATATTAAATCGAAGTTTTTCCCGTCTCAGAAAAAAATAGTGTATCATACACGGGAAAAAAGTTAGATTTTAGCTTTTAATCTAGTACTTTTTTCCCTTGTATAATAAATAACTATTTTTCTGAGACAGGAAAAAAGTTTGACATATTTACTCTCTTGACAGGTAATAAAATGTCACTTTTTATCCCCGGGAAAAAAGTGAGTACTTTTTTCCCGGACACATAAGTAACGGTATATATTTAATTTTAGGAAATTTTATTATACAAAAGTTACATTTTCTTTATATATCAAAACTGGCAATAATTTGTGACGCTACTTTTGCTGCTTCTACTGACTCCGGTGGAGTGTTCGCATTTTTAAATTAAGTTACAGAATGAAATTGACAGATATTTGATTACTGAAAGGTTTTTAAAACTTCAAATTTCACTTGGATAATTTTCTGACTTTTTTCAATATTAAATCGAAGTTTTTCCCGTCTCAGAAAAAAATAGTGTATCATACACGGGAAAAAAGTTAGATTTTAGCTCTCGGTTTTTTGTCTCCCTCCGCTGCGCGTCGGGATACAACACAACCTCGAGCTAAACCCTAGTACTTTTTTCCCTTGTATAATAAATAACTATTATTTTTCAATGTTCCCCACAGGAAAAAGTCTAGTGGGGTCAAGTCAGATGATTTAGGCGGCCACTGTATCGGTCGATTTGTATCTGTCAAATTTTCCCCGAAAATATCATTTAAAAATTCTTGGAAGATTCTTGATTTAGGGGGCTGCGCTCCGTCATGCTGGATAATCATATTTCCTTGTACCTGCAGTGGCACATTTTCAAGAAACACAGGAAGTTGCTCTTGAAGAAATTCATGCAATTTCTTATATTGTTCACTCCATAAAACAAATTCGTATATAAGTATTGACCAATTAAATGCCCGTTAATAATACCGCACCAAACGTTAATGCCAAAATGTCCTTGGTTTTCAATCGGATTGAAAAAATGCGGAGTTTCAGTAGCCCAATAGTGTTAATTTTTTATTTGGCTTACCGTTACTAACAAAACGGCATTTGTCTGTCCAGAAGACATGCTGAAAGAACTGATTGTCATTAATATCCAAGTTTACCATCACTTTGGGCAACATAATTAATACTTCGTTGTTGATGTTGATCTGACAAAAGTTGTGAAGTTTATAATCGTGATAACCATTTTCTTTCAAAATGTTTCGTACGGAACGATATTTGAAATATAATTTACATTAAATACGATGTCAATGCTTTAAATCACAATGTTAGAAATAAATATAGTACATATGTACAATGGCTGTCCCCATAATTGGCCACCTAGGTTTCTAGATTTGATCCCAATGGATTTTTTTGTTTGGATATATTAAAAATATTGTACATGATACCCAACTGCAACCTGCAAGAAATCAGAAGTTTAAATATCGTTTGAAGATAGAATTACGTGTTGTATCAGGGTCGGTTTAGTGGCCATGGGGCCCCAAGCGGATTTTTTTTCGGGCCTTCTCCTATGTATTGTAATGGTGGGGTACGATTAAGTAAAAAAAAACACTTATTTATAATATAAACTTTATTAAATCTTTTTTACTAATAAATATTAGTATTAAAAATCTTACGCAAATATAAAACAACACATAAAACAAAACATTAAAAAAACATTTTGGAACAAAATAATATAATGTTTTAGTTATGATCAAACGTATTTATTTCGCGACTTTTCTTTGCGAACTGGTCGATTATTATGTTGGTGTATAATTTATCTAGATTTGATCCTTCTATATTTATTTTTTGCACACCTTGTAAACATTATTTTATAGCCCAAGTTCTATTGACACAAAAAATTACTTAATTTTTCCATTTAGTTTAGGAAATAGGTATATGTTATTGTTTAACCCCTCTTTTTATACCTATACCCTTCACCACCATACCATCCGTTCATCGCTATAGTACCTACTTTTGTACCAAATTTGATTAAAATCCGTTGATAATCGTGTTTACGGACTGACAGAATGACAAACATTAAAAAAAATGCTTATTAACGGCTAAAATGACTCAAAACACGTATTTCCGGTGAAAATAAAAAAATGTTTTTTTCTTGAAACTAATAACTTCTCCATTTACCTACTATGCAATACTTTTATCTGTATGCATATTATATGTATATAGGGAGATCTAAAGACAGGGTGAGTCATGAGAAAATGTAAACACTCTCATGGGCAATACCAAATGACCATTTAAAAGTGACTCTTCTTTCTTATTATTATACAGGGTAAATTTCTTGTTCATAAATTTCATGATTTTATGTATTACGCCGCTGATGATGGAATAGATAATTCCGAAACATGTCTGGCAAAATCTCCCCCACCTGCGATTTCAACATATATATAAAGAATTTTCTGGAACTACGTCGTTTGATTTATAAAAAAAAAACTTTCATATTAATTAATAGGAATTAGAAACTTTCGACGAGTTGATATGCAGGGAAAGCGAAAAGTTGCATTTTCAGTTGTTACCTATATTCCGCTGAAAAAAACTGATCTAGATTATGATTAAAGGTCGGTTGCAAACCCTTATCATTTCGTTACATTTTTGTTGTGTTTATAAATACTTCTTTATTTTGAAAGAAAAAATAAATTATTATTATTGCGGTTGGGTATTTTATTGTATAAACTGAATTTATATATTTTTTTGCTAACATCAGATCATAATATGGTACAGCTGTCTAAAACTGTTAAGCAATTTTATTTTTTTATTTCGGATTAAGTTTTAACGTTTAGTTGTTTTCTCTTTTGTCCAGGAGTGTATTATATATATTATTTACTTTTCAGCTCTAAATATGAAAGAGATAGTATATGACATCAAACCTATTTCCCTCATAAAAGCTGGCGGTGAACATCATTCAAATGAATTTCGAGATGTTAATCCAATGGAGCAACTTCCAGCGTTACATATAGATGGAACCACATTAATTGAATCTGTAAATATTTTGCATTATTTGGAAGAGACTAGACCGCAAAGACCCCTATTGCCTAATGATTATGTAAAAAGAGCAAGGGTAAGCACATTCCAAAATTATTATGTAGTTTGTATTTAAATTTTGAGAATAAATAAATGAAATTGAGCACAAAATCTGTACCTAATATCGCTCTAAGATACATACCATACGGCGCTATCCGTATGATGGAGGTTATATAGGTACGCTTGTAAACAAGATGCTGGTAATAATTCCTGAACGAAAGTGGCAAAATAAACATAAGGGGGTAATGTGTAAAAATTACTAAGAAAAAATCATTTAATAAATTGACAAACCTACAATTCACTATTATATAGAAACAAAATATAACATTTAGGAAAGTGGATGAAACAATGAAATGAAAGTCAAATCTCCGCGCAATAAGGTTAAACAATCGCTATATATGTGTCACTAACAAAACCAAACATGCTTCGAAGCCTCAGGCTTTATCATCAGTGGTTATTCATAATATTCGAGAAAAGCCAAATTGCAATGTGTAAACTTATTTAATTATAAATGAAAATAATTTCGTGGCAATGCGGACTAAAATGTTGGTTTTACCTACACAAGGAATTTTGTTTAATTTAGCAGGGCCCCAGTCTAATTCAATAGAACCAGACCGAGGCATGGGTCGACAGATACTGACGAATTCGTTTCACTCTTGCTATGAGCTCGTCAGAGTGCCATAGTCGTTGCCCATCTACAAATATCGGCCTGCATTTAAGCACAATCGGATACACAACAGTAGACACATGTAAACACGTATCATCTACATGTACATAGTAATGCATATCCTATACCATGCAGAGGCCGAACAAACTCAATGTATAGGTAAAACCAGTCGTATAAATAGAAATAAAAATAAAAATAGTATGGACACAAAACGCTAGCAAGAGACCATTTTATCCTTCTGCCAGCATCTCCCCAATATTTGGGTATCAGCAATGCTCGGACGGTGGTCTCCAAGCGTTCTGCCGTCGATGTTTAATGCCAAATAATGAAAAATTAAAAGGATTTCATGTCCGTAAATATAATAAATGAAAATAATTTCGTGGCAAAGCGGACTAAAATGTTGGGTTTACCTACACAAGGAATTTTGTTTAATTTAGCAGGGCCCCAGTCTAATTCAATAGAACCAGACCGAAGCATGGGTCGACAGATACTGACGAATTCGTTTCGCTCTTGTTATGAGCTCATCAGAGTACCATAGCAGAGTACCGTAGCCAAATTCCTTGTGTAGGTAAAACCAACATTTTAGTCCGCTTTGCCACGAAATTATTTTCATTTATTATATTTACGGACATGAAATCCTCTTAATTTTTCATTATTTGGCAGAACGCTTGGAGACCACCGTCCGAGCATTGCTGATACCCAAATATTGGGGAGATGCTGGCAGAAGGATAAAATGGTCTCCTGCTAGCGTTTTGTGTTCATACTATTTTTATTTTTATTTATATTTATTTTTATTTCTATTTATACGACTGGTTTTACCTATACATTGAGTTTGTTCGGCCGCTGCATGGTATAGGATATGCATTACTATGTACATGTAGATGATACGTCTTTACATGTGTCTACTGTTGTGTATCCTATTGTGCTTAAGTGCAGGCCGATATTTGTAGATGGGCAACGACTATGGTACTCTGACGAGGTCATAACAAGAGCGAAACGAATTCGTCAGTATCTGTCGACCCATGCCTCGGTCTGGTTCTATTGAATTAGACTGGGGCCCTGCTAAATTAAACAAAATTCCTTGTGTAGGTAAAACCAACATTTTAGTCCGCTTTGCCACGAAATTATTTTCATTTATTATATTTACCGACATGAAATCCTTTTAACTGATTTAATTATATTTAAGATAACACGGAGGGATATGCTATAAAGTCACCCCGTGAAAAATGTATTCAAAATAAATAATAATAAATTATAAATGAAACTTCAATAAAAACATTCATTTTTAATTTCTAATTGAAATGATTTATAAAAAGAAATAAAAGTTTCATTCTTAGTCATGTATTATTTATAATTATTTATTTTGAATACATTTGTCAGGATGTCATAGTATTGCCCTCCGTGTTATCGTACAATAATTAAATAAGTTTACGCATTGCAATTTGACTTTTCTCGACTATTATGAATAACCACTGAAGATGAAACCTGAGGCTTCGAAGCATGTTTGTTTTTGTTATTAAAACTTATTTCGTGGAGACTTGCCTTACATTTCAGAATGGACTATTTCTTTTAAATTGATATGGACGATATAACACAAAATATTTTACTGTTCAGTACTACCTAGTTATCTCCATTAAACTAATACCTAAATCTAAATTACATGTTTTCCCTACTTTGATTTAATTTTCTGGAATATTCCTTCTATAGTTCACAATATGGCTGAGAATACTAGAATTTAATTATAGTGTACCTACTAATATAAATAGATGTACTTTAAGAACTACCTAACAATGATTTGTTTAAGGTCCGTGAAATATGTGAAGTAATTGCATCTGGTATTCAACCATTACAAAATCTGACAGTCCTTATACATGTTGGCGAAGAGAAGAAAAACGAATGGGCGAAACATTGGATAAATAGAGGATTTAAAGCAGTAGAAAAACTTCTATCTGTTTCAGCTGGAAAGTATTGTGTAGGCGATGATATTACCCTGGCTGATTGCTGCCTAATACCACAAGTTTTTAATGCACGGAGGTATGTCATTGTGTGAACAACTGCAAATCATTTAGTAATATTGTATATTAGCAACATATGCAAAGACAAAGACAGATATAGCAAACAATTTGCTAATAAACACAAAAACTACAAATCTCAACGTGGCAATATCTTCTTTGTCGCAAATTCTCTTAGGTAATCTAGAAATTATATGAACAATGGAATGCACAGCAAATCTACAAACTGATGTGGTTGACCTTTAGATTCAGATTTGAGATTAATGTTTTTATAGTTAGTCCAGGGAAGTTGTTGGTTGTGCAAAAAAAATCCAAACAGGATGATATTTTCAGGGTTGGTTATGGGGACTGCCTCCTCAGTATAAAATCAAAAAATCACACTCGAACCCCTACCCTGGTACGTTTTGCGCTATAGGGATGGTTTCATAAACATTTTTTAGAGTAAAATGGCCTTCAGGATCGAAAGCTGAACAATTTAGCCTTATGATTTTTTTAGCTCTAATACTTAACGAGTTACAGCGTCAAATGAGGAGAATTCCGGTGGAGATAGGGGTGGCATTGTAAAAATGTTTTACAAAAAATTACCTTAATAAAACAGCTGCAAACATGTTATAAGGTGAAGTCGTTCAGCATTTGATCGAGTGACGGTCTGTATTTGTACCGTGTCTCCCAGTTAATAGTTACTTTATTAGATTTATAAAAATATTTTAAAATAAAAAAGGAAAGTCAAATATATTTTACTAATTATTATTTATTTAATTAATTATTTAAAATATAAAAAAATCAATTTAATAGAAAAGGACAATTGTTAAATACAATACATAGAAATTTGTACTTCCATCAAAATCATCTTAGACGACACAACTGATCTTTCTTTCATTTTCAAAAAGGGAAGGAATATTTAAAAAAGTTAATGCTGATACTTAAACGCGTTAAATAAACCGTAAAGCCTAAACCCTACTCCACGGGGAGAATCGTGCTTCTCCTTGCTTCTAAAACTCGGAGTTTACTTCGCCGAAGTTGGAGAGAAGACTCAAAAAAAAGAGAGATTTGTGGTACGAGAAACTGGCGGAGCTCCGACTCAAGTAGACTTCATGGTCCTAGCTGCCAAATCTCCAACCACTCTATTCAATCTTTACTACATAGAAGTGCAAATAAAAATCTCTCCTTGAACTTCCTGTTACACCAATATTTATAATCAAGTTGTCTATTCCTGTCGTCGTACCGCTTTTGTGAAAAAATGTCAATCAGCAAATTTGTCTATTTATAGTATATTTTTATATTTCCTATCCATATAAAAGTGTATCACTCTTAACTGTGTCGTACAGTAGTAGATACAATACCGATGTTAGAGTGATGAACTTTTATAATAATAATAAACATTTATTGTTCAACAGTATAAATACCAATTACAGGACAAAATTAGATTACAAATACAAACATATTATCAATTAATAACTCAAGTAACACATTCATTATTATACATAGTACCGTAAAATAAACATGTGAGATATTCTCTGAACCTTTAACATTAGCAAAAAATCCTAACCTCCAACACTATCAGAAATAATTTCACATACATATTCAACACTGACCTACTGAACTGAAAAAAAAAATAATTGCACACACCCTCATCAATCTCACCCAATGTACAGGCAAAGATTAATCTACACAATAGATAGTCAGCCCAATGCATTAAAATCAGAACATCTCTAAGTATGCCTGCCACTACGTGGCGTAGACTAGCGTGTAAAGCATAGAGCAGTATTGTCACAGCCAGAAACCGTTTTGTAGTTTATTAATATCAAAAACAAAACGCAACGTATAACAATTATTTAGATCATTTGCAACAGATATGCACCGGCAATGCTGTATTGTCAGAGAGAGAAATTGATGAAATTCTGTATTAATCTGGAGGGGATACGCAGGGAGGGTAGAAAAAAAAACAAGCGAATGTGGTGTGTGTCGTGCTGTTGCCAATTCGCCGGTAAAAGAAACACACAGGGTGATTTATTACAAGTACAGTATTGAAATAAAAGCCTAATCTCTATGAATTAAATTTAATATAATAATATTTAATCCATGTCATACATGTTTCAAGACTAGATCAGTCCCATGATCAGTGGCGAACAATCGTTAAATGAAAAGCTTTTAGATAGAAACATACTTTTGACTAAATATTTCACGTAGACAATGTGGCAAAGATGTAACAAGATTGTTGTAGATCTTATAATACCTATAATAAAAAAATTATCAGTGCTACCTATATTATATTAGGTATACCTATTATAATAGTCTGTCTCTTCATCAGGTATAAGTTCCACTTTATCGGTTTAGGTACTTAAATTTTACTTCTTTTTAATGTTTCTTCGGGTAAATAATAAGTTCGGTAGGAATAGGGCTTTGGGTATGAAACAAAAAAGATAGAAAATAGAAATTTGATATAAGGGGTAGTTCTAAGCATTTACAAGTTTGTGACGTGTAGCGATTTTCGATGCCGCCCCCGGAGGTATACATGAGGGCGGCGCAATGCTGTTTTAAATATCTCGTTTCGCTTTCTTGGAAAATAAAAAATTATAACTGATAACTGAAACTTAGTACTTAATACGTGGGCGTAAGAGGTAAGCTCACTTCACAGGTCTCTATTAATGAAAGAAAGTTAACATTTTGAGCATCTGCGTAAAATTAAATGTATCCGTTTGGTGGGTAGTTTTGATTACAATAAGTCGGTGCCAAGCCCAAGCCCGTAACAAAATAAATCTATATTTACCTACTACCTATTTGGCTTGGTACCGACTATTATGTGCATTGTTGTCTTTTGAATGATATTTGTATTTTGTTATTTTTCGTATTTTTTATTAGTTCTTTTGACAGCTCTGGTGTCATCAATACACCTGTATCCCGAATTGCACCAAATTGCGATGCTATTGAACAAGCATATAATCCTAAATATAATATTCTTTTTGAACTACCTGTATCTCGAAAACCAAGCCGTAGCGGACCCATGTACATATGAAATTTGTATCTTAAAATTAGTCAAAGAATCACCCTTTAAAGTTTGTACAAGTACTTACGCAACACCCTGTATACATAGATACTTTGATTTGCAATTTGCAAATCTGTCAAACTAGGTAATGCTGTTTTTTTTTTATTTACTTTCAAATATGGTGTTATGTAATTGTATTCAAATTAAATGTTTGGGGATGATATTTAAGAGTTTTATTTTTTTATATAGAGAAACTGTTATTCAGTTTTTAAGGATCAATCTGAAGCAGACGATTGTACTTGTTAAAACATGAAAAAAGTTATTGTCGTGATACTTTTAACACCCTGTTGGTGGGTTTTTAAAGCTTTTTACGAAACGTGTTAACAATACAATCTACATAAATCGTTAGTTTTTTAAAGTTTTATGATCATTGCACAAAAACCAATATTAGGGAGACTGTAAGTTTTTTTTCAATTCGGCGTTGCAGAATTTGAACCTAATTGTGATAATTGTGTTATTTTACTAGTATAGATATTTTTGAGTAAATTAATTCGGTTATAATCGATGAGTAGAATCTTTGGAGTAAAATACATTTCACAAAAACCCTGAACCATATTTCTCAATAGATTTAAATTTTCATTAAAAACAGATTAAAAATTCTAATTTTTTACATCCTGCATTTCGAAACCGTATTTTTTTAAATAATTATTGTCATGCTGGAAATTTCAAACCTTATTTACTTCAGCAACTTGTAAAAAGCACAGCCTTTTTAATACTAACATTTCTTAAATTCGATATTACGCGATAACGATGACTTTCTATCAATATCACAGAAGGATACATTTATTACGTATATAATTTGTTAGATTTTACATCTCCGAATTGAAACACACGCAAAAAATGTGCATAAAAAAGTTAGGGTAGCATTTCACGCCTGTATGCCCCTTTAATTTACCCGCCTCTGAGATTTATTTTTTCATAATGTTAACGACAAGTTGAATCTGCTGTTTGAGTTTGATCCTTAAAACTGAATCAGGTAATAACCGGAAGTCCTATCTATAACGCCAAATTTCGTTAATTTAAATATAACTTTTTGATGCATCCTTATATCCGAAATTTAAAATTAAATGACTAAAATAATATTATTTTAGTCATTTAAAATTATTGTCTAAAACATTTAATAAACCAGCCCTGTATATTTATACTATTATAGTAATTTCTTTTATTTTCGTCCATACACATTAATCTTTGCGTAGATAGGTATACGTATACCATATAATTTTAAACAAAAAACACTGCTGCACAGTAGTACATATATGATACCTATAATATAAAAACAAACTCCCACCTCGTAGGGGAAAGTATACTCGTCCTTGTCTAACATTGCCCATATGATTATTTTATTTCAACACAATACATATAACGCCATCTACAATTTCCATAATTTCCATGGTTGCATGTTTTTCTAATAGATGTAGCTCGTGTCGAGACAGTTTCAATTTTTGTTTTATGTCCCATATACGCTGACTATCTATTGTGTAGATTAATCTTTGGTACAGGCAAAAATATCACAGGGACGACACAATCGGTCAAAATTATTACAAAAAATATTTACAGGCGATCCCAACAAAATATTGGTGCGAGAACGAATAGGATAAAATGTGATATTGTTTTGACTTCCCAAAACCGTGGGACGTGAAAATTTATTTTGCATAGCAATTGTGTACAATGAATCTTGTAATGAATCAATTTATAGAAGTAGTGCAAAGAAGCGAGCATTCGTCTTATTTCCAAACTTACCATCTCAAAGAGACCCAGAGTCGCTGTATAATCTAAACAACCCCGAGGGGGAAATATTCCGTCTCTTTTATATTTAAGATAGCGCACGAATTTTCTTTGAATTTTCTCAATAGTATATATATATCATTATAGTAAACGGGATACCACACAACGGAGCAGTATTCTAGTTTAGATCGAACATACGAATAATATAAAGCCTTTATCGCTTCTAAATTGCTAAAACCCTTACAATTTCTAATAATAAAACCATACATTCTATTCGCCTCTGCCGCTTTTTTATTGATATGATCAACGAACGTAAAGTTTGAATAAAAAATTACTCCAAGATCAGTCATTGTGTCAGTTCGAGAAATTGGCAGCCGATCCACCATATACTCGTATTCAACAATTTCTTTCTGCCTAGTATATATGACATATTTACACTTGCTAGGATTCAAAGTTAACTTATTTAAATTACACCAATCCATTATAGAATTCAGATTAGTTTGCAAGTTGATGCAATCACCAATGCCCGCTACCACTGAGTATATTTTTAGGTCATCAGCAAATAATAATCTTTGACATGTGAGATGCTCTTCCATATCATTAATGTACATTAAAAAGAGTAATGGACCTAAATTTGATCCTTGGGGAACACGAGAAGAGGCTATATAGCGATAGGATTTGTACCCATTGTATGACACATATTGACACCTGTTACTCAAATATGATGTGAAAAAGGTCTAAATCCAAATGAATCCAGCTTATCAAGCAGTATTCCGTGGTCCATTCTATCAAAGGCTTTCGTAAAATCTGTGTAGACAACATCCACCCTACCCCAAAGGTCCAAGATCTCAGAAATGTCTTGCGAGATGTTATACATTATTAATCAGCGAAAATACTTAGTTCGACCGTATGCAATATTTTCATTACAATATACCGGGTGTGACAATATTTCTATTCCAAAAAATGCCAGGTATAATTTCTATCGATTTCTAAAAAGTAATGGATACTATTTTGCTTCATTTTTGCATATTACAGAAATATATATATTTGAAGATTGCATTAGTTTATTTGAGGACCCTGTAATTTAGTCATCCAAAATGATGAACACTATTATGTGTCTTTTCATTTAATGGTACAATATAATTTCATGTCCCAGGAATTTTTAGGTTGATAATTGGGTGCTCGAATAAATTAACGCAATCCTGAAATTTTAGATATTTCTGTATTATATAGTGCTATCGAAATGTACTGTGAAATAATTATAATACGTGCCTTTATTATATATAAATAGGGTGTCCCATTAAAAAAACCATAACTTTGTTATGTCACTCTTTTTTGGTACACCCTGTAGAACATGCACTATTTTATAAATTTAGCCAGAATTGATTGAAAGAAATTAAAAATCGAGTTAGTTTTCCTATAATAAACTTAGTCCTGATTCACCCTGTATTCCAGTTATGTCTCAGTAATCTATCTCATAAAAATAAGTTGATGATATAAGGTGATCTACTAGTTCATGTGGATCTGGGGATGACTATAACTAAATTCTTAAACTACTTGTTTATTTTAGATTCCACGTGGACCTTCGGCCATTTCCAATAATTCTTAGAATAGACCGAGAATTGGAAAATCATCCAGCCTTCAGAGCTGCTCATCCAAGCAATCAACCTGATTGTCCTCCAGAAGCCACCAAATAAACGTTAAATATACTTAATAAATATTTATTTTATAACGTGGTACTGAGATTCATACTTATGACTTATTAACTAAGTTCCATATTTTAAGTGCCTTTAATTTAAATTTATTTAGAGTTCTAACTAAATTGTCTAATAGGACACTCAGGTTTTTGATATCTTAATTCTACAGAAAATAATTTGACCATTTTTATAATACTTAGACCTACTCTATCATTGTTTAATAATTTCAACAAATCAATCAAAATAGTAATATATAATATTAATGTAATGTTTTAGAAAATAAAATATTTTTAATGTTAAAATGCATTTTCTTCAGACTCTCCCCAAAATTTAATTTAAATTGGTGTATTTCCAATTACTTCTTCTTTCGTTCCAATGTGAGTATTATGGCTGTTGATTCAAAACACCTTCGGAGATAGAAATCAACAATATTTGTTTGCAATGCGGTCTCCTTTTAGTTTTCGCAAACATTCTGGATTTCTATTATCATCTAAGAATTTGATATACAAGGTGTTTCTAAAATAGGTGGTCAAAATTTGTGAGCGAATTGGGGATATCTAATCATGAAAAAACCTAAATTTTAATTTTTCGAAAAGTCCTTATTTACAAAGATACAGGGTGTTAAAGATGACTGCCTGAAAACGATTTTTTTTGAAATATTCTCGAAACGAGTAAAGATGAATTAATCAAATGTAGCATATTTATTTACCTAGTTAAATGTCGTAAACTGACATGAAATTGAGTAAAAAAGGATGAACACAGGCGGGTAAACGGGGGGACCCTTGCAGTAATTATATCCTAACTTTTTTTTCGGGCCGGGAGATGCCCACATGTGCAAGCGCGCATCGACGTGATTATGATACCGCAGTGTCTGGTCGCGTGGATGGTGGTTGGATGGGTGGACGGCGCTCCCGGTCGAGTCGGTAGACTTGCCAATGTCATGTACTTATGGACTACATAGTCGTGGGTGCTGGCATCTGGCAGTCGATGACCGTGGTTCGGATTCCACGCTAAACTGTAGGTCCGAGAATTCTCACAAATATATATAACTAAAGAAATGACTAAATTAACTAGTTGTAGAGGCCAATAATATAGAGAGAGAGAGAGAGAGAGAGAACTTTTTTTTCTTGTGACCTTTATTCCATTTGTGTCAGAAATGTGATAGGAATCCCACCATTCTTACCACTGTCAAACAGTCCAAACAAATTACTTTATTAACCAATGTTTTATACGGTATTGTAACTTAAAATTTAAACGATATATTTATACACACTCACTAGTTTTATAAAATACTGTTTTAATTAAGCTCAGTAGGCACTGATCTAATTAGACCGCGTGACTTGGATTCGATGTTGCCAAATTTACTTGTTCATGGCTTGTCTGAAGAAGGCTGTGCGCGTGCACAGCAGTATCGTTTAGTTTACCCACGCTCGCCCAAAGTTGCTCTGAAGAAGCTGACAGGATCATCAGCGAAACGTTAGCTAGTATAATTTTGACTCAGGATTTATCCAGAAGTACCTATTGTTTGGATAAGCATAATTATTGTTTATATAAATATAGGGTTTTTATTTTTTTTACCTCCCGCATCCAATTTATAACGTTATTGATCCTGGATGTATTTTTAGTGTTTGAATCAATTCAACGTGATTTTTCTTCAGGGGCCAATTTAATAATCTTGGGAATTACCTTACAAAGTTATCTTTGGTGTCATGGTGAACAGCCTAATTTTTTTTCGAAAATTAGATAAACAACATAACTCCATGCTTTTATGGAATGGTACCTATGTCGGTTAATATAGACACGGTTTCTTTACCATCTTGAATTTTTTATGTTTGTTGTCAAAATAAAATAATATATCATAAAACAAAAAGTACTGTAGAGAGTAGGTATTATAGAGATGGCGATAATTGACAATATTCCAGTTACTTCAATAGGGGAAAGTGTTCCACAGTGAAACGTGTTCCACACTGAAAGAAACCGTTTTCAACTTTTAAAAATCCCGCCAATATTACCTAAACTGCGTCTGAAAGAGGGCCATGTCCATCTTTTTTTCCCACCGTAAAATCAGTACTATTGTGACTGCTGTCTTGTGCATACATAAAAAAGTTTATTTTTTGTCCAACATAAATATCGGCGGTGACATTCTCAGTTAGGTAAGTCAGTTTGTTTAATAGTTTCATATTTGTTACAAAGATAATTATATAAGGCATAATTTGCTTATTATTTAGTGCATTTGCGCTTTTTATAATGTACGATTATGATTTGCTGAATTCATTTTACTTGTCGGTGCATAATAGTCCACAATGAAACACGCGTATGTGGGGCACAGTGTAACATGTTTCACTGTACCCCATGGCCTACTGGTATAAGCGTATAATTATTTAATAATTAAAAATATATTGTTTATTTTAGTAGCTACTTGGAGTTTAAGATGAAGAAAAAACAACCTTTGGATGTAGCAGTGTTTTCATCTTTTAAATCACATTATAATAATGCAATCCAGTGCTGGTTTCTTAATCATCCAGGTATCCCAGTGAATATTTTTAATATAGGAGCATTCGTTAAAATTGCACACGAGCGATCAATGATACCTTCCTTTCCTTTTGATCCTGAAATATTCAGTGATGATGATTTTCTCATATCAACAGTTACCTACTGAAAAGAAATGCAAGCTGCAGCACCAACTATTCAAGTGAGAGAAAAATGGAATCAATAAAGCAACATCATCCGGTGAAGCTATATGTTCACCTTCTTTCGTTTCCCCACAAATTTTCAGGGGATATCCCAAAGCTCAAACAAGGAAGATTCAGAAACCGCGAAAGCAAGGCAAAACAATTATTGCAACTGATACGCCTGAAAAAGATGATTTAGCGAAAAGAGAATTTTCAAAAATAAATAAATAAATCAACGGTCAAAACTGCAAAAAGAAAAGTGATGATTGATAACGATGAGAAAGAACAAGAATGGCCAGAGTCCTCAAGTGACAGCGAATGGTCCCCAGAAGATCCAAATTTGAGTGCTACTGAGATCAGATTAACAAAACCAAATAAGGATAATTAAGTTTTGGTTCAATTTAAAACTAAAAATAACGTTTATTTTTTTGGCCAAATATGGAATATTTTGGAAAACGAAGTTTTCGAAATTTCATATATGAGAAAAAGCTCAAAAGTATTAAACAAGTTTTTCTTTCTCACAAATCCAGGTATTGCAGTTGTTAATTTACTAGATATTAAAATTGTTTTACCCTAACCATGTTTCAACAGGTTCGTCTTCAAGACAAAACTCTTACCTGAGTTTTGGGATAAATTTTGAAGTTCATTTTCTTATTGTATTTGTGATTAAAACTTTGTTTTTTACGTTTTATTTTTTATTTAATTAAAGTAATTAAACAAATAATAATATTTGTTTCATTGAAACCCAGTGACACTTTCAGTGTACCCCATACTTGGGGCACACTGAAACACATTTAAGAATGGAAAATTTTAGGTAAAGGATATATCAGTATTGCACATTTTTCACTAAGAACCTGCTTATTCTGGAGATAAATGTACCAATTTTATGCTTATAACTTTATTTTTTCGATAAACCTTTTATAGTTGTGAAAAAAACGTAATTTGAACAAAAATTGATCAACTGTGGAACACTCGCCCCTACTTGTTGATGTTGATTGTTTATCGAATAGTCCATCAAAACACATAATATTAAAACAATTGGTATGTTTGGGCTTTTTTCATTTTGTGAATTGCTTGTTAGTAACAAGACTCTAAGTTATGTCTGAAATTCAGTTCACACCACCATGCATTCACTAGACGGGCCGTTTCGTTGATCCACAACTCATCAGTGGTGATCGGAAGGCAGTGTGACCCAAATTTCCAACATTTACGAAGAGCTTATACTACCACGGGAGATGACTGACAACAAGATGTTTTTGGCGACATCTAGTGTGAGCAGGCAATATGCCAGGTACAACACAGTTCACAAACGATGGCCGGACGAGAAGCAATTGTATGGTTTTTCATTTTTATAATTTTCAAAATATTTAAAAAAGTAATACTTAAGTAAGTTTTTAATGTATTTTTTCCAATTATCGGTCGCAAAATGCAGCATATGACATGATGATATTAAAATATCATTTCACACATGACATTTTTTCATAATTTTTACTTTACCTAAATGAAACTAAGACGTTCAAATGAGATATGGCACAAAACATACCCTTTTGTTTTGTGAGATATGCTGCTGATTATTGATGCCAAACAAAGCACACGTTATTGCCATGGTAAGAGGCGCCAGCTATACGTTAGTCCATTGTTTCTTCTGACTGAAAGGATTCGACATTACTCATTTTTCCACATTATGTTTGATGTAGTTGTAAAAATCAAACATAACTGTTTTTGAGTAGTATTCACTTTATCTTTATTTCAATTGGAATAAACATGCAAGTATTTTCGCATAACACGTTTTATTGTATTTAAAAAATAATTTGGCAAAATATTTAACATATTTAAAAAAATACTGACTAGAACAATTATTTAGGACGGATTAAAGTACAAAGAAAGAGAAATTTGGTGTATATCAACATGTTTCGAGTGTGTACTGGAGATGAAATATAGTAACAAATTAATTAGTTTGAAAAGCAATGGGTATTTTAAGTAGAACATTTCTTCGGAAATATGTTTTGCACCTTTTGAAATCGTAAAAATTTACAATAAAAAGAAATTCAATTCAAAGTGTTAACTTACTACGAAAAAATTGATTGCATTTTGCAAAACGCCATAATGTTTAAAATAATTCTTAGACGAAATTAGGTGGATTTAAATTAAATTCTAGAAATTTTGTCTCTCACGATGTACCAGAAAGAAGTAGATAGAAAAATTTCTTACATACGTGATTTATGATAGGTACTTATAATTATAAATAATAAATATATAGTTTGATATTTATAGGAGTAATACCCATACCCTTAAGTGATTGATTCAATAAGATTCATCACCTTACCTAGGAAAACGTTAATGCCGTATTGCAGTTGTAGGTCTTTTGAAGAATGTTTGTCTCTGTCGGAATAAAAAAATACATGAAAAATCTAACTAATAATATGTTTTTCATCGTTCTAAAAACTTAGAATTTTTTATTTATAGATCAAACGACGTCAGCTCCACACAATTCTAGATATAGATATTCAATATCAGTTGGAGGAGATTTTGCCAGACAAATTTCAGAATCTTATTATGCCATCATCAGTGACATTATACATAAAATTATGTCAACAGATTGGTGGGGCTACAAGTGAAATTAAACATTTAAACTTGCTAAAAAGAACCACACAAGGAACTCACCATTTTGTGAAAACAGTATTTGTACACAAAATAAAATAGATTTTTTTTCAATAAATTCAACAATTAAGACATATTAACACACACAGTTTTTTTCATTGTAAAAGTTTTCTTTTTGTAGATCATTTCTCAAATTAAGATTGTATAGAAAATTTGGTTTAAGTTTTATAAAAATTTATTCGAGTTAGATTCTGTTACATTGTAGAAGAAATGATATATCGAGTAGGCAAATGACAATTGACATTACGTGAGTGCGCAATAGGATAGCTGAGGTATGATCGATTGACTTTTAACGTTTACAATGATAAAAATCGGTTGTGTCGCCCCAAAACTTTCCCGACAAGTTATAGTATAATCAAAAATATATGACCTGTGTAACGAAATAGAATTTTAATATTATTATAATTGTATGATTTTCATTATTTCCAATAAACTAATCTAACAACCTTCTTTATTCAAAAATTTAAAAGAAAATATTGCTTAAGCTGGGATTCAAACCCCTAACATTCCGCATGCGAAGCGACCGGTCTATCATGTGTTAAAGTACCTACTCAAGTATATATTATTCTCTTAAGAATATAGATTCCAACTACCTAACTGGTGAAATTTGAAACGCTATTTTATCGAGAATTATGGGGGCAAATATCAAAAGTGACCTACCGCTTAAGCGATTTCAACCAAAAACTAATGGGTTTATCCTAGGACTGCCCTAAACTCATATACCAAAATTTACAAATACATACCGACACACTTCCATCTGGAAATGGTCTTAATCGTCTCAGGGAACTTCAAAATGGTTACCTATATTCGTCTTTATATCAAAAACTTTTTTAGCGCGTTCCCAATTCTCTCCCTGTGCGGGAAAGTAAAACTGTTTATGTAGTTTTCTTTTATTTTGTATTCAAATACTTTTTTCACAAAATGGTGAGTCCTTTGTGTAGCTAATCATAACCGTAACCCTAACTGTGTTGTTATCTTTAGCATGTATAAATGTTTAACTTCACAACTTATAGAACTTGATAAAACTGAAAATTCCTGATGAAATAAAAATTATTTTAAGTATTAAACTTTAAACCCAGAATAATTGACTATTGGTATCCAATTCTAAAGTTTTAATCGACATTTATTCGTAAATGTCCGGCCTGCAATTTTTTTTTCGGAAATCATTTTTGAAAAACTTCTAAAATAAGTACCTATATGATACTAGTGTAATAGAATCAGCATTTTATTTAAAATTTGGGGCTGCAGTGGCTTTCTGACCAACGGCAACGTACCAGTTTCCAGATTTATCCTGCAATTGCAAGTTACAAAAACTGTTTATAAAAACAATATAAAACAAGATAAAACTTTTCAGGTGGTCCGTAGTAATTTCGCTAATCGTTAACTTTGTTTAGTAGTTTTTCAGCAAATTAACACATTTTGTAATGTTGGATCCGAAAAAATGTTCTAAAATAGAATGGAATGGTTTAAAAATGATAAGTTGTGAGGTTTGTATGAAAAATACGATTTATGGCACTATGGAGTTTATTGAATATTAATGTGTCTGACAATGCTGTGGACTAAACATATTTAAAATTATACTAAACACTAAACATAACAATATTTGACGAAATTTTCAATTAATCGTACATTGAATGAAGCCTGTAGGATAGTATATTACGATACACATAAAATAAAAATTATTTTTTTAAAATATTTTTGATGAACATAGAACACACATTATACCAGAAAAATAGAATTTTGATTTATAATCAATATAATATAAAAAACTGATATTACCTAAAGCTATGTGAAAGGGATTGACTTCTTATTCCAAAAAACAAATGTGTGCTTTTGGTTCCAGAGAAAGATTAATAATAATAATTGAAATATATCAAACAAGAAACTAGTTCACAATGTAAAAATGTGTTGAAATATATTATTGGTAACCACAAATTGACTAATACCACATGCATTTTCATCACATTATTGAAAACAGTCAAAAAGTGTTTTTAAATAAAGCAACTACGATCTTATTGCCTATAAAATGTGAAAAGAAGAAACGAGATTGGTGACCTAATGCTCTCTAACTATTCGATGCCTAGGTATGTCAGAAGCAATAAATGTACCACGTCAACTGATTCTCTTATACGAAAACTAGTAATAACTTGATTTTTTTGGACAAAAGATAGAAATAAAAAAATTATAATTTAAAATCATTCAGCAGTTTAATTCAAGAGCTAGGGTAATAAAAATTATTTCTACCTAATTGCTTTCATATGATGATATTTTCAAATGTAACAATTTGAAAAAGAAGTTTGTCACACAATTGATCTTCCGTTAGTATCATGTTATGGCATAGTTATTATCTGAGAGTCATGAAAAGAATTTTGGGACAGTGTAGATTTTATAGGCATTTATTTCGTAGATCTATTAAAACTTAATTAGTAAATTCATATATCTATTGTTTTAGATAATTTACTAATTGACTGTTCTTAATTTACACATTTTATATGATCTTGCCAGAAAAATATTGTAAACTGTAGAGATACTACCAAATAATCATCTTTATCTACAGTAAAATATGTCAACATTATTGATTGAACATATTATTATTGTAAAAATATTTTCAGGCATATTATTATATAGGCCTTTCATAACTCACCACAAAATTTTCCAAAAATGTTGACACACTGGTTTTTTTGTACCAAACACTTAAGCATAAACCTTTTTTTTTAGAATATTATTATTTAACTAACCAAATTTATATTACCTAATTAAAAGTAATAAAAACAAATATTTATATCTACAAACCAACACATAGCGGCTACAAAATTAACAACAAAAACCTTTAATATTTGATAATAGGAAAAAGTTAAAATTGTTATCAAGGTCACTTCTGTTTTAGTTGCTATTACTGCTATTATCTTAAATGACACGTGTTTAATATTGTTTGAAATAACCATTATGATCACAAAGGCATTATAGCGCTTTCAGATAAAGCTCTATTGGGCCACCATTTATCACGATTCCGACTAATGTAATGCGAACAAGCTTAATTATTTAAAGTGTGTTTATATATATTTGAAAAGTCTCTGGTGTCATAAACCATTCACGTTGACTTTTTATATATACAGTAAGTAAAATGCTGAACATTTTTGTACAATAATAATTTAAAAGTATACTTCTGTGTTTGGTCTATAAGTGAGAAACACCCCGGAAACATACATCGAGCAGTAATCATGTCGTTTGCGTTAACAGAAACGATCATCAGTTTATAACTACACCTTTTCCAATAGAAAATTATAGAAATCGCATATAATTGTATATTAGAATCATCACTTTTATTTGAAAAAGTATCATTTAGATTTTTATAAAAGTCAATTAAATTAAAAAGCATCATTTGTAGTGTACACTAGTCAATTTTTTAGAGACCGTAGTTGAGAACAGTCAATTTATTATTAGAAGAATCAAATGTATTTCAGAGTAGTTACTTCGATTTGAGAAATCATCTATTGAAGAAATGGTTGTAATCAACCCGGCGATCATATAATTGTTTGCGATAATGCTCCATGTCACTCACGATGGGAATCTTTTTTGGAGGGTACTGGTGAAACCTTGTTTTGGTTGTCACCATATTCTCGGATGGTAAATTTTAATTTATTTTAAATTGTTTGTCTAAGGTAAAATCATACGTCAATGTTCATCTTGGTATTCCACACGTTGCGTCATAGAATAGAGGTTAGCTTACTTAGATGACACCAAGAACAGTATCGTCGGAGGGGATTGTGTGCGTGCATCTCGACATAGAACTGTATTTCATGCGGCAGCGTTGGCTTTAGAGGCAAGTCGCCACGCACAATTTTAATAATTTTGAGCAATAAACATTTACTTTAAAAAATCATATAGTCTGAGTTATTTATGCAGTTTTTTGGTGTCGTTTTGGTGACCTTGTGGCGCTGGATGGTATTCTACATAGTGAAATCCATAAAAACAGAAAAAAAATATTTTTATTCCCAAATACATCTTTGGCAAAGCCAGTTATCTCGATAGCCATTACACATACACATTTTTTCAGACCCTGTCAATAGAGGGTATGCTTGTAAAACTAAATAAAAAGAGCAAAAAACGTCTTGATTTTCGGTCAGAAAATCTTTCTATACTGTTGCCCCACCCTAAACTACATAGACGTGAAGAAGATTTTTTCTACAATTGATATGACGAATTTTATAACAAAATAATTAAGATTTCCAAAAAGTTAAGTAATGTTTTCTAAATTCATTCTCAAATTAAAACTAATAGAAGTGATTCCTCTAAAACACATTTTATGTTTTCTAAAATACAACTGATCAATCTAAAGTACATTTGATGCTTTTGCAAATTAAATTCACAATTAAAAAAAAAAAATAATATGATGCTTTCTAAAATCCATAGCATTGAAAAAGGTGTAGTGTCGTATTTCTAATCTTCGAATGATAATCATTAGCTTAGTACTTAATAGGTGTGCGGTAATTTTTTTTTACAGATTGTGGTTTCTTACCCGATTTCAAGCCATTTGTGTGTCAGGAAGATATTCATGTAATTAGTTTTTTTATTGGCCGTTTAAACATTGCACTACCTAGTGAAATATCGCGTATCATACGAATGACTTAGGATAGAGCACAGAAGTACAGGCAAATGCACATTTTTACCAGAAAAAAATCCTTTGTTGTATTAATGAAAACGTGAATGGCTTAGCGTTTGCAATCAAGGCAGTTAAATCAAATTTTGTTGCATTATACAGATAGTGTACCTAATAATATTGTTTGCCATGTGAATCATTTAGTAAGTACCTACACTGTTATTAATAATGCAAACTGTCCCTAAAAACACTGTGAGATTATTAAATGGATTCTTTCTTAATATAAAGGAGTCTAATGTACACAGATATTTATAATGAGTTATTGCATTAATAACAACCCCAACAGACGTGAATATCACAGTAATAATAATGAACTATTATTAATATTAATTGGTTGTAATTTTCAATGATATGAAGTTGTTAGTCATTATTCTGAAATACGGTTATTTTGTAAGTAAATTACTTATTCAAGAATAAAATCACGAATATTGTTTGTGGCTTGTGTGCCCTTAATATGTAGCCATTTCATAGAAAGTTAGTACTTTTGAAATAGTTGTAAAATATATCTGTTTTTATTATCCTAATGGCATTCTTGGTAAAATTTTAAAATAAATAGATAATTTTCTATTTAATTATATGTTGTTACTCTGACGAATTAAAAAGCAATGAAAATTACAACCAAAACAAATATGAACAGAGTTGGGAAATATTTCTAGAAATTACTGATTGCATCCAAAACTGAACAATATCGTTCCCAAATAGAAAAACATATTTAAAAAAATGTTAAACGAATGAAAATCGATAGTGTAAAAAATTGTAACAGTAACTTGCAAAGTTATTATTTAAAATGCGGCGTATTTTCTCTATGATGTAATATAACAAAACGTTCGTTCATAATATCAAATCCAACACTTTTACACTAAACTGATATAAGCAAGGTGTAAAAGAACTTGTATTCTGTATTTTATTTTATAATAATATAATAAACATTGCTTAGTCGCCCTGCATATTCCAATTTATGTCAATACTGTATAGGTAGGTAGTTAACAATTAGTACCTAATCAAATATTTTCGATCGTTTTATGATTAAGAAATATTTAAGTACCTTTCAATAAATTCTAAACAATGCATTACCCTGTATATTCCAATTTATACCGGACGTTTCTGGAAGTTATTCCCAACTCTGAGTAAAACTAATAATCTAAATGACAATATTTAACAAATAATAATTTTATATCTAAGTTTTCCTAAAATATTATGTTTTTGTATAAATAGGGTAAAATTTTACATAACTTCAAACACATTTAGTATAATATGACCAATATTTCAATAATTGCACCATACAACCTGAACAACAGTTTCATGTAAGATTAAATGGTTGAGTCCGGGTTTAACATTTCTTAAAAATATGTACAAATCTACTAAATGGCAGATAACTTTATACCGAAACAAACACATGATAATTTCTAAAAAAACTTTTAATTAGAATTAAAAATAACGACGGTTTTGAGTAATGGTACACCGTAGTCTTAAACCAGGGCTTGTAGTTTTATTGTTTATGAATTATACTCAAATTGGAAGTATTAGTGTTATTACAGTAATATCAGTTTACGATTTAAATCTATACTCTGGCTGTCGACTTGGTGATTGGAAAAACTTTCCACTAACAAACACAATAAAACATTGATAACGGAAGAGTTCATATAGTATATCATGATTTTAAAATACATGAACAAAAGATCCGTAGTTTCTTAGTATCAAACAACATAATATATTATAATTAGGTAATATTGTTTTATAAAAAATACAAAAAGTAACGCACGCGTTCGTATATTGTATTCTAATCTTGTATAATTTTCCATGTTAAAGATTCAAATTTAGGATTCGTACAAGATCAACATTACGTTTGGTTTAATATCATATATTTGTTTCAGTAAATATGAGAATAAAAACTATGCTCTGTGTATACGACACATCAATAACTCCCTCAGATAGCCGCTCAACAATCGAAATTGAATTAATAATAAATAATACAAAAATAAGTGTTACTCAAATTCTACATAATCATTTATATATTATCCTTTTACAATATTGTTCACCTAATCCACGGAATGCCACGGCTTTACCACTTTGAAAGTGGCTCTAGAAGAAGCCACAAAGTATATTTTAACATTAATTATAGCCTACATCTAAATAACGCTTAAATTATCGCCTACACCTAATTATTCGAAATCAGTTTCATATTAAATATATTGTTCTTTTCCAAATTAATTAACAGAATATTTTAACAAATTATGTAACAGTATTAATAGTTATGATGGTTCAAAATCTCAAAACTTTGTTAGTAGTTGTTTGTTTCAATTTACTATTTTTATACACCATGTTGTGTTGGAATTGGAAACATTCGTTGTATTGCAAATGTGCCTACATTTCCTATTAGAAACACGAATTTTTTGAGAGTAAACTAATCTAACAAGGCGACCCTGTGTATTTTTTCGGGATCAGAGGAAAGTTTTAAGTTGTTCGTGTTCGAGCATTTCTCGGTCATTGAATTCAATAAAGAGAATCATTGTGCTAAATTTCGAACTCATTTAAACGAAATCATTATGTTTTCACAGAAAAACAGTTTTAGTTTTTGATGTTCTTAATGCACAAACCTAAGAGGAAACAACGGAGGAAGTATAATATCAGGGCCTTTGTTTAATAGTTTCAAGAATAACTACATGCTGTATTTCAAGTACTTTTATATTATGGAAAAAATTAAATATGCTCTGACGTTTTATATAGCAATAATATTTAGAGGTCCATTTAAAAGATTACTTTGGTTTTATTTTCCTTTGAGCAAACCAACAAATTCCTTTGTTAATAATAACACCAAATTTATCCATTATGCATAAAATACAAATTTATATAATATATTCGTGTTTGTTAAATGTGCCAAAAGTCAAAAATATTGATATTGAAAATGTTATATAGATGATGTAAATACCCTAGATTCGAACCTCGACACTCATTAGTGGCACCTATATGTTACACTAACTATACAGTATTATACATTATATATGCTAATGCTGTTGGCCAAATCCGTAATATTTCTAATATAAATCAAAACCGAAAAAATTTGAAAAAATATAATTAGTTTGAAAGTTTTCGAAAAGGCAGAGTCGCTATTGCGTGAAACAAAAAATATTGAGTATTAAATATATCTGCAACATGATCATATATATATGCCTACGATAACATATCCTGTGCCTAAATTCTAATATTTAATTTACTTTTCTTATTCCTCTCGAAATACGTGGGCTTGTTTTGGATATTATATATTTTGATTGCGCACTAATATTAACAAAGCGCTTCACATTGAATCATCATAAAAATGAGGAATAAAACAATATAGTCTAATATGAACTGAATCAAAATATAGTATAAACTAAAAACACGGTTTCACCAATATTATATGTTCTGGCACAGCTCCATATACTCGTACGTCGGTTACTATTACACATTATTGTCAGAATATCGTTGCTTCATAATATATTAATTATTTCATCAAATTCTAACAAACCTGTGTAATTCTTAAAAAAGTTAAATAAAATAAAATGAAACGACACAAATCACCTGACTAGACTCTAACTCACACAATATTATATAAAATGTAAAACCGCGTTTAATTAACCAAAAACTAGTTAACCTATGCTAATTTTCAGCGAAAATAAACTACTTCTGATTCAACGAAAGCCCTAATATTGTCTGCACAAATGGAAACGGATTAACAAGCTAAATTGGATTGATTAACGACTTTCTGTTGAATATTGTTCAGCTTAAAATGTTCAAACATTAACAGTAAGTATATTAACAACATGCGATAACAATATATATTATTTTATGATTTTTTGAATTACAATTTAATCTGTATTTATATATTTATTTTAAATATATAATCTAGAGAAGAAATAACAGCATATATATAATAATATAGTGAATATGATTATATGACTATTTACAATAATTAATGCCATGCCCACTTGAAAAAGTCCCAAAATGGTATAAACTGACCTCGAGATCTTATTTTTTTAAATATTTGGCTTCCAACAAATTAAATCTTCTTAACTTAATTGATGATGATTTTAGCAGAGAGAGAGAGAGAGAGAGAGAGAGAGAGAGATATTAAAGTTACTCAACTAATGTCCCCAGGTCTCCACCGCCAGGGAAAATTCTTCTGCTATTTTAGTCACACTGCCATGTAGCTTACCTCCTCCCGTCACTCGCCTCGGTTGAATTTGAAACTAGATCAAATCAGTTTAAGACGAAAGAGTTATGCATCATGCGAGTGTGTTTGAATAGTGTCATGAATTTAGAAAGAGCAGTTCATTGAACCAATGACGTTGTTACGGACTCTTTTCGTCTCTTCTTCATTGATTCTCTGCTCGATTAAATGATGCGTTGTGAGTATGGAATTAGGACTGCCCGTGATGGTGACAATACGTTTACGGGTTGCTTTTGACGGATTCGCTTGTTCAAAAAAAATTGAGGAAGCTCTTCATGGTAGAAGCAAATTGACTTTGGATGAAGTACTTCCGTGCTGTTTCCATAAATTTACAGATCTGTGATGTACAAAAATAATCGGATTTCATAAAGTATGTGCAAGGAGCTGACAGACTAATACAAACTGTATCGAGTGAGAATCTCTAAGGAGTGTTTGTAGAGTTATGAAATTAAAGGTAATGATTTTCTGAGCCGTATTGTTTCGGTAAAGAAAACTTTGGTTGCCTTGGAACCAATGGCGTCACACTTTATCCCCCTCAGTACAAAAAAGCATCTAAAAAATGTAGATTTTGCACTTATGATAACATATTATTGAAGATTAATATAAATAATACCTGAATAATTGAATAACAGTTTAAGAAAACCAAACTTAAAATCAAAGTTGTACTAATTATGTATCTTAATGTTATTATCACAAACGCATATTCCAAACTTGTTCATTGATACATTTAATTATTTTGTTAATACAGATTTAACTTCTGGATGGTTATTGTGTAAGTATTTCGAAAATATTATTTTATTTTAAAATACCTACGCCCTTAATGGAATTTCTTTGTATAACAGCTAGACATTTTACCTTGAAATCAAGATGTTATACAAATTAGTTAATATTATTTTGGAAGCACAAATAATAAATGTACTTTTTTTATATAATCTCTATGGTCAGCAAACAACAATTATTTATATTATGTACTTATTTATGCATTTTGCAACAAATATTTTCTTTTAATAACAATAAGTAGATAAACTTTGCGCATGAGGTCAAAATACAGGTACACAATTTGGAACGTAGTTTAGCCAAATCAACGATCACAGAACATTACCTTCCTACAAGTAATCTGACGACAGTATTATTATATATCATAAGCAATAATAAATTTAGGTTTGTTCACATATTCTTCAAATCCAAATTAACTGGTCATATAATTTAAAATACTGGCTATATCTAAATTTATTTCAACTCAATAAGCTACCGTCAGATATACTTGTGACCTATCTAAAAATTTGTTTAAACTATATTAATTTGTAATAGCTAATAATATCTAAATAATAAAAACAGAATTAGAGATATTTACAATACCTATACAAAATAAAATATATAAACATAAATCAACAATAATTATTGCCATAACAATTTCAACTACCTTTTACTAAGTTATTTATTAATAGGTCCTATATAATTTTTTTAAACATCTCGGAAAATAATAAGATTTCAGTAAAATATGTTCGTACCTTTTGAATTCACACTAGATTCGTAAAATATGTATGGTTTATATTTCGATTTTAGTGCAACGATTGTAGAGTACGCTAAGGAAAATCGTTTTTGTATCAAATATTTTTCAGGATTTCATACAGAAAAATAAGAGGATTGTTTAAACAAAATTATATTTTATTTGAATAATAACTAAAATAAGGGCATTGATCAGTTAATAAATTGATAAATTCATTTACAACATTAATTAAAAATAACTTGAGACCATTCTGAATTGAAATTATTATGGCATACATAAAGAATTCAATATATATTATATATAACAGATTAAAATATTGATCGATATATTTCATCGTATTCCAAAATAGGCACTGTAACCTAGAAATCTTTTCTTTAATAACTAATTTATCTATCTAACTACTTAAAAAATATACTTAAGAACCTTCTTCAGCTCATTAATGTATATTAAAGCATCTCACTAAGGTCATTGAAATGATGAAGTGCTTGAAAGTATCGTTGATGGAATTTTTTTATGAATAAGTATACTTTCTATATCATGAATTGGACAAATCGACAAATGGGTAGGTACAAACAGAGCAGAATTGATGAAACGAATTTGAGTTTTGATGAACATCACAATTTTTTACAATAACACTAACCGTCAGCAAATTTTGCTTTCATTAATTACGTATCTAAAATGAATCGAAGAGTTAAGAATCATGGATTGATTATAATAGTATTGTCATACTTACATAAATATATTTTCAAATTTAATATATTCAACTTTTAATATTATGTTCTGTTAATACCGGCTATTTCAATACTTTAAATATTAATGTATTATCGGGTAAAAAGTAAACAATTTCAAATTATTCTTTAGAGAGGTTTTATAATTCTGTTTCTATTCATTTACAAAATGGTGATTCACGGTCGATGGAAGGATGACGTTTACGGAAAACGGAACGCACAATTTTTCTGGCATTTTAAAATAAGATATGTACAGAAACTCAGGTTTGTAAACGTAAGGTAATTCCTTATGTTAATTTAAAGAAATTGTCCATTTTATGGTGGAGCTGTTTGATTCGGATATGAAATTAATTTCATATCCGAATCTACTACATAAAATACTTTACGTTTACAGGAATCGTCACGTGTTTCAGTTGTTTATTTTATGTTTATAGGTATTCTATATTGATTCTTTGTAAAGCATTTAATTAAATAATTACTAAGGCACATTTCATTTTAAATAAATGAAATAGACTAATAGGTATAATATATACTTATATAAGTTTACAACAGATGCCATATCAAACGGTTTTTATAATATAACATATTAAATATATTACATACCGTTCCACGCAAACATCTACAATTAGTATTATCACCAATGACCATCAAGAATTTTGACCAAACCGATCAAAGACACCACTTCGATTATTTTCAAATGTATTCTTCTTCAAGAGAGATCAGATCACTATAATAATTATTCAAATATAAGAAACAATGTACACTTAATCACTTTCCAATATTAATTACGAAAAGTATGAATCTCATAACATATTGCAGTTAATATTAATATAATTTATAACAAATCTATTAAGAAATACATGGTAATCCATAAAATCCTTTTTTGTTTTTTGTACACGTAGCTTGCATTGCTGACAGCAGTTCCGTTTTCACACTAAAACTAAAATTAGCAAGATTACATTGATATTTTTCGGCATATTTATGATTGAAGTTGAATATATTAATAATGAATCTCTGAACAGTATTAAGAATTATTTATTGGGTTTACGAAATTCTAAAGACATTAACTTAAAACAGGCATTTAAAAAAGGTTAATAAATGGAACTATAACATAGTGGATCTGAAGTATTATAATTGACGTTTATTAAACTTTAAAAAATCCCTAATAAATTAATGATAACAAAATATGCAACTACAGAATTTCCGTAAACATATTTCTTTATACTGTAATTGTAGTCACAATTTTAAAATAAAAAAAATTACAACTCGTTAACAATAATTTTATAAGATGTTCTACCGTCATCTTCGTTTCTTAAGAAAAATTCATAATTTTATTTTTTTCTATAACAGCCTTATTAATTTTTTTCCATGAGTAGTCGTAATTACAAATTGACAAAAACACTTTAATCTCAACATATGTTACCAACAAACGACAATTGTTACATTCATACGATATAATTTGTTTAATTAAAAATCGTAAAAAAAACAAACAAAAACAGTAAAATCGTTAACAACTTCTGTTGCGTGTACCATGGGTACCATAGATAATGTCGACGGAGCATCACGGTATCGTTATTGAACCAATGGCGTTGTTACGAGCTCTTTTCGTCTCTTCTTCATTGATTCTCTGCTCGATTAAATGATGCGCTGTGAGGATGGAATTAGGACTGCCCGTGATGGTCACAATACGGTTACGCGTGCCGGGAGCGAAAATGCCTTTTTTTGAAATTTGAATGTTGGCGCCGCTCATATGTTGGATTTCGACAAGCGCTCTACCACCAGGACCTGAATTAAAACGGAATATTAAACCAATTAGTGTATTCCCTAATTATTATGAGCCGGTTAAAACATAAAATATAATATGACATATCAAGCTGTAGCGTAGTTAATAATTTAGTTTTAAAGCTCTCCTGGAGATGCTAACAATGTTAGCTAAACGCTCTGCTATTTTAAAGAAACTCAGCTCGTTAGGTAAAATAAGTAATTTTGTTTGTTATGCCACAAAATAGTTTTACACTAAACATTTTTTTGAAAGTAATGCCTATATTATAGTTTGTTGTCAAAATAAATAGCGTACAAAACTAAGATTCTAATATAGGTGTCCCGCTTAAGGGAGTATCGGCGCATCTATGTGTTGGTAATTTTGCATTTTGGGGTCAGTGACCTTACATGCAGTCGATATAGTGAATTGTTGTTCACTCGACATATTACCAACAGAAACTAGATATCGCCAAACACATTCTTTTACATCTCTGTACCGTGTGGGGTATATATATATATACCACAGTATATATAGAGGGTTTGGCTGTCAACTACTGACCGATCACCACTGATGAGTCGTGGATTGACGAAACTGCCGTCTGGTGCAAGTATAGTGGTTGTCAGACAAACTCTCGGAATTAAAGTCTTGTTTCCTTAAACAAGCCCATTTCTAATATTCGTTTTGTTAGAGACTCTATATCTGATTGTATAGTTTGATAGTGCTCTAAAAATTTTTTTATTAGTGTTCGCGGAAGTAGTTACATATTTCTCAAATTGTAATACCTACTTTTAACTATAATTTCATAAAAGTACGGTAGTACACAATTCATGTGCCTATCAGATCCTCATAAGATTTTTTCAGTTTTACGTTTATTGTTATTGTTTTGTGGAAGATATTTTGATTGCTTAGTTTGATTTGTCTGAAAAATAAAAATGTGACAAATTTGTTTTTTTGAATAGTGGAATAATTGTAGAAACAGTGGTGTTACAGTCAAAAATAGTAGGTAATTAAAATGTATATTCAACGAACATTATCCAACCTATATACATAGAGCTACAGAAAATATAGCCAATAAATCGAATATTTCGACAAATATCATTGTGAGAACACAAAAAAAGCATAGCAGATTTAAGAGACTTTCCCATTAACACTACAACTCATTTAATGAAGAATACTTCCAAAAATGTTCAAGAAAAAGGTAGAAGAAGAAAATATAATAATTAATTTTAATGACCTTAATTTGATAATTAGGAGATTTCTTTTAGAATGGATTTCAGGTCAGTATTTAAAAGAAACAATTCAATCTAATGTCAATGTTTATTGTCATCTTCAGGGTACAACTGAAATGAACAAAAAAAAAACAAAAATTTAATTTAATACATTTTTCTTTTTATATAATATATAATATAGAGGTACAATAGAAAGGCGTAGAGTATGTAAAATGTGTTTAGTTTTTCGCCTACACTGAACAACTAGGTATATGTGAGAGCAAAATCAGAAAACTTCCATTAGAGTTTCTTTGTGTCTTTCGATCCCAAAAACGAACGCGCACAAATACGAAAACAAAAGCTTTAAAATTTATTAGCACTTTCAAAAATTGACAAAGTGTATGTTCGTATTTGTGCGTGTTTGTTTTTTTTTATTGACAGAAACAAAGAAACTGTAATGTACGTTTTATGATTTTGAAACTCTCATAATATTTACAGGCTAATCAAAGTGAAATAGCACTATTGCTGAATTCTTTATTATTGCAGCTACGAGCTCGGTTAAATTAGTGAAATTGTAGTATTTCTCCCGCTGATTATCGCCGTGCTAACAGAACAACAAACAAAACGTCATTACTTCGATATTTCCATAGTTATACATAAATGTTTGTTATATTTTTTTAATATTTATTTTCACAAAAAGCGGCTTTATTCAGTGAATTGGATTTAGGTATAGGGACATGATATGTATAATCTTGAAAGTATTTAAAGCTTAGACTATATAGAGTAATATACAGGGTGTTCCATTTGGGAAAGATGACTTATGCGTTTTTTTACTAGTTAACCATGCTACCTTATGAAATGAAGATATAACAATTATATTTCTGGGAACTGTTTTTGACAAAAAAAAAAAAAAATTAATAAATTATTTATTCAAAAACAGTTAAAGATGAGTACAGGGAAGTGTGAAGGGAAAGGAGTCCTAATTGAATAGTAAATCTAAAATATAATACGTACGGTCTTCAATTTAAAAATAAAACTTCCGGGATATAATCGGAAGTGGCACAAATGTTAAAATATAGAACAAAAAATGCAGAAGTATAGATAGAATGACCTACTTAAGTAACCAAATTTTCAAAATAATCCTATGTCTAATTTTTTATAAACGTCTAACCTACCAACGACCGTGGACCAATGTGTATAGAGGCTGACCTGACACAACAATCTCAGCTTCGTAAGGCTCAGTATGAACTGAATTTCAGTAGTGCGAATGGTGAAGCGGTTATAGTAATAGTTAGTTAATAGAATATAAAAACAGAAATCCTATAACTCAAACAAAAAACTAAATTTATAAATTGCTTGTTACATTTAGTTATGTTGGAAATTTCTTTCACACCATGCTTAAGCCAGACGGGCTGTTTGGTTGATCCACAACTCGTCAGGGGTGATCGGCAAGCAATGTGATTCAACTTTATAAAGAGCTTATACTAGCACGAGAGACGAATGACAACAAGATGTTTGTGGCAACATCTAGGGTAAGCAGGCAATATGTTTGGTGGCCGGACAAGAAGTAACCACTCCATTACATCCTATGACCAACATAAGCATATCTAGTGAATGATCAGTACGTATTGTTGTCTAAACTCAGGATGATCGGGCTCCTTGTCAATTTACTTAATCATATCTTCGTTGAATACGAAGGCTTTAGATCATACGATTTTGTTGCGACATCTGGAGTACCACAAGAATCAAATCATGGCCCGTTATTATTTACGTTGTTCGATCTTGCAGAGCACGACTATGGTACTTTGATGAGCTCATAATAAGAGGATGGAAAGATATAGAGCAAACACGTTCAGATACTTAGTACAAATTTAATAATTCAACGATTTATATAAATAGAAAGATGGATATGTATATATAGATATAAGATTTTGCCGAAGCACGATATCAAAAAATAAGAGAATATAAAGAGAAGATAATATCTATCCACATAAAGGAGGCTTTGAATTAAGATCGATTTGTAATTCTGAAGCAGTCTTCCAAAATTTATTCTTGAAAATGCTGTGCCAATATTGTTAATTAGACCTAATAGGGTCAGCGGCATCCTGTCTCACCGTTATAGTAAAGCTCTAGTCACACGGAACATTACCAGTAAACACTAGATTTCGCCAGACATATGTATATGGTTAAGAGGTCCTGAATTTTTCATATCAACCACAATTCCCTAACATAGCGAAGTTTTCATCTCTACAGGTAATTGAGAAATTAATTCTAAAATGTTTCATCGCCAATTATAATTTTGTCACATCAGCACAACTGATCTGAGTTTGTAGAAGGATAACGTCTAATTATTTAAGAATTCTGTCAATTAACCAAGAAAATTTTCTCACAACTTTCGACGAGGATTATCAAGACAAGCGAGATTTGACCTAATTTCTTCACACGTAAGTATTTAATCCGCTATTGGATATACGGATGTTACAAAGTAAAAATTGTTTGTGCTAGACCTTCCTTAAGCACATTTTCCTCTAGGGTTTCATATTTTCAATTTTTCTATACATTTTGAAATATGTAAACCATATTAATTTTATTAAAAATTTCGGTGTTTCTCATTTTTTTGTTGATATTTCACAATGTATTTATGTAATTACTTAGCGCAATTGCCTTAAAATTTTATAAAAAAAAAAATTGAAAACTAATGCGCACGCCTAAGGATAATTTGCTTATACATTTTTAATTGCCTGACTCTTTGTGTAGATTTATTTATATTATGATTTACCGTCTAATTTAAAACATTAAATTTATTTCCCCCAATTACCCAAAAACACAAGAAGTTTACGTTTATTAAACAATTGAAAATTCATTAAAACCTACGCAACCGAAAATGTTGCTTTTGTTCACATAAAAATAATTTACATTTAGAAAGTAACAAAATTAGTGCATATCGTCCGTTTAGATTTTAGATGGACCAGCTGTTTTTAATATATACCCTGCTAAATTAAAGGAAGACTTTTGTATAACCCTGTAACTTATTAAGTGATAGTTATATACAGATGACCACTTAGATTCTGAAAGACACATATTTTCTTGTAATAAACCGATTGATAGAACTTTCAACTAATCCTTTATTTGTAAACTAAGATCAACATTTAAAAAAAAGTGCCAATAACAAAATGAAAAGAAAACATTTTTCAAATGGCAATGTTCCGCTATCTGAAAACCAATGTGTTTTAGTATCGCGTGTACCCTCCCGCAGCACGAATGACTATTTGGCATCTTCTTGGCATACTTCTCACGAGCCTTCGAATGTCTTCCTGTGATATACTGTCCCACTCTTCGATTAGGGCTTTTGTTAATTGCTGAAGGGTTTGAGGTGGATTTGGATACTTCTTGTAAGCAGTGGATTATCGTTCATTCGGACGTCTAAACACACGCAATCGGTCATCACAACGAGTGAAATGAAATCTTGATGCGTCTGAAAAAGTAGTGGCCTCCATTGTCGAAGTTGCCATCCCAAATGTTCACGAGCAAAGTTTAATCGCATAGTTTTATGATGTCGAGTTAAAACAGGTTTTCGTACCGGCCTTCTTGGTTTTAAATCTCCTTCCCGTAACCTGTTTCTAACAGTCTGGTTAGAAATGGTTACCTGAAGTGTACTTTGAAGGTCTTTTGCTGTCGCTATTCGTTTTCGCAAAGAAGAAACTACTAAATATCGGTCCTGAATTTGTGTAGTTTTTCGA
The DNA here is from genome assembly GCA_911728435.2 of Apoderus coryli. Lineage (NCBI taxonomy): Eukaryota > Metazoa > Arthropoda > Insecta > Coleoptera > Attelabidae > Apoderus > Apoderus coryli. The sequence continues at coordinate 26,178,123 of OU452199.1, read as the reverse complement.
TTCCGACCTTATCCGGTTTGTCTTTTATATCGTCCAGTCTCTCTATAGCGATTTTACATACGTTTGATAACTGACATACTGCGATTAAAATTTCTAGCTACTTGTCGATTTTTTACACCAATTACAACTAAAGCTATAGCACGAGTGACTTGTATTTCTCATTTTGACAGATAATGAATTGAACAACTACAAACTGTCATGCCGTTGCCCGATGACGCTCTCTAAGCCTGCCGCGACATAAAACCTAAATGTGAATATTTTCATCACTTTATTTTTTGTACTGTGGAATATTAAACTTATCTCGAATAAATGAGCATAATCACGTTTATTTTTTAACAAATCACAAAAATAAAATGTAAATCCATTATGAAAATATAATTTTCATTTGTTAATAACAGCAAGCCAAAAAATTACAGGGTTATCCAAAAGTGTTCCGTTAATTTTTTTGAGCAGTGCGTATTTAAGTTGTAAACATAATTTTAAATATTTTAGTGCTATCAGTGTCTTTCTAGTTGTGTTTACTTTAAGATAGAAATTACAAAGTTGATTCCAGTCTCAAATTATGTGCTTGGTAGGGACAGAAAAGCAAAATGGACCCGTCACTTCATAATAATCTTGGTAACGGGTAAGTTTCATGTCTACAAAATTCATAAAAACCTAGAATTAACGTAATTATGTAGCAGTAGGTATATAATAGAAAAGTAGAAGATGAGCAAGGAGAAGGCGAGAATGACTTAGAAGATAACTGGGATTCAAATGGCAAAGAACGCTTGCAAAATACATTCGAGTGCGTGAAAATGAATGCAGCAGTGTAACTAAAAAGCGCGCTAATAATAAATTTGAATTATCATGGAAACAATCAAAAACAAATTTTAACATGATTGTAGAGAAGGTTCCGCATCCGATGACGCAAACTCTCCAACAAAGCAACTTGTTATTTTTTACAGAGGATGTATGAGGCATATGCTGGACCAAACGAACTTATATGCTTTACAAAAAAACGTACTAAAAAAAGTCAAGAGGCTCTTACGATCACCGGACTGAAATAGAAGATAATATATGTCTAACGACGTGGAAAGATAACAAAGTGGTTACTTGTATAACCAACTATAATGAAGTGGCTGAAGGAAGTTGTACACGATATTCAAGAGATTGTCAAGCAGTTATAATAGAGCCGAGGGGGGAATTGATCTTATGAATCAGGCTGTCGCTGCTTGTCGAACCAGAATGCGTTAAAGAAAATGGTGGTCGCCTTTGTTCTCACATTTTTTGGATGTCTCAGTGTCGACTCCCTGAAAACACTATTTAGAATTGCTATTGACCTTCTCTCGTCTTATGGAACACCTAGCGATAGTATTAGGTTTGATGAAAGAAACCATTTAGTAGCACGGAAATAAAATGTAAAGTTTGTCGCAAAAAAGCTGATTTTGAGTGCAAAAAATTTGACAGTGGTCTGCACCCAAAATACTGTTTTAAACAATCCACAATAAGCAAAGCACTGTAAATAATATTTTCATTGAAGTTAATTTTTTACTATCCCATATGCGTATACAGTCCGCTTAAACGGACGTGCAATATTTTGTTAAAAAAAATTAGAAAAAAACAAATTAGCATTTTTTCTACTGTTTTATGTTGTATTTAATGCTTCTTTACTAAAAAAATAAAATCAACCTAATTTTAAACTTTATGCACTAATGGGTTAAGAAAAATTAATATTCTTCACAAATGTTATTTTGCATTGGAAATTGGGAGGCGATTATAAACTGAATACAATATCATAAACTTAGCCGTAAATCAAAATTTCACAAGAGAACAAATCAGCATAAAGGCACAGCTAATTAAAAGAACTAAAAAAATACCATAGACGTGCGAAAAATAAAAATTAGTTGGGGGCAATTGGTTTTAATAACTGCTTTGTAAAAATTATATCTATATATACAGGGTGAATCACGAGTTTTCTTATAATAAATCAATCCCTTACTCGTGATTTGTTTTGTAGGTATATAGAAATAGGTATTTATTATACAAAGGAAAAAAGTATTATATTTTAGTTTGAGGTTTTGCTAAAAGCTGAAATCTTTTTCCCATGTATAATACACTATTTTTTCTGTGTCGGGAAAAATATAATATTGAAAAAATATTATATTATATATGTCAGAAAATTAATCGAAGTGAAATTTGAAGTTTTAAACCGATAGGCTGTTGTACTTATAGCGGCAATTAGACATGCGTTGCTAAGGAAACCTCTAAAATAATTAAATATCTGTCAATTTAATTCTGTTAGGTATTTGATATAAAAATTGCGAACATAGTGGTTGTTTAATAGTTATTTTAAATAATATAAATTTAAAAAATGTCTGATTGCGAGTTTTTTCTGAATCCACCGGAGTTAGTAGAGGCGGCGAACATAGCGTCAAAAATTTATGAAACCGCGTTTTCAAGATTTATGGAATGGAAGATGAAAAAGACATGCAGTTATTTCGCGGACACGGTTTATTGGCGTATTTTTCGGAACTGACACAACAATAAAAGTCATCAACAGTGTGGTCGAATTATTCAATGATTAAAAGTATGTTACGATCCAATAATAATGTAGAAATTTCAAAATATTTCAAACAGATTACATTTCTGGAGGAAAATGGCAAAGGTTACACGCCCAAGAAAGTTGCGATTTTTACAAGCAAGTTAAAATTAAAACAAATACACAGCGTGAACATTTCTTACCAAAAGGTGCTGCATATTACCGCGAAATATCTGCATATCTGTTAAGAAACACCGAATTTCTTAACTAAAATCACTAAATTTAACACCCTGTATCTGTGAGTTTTATACGGTATAAAGAAAACCCTTCATACTCGGTACTATTCTAAAAATGCATCAATAACATCCGCATGCGTTGAAAAGTGAAAATCAAAATAGTTTCTCTAGGATGGTACCTACATGGATTGCATTTAGTAGTTGCCATTGATATATTACCATGAGGGTTAGTCACAACTATTAGACATAATATAAAAATATATAATATACAAGTTATATTACCTAAAATGGCTCCGACAATAATTTCAGGTATTTCAACATTTTTACTGTCTTTGTGGCCATTGAGTTCAGCTGGTGTAGGACTTTTACTTAATAGAGTCATTTGTTGACCTGTTCCAAGGCCAAAACTGTTATTGTTTAATGAAATTGGTGCTGTGGCTGCAGATGCTTGATGTCGAAACGGATCGAATGTTGTTTCATACCTTTCCAAACTAGTGCGGGGCGTAGGCGAGTTCGCACCTGCAATTTAATAATGAATATTGGTAAATTATCAAAATTTAAAATATTCAAATAAGCAGGCTTAATTCAATTTGTTTGATATGATTGAATTCAATTTAAATATCTGGTAAACATGATTTAAAAAATCATTCAGTCTTTTGTTTTATCCATGGTTTCCATTAAAAATAGGTAAACGATTTTAATTCTAAAATAAATAAACTGATCCCTTGAGGCAAGAATAGCTCTCCATACATACATTTATTTTTGTTAATAATGCCCAGGCACGTGCGGTTCATGTACGCAGGGAAGCACAGCTTCTCCTTAAATAATAATATATGACAAACTATTGTAAATATTTTAGTGTTATTCATTATGGTTGTTTTGTACTATCTGAAAACGCAACATTTTCCCTTGAACCTGAACTAGGTACGTATGATATGAGTTGAAAAACTAGTTCAATTCAATGATTATTAAAATTAACGTTTACTAGATTTACAGTTTAAAAGTTTTTCATATGTTTCTTGGAACTTATATGTATATACGAGTAAGTATTAAATAATGTGAGACAGATGTTTTTGGCGACATCTAGCGTGAACAGGCAATATGCCGGGTGAAACACAGTTCACAAACGATGGCCGGACAAGAAGTAGCAACTCCATTATATCCTATTGCCAATACTAGATGCGCCCGAATCCCCTAGCAGGGAGGCTTTATTTAAGAATTGCTTGTTACATAAAGCAACAAGACTTTAAGTTATATTGGAAATTTGTTTCACACTACCATGCTTTCCGCAGACGGCCGTTTCGTCGATCCACGACTCATCAGTGGTGATCGGCAGGCAGTGTGACCCAAATTTCCAACATTTACAAAAAGCTTATACTAGCTCTCAATCAATTCTCGTGCTAGTATAAGCTCTTTGTAAATGTTGGAAATTTGGGTCACACTGCCTGCCGATCATCACTGATGAGTCGTGGATCGACGAAACGGCCGTCTGGTGAAAGCATGGTAGTGTGAAACAAATTTCCAATATAACTTAAAGTCTTGTTGCTTTATGTAACAAGCAATTCTTATTAAATAATGTTATTAGTATATTTTGACACATTTATTATATTTTAGCGCCCGTTTCGAAACCCTCGTAGATGGGTTATGGTTACCTAACTTGTTCGCATCAAAAAGAAATCAGTGATTTTCTTTTTGATGCGACCAAGTTGGGTATACTACTGCAATAGTACAAGTGTGTCGTTATTGACGCTTGACAACTTTTTTTATAAGTTGACCCTTTTTTATCCCTTTATGGCCATCCTATGCATACTAATGTTATATCGAATATGATATTATATGTGTATTTTTTGAGAGTTATTTATATTATATTCAAAGATTTTGGTCCCTTTTTCAAATTAATTACGTATATCATCACTATGAGTCGTAAAATCTAATCAGTTCTTTGCCATAGTATTTTTGTACCCAATTTTAAAATCTGTTGCGTTGTTTTTTAGTTGTCATGTATACGGACAGACAGAGACTTTTTAAAAAATGCTTATTTAGGTCTAAATGCCAAAAACCCATATTTCCATTTAAAATAAAAAAAAATCAGCAAACGATTATTAGCTTCTCCATATAACATTTACTACAATATCCCAACAAGTAAAATAATATTGAAATACAATAACATGGTAGGGAGAGCTAAAAAATTGCAAAATTTTTTTTTTATTAAACTTACATGTAGCAATTATTTAGAATTTGATGTAAATTAACACTCTCACACTATCTTCGAAAAATCGTGTCTCCTAAGAAAAGTCTCATTAGCTAAGTAGGTATAACACAAGTGATGGATATTTTGATGAATATACTTTGATTTAATATGAGGCTATTTTATAGTGCTGACCATATATCCATGGAAAGAGTTGTTAACAACAGTGGCGGCTTCTCAGAGGTAATTACGCCAAACCAATGAAAAAGTAATTATTTACATTATACTACACTCAACTTATTCACGACATATCGTATGTTATAATTGCTGGGGAAAATTGAGATTACAATGTTCATAAATCTCAAATATTAGCCATATGAGCTTAGTGCCGCTAAATCAGTCCAATTGTCGATTCGTCTCTATTCGTTCATTTTCAGTTTTAGATACTTCGAGCGAACACCATGTATATTTTTAGCTCATTATACCTGATTTTCCAGCTTTTGATAAGTTCTAAACGTGTGGATCGTCGTATCATTATGTTTTCAATATAATGTGATGCGGAAAATGTGATTTCCCCAATCCAAAATGTAACGAGCCGCCACTGGTTAACATATTCTCTATATTGCGTGGTAAATGAAATTCATGGTATATATTTTCAGTGCGAGAAAATTGCCTACAGAAAAATCTTGGGCGTTACAACAAACACAATATTCAAGAATATTTGGGAATAGAAAATTCAAAGAGTCTAATTTTTGTACTATCGTGAACACGTATCAAGAAAATTCGCCAGACTTTCCAAATTGGGCATTTTTAGAGTTCTCTTTATTATTTATATAAATTATTACTTTGGGTTTGGGCATTAAGTAATGTTCAAAACAAATTGTACTGTTTGACTTTGACATTTTTGAGTCAATTTTCTGAAATATGACAATACCAAATTTCTAAAGAAAAAAATCCAGTGATAGAATATGTATATATCCGACATTGTATATTCGGCAGCATATTAATAGGAGACATTTCAAAAATCCGAATGATAACTGCGATAGAGGATGATCTGACGTTGAATTTCAATCAATTATTGATTGCTTTTTAGTTTTCTTGATAATAAATATGCCTTAAAATATAATATAGGAGTTTGTGAAACTGTAGAGAATATGTTTTTGCAAGTAGCAAATAGTTTTTCATGGAGATATATATTCTTCACGAAATCTCATACTCGATATAATTAACCAATGCCCAATGATACCAAATGACCTTATCCCGCCGAAAAAGTCCACTCCAAAAATGGACTATTTTTTCAACTAACCTTTGAGTTAGGGAGGGTATGAAGAATTTTCAAATAAAGAATTTCATTTTGGCTCATTTGGCAATTGTGGAGTGCCTCTCGATGGAAATTTAAAAATTCTGGATTACAGAAGATTACAGTTGACATTTCTAAAGATGAAATTTATATCTTTTCTAAGTATTTAAACTTAGCTCCCCTTTCATTGTAGAGGACCAGATCTTTTACGTTGTAAACGCAAGCCTGATTCACAAAATCGGTAGAGTATTATCATGAACTCTGTACATATATGATCTTGTTCGTAACCAGGAGACCTCCGAATGTATATTTAAATAAACTTCGTTTCGACGGTACTCCGTAGCTGTAACACGTAATAAGGTTGCCTTCGCGTCGTGACATCGATGTGTTCCAAAGATTGTCGGTTTATTAAATCTTATCTATGGGATAACTCTTTATTAAGTCTGCGAGCCTGGATGGAATCGTTTTTCTTAATAAGAAGCGTTTCGATGTACGTAATGGTAACACACGACAATCTACGCGACGTAGTAGTCTCCTGTTTAAACCTGAAAATCATGTTATGTCGAAAACATGGTCGTGACGTTCTCAACGTTTGTATCGATATTGCCCATGCTGGCCAACATTCGGTTATGCAAAAGATGTAGATAATTTGGCATCTGTTTCACAAATAAATTGAAATTTTACAATAGGTACAATAACAACTTTATATTAGACATTCTTACCTAAACATTCCCCAATATTGACTTGTCCTAGTGCACCAAATACTCCAGTGTTTGCAGTAGCAGCTTGATCCATAATGCTAAGATAGCTTGTGGGTAATGCGGGCGCACCACCAATTCCAAGACTCACAGCCAATATACCATATTTAACTAGAACTGCAAGTGCGCCGCATACTTCGGCTATATGGACATCATTGAAGCCAGAATTGCGTAATTGAATCTGAAATCAATTGTTGTTATAAAATAGTTGGCTTATCTGTGTATGATCTTTTGGTAAATTCGATAACGAAGCACTGAAGTAGTCAAATCCCGACTAACGCTATTTCAATGTTTACCACTGTTGTGATTTAAAGCGTTATTGTGATTGGTCGTCTACAACAACAGTATGCTCCTAGTGATCCCCGGTGGGGTTTCCCCACTTAATTGTTAGTGTGCTTTCGTCATTTGTATGCAATACTTCAAGTTTGCTGTGTTAAACACACGCTTATATCAGGTAAGCGGCGCCCTGGGTATCGCAGTGCATATTAATTTCTAGCTTGTGTAGACACACCTTGACAGAATCCGTAGCACAGGAGAATGTCAGCATATTCTTCAGTTTTATTACACAATAAATAAATATTTGCAACAGAAAATATACCAAACTTTAAAAAAATTAAATTAAATTAAAAATTAATAATGTGACATTACATTCAAAAAATTATTATCTACTTTTTAATACAACTTATGTTGCTATGAAAATCTAGGTAAATGATTAAATGAATAATAAAATATTAAATTACTATTAAATAACAATAACAAAATGTCTTTAACACAGCGAACTTGATGTATTGCATGCAAATGACGAAAGCACACTAACAATTAAGTGGGGAATCCCCACCGGGGATCACTAGGGGCATACTGTTGTTGTAGACGACCAATCATAACGCTTTAAATCACCACAGTGAGTTGAAATAGCATTAGTAGGGATTTGACTACTTCAGTGGTTTGTTATGGACTTTACGAAAAGATCATATACAGATAAACCAACTATTTTATCTTTTTGGATAGCTTAAAAACATGTAGATGTTTTTTAAATAATCTGCACAAAAAATGTTACTGAAATATTTTTGACAAACCGTCGATTTAAATAAAAGTGTTGTTAATATTTTACATTTAATGTAGATTTAAAGGGCTACCGCGCCAGTAATTACCAGATTTCTGGTACTTTAAATGTTGCTTTTAATTAAGTGCCTTATTTTTAACAAAAAACCACCAAAAATCTTCAAAACGGGACTAAATTAAAAAAATATTATAAATATATAAATATTCGTTCAAGGTGACACATTCCCAAGAAATCTTAAAAATTTACTCGAAAAGGGTCCACTTTGTACCAGGGTACTATATAGTCAAATTGGCTTCTTATGACTCCTGCTGTCACGCCCTAAAATATTCAGGTCTACTTACAAGTAACCCCGATACCGAACACCATAACCTAACCGGCACAATGTCTGAACAGACATAAAAATCAAATATAACTATGTAGAATATTGCAAATATACTACATTTTCTTTATATATGCGTTTAAAACAGTTCCAAAAATGCGACACTATATATAAAATTTAAGGTTTATTTATTGTCTTCTTTGTTTATCTCTGTAGGTTTGTTCCAAATTTTCTATTCTCGAATATTCTAAACTATTGTTTTCATTGTTGCAACGCCCAAGTTTTTTATTTCTCTAGAAAACCTACTGAAAATATATAGTGTGAATATTATTTAGCCCGCATTATCAAACAATTTTTTAACAACAACCCTCTTCATGGTTATGATTGTCAGTTTGACAGCAATATAAAATGGTCTCACATCAAATACAACATAGGTCATTTTTAACAGGTTTGTTACTAATATTTTGTTGCAAAATGTAGCCCCCAATATTAAAGCAAAGTGTTGACTTGGTTGTAAATTTCAGAGATCTTTTTGGTATTAAAAAAAGAAATACTAATGATAATAACTGGAAATCATTTTAACCATTGAGGTCAACTCAAGTTGATGCATTTTTTACAAGACATTCCTAATTATTCTGCAACTTTTGCTCAAGTCATTTTTCTGTACCATATATTTTTAAGTGGTAGGCCGAAGTTTGCATACGTTGACAGAAAAAAAAAACGGTAATTTTTATTTGTCTTAACCGATTTTCAAAATTGCAGGCTCAATGCAAAAAAAAGAAACATGTTACAATTTACAATAACACATTTTTCAGTCTTTCAATCGGTGTTATGTAATACATCTCTATGGTTATTTTTTGGAAAATTTCAAATGAAATGCTATAAGTCTAACTAGTTTACAAAAAAAAAAAAGAAAATAAGATGAATAATTAAACTGTCAAAACCGCAAAACTATATCTCCTGTTATTCTCAAGATATTGAGATTTTTTAAAAAATAGTGTTGACTCAGCCGCTAAGTTGAAGGGAAATTATTTAGCTAAAATTGTTTGAGAACGGAATAATAAGTAACCCATAACGCATTACAAAAGTTCTACTATACACAGACTGACTGAATTTATGCATAGCAAATGATGGCAAGCATTTTGAATATTTAAAAAAAATAAGTGATTTTTTTGCGTTCTGCAAATTTCTGTTATGAGAAATCTTGTTTTAAGATTTTAGAGTTCATAAATATTTTTGCATTGCTTTCCTACTTATTATTCGTTCTAGAATTTCTTATATACAATTTACTCTTTTTTCTGGCAACAAAAAGAAATTCCCCACTACTAAGAATAGGTGAAAAAGAAAATTGATAATTTTGACTATCCTCAAGTAAGGAATATTTTGTAAAAACCGTAATTATACTTTGTAAGTGCAAACTACAGACTTAAAATATATTTAAGCTTTTTTTTGGAGCTAACGTGGAAGCTTTGTTTCAGTATTTTTTGGGTATTTGTAAAGTTTTAGGAATTATATGTATTACAATTTAGTACACTTGTTACACGTCAAAAAGTCAAGGTCTGGGATTACTGAGAATTTTTCAAAACCTACAGAGTGTTACATTTTTTGGGTTCGTATTGAATGTGAGCCTCTCGAAAATTTTTGTGCGCCGTCCCTGCTTTCTATTAAATAATAATTTAGAATCTCTGTTCAATTTAGAAACTTTTTGGTCTCCTGTATGTTTTTTGAGAACTGTACGGATTTGGAGAACAATTATATTTATTTGAAATAGAAGTGTATTTTTTAAAAAGAGACTTGGAATTTAGGATTAGTTAAGAGTAGACACTACCTTTTGTTTTATTTTTTAAATGCAAAGAACAAAGTAGGAAAGAGAAGATTAAGTAGTGAATTGTACATTAATAAAAAAAATAAGTAAATAGTTAAATCAATCCTGAAACTGACTCAGAAACAACGCTTCCATCTTAAAAAAATATATTCAACAAGTTGTTGTTGCTACAAAAACCTGACTGGACCTGTATATGTTATGAAATATGTTGCATGACAAATTATATGCACGGTATGAAGAAGTGCTTTGGCAAGTGGATGACCAGGTTTAATTTGATGACGACATGAAAGTCATGTTGATGCGAATTCAATGAGAGTGTATTGTGTCGAAGTGAGTGATATACAGTGTGTGCGAGTTTGTAATATGTTTATTTTTTAGACCTTGCGAACCCGACTAACAATACTTATAAATCGCATATTTCTTCAACAATCTGATAATTATGTAAAGTTTGACGAAATCACACCGTATACGCACGTGTATTTGGCGTCAATTATATTTAACAGCATTTAGCAGAATTTAATGTACGCAATGCACCGCGGACCACCAGAAAATGGATTCGACTGATCGAGAATACCGGTTCGAGTGTAAAAATTCACAATCAAGGTCGACCGCGCTCTGTTCCAACCAACAAACGAGTGAAGCAGTAAGAGTTTCAGTTCATCAAAATCCGTCTCTTAACCTTAAAAAAATCGTCGTTGCACAAGATTCTGAAGCAAGATTAATATCTTACAGCATACAAAATTCAGCTCGTTCAAGAACTGAAAGTTACCGACTATCTGCTCCAACTGAATTTTGCAAATGAAATACCTCAACGCGTCCCAACGTTTGAAAACATTATGTTTAGTGACGATGCAAACTTTCACTTAAACGGGCTCGTAAACATCCAGAACTGCCGCTACTGTGCCAACGAAAATCCGAGAGAGAAACATGAACGACCACTAGATAGTCCAAAAGTTATTGCTTGGGCTGTCCTGTTTGGTGAAGGCATCATTGGGCCTTATTTTTTTGAAGACCAGGGAGGGCGAGCTCTTACGGTAAACAGTGAACGGTATTACGATATGTTAAGGAACTTGAGGAGATCGAAGGTTTTAATGTGAAAATATGGTTTCAACAAGATGGGACCACTTCTTACACCTCCAACCAATCGCTTGCAGTTTTCAATTAACTTTTCCCCAAAAAAAGTGATCTTTCGCCAAGGCACCATCAACTGAACCACGAACCCTACTGCAATTGAAGCATAACATTATATTTCCCACTTAATTTTCCAAAAGTAGTTTAAGTTTAGCTTAAACTTTACACAAAACAGTGTAATTGGGTGTACGCCTGTATCTGTTTTACAAATAAATAAATAAAAACTTTGTCTACAAATTGTAACTTTTACTTTTTTATGGAATTTATAAATACTCCCTTACTGGAGACCTTGTACTCGTATAATACGTACCATTTTGTTTTACGAAAAATGGCAAAATTACAAAAACATTTCTAAATACAATATAATTAATTAAAACTTATGTATATTAATTATCTTTTCACAGTTACAACGAATTTATGCTTGTGTGCTTTTTGCTTGCCTAACATAATAAACCTAATAAAATGATGCAATTCCTACCTTTATTTGTTCTAAAAGCGGTGGCGTCACTGTGCCAATATTTTGTCCTGAAGCATTTAAATTCAGACTGAGACTCAATCCAGCACTACCATTTAACATATAACTTGGCGATACCGCACTGAGCGTACTATGATTATTAAGACTTGCTGTTGAAGCACTGAAAGCGCTTCCAGGTGCTTGTTGGGCAAATGGTGATCCAGTGGGATTGTAATTAGCCACAGGTCCATTTACATCAGCATAAGAGACATTCAAACACGTACCACTTTGGGGATCTTCAACTACTTTACTCAATATCATAAGGCAGGCTTGTTTATTTTGTTCCTTTTCACCTGAAAGAAAAACAACATGTAACACATATGTACCTAGAAAAGTATTTGCGTTACGATTTTTGAAAATCACCGAAATCTACTAATGCTGAAATAGAAAAGGGTTTTTTAATAGATACGACAATCGAGAGCTCAGTGACGTACATACACATATTTCTTTGGGAGCTAGTTAATAATTATTTATGATTTCTAACAATATATGAAATTTCTTACAGTTTTTGTCAGACGGTTATATATATTTTTATGTATATATATTTTTATTAAGAGCAAATTAAGAGCAAACAATATCGGGTATGCGGTTAGTAAAAAATTAAACTCAATTTCTTTATTACTCAATATTTCGCCAATGTTTATTGGCTTCTTCAGGTGCAAACTACAACAAATAATTTATATATCAGTACATTTTCTCTTTATCAATTTAAGTATAATATAGAATCCGTACCGCCGTGGTGTATACATTATATTAACAATAAACAAAACAAAAATCGTTAAAAAATCGAGTGCTAAAACTGAGTGGTTCATTAAAAAGTGGGTACTTTTGGTGAATTGGGTTACTGGATTGAGGGTGGCTGCAGCCTCAAGCGGAGAGTGGCCCCAGGAATGTAAGCCTTTTTCCAGTTCGTTTCTATTCTGATTCAAAATAATAAAAAATTCAAAATAACGCATCAGTTCGTTATCATTTGGTAAATGATAAAATAATAAATTATAACGAACTGATGCGTTATTTTGAATTTTTTATTACCTGATTTAGAGTGGAACAACCTGTAACAATATCATCAACATAAACATCAGATGATATAACTTTAGCCGCTAGTGGGTAGTTATTATTCTCATCTCTTGAAAGTTGAGCTAACGTACGTAGTGCAAGAAAAGGTGCTGAGGAGACCCCATAAGTAACAGTATTTTATTTTTATTTAATTATAAATTTTATTAGGATCATAGCACAACTCCGTTTGGCGAGCAAAGTATTCCTCAGTTTGTCTGTCCGTGGTATAACTTATCAGATCCAGTGTGAGGAGATTTGTAGTGTGTGTAATCTTAAAGTCAACCAATCTATCCAGCATGTTTTGCTCGAATGTGTCCCCTTGTCATGTATCAATGAGAGTTCCGAGTATTTCCTTAGATCGTATCTCGACTTCAAGACTGAACTGTCTAAAAGTAACACTAAGTAAATTAAGACGATATGTTATCACATTGTATTGAAGTTACGTTCCTTCTTTTTTAATGAATAGTGGTTAATTATTATGATATTAAGTATCTTGGATAGGGCCTAGTAGTATGCATTTTTTTGTTTTTTTTTTTATTGTTATTTTCTTTCTCGTATTTTATATAAAACAATTCACTATTAATTTTCAGGGTAATAGCACGGTATGTAATAGTATAATATATGAATCGCATAACACCTATTTTATATGCATTGGTTAGTGTTTGGTGGTTATGGTTGTCGTTGATTGTATTTATAATAGATATTTTTGTTTTTGTTCTTCTAAATTTTACATTGTACACAAACATTTTGCTGTAAATTTGTAAAAAATTTTATAAGCAAATAAATTGAATTGAATTGAAGTAACAGTATTTAATTGAAAATCTTGAATTGGAAAATCAGGCGAAAATCTCCAAAGTATTCGCTGATAATCTCTATGGTTGGGATGGATATTTATCTGCCGATACATCTGTCTTATATCAGCCGTAAAGACATTTTTATGTATATATATATATACAGGGTGGCCCATTAGTGTGTGGGCGGAAGATATCTCAAGATCTATAAGAGATAGACAAAAAAATCCTTTACAAAACTTTTAGGCACTGCAGTCATGTACAACTTTAAAATGTTTTCAATTATACAGGGTAGTTTACAAACGCGCAGCAGACCAAACTTGATTTTTCTTAATGCGACACCCTGTATATTTTAACAAAAATGAATGGCCCTCTAAAAGACAAGAACAATGACATAAGGGTTGATAAGCCTAGATCTAGTAGTTTTTAAAATATTTGTAAATAATGGTTAATTTTGACACAAATAAAGGCGTTGTGGTTACTACAGAAACAAAACACATACCAATTTTTCATGTCAGATCCATTTGAATTCCCTTCTTTTCTTCGTTTTACTGGATTTTATTGACTTCCAAGTTGTAATTTAAAAGCCAAAAAGTTAAATTACAGTTTTGTTTTAATAGTTTGCAAATAGACACTCTTAAAAAATAAAATGGTTTTAACACATTTTTGGACAATTTAACTTTAAGTAGAATAAAATATACGCTTAAATTAAATGCAAAATTACCTATTTCTTTTGTTAACAACTAAACAAGTACACACAAACCATAACATAATAAAAATATATCTTAAACAAAACTATAAACAATATCATAAGTGTTAGAAAATTTATTTTAGCAAATGCTCAAAATGTCGACCACTTTTTATTCTATTTAAAGTAAAATTGTCCAAAAATGTGTGTTAAAACCGTTTTTTAAGAGAGCCTATTTGCAAACTATTAAAACAAAACTGTAATTTACCTTTTTGGTTTTTAAATAGAAAAAAAAATAATTAAAATGACAAAAAATTGTTGTTTCAACAATTTTTTATAAAAAAACGGTTAGCCTTAAGCTCATGAAATATGATATTAATAAAAAGTATGGGAAAGGAACTTCTCGAATTTAGGCAGATATACAGGGTGTCCCATTTAAGATTTTCCCTTAAAAATACAATTTAGGTAATGTGACCACCCTGAAAAATTACAAATTAGAGGTCAATGAAATCCAGTAAAACGAAGAAAAGAAGAAACTTCAAATGGATCGGACATGAAAAATTGGTATGTATTTTGTTTCTGTAGTAACTACAACACCTCAAATTTCTGTCAAAATTAACCATTATTGATAAATATTTTAAAAACTACTGGACCTAGGCTTATCAAACCTTATATCGTTGTTCTTGTTTTTTAGAGCGCCATTCATTTTTGTTAAAATATACAGGGTGTTGCATTAAGAAAGTATTTGTTTTTTTTGTTGTACTTATCTACTCAGTTAATTTGATGCGAAAAAGTTAAATACAATTTTCATTTTAGTATTTATTTAGAAAACTTTTGCTTGTAATTCAATGTCAGTCGTGCTATTAGCCAGTGGAGTAGTTGTTTTGGCTTGTTTTCTAAATTTATACATAACATTTTTGATAGCGGTCTCACAGAAAAAAATATAAATTCTCTTTCTCAATTTCTACATAATATGATATATTTGTTTGATATATGAATAATTTATAGATAATAATAAAAATAATCTCTTTATTCAAGATGTAACACAATTACAAGAATCATGACATAATGAAAAGGCATGAGTGCAGCCAAACAGTGTATTGTGAGTTTGTCTGTCTTGACACTTATCCTTCGAAAACAAAAATATACAATTATTTTAAATTTAAACCAAATACCCACTTAAATATAACATAAAGTACATTAATCCCAACATTTTTAACATCTTTAAATTAAAACTGCTTAAAGCTTAAATCAATATTAATACATTATAACAAGGTTTAATTTACATCTCCATAACAAGTAACAAAACTATGCAACCGAAACACAAGTCATCAACTACCTAACTATTTTTAGTTATCACTTTATTACACCTATCAATCCATCGATGTATTAATACATCTATATATTAATCAGATGTGATTCTTTTTATTTTGTTATTGTTGTAATATATGTATTGTATATCTAAGGACTAATCTAACTTTGTTCAATTGAGATTATATTGCTTAGTTATTAAACAATTGATATTGAAATCAATAAACTTCCTATATTTTTATTATTTGATGACTTTACAGAAAATAAATGGGGGGAAACAAACCCTTACACGGAGGCATGTTCTTATATATAATAATTCTTGCTCGAAATTCTCCCTCTTAGTTAGGTTTTTGCTGTTGTCTTACAAGGAATAAAGCCTAAGTAACCTTGGTGTTGTGAGCCCCATGAAGTTCGGAGAGCTCAAGTTTCCTTATCATTGTACCCCATAGATGCAATTGTGTCAGCGTTGGACCACCCGACTCATACATAACAAACAAGGTTTTCCTGGCTGATAGCGTAATTAGTGATCTCGTTGTTCTCATTTAAATTATATATTCACATTATTTTCCTTAAATAATTACGTTATTTACAAAATGTTATTTACATATTTCAATTTCTTATAAGTTAAGTGCAACAAGGCTCATAAAATGAGTTTACGAAACAAAGTATTAGTTACACCGCGGATTTGTTAGGGTTCGAGAGTAGCTAGAGCATAGACAAATTATCTATGGATTGAAGTTCTAGAGGTCAGATGTAAATTATTAATATCCTAATACCGTATTACCACTCATGTTGGCTATTTTTTCTTTTATACAGGGTGAGTCACGAGGAACTGTACATACTTCTACCATAAGTAGAGGCACGTTAGGGGATTATCAAATGACCATTAAAAAATGTCTCCTTGTTTTGATTATTAATATACAGGGTGAATTATGGATTTTCACCAAAACAATGTTTCGTCATATCTTTTCAATGATTAAGTCGATTTATCTCAATTTTTTATAAAAGTGTGTATTGGTGTCTGGCAACTAACTGACATACTCTGAATTGAAAAAATCCAGGTCCGTCATCGAGAAAATTTGTGGGACTGCTTGATATTCAACACTTCACCCTGTATATGATTTTTCAAAAATCTGACAAAATTTTTTCAGAGAGCATAAATAGACAGTTAGACCTGGGTATCTGAATTTTTTGTTACACTCACGTCACATTTGCAATTAAAGATTCATTTTAGAACCAAATTGAAAATTGGCAATAATGAAGTATCTTACTGTACAATAATGTTTAGTTATTAAAAAGAAATCTTCAAAATTGACACAAACGACACACACTGTGCCCCAGTATGATAAATATCATCATTTGAATTGATTTACAGGGTCGGATTTAAAAATCTGGCATATCTGGTTCATCCCAATAATTCACCCTGTATGTAACTTTTTCCACCCGTAATAGACAGAAAAGAGATAAAAAATGATTGTAATAACCTAGTTTTCTTATTTGTTTGAGGAAAATTCATGTGTCTAATTATTTTAATCGGAATGAAATGAACAAGCCAGGGAAATGTTTATTCATAAATTAAGAAATAAAATAAAAAACAATAAGCAAACAATAAAACAGTTTCAACAATGTGGAACAAAGTAAAAAACAATTTAATAAACATTACAATTATAAAATATGTTCAAAATGAAATCAATCTGCCTTAATACACTTTTCTTGACGAATGTTTAAATGTGTAATAAACTTTCTGATTGTCAGTGTGTCATTTCTGGTAATATTGCAATAGTGAATAATTCTGGTAATGAGCTGTTGTGTTTTATAATCGTAATGTTTATTAAATTGTTTTTACTTTGTTCCACATTGTTAAAACTGTTTGGTTACTGTTTTTTATTTTATTTCTTAATTTATGAATAAACATTTCCCTGGCTTGTTCATTTCATTCCGATTAAAATAATTAGACACATGGGTTTTCCTCAAACAAATAAGAAAACTAGGTTATTACAATCATTTTTTATCTGTTTTCTGTCTATTACGGGTGGAAAAAGTTACATACAGGGTGAATTATTGGGATGAACCAGATATGCCAGATTTTTAAATCCAGCCCTGTAAATCAATTCAAATGATGGTATTTATCATACTGGAGCACAATGTGTGTCGTTTGTGTTAATTTTGAAGATTCCTTTTTAATAACTAAACATTATTGTACAGTAAGATACATCATTATTGCCAATTTTCAATTTGGCTCTAAAATGAATCTTTAATTGGAAATGTGACGTGAGTGTAACAAAAAATTCAGATACCCAGGTCTTACTGTCTATTTATGCTCTCTGAAAAAATTATGTCAGATTTTTGAAAAATCATATACAGGGTGAAGTGTTGAATATGAAGCAGTCCCACAAATTTTCTCGAAGACGGACCTGGTTTTTTTCAATTCTGAGTATGTCAGTTAGTTGCCAGACACCAATACACACTTTTATAAAAAAATGAGATAAATCGACTTAATCATTGAAAAGATATGACGAAACATTGTTTTGGTGAAAATCCATAATTCACCCTGTATATTAATAATCAAAACAAGGAGACATTTTTTAATGGTCATTTGATAATCCCCTAACGTGCCTCTACTTATGGTATAAGTATGTACAGTTCCTCGTGACTCACCCTGTATACCGACAGATATTTGTATTTCTTTTAGAAGTATACATATTATGTAATATCAAAAAATAAATCTGTTGGAATTTCGTGTGATACAAATCGTTTTTATCGATACATTTGGAATACGTCGTTGTTTAATTTACAGGGGAAAAAGCAAACTGCGTGCGTGCGTGAATCCGATGGCTATTTAAATTGTAAACGGGTTCGATTACAAGCTTTACGAGCGGCTTGGAGGTACTTTAATTGATGAAAGTACAAACGAAGAATATCAAACTTTAGTATTCTGTATTAAAATAAAATTAACTGACTCTTAATTATAATTGTAATCTGACAATTATAACAGACTTTAAATTCGACTATTTCAAATATTAAACAATTACTTAAAGAAACAAACTTTAACTTTACTGAAATTGAATTAGAAACAAAAAGGTCTTTAAAAAAGAAGAAACAAAAGAACTTACTCATCAAAATTTTACGTCGACTGGTTATTAAGAAACTTTAGAGAACTTACTATTTCAGAATTGCAAAGAACTGGACTTTATCAACTGAAATAGCATCTTAATACTTTAAAAACACTAGAAAATAATTCTTAAATCTTATAAACACAGAAAAGTCCAAAACTCTTAAATAATAAATTAAAATATTTATTTTAACTTGATAAAACTAGTACGACTGAACTATTCAAAAACTAGAACGATTCTAACTTTTAGAAGTACCTACGAAGGCATTTCAAGTAACTTCGTATTTCCAAAAAATATCACTTCTTTGAAGAAGAAGAGAATAGGATAACCAATCAAAAAGAGGCATCTCAAACGGAAATACACCACTAAAAATGTAACTGTCATTTTCTCGGCTAGATGTTGACAGCTGTTTCATTTGGAATCAAAAATTATACAATAATTTAATTATCTACCTTTGACTGTGATGATTGTTGTTACTAATTATATTTCAACTTAATGTCGATACTTCGCTGTAGAATCGAATACATTCAACCCCCATGCAGTAAAACTGGTGAAAAAAAGACCGCCCAAGGTTCATAACCCCATTATGATTCAAAAATTGGGAGGCAAAAAAAGCCCTGTAGTTAATATCGCACTTCGTCGAATATTACAACTATTTCCTTAATTTACAATTTATTAACAATTTATAAGTGTATCGACAATGTTAAGGAAGGCAACACTGTAACCAAATCGGCAACACTGTTATCTCATAAATATTGTAACTTTTGTGAGTGACATAAGATGAACAAAAGAAAAGGAAACAAAAAAAATAGTGTTTTCTTACGAAACATGAATGATTTTACAAGCTTGATAATTTTATGATGTAGATAACTTTTCTGCCATTTCAGAAACCACGTGTTTGTCGTAAAATGATTGATATACGTTTTTATTTATTTACATAGATAGAAAAAACTTAAGAACGACCGTTTCTATATTGATAAATCTATGGGAATATTTTATGTTACAGTAATAAATAAAGTAACTTTTTAAAAATTTGAAATACTGGGCATAAATTGCTACCCACTGTATAGGGTAAGATAACATGTATACTTTAACGCCAATGGCGTGTAGGTATTGTTCTATTTTGTTACACCCTGTAAGTAGAGCCTGGTGATTGTTTGTATTGTTTACCACAAAATTTGTCTCAACCCCTTATGGAAAGTCCGATTTTAATAAAATTAGGCTCAGTATAAAGGTAATGTTTGGGAGTATCAACAAAAGTATTGTCGCTTTTATTTATTTTTTATATATGGCCGCTAGATGGAGATGCGAGTATATAACAATGTTTCCGATTTTGACAATTTTCTTAGAAAAATCAAATGGAATGGTACTGTTGGTTGGTAGTTGTTAAATTTAGGCAAAAATATATTCAGTGATTGAGATGGACAGGAAAAAGATAGAGACTTCCGGTTTTCACTGTTTTCTTTATTTTTATATGCTCTTTCTATCTAGTGAAGACTAATAGTACCATTCCATTTGATTTTTCTATATATCTAGCGGCCATATATAAAAAATAAATAAAAGCAGCAATACTTTGTTTGTTGCTCCGAAATATTACCTTTATACTGAGCCTAATTTTATTAAAATCGGACTATCCATAAGAAAGTTAGATAACATTTTAAAAAACAACATTCTCCGGCTCCTCCACCATTTATTTAGGAAGATAGGGAAAAAAGGTTTATATGAAATAGTTTTAGAATTCTACATAGATCATCCTCATTAAGTTTAACACTTACGTAATATAAGTATATTTTTAAGTAAATAGTGTTTTTCAATTTAGAGTTAGATTTTACGCCCTCTAGCGGACATTTTAGGAAAGTAAAACTATTTTCCAGCGATTTCCCTTGTCCGCTTTTACTAAAACAAAAAAAATCCTAAAACCATAACATGATTGGTTTTCCAGATAGAATCGGCGTCCTTTCGTATCTGTACACCCTGTACAAAAGGGTTAATCTTATCTTGAAGATTGCAATCAGATAAGCCTCCAACACGCCTAAAGCATTTCAGATCGTCGGCAAAGAGCCTAATTTTTCTCATGAATGAAGCAAAATAATTGATAGTTTATTATTAATCTCTGATTTAATTTCTATTAATTGTACTCCTATAATAAATTACTAATTCGTCCAGTTAGTTGAATACGTATTTCAAATTATGTCTTAGTAATTATATCATAATATATTATATTAAACTGGTGCTTTTGAAGCAAGAGTAGCTTTCTAGACACAAATTTACCCTTTTGTTTAAATGCATAATAATCACCTGTAAAGCTACAACGGACGCTCTAAACACACTAATGATTTTTGAAGTTATTGTAAGACCAGTTTCAGTTGTTAAATAATTTTACGACTATTAGGATAGGTTGATCTTTTATGTTCAAGCCCCGGGTACTCTAGAAACACGAATAGATTTCTATACGCAAATTTAACCTTTTGTTTAAATGAATAATAATCCCCTGTAAAGCTATACAATGGAACGTCTAAACACACTAATGTTTTTGGAAGTAATTTTAAATCCAGTTTCATTGCTTATTATTTTACGAGTATTAGCATATTTTTATTTTAATAGATGTCAACATCTAATTCGCCGTGTGTAATAATATTTTTCTACGACTGTCTTTAAATGCCTTTATTATATGTTCAATCATAATTTGAAAATGTATTACATTGTAATCCTGTTCTTCATTTCCCATTAGTTGCCCAGCAATGCAATTGCACGGGTAAATTTCCTGGTAATGACAAAAGTAGCATCGGTTATGAAAAATCACCATAGCAACGCTGACAATACAAACAAACCAAATTAATAGTTTAAATTATTTCGTTAATTTCGGAGTTTCAAAGCTATTTATATAATGAAAAACAGTGATAGTGATAGTGATAGTGAATATAGTTTGTCACCCCTAGTCAATTTAATACTTTTAAGTCATCGTATTTAGGCTTACGCCAACAGGGCAAGTACCTGTAGGTAAGTTTCGAGAAACAAATATTTTCCTAAAAATTATGATGGTTCATTTATTCAAAAGCATGAAGACAGTCGTAGAAAAAGTGTCCATACCTACGTGTGTATATAGAATAGTATATTGTGCAACGAACATGAAATTACCATTTCCTACTCGTATGATTTGCAGCACTCGCTTGCGGCTCATGCTGCAAACAATCATACTCGTGGAAAATATATGTCATTTCATGTTCGTTACGCAATATACTACTTTAGTTATTTTTAGCATAGTGTATGGAGGGGTTTTATGAAAGAAAAAAAAAGTTTTTATTTTCACCGGAATAACCAGTTTTTAAAAAAATGTTTGTCGATTGCTTAAAAACGGTTTAAAGGATATTTAATTTACAATACTATTGGACATGGCGAGAACTGACTAGATGGATTTCTAAACATAAACTAAACACACTATTGAAATCAGAAATTAATGCCCTTTAAAAATTTGACATCAGGCAATTAGAGTCGCATTTAAAAAAAAGGATGATGATGGTGGCTCGATGACGAAAAATCTGATTTTAAATTTACCTAATATCGCCATGTTGTAGAGAATAAGAAGTACCTAACCCTTTTAAAATAATACTCAGAAAAAAATAAAAACGATTGTGCAAAAAATGTTTAGACTTCGAAACAACAATTTGTTGAAGAATCGATTTTGTATCTCTTACGATTTCCGAGATTCCTGTGCTAGCTAGCCCTCCTTATTTTGGACACGCTGAGAGCCTGCGAAACTTTTAAAGTGTTGTTATCAAAAAAACAAAACAAAAATTTGAGGAAGACTATTCCCAAAGTTTGAATACATACGTCATCTCCAAAAAAATTAAATTTATATCATATGCGACATGTTTCGATGGCATATATACTTTCTTTAATGTTACTTGAAAATGAGGCTTTTACCAGGTACTGATCAAAACCAGGGCATTTCATAGAATAGAATGTTGTTATTGAGCGTTCACTTGATGAGCGTACCTGCATATTTGTAAAACACCGAGAGACGAAAGATGGATGAAAGAGAATAAGAAAAATCCAACCAGTCAGATATACAGGGTGTCCCAGAATATGTGGGCAATCTCTCGAATTGGGGTTGGTTGTGAAAAAGTTTTATCGAATCGGCCTTCGGTGCAAAGTTATGAGTCCTTAAAGACTAGCCTGAAATTCAGTTTTTTAATGATAACTTTTGAACCGCCTCATATAAATTAATGCAATTTTATTATAATTTACGTTAGATAGGGACTCGTCGAGTATTTAAAACAATGGCAATTCATTAAAGCCGTAGGGGCGTACTGCGACGTAGAGATTGTTACCCCTTTTTTTAATATAATAATTATACTCTTGTTCGATATCGATAAAATAAACTGGTTTCGAGATAAAGTACTTTTTATTTAATAGTCCCTATCTAACGTAAATTATACTAAAATTGCATTAATTTATACGAGGCGGTTCAAAAGTTATCATTAACAAACTGAATTTCAGGTCTAGTCATTAAGGGCACATAACTTTGCAGCGAAGGCCAATTCGATAAAACTTTATATGACCTTATATCCTTCTTTTTTCACAATCTACCCCAATCCGAGAGATTGCCTACATATCCAGGGACACCTTGTATAGGTGATCAAGTGGTTGCTTAATCATAATGAGTATTTTAAATGTGCCATATTATTCTCTCTGGGTGAATTACCATTTTTATTATCCCGGCTTCATATTTTATTAATATTATCTCTATATAGAAATCAAAAGGAAAATTTGAAGCCAGTAAAAATTTTTCCAAAATTATGTGAATGCGATTAGAAAAAAATATTGTTTACCGTTCCATAATAAATGCATGTATTATTCGTTGTTGAGCAGTTTATTCCATGAATAAAATACGTTCACATAAAAACAAAAACATTGTAAATAGGTTCATCAGAAAGGGTACCCGCACGCGTAGTTATACTATAAGGTTGCTGTCTATTTCGCCATAAGATAATTTTTTATGTGAAGATTTTTAATATTGATTTTTTAACTTTAGCGGAATTGTTGTGAAAATGCATTCTTCAGAATTATTGAAGGTTTTCTCCATGCCTCCGTTCTGAGCCACATCGCATCTTTCTTGATTTGTTTGTGTTTATGTTAAAATATTTTAATTAATATACTTAATCATAATTTGATGGTTTTAGTTTTAATTTCGTCTTTTTCTGATGTATTTAGACGCATAGGTGCCATATTATCTAAATTGTTTGAAAACATTATTAACTCTTTCCGGCACATGGGTATAAAAATTGTACCACATGAAAATACTAAGTTGCGTCACACGGGTGCATAAAGTGTACCACCTCAACAAACTCCTGTACTGTAAAGCACAGCGACACCGTTATTATACCACATCTCTCCCCACCTGCGTAGGGTGTAAGGTAACTATTTAATTAGTTTTTTTGGAACAATATCTGTTTGAACTTGTCCGGTGCAACATTATATCTGAAAAAGTGAGTTTTTGCATACTTGACATTTCTTGAAAGTTTATTTTTCAAATGGTAAGTATTGTATTGTTGTTTTTTGAATATTTTAGTTCGTTGTTGTTTGTGTTCTTATTAGAAAAAATAGTTTTCGTAGTCTTAATTTTTTTTTGGTATGTTTTGAGACTAATATCCGATCCGGAAATCGTACCACTATGCAGTAATATTCAACAAAGTTAAAATTTTCAGGTGTTGCGGTTTCAAAAGAGATAATGCGTTCACCACGTTATTATGATAAATTGGTCAGTATGACAACAGAACAGCTATTTGATGAGTTGGAAACAATTGGAATACCAAGTGATGCTGAATCCATCGACTTGAATGAGTCGGATGACCACGAAATTGACGTAGATTTTCAGGCTCAAAATATAAATTTACAGTTATTACCTGATGATGACTCTATTGATGATGATATTCCTTTAGCAAGCTATCTAAATAACAACACGCAGATGAATGAAAATAAAAAAGGTCCCGTAGTTTCATGGTCCGAAGGAAATGTGGCAAATATTGCGACAGTTTCCCATTGAAATAAGGTTCACATCAGCTGATCATCCACCAGCCCGCTCCACAAAAGACACTGTGCTAGGTGCAGTACAAGAGCACACCAAATTCGTACTGAATGGTCCTGTACCGTATGCAAGGTACCCTTATGTCTCGGCATATAAAAAAGTTGTTTTCAGGAGTATCACAAAAACTAAATATTGCTTTTTTTGTAACTTAATTTTTTTTTTTGTAATAAATCTGATCTAATAAGAAACATTATTCGTTTTATATTTTGTTCTTACCGGCACACTGGTACATACGTTGTACCACACTGTAGCTGTCAAATTGACATAATGAGGTTTGGAAAATCATCATTTTTTACTTCTTCTAATACGTATCTCATATTTTGGCTAAAAAAATTGTATTTATTAAATACTTTTTTTTACTGTGCTGCATAGGTACGAATGAGTAGCAAAATTCTGTGCCGAAAAGAGTTAATGGACAAATAATTGAATTTCTTAATGAGAACAACCTTTTCCCAAATGGCCAATCTGGTTTTCGAAAGGGCTTGAGTAGTAGCACTGCCTTGCTGAAAGTACTGGATGATTTGTTAAGAGCTATGGATGAGAGAAAGACTGCTGCACTTACGTTGCTTGATTTCAGCAACGCCTTTGATACGATAGATCATTAGCCTCTCTGTGCTAAGTTGGGGTATTATGGTTTTGGACGGAGTTCAGTGGCGTTCATGAGTTGCTACTTGCAAGATCTTTTCCAGACGGTTTTGATGGATGGTAGGAGATCTGGTAGTTTGCCCATAACTAGGGGTGTTCCCCAGGGGTCGATTCTGGGACCTCTGCTCTTTGTTATTTTTACAATGGATATGGAACGATGTGTTCGTGATTGTCACATACACCAGTATGCTGATGACACGCAGGTTTACGTGTCGTATGGGGAGCATGAACGTGTGGCGGCGGAGCTCAGCTTCAACAATGCCTTAAATAATATCTTTGTTTACTGTTCGAACCACGGTTTGAAACTTAACCCACTGAAATCTAAAATAATCTACTTTGGTTTAAAACACGACACAAATAAATTAAAGATCGAAATAGATATTAGCAATGTCCTCTCCTACACGGAGGTAAACAACTTGGGTATTACGTTTGATGAAAGATTGAGATTCCGAACGCATGTTAACAAAATTGTTCAGAGATCATTTATGACTTTACGGAACTTGTTTCGCAGTAGACACTTACTAAATGTTAAATTAAAAAAGCAGCTGTGCGAAAGTTTGGTTTTGAGCCATTGTAATTTTGGAGATGTCATTTATGGTCCATGTTTAGATAATAAGAGCAGCTATAAAATACAAAAAATCCAAAACTCGTGTGTTCGTTTTGTGTTTGGTCTTAGGATGCGTGACCATGTACGCGATAAATTGAGAGAGCTACGGTGGCTACGAATGACTGAACGTAGAGACTTGCATATCGCTTGCATGGTACACAAGATATTAACTGTGGCGACCATTATTCTTGCGCCACACTGTATATATTGTATTTTATTCTGTAGATACTGTGGCAACCTTTTTATTGTGCCACACGGTATATATGTACTTTTAAGTTTAGTTATTTCTTCGTAAAAATTTAGTATAGTAGTTGTAAATAATATTTTCTAAATTGCACCAAATCTTCAAACATCTGGCACGAATATTTCTACTTTCTTTTTAATGTTTTTCATTTTCGGGAACAAAAGAAATCCCTAGTCCGTACCTAGAAAAAGCAGATGTGGTACTCTCTTCACAGAGATGCTTTTTCTATAATTTTACCCCAGTCAGTCTTCAACATCAAAACAGTCAACATCTCTCTCGTGCCAAAACTCTCTCTCCAGAATTTAACAACCTAAATCTCAAACACACTCTTTTCCATATTAATAAATATTCAGTTTTGTACATACCGTTAAACAGTGTTTTAATTATTACAACCATACTACCCAAATTACCAAAGTGGTGACCCCGACGTGATCTTATTTGTGCGGTAGTTTGGGTAGTGTGTGTAATTTTAAAATATAACAAACGCCCGTCCGACAAACATTCGCGACATGACTCTTTCAGCTGATCAAAACGCGGTAGTGTCCGCAATGATGCAAGTACTGGTTCAAATGCAGCAGCAAATGACCAGTTTACAAAGAGAGATCTCGGAGATCAAACAACAAGACACACAAAATTTTCGCGGTACATCACGACCTCCGTCTCGTGGTCGGTATCCAGCAAACGGCACCTGGTACCATAAAAAATGCGGAGACTGCGCGCGAAAGTGTAAAAAACCGTGCAGTGCAAATAGTGCGGGAAACTTAACGGCCACTCGTTAATCACGGCTAACGACACCGGGCCATCCAAATCAAGCCGTCTCTTCATCAAACACTTTAATTCAAAGCTTGATTTTTTAGTGGATACGGGTGCTGACTTAAGTGTGTTCCCACGTCAAATGCTTCACGAGAAGCGTGCAAAATCCCTGTACCAACTCTCCGCCGCAAACGGTACAACAATCGCGACGTACGGCATAGTGACAATGACACTCAACCTCGGCTTGCGTCGTGATTTCACGTGGAGATTTGTGGTCGCAGATGTCACACATCCTATTCTTGGCGCGGATTTTCTCGCATACTACAATCTTCTTGTAGATGTGGGAAATCGTCGACTTCGCGATGGAACCACGCAATTGCACACCCCGGGACACACAGTCAATGGTGAGATAGCTACCGTTAAGGTCTTTAGCGGGTCATCGCCGTGCTACCAGCTACTCTCCCGATTCCCTGACATTACACGTCCTGCAGGAATTACTACAGTGAAGCACAAAACAGTTCACTGTATAAAAACCACACCCGGACCACCAGTAGCCTGCAAACCGCGACGGCTAGCCCCAGACAAACTCAAAATCGCTCGCCAGGAGTTTGAAGCCATAAACCGCCTTGGCATCGTAAGACCCTCCCAAAGCTGCTGGTCATCACCGCTTCACCTTGTCCCCAAGCAAGGGGACGAATGGACACCGTGTGGCGATTACAGAAGTCTTAACGCACGCACCAAACCCGATCGATATCCCGTTGCGCACATCCAGGACTTTTCACACTGTCTTGCTGGAAAAACCGTATTTTCCACGATAGATCTTATCAAGGCATTTCATCAAATTCCGATATCGCCAGACGATATATGCAAAACTGCCATAACCACTCCATTTGGACTTTTCGAGTTCGAGTTCATGACCTTTGGCCTGCGCAACGCCGCGCAAACATTCCAGAGGTTCATCGATGAAGTTCTACGTGGTTTGGACTTTTGCTACGCATATATCGACGACATTCTCGTCGCATCCCGTACGATGGACGAACATATGCGCCAGCTGGAGATCCTGTTCCAACGTTTGCAGGACTACGGTGTCGTCATCAACCCAGGTAAGTGCAACTTTGCACAGCCCTCTGTCAAATTCCTGGGTTACCTGGTGAATAACGAGGGAACGCAACCACTTCCCGAAAAAGTTGACGCCATCCGCAACTTCCCACAACCACAAACGGTGAAACAACTTCGACAGTTTTTGGGTATGGTGAATTTTTATAGGAGATTCTTACCCAAAGCTGCCCAGACGCACGCTCCACTGAACGAGTTATTACAGGGCAACATCAAAGGCAAAACGCCGGTACCGTGGACACCTTTAGCCGAAGCCGCATTTGCAGAGGTGCGCGATAGCCTAGTTCAAGCAACACTTTTGGCTCACCCGGTATCTAGTGCTCCACTCGCGATCTTCAGTGATGCCTCTGACAACGCGATTGGTGCCTCCCTGCAACAACTTGTGAACGACGCTTGGCAACCGCTGGCTTTCTTCTCGCGAAAGCTTAGCTCCACCGAACAAAAATACGCCGCGTACGACCGTGAACTTCTAGCCATATATGAAGCAGTAAAATACTTCCGCCATATGGTAGTGGCACGGACGTTTGTGATATATACCGATCACAAACCGATCACCTACGCGTTCGCGAAAAAAGACAAACAATGTTCGCCACGTCAATTCCGATATCTTGACTTCTTAAGCCAGTTCTCCACTGATATTCGTCATATATCAGGAGAAGATAATGTCGTAGCCGACGCGCTCTCCCGAATCGATTCGCTTAACCCTACCATCGATTGGGAAGAATTGGCAACAGCACAGAAAAGTGATTCAGAACTTGCCACATGGACCGACCCCTGTCTAGAACTGAAGCTCATTAAGCTGCCATTCACAAACGCAGCCATCGTTTGCGATGTGAAGACAGCTACAGCACGTCCCTTTGTTCCACTCTCACTTAGGCGACGTGTATTCGACTCGCTTCACCAACTGTCACATCCAGGATGCAAGGCAAGTGTTAAACTGGTCACACAACGTTTCGTATGGCCCTCCATCAGGCGAGATGTCGCACAATGGGCTCGCGAGTGTGAGCCATGCCAGCGAAACAAGGTTACACGACACGTTACCACAACACCAGGAACATTCACTCCACCAGCGGGAAGATTCGAGCACGTTCATATCGATATCGTGATCATGCCAAGTTCTGAAGGTTTCAGATACCTTCTAACATGCGTAGACCGCTTTTCCCGTTGGCCTGAAGCCATCCCTGTCATAAACCAGGAAGCCGCAACAATCGCCAGGGCTTTTTACGATAATTGGATTGCACGCTTCGGTACACCCTTGCGAATCACCACTGATCAAGGCAGGCAATTTGAGTCGCATCTTTTTAAGGAACTTAACGCCTTAACTGGTACGACTCACCTTCGAACAACTGCTTATCATCCCGCAGCTAATGGAATGGTTGAACGCTTTCACCGCCAACTAAAAGCTGCGATCAGGTGCCACCAAAACGACCGTTGGACCGAAGTTCTTCCCACTGTACTCCTAGGCATACGTTCCGCCAGGAAGGAAGATCTTCAAGCTACAGCAGCAGAACTGTTGTACGGTGAATCCCTTCGCTTACCCGGTGAATTTCTCACCGAAAGCAGCACCACAGCCACTGCAACGAGCCAATTTGTACAAAATTTGCGCTCGCAGATTCAGCATTTGCGTCCAATCAACGGCTCCCGACACGGACAACGCCCTACGTTCTTATTCAGGGGCCTGTCCAAGGCGACGCACGCTTTTCTTCGGTGCGATCGTGTCAGGCGACTTCTCGAGCCACCATACGAAGGCCCTTACAAAATTGAGTCTCGCTCCGATAAAACGTACATCTTACGTATTCGGGGACGAAACGTCACGGTTTCCATTGACAGACTCAAACCAGCTTTTGTCATGCAAGACAATGACGCCTTCGACAGCCACGGTGACGCAGAACCAGCAACGGTAGAGATTCAACGAAATCACACCCCAGCTCAAGTTCCAGTTCCCATTCAGCCTGCAGTTCAGCCCGAAAGACGTATAGCAGTTGCACCAAAACTGCGTACTCGATCAGGACGACGCGTCCGCTTTCCAGACCGTCATAGGCCGGATTTTCGTGATCCAATCACTGGAAGGGGGGTACTGTGGCGACCATTATTCTTGCGCCACACTGTATATATTGTATTTTATTCTGTAGATACTGTGGCAACCTTTTTATTGTGCCACACTGTATATATGTATTTTTAAGTTTAGTTATTTCTTTGTAAAAATTTAGTATAGTAGTTGTAAATAATATTTTCTAAATTGCACCAAATCTTCAAACATCTGGCACGAATATTTCTACTTTCTTTTTAATGTTTTTCATTTTCGGGAACAATAGAAATCCCTAGTCCGTACCTAGAAAAAGCAGTGGTTATTGTTAAAGCCACGTACCGACCAGATGTGGTACTCTCTTCACAGAGATGCTTTTTCTATAATTTTACCCCAGTCAGTCTTCAACATCAAAACAGTCAACATCTCTCTCGTGCCAAAACTCTCTCTCCAGATTTTAACAACCTAAATCTCAAACACACTCTTTTCCATATTAATAAATATTCAGTTTTGTACATACCGTTAAACAGTGTTTTAATTATTACAACCATACTACCCAAATTACCAAATAACAATGAATTTTCCGTCGTATTTAAGGAATAAATTGTCTTATGTGTACGCGACTCATGACAGAGACACAAGATATCGCCACCTCCTGAGTACACCTAAACATAGTACAGCCCTTTTTCAGAGATCTTTTTCATATATTGGAGCTCGGTTGTACAATCGGTTGCCAACGTCTCTGAGTTCTTTGGGGATAGCGAGCTTTAGAAAGAAACTCAAAAAATATCTGTTGGATAAAAGTGGGTAGCGATGGTACGTTGTGAATTTCATTTCGTTGATTATATTTTGTTTTGACTTTTCCTCATTTTCTTGATTTTATTTGTTTTCTGTTTCTTTTGCACATAACATTTTTAATTTTATCGAAACTCAATTTTCAAAAAGTTTTATACTTTCATATTTAGTTCCGCAATGTTTCCCATTTAATCTAAACTGTATTATTTTTTATGATATCCCTTCTTTTTTCTGTGTATAAAAAAACAATAAAGTATGATCTGTTTTGGATTTATAATACATACCTATCTATTTATCATATGGTATGTTACAAGCTCAATAATTTTATTACCACGTTAAAGCGAGCTTTTTGTTTTTTTATTATAGGAAAGCAACAGAATGTTGATTTTATTTACAGCAGGAAAATATGCATAATACAAACTTGAAGTTCTATAAATAAAAATTATATTATTTATCTACATAATAGATCAACCACATTAAATGAAATAATCATTAATAAAGGGTGTCCCAAAATTAACGCAAGATTTGAATTAAATAGAAAATATAGTTTTTAATATTTTCATTGTAAGTTTTATTGAATCATAAAGTACATACGATAGGGTTATTTATGGAATTACACATCGGGAAAATGGCCTCCACGGCTTTGCATACACATACGCAGTCGTTTTTCGAAATTTTCCATGACCATTCTACATAAATGTGGCTGAATTACATTGATGCAGCGTTGATTCTCCTCCTTTAATGCACGCGTGGTTGTGGACTTCTTGACACAGAGCTGTGATTATAAATAACCCCATAAAAAGAAATCTAATGGTGTTACATCACATGATCTAGGGGGCCAATTCTGATCACCGAAACGAGAGAGTACACGACCTGGAAATGTCTCATGCAGTAATTGAACTGTTTTACGGACTGTATGCCATGTGGCACCGTCTTGTTGAAACCACATATTGGCCACAGCAATTTCATCCAATTTCGACAAAAAGAACTGTTATCATGTCGCGATATCGAGCACTAGTAACAGTCCCTGCTTGACCATCCTCATTTTCAGAAGAGTAAGGTCCAATTATGCCTCCAGCCCCAAATCCACACCAAACAGTGACACGTTGTGGATGCATTTGTTTTTCGACAATCACATGTGGGTTCTCAGAACCCCAAAAGCGGTAGTTTTGGCGATTAACAAAGCATCAAGGTGTAAATTTTTGAAATATTGTTCAATAATGAAGACACGTTGTTCTATCGTGTAAGGCTCCATTTTTACTAACCCTAAACTGTCAGTTGTCGATTTGTTTTGTTTTTAGGGTTCCCAATACTTTACTGCATAAATGGCGCAAATTCAAATCTTGCGTTAATTTTGGGACACCCTATATATGATTCTTTTGAAAATCCTTCAACAGAACACCAGGATATACATGTTTTAATTATAATTGATCACAACAATTGATAATTATTACTGTGCATTTGAGGTTTTAATATTATATTATCATCTGGGATTATCATATATTCATCGTTTTTCAAATGTTTATAAATATTTATACATTCTTATAACATGCATAATAGTGAAAAATCAGCTATTATTTAATAAAATATATTGGTATAAAATTCTAGGAATTCTAACATATTTTTTTTTTTTTTTTGGTATATATATCAGGATAGAAGCAATCATTATTATTGTTTGTATTATTTTTTATTGTTTAGTGTATTTTAAAGGCTGGTTTAGACAACGAATAAGCATAAGAATATGATTAGTGTATAGTTATAGTCACAAGCACAACTAGTTAAAATACATTATGTCAAATGGTATCGTTTATACAACGTTTAGTTTACAAGTTGTTATGATTTGTAATAGTCATAACTTTGAATGTTG
Source organism: Apoderus coryli (assembly GCA_911728435.2). Lineage (NCBI taxonomy): Eukaryota > Metazoa > Arthropoda > Insecta > Coleoptera > Attelabidae > Apoderus > Apoderus coryli. The sequence continues at coordinate 26,145,168 of OU452199.1, read as the reverse complement.
TAGTAAGAATAGCGACAGCCTCGGCTATAGTAGTCGGCGTTCGGAAACATGTTATTGCGAGAAACTTCCAACTATTGACATAATCGCATAGTACCTATATATATAATAATTGAAATTTCATTAACTTTATGATATAAATTATGAAAATATTATTATTATTATTATGTCTCTGCTATGAACAAAATTATGCCGTAGTTTGAATTTCCCGCAATGACGTTTCCGAACGCCGACGACTCTAAGGCCGCGTCCTAGTGACTCAAACAGTTTTTTGTGAAAGTTCAATTATTTCAACTTTTATGAATATGATTACTTCAAATGGCAATGTGTGCAGGTCCGCAGTCGAGCTTCAAAAATCAATATGAAATGTAACCTCTAAAAAAAGATAAACAGCTTGAATGTAGATTATTTCATGTACGTTCCTTTTACCATCAGATGTAATCCATACATTCCTGTACTCCCCTAATTAGGTACTTCAGTCATCTTGCATCTTGATTTTCTTTCTCTAGAAGGCATTAGACGTGTATGTGCTTTTCTAAAGGATTGCTCTCTAAAGTTGTAGTTTTGTCTAATGTAGAAGTTATAGGATCTTACCCAGATTCACTTTGCTGTGGACTTTTACTTATTTATTTCTCCTGGTACACGCACCCGTCGAGGTAAAGGGTGTTCCCTAATCTGGCCGAATAACCCAGAATTTCAGGCCATATAATAGAAGAAGAGGAAATAACTAGGGATGGAAAATAGTAAAAAGATCGATTCCAATACCCGTAATTTTTGCCAAGTATGGATACTACCGATACTTGTCTAAAATATATCGGAATCGAAAGTGTACACACACTTTTAAAAATAAAACTGCTGAATGTATATTATATTTTGTTACATAACATCTATGAAGTATGATGCAAAATTGTGGACAAATTTTATAAATTGTTTTAAATGTTTGGTAACATAGAATAATGTTTGGTATGGCCCAAACAAAAATAAAAATAATCCTGTTGTGTATTATTGCCCGCATCCCGCATGCGCATAATATACAGATTTTGAGTGGCACTTTGGTTATGCTTGTTTCTATGACTATATGTTGGATAAACGGTCGCTTTTGTTATGCATTATACACTAAAACTGTGACAAAAACTACGACTAATCATATTCACTGCGTTATACAAAAACGTTGGCTAAACCGGGCTTTAGATCTTCTTTCTTAACTGATATCGACATCTCACTATGTATAGAACCAGGACAATATAATAATTCCAAATAAAGGTGTTTGATGCAATGTGATCTAAAAATATATCCCCCATTGTGTTGATGCCCTTGAAGTTTGTTTCAAGCTATAGCTCTCTAATTTGTTAAGTTTGCCCAGGTACTCCAATGCGACTTTTGGAGCTGACGACGTAGGAACTCAGTGCCAGAATGGCTGCCTGACTATCAGAGTAGATTATATTGTCGCTCTTACGATATTTCTTCTCCAGGTTAAATTGCACACATCTTCCAATTGAATGAATGTTTGCCTAGTATAGATATATGCAGGGTGTTAGTAAATAAGTGCGACAAACTTCAGGAGGTAATTCTGCATGAAAAAATAATGACAGGTTGCTATATAAATACATGTCCGCAAATGCTTCATTTTCTGAGGTAGAGTTAAAGTTTGTTTTAAAATTGAAGATTTATTGATTGCTCTGAAACCGGTGGAGATATGCAAATGAAATTTAAGCGGTAGTTATTGCGCATTGTTTGACATGCAATTAAGAATTTTATGTTCATCAGTGGCGCGCATACGGGTAATGATCTCAATTTTTTTAAAGAGAAAAAATGGTACGCCTCTAGACTTTTTCAAATTAAAAATCATTTTGGAATTCCTGGTTCAATTTGTGATAAAAAATCTCTCTTGGTTTTTTATCGTAGGGGGCATTTGTGCAAAAAAAATAAAACATCTCGCGGCGACGCTAGTAGGCTACTGTCAACATTCTGTTAAATACGAATATTTAAACTAAATGTCAAATTAGCGTTTCTTTATTATTAGTGTTATTTTCTCTTATTGTTTTGGTTTAATGTTTATAGTATGAAATAGTTCTTGATAATGTATTAAAGAAATGAAAAATACGGGGTAAGATGGTTTATTTTTTTGCACAAAAACGATGTCCCCTACGGTAAAAAAGAAAGAGATATTTTTTTATCTCAAATTGAACGAGGAATTCCAAAATCAGTTTTAATTTGAAAAATTCCAGTGGCGTACCATTTTTTTCTTTAAATTACCCGTATACGCGCCACTGATGAACTTAAAATTCTTAATTGCATGCCAAAAAATGCGCAATAACTATCTCTTAAAACCCACTAAATTTCATTTGCATGTCTCCACGAGTTTCAGAGCAGTCAATAAATCTTCAGCTTTTAAGAAAAACTTTAACACCCCGTATCTCAGAAAAGGAAGCATTTGCGAACATATGTTTATATAGCAAACTGTCATTATTTTTTCATGCAGAATTACCTCCTGAAGTTTGTCGGACTTATTTACTAACACTCTGTAGATATCCCATGGGTTCTGACATCACGTTTTAGGCCCGGTTACTCTTACTCCAGTTGCTTTATGGGGATTGGATCAATCATCTTAGATTTTCTTTGCGATTTTTGGTATTTTCTTCATTCACATTCTCTCCTCTTACTTAGTTTTGCGGTGAAAGTTCTACTAAAGTTATTTTTGGTGTTTTGTCAGTAGAGAGGGGAGCTGTGAAGTTTTCGGTCATGTGCGATGATTTATTATTCTCCCTTTATTTGTTTTGTCCTTAAAAAGCAGTTTAGCAGTAATTGGCTTTTATGTATTAAACATAAAGATGAAATCGAGCAGATATTTTTTACAAAAGTGTTTGCTAAATAATTAGAAATAAAAATTCTATTATGTAAAAAAATTAGACATGAATTTTTATGTAATACATATTTCATTTTGATTATTTTTTAGCCAATGTATCCCTACTATTACTTTTTGTTAAACCAATTTTAGAATTTATTGTTTATTTTGATTTTGCTATTATCAATTTGTTTTATGATTGTAGTATATTATATGCATATTAAATTATTTAATACTTAAAGTGATATTTTAGTTACTTAAAAAGATGTTCTTCTTTTGTTAACTTAGTTTTAGAATTATCTGTTTTGAATTTCCTAGGGTTTCTCAAATGTATTATTTCTGGCTCTGTACCGTTAAATTTTGATAACTTCTTTATTAATATTTTTTATTTATTGAAGGTTGAAGGAAAGCTACATAAATGATTTATGGCGGTTTGCACCAACAGTTTTAGGCAGCACCTAAGATTAGGGAAAGAATAACCCTAGTATTTTGTTTGCACTTATCTTTTCCTAACGTTAGGTGCTGCCTAAAATTGGTGGAAACTGCCATTAGTTCGACTTTTTAGTGGAACAAAAAGTATTTTTCTACGACTGTCTTTAAATGCCTTCATTATATGTTCAATCATGATTTGAAAATGTAGTACATTGTAATGCTGTTTTTCATTTACCCGTGCGAAATAATATTTCCCACTAGTTGCCTAGCAACTAGTGGGTAATATTATTACGCACGGATAAAATTTCTTGCGGCGGGCATGAAAAATTACCATAGCAACGCCGAAAATACAAACACCAAATTGACAGTTTTGGTATTTATAATTAATAATAATTATAATTAAGTATTTCGCTAATTTCAAAACACATTAACAGTGATAGTGAATATAGTTTAACACCACCTAGTCAATTTAATAGTTCTAATTTATCGTATTTAGGCTTATACGTTAACAGGGGTAAGTTTCGAAAAACAAATATTTTCCTAAAAATTATGTTTAATTTATTCAAAAGCATTAAAACAGTCGTAGAAAAAGTATAGTGTGAAACTCACATGAAATGACCATTTCCTACTCGTATGATTTGCAGCACTCGCCTGCGGCTCATGCTGCAAACGATCATACTCGTAGGAAATATATGTCATTTCATGTTCGTTGAACAATATACTATTGTATTTCATATATTATTTACAAAACTATTATATCTTTATACTTATAATACAAACATAGTATGAGCCTATGAGATAGCTTACAACAAACTGAACAATACTTTTGTATTACCTAAGTATTATGCGTATAAAGATAAATAGTTTTATTATAACAGCAGTACATATTTTAAAATTTTTAGGCGCTTTTTAGATGGTAAGAACGGGATCTGGTATATCGGCTTAGTTCCCTTTGCTCATTACCTGCATGCTTTACAAATATTTACATTGAATCGGATATCTCTTTTATTATATTATCTCAGCATAGTTATGTCTTTTATTCTATGCTATTACCACAGATTGTTTTCAATTCTCTGCTATCACTAACAAGTAATACCAAAATGGAAGTGCAAACTCAGTAATATAATAATTCAACATTGGAAACATGCATGGTTTTAGAATTTAAATCAACATTGTCATCATAATAAAGCCAAATTTAATTACGTACTAGCAGTTAGAAGCTAACACGTATTACGTGTGTATTAATTATATAACATTTTAATATCGCTGAAAATGTGAGCTTACTTTACTTAAAATAATCACTTGTAAAAAATAAATTTCGACACTGGATATGAAATATCAAGCTCTGATGCGAAAATGACATATATTTAACACCAATTAACCTTGCGTGAACGTCATGAAGTTAGATAGCAATTTTATCATATTTTACTGCATTGTAAGAAGCTTAGAGAGACGTTTATATATGAAATAATCCCCTGACGGCTTTCGTTAACGCGAGTTATATAAGAATATTTAATAATATACAAGGTTTGAGGAAATTGACTTATGCTTGTTTTTAGTAATAGTTCATACTACAATAATTTGGGACCACCCTGTAACCTTATTGGTCAATCTGTTAAAATTAATTTTACTAAGATGTTCTTGAGCTCCCTTCAACATTGCAAGATTCTGTCTATTCAAACGGCAAAATGACGAATATTTCCCGGAGACCTGTTTTGGGAAAAAAAAAATTCAAAATAAATACCTAATTATTTATTCAACAACAGTTTAAGATAGGTAGAGGCAAGATTAAAAAATGCTTCAAAATAGATGAGGAATCCAAAAATATAATAATATGTTGGGTGTTCCATTCGCAATAAGAAAATTGGAATCAACTTCCGGTATAACCGGAGACCTTACAAATATGACAATATTTTAGACTGAAAGGTTGACCTGAGTAATCATTTCAATTTTCAAAACAATCGTACAGTTATTTTTTCAGCAATCACCCTGTATATAAATGTTAACAAAAAAGAAATATTTATTCAAACAATAGTTATGTATGTTCGCAAAAATCTTACTCATTTCACTTAAACTGTTCTAAAAAGACTTTGGAAATGCCCAAGAGAATGTGTTCTTTTGATATATCCATATAGCCTTTGATATCTGTTTAAAATAAATTATTATTTGGCCATCACAAACGTTCTTTTTCCGAACGCAAATAATGCAAAAGAGCTCTCGTAAACAGCGTCCCATTCAGTTTAAATCAATCAAATTATACAAACGACTGTCAAACAACAATTGAGAGTCTATGTTGCTGAAATTTTTACATCTTATCTGTGAAAGCATTTTGCATTGTACAGGGTGAGCAAAACTCGATGTCCCAGCTCTGTTATGAGATTCTGAAAAGAAATTCTTAAATGGGATTAAGTAAGCTCCATTTTAACGCACATTTGATTTTGTTTCCAAATTTGGAAACTAAAGTAAATGACGTCAACAACTTTTTTTTCCAGAAACATACGTATATTTTTATATAGTTCAAAAGAGCTAAGCAACTTTTGTAAAGAAAAAAATTTGCTATCTTCATTCGTTAAAAAATTAAAAGCAAATTTGTAGGAAAAACTATTATCAAAAATTCGCAACTTTCACAATTATTAAACAAGTAGGCTTTGGAAACAAACTGCAATTATTATATCTGTCAATAATAAAACTAATGGTTGACAAATAGTTTTATCGTCATTTAATGTGTCCATTTTATGTTAAATGTTTACGCATAACGAAAAAGTTGACATGTTATTTGTCAATCCGATTGAAAACGAAGGACATTTTGGCATTAACTTTGGTGTGGTATTATTAACGGGCATTTAATTGCTCCATACTTTTACGACGGTGTTTTATGCAGTGAAGAATATTTGCAATTTCTTCAAGAGCAACTTTCTGTGCTTCTCGAAAATGTGCAATTGGAGTTACGAGCAAATATGTTTTTCCAGCATGACGGGGGCGGCGCTCCAAGCAAGAATTGCTAATACATAGCTTAGAACATTTAAAGGAAAAAATTAGAAATGCATTCAATGAACTCTCAAGAGAAGTGTTATGTGAGTCCTCAGGAAGAAAAGTAAGGATTTAGATAAGCGTTTACAACTAGGAGGTGGTCACATTGAAAGTTACTACTAAATAATATTATCTGTTTTTGTAGTGTTTAATAAGTAATTATTATTAACAACCGATGGATAATACGTATCTTCTCTCTTGACTGAATATCAAATGTTTGACTTATATTAGAAGTTATCACACGAATACTATTTGTTTAAGTATTGACAGATATAATTGCAGTTTGTTTCCAAAGCCTAATTGTGTAAAAGTTGTGACGGTTGCGAATTTTTCATATTAGTTTTTGCTACAAATTTGCTTATAATTTTTTAACAAATGAAGATAGCACATTTTTTTCTTTACAAAAGTTGTTTAGAAAAATTAGCTCTTTTGAACTTTGAAATATAGGTATGTTTCTGGAAAAAAAAGTTGATGACGTCATTTTCTTCAGTTTCCAAACTTGGAAACAAAATGAAATATGGGTTAAAATGGAGCTTACTTAATCCTATTTAACAACCTCTTTTCCGAATTTTTCTATCGTTTTTCATTTTCTCATAACAGAGCTGGGACATCGAGCTTTGCTCACCCTGTACTATCAAAATAGCTGTGACAAGTACTATTATCCTCATATTTGCACAAAAAAGCTTTCAGGCAATAATCGTATACTAAATAGAAATAAAAATTAATGTTGAGTTTCTTGATTGCAACATACATTTTGTTTCCGAGCTTTACGAAAAATGTTTGCCGAGAGGGATTTGCATAATTCTATGGCTAGCTGATCGTTTTTGTCATGCTTTTAAAGAGATTTTTAGGTCAAGTCGATATTTTACGAAAACAATCCCCATTCTTATGCAGCATTGTACCTATCCACAATAAAAACTACTAAGGGTTGGAAATTACGTCTTTTGTTTGAAAAAAACTCAATGATATCGCCAGTGTCAAAACCAATATCACCATTATAGAAAGCCGAGAAAAGCTCTAAATAGGTATATAAAATATTTCCAAATATAGCGTCTTTCTAAAAATCCATATATCAGAAACGTAATAATTGTTTAAAGTATAATAATCTAGTGCAGTAATTACTAGTCTGAGTTTATAGCATGCAGAAAATTTTAAAGAAACAAATTAATTTAGATAACGAAACTTTTAGGATCTTCCAAAAGGAAATTAATAAAGTAAACTACGCTAAAAGAATATTGTTAGGAAGGGATTAATTTCCTGAAAATCTACCTAATATTAAGCATTTCTGGGTTAATGTGTGATGTAATGGAAGTTGCGTAAAACCTTTTTAGCAAAAGTTTTCTCAGTGAAATCATTTAGTTTAATGGTAATCTACACTGTCGCACCATAACAACTTTTAGTAAGTAGTTAGTTTCCTAAACCATTTTTCGCACTGGCGAATATAGTATATCTCCGCAATATAGATCTGTCTAATTAGAAAAAATATTTATTAGGTGTAATTTAAATAAAATTAGCTATCTACAAGGGGTTGAAATACGCTGCAGCTGAAAAATATGTCTTAATTTAACAGTCGACTGATAGAAGGTATAAGATAAATTCAACTTGAAACACACCATTTTCGCATAAATAGTAGGTGACACCACTTAAACTGATTAAAAATGATAATTAATATTACTTTCCCGACCTATAAAGTATTGTGTACGCGCTAAAAAAATTGAGGTAAAGACGGATATAAATAACTATTTTGAAGTCCCCTGAGACGATTAAGACCATTTCCAGATGGCAGTCTGTCTGTATATTTGTGTGTCTGCGTATGTACTCTTCCACGATAGCACATATAAACGTTTCAACCAATTGAGCTAAATTATCATATGGGTTTGGGGAAATCGTATCATGAATCCATTAGTTTTTGGTTAAAATCGCGTTAGCCTCCAAATTCATAAATAGCAGTAGGGGTCGAGTGGTACATCATTTGAAAGCACTTTTTATGCTCTTTACAGATAGCTTACTTTTGAAATTTACCTCCATAGTTTTCGAGAAAATTGCGTTTCAAATTTCAACAGTTAGGTAATTGGTACTTGGTAAGAGAGTAAATAGTTTCCAAATAAAAAGAAATATTCACAGAAAAAAACTAATATTGATTATACGAGGGTTACAAAAAAACATGGGTGGATAATTTATTGTGACAAAGCTTTTAAACACCCAATAATTTTAGAAATTGGAGTTTCTTCAATAAAAAATTGTAGTTTATTGGTGCAAACGCGAATCTAAAAAATGAATGATTTATTTGAAAAAACGTAAATAAAATATTCACTTTTAAAGCCCTCTAGCGCCCAAACCACGCAATTTTGTAAATAGATAAGTTGACCTAAATCATCATATTTAAGGCCAAGGAATTTGTGCTATTCCATTGTACACGTCATTTCCGGACACTCTGTATATTTTATATTATATTAGGTCATTCAAGTCCGTAGGATGTAGGATGACACATAGATGGCGTTACTAGTATGTTTTTCATATGATTTTTTTAGTACTAACCTTCAAACGATACGTGTATAAATTTGACAGCAATCTGACTATTGATTCGTGAGTTATAGCATTTTGTGTGAAGCACGTTTGATATTGGGAAAAAAGTTAATTTCTAGTTTTGATCAAGCATTGCTTTTTGATGAAAAAAAAAATACAGTGGAAACCAAACAATGGCTTGATAAACATTATCCGAAATCTGCTCCATCGAGACAAATGGCAGAGAAGTGGATTGCTGAATTTAAACGTGGTCGTACCAGCACAAATGATTCAGAGCGCAGTGGACGCCCAAATGAGGCTGTTATTCCAGAAAACGTCAAAAAATTCACAAATTGGTTATGAAGGATCGCAAATTGAAGGTGCACGAGCTAACTGACATTGTAAAGATATCAGATGGTAGTGTTTTTACATGTTTACACGAACATTTGGGTATGCGAAAGCTCTGTGCAAAGTGGGTGTCGCGTGAGCTCACAGTCAACCGCGCTGTTAGACCGCAATAAATTGGAATTCCATCGTCGATATGTGACAACATTACACTATTATACACCAGAATCCAAAAGACAGTCAGCCAGTAAGGTGATGGGCGCTGTATTCGGGAATGCGAATGGAATAATATTCCTCGACTACCTCCAAAAAGTAACCACCATCAACAGCGACTATTACTGTGCGGCCACATTTGCAAAAGAAGTGTTGTTTTACCAAGACAATGCCCCATGTCACAAATCGATGAAAACTATGGCTAAATGGAATAAACTGGGCTTAGAATTGCTTACCCACCCACCGTATTCTCCCGATTTAGCCCCCAGTGACTTTTCCTGTTTTCAGATCTCAAGAGAATGCTTGCTGGAAAGAAATTTAAGTCAAATGATGAAGTAATCGCTGAAACTGAGGCATATTTTGACGAGAAAGAGAAATCGTACTATAAAAGTGGTATCGAAGATTTGTTTTTTTACCAAATATAAATATGATATATGCATCCAAAATTACAAAAGGATTGTGGAGGTTGGCAAAATCAGAAGTGATATTGTTTTGTCCGTAAATTCTAGAGGAAACCGCAAAACACTTAAATTATTATTATTATCTAAGAAGCGTTTTAATTTGTTTTTTAACAATTTACAAATATTAAAAATATTGTGATTAACATATGCAACAATTTTTAGAAAAATTTACACAAAAAACACACGATGGACATGCTATATAAACCCATTAGTTAAGAAATTTGACATTGGGAATAACTGACACCGGACCATATTATTCTAATAATAAGTTTTTTCATATAACTCAGCTCAACCGAACTAATGTGAAATTCATTACTTGTCATACGGCCAAATTGCCATTGGTCTTAAAGCGTTTTGAGATGATGAGATGATTACTTAATTGTCTCAATTTTGTAAAAGCGCGAGATTTAGTGAGGTGAGTGAAAATACTTAATTACAAATTGTAATAGACAACATTTTGTTTTGGAAAACATTTTTGAATAGGGAAATATAAGGGAAATCTTCGAACAAGGAAAAAATAAACAATAATTATTTTCAATTTTGAATAGAGAAAAACCGGTCAAAAATCAGACAGAAATCAATATTTTAAATGCTTTCCATATTTTTGTTCCACGTCGATATATATTTTTTCACTCTCGAGATAGTGTAGTAACATGGGAGCTCGTATGCATCAGAGTTGCATAAATATTATGTTTTGTGGCATATAGCGGACAAAATTAGTACTGGCTTTATCTATACACGGGATTTTGTTTAAATTAGCAGGAGCTTAGCTTAATTTTGCGTAACCAGACAGATGATACGAGGCTTGCCTTTTATTGCATTGCAATCTGGCAACTGACAGCTCTATCGTAAAGATGGACATTTTTGAGGTTATACGTACTCAGAACGTTTTGACATACGAGCGCGCTATTTGGGTTGTTTACAGTAACTCATCTCGGCCCAAAAATGGAATTCAATCGTGAACAATTTTGTGCGATTAATTTTTACAATTTTCGACGTGGATTAACTCAGCAACAGTGCATGGAAGAACTGAATTCAATTTTTGGCGATGAAGCTCCATCAAGGACCAGTGTTTATCGGTGGTGTGGTGAATTGAATCGTGGTCGTCGCTCACTCCAAGACGAATTTCGTGAAGGTCGTACAAAATCAGTTGTTGTTCCGAAAACCATTGATGCTGTGCGCGAACTGATATTGCAAGATCGTCATGTCACCTATCAAGAGATTGAGACAACCTTAGGCATTAATGGGACCAGCATACATTCAATATTGCATAAACATTTGACTGTCAAAAAAATTTGTTCGCGTTGGATTCCACACAATTTGTCAATCGCTCAAAAGAAGGCTCGTGTCGATTGGTCGACAGAAATGCTCAAAAAATACGATCGCGGTGCTTCGAAACACGTCTATGCCATCGTGACAGGTGATGAATCGTGGATTTACGCGTTTGAGCCTGAAAATAAACAGCAGTCGACTGTATGGGTGTTTCAAGATGAACCAAATCCAACAAAAGTTGTTCGCGCACGAAGCACTTCCAAGCAAATGGTCGCCTGTTTTTTCGGAAAAACTGGACATGTCGCAACCGTACCACTAGAACAACGCAGAAGTCAATTCTGAGTGGTACACAACCATTTGTTTGCCAGTTGTCTTCCAAGAAAGTAGGAAAACCAACTGCCGAAAGACGGATCACTCTTCACCACGACAATGCGAGCTCTCACACATCAGCTCAAACAACTGCATTTTTGAGCACCCAAAACATCGCCGTATAGTCTTGACTTCGCACCGAATGACTTCTTTTTATTCCCGTACGTAAAAAACAAACTGAGAGGTCAACGTTTTTCGACACCTGAAGAAGCGGTTGCTGCATTCAGATTGCATGTTTTGGAGATACCTCAATCAGAGTGGCGACAAATGTATAGATCTTCATGGGGAACATTTTGAAAAACAATAAAGTGATTTTCGATGATTAATATTTGTTTTTGTTCTCTAAATCGAAATATAAAAGGCAACCCTCGTATAGTTTCGCTCTTACTATGAGCTCGTAAAAGTACCATAGTCGTTCCCATCTACAAAATCGACCTGCCTTTAACCACATTGAGATCGGTCATCATTAAAATGTAAAGGTAATTTTTACAATTATTGCACCTTTGCATCAAACGTTAAAGGGTATTTTTGTAGACTTAATTTTTTTTATGGAAAAAGCAGTGTTAGGCATAGTAATTTGTAATTTAAACATTTTGAAAATGTAATTTGAAATTACCAATAAATTTTAAAAATCCGATTACGCTTATTTTTGAAAAAATAGAAAAATACATCAGACGTAACCGTCTGAAAATTGGAATTTGGGCAAAAAAGTTAAAAAACACAAACAACTTTTTTTTGAAATTTTAAAAAATAAGGCAATTTTTGAAATTTTCCGAAAAAAATGTAAATATTGAGAAGCCAGGAAAGTCCCGTGACTGCTCATATGCATGTCCTTTGGCATAATGTTTAAAGCAAAACACATAGCATAATAAATAAAGGACAAGTTTTTCCCACATAATGCACACTTTCTCTGTCACTGCATATCTGCCGGTATATGGTAGATCTTGTAAAAGGTACTCTGACGAACTCATAATAAACGACCGAAACAATATTGTCATCCTGTGGAAAGTCAGTAATTTTGTTCGCTACGCCACAAAATTATTTATGTTATTATATTTACGGACACAAATTTTTTTCAGTAAAAAAATAATGTTGTGTTATGTATTTTAAAGTACATATGAATAGAATATTGTGTGGATTATTCTTTTATACTTATTTTAAAAAACCCCAAACTTTGGTGTTCACCATAAATTATTGTATTATTAGAATATTATTTCTAACTACGTACTACTATTCCCACATGTATTGACACCACACAGACACACACACATTATGTATCCACGTATTTTGAAAATCTTCTATAGAGAATTATTGATAAATAAGTAGCACAAAAAATTTAAAGAGACATAGCTCTCCGAGAAAACAAAGAAGTAGAAAATTGAGCTTCTAGTTGATGAACCCACAGCTTTTTTTTATCAAGTAACAAATTTTCAATTATGAATTATATGCCTCATTATGAGAATCTCTCCTAACTGGAAATTGAAAATTATATTCAAGATAAATTAAAAAAATTGAGTTTCTAGTTGATGAACCCATAGCTTTTTATTAATTACCGTATGAAGATTGATTCTAACTGGAAATTGTAAATTATATCGGAGAAAATGTTATCTATGTATGTGAATGTAGTAATACAACATCTAGAAGTACCTAATTTTAACAATTTGAAATTACTGCAAAAGAAAATAGCCAGCTTTTTGTGTCAAATATTCATTTTGGTTTCACACAGATTAATTAATAATGCTCACACGTATTTCGGAAAAAATATCTAGATAAAGAAGAAATATTTATTATAAACGAATTTTATTTTGGATAAAGACTTACACCTAATTTAATTATAATTATATTATGTGAACGAGACTCACCTATCACAGTAATGCATCTTTCTTGTAAACTGACATCTTTGGCTTTTTGTGAAATTTGTACGTAGGAACCACTACTTTCTTTGATTTGTTTTATATATGTACCCGCCTTTCCTATTATCATACCCGCTGTACTATTCGGCACTAAAATTTTCACTTGTTTATCCCGCTCTTGCGGTAATTTATTATCACCAGCTTCTATAATAGGTTTAGTAAGATCGGGTTTCTCCCGTATTTTGTCCATAATAAAGTCCATCACAGCCATTATAGCGTCTACACAACCCGTTATCAAACACACTCTTTCTGTCGTACCTGAAAACAGAAAGAAATTGCAATTACGAATAAAATAATAATAATAAACCTTTTAAACCATTTAAACAAATAATACAAAAAGGTGAAATCAATTAGATACTTTGGATGAACTGATATAAAATTTAAACTATTTAAGCATAATATTTATTGAAAAAGAAAACTAAGCTTCTATTAACATTACTATTAACTAGCCACGACTCATCAGTGAATTTGGTCCAATATGTGGCAGAAACGTCAGGGGTTAAATGACTAAAACAATATGTGGCGCCATATAGTGGTATAGTGGCAAATGACCAGGTGCATATTTAGACGCAGCTGGATCAAAAGTTACAAATCTTCAAATTATCCAATTACCACAATCATAATATGGTTCTTTTCTGCCACATTATGGAACAACCATCACTGAGGAGTCGTGCCATGGATCAACAAAACGGTCGTTGTTTTAGTTCGCCTGCCATTGTTGCCCGTGTCTAAACACCAACATTATTAACTAATCAGATTATCTGTAAAATTTTCCAAATCCTGACGTTTGGTATTAGCTTTGTTCGCGGAGGCGATTTTAAACTGGTTCTAGTTTTCTGCGCTTGTGCAGTTTGCTTTTCTGCGTTCGACGATCTTGCAATATCAGTTCGCGCACAGCATCAATAGTTTTCGGAACAACAACTGATTTTGGACGACCTTCACGAAATTCGTCTTGGAGTGAACTACGACCACGATTGAATTCACCATACCATCGATAAACAATGGTCCTTGATGGAGCTTCATCGCCAAAAATTGAATTAAGTTCATCCATGCCATTGATCCATGCACTGTTGCTGAGTTAATCCACGTCGAAAGTTGTACAAAATAATGGCACGGAAATGTTCACGATTTAATTCCATTTTTGGGTCGAGATGAATCTTTTAAGTTACTGTAAACAACACAAATAGTGCTCGTATGTGAAAACGTTCTGAGTACGTATAACCTCAAAAATGTCCAACTTTACGATAGAGCTGTCAGTTGCCAGATTGCAACACCAGGGTTGCTAAATCCTGAAATATAAAAGGCAACCCTCGTAATTTGTATGCATTAAATTTCAATTTAGTTCTTTTAAAATGAACTAATGGTTATATTATCTTAAATGAACATAAAATAACCCAAAAAATACATAAGATAACGTTAAAAGTTGAGTTGCAATTTACTGGAGGGGCAAAATTAAATAAAACACAAAGTTATTAATTGTCTAAAATAGAACCTGTTCTAAAAAATATAATGTGAAAATAACAAAGTTTAGCTTATTTTTATTATATTATCCCAGACTATAAAGGCTTTTATTTTGGGTCCTAATAAAAAATCACTACAATATATTTATTTAAATTCGTATATTATCAACACAATGCAAATATTTCTAATATTATGAAATTTTTAATGATGGTTTAGGCCGAAACCAAATATATATTTTGTATAAACGTAAACTTATTAGCAATAATTATTAACGTACCTTATTAGAAAATTTGAATTTTTTTATTTGTGTTTTATTATTTTGATCAGGTTTTCTCTTTTTAATTTTTTAAATTGTTTTCGAATTATTTAATATTATAATACATCGAATTTATCCACGATAATGGAAAATTCTAATGAGAAAAGTGAAGCTGTATTTTTTTAATATTCGTCTTATAAAAGAAAATATGATAAAAGAATAAAACTAAATCAATATTATTAAGTTAAATCAGTTTATAATTGACATTATCCGTATTGTTCGATATTATAAGAATATTCCAAACTACAAATTTTTTGCATGCTCTCTATGAAAATCCATGTTGATTCCTAATGTCTTATTATTTGAAAAGAATATTACATTAAACAGTTATATTCTGCCTCAACTTAGGTAAGTGGTTTTCTTTCTTGAAGTCTTTATTAGGTGTACCTACAGATTTTATTATACTCGTACATCTAACAATATTTTGGTAATGAATCACAGGCTATATCTAATATTCCAACATCACTTCCCCAATTTGCAATACAATATTAAGTTGAACGTATTCCACTAGAAAAACGCATAATATACCTACAAGGTCGAAAAACACAAGCTATGAAATTTCATTTTGTAACGTTTTTAAGTTTAAGAATATTACAGCAGCCAAGCAGTCTATATATTTTTAGTAATTTCATAATAGTATTATTATACAAGTGTTAAAATTATTTTTAGATCTTTCTTAACTATGTGAAGCGATACCTATTATAATTAGGCAGGTACTGAACGAATTCAATTATTATTGTTTACTATATTTTAGTAAAAGTAAAGACTAATAAAAAAATAGGGTACGCACAAAAATAACATGATTGATTGCAAAATGCGTTATATAATATCAATATCGCGCAAGATAAAATTATTTAAAATCTGAATATTATAATTGTTATTTAGTTACTTTCCCTAAGAAGGATGTAGGATATTAAAAATAATTTAATGAAGTAATCCACCTCGGAGAGGAGCAACGATTATTATAACAATAGCTGACGTCGTTTATTGTTATATTAAAAATAAATTATATACTCTAAAAGATCATACAGGGTGACTCAATCAAAATTAAAAAGAGGTCTTTTCATTTAAATTCTGTGGGTGACAATCAGCCCTGCAACAAGGGGTACGTACTAGAAAAATTCCTATTTTTCCAAAAAATGTCAGCTTCGACAAACCAAAATTCTTGCCCAACAATTTTTTCGAAAACGTACCTTATATTTAAGGCAAGAATTTTGGTTTGCCGAAGCTGACATTTTTTGGAAAAATAGGAATTTTTGTAGTACCTACCCCTTGTTGCAGGGCTGATTGTCACCCACAGAATTTAAATAGGAAAAGTGGGTCGAGTGACAGCTTATTTTAAAGATATTCTATTTTCAATATTTTGCCTTCTCATAAATTCGTCAACTAGTTTATGGATTGAGACAATGAAAACCAAACAAGGAAAATGTATCTATAATATTTTGAAGACTTTTTATTTGAATGTTCATAAGTAAAATAGTACTACGTATACGTACGTACGTACATTCAAATAGTACTACGTATACGTATACGTAGTACTATTTTACTTATGAACATTTAAATTTAAAAAGTCTTCAAAATATTGGCTTTCTGATTCCATACTGTAATAGAGGTTTTGTTCAAAGGGCTTCAGGACGTACTAAAGCATTTCTGGTGTGATGTTCCGACATATACGAGGTATCTACGTATTCAAAAAAAATTGCAAAAAATGTCTCCCTCACATAGAAAATCGATTTGTTTAATAAAACAATACTTAATTGCAAAAATTTGTCTGTCAATCACTATACTTCAACGACTCATTAGTGGTGATCGATCAGTAGTTGATAGCCTCTCTAAATTGTGTGGTACTTATATACTCCACACGGTGCAGAGATGTAAAAGATATGTTCAAGAATTTGTCCGAAAACATATTATGTTAAACCTAAGTACCCTTTATTTGCCATAAATAGATAAACAAGACTTAATTTCAAGAGTTTGTCTTCACCAGACTGCCGTTTCGTGGGTCCACGACTCAGCAGTGGTGATCGGTCAGTAGTTAATTGTTTTTCGTTTGTTATTAGTTTTGTTCCTCGGTGTTAAGATCATATTCTAAAATGAGTAGATTGCTGTTTGGTTTACTACCAAAAATCGTATTAAACTATAAAATAAATGCTTATAACAACGCTGCTTCAATTCATGTCAAAATCAACGTTAAGACTTTTGGAGATTTAGGTATCGCCTTTTGCAAAAATGTTACGCACATATTAAAAAAAACCGTTGGAAATAGGTAAAAGTATATGGAAATTTAGAGCAAGTCGATTCCAAAGTAAGTTCTGCATTTGACTACCTAATAATATACAAGGTGTCCCATGTGAAAAAACTTTATGCCTTGAAACTGAAGTAATTGAGAATGGGATAGATCAATAATTGTCAATGTGAGTTTGGAAAGTATCATTATTGTGCTTTAGTTTACCCGAAAATCACTTAACAGCAGTTGAAAATGAGTAAAAGTCTTGAGATAAGACCCCATATGTTTTCAAAAAAATCAAGATATCTAAGAAACAGTTGAAAATAAGTCGATAGGAAAACCTGAAGAAACTCATAATTCTCAGGAATCCAGTTATAAAATAATATACTGGATGTTAAATTTAAAATAAGGAAGTTAATGAAGACTTCCGGCAAGAATTTGAAAATATTTTAAAATGAAACATGATGAATAACCGTGAAGTCCGAAAATTCAAATTTCTAAGTATTGTCTATCAACGAATACGGTGAGAAACCCTGTATAGACTGTATAAATATAGTGCAGGCATATATACTTGTAAAACTGGGACTAATGCATTATAACAATATTATTTTTAAATCAGAAATACTATTGTGGCATATGGAACCAAATTACAGGCGATTTTGTTTAAATTAATGTAATTATAATGCAATAAAATGAAGCAATGACATAATATATTAACGAAATCGTTTCCAGCTACCTATTATAAGCTAGTAAGAATACCAGTCATACATACTCAACCATAAATATCGACCAGCCTTTATTGATTGAATTTTTGAGAAATATTTATTTCCAAACGTAATATAATTCGGACACTCTTGAATTATTAGGTACCTACGTAAATACGTCGAGCTTACCAGAAACGGATTGACAGATTAGGTCAGTGAGATTAATGTTTTAACAATCTAGTCTCTAAACTTATTAGAACTTTATAGAAGAACAATCAAGTTAATAATTAGTGGTTGGTTAAATAATTAAAAAGACAAATGATTACTCTCATCTAACATATTATTTTTTTAATAATATTTAAATATACGACTTTTCAATTAATTTGCATATTTTGTAAATTTAAGAAAGAACTACCAGTGTCGAAGATTAATAAATTTACGTTTATACTTTTTTGCTCTTTGAGATATACAGGCCACATAATATTACGAGTACGCTACACTATACATGGTGTCCGTAAAGTAACGGAACGGGCGATTATTTTCAAAATGGTATATTTTTAGAAGAAAAGCCAAGACACGTCAGTTTTGATTTAAGTTTAATAATTTTGTAGCCTAGGTATTTGATTCGAAATCTGCCACCATCTAAGTCACGTTTGTTTCAAATTGCAACTCCTATTTTTAGGGCACTCCTGAGTACAATGGTGTGCCACATGTGGTAACGTTTAAGAACATTTTTGAGAAATGGCAGGTTTTTCTAACGAAGTGAGTTTTAGTATTCTAACCTACGTTACTCTCTATAACTACTGTTATTATACTAAAAAAATGCGGACTATACCATTTTATGGTTCAGCCACATAGCGAGATTGCCCCATTTGAGTGTTTACCTAAATAAGCCACATAATTTAGATGCATTGACACCGCATTCAAAACACATTGATCACTTCAGAGATATAGATAGAATACGTGTAAAGATCGTTTGTTGAATGGTAAGCACATTGCCAAACGGTGAACAGTGCCATTTGAGCAACTGCTATAGATAGTCCTCCCAAAAACAAAATTAATTAGGTATTTATGTTATTTGAGTAATCACAAATTGTCACATCCAAAAGTGAATAAGAAGGAAAAAACCTGCATTTTATCAAATATCCCCAACATATGGCACATCATTGCACTCAGGACGACAGCAACAACTCAAAAGTATCCTAAAAAATAGGGGTTACAAATTGAAATATAGCGGCTTTTAGAATATCAACTGTTCGACTGCAAGAAGTACTTTGCTGTCTCTCTTACCTTATTGATTAATAGAAATGTCTCTATTATTTTGAACGAATTACAGAAAATAACAGTACAATTTTAAGACTTTTGGTAAGCAGTCAGACCAATCCCATGGGCTGAACATAGCCCAGACACGAAAACAATCCACAGAGAGAGAGAAACTAAATCAAAAACGCGTTAAGCTATTTGGATGATATGGTTTTACAAGGTTCATTTGATGTCCAAAAATACTGCATACATTAAATTTATGGTTGCTACTATGACTTAGGTTCCCTGTTTATATTACGAGCTTTAAACCGTCTGGCGAAAGTTAAAGCACACAGAAAGTGTCTGACATTGATGTATGTTGATTTTTAATCATATTCTCTAAATCAGTATATAAAACCCAACTCTTATATTTAAAATATGTAGGATTTTTGTGTTTCCTTAGTAGCCGCTACTCCTAAAAGTGCCTTGCATTCAAAGTACGAAGCAAAGATGAATGTACTAATCTTTGTACGAAGTATACATGCTATCAACTACATTTTAATTTTTTATTATTTTCTCAAGTAATTCATTACGAAGAAGAGCAGGATATATCTGAAACTTAAACACGTCTGCTCCACAAAATACTCTTTATCGCACAATTATATAATAATATAACATAACTTACTACAGTTTTAAAAAACTCAAATTTGGACTAGCACAAAAAACCCATTCGTATTTATCAATCTCAACTTTAGTGGTTTGAAATAGAATTTTGTTTAAAGTAGCTTTTATAAATTAAAATTAAATATCTACATAAACTAGTTTTACACTTTTTTAACAAGGCGAATATCGGGACCTCCACGTCTTGAGATTAATAATTTTTGATATGAGTAACCAGTTTTAGAAATTACAAACAATACATAATTAATTGCAAGAGAAAGATAAAAGAAAAAATATGTCGGTGATTTTTATTAAGTTCTTAATTTCGAGAACTACTAAAGAAATATTTCTGGAACGTCTATGATCGCTACCATAAAGGGGAGGGCAGACAAAAGTAAAAGTTTCAGGATTATGTTTCTTTCGGTTATAGGAAGTTATAACTTTCTTTTATTTTTTTAGATTCCTTATAAAATTAAAATATTACTTTGATAATCATGCCCTATGGTTAAAAATAGTTTTTTTTGTCTGAATTTGTAAACAATTTGTTTTCCACAATATTTTTGTAAAAACTGTTCTGTTCCACATGATATATTCGAGATAATAGGTATGATATGTCGAACTTGTAATTCGAAAATTGAATACCACGAATAAAATACAAGTAATTTCGAATTTACCTATTCTTATTATCAACTTTTTACAGACACTAATACATAATATTTTTTTGTAGAATTTTAAAGAATGGTTGGAAAAATTGTCATATAAGTAACTACAATGATAAAAACCTCACCAAGAAAAAATAAACAATATATATACTACATACATACCCGGATAAAAATCATGTGATTTTGACATTTTAACACGAGCGCCAGCATCTTTCTGGAGCTGTGCAATTGTTTCGCCACCTTTTCCGATAATAGCGCCAGCTGCCACGCTTGGCACCAATACTTTGAAATGATACGTGCCATCGCCACCTGGAAAAAAACGAACTAAATTAAGAGTTATTTGCATTCAATGCAACATTATTCTCAAAACGTGACTTCTTACTAGAATTAATATATTTTCAGAATCTACAATACAGAGTACACAAATACATATTCAAGGGGATTTAAAACACGAAACTATAACAAAACCGTGTAAACAAATTAGATGAAAATTTGTTCTTATGTGCTATTGGATAATTTGGTATTTTCATCAATGTTAAAATATTAAAAAACTCCCTAATACTATAATGCCACGTTTGATTCTTTTGGAATCAATCTAATGTTATAAATGGGCGTCCACTAGCAACATACCTACTACTCCAAATTACTCTCGTCATGACGACGTTATTTGGTCACAAATTAGGGGTAATTTGTCGTCTGGTCATGAAATAATTAAGTCTACGTCCGATAAGAAAAAATGAGAACTAAAATTTTAAATTTACTGGTGTCGTATGAAGAGTGAAAGTTGTAATGAATCTGGTACCTACTCAAATTGCCTTAAATTACTTGTATCTTATTTCTTGCTATTTTTTCGTAATAGTTATACAGTTATAATTGCAAAAAAAATAACGGTATATTTTGTATTGTTGTTAGTTGCGTTTTACTAGATTCATCCTGGCGTCGTTCTTAACAACATCATCGAATATTAACTATAGATAAGAAGGTTCAGTAGACGCTGAAAACGGCATCGACTCGTAGCATTCCCAGCCACATTTCTGGCCCGCTACTATATATACTATACTATAACTATAAGCGCGGCGAATTGCTTTGTAGACGTGACCATCAAACGTGCCGACACGAGGTGAAGTAACTGTATATTATTTTAAACTGTGAAAACACATTGGTTGGGTCCTTTTCCTTCCCAATGACCACCAAATATCGTTGAGGAATTCAAAAATATAGTAATATATAGAGTGTTCCATTTGAAATAAGAAAGTTTATATCAACTTCCGGTATAACTGGAAGTCGTACAAATATGAAAATATTATGGAAGGATAGATTAAGTTGACCTGAGTATAATGTCTACAAATTAATTATACTTGTATCTTTTAATCGTTTATAATATTACAGCAGTAACATAAAATATCGCGGTATATACGAGTATTTTAACTGAAGCGTCAGCAATTTAAATCTCTCACCGATTGCGGCGTTACCACGTGTATGCATTGTATGATACAGCTTCCTATTCAGTCGAGCTGTGGTCAAAATTAAATTTTTGTGTACATTATATGCCAATAAATAAAGTTTTATGTAAGTAATTCAGTTATATAATTGTATCAACCAAGTGCCTTTAAAACAGATAATACCTGATTTTCATTATTACTTCACTAATTGTTACCCAAAGTTCAGTCAATTAAACTGCTTAACTAATTTAGCTTTGTAATAAATTATAATTAAATGTAATCAAAGTTTAATTTAAGATTGCTTTTGTTATGTATTTGTCTCGGTGATTATTTTTTATAAGAATGTTCAAGGTTTATATAGTTTGTAGTATTGACCTACATCCTATTTTTCTACGTTTGTAGTATTATAATGGTTATCTGACTCCGTTGTGCTTATAAGGGCTTTCTGTTACTGAAAATGCTTCAATTGTGTTAAAAAATGTATGAAATAACATTACCTAATAGTAAATATGTAAGACTAGCTTATTTTATCTAATCAGTGATGTTACTTGTGCTTTACTTTGTTCAGTATTGTTAATTTTAATTTAATCTTTAATGTGAAGTTATTTTTCTTTAATGTGCTTAGATATTATGGGTAGAAATCTTTTTAACTCAAACCACTTTTATAATAGTTATTTAAGCTTAAGCCCTCTGATAGGGGTGGACACAATCCCTAAATTCTTTAATAGCAGTCGGGGTAGAGTGATACACCATTTCAGCATTTTTTATCTGCTTTACAGCAATAAGTTTCTTTTGATATTTGCCTTGATTCTCGAGAAAATTGCGTATAAACTTCACAAGTATCTAGTGCAGTTTACCTGTGTTCACCTCATTATAAGAAGAACTGAAATTGTTCCATCCTGTATACACAGATCTACTACTGTATAGAAAGAAACTCAGTTACATAATGCATGTAATAAAGTTGCGTATCCGTTATGATTTTCACTTTCAATAGTTTCAATGTCAAGGTTAAAAGAAAGTGTGATTGGGGGTAAGTAGAACGCTACATATTACATGCGGTTGTTAATAATACATAAATGCCGACTCTAATAATCATATGTTACTTACGCAAAGCTGGCATTTTTAACGAGCATGTAATTAGTGAGAAGAGATGTCGTATAACAAATTGCATGTTATGCCTATCTGCTTATTACAAATGTAAAGTTATATGAGTATGCGTCACTTATGTACTTTTATCCCGCTTATTTCCAGGTGCAAATGGAAATAAGTAGGTTTATTGTTGTTTAACACATAAGAAAGAATTATCAGCCAACAGCTAAGTAGGTAGTTTGTTTCTTCAAAATACATGTTTTTCTAAAGCCGAGTATGATTATTAAGCAAATATAGGTGCGCTAACAGTTATTTCTTGCGTAAATATTCTATACATTAATGGAACAAAATTATGGAGGTGATAACTGCAAACTTTCCCGGCAATAGATAATCTAAAATATATGACCTTGTCATGGTCTTAGTCGTCTCAAGGTTATATCCGTCTTGATCTCATTTTTAGCACATTACTTTCCCTGGATCGGGAAAGTAAAAATTAATATATACCATGACTTTCCACGGTGCCAATAACCTGTACAACTTACAAGCGACTAGGTACAGATCCCAAATATTGGTTTAAAGCACCCAAAACAGAAATCACTATGTAGAACACTTGCTTAATTTCTGAAACATCTTCTTGAGATTTCCACCACTGTACTGCTGTTACGTTTTTGATTATTTCCTCTGAAAACAGACCAATTTCTTGCCCCATTTTTCTTAAAAGCAAATATTTGGCAAATTGGTATTTCTGAAGTATTTCACAATTTGCACTATATATTCTTTTACCTTCTAAATCTTTGGAGAGCAAACCTCCTTATTTTCTATAGCTCTAAAACTGCAATTTGTTGCGTAAACGGCTTTGGCTATTTATCTGTCCAATTCTTTCGTCTTATCGTACCCAGTTCACACAATGAAAAACAAAAACAACCGCTACTCTCACTATTTTCAAGTCCAATTACACTTCCATTTTCACAGTTCTCGCTTCTCTGTTTCTTTGCCAACTGGATAAATTCAATCTGGCTAGTTCCAGGCTGTGACTGAGAACCACCATGAAGAACTTCAAGATGACGACCACTGCTGGTGTTGATATCATTAGTTTTACTTTTGCAAGTTTTCCAATGACTGTTTAGTCGGTCCACAAGATCTTGCAATTCTTTACCACTTTTTTACATACTGCTCTACAACCTAGTCTGCCCACAACTTTCATTTTTAAAAAATGCTGCCAAATACTAAATTCCATTTTGCCCCGGCTTTTCATGATGTCCATAAACCGAAAATAGTACTGATATGTAAAACAAGTGCGTATCATTTATATACCTGGGCACCTAGGCGTTTTCTGCCAGTTATTAAGTTTCAACAAAGCCGCAAACTTGCAATACTGCGCGCCGCGCGCCCGAACGATTTTTCTTGCAACAACTACGTAAACGAAATTTTCATGTTAAAACTTCTCCAGTTTTGCTTCGTATCGTATAAGTAAAGTAACCTTACGGCATCGAATAGGTTACCAAATGCTAAAGTGGGTGTTTCTTACGTCCATGCCGCTGGAACAGCAAATCTCTATTTTCCAGAAAATCCATAAAACAGTTCAAAACCATAAAACGTCAGAAAACTATGATATTAATACATTACTAATAGTGCCATAGATTAAACAAATCTATGATAGTTCTGATCGAGCTTATAACTAACTATAGTTATTCTTTTCCGAGACCCTGTGCCAGAGTTAGCAACTTTATGGCGTACATTACTTACGAGGCATATTGACTAACTTCATAAAAAAAAATAAAAATCATGAATAGGCTAAGAAAAATATATTTGTCATACAAGGTTTTTATGAACGATAATAACGGGTAAATTTTTAGCAACTTTCTTTTAAAATACAGCTGGTGCAAGAAATGAAGCTACACGACCTACCACAGCGGCTAACTTTTGGTCAATGGGCGCTGGCAAAGTTGGATGAAGATTCACGTTTTTATCGGAAAATTGTGTTAAGCGACGAAACTAATTTCTGGTTGAATGAATACGTGAATAAGCAAAATTGCCGTATTTGGTGTGAAGAGCAGCAGCCAGAAGCATTGCAAGAACTGCCAATGCATCCCGAAAAATGCACTGTTTGGTGTGGATTATGGGCTGGTGGCATGATTGGAAAGTACTTTTTCAAGACAGACAGGAACGTTACTGTGAATGACGTGCGCTGCCGTGCGATGATTACAATTTTGTTTTCCTAAAATGGAAGAGCTGGACTTGGTCGACATGCGGTTTCCGCAAGACGGGGCCACATGCCACACAGCACGCGAAACAATGGCCCATTGAGAAGCGAGTTCGGTGAACAGTTTATTTCACGTTTGGGGCCGTTAAAGTATTTTTTGTAGGGCTATGTTAAGGCTCACGTCTACAGGAACAAGCCCGCAACGGTTGGCGTACTGGCAGCCAATATTGAAGAGTTTATTCGTGAGATACCGGCCGAAATGTTGGAGAGAGTATACCAAAATTGGACCCAGCGTATGAACCATTGGAAGCGTAGCCGCGGTATACACTTACATGAAATCATCTTTAACCATTGAATTATATATTTCGTTCGACCGACTCAAATAAAGATTTCATGTATTTCTCTAAATTTTATGTGTGTTTTTTTTTTAAATCAAATCCAAAAGTTCTTAAAAATCACCTTTTATTATATTACTTATGCCAACCTATTTCCAGCAGTATATGTAAACATGACCCAGTTAATAAAAACAAAAGTATCTCAGATACCCAAAAAAGTGAAGTGAAGTACACTTATACAGTTCGGTTGTTGTGCAAACACTAGATCTCGATTTTTTTCTTATCTATTAGTCAAGCCTGTACTGGTATAAACATTTCATAATTTTGAACGCACTTGCATAGTACCACGGATGAGTCGTGGATCAACAGAACGAAATAAACTTTTTTTGTTTTACAAACACAAAAAGTCATGTCACATCGTCTAGCCATTCCATGATGAATTGCACCGATCTAGTGTTGTAATAGGATAAAGTTCAGTTTTTCAACTTTTTATTTAGCCATTTTCAACTAGCATTTAGAAAACAATTGAAGTCAAGTAACTGAAAATATATATTAAAGCCAAAGTATGAACAGCCTCAGGCTAGTCTTCGCCTGATTATGTTATTGTAATGTAATGCAATTATTTGTGTTTAAATAAAATCGATGTATTCTTATGTTTATTAAATACAAAAGTTGCAGTATGATAGTAGGCATGGGTGACCCAAGAACATATCAAGTGCTTGTCCCTCGATCAAAGTGTTTGAATAAAGGGAAACGCAGAAAGCTCTAACCTAAATAACCATTTATTATAACAAAAGTGTTGAATAACGATGATGAAATTGAGGACATACTCGGTGCAAAAAGCATATTATATGTGTGTTGGTTCATCTAACAAGCTAAAGCTATTTCGGAAGTTTGTCTGAAAATAAAAAAGTTAAGAAAAGAAAGTGTTTTTTAAATTAAAGCCTTCAACGGTTGTAAGTGTAAGCATAATAACATTAAATTCAAATGAAACCCGATAATAAAGCAAATAATTGAATATAATCCGTTCAGTACAACAGCTTTTTTCTATATTCGACTATTCTCTAAGAACATACTCATCTAACTAACTAAAAGATCACTTCTCTTTCGGCATCCAATTAGAAACTTGTACATTTAGCCTTTTTTAAAATCTCAGTCGTTGACATAGAGAGTATTAACATTAACAAAAACCAAACAGAAAGTGCAGTGTCTTCACTGTTTAGGAATCTTGCCTCATATGATATAATGATTGAAATATAACTAATAACACAATAAGTATAATAGGAAGTGTGTTAAAATAAACAAGTTGCAGGTCATCGAATAGTACAATGCCTTTACTATACTAAAAATATTATAACATAAGTTCGTCAGAAAGTCTGATAATAAAAGAAGTTAAGAGAATACAGTTTTTGTCAAATTAAAGCCTTCAGACAGTTGTAAGTTCTTTGGAATCGTCAGAAATGCCTGATGATTAAAGAGGTAAAAGAAAACAAAATGTTTCACAATTTAAAGACAAAAAGAACTCCTGAAATATTGTTTAGCGTATTGAAATACTACCGTATTTTATACAGGGTGGTCCAACGAAAAGTTTGCACCTAGCTTTTCTCTTTTTTTTGTAGTCGAATGCGAAAATGCTCGGACACGTCGATTTTGCTTTTGAGGGGGACACATTTTAAACATATTTTTCGATCTGCGCCTTTAACCCCCTAGCGGGGGTGAGTAACAACCCTAAAATTTTAAATGGAAAGAGGGGTCTAATGACATATCATTTGAAAGGACACAAAATTGTCTTTCTAATGATACCCTATTTGTCGAATTTTACTAAAACAGTTAATACGAAAACGACTTTAAAGACATTAAGCCGATAATTTTGGTATTAATGAGAAATACAAATAAGTTTTAATTATTGCGAGTGAAAACACCTGCAATCGTTAGTACATTCCAATGTTTGTTAGTTTTAACATTGCTTTGTAAAAAAAGTAAACAAGCTGTTAAATTGATTTATTAAAATGTTACATTAACAAATGTTGAAAATGTGACCCATTTGATTCCATACAATAATACAGATTTTGTTCAAATCTATTTCTAACATTTTGTAGCATATCAGGTGTTATGTTTCTGCACTCTTCTGTAATGCGTTGGCGAAGATCTTCTATGGACTCGGGCTTCGTGGCAAAACATTTATTTTTTAAGTGCCCCCAAAGAAAAAAGTCTAAAGGCGATAAATCCGGTGACCTGGCAGGCCATTCATTGGGCCCCTCCTTCCAATCCACCGTCCAGGGAACCGGTCATCTAAGAACTGTCTTACAGGAGCCACATAGTGCGGAGGTGCTCCATCTTGCTGGAAATAAAGCCGATCAGCAGTATGATTTTGGTCATCTTCTATTATTTGTGTTATTAAAGGATCAATTGTGTCTTCAAGCATGTTTAGGTACACTTCACCAGTTAAATTTCCAGGAATAAAAAGTGGTCCTATAATATGATTTCCTAATATGCCACACCAGACGTTTATTTTTTGAGGATACTGGGTATGAACCTCACGGAATAAATGTGGGTTACTGTCATCCCAGTAACGGCAATTGTGCCTATTTACAGCTCCATTCAAATAAAATGTGCATTCGTCGGAAAAACAAATGTTAAATAATAATTGCGGATCTTCAATTAAACGCTGGCTCATTGCTTCACAAAATTGCAGCCTTCTATCAGGATCATCCTCATTTAGTTCCTGTACTAATTTGATTTTGTACGGATGAAATTTGTACGCTTTTAAAATTCGTATTATGGACGAACGGGAGACACCTGAGGCTTCAGCTAGTTGACGGGTACTTTGACTATGATCCATTTCAACATGCCCTAAAACAGCGACTTCCACAGCTTCATTTCTGATCGGTTTCTGCGGCTGGTGTTTTACATTACAGACAGATCCGGTATCTACAAACTTTTTAACTAACTTGCCAACGTACACATCATTCACATTTTTATCGGGATGTCTCTCATTAAATAAGCGAGCCGTAAGTCTAGCACTACTATTATTTTGAAAATAAAGTTTAACAATTTCAACTCGTTCTAGAATGGAATAAATCATTTTGTACGGTAAAAGTAAAATAACTTGAGAAGCAACCAAACTGAATCAATGAAAAGACTAAAATAAACGGTGTAAATTCTTTTCCTACACGTATCTGCAGTTTTTATTTCAACAAA
Organism: Apoderus coryli; assembly: GCA_911728435.2. Classification (NCBI taxonomy): domain Eukaryota; kingdom Metazoa; phylum Arthropoda; class Insecta; order Coleoptera; family Attelabidae; genus Apoderus; species Apoderus coryli. The sequence continues at coordinate 26,116,244 of OU452199.1, read as the reverse complement.
AAACGCAAACGATTAGTGAGGAATTTAGTTCTGATAAATAAGATAGTGTTTTTGAAATCCCGTTTTTCTTCAAAGTAAATAATTTAGAAATGATTGTAGTTGTTTTCAGTCGTAATAATTAAAACTTATTTGTATTTCTCATTAATACCAAAATTATCGGCTTAATGTCTTTAAAGTCGTTTTCGTATTAACTGTTTTAGTAAAATTCGACAAATAGGGTATCATTAGAAAGACAATTTTGTGTCCTTTCAAATGATATGTCATTAGACCCCTCTTTCCATTTAAAATTTTAGGGTTGTTACTCACCCCCGCTAGGGGGTTAAAGGCGCAGATCGAAAAATATGTTTAAAATGTGTCCCCCTCAAAAGCAAAATCGACGTGTCCGAGCATTTTCGCATTCGACTACAAAAAAAAGAGAAAAGCTAGGTGCAAACTTTTCGTTGGACCACCCTGTATGTTTTGAGGTCTCCAGTCAGTTTACTCGAGGGCGGGAAAGGTCAGGTTAGGCCGACTATAAAGTATGGGCATTTTTAATTCAATTCAAAAGAAAGTTTTTACCTGTGGCAATAATTAGGCATCAGAATGGATATTTACAATACTTATAAAAATTAATATACGTTATCATATTTATTTCGTCGGATTTCTATAATATGTAAATATTTATAAAATAGATTGCATTATTTTAAACATAGATGATTTAGGAGTTATTAAAAAGGAGACGAGATAATAGAATTAGAATGATTGAATTAAGTCTAAATAGAACTGTCGTTATATATAGTTGTTGTAAATTTAAAAATAAATTGTTTAGTCATTAATTTCGTTGTTTACACTTTAACTGTTGTCTCTAGATTAATGGTTGCACCAGGTGCGGCAAAGGTTTTTTTTAAATTTTCTTGTAGGATTTTTATACATGGTGTCAAATGCTGACTGACACGCATGTGCATACATTTAGACTATAAGAAAAGGTTACTGTAATAGTTATTTACACAATTTAAATCTCGTGTTCATTCGTAAACGTGAAAACAGACGAGCTTTTGCTGAATAATTTGTAAAAACATATACAAAGTCTAAGCATCAAAGGCATCAAACCATTGTCCAACACACAATCCCGACCTCACATCCGCCATTTTGGAAAAAAACAAGATTCCAAAAAATGCGTATTATTTTTATGTTGATAGGTATAAGTAAGTATTTATGTAAACAAGTGTGTATTTGCTATTACCGTATAAATCTGGTGCCTGGTGCCTACTATAATATGCTATATGATATCGACAGCTAAACATATTGACAGACCGAATATATTGAGTGTGAACTTCCATAGCCTAATTTGGATTTATGGTAGACCAGTAATGACAGTGTTGTTGTCTGTTCACCACACTATTGAAAATGGATCAGATCCATTTATTAAAATTTCGCAAAACTCATTTCTACAATCTGAATCGTCTTCGTTTAGCTCAAGAATTAATTTCGCTCTATACGGATGATATTTCTGTTTTTGTAACCCCACGCATGATTTTCCAATAGTGCTATTTCTTGAATTGGGAAATTGGAGGGTGACCAGTTAGTTCTAGGAAGATCTCGTTGGAACCCGTACTCTAAATTAATTTTCAATTCTGCTTACCGTAGACTGGGATATCCTAGTGTCAGGATATTTAATATTAAACATTTCGCAGACCTCATCTTGAGTTCTAGTTCGATAAACACATCCTATCATAATTAATATTTCTTCAATCCGCAAAGTTTTGCTTAAGTTAATTTTAACTTTTACGACAGACAAGGCAATCGATGTTCAATAATTGTATAAACATTTTTAAAATGACGTGACAATGTCTAATTTGCAACAATGATAAGAAAGGAAAAACCATCAAGGAAACTTTAACAATTTAAGATTTTTTTATGAGTGCGATTTATAATTATCTCGCTAACCGTTGACTTTAGGTGAATTCCATTACATATCAAATATTATTAGAATCTTATGCCGAATCAACAAAATTTATAATATACAGGGAGTTCCATAAAAAACTTATGCAATTAGATACATTTATCTACGACACGATCGACATGCAAGATTTATCTTTTGATCAAAACTAACTGATGAACTAACTCTTCGATAGAAAACCATCTCATTTACACAATATGGAAATATCAAGCAATACTGACAACGCCTACATTCTTCATATTCTATTACATCCAATAAAACAATCACTCACTGGACGGAAATACAACTTCGGGCCAGTCCTGCTTGGATATGACAAGTTAGTAAATATTTAAACATTCAATGAATTGTAGCAGTTTGTACTATAGAATGGGTTAGTTTTATTAAATATCTATTACATTGCAACATAATGCTTAAATAATCAAGCTATCATAAATTGAATTCCAACATGTTGTTTAACTTCGTAACACATCAAAAAGTTTTTGAATGATGCACTAGTTCACGAATATTTTCAAACTGAGAAATAAAATTTAATTAATAATATAGAAACAATATACTTCTGGATAAATGCTGCCTCAAATTTACACTACGTAAATTTTACGTAGGATTTATCCACAAGTATAGTGTTTCTATAATTTAAGTTGCCAGTGGAAGTTTTCTATAATATAATAATTAATAATAACTAAGTACAACTACATATAGTCAACGTTGTTAATCAACTTTCAGCTTTGGGCAATATAAGATGTTATCCTCCTATAAAGTCATATCAGCTGAGCTGATGTGACATGATTTCTTACCGCTCAATCATTTGTATGTTTTATAAAAGGAACGACAAACTGTTAAAATTATATCATCGGCTATGAAACATTTTGAGATTAATTTGTCAGGTAGGTGGATGCAAATTGTTGATCTTTGGATATTTGAAGGATTGTGCCTTTTGACATCATATTCTCTCTTGTTGCGCAAACAGATACTAAATCTATTCCTAGGGTAGGTAATGCTTCCGGACAAAATTTTTGTTGGCAACCTAAAATTTGCATGATTATTCTCGGTTATCGAGATCGCATAGGTTATATTCTAAGGTTTCCAAATATCACATAATAGATCTTATCGAAAAATCATTAACTAATGATATGGATTAATTCTAACAATTAGTCAAGTGTTTTCAAAAATAAAAAATCTTTTACCATATTTATTATGACTCAAACTTTGTTCGCACAATTAATTGTTCATTTAGGGTGGTTTCTCATCATATTATAAAAACTATTGAGAGTAGGTGATAGAACTAGTTCTAAAATATTTATAGTAAAACTGCCAAAAAAGATTTCGGTAACTTATTTTGGAGGCAAGACGTTTTAATTTTTTTATTTCACTTAAAAATTTCTTCAAAATGCTGTTTTGTATATAATAAATTTGAAATGCATATGCAAAATCAGTAATGATAAAATTCAAGGTTATTGTTATTGGCATTGATAAAGTAATCTAATCACAATAAATAATGTAAATACATCGTACCCTAATCGCTGGGTGTACCCAAGAAAATAACATAATAATAGCATTTATTGTCCAACAGCAAAGCCAATTACAGGACAATTTTTTTTTTATTTTATCTAGGTAGGTGTACTTTAGATATTTATGTTGCTTTTGTAAATAAAATTTCCAAGTATTGCAAAAACAAAAATTAAATTTACCTTAAACTTGTATTGAGTTTACATGACAAATATGTTTTTCTGTGCTTAAACTTTTATTATTCACTTTTGCGTCCAGGTGCCTGGAAGAGTTTAACGCTTAACTTACTTTCCTTGTTTCGTTTCTTTGTTATTTCATTATACCATAAGGACAAACTCTACTTTGGAGTTGAGTTAGGTTTAAATGTATTCACTAAGTTCGAGATGACGACACTTATAAATCGGTCCTGAAACTTTTACAATTGTAAAGATTTTTAAATATCTCGACAACCGTTGCCTTTGGGTCATTTTTGTGAATTTTACACTTCAAATATTATTAGAATCTTATGGAGAATCAAAAGCAAAACATTAAGGCTGTTTGATCAGACTCGAAATATAGGTATAAGGCATGCATGATTGTGCACTTATTTCTTAATCGATTTGAAAAAGTCTTTTGGATAATAGAAAGAACACTTTAACAGAGGTTTATATAGGAATAAAAATAAAATTTTTTAAAAATTTATTTTGAAGTCAATATAAATTGTTAAAAAAAAAATTGTATTCCTATATAAACCTCTGTTAAAGTGTTCTTTCTATGATCCAAAAAGAATTTTTCATGTCGATCAAGAAATAAGTGCACAATCATGCATGCCTTATACCTATATTTGGAGTCTGATCAAACAGCCTTAAAATAAATATACAGGGGGTTCCATATAAAAACATATACAATTACGTTTATTTACTACACGACGACATCGTTCTTTTCAAAAATATTTCCTTCTAATGTTATCGAATTTATTAAGAATTTTGAGAAAATAGGTTTTTTTCTGATTGCATTGATGTATAACAACAGGGTTGATAAAAGTGATTATATGGTTGATTGGCACACTTACTGGTTTGCTCTCCAAAGATTTAGAAGGATCGCAGGTAAAATAACATATAGTACAAATTGTGAAATACTTCAGAAATATCCATTTGTCCATGCTTGGTATAAAGAAAAAGGGGGCAAAGAATTGGTCTTACCTTAAGATGTTCGGTGGAATACACTTTCAGATTGTATTGAGATCTATGTAAATGAATGGCAAAATTGTTATTGATATCTGAAGAGCATAAAGATGCAATTTATCCAGTGATTTTGAAAAAAGTTTCAGATATCTATATCAAAAGGATGGTTTAAGATTTTACAGTTGCTAAAACATAGCACTGGATGCAATACAGCAAAGAGGCGCATTTTTATGCATTGTGCAGTTTATATATGGAAAAAGTTACTGGCTATTTATGACCATTTTGAAGAAACTTGCGTCAATATCAATAATTTAAGAAGAAATATGTTTCACTTATTGGCATATATTATGTTGGATCCTACAATAAACAAAACCATTACTAGCTGAAGAAAAGAGAGATGCTGTAGACATGCTTTCCAAATATTTTGCAGACACAGGATTATTACCATTTCTAATTAAGTTGGACGCAAAGTGGACCATTTTCACAAAACTCTCTTCAGAGGAAATAATAAACAACGTAACAGCAGTACAGTGTGAACTCACAAAGATGTTTCAGAAATTAAGCAAGTGCTCTCTATAGTGATTTCTGTTTTGGGTGCCTGTGCATACGAGTACTCTGCTGATATCGAAAGGATGTTTGCTAGCTATGGATTCGTACATTTAGAAATAAGAAACAGAGTTGGCAATGACAAAGTACGAGTATTTACGAATTGCTTATTACATAATGTAATTAAAATCTGATTTTAATCAATTGATTCTAATCATCTCAACCCTGTGTCAGAACCTATATCTTCACTTTCCCGACCCAGGAAAAGTATTCATAACTCGCAAGAAAAAAGAGATATAGACGGATATAACAATTTTGAAGTACCTGAGACGCCTAAGATCATTTCCAGATGAAGTTTGTCTGTCTGTGTGTCGGTAATAGGGGTGCACACAACCCCTTAAATAGCAGTAGAGGTCGAGTGTTCCATCATTTGAAAGCAATTTTTTTGCTCTTCACAACATGAATGCATACGGAAAGCTCAAATCCCTACTCTTCTTGCAATTTTTTATTTGTTGTTTTCAAATAAAGTAGTTTGTAAAGTTAGTTTATTGGAAATAAGAAAAATAATAATAATTATTATGTATGTATTATGTATGGACGGACTATGCGATACAAAAACATCATGAACACGCTTTAAATCGATATTTGGGGAAACTTAACGCTAACATATTATGTTAGCTGTGCTTATAAGTTGTTCGGGTTGCCTAAAACGGCTACACATTTGTGTCGCTTCGTTGGTATACTAGTTGTGTTAACATATTGGCACCGTGCGAAGTTATGGTACATTATTATTTTTATTTTCCTAATAATAATAATAATAAAGTGATTTATTGTGTATAATAATTTACAAAAATTATTACAACAAAGGGCATGAGATTTGGCTATAAAGCCACTCTTACACTCTCGCCCAATAGGAAAAAAAACAATAATAAAATATATATATAAAAAACAATAATAAGTAGCATTAAACACTAAATCCAGCTGCAGATTACAAAGTATGAAAAAAAAATAGATTGATTCTTAATTAGAAAAAAAAAAAGAAATTTTACATTTATAACAACTTAGAACTACTCCAAAGAAATACATAAATAAATACATAATGCATAGGTATAATGTAATATATTATGACAACATTAATCTTTGCCTAAGCTCTCTCTTGAACGAGTAAGGAGACAACTGGAGAATATCCACGTATTGATTCATAATTTTCGCGCCCCTATAAGAGAAAGAGCCTTCGAAATGTGAACTTCTATGTAATGGAATAGAAAAGTAATTGAAACGCAATTCTCTGTCATGTAAATTAGAACCCCGTAGCAAAAAACTGTGAAGATATTGTGGAGTTTCACTATTTAAAATTTTGTAGATTAGCATAGCGAATTGATATTTTATTCTTATCTCAATTTTTGGTTCTCTCAAATGAACCAAAAACGGTGTTATGTGAGAACTATATGGAACCTTGCACACAAATCGCACACATGCGTTCTGTATTCGCTGGATCTTAAGCCTATTATATTCCGGCAAAAAGTAATAGTAAACCTGAGAACAATATGTGACATGTGGATAAACTAAAGATTTTATTAAATTTAATTTCGTGCCCTCGCAAAGGAACTTTTTCAAATGATACATCGATTTAAGTTTATAGAAAGAGTTTTAGTAGATTCTTAAAAAAAAATCTAACTATTCAGGAGATCGACACAACCGAAATTTTGAAAAATTTGTACACATCTCCCAATTGCCGGTCAGGTGTTTTAACCAATTAAACTATCGATAGTTTAATTGGTTAAAACACCTATCGATAGTTTAATTGGTTAAAACACCTGACCGGCAATTGGGAGATGTTGGTTCAAATCCAGCTTGTGTCACGAGATTTTTTTGATTCGTACAAGTTAGTTTATTTCATTTTTCTTTGTATATCGGTGATATACTATACTCTGTCAACTTAGTTGAATATCTTTGTTTGTTTATTTATATTTATTTGCGATGAGCAAAAGAGAAATAACATTGCATTATGGCAGTGTGTAGTCTATGTTGCCTTTGAATTAAAAGGTCGAGGCGTAGCACAGCACATAGGAAGCAAGGCATGTACGAATTAAAGAAGTTTCATTCATGTGCCACGATAGTTTAATTGGTTAAAACACCTGACCGGCAATTGGGAGATGTTGGTTCAAATCCAGCTTGTGTCACGAGATTTTTTTGATTCGTACAAGTTAGTTTATTTCATTTTTCTTTGTATATCGGTGACATACTATACTCTGTCAACTTAGTTGAATATCTTTGTTTGTTTATTTATATTTATTTGCGATGAGCAAAAGAGAAATAACATTGCATTATGGCAGTGTGTAGTCTATGTTGCCTTTGAATTAAAAGGTCGAGGCGTAGCACAGCACATAGGAAGCAAGGCATGTACGAATTAAAGAAGTTTCATTCATGTGCCACGATAGTTTAATTGGTTAAAACACCTGACCGGCAATTGGGAGATGTTGGTTCAAATCCAGCTTGTGTCACGAGATTTTTTTGATTCGTACAAGTTAGTTTATTTCATTTTTCTTTGTATATATATATATATATGGGATATAGAAACTTTGCGTCACGTTCTAGGCCGCATTTTTAGACACAAAATTTGGTTCAAAAATCGGCTAGGTCATGGAATCGCGTGAATTCGTTGGCGATTGAAATCGGAGAGCTAATTTCAGAATGGCGGCCTGTCAAAGTTTTAAAAAAATCATATTTTTTTCGTTGTTAATAGAAAATACCGATGTTACATATCAAATGATAGAGCACTTAAATCTCTACAATATTTATTTGGAGAGTTTTTTCATCGCTGGCATATTTAAGTAAATGTAAGTCAATATAAAGTAACAAAAAATAAAAACAATATCATCACCCGCTATACCTCTAATTATTTTGACAAATAAACACCTGTGAAATAACAATAAGACCGTACTTACGTATGTATTATAGTATAATGGGTATTTCAGTTAAAATAACTGTCAATATGTCACTTTGGTTATATTTGGCGAATGTCAGAATATTCCATTATTTGTTTATTAATAGTGGCTGTCAGTGGTAGACTAAGTATAAATAAAAAATACATAAATCAAAAATCTACTTTTCCGACTGGCTGCCATCGGGATTTTTTGTATACAAAATTACAATGTTCATCAAAGCTTAATTTGTGATCTATAATGACTCCCAGATATTTAGCTTTATCTTTCCAAGGTATACCAGTGTCACTTAATTTAATTTGTCCAATTTCACGCATTAGTTTTGTTTGTCGCTCTGATCCAATGCACATGGCCACCGTCTTCTCAGGATTCAATCTCAGACCGTTACGTTGACACCACAAAGACAAGCTATTCAAATCCTTGTTAATAAGTCCCAACACTTGCTCAAAGTCTTCCAGACGGCAGTGCGCATATACTTGAACATCGTCAGCATACATGTGAACATGAGAGTGACTCAAACTCAAAGGCATATCAAAAGAAAATATAGAGAACAGTAGAGGGCCAAGGATACTGCCTTGTGGTACTCCGCTTTTTAAAAGTTTGAAGTCAGAGTAATTTGAACCGATCCTAACACACTGCTTTCTGTCAAGAAGATAGCTGAAAAACCATTTCAGCGCGCCATCATCAAAACCCAAGAAGAAGAACTCAGATTAATTTCTTTTACGTTGTAATTATCACATTGTTTGAGCTGAAACTCAATCAAGAATTTATTTTTAGATCCTTTAATAAAAAGAAAATATAAATTATATAGGACATATAAGAAAAAACTAACCTCTTTAATTTTATTTATCATGTAATTCTTGCAAATGTTGAATAAAAATTTTTGAAGAATTTTATTAGTACTTTATCACAAAATGCATAATGTAAAGTTTAAAGAAGTAGTCCATTTCGAAGTGGAGTGGAATGATATTTATTCTTCAAATGAAAGTCAACCTCCACGAAATGAATTTAATAGATCACTCTAAAATTGTTGTATCTACCAAACATGTTTTTTTTGTCGTGTTAGAAGAAATGTATTAATTCTGGAAAGAAGGATGTATTCAATATTGTGATGTATTATAATAAGTATCAATATTCGAACTCACCATTACGTGAAAAATTGTTTTTAAATGTTTTATGTTAAAGTAAAGGCTGGTTTAGCCAACGAATAAGCATAAGAATATGATTAGTGTATAGTTATAGTCACAAGCACAACTAGTTAAAATACATTATGTCAAATGGTATCGTTTATACAACGTTTAGTTTACAAGTTGTAATGATTTGTAATAGTCATAACTTTGAATGTTGTTCGTTCGGAAACATGTTATTGCGAGAAAATTTAAACTATTGACATAATCGCATATTATATATATAATAATTTAAATTTCATTAACTTTATGATATAAATTATGAACATGTTATTATTATGCCTCTGCTATGAACAAAATTGTGCCGTAGTTTGAATTTCCCGCAATGACGTTTCCGACTTCCGACGACTACGGCCGAGTGCTTGTGAGGAAAACACTTTTCTGTGAAAGTTCAATTATTTCAACTTTTATGATTACGACAAATGACAATGTGCGCAGATCCGCAGGCGAGCTTAAAACATCAATATAAAATGTAATCTATAAAAAAGGTAAACAGCTTGAATGAAGATTATTTCATGCACGTTCCGATTCCTTTTACCATCAGATGTCATCCATACATTCCTGTTCTCCTCTAATTACTTCAGCCATCTTGCATCTTGATTTTCTTTCTCTAGAAGGCATTAGACGTGTATGTGCTTTTCTAAAAGATTGCTCTCTAAAGTTGTAGTTTTGCCTAAAGTAGAAGTTATAGGATCTCACCCAGATTCACTTTGCTGTGGACTTCTACTTATTTTTTTCTCCTAGTACACGCACCCATCGAGGTAACGGGTGTTCCCTAATCTGGCTGAATAACCCAGAAGTTCAGACCATATAATAGAAGAAGAGGAAGTAACTAGGGACGCGAAAATAGTAAAACGTATCGATTTCGATTCCCGTAATTTTTGCCAAGTATGGATACTACCGATATTTGTCTAAAAAGTATCGATACTCTTAGGTATCGGTATCGAAAGTATACACAACACTTTTAAAAATAAAACTGCTGAATGTATATTATATTTTGTGTTACATAACATAGGAGATCTATGAAGTATGGTATGATGCAAAATTGTGCACAAATTTACAAAATTGTTTTAAATGTTTGGTAACATAGAATAACGTTTATTGTTTGGTATGGCTCAAATAAAAATAATCATGTTGTGTATTATTGCCCGCATGCGCATAATATGCAGATTTTGATTGGCTCGGCACTTTGGTTATGCTTGTTTTTATGACTATATGTTGGATATACGCTCGCTTTTGTTATGCATTATAGCATTATACACTAAAACTGTGACAAAAACTACGACTAATCATATTCACTGCGTTATACAAAAACGTTGGCTAAACCGGGCTTTACTTATAAAAACAAAAAGTATAAAAGGCTCAAGTAATAGGTAAACAAAAATTGTTGACAAATTTTAATGATTTTAGAAATTTTTAATATAATTAATTAAGAATATGTGAGTTACTTTAACATACAACATTTAAAGAAAATCACGTAATGGTGAGTTCGAATATTGATATTATAATATAGTACATCAAAATATTGAATACATCCTTCCTTGCAGAATTAATACATTTCTTCTAACACGACGAAAAAAAACATATGGAGTAATAATGAAATGGCTTTTGTAATTTTCTAACCACTCACGATGGAGCCTGGTGCTCCGAAACATATTTGGTGGATATAAGAATTTTAGAGTGATCTAATAAATTCATTTCGTGTAGGTTCAAGAATAAGTACCTATATGTAAATATTTAAATTCCGTGGCTAAGAATCGTATCACTACCAGTATCTTTAGGTGAAATTTTATGTAGTGCCACTGAAGATGGAATAGTTCCCGGCAAATTTCCCCCCTCTGTATGATTTAAACATATTTATTTATAAAGAATTTGCTGGAACAGAAGTCGCTTGAATTAAAATACAATATGGTTAAGCAAAGATTTATATACCTACACCAAAACCTTTAAGGTTTAAGTTTGAATTACTCTCAAACTCTCGTCTCACTGGGCACTGGCTATAGTGCGAATAGGCAAATATCCACCAATGTGGAAAAGAAAATGGATTATCTTTAGTTAGCTTAAGATAGATTTACGATGCCTGTGCTGGTCGAATGTTTTCACGTCGTCGAGAAATGAGGATTGCATGGATAACGTCGAGGTTAGTAAATCTAAATAGAAGCCAGTTTGGAATTCAATGTTATAAAAAATTAGAATAACACACTAAAATAGAGAGAGATATACCTTATGACAAAATATTTAATTCAAATACCCAATACCTGTATTGCTTTTACAAAAAATATAGTGTTATTGATAAAATAACAGCAATCTAAAAAGCCAAAAAATATGAATACAAATATTACTTAAATGTTATGACAGATTTATTAAACTAAAATGTTTACGTAAATACGCTTAATTCTATGTGGTTGCCCTCCAGAAACGAAAAGCAAAAATTATTTATTTCCAATGTTGTGAAATTTTTATACACGAATGACTTTAATTTGTTACATTACATTGTGTGAAATAATGAAAAAAGCAATCGTACGATAATAAAAACTCTTTAATTATATTACCTACATTAGGCGATTTTATATTAAAGGGTCCGTCCGACAAAACTGCCCTCGGTTTTACTGGAAATTCACGGGCTTACTGTGAATTTGAACATATTTGCAGACAATCATTTTTTGACATAATCCTTAAACATAACAAATAATAATATGTAACTACTTTTATTAAGATGGCTTCTTTGAACAGAAAGAACATAGACTTAACTTGTTTCATGTCATTTATATAATATACAGAGTGATTGGTAAGTCCAGACGAAAAATTAAAACCTATATGAATGTTGTTATTCTGAATTCAGAAATAATAATCGTTTTAGTAAATACTGTTTAGTTTACAAAATATTTAAGTTTCGCCGATGAAAAACTTTAAATTAATTACTTAGTAGCGGTTGTGTCTAATTTAGTTATCGTATTTTTTAAACTATCGTGTCATGTGAAATGAAGTCTGACAGTAATAGTCAAAAGTTATTGTTATTGAATTGTTCCATTTTTAAGGTTTTATACCATATAATATTGGAGTTTTCTATCGAAGAATACGCTGATATTATTTTTTATAATGGTATGGTTTGTGTGACGGACACGTTGTAGCGGCGTCTCGCGAATATCAGCGGAGATTTCCAAACAGACGGTCATTCTTTCCTGATTCATTTCAAAGACTCCGTGAATGTCGAATTGGTAAGCGTGTTAGAAGCAGCCGAAATGGTAACCACACGGTGAAACAAGAAGAAGCAGAAATTGATCCTTAATAGTTGATACAAGAACCAAACATAAGTTCTCGAAGTATTGCAATGCATTTGAATATTACCCACAATTTTGCATGAGAAGACATTAAACAGAGAAGTGCTATACCATTACCACCTGCAAACGTACCAAATCCAGAGGACACAGAACAGCGCTTACTTTTTTGTCAGTGGCTTTTAGACCTACATAATGCAAATACTCACTTCATTTGGGAGATTTTGTGGATCGAGATTCAGTAGGGACGAGATCAACAATTGTCACAACACTCACATCGGGTCATTGGAAAATCCTCACGCTACCAGAGTTCAGAACTTTGAACAAAACTTTTCGATAAACGACTGGTGTGGAATTTTGCAACGGACCGTGCGTTATTGCCCTATCAAATTTTGCCTCGAAGATTGAATGCCTACTTAGAGTTTTTAGAAAATCAAACATACTGGATGATGTGCCACTAAATTTACGGCACCAGATGTGGTTCCAACCCGACGGTGCACCAAGGTCACCTGACCTCAACCTTCTAGACTTTTATCTTTGGGGCCATTTAAAATAAATTGTTTATGAACAAATAAATTCAATGGAGCAATCACAAGAAAGAATAAACAATGGAGTGACTCATATTCAAGGTACAACGGATTTCAATGAAGTGTAGCGATCATTAGTAGACAGATGCCACGCTTCTATCCGCCACTTCAATAACATAAATATAATGATTTCTTAGTTTTTAAAATATTTTAAAGTTTTTTATCCTTTTTTCCACGAAATGACTCCAATAAAATTTTCGTAATTCTAGTTAAGTATACATATCTCATGAAAGTGTCCTCATTATTAAATATCAGCCACCACTGAGGATGGGACCAGTCAGGCTCCAAAAGATGTCTGGCTAAAGAATTGCCGATCATTCTATTAAAAATTAATTCGTGGAGATTTCACTTTTAATTTATTGTTGAGGAATTTTTTTTTCTGAAAAAACAGTTGACCATTTATTTTGAAGTGCTTCGATTGCGAACCACTTTTGTTAAATGGAAACATCCATATAGTCGATTTCTGTTTATATTCCGGCTAATACGCATAGATCAGTGATTCGTCGCCTGTTACAAGTTTTTAGGCATTTATTCCCACCAACACGTGCTTCTTTTTGCGCGTTTGTCAAATTGTGAGTCCAACGAGAACCTATATCCCAGCTAGTTTCTAAGTTTCTCTTCTAAGTTCATCAGTGACAGAATAACGGCTATGCGAAAGCTCGATTGTACTAGTATTTGACAGTGGCAATGGATGGGAATTGATCGTCAAACGGAAAAATTAATTAATCGATTTACACTGTTGTTTTGATAATCAAAATTATAAACAACATAATGCATGTAAGGAGCTACAGTGTTAAATGTGCAGTTTACATTTTTCACGTTGCAGTATAGATGCTTCTTCCTTAATAAAACGTAATGTTTCATTATAGTTTTTAAAAAGGTTTAACCCTGTATTGTGAGAGATTCAATTTTAAATGCCACAAAATGCAACATAGATGTAGGTCGCACTCTGGTAAAAGTAACTTGCTATATACGTCCTAATATCGTTACTTTAGTTCAATGTAAGTAATATAAAATTTATAGTTACCTGCCATACCGTTTCCTTCGTCAGATGCTCCATCTGAAACAAACAATCTTTTTAATATAACAATAAAATTCGTAACCTTGCTAGTAGGTAATGACCATGCATTTGAGACAGTTGCTAGCTCAATAATAATAAACTTGTTCTACAAGGTTGTTTAAAATATTAAAGTTTAAATACATGACAGCGTACCTATACTTTCTCAACCTAATAAATATGTTTAAAACAATTTCAAGTGAGTACCTAAACAGGGCGAGTCAAATTTAACGATAAAACTTGCTTGGATCATCACTGTATGCCACTGTTTTTAAACCCGCACAAAAATTATGATTTTGATGGAAGTACACGTTATGAGGTCCCATGATTATGATTATTATATTTATGTAACAGTGTGTGTTTGTGTATTTATAAGTCAAAAACGCGTTAAGCTATTACGATTTTCTTTTTAATCAGACCTCACAAATTAGATATTCCTATTGTTCTGGTGGTCATCGGGGTATACGAAGAATTTTTTAAATGGTTGCAAAGTTTTAACAAAATTGGAGAATTGGCTAAATTATTTTAATCCCTTAACTCTTATTTAAATCAAATAATACATGTTTCGGCCCTAGCTAAAGTCATCATGAGTTATGGAATGAATTGTATAACTTAGCGGAAAGATAATTTTAACTAAATACTACAACTACTAACTACACTAAAAACTAAATAGATGCGGCATGTCGACTGAGATAGCGCTGCATCATCTGGTAAGTAAGGCGGAATACGCCCTGGAAAGCTGGGAGGTTCTACTTGCAACCTTCCTGGATATACAGGGAGCCTTCGATAACGTTCTAAGGAATTCAATCCTAGGAGCACTGAGGCAACGAGGCATCAATGCGACCTGCTGCAGGTGGATCAACTGTATGCATAAAGGAAGAATGGTATGTACCTCAGTAATGGGGGATACAATAATAGCACAGCCTGTACGAGGGTGCCCAAGGGGGGAGTACTGTCTCCTCTGATGTGGAACCTTGTTATAGACGAGTTGCTAAGAGTTCTGGACAATGAAGGATTTGGGGTTCTGGGCTTTGCAGACGACCTAGTCATACATGTCCAGGGAAAGTTGAATAGCATAGTAAGGGAACGCATGCAACGGGCCCTTGATAAAGCAACAAGCTGGACTTTGGAACAGGGACTAAGAATGAGCCCGTCAAAGTGAGAAATGATTGCTTTCACCAGGAGGAAAAAAACAGAGGGACTAGGACCACTGTACCTTCAAGGTGAAATCGTAAGAATGTCCAGGGAGGTAAAGTATTTAGGGGTCAAAGCTTATCTGGACCGCACACCTTAAAAGAACCAGAGCAAGAGCGGAGAGAACGCTTATGTTACTCAGACGCTCTCATGGGAAAACATGGGGACTAAATCCAAAGATGATGCACTGGTTGTACACTGCGGTAGTCAGTCCTACGATAACACACTCGTCGCTGATTTGGTGGACGAAAACGGAACAGCATACCGCCATTGCTGAGTTGGGCAGGGTACAGAGGCTTGCCTGCTTAGCAATGACGGGCGCTTTTAGAACTAGTCCGCCGCAATGGAAGTATTGCTGAACCTCCCACCATTGCACATCATGGTAAGGATGGAGGCGGGGGCGGCATTCAATAGACTGCGAGGGTTGGTAGAAACTGTACCCACTTATCGGGGTCACACCAAAATTGGGGATGGCATGATAGACATGCCCATGGACCACATCAGACCAAAATTTGAATTTGACATAAACAACGAAGTGCATATTATGGACCGCGAAGTTCTTGATCAAGACTACATACGGAGCCTGAGAGGGATAACCTGGTTTACAGATGGGTCAAAAACCGAAAGTGGAAGTGATGTAGGAATATATATTGAGACAAGGAACACGAATCTAAGATTCTCACTGGGGAAAAACACACCCGTATTTCAAGCGGAAGTGTTTGCAATTCTGCAGTGTCCAAACTAAACAGATTGAGGGCTTATACAAAGAAGCGAATCAATATATGTTCCGATAGCCAGGCGGCCTTAACGGCTCTGAGAAGTCCCAAGGTTACAACTAAACTGGTATGGGAATGCCAAACAGAACTTAGGGCCTTAGCGGAGCATAATAGGGTTAATCTAGTGTGGGTCCCGGGGCACTCGGGAATAGAAGGCAACGAGAGAGCGGATTGGCTGGCTAGACAAGCCTCTGAAACCACATATAGAACCTGCGCTGGGCTTGTCTAAAAGAACGGCGAGGGAACTCCTCAAGTGCTGGGCCAAAAGCGAGCACCCGAGATATTGGGAACATATTCCCAAGCAGGAGCATGGGAAGAGGTTCATACCTGGTGCAGCAATAAAACGCACTGAAAAACTGCTATCTTAAGCAGGAGTCAGATGCGAATAACTATGGGACTCCTTACTGAGCATTGCGCTCTGAGAGACCACCTAAATAAGATGGGGCTGTATAACGGGGACCTGCAATGCAGATTGTGTAATGGGGCAGTTGAAACAGCTTACCATGTACTATGTGAGTGTGTAGCTCTACAACGAAGACGACACGCTATTTTTGGGCATGCGCTGATTGCGCCAGCAGATATTGACACCCAACACATAACTGAACTCCACAAGTTAGTGGAGGGTACAGGGCTGCTGGATTGGGTGGCATAATATTATTTGATGAAGAGGCAAAACGGCGGAAGTTAATTTTGAAAGTGCTGTCTTGTAGACAAATTAGAACCATTAAACTCTTGATTTTAAACTTTGTGTCGAAAATCAATAGTTTTCAAAATATTTGAATATTTGTTTGATTCCTTAATAAACGTATAAATATTGGAACTTTGTTTTTCAATGGGTGTGGCGGTTATTGGATGGACCCGGAAATTCCTTGGAACACAGGCCCGTAACGACATCACTACGCACCTGTATAAATAGGTGCATTTTTTTAATTAATTTATTTTTTTATCTTTTTGTTTTTGATATTTTTTTAATTGGAGTTGGAAGGACTAGAGTTCGAAACGCGGTAGATGCATTTTTTATTTTGTTTTTTCTTTAAATGACGTTTCACAACAGGGTAAATAATATTTGCAATGCTTTTTTTTGGAATAAAAATTATTTTTAAGACGCAAACTGGAGGCGGGAGTTTATAATGCTTCTGGTTATGTGTAGGTATCTAACACATCAATTATTTTAATACATCTATAATTACGTATGTACGTATACAAAATAATTTGTGGCGTTTTAATTTCAATTTTTAATATTTCTTCTATAATTTTGTTTTTAGCACAATAGCCATATGTGAAAAATAATGTATATCTGGTGAGATTTTCTGCACAATAAAAGCAGTTACGACAAAATAGTTTTAGGTCACTGTGTTCCGAGTTCCGATGACATTTAATTGTACGAAGGTTTAAAAAAATCCGCCTCATTAGTAGGTTTTAGGCTTAAAAAACCACTATTAGGCTCACAATCACGATCGTACATAAATGCCCTCTTTCATATTTCGCTGAATAAGTCGTTAGCATCTCCCAGCATTACAAGGTTTTAACAATATAAGTATTTTCCGTATACATTCAAAAAAGACGTATACGAAGATGTTCAAGGATAGAAAATCATGTATGTTATGATGTGAAGTTTGAAATAATTGTTATAAACATTTTGATTCCAAATTATATTAAATTGTTGTTGACTGCCATTCAATCTGAGTCAAGTGCTGTTGAATGCAGACAAAAAGTGCGCGAAAAAAAGTTCGTAAAGTGGTATTATTTTACATATTTCATAGGCAAATAATTAAATTTACGAATTGCTTGTTACATAATGTAACAAGACTTTAAATCATGTTGGCAATTTCACACTACCATGATTTCACCCTACGGGCCGTTTCGTTGATCCAACAACTCATTAGTGGTGATCGGCAGGCAATGTGAAACAAATTTCTCACATTTACGCAGAGCTTATACTAGCACGAGATACCGAATTACAACAAGATGTATGTAGCGTGTGGATTTGATGGAGTTAACTTCTTGTCCGGCCGGATTGTGAGCTTTGTTTCTTGTTTCACCGGGCATAATATTATGCATATATCGTCACACTGGGATGTCGCGACATACATCTTGTTGTCAAATAATTTAATTAAAAAAAGTCAGCAAATAATATTTCTAGAATTCTGAGAAATGATAAGGGTCCAATTCCAAATAGCGGCATATTAAATTCTTTAGATTGTAAGTAAGAAATCGTGTATTGTTTATGGACTTATTAATAATTTTTCCACCAATCGAAGCGCACAGAACATTGTGATACATAAGACTGTATAGTGTAGTGAGGTTAGGTGTTAGCGAATTAAAAGAGTGTTATGTCAAAGTATAGTAAAAAGTCTCTTTAAATAAACTATATTCATGTTTTAATGATGAAACATATATAATCGATTAGTTGAAACCTTAGACAAGGAAAGAGAGAGGACGCGTAACACGAACCAAAAAGTGAAGCACTTTGTCACCACTCAACTGCTTCCAGTTTCACATGTGAAACGTAATTCCTGGCTATTTTCTCTCAGATCTACTGATGCACTTAAAACTTGAACATCCAACCATTTTAAAATGCACTTGAGATATAGTTTTGAATTTTATTTAATTCACAAAATATAAAATACTTATGACAAACAACTATTTTGCCTCAAAATCGTTTTCTATCAGGTACATAGACCGACAACGACTGAACAAGGCATGGAAATGTGACCCAAACACTACCTGTGCTATTTGATAACCTACCCTGTTTTTGACCGGCCGGTATTTCAATTGTAGATAAATATTGTCTATTGTACCTGTAACTTCTGGTCTCAATGTATTTTTTAGGCATATGTGCAGTGCATTTTTTGTTATAGACTGGACTGTTACTTGTCCTCTCTCTTTCCTTGTCTAAGGTTGAAACTAATCCGTTAATCTAACATAATCGATTATTTTAAATAATCGATAATATTTATATATTTTGATAATCGCTCATCCCTAGATATGAATATTAAATGTGGCTACATGTTTTATCATTAGAATGTGAATATAGTTTATTGAAAGACACTTTCTAGTACTTTGACAAAACACTCTTTTAATTCGCTAACACCTATTTTCAATTAATCGATTATGTACTTCCGCTTTAACGATTAATCGAATGTTTGATATATCGCTATTATTTGATTATCTTTTAATTAATTATTGATAAACATTTAAATCAATTACATATTAATCAAATGATTGTTAAATAAAATCTTTTTTTTTTGTAGTTATTATTTGGGTATATTGATTTTATAATTTTTATTATTTTATAATGAAATAACTACAAAAAAATTGATTTTATTTATTTAATTTATTTAATACCGAAAGTGCGGTTAACTAATTCATACAAAGTTTATACGTAAATTATCAAAAACCAGGAAATCATTTCTAGCAGCTTCCTGGCACACTATTTGAGTGCGAAACGCGGGTCGATATTTAAAAAAGGTCACATATTGTTGTTAAATGTTAAAACATGTGATTATATTAAAAATATGGATGCTAAATTAAAAGTGGAATAGTTATTTACCTAACAAGTGCCGAAAGTAGTACTTTTCCGCACGCGATGATAGATGACCGAACGTCGCGCAGTGGTCATCCGTCAAGTGTGGAAAAGACACTTTCCGCATGTGTTAGGTACAATTTTTTTTTCTACGAGCACTTCAAATTTCGCCAAACCAATGAGCTGGCACAGCTTTACTGTAGAATTAGCTCAACTCAATAATTTAAAATACGTTGTTATTGCTAGAGAAAAAGATCCATAATGGTAATAAACTAGCTTCAGTTAGTAGTTTAATACATTTGAAAAATTGTGCAAACAGGTTACTTTTCCGCACGTTTTTAATATTGCTATAATAACTAATATAAAGTTAGGTAGTTTGTCATAAATATAAATATTAATAACTGTTTAGCCGCATTAAAATAAGAAGTACTTCTGTTTATCCAGCAAACAATACCTAATAACCTGTTAAAATTTTCGATTTTTAGATCATTTATCATTATTAATAACATAAATAATAATAACTGATATTATTATGACAAAAGGCATATTTGAGAGATTTGTCAATTGTTGCTACCTGAATTGTCAGTTTCACAGTTGTAGCAATATTAAAAACAGTGCGGAAAAGTACACTTTACCGCACACTCATAGAAAAAAATTATTTAATTATTTATGTATGTGCCAAATTATTATTGAACAGAAAATAAATATAATTAATACAATCATTTAGAAGTTAAACGTTAAACATTTTCCTGCAAATTGATTTGAAATTCAATTTATTGTGATATAATAAATTGTTAGACGCTAATTCAATAGCAGATGACCTCCAAGTATTTTTTTATTATTTCGTACATAGCCTTGCGGTATATAGAATTGTGAATAGTCAAGGTGAAGTAATAACCTATATTTACAAGAAAAAAAACTTCTAATCTCACCTGAAATTTTCTTTTAATTGTTAATAGTATGGCATTGACTTTTACCCTATATTTGCATTAAAAAAATACTTATGTAGTTATTTGTACTAGAATACAAAAAAAAAGAGGATTTATGTAGGTATTATAGGTACTACTTACATACAATGTTTTAATTGTTTCTATCTCTATAGAACTATTGCTGTTGTTTATGGTAATTCACCTGCATGATAGGTAGCTAATTATAAATGTTACGATCAATAGTTGAAATATCTGGCAATGTACGGAAAAACTGGTTTCAGCATTAACTATTACCAAAAACCGGACTACTGGTCTAGGTTTTTCAATTATAACGAAAAGGTAACTTAGTCATATATTATACTCTCTGAAACTATTTCTTAAAGTTTGAATTTCTGTCAATAACAACGATAATTATTTATTTATGCCTAAATTGACAATTAGGTATAGGAAAGTGATGTCTTCTATTGGCTTATGAAAAGGTTTGCCCATTTAAACAACATTTATGAATCTTTCTGAAAACGTTCAAATTTTCACTAAAAAATTCGTACAAGAAAAATTATTTAGGTTTAGGTATGAACGATGCTTAACAAATTGCCCTTTATCACAAAAAATCTTTACAAAATGTTATTTCATTTAAAATGACAAAGTATAGCTCCTCTCCATCCATGAGTACGGTACTCAAAGGTATTAATTTTTGCTATGATTTTGGTATAGGGCATTCAAAAAAATCACCTTATATATATTGTGGACTTGTTTGTGATATTTTAAGTACAAGGTGTTCAGAAAGGGTGGGGGGTATTTGTATCTGCGCTGTCCATGTAAAGGCGCGGGTGGGAGGGGCCGCGTAAGGATGGTCCGTTACGCTGCTCTTTGGAGATTTAATAACCATGGAAGCGTACCAGGGAGGCCATCGCGTTTTGTGCATACGCCTAATATCGCAATAGTGACAGCTCAACGGTTATATCGTGCAGAATATAATGTACGGAATGTACCGATTGAGGATTCGAATGTATGACAATACCGGTTCGAGTGTAAATATTTACAATCAAGCCCTCGCTCTGTTCGAGCCCAAAAAACGATTGAAGAAGTAAGAGTTTCGGTGCGTCAAAATCCGTCTCAATCAGTTACTTAACATTAAAAAATCGTCGTTGCACAAGTTTCTGTAGCAAGATTTACATCTTAGAGCATACAAAATTCAGCTCGTTCAAAAACTGAAAGTTACCGACTATCGGCTTCGACTGATTTTTGCAAATGAAATGCTTCACGCTTCCCAACGTTTGAAAACATGTTTAGTGACGACGCTCACCTAAACGGGCACGTAAACAACCAGAACTGCCGCTACTGGACCACCGAAAATCCGTAGAGAAACATGAACGACCACTACATAGTCCAATAGTATATTAAGTATAAAGGGCGGTAAATCATTCGTTGCAGCCCGCCGCTGTATAGACGCACGAGCTTTACCGCCAGTGGTGCTTACAACTGTTTTATTTTAATAATTAATTAATACTGTTATGAACCGACGGTTTTTGACAGTAATTAGTGGGAGTATTTTTTGACGTACATGATAATAGGCGTTATCTCAGAAAAATAAATAAAAATAGAAGTGGCATAACAAGAAACAAATCACAAAAATGTTTGTAGCCAACTTAACCTTTACATTTTTACTAATAAAATTTAACACTGTTGCCAATTGTTCCTTTTATTCATAGAATCAGAACTCGTATTTCACATCCCAGTGTAAATTTTTATTAGTGTTGGTCACAGTGTTCTTACATTGCAGAACTATACAATATTTATAATATTTCTTTTTGTATTCGGCTGCCATTACATGTTCATAAAATATTTCACGTCAAGAAATCAATCAAATATAATATGATCCACAAAAATACAGTTCTATGGATATAAATGTGTGGCTACCCCGCCGAGGGATTTGTTTATATTTACACGTCACGTTGACGCGCAGGGTGCTAGTAGTGCTACGTACAGTTTTATAACGCGAATTAAGTGAATTTTACGAGACTCTTATACTTTACTGCATTTGTAGTGTGTAAAACTGGGTTTCCTTTGGGGCGAAAAAAGTGCTTAGTTTGCATGTCGAGTGATTTTCCGAGTAAGGTTACGTGTCAAAAGTAAGTACAATGGCGTAAATTTTGGGATTTTGCAGAGATAGTAGTTAACATGAGTTGTTGAAATATACTATACACCTATTTGCAAAATAGATAGTAATATAATAAACAAAAAGAATTGTAAATTCATAAAATGCTTTATATTTCATAATTTCTTAATAAATAGTAGCATACATGTATAATGATATGCGCAGACCTTTAAGTAAGTGCTTTACGATAAAGAGAAGATATGGGATGTGGTGCAAGTGGGCATTATGATCCTATATATTCTATTCATAGCACTTATTCATGTTTTATTTATAGTATAGTACAATAATTCTTGTAGGTTTTCCAGTGATCAAGCCGTTAGAAGAGAGTGGTGTACTTCTCTTGGTTTAAGTTTTGAAAGGATCACTAAAAGTTCTTATGTTTGCTCACAACATTTCAACCATCAAAGAGACATTAGAATTTTTGTAACACAAACATGCATATCGCACACAGCCATTCCTGTTCGCTATGTTCAGTAAGTTAATATTTTTGTGCGATTAGAAATATTACAATTTATTGAAAATATTTTTTAACAGATTATCCTCTGGATTAGCGTCTACAGCTGAGGTTGCAAAAAATATGACATTTACAGCCAGTTCTTCAGAAACTCTGTCTGTGTCCGAAGTTGAGGATGAAAAGTATTCTTATCACATACATACTGGTCACCGCAACAATGAATTAAAGCATAATGTGGAGGTCATGGACACATTAACAGCAAGTTCCTCTGAAACCCTATCAGTCTCAGAAATTGAAAAAGAAAAGTATGCACATTAAGGCTCCTGTGCGAGACATCGTCAGTGAGGAATGTGTTGCTATTAAAAGTACAATACTCTAGAAAACTCAGGTTTGTATGTTTGTTAAAAGACCAGCAAAAGTGGCATTTTCAAAACCAGATTTCCAAAGGATTCTACCTTTGATTGCTTACCAGTTTACACGTTCCCCACTGACCAGCAGGTGTTTTTCGGGCAGATCCAAGAGCCATAATTTAAATATCTCAATATTATAATGATTGATATACTTACAATTTTTCAGTTTTAATAAGCCTAGTAGTAAGATAAGAAAGAAGATACCTGAAGCATTGACAATAGAAAAAGAAAAGTATGCTCCTAATCCTGAAATTACTTATAATTAATTTATGTGAAATTGTTTTTATCATTTTTAGTACTTCCACATCCAGATCAGATTTAGATGGAACAGATTTAACAACTAGTTCCAGAAATCCCTCGACAAAACGGTATTTTTCATAATTTCGGAAATATATTATATCGGTGTATCGCATAATATACTATTAATTTATGTAATTAAAAATTCATAATTATATACCTTTGCATTTAATAATAAATATTTTCATAATATAGAAAGTGTTTCCTTTTAATCCCAGACATATATTATTTAATAAATTATATTTGAAAAAAATGCGACACTTCCTGCGTAGGTATGTATTTATTATTGGAAACTACAACCACGATTTCAAAAGAATTATACTACGCCACTGGCTTTTGTTTACATGCACTCCGTCTGTCATTAAAAAGGTAAATATTGACCTTTATGTTATGAAGACAAACATTGAAATTAGATGACATTTCCATTTTTATTTATTTTTCTGAGGGCGTTATCCTTTGACAAACTCAGATCAGATAAACTTCTGTGACAGGCTCACATGTCAATGTTGAGTATTTTAAATGTAGAAAGAAACTGTCAAATTATTATCTGAGCGTGTACGCTATAGAAATTTGATTTTAGAATCTTAGGTATATTTCGGTACTACAATAATAATTAAAAAGTGATTACTAATTAATAATGGACAATTTTAAATAATTAAATGAGTTTTGCGGAATGGCAGACGACGTAAACTTTCTCAATTAATTGTCAACTTATCCTCTAGATGGAATGCACATTAAGTTAAGTGAGTGAAAACTACTGATGTTTACGTTATTAATGGAAATCTAACAGTAGCGCCATCTATGAGAAAAAAATAAAAAGAGTGGGCGCTAAATGGTCATTTACGGCCCGCATATGCGGGCGGTAAAACTCTGTTTAAGTGCAAGCAGGCGAAAATAGTATATTAAGTATAAAGGGCGGTAAAGCATTCGTTGCAGCCCGCCGCTGTATAGACGCACGAGTGAGCGAAGCGAGCGAGGGCAGCTATACAGCGAAGGGCTGCAGCGGCTTTACCGCCAGTGGTGCTTACAACTGTTTTTCGCCTGCCTCTTCATACTACAATATTAAACCAAAAGAACTTTATTTTAATAATTAATTATTACTGTTATGAACTGACAGTTTTTGACAGTAATTAATGGGAGTATTTTTTGACGTATCTACATGATAATAGGCGTTATCCTTTGACAAACTCAGATCAGATAAACTTATGTGACAGCCTCACATGGCAATGTTGAGTATTTTAAATGTAGAAAGAAACTGTCAAATTAGTATCTGAGCGTGTACGCTATACAAATTTAATTTTAGAATCTTAGGTATATTTCGGTACTAAAATAATAATTAAAAAGTGATTACTAATTAATAATGGACAATTTTAAATAATTAAATGAGTTTAGCGGAATGACAGACGACTACCTAAGTAAATTTTCTCAATTAATTGTCAACTTATCCTCTAGATGGAATGCACATTAAGTTAAGTGAGTGAAAACTACTGATGTTAACGTTATTATTGGAAATCTAACAGTGGCGCCATCTATGAAAAAAAATTAAAATGAGCGGGCGCTAATTGGTCATTTACCGCCCGCATATGCGGGCGGTAAAACTCTGTTTAAGTGCAGGCAGGCGAAAAAAGTTATTACGTGGGCTGCGATGTCTGGTGAAGACATCATTGGGCCTTATTTTTTTGACCGCCGAGGGCGAGCACATACGGTAAACAGTGAACGATATGTCGATATGTTAAGGAACTTTTTGGCTCCACAACTACAGGAGTTTGAAGGTTTTAATGTGGAAACATGGTTTCACCAAGATGAGGCCACTTGTCACACCTCCAACCAATCGCTTGCGGTTGTCAATCAACTTTTGCCCAGAAAAAGTTTTCTCTCTTCGAGGTAAGATCAACTGGCCTCCTTCAAGTAAAGCAGTGCGGATAAAATTTCATTATAAGAAATTCCAAGGTCTTATCGCTACATTCCAGGACTTGAAAATGTTTTACTCCATGAAATTTCCATTCGCGTTCTGGAAAGGTAAGGCGATAAAACAATATGTATTATATCTGGTTGCTAAATGTATATACTCAGCGTAGTGGTTATCGATTTGCATACTACTTACTATATTAAATGATATTCAAAACAAAAAGCCAAATAACAATAACAAAATACTAGTAACTGCTGAAATTCAATTCCTTTTATCGGACTTTTCACTAACAATAAACATTCACGAACACCATAATGTACATACTTATGTACATTGCAAACAATAAACCTCAGGCAGGTTTAGATGTTCATTATCAGTGTTAATGTTATTGAGTTTAGTATCTGACATGTATAAGCAAACAATACTCTGCTTAGATAATTCAAAGTGAATTTTATTTACTGGTACGTGAAACATTGTCAGATGAATAGGATGGACTTGTAGATCTACTATATTTCATTCTCATGAATATTGTATAAAAATTTTGTTTGTAAATTATTAAAAACTAAGCCTGCGATAAGTTAATTACTACTTTACTTTCAGTTCCGCCGTAATTTTTAATTTACTGAAATTTTGTAAAAACTCTCTTTGCATGTGTTGTTTTAAATTGCAACTGAACAAACGATTACATATTTTCTTTGTTAATTAAAAATCAGAAAACGTGTTGTGACTAGGTGGCAGTGGCGGCTGGTTGGGGTAGGCAAGGTAGGCACCG
This sequence comes from Apoderus coryli, assembly GCA_911728435.2. Taxonomy (NCBI): domain Eukaryota; kingdom Metazoa; phylum Arthropoda; class Insecta; order Coleoptera; family Attelabidae; genus Apoderus; species Apoderus coryli. The sequence goes on along the minus strand of OU452199.1, from coordinate 26,089,611 downwards.
CCTACTTTTAAAACTTCGCCGTAAATTAAATAATCAATTTATTATTATTGACTACATCATTTAAAAAAAATAATATTGATTCTTATATTAATTTCATTTTCTACCTTAAACCTTTAAAACATCCCCTTTAATTCAATAATTATCTGTGGGTATAATATAACTACCGCAAAATAGGTTTACCGCTGGTGCTATAACCCACTACCGAGACTTCGCATTTTTACAGGCAACTGTTATCGTCGCCTACACCGCATACTCGTATACACTGTATACACATATATACCTATGTACATATCAAAGGTTTTGCGCCACCGGTCACCGGGTAATAGTATGTACTACCAAATACGGCCTAAAATACATGTATTTTGCTCAAAATTGTTGTACTTTTTCTTGAATATACTTAAATAAATATACAGAAAAAACTGGTGGTGGTTTAGAACTTTTATATAATACCTATTGAAATAATATGTGTTCTATTGCGTAGGAAGGCGTTTACGTTGAGCTTAGGCACTTACCCCGGCCGCCTTCTATCTATTGTAGATAGGTAGGTATACTATTTGCACGAATTTCGATTTGTACGTTAGGTATTTTTGTTTACTGCTTTTTATATTACGTTTGAACTATTTGTTGTTTAAATACTAGTGCCATTGATTAATGTGTGTATGTATTTAATTATTTAATAATAATAGTAATAATATTTTGACTAGTACAAGTAAAGATTAGTGGTTGGGTTGGGTTGCTGCACAACTTGTTGCGGTAGCGGTAAGTAGTAATTAGGTAGTAATATTAATGTTTATTCAATACAAATAATTTTGTATTTTATTTGTATTTGATTATGTATTGGATTTCCTAGAGTAGTGAATGGGGCATAATTTTTAAAAATAAAAAAAATAAGATTTACCTTACGAAACCCGCATTTTAACGTGTTCTTTTTTACCTTGATTATTTTATACTTTTCATCTAAGGCGCTTGACTTTGACAATCTAAAAAAAAAACACCTGCGGCGCCTTTTCCTTCACATCCTTTTTTTACTTAGTGCCTACCTAATAAAATTACCCACGAGCTGCCACTGCTAGGTGGCCATGGTTTTTATGGCTTCAACTAGGTAAATAGGTGTCAATTTTGACATGTACCAATTACCATTTACTCATTAAAAGTTTAACTAGGTATAAAATCAAAATTGTCCTAGGATCTCAACTTACAATATAATATTATAAAAATAAATAATAAAACCCGTGTAAAACGGAAATGCATCAAGTAAAATATTTTCTAAATTTATGTGTGAGCAGGCATAAAGTTTCCGATCATCATGATTTGAAAATTAACATGACAGATCTATTTTTAACCAAAAACATATTGAACGGTTACGCAAAGTGTGTAATTCTCTAACACACTTGGCATCGCCCGCACGTGTATGCCAACAAAGCAATATGTTTGGAAATTTTTGTTTGTACTAGGTTGCATCGATATAATATTCATCATTAAAACTCATAATTTCACTACTAATTTATACAGGGAGACGTAATTTTTTTTTTAATTAAAATTATTTCGATTTTAATACTTTCTATTCAATTTGAATTTTTTAATATAAGTGTTTTAACGAAATACTGAATGAGCTCATAGTGTTGCCCAAGCCTCAAATTAGAACGCGTTTGCGCTTAATACTGTTCGATAAACTAAACATTTGATTGATTTGAGGATCCAGTCTGACGATTAAAATATTATGAATGGTTATTCTTATCGTATATTGTATCCATGTAATTTATTGTTTTGTGCAACTTATTAAGATATGTCTGGCATAATATATTAACTATAGTAAGTAATTCAGTTGTATTAGTGTTATAAATTAATGTATATTGTATGCGTTCATTACGTTACCGAACCAGGTAAAGGGTCGTGAACGCGCCAAAATTTTTTTTGTAAAGACGGATATAACCATATTAATACAGGGTGTGCAAAATATCAATCAAACATTAATATGAGAAAACTGTCAAAAGTCAATAAATTTAAATAAAAACCCCAATATTTCATACTTTTACTTAAAATAAATTTGTATAATGTTGTATATCTCTAAAATGTTTATTTTTTGAAATATTGCCAAATGAATAAATTTCATATATATATATATATATATAGGTATATCGGTGATATACTATACTCTGTCAACTTAGTTGAATATCTTTGTTTGTTTATTTATATATATATATATATATATATATATATATGGTAATTTTAATACAAGTTTTAAGTTTAAATACACCTAGGTAGCCCTGACGGCCATAAAAATCAAAAACTCTCATTATGACGCTTACCAGTTTAAAATTATTAATAACAATGCCGGGGCGTTTAAATTATACATAATATGAAGATTATTTAAATTTATATATTCTTTATAAACAAAATGATGAAGTAATATCAATAACATGCGACACCTTTGCCAATCGCTTTCCTCTGAAACAAAAAAAAACAACACAATGTGCTGTTAAACAAATTTTATAAATAAAAATAATAAATGATTTTTAAATAATCTCCATGTGTATAATTTAAACGCCCAGTCATTATTAATAATTTTAAACTGGTAAGTGACAGCGTCATAATGATAGTTATTGATTTTCATTGCCGTCAGGGCTACCTAGATGTATTTAAACTTAAAACTTGTAATAAAATTACCGTCTGCAATTTACTCATTTGGCAATATTGAGAGATATAAAACCTTATACAAATTTACCCTTATCTGTAATGCTTAATAAGTTAAAACTATAAAATATTGGGGTTAATTCATAGTGTAATTGGGCTTTGAAATGGCCTTTTCACCACTTCATAATGTGTTTTCATAATATGTTTTATGATTCCTATGCAAAAAAACAATATTTATCGGTTTAAACTTTTCACCACATTACCATCGAACATATAGGGTCAGTCACTAAAAACACCTGAAACCGTCCAGTTGACGTTGCCTCTTACTTCTCGCACCCGCTAAAAGCAATACAGCTAGCAGTCAGCTACGTATTCTTGTACCGAATGCCACAAAACTACGCGACGTGCGGAGCGTTATCTGTGTCTTTCAATACGGTGGCCTAGTAAAATATTGTATTCTTAGTTGTTTACTACTAAATTCACACCTATTCTATGATATATCGAGCGAGTATGGAAAATAAAGTCATATATTATTATTATAAAATTATTGGTTTCCCAGAGGGTAACACTCCTAGCGGAGAAATTACCAGCACATGGTTAGAGATGTAACGTATAACTAGAAACAATCGTAGCGTATTTTTCTTGTTTATTTATTTGATGTGCTAGATTTATTAAAATCCACTAGAAATAATGTATTTTTTCGATATTTTAAATTTCAGTCACTTAATGAATTTCAATGTCTTCAAAGAAAATAAAAAACAAATCATTTTTTACACAAGATGATAACATTAGTCAAAAATTGAAAACCAATTAGCGATAAAGGTAAAGATGTTAGTTAGTATTAGAATTATGGGAAATGCTTAAAGAAAAGGAATATTCATTTGTTTGTACCAGCCACTTAAACCAAGACTGCCTAGAAAATTTTTTTGGGCAAATTCGAACTGTTCTGGAAATGCCAGGATCCCAATTCCTATTCTGCCGCACGTCCTTAAAACATTGACTACAGTGTAGCCTTCGTATAACAAATTTCTTTCGCTTAAATAATAGAGTCCGCGCGTAGACCTCGTAATTTCAAATTCGTTTACTGCTTGCAGCTGCAGTCGGCAACGAAAATAAAGGGCCGCGCCAATGTGATCCTTCTATCACCATAATAGAAATATGTTAGAGATCCAGACATTATATCAGAAAAAGGCATTTTCAGCCATTTTTTTGGAGAGGAGACTAGTTAGTAAGTAGTAGTAAAAAAATCATTTTTTTTTTACTATACTTGCTTGCTGCTTGAATTAGATGTGTAATATTATTTAAACAAATTTAAATTACAAAACCTGTATATAAATTTAATTCATATAATACAATTTGATTTTAATGAACTGCTGTTTATGTTTATAAACAATAATAAGTATCATAGATCAATAACCAGTCCTTTTTTTCATTTACGTAAGAAGGTATTGAAGCAATATCCTATATAAACCTCATGACCTACTTAGCAAATTGTAATAAATACGAAGCTTCACAAAACTTGGAGCAGCAAGCCTAGCTTTTGCTGTGCCCCCAATTTCACATAAGTTCGATCCACTCCACACTGTTGCCATATTAGCTGCAAACTGGTAGCATGAATGTTAGTCGCATTATGATTATGTCAGTAGGTCTAGGCTGACTGGCTCTTGCCCTGTTTAGCTCTCTGTTCTCTTTCACTACTTCTTCTTGCTATCTCTATTATATAGTCCCAGATAAACAGGACAGATGAGACACTGGGAAAAGTTGGCGGCCATTATTATAGTAGTTTTTATAGTGTTTGCCAAAAGTATGAATACATGCTTGCACAATTATTACTTATTATTAATGATTAAAAAAAGTTTCAAGTAAATATGACAATACTAAATGGTATTAAATTCGTGAAAATTTCAATATTAGTTAAAAGCAAGTAAATATATGTTTTAGTAATTTTTTTATAATTTCTTCTTTAGTAAACCCAAATATTTCACACTTCTGCCGGACCATTTAACTATTTGAAACTATTTGAAACAGCTGGTATTGTTTAGAAAATTTTTGAGGTTATGTAAAAATATGTTTATATTCTTAAATTAAAGTGATCATCTGATTATTTAATATTTTTATATTCAAATTAACGTTGCTATTTTGTTATTAGAATTTATTATTAATAGGTTATTAATTTTGTACTTTAAATCATATATTGTTCGTAATATATAGTTACTTGTATAGGTTAGGTATATTCTAGATCTGTGGGTATATTCAGTAGTTTTTACTACTCTAGTATTTCTTCTTTATACCTATAATTAAGCTATTATAAAAAACATGGGATCAAAAACCGGTGGATTTTATTGTTTAATACCTGGATGTATTTCAAGAACAGTGTTAAATAATTGTTCATTTTTCCAATTTCCGAAAGATATTGAAAGGTTTGTTTACATGTACTCAGTACGTACCTATATGAAATTATACATTGGAAAGTCTAAGTTTATAATAATAATTACAGCAGTTATTTTATATTATTAAAGAATTAAGATATTTTTGTTTGTTGTTGTTGTTTTTGACATATTAGAAAATATCCCTAAATTGCGGCAACACAAGTGAGAACTACAAGTTCTCACTGATCATGATTCTATTTTTAGACATCGTAAAAAATTACTGTTTAATGAACTCAGTAAAAATGAAATACAATTTGGCCTCTTTAAAGTGAAAGTGTCTACTTTCTGCCATTTTTACTGCTCTTTAGTCATTGTTTAAAATGAAACAATGAATTTGAAAAGCTTTGAAATAATCCTGGTATATATAGGTAGGTATCACAACCATATTTCATGAAATATGATGGTTCAAAATGCTGAGATCTCGCTTTTTAAATAAAACATGCAGGTTTAAGAGTAACTAGTAGTAGAGTATTTAAAATTATAATACATTTTATGTTATTTTCAATTTTATACCAATAGGATGAATGATTAAATATTAAATTCAATTTTGGAAATATTATTTAGACCTTAATGCATACACTCCATATGTTTAAAATGTAAATACAATTCAAATAATTTTTAGTTTAATTGTTGAACAAATAATATTGACGAACATCGAGAATTTGGTTTATAATCCAATAATTTTACTAAAATTTACTTTATTTTTACTTTTATTATTAACTTAGATTTCAAAATGCATTATAAAACAAACAATTGAGTACCTAGTTCCAATTGATGATAATGGTACTATACACACACTATGTTTAATTATTAATTTGTCGTCAACAAAATAGGTTTGAAATTAAAAGGAATATTCCTAATTGTTGGCATTACTTTATACTCAAACGAAAAGGCAAAAGGAATAAACCCGGAAAAACTATTATAATAATGGCGTCAAGGTCACGAGATTTAGGACACAAACATCAAAGAAATTCCGCCGGCCGTCGTATCTGATACTTACTTTATCTGGGGCTGTACATTCATTTTTAAGCATGACGTCATTGCACTATGACGCGCCGACGACGCCTCATTTGTGCGGTTTACCGTTTACCTTTATTCTCTACATAGATATACGAAGGCATATCCAAGGATGTAGGTAAATACGAGTATGTTTTATCTTTGGCATAACATAATAATGTATGTTTGTGTGTGTGTATAAAGAGATTAACTACCGCGTGTTATATTATGCCTTATTATAAATTACATTGATTAAAAAGTAAGTAACAGAAAACCACACTGAAAACATTTGAAAATAGAATGGCAACGCAATATATATTACAATAGGTATAAAGATGGGTAGTATGTGAAACATTTTCGCCAAGAAACACTTTACTTTGTTTATGTATGTGTAGATCAGATGGCCAAAAAGAACAGTATCATAAACATATTTGAAAAATTTTGAGATCTATCGTGTCCGCAAAAATTCTACATCAAATAGGTTTTTTTTATTATTAACGACAGTGAAAATTAGAAATGGCAATAAGAAATAAAAAAAAATAAGTATGAGTTGCTTGTTACATAAAGTAACAAGACTTTTAGTTATGTTGGAAATTTGTTTCACACTACCATGCTTTCACCAGACGGGCCGTTTCGTTGATCCCCAACTCATCAGTGGTGATCGGCAGGCAGTGTGACCCAAATTTCCAACATTTACGAAGAGCTTTATACTATCACGAGTGATGAATGACAACAAGATGATTTTGGATTTGCCAAAACAAACAAAAAACATCTTGTTGTCAAAAAATAAAATAAGTTCCTAAGTTTTACAAATTTTAATTTAATATAACTTGTAAAAGTAAATATTCAATGTTCTATATAATCAATAATAATAATAGTGCCATTGAACCCATGTCCGCAAATGCGTTTTTTACAGGAGATTTTTTTTTGATTTATTAGAAATGTATATTTTGTTACAATACACATAGTTTCAAAATTCTTAGTGTTTGAAGATAACACTGGTCTCAAGAATAGGTTTACAAAATCAAATCAACAGTGCTCATACCTATACACAGATTATCATATTATGAATACTTATGCATATATAAAAAAACAACAAAACCAAAAAAAAAATAGCCAAAGCTAATACGATTCATACAGAAAATTATGACAATACCAAAAACACGAAAAAAGAGAGAAAATGTTGGATTCAAAAAAGAAAACAAAAGCAACCAGCAGGAGGGAGATGGAACTCAAGACGATAACTTTGTTCAAAAATTCAAAAGGAAGTAAGTAATTTGTGTTATTGGTCCTACATTGCGTAGTTTCACTGATTTTTTCAATTTTTTATATAAATCAAAAAAACGAAATATCTTAACATTTAACTTCTTTAGAAGAAAAAGCCTAAAGGCCGTTCGCAAAATAACATCCTATTGCCCTTCGGTTCCTTTACAGTGCTTTTAGAAATTTATAAATACCACTTTGTTTTTAACATAATATGTACAAAAATAACACAAAATATTCATTCATTCATTGAAAATTAAAAAATGTAATTTAATTGAAATTTGATCAAAATGTTCTATGTCCAAGAGTCGCAATATCGTATCAAACAAATAAATACTACCAACTAAAGGAAAATAAAAATAAGTTCAATAACCTTAAATAGAAAAAATTAAACGCTAAAGTTTTAAGCTGTGTCAGATTTTGCTTCCCTCGGTAGATTGTTGGATTAACTTTTTAATACTTATACATATAATAATATATTATTGTCATAAGTAAAGAATATATTTTAGAAACGGTTTCATGTAAACAGGGTGTCACACCAGAAATACCCCAATCTATAATCGCAACAACATAAAATATAGGAAAATTTTGGATTGTATTTTAAAATGTTGGCACTTCTAGTTATGCTAAAAGTCTTAACTTGATTATTTTAAATGGAACATTTGTTTATTCTGCGCCAGCGTGTAAGTATAATCTTTTTTTTTAATTTAATAGTTATGAAAATATTATAAAAAATCTATTGAAGTTGGATCTTACCAACAAGAACTACAACCCAAAATAATTAATATAGGTTTTCTTATATGCAAATTTGATTATTATTAATCAATATTAAGATTGATCGAACTAGTTATAAAATTTGACTCTTTTTGTAAAATTTTATCATTTCACGTTCACTAAAAACGATTATAATCTTCGCGTGTTGATATTCTGTGTCGTCCAGAAAAACTGTATTTTTGTGTATTCCTAATTCATTTTCCATTGTTCGTATTGCTTATATACCCATCTTATTATTAAACATTTTTTATGACAAACAGCATTTTTAATATTTTGATTAAATTTTGCAATTAAAAAAGTAGAAAGAGTTTTTTACTTTCCCTGTATTTTGGTCGTTGCGTGATGTCAACATACTAAGCTATGTTTACCACAATTTTCTGTTGTTTTCATTTCAGTAAATGACCTTGAATGTCCTACTTTTTTCTGGTAACGGCGGTACTTACTAAATCAATGGTTTTTTCAAACAATAATTATTTTGTATGTTTTTCCTTACATATATTTAAACAGTAAATAGCAATTCCTTAAATTTTATCATTATGTTAGTGTCTCGCTATTATGGCTCAGCATTATCTAATCAATATAAGGTCAGGAAAAACAAAAATGGTTTTAATTTTGATTATACACTCCTATCTCTTTATTTTGGTATTAATTATTATGTTCCTATACTAATAACAAGTCATATTAGGTATTTATCGATACATTTAGTTTTACATTACATATACAAAAATGATTTTAATGATACAAGGTAGTTCACAAGTGCGCAGCAGACGAAACTTGATTTTCTCTTAATGCGACACCCTGTATATTTTAACATAAATATATGTTGCTCTAAAACACAAGAAAAATGACGTTAGGGTTGATTTGCGTAGGTCCAGTAGTTTTTGAAATATTGTAAATAAGGGTAAATTTTGACAAAATATGGCGTTGTTGTTACTACAGAAACCAAATACCTACCATTTTTTCGTATCAGGTCCATTTGAATTACCTTCTTTTCTCCGTTTTACTGGATTTCATTGACGTCTGGCTTGTAATTTTCGCAGGGTAGTCACATTTTCTAAATTTTATTTTTTTTTTGAAAAATGTTAAATGGGACACCTTGTAAATCTGATTAAATGCGAGAAGACCCTTTCCTATACATTTTATTGACATCAGTTTCATGAGTTTAAGGCTTAACCGTTTTTTATAAAAAACTATAAAAAAGAAATTGCCAACAAAAGTCACAATTTTTTGTCATTTTAATTATTTTTTGTTTCTATTTAAAAACAAAAAAGTTAAATTACAGCGTTATTTTAATAATGTACGAGTAGACGCTCTTAAAAAATAAAATGGTTTAAACATAAGTATTTGGACAATTTAAGTTTAAATAGAATAAAATCGAATGTGACCACCCTGAAAAATTACAAACCAGAGGTCAATGAAATCCAGTAAAACGGAGAAAACAAGGGAATTCAAATTTCCCTGACATGAAAAAATGGTTTGTAGTTGATTTCTGTAGTAACCACAACGCCTTAAATTTATGTCCAAATTAACTCTTATTTACAAATATTTCAACAACTGGACCTAGGCATATCAACCCTTATACAAGGTGTTTCTAAAAAAGCTGGCCAAAATATGTGAGCGAATTGGGGACATCTAATCATGAAAAAAATCTAAATTGTAATTTTTCGAAAAGTCTTTATTTACAAAGATACAGGGTGTTAAAGATGACTGCCTGATGACGATTTTTTGAAATATTTTCGAAACGAGTAAAGAGGAATTAACGAAATGTAGCATATTTATTCACCTAGTTAAATGTCGTAAACTGACATGAAATTGAATAAAAAAGGATTACCATAGGCGGGTAAACGGGTGGGCACTTGCCTTAATTATAACCTAACTTTTTTTCCTTGTGATTTTTATTCATTTTGGGTCAAAAATGTGATAAACTGAAGTTTTCTACATAAAAAAGACGTATTCTTTTTTCTCGAAAAACTCAAAGGTTTTCGAGAAATTCGAGTTTGAAAATTTTAGGACAAAACTGGTACTTACACAGCATTAATAAAATGTTGGAAAACTTTTCGTTAGCGAACTGTATTTCAATAATTTTATTAATGCTGTTTAATACAACATTATTTTTAATGAACATTCATTTAAACTGTTTGAAATAATTAACCAATACAAAATGTGATAAAATAAAGTTTTCTACATAAAAAAGACATACTTCTTTTTTTTCGAAAAACTTAAAGGTTTTCGAGATATCGAGTTTGAAAAATTTTAGGACAAAACTGGTACTTACACAGCATTAATAAAATTTTGGAAAACTTTTCGTTAGCAAACTGTATTTCAATAATTTTATTAATGCTGTTTAATACACCATTTTTAATGAACATTCATTTAAACTGTTTGAAATATTTAACCCATTTAATAGGTGCAGAAAAAATGCTACAATATCTCGATAATCAACCAAATTAATAATATTCAGGACGATCCAAAGAAAAAAATATGCAGTTACGTTTCTCTTATCTTTGGGGCGCTGCCAAAAGAATACAAGCCAATTTTTGGTCAAAAGGAGATAAGTATCACCTTAACCAGTTTTTGTTGCTTTCTGAAATGATACTAAAAAGATAAGTCGCAAAAAATTAGATATGCCATTTCCGTCTGATCAATATAGTAAAACTTCGAAAATTTAACGTCAAAACCATACAAGTATTAATACAGTTTCCATTTTACGTATTCTCTGGATGAAATGGTACAAACTGACTTAATTGTATTTCTTTTAACTAATCTTAGGGTTCCAACGGTAAATTTTTACATATTATGTTTCACCCAACAGGTTATATTAAGAGGATCTAATAGTACAACTTAACTTATACCTACTAACAGAAGATATATCAATCCAAGAATTTAGATATAACTGGTATATACCTACTTGTACTACTTGTTCCTACTAAATTTGAATAGGGGAGGCTTCAAAAGGTTTTTAGCAATTAGGCTCTATATTGTTTATTTGACAAAATTAAGGGAATCTGTTTATACTCAATAATTTGATAGACGTCTAATTAATAATTTATTTGCAAAAAACCGCAAAAACATACACAAATTATTATTTTTGGTTCTTATAAAAAGCCTTCTTTTGTTCAATGCCACCCCAACATGTGGGGAGATTTGAACAAGAAAAATGAGGATTTGATTATAAATTAAATTTGTATTTTTTTAACTTACCTTAAAAAAACATCAACATAAGTGGGTATAAAATTAAATTCTATTTCAAAAAATATTCGAATCATTGTATTGTATGAACTAAAATCAAATGTTGGAAATTTAAAAATTTGCGTTGAACGTAATGTTTCACCAGTTGTAGCTGGCTGTGGAAGCTTTAAGACAACATCTGTCAACATCACACTTGCAGAATCTGCGGTATCGGGAAAACCAAAGGTAAAGTCACCTTTATTTCTGAGAAACTTCACAAAAATTTCGTTGACTATGCCAATTGCCTCGCGATCTGAACTATCTTGCAATGAAATTTGATCGCTTTCGTTCTCGGGGCTACTAGCGCTTTGAAAAACTTTTCAGTTACTACTTTCACTTGTTTCAAGACTTGTGTTTCTGTATTTGTTTTGTCAGGTGTATGCAAAGCCTGTCCCTTTTGACTCTCTTTTGCTTTTTCATATTTTCTTCATTTTCGTCATTTCCCTGGTTGTTGATAAAACAACATTCGAAGAAGGAGAGATTTTCAGAGTGTGAACCTGTCACGGAAAGGCGAAAAGTTAAGCTGAACCTAAGAAAGTGATATTAAAGACACACTTCCCATTGCTCACAAAAAAAGGAAAATCTTTTGGAGCTGCCTCCGTGTATAAATTCAGCTTTTAGGCAGTTTAAAACCAGTTCTGATGCCACTAATGTTGTACAGTACTAGACAACCATGAATTTGAGGAAGACTCTGATTGAAATGGTGACAAGTTTTACTTTTGTTTTATGTTATTATTACTGTTAGTCATTTGCTGGTGAACATAGGATAAGCATAAAAAAATTTTTGGATATTTTTTGTGGTCTACCTAAATAAGACATTTTTTTCCGAAATACATATTATTATTCAAGTATAATAGTGAGTTTTCATCTTTTGAGACACCTTACGAAACCTCACTGAGTAGTATGAATTTCCACTGTACTTTGTGGCTAAACAAAGATTTAAATTGTTATCTCCTGAGAAATTCGTAATTTTGAGTTGTACTGTTTTGAATTGAAGGACGCTGTATAATTTTATGTGTGCGAAAAAACGGGCAACTTAAAGCAAAACGTAACATGCAAACGTTTCTTCCAACAAAAATAAAAAAATTCCTTCAAATATCGAATTTATGCGTATCTTTCAGTCCTCACTGTATAATAGTATTAATTATGAATAATAGTAGTTAATGTTTTTCTGTAATCGAATAGTTAACCTGACCCTCCTACCAGAGTACAATTAGGTATCGACATCAGTTTGGAAAATATTTTAGTGGACATAATATACGTAATAACACATATTACATTGCTAATGCAATTAAATGAATTGATAATATACAGACATATGTAATATAAATGTTACAATGAATATTTAAAGTGGCCATACCGAGTATCTACTATTTTATACATTATGCTCATCCTGAACACCACCGCATATTACAAGCTATCTACATCAGTACCTACGTGTTTTGTATACTTTTATTTCAAAACATTAAAATAAGAGAAAGCTGCCTAACATATTTTAAATATCAAAAAAGATTAACAAATATTCTTTTTTAGAATTTAATTACGCATTAAGTGTGTAAAATGAATTGACAACCTCAAGTCACGCATATCTTCCTATACCAAAAAATAGTTTTTCTTGTGCTGGATTTTTTTAAACCTTTATAAAATAGTTTTAATTTTCAATCACATTTTTAATAACTCCACTCATTTTATGGCTTTATGTAGGTATTTAGACACTTGTTCATATTTGAGTATATTGATCCTAAAACATATTTGATATTTTTACAGGCGGCCAATAGACTCAGTTGCAGTCTTCGAGGCAATAGTTCAACCTTAAATAGAAATTGAGATCGAATCGAATATATCGATACATTTCTTGCATCTCTATTAATGAAACAAAGTTGACATTTTGAGCATCCGCGTCAAATTAAATGTATCCGTTTGGTGGGCAATTTTATTCACAATATACATTTCGTACAATTGTTTGACTACTTGGCATATATCAAAATGTTTCAAATTTTCAACGCTATACGATAACCATAACAATATGTGCAGAACGACTACAACTTCAATAAAAAAGTTTCATGGCCCAGATTTGAACTCGCAACCTTACGACTACGAAGACTATACGTTAACACATAGACCAACGGGTGCACTATCATTGTTTTTTTTAAATTGTAGTTATATGCAGACGCCTAGAACCTAGAGGGTGTGTCATTTAAAAACAATTCTGCCAGATTTAGTTCAAGTGAATAGTATTAAAATAAAAATAAGTATAAAATTAGGAGTTTTTTGATGTATTCACTCCTCGATAGATGGATTACTTCAGAATATATATATAATGTACGAGTATTAATATCTGTTATATGATTGTGGAAGTTGTATAAATTAAATTTGTTGGAAAAACAAGTATCTAATTTCTTCTATATGTAAATATATTGTGTATTGTATGGGTTTGTTGAGGAAAATGTGCTGGAATATGTTTAAGGTGAAATTTTCAAAAAAAGTCTGGCAGCAAAGCATATGTTAGACCTGGCAAGTTAGTATGTTGTATAGGAGAGTAGATTTCCATAAGAAAAGCACACACATTTTTTTTCTTTTCTAATGACATTAGTTTCATGAAAAAATTGATGATTTGGGAACCATTTTAAAACTGTTTCTCTTTATCAATCTATTTGGTCCATAAAGTTTAGTCTGTATGAAGCGGAAATTGCTGACTTGTCACTTTATTATTATATACGAGTACTTGAAATAAGGAAAAAAAATTAATAGCGTTTGTGACCAAAATGTAGGTTTACCTAACCCTTATTAGCCCTAATTAAATTAAGACATGCTCTTGGCAGTAGCGGTACCAAAACATGATTTCAATCTATTTTATACATTAATGATTATCCACCACCGAAGAAGTTTAAGCACATATCGCTTCCCACATCTGTATCACCACCACCCAATTTATTTTAGACTAAGTTTTTAGGTAATATTTGTAATATTGATGACAATGCTACTTTACACTGTGTTTTTATATTGCAGAAGTAGCTCTCTTTATCTTTGTGGTTAGAGCAGAGACAAGGTCAACTACCAATGGTTTTTAATTACCCAAAAATTAGTATGGAGTTTGTCATATTAACTTATATATAGAATATCGTTGTCTTAGTATAGATTTGTTTACAAATTCATTGTAACAGTAGTGCATTTTTATATTTAAACATTATTAAATATTGCCAATTTGATTTTAATAACCTGAGCTAATTTTTAGGCAATAATAAAATCCAAGAAAAAAACACAGTCTCGTGCAACATTATCACTCACCAAATAATTTCGCGACGAGCACCAAAAACAAGGGGGACAGAGTATTTGTGACACCTGATTTTTCTAGGAAAAAAACTTCACACGTTTTTGACTTAACAGGTAATTCAATAAGTCCGTAGGACTAGTAAGAAAAAAAATGTTTGGACTTTATATACATACGGTCACACAAAATATACTGACACACACACACACTTTTCCAAAAACATGATATTCGTAATCAAGAAATTCAAAACGTCTATTTCCATCAAAATCTCCATATCGTGCGGGCAGTATAGTGCGCGGGATGTAATAATAAAAAATACACCGACCGGGATGCGCACCCGGGACATCCACCTCAGAATGTAGAAAAGAAACGAAATATTTCAAAAGCAGAAAGATATCAACAAATTTCTTTAATAAACAAATGCGTCTCATTAAGATCTATGATAAATAATTTATGTATTTTAGGAAATATGATTTTTTTTTAAATTTACAGTCCATTAAACATACTTAATCTACAAACCCACACATAATGACTCAATTGCAAAACTTGGTTTCTCATACATATATTCCCAACCCAGTGAGTTCTTTAATTTTTAAAATGAGATTACAGATCTATTCCATAAACTAAACGAAGGTTTACAGAAGTTAATTAAATCAGAAAATTTTGCAATAGACCCCGTAACTTTCTACTTACCCTAGGAAAGGGCGAGGCCACAGTCTCGGCCCAGATAAGTAAGTCTTTTTTATCTGGGGTCTCGACCTTTATGCGTATCGTAATGTATCACTTAGTTTATATATTTTAAAAATATGAATGTCCAGATTTAGTTTTAGCTTATATTTCAATAGATACCGAACAGGAATAACCAAATTATATGAAATGCATACTAACAAACAATTACACTCCTCAATCGAGCGATGTAGGACGGTTTAACTACAAGTTGTCACCTATTTATTAGCTAATTAGTGCCTGCAGGATGCCCTAATTTCATGTTAACAACTTATAGACCAGCCAATTCTCGTGTAGGTCACAATTATGTAGTTGCAGAAATTGCCGATAAAACGTATTACATATAAAGGCTAAAGGCGTATATATGCAAACATTGTTTTCTCATTCATTTTGTTTTCTACTTGGTCTTCAAGCAGAAAACAAAGTCTTTGGTGATTACGCCGGGGAATTCAGTAATCTTTTCTGACAGTTAAATCTAAAAAATAGATATTGAGTCAATTTTATGCAAAAGTCGAGTAAAGGTCAGAGCTTTAAAAATATTGTACTTTCCAGCAAAACATACAAAACTTAAAAATAAAATAAAACTTGTTCAATTTCTCAATATTACCTCTCCTACATATTATCTATACAATACACCAATCAAAGAAGATAGTGAAATATACACTGTGTCAAAGATAAGAATGGGATAGCATTGGAATCTTGGAAACGGTAGGAGTTACAATGTCGGCTAAATTAGAGAAAAGTTGTACAATTTAAACACCTTTTAAATGGTGTTTTCAAAAGTAAAGTAGCTTTAGCCGTTTCCGAGAATTTTTCAAAACACAATTTTTTGCAATTTTCGTTTTTATTTCTGACGTTATGCTTACAGAAAAAAATTAAAAGCACTTTCTTATTGTTACATTTTGAGAATACGATAGCGTTTACAAATATTCACTACGAAGTCTCGTTTTTGAAAAACCATCATCAATTTAGTTATTTTAAATACGGCCCTGGATTTTTTATTGTTAAATTTAAAGCCATTTTTAATTCAAAAATAGGTGGTATATCACACGTAATGGTTTAAACAAGTTTTCAGTGTTTTTAGCTGTTATTTAAAATTATTCAAGATTCTGTCAATTGTGAACATTTTTGCTAGCAAAATTATTGCCCCATAGATCATGATATGTCGCACGTTCATATTGTACGTCCATCGTAGTAGTTTACAACCACAGTTTTGCTTGTCAGTGATTTCTGTTCTTTGATCTCACCATTCGGGACGATTGAGTTCACTAATGGAAGTTCTTTTCTGGGTAAATGGCACTATTGTAGACTTTGCTGAGCTTATGTCCAGGTCCACTGATGTACACCATTGCTCGACTGTTTGGAAGTCCTTTTGTATTAAATATCATAAGGTTGAATTATATATTTATTTGACAACTGATGTCGAAACAAATAGTCACTTTCTCATGACCCCATAAACAAAAATAATAAAGAGCACTGTGAATCACACTAAAATTACTGTTTCCCTGGAACCTGTAGAAGACTAATATTGATGAACAAACGTCGAATTATACTACTAGCCACTACTACTACAAAAAAAGAAGGTATTTGGTATTCAGTGAAACATAAACCATTAAAATTTAAAAATATTGAGAAATAAGCTTAATTATAAAGGGGGCAGTTGCCAAATGAAATATAATGTCTACACGTATTTTTTCAACTAGACAGGATGTTAGGATAATAAACAAAAGTGATATTATTGTAAAAGACCACTTAAAATATTACGAGTTAAGTATTTATGTACTATCTAATGGTTGGTTTGCTTGGTATTGTTACACTGATAATTTCAATTTAGTAACCATGGTACCAAATTTTGTCCATTATTAGTAACGATTCATGGTATATTACCTGCATTAACATAAAAAAAGTTATTTGGATTCGTAAGAAATTTACTACTACTTTATAGAGTGGAATATGATTGTGACAATAATGTTTAATTAAAATACATTTGTTTAAAACAGGACACTGCTTTCAAACATACGTATGTCATACGACTCAAAATATTACATTTGTTTTCATAAATAATTTAACTAGAAATAATTTTGTGGCATATAGTAGACAAAATTACAGGTTTCTCTCTACTAAATCTAACCTAAACTCCGAATCAACACAAATATATCCTGTTTTCATTTCAGTAACTTCCTACTATATATTTGCTGATGATCTGAAGTTTTACACCATTGTCGCCAGGCTGGGGGATTGTAAAAGCCTTCAGGCGGACTGAAACCGAGTGACTTGCTGGATGGTGTACTGTAAACTATGGACCTTAATGTTACCAAATCTCATCACATGTCTTTTGAAAAAATTAGAAACCCAATGCTTTTTTCGTATGCGATTCAGAGCACAGTGCTCGATAGTGCTTCTGCTGTTAAGGCCTTAGATGTACTTCTTGATAGTGGGTTAACATTTGTGGACCACATATCAGAGAATGTTTCCAAATCATTAAAGCTTTTAGGTTTTATATGTTCTTTGGACTTTGACAATATAGCTCTGTAAAACTTCTGTAAACATCTCTTTTGAGAACATGCCTCGAATATGCGTCCGGAGTTTTATCTCCTAGTTACGCACTTCACAAAAGGAGATTAGAGCACGTTCACCATAGATTTTTCAGGTTCATTGCTTTTGAGGAGCATAGAACTTTTACTTTCAAAGATCGGCACTCGATATACTGCGAGCTCCAGGCTGATCTTGCAATGGACTCGTTGGCTTGTCGTAGGTGGCATGGCTTGGGGGTGCTCTCTGATCTTGCGGTCTGTGAGCCTGGCTCTATAGATAATTTGGCCCCGAGAGCCCAGTTTTTGTATAATGTGTTAGGATCGTATGAAAGTATTGTGTATTTTGTACGACCGTTATTGTTATTACTTTCCCGACCCATATGGAAAGTATTGTGAACACGCTAAAAAATTAGATAAAGATCGAAAATAACCATTTTGAAGTCCCCTGAGACAATAAGACCATTTCCAGAGAAGTCTGTCTGTCTGTGTTTCTGTAGGTATTCTTCCACGATAGCGCCTAATCTACCAATTGAGGTAAATTTTGGTATATGAGTTTGAAGGCGTCCTAAGAGGAACCCATTATAAGGCAGCCACAAAAAAATGTAAACGTACAAAATGTTGTTGCAACCAAAATCTTTTTAATACTCTTAGTTATAAATCCTGAAATAAATTGCAGATATAATCCTTTGCTCTTGTCAGCAGTGTCAGTTTTGCATCAAAGCGACAAAACATTGGCAACATACCAACTAGAATTTTTACTAAAACGAGTTGTCGGATTTAAAAATATTTCAGCAAGATTGTATCGCTCTGAGGTCTGTTTCTGGTAACTGCTGAAAGTCACGAAGGTTTTCTTGTTGCATTGCAGTTTTTAACAACAGTTTGTTTAGTGGAAACAACAAGACGAGAGACGAGTTCTAATCAATTTCTACTCAATCAATCCATCTTTTATCCAATAACTAACTAATAATTGTTCACAAACGACATTTTGAAACAATCCGTAAAATCAGGTAAAAACAAACCGGTTAAATATCAATTTCTGTTGCTTTGATGGCCTCTTAGGAAAAATGGTATTAACAAAAATTATTTAGAATTATTGAAAGTTATGCCGCACTGTTGGGACTTTAGATTTCTGACCAAATTTTTTTTAACAATAATTAACAGAATTACAATAAATATCAAACAAATTTCATCTTACTACATTTTTAATTTATTCTATTAAGGCACTTAAATTTGCACAGTATTCAAATCGTGACCTGCATTCTTCATAGGCAGCTCGAATTTCTTCCATATTAATTGTTTCTGCAGCGTTTAAAAGTGTATTTTTTAATTCTGCTGTCGTTGCCAATTTTTTCCGCATAAACCATCTGCTTTAATCGTTGTTTTTGTTTTTAAAATCTGTACTTTCAGTTCATAAAAATTTCTTAATCAGCCATCATGCGTACGATTTTTGAACTGTTGTTTCTGGATATTTTTCATTCAAGATATGGAACTATCGCCGATGCACTGAATTAAATACATTTTTTGTTCCTTTTTCATTTTCAATTAAGACTAAGAGTTAGGTCAATAAATTAAATACATCGTCACAATATTTTTAAACTTTTTTGAAAGCTATTACTCAATACTAATTGTATTTTATTGATATTTTGACAAGTGTAATTTCTTGTTTTTCCATGGCTACCTGTTCAAAAATATCGAAATAGTCATACCTGACACCAACAATTAATATGGAAGAAATTCCAGCTGCCTATGAAGAAGTCAGCTCACGAATTGAATACTGTGTAAATGTAGGAGGTGCCTTAATAGAATATTTTTTTCGGCACTGATTTAAACCAAATGACCAGATTAGTCTCCAAGAATAGAATAAATTCAAAATGTAGCAATAGTAGTAAGGTATAATTTGGTTGATATTTTTTGTAATTCTGTTAATTATTAATATTACGAAGAATTAAAAAACACAACAACTTTCAATTCCAAATAGCTTTTCTTAATACCATTTTATAGTTCATTTTCCTAAAGAGCACTTCTTAGAAAAAAAAAACACAGTAAGCCTAGCATTTAGAAATTTTACACACCTACGTTTATGAACAACTTTTCTTAACGACATTTTCGCGTCTGAAAAGGGTAGTTTACCGGGGTACAAACCACGATTTTTGAACATTTCAAAGCCATCCATGATTTTTCGAAATTAAGATTACTACAAATTACTTTGAAACCAAGCAGGGCTGGACTCCAGGAGCTTAAATTACAACTAGAAAATTGTTTGTTATTTACAAGAGTCGTCCAAACAATCACACTGTATATTCTACTTAAAGTGTTCACACTAGGTATATTATGATAGACTGACCACTTGACCTCATTCAATATTAATTTGTGTCCAAAATGTAGTTATACTTATACTAAGTATATTAAATTAATAGAGGCTAAACCATAATTTTAAATAAATTACAAAGTTTGATAATTAAAAATGTAGGAATTTTAAATTTCAAATGACTTATTTTGCATAAAGAACCGTTTTTTCTTCGAATTATGGATTTCCCGTTAGTGTCCAGTCCAAATTATGCCCTGCTAACAAAACTTAAGGTAGCCTGACCGGTTATGGGCTCTTCTCGATCTTGTTTCATATACAACGCACGTTACTTTATTTTTTGTCTGTAAAATAATAATGAATATTGTTACGCAATAATAGTGTTGTGTTTTAAAATGCAGAAATATAGTAACCACGAAACCAACTTGCACTAGTTACGAAGCACTAAAATGTTCAATTAGGTCTAATAAGATTGATTAACACATAGGTAATGTATAGCGGGAAAAATAAATATTAGGTTATATACAGGGTGATTGTTGGTCGACGGTACATTAGAAGTTTTAGGAAAATTAAGCATATTGAAATGTTTTGAAAACTTATGTGTGATTACTCAGGTTAATCCAATTTATCGCTCTATAATATTATAATATTTGTGCCACTTCCTGTTGCACCGGAAGTTGATATCAACTTTCTTATTTCAAATAGGAAATCTCTTTTGGGGTATTTTTTCTGCTTGATATTTCCGTATACCTCTCTTGAACTGTTTTTCAATAAATAATTTATTTTGATTGATCTTATAAAAATCGACCATCTTGACAGTCACCCATAAGGTTACAAGTTAAATACTAGTAAAAATAGGATAAGTCAATCTCAAGTGGAAACCCTGCATGTTATGTAATATTCTGAAAGACAATCAAATTCACTAAATGATAAAATTTTCGAAATAAAATGAAGTTTCAAGAAAAATAGGATTATTTCGATATATTTTAATTAGGTAGCATTGAAACGTCATTTACGTCACGAAACATTAAATGGTAATAATCTGACATTTAATTCATAATTAATAAAACATTTATTTTTTGTTTATTATCGAAAGTGTGGAAATATTAAAAATGGAAGAACATAATTAGTCAAATGGAGTTTCAATGAACTTATTTATTATTCAATGGAAATGTGACAACATTATAGAAACAACATTCAGAAATTTTAACGAAATGTATCCTGATTATTTACACGCAATGTAAAGGGTGTCCCATTTTGCTGTCCTTACGGATATCTCGGTTATTTTTAAAGATAAAACCTTGCGCTTTTCGCGAACCTTAGCCACTTGTGAAACGAAATATGCCGCATATAAAATGGTCATAACCCTCTTAGTTTCTGAGTTACAGGGCGATATTGAAAATATTGTATTATGGGACTCCCCTTCGTATCTCGGTTACCCTTTTACTTAGCGGGAAGGTAAAAACTAACCCTGAGAGAGATTTTTGCACATAATTTAGTGGCGTAGTTAGATTTTTTTATGCAGAAAACGAATTCGACGATATAAACCAAACATATGTTTTTTGTAGTATATTTTTCTCTATTTTTTGTCGGCTTGTTATAATAATAATGTTTTATCTTAAAAAAGTAGTCCATTATGTAGTGGAACTTATTTAATGGGAATGAAAGTCAATTCTTAATTTAATGGCACCATTTTAATGATATTAGATAAGTTGCAGATGATTGTTTTATTTACAGATATCCCAAGCCTTTGCTCGTGAATTGGAAAAGCGATGTGCAATATGGCATATTATGGTAATTATTGTAAAATAATTAAATATGGCCTACATGAAATTGACACCAATTTCTAGACAAATTAAAATACAGAGCAAATTTTAACGCAACGGAAACCAGAGCTCATAAAAATTGTATCGAACTTCAAAAATTACTTCAATGAATGCAAGATGGTAGCTGGAAATTCATGTTTGCCTAAAAAATTTACATTTTCGGTACCTGCTTCTTATAAATGATATTATTCTACTCTGCGTAGGTAAGTACCTATTATTATACACATGTCTAAATATATCCACATTTTAAATTATTTATTATTAGTGTTTATTATACTATTAATTTATCAAGTGCATAATTATTACGAGAAGTAAGAATTATTTCAAATAGAAAAAATGACACCATAAAGTTATTTAACAATCTTACGTACATACGTAAACAGCAACCAGATTGTATAATAATGTTTAAAGTAAGTCAAGAGAAATATAATGAGTGTTTGTTTGACCTTGTCACATATATATGCGCAACAATTAAATTCTATCCGCTCAACGAACCAACAGGTCCGACAAAAGTACAGATAATGGTATGATCGCGCTTTAACGTTAAATTAAAGCTAGTGTAAACTAAATTTTAATTAATTTTTAGATAAAAATCGCAGAAAATATTAAGTAATGTTTGTTAACTTGTATCTATATTTCATTTAGAGCAAAGTTTTATAACTGTTGTGTTGGACGCGATAATTCCAAACTGGTCAGGTGACATAGTCAGTTCTTATTGTATGTGAAAAAATTTTACGTCCACGAAATAAATTTACTTTTTTTTTTCATTAAATACTTTATTTATTATTTCCTGTACCTATTTGCTTCCAAACCTGTCAAAAGACAAAATGTTCATTCTTATCATTGTCATTTCATACAACATTAACATTCTTTCAAAATGTTTTTATTTCACACATGCTATATATAGTAATAGTAAGTTTAGTTTTTGTATAACCGCTATAAATATTAACTATTACAGAATAGGTTTATCAAAATGAAATTCCAAATACCAAAGAAAAGATGTTTAATGAAAATATCAATTCAGTTCTCTAGTTAAATTATTAAAATGACATTTAATCACATGTGGAAATAGATCATAAATTGTCACGGGCGTCTCAAGTTCTCAAATAATAATTCTATATACAAACATCAGCAATATTGTGTCACAGTAACACAATTAGGATATGTCGATTCTTCTTTGGATAACAAATGTCTAAGATCCAATCCCAACGATACTGTACTAAACAATAATTAAAACACCTATATAAACGAGACCTTGAGATTGTTAGAAATATATTTCTCTAAGTCACATAAGTTATTTTTGAATTCTAGTATAACGGAATTATTAATGTTTGGTCCATTATTTAGGATAGTACTTAACAATGAACTCCTTACGATTGTTTAGTATGCCAAGAACCTTGGTGTCTATCTCGATAACATAACAAATTGAGATTAAATAAACATATTAGCACACTAATACAAGAATGTTACGGCACAGTATATTTAAAAAAGACAGACACTATGAAATCTACCCGAAATATTGTCTATCGGTCGCCACTCTTTTCTGGAGGCAGTTGGTGGACGCGCTTGGTTCTGATTTATACCGGTTGTATTGCAGCATGCACAAGAGCATTATTATATCAGTTGTACTTTGTTGTATGAGATTAAATAGTTTTTACTGAAGTAAATAATAATAAGAATGATTAATTTTTAATTAAAAATGAATGAATATGAATTTGATATTTGAACAAAAACTTTGTTTTCCGCTATATTTTTAACATTAAATTGTCCAATGATTTATAAACAAGTAATTAGATATACGTTGCATATTTATCTTTTTATAAACTTACACAAGAAAATATTATAAAATAAAATATTTACAAAATAACTTAAGTCAAAACCCATTAGGTTTCACACAGCAAAGTTCTCCAGATTAAGATAGACGATTTTATTATTTTGGCACATGTGGCTAAATATAAAAAAAAAATTGCAAGAGCATTTCCTTTATTGAAAAGTACGTAATAAGATGTTTTCATATTACACTTTAAAATTTTCCAATCGCGACTTAAAGGTGCAAATCAAAGCAAGAAATTCTAATAATAAAGTGGTAAAACCTCATGTAAAATTAAGAATTTTTTAAAATCTTTAAAAAAATATGTGACATTAATAATACAATTTTAGATCTTGAAAATAAATAACATGGAACAGATCTCTTAGATTTTACCATGCTATTAAACTAACAACCCCAGTTTCTATACAGAATTAGTATAAGAAACTCTAATCAAACTATATTGATTTTGGTCTAAGCAGCTAGGTGATTTTTCTATTTTTTTATGTGCTAAAATATTGTGTTTCATACCTATGTTTTAATTTCTTAAATACTTAGTTAAGTATATGTAATTTTGTACTTTTTCAATTTATTTTTCTTTTGTAAGTATATCTTTTTTACATTTTTTTGTTAAAAATCAAACATCGCTAATTTTGTGTAAAATAAATAAAAAAAAAGCTTTTATGTATCTACCAATGGCTTTAATTTAAAAATTATCTACTTAATTTAAATAACCACGAATATATAATTTTTACCGCCCTCGTAAGAATAATTTTTAAACATGCGTGCATAGATGCCCCCGTATTACGATTTATATGTTATCTTTTATTGCTGCCTGTCTCGATAGGCGGTATCTCTCTATAAATGCAAAACAAAGGGTGCCGAAAACAGTGCTTATACTATTCCTTATATTTACGATGGTTACGGTGAATTAATGGTATTATCAAAGATTAATCTACACAATAGATAGTCAGCGTATATGGGAAATAAAACAAAAATTGAAACTGTCTCGACACGAGCTACATCTATTAGAAAAACATGCAACCATGAAATTGTAGATGGCGTTATATGTATTGTGTTGAAATAAAATAATCATATGGGCAATGTTAGACAAGGACGAGTATACTTTCCCCTACGAGGTGGGAGTTTGTTTTTATATTATAGGTATCATATATGTACTACTGTGCAGCAGTGTTTTTTGTTTAAAATTATATGGTATACGTATACCTATCTACGCAAAGATTAATGTGTATGGACGAAAATAAAAGAAATTACTATAATAGTATAAATATACAGGGCTGGTTTATTAAATGTTTTAGACAATAATTTTAAATGACTAAAATAATATTATTTTAGTCATTTAATTTTAAATTTCGGATATAAGGATGCATCAAAAAGTTATATTTAAATTAACGAAATTTGGCGTTATAGATAGGACTTCCGGTTATTACCTGATCAAGTTTTAAGGATCAAACTCAAACAGCAGATTCAACTTGTCGTTAACATTATGAAAAAATAAATCTCAGAGGCGGGTAAATTAAAGGGACATACAGGCGTGAAATGCTACCCTAACTTTTTTATGCACATTTTTTGCGTGTGTTTCAATTCGGAGATGTAAAATCTAACAAATTATATACGTAATAAATGTATCCTTCTGTGATATTGATAGAAAGTCATCGTTATCGCGTAATATCGATTTTAAGAAATGTTAATATTAAAAAGGCTGTGCTTTTTACAAGTTGCTGAAGTAAATAAGGTTTGAAATTTCCAGCATGACAATAATTATTTAAAAAAATACGGTTTCGAAATGCAGGATGTAAAAAATTAGAATTTTTAATCTGTTTTTAATGAAAATTTAAATCTATTGAGAAATATGGTTCAGGGTTTTTGTGAAATGTATTTTACTCCAAAGATTCTACTCATCGATTATAACCGAATTAATTTACTCAAAAATATCTATACTAGTAAAATAACACAATTATCACAATTAGGTTCAAATTCTGCAACGCCGAATTGAAAAAAAACTTACAGTCTCCCTAATATTGGTTTTTGTGCAATGATCATAAAACTTTAAAAAACTAACGATTTATGTAGATTGTATTGTTAACACGTTTCGTAAAAAGCTTTAAAAACCCACCAACAGGGTGTTAAAAGTATCACGACAATAACTTTTTTCATGTTTTAACAAGTACAATCGTCTGCTTCAGATTGATCCTTAAAAACTGAATAACAGTTTCTCTATATAAAAAAATAAAACTCGTAAATATCATCCCCAAACATTTAATTTGATTACAATTACATAACACCATATTTGAAAGTAAATAAAAAAAAACAGCATTACCTAGTTTGACAGATTTGCAAATTGCAAATCAAAGTATCTATGTATACAGGGTGTTGCATAAGTACTTGTACAAACTTTAAAGGGTGATTCTTTGACTAATTTTAAGATACAAATTTCATATGTACATGGGTCCGCTACGGCTTGGTTTTCGAGATACAGGTAGTTCAAAAAGAATATTATATTTAGGATTATATGCTTGTTCAATAGCAACTCAATTTGGTGCAATTCGGGATACAGGTGTATTGATGACACCAGAGCTGTCAAAAGAACTAATAAAAAATACGAAAAATAACAAAATACAAATATCATTCAAAAGACAACAATGCACATAATAGTCGGTACCAAGCCAAATAGGTAGTAGGTAAATATAGATTTATTTTGTTTCGGGCTTGGGCTTGGCACCGACTTATTGTAATCAAAACTACCCACCAAACGGATACATTTAATTTTACGCAGATGCTCAAAATGTTAACTTTCTTTCATTAATAGAGACCTGTGAAGTGAGCTTACCTCTTGCGCCCACGTATTAAGTACTAAGTTTCAGTTATCAGTTATAATTTTTTATTTTCCAAGAAAGCGAAACGAGATATTTAAAACGGCATTGCGCCGCCCTCATGTATACCTCCGGGGGCGGCATCGAAAATCGCTACACGTCACAAACTTGTAAATGCTTAGAACTACCCCTATATCAAATTTATATTTTCTATCTTTTTTGTTTCATACCCAAAGCCCTATTCCTACCGAACTTATTATTTACCCGAAGAAACATTAAAAAGAAGTAAAATTTAAGTACCTAAACCGATAAAGTGGAACTTATACCTGATGAAGAGACAGACTATTATAATAGGTATACCTAATATAATATAGGTAGCACTGATAATTTTTTTATTATAGGTATTATAAGATCTACAACAATCTTGTTACATCTTTGCCACATTGTCTACGTGAAATATTTAGTCAAAAGTATGTTTCTATCTAAAAGCTTTTCATTTAAGGATTGTTCGCCAGTGATCATGGGACTGGTCTAGTCTTGAAACATGTATGACATGGATTAAATATTATTATATTAAATTTAATTCATAGAGATTAGGCTTTTATTTCAATACTGTACTTGTAATAAATCACCCTGTGTGTTTCTTTTACCGACGAATTGGCAACAGCACGACACACACCACATTCGCTTGTTTTTTTTTCTACCCTCCCTGCGTATCCCCTCCAGATTAATACAGAATTTCATCAATTTCTCTCTCTGACAATACAGCATTGCCGGTGCATATCTGTTGCAAATGATCTAAATAATTGTTATACGTTGCGTTTTGTTTTTGATATTAATAAACTACAAAACGGTTTCTGGCTGTGACAATACTGCTCTATGCTTTACACGCTAGTCTACGCCACGTAGTGGCAGGCATACTTAGAGATGTTCTGATTTTAATGCATTGGGCTGACTATCTATTGTGTAGATTAATCTTTGGTATTATATACGAATAGAGATGTATTAATTTGATATCAATATTACACTCAAGCTTTTTGAGTGCCTAGTATTATCGAATCTAAGCTATTGCAATATTTTGTATGGGTCAGCACTATTATTGTATAGGGACAAAGAAGTTTACAATATATTGTGAACTGGTGTGTTCGTTTTGGTTTTAATTTGAGAAAATATTATGATCACATATATAACACATTTCCAACAGACCAAGTAGCTTCAACCAGTGTGAAGACAGCAGTTAAAATTCTAGCAGTTAATTCCGAACATTGCCGAATGGGGTATACGGGGGCGATTGATAATTCATAATAATATACACTTTAAACGTATATTACACAAGCACAAATGTGTTACAAATATATAATAATTAATATCAATAAAACAAATTTATTAAATATTAATATTGCAATATTTTTTTTTCAATAAATAGGTAAATCGACATAACATATTTGAAATTAGTAGGTATATGTAGTCAAATAAAAGATTTAGATTCAATATGGTTATATACCCTTACAGACAAATAACATAGATATTTCATTGATTGATCCAGGGCCGTACTCTATGCTATATGTTCACGCGAGTTTTAACTGCTGGCCTCATATCTAAAAACTGGCAAAGCGTGCATTCTTGAAATTAATAGTGTAAGTAGCCAACCAAATGTCCTTATTAAAAATATATGTCAGAATCACTAACACCCCGTCAGAGCCGTACTATATATTTTTTTCTTTCGGCTGCAACTTTTAACTGCTGACCTCATATCTAAAAACTGGCAAAGCGTGCATTCTTGAAATTAATAGCGTAAGTAGTCAACCCTATGTCCTTATCAAAAATATATGTCGGAATCACTAACACCCCGTCAGAGCCGTACTATTTATTTTTTTCCCCGCCAGCATCATTTAACTGCTGACCTCATAGCCAAAAACTGGCAAAGCGTGCATTCTTGGAATTATTAGTGTAAGTAGTCAACCCTATGTACTTATCAAAAATATATGTCAGAATTACTAACACCCCGTCAGGGCCGTACCATAAATATTTTTTTATTTCGGCTGCAACTTTTAACTGCTGACCTCATATCTAAAAACTGGCAAAGCGTGCATTCTTGAAATTAATAGTGTAAGTAGTCAACCCTATGTCCTTATCAAAAATATATGTCAGAATCACTAACACCCCGTCAGAGCCGTACTATTTATTTTTTCCCCCGCCAGCAACATTTAACTGCTGGCCTCATAGCCAAAAACTGTTAAAGCGTGCATTCTTGAAATTAATAATGTAAGTAGTCAACCCTATGTCCTTATCAAAAATATATGTCAGAATCACTAACACCCCGTCAGAGCCGTACTATTTTTTTCCCCGCCAGCATCATTTAACTGCTGACCTCATAGCCAAAAACTGTTAAAGCGTGCATTCTTGAAATTAATACTCTAAGTAGTAAACCATAAGTCCTTTATAAAAATATATGTTTTCGATCGCCATGAAAATAAAAATATAATTTAGCACTAAAAATGTACCGTTGGAATTTATTCAAATATGCGGCATATTGGCTGATGTTATAAAATCATCAATTCAAAGAACTTTGTTTGAAATAAAAATGACATTTTTAGCGCTAAAATGTATTAAAAAAACTCAGATTATTAAATTAATATCCTTATTTCATACTTTTTTTCCTACAGGGCACGCTCTACTTCGTCAATTGAGTAAACCAAGTTTTAACTATTTCGGTTTACATATCTGTACCCCAGAATAAAACTGTATTAAGTCCACTTTTTACGAAAATCACTTTTTTCACTTTCCTAAAGTACAATTAATAAATGGGACTAAATACAATTTTATTCAGTTTTTTGGTAATAAGATAATAATTATTCTAACTAATAATAGTACAAAAATATTGAGCAAAAATATTTTTTTAATAATTATTAAATTATTAAAAATTACACTTTACCCAAAACTGCCTTATTGTAAAGGACTAGGAAGGATTATTTTGAATAGATTACGGAGTAGGTTAATAAATAAACAAAAATATTATTGCCAATATAAAAATAAAGAAAATAAATAAATACGAATTTACCCAGAAACGCGTAGCGTTTTTGCATTGAAGTTGGACCTGTCGAAATAATCTCTCAATAGACGATGTAAAGAGTTGTATATAGTATCGACACGACGACGGTCAAAAACAAAACCAAACTAAAAATATATTCGGAAATAGCTTAAACAAGGGAAGAATTCCTTGTCTAAGGGAAAAGTGTAACAAGTACCTAAATCTCATATATATCTTTGGTATAACATGTTATCCAGCTGGCCATTTTAAGTTAATAATAGTGTTTCGGCAATTATTCAAACTCATGTCATTTTGACTTTTGGTTGACACTAATAAACCTTTTTTTAATTAAATTTAAAATTTCGCCCACATACACCGAATTTCAATAAGCTAAAATTAATATGTTTTTTTTTTGTACTGTATTTTATAATTACTTTTCATTTAATGAATTGTTGCATATAGTATGAACAATTCTGTGGCAAAATTAACAAGTTAATGAAATTGATTTATCGACAACATTATGTCCACATAACAAACATTTACCTTTCATATCCGATGATGTATCTAAAATAATCTGTTATATTGTATCCCTGTAAGAATCAATATCACATGACTGATCAAGAGGCTTCTGTTCCAAAATGTTATTAAAAAAATATATAATATATGGACCGCAATTATATTGATCCATTTGAATTAGATGGGGGCGGGAAATAATTGAAAACTCGTTGTAATCGAACGGATCGTCGACAATTGCATCATATTGATTCATAAAATGTTTAAATTTTTCATAATACATTTCTGCGGTTTTATACGTGATGAACCCATAAGATCTAAATATGCAAAAGTTTTTAATTGAAAGTCTATTAATATTAAACAAAAATTATTACCTCCGACAACTATAGGCATTGCAATAGGCTTATTAAAAAATTTTACTTTTTTTAAAAAATCAGTGGAAAACGAACTGAAGTTTTTGAATATTTCTGTTCCGATAAAATCCTCGATAATTATAAAACTGCGAAATAAACACAGATCTAGGAAGTTTCTAGATCTGTGGAAATAAACAATAAAATAACACCTAATCAGTATATTATAATATACTCGTACATTACTCTGTCGCGTACCCGTTTTTTTACTCTACTTTGTGCCGCGTGCCGAAAAGAATAGGTTTAAAATGTTGAAAAAAATTAAAAAGGCGCCAAGACAATGAAAATACCCTTAGATAATTGGGATATATGATAGATACGATATTAACTAACTATATTTTGTTTAGTAGTTATTAAGTATTGTTGGACAACTAAGATGATACTTTAATTTTGTTGTAGGTACCTATATTATAATAGTTTTATATTGTGCGTATTATGTTATTAGGAATTCTCGATTTTCAACTCACCTCAGTTGAACTGATCCGATATGATTGCAGATAAAATATTTTTAAAGACATCTCATTTAAAATTAACTGTCATAAAGGAAATTAATAGTAAAAGTGATTTGACATAAACAAAAGAGAGATTTAATTAAAGCAAACGCACTCACAAAGCAGGATGAATTTTGACATTAGACGACTACGGCTAATAATAGGTTCGTTGCAAGAACCCTCTAAAGCAGTACCTATTATTCATTTTGAGATTAACAAGAACACATAATCTGCTAATTACATGAATAATTTTAAACGTGTACAGAGTGCTAATCATCCTGATTTAAATTTTTAGTTACATAGACATATGGTTAGCTACCTACTCTATTAATTTAAAAAATGCACGCTTTGCCAGTTTTTAGATATGATATGATATGATTGCAGCCGAAAGAAGAAAATAAATAGTACGGCTCTGACGGGGTGTTAGTAATTCTGACATATATTTTTGATAAGTACATAGGGTTGACTACTTACGCTATTAATTTCAAGAATGCACGCTTTGCCAGTTTTTAGATATGAGGTCAGCAGTTAAAAGTTGCAGCCGAAAGAAAAAAATATATATGGTACGGCCCTGACGGGGTGTTAGTAATTCTGACATATATTTTTGATAAGGACATAGGGTTGACTACTTACACTAATAATTTCAAGAATGCACGCTTTGCCAGTTTTTAGATATGAGGTCAGCAGTTAAAAGTTGCAGCCGAAAGAAAAAAATATATATAGTACGGCCCTGACGGGGTGTTAGTAGTTCTGACATATATTTTTGATAAGGACATAGGGTTGACTACTTACACTAATAATTCCAAGAATGCACGCTTTGCCAGTTTTTGGCTATGAGGTCAGCAATTAAATGATGCTGGCGGGGAAAAAAATAAATAGTACGGCTCTGACGGGGTGTTAGTGCTTCCGACATATATTTTTGCAAAGGACATAGGGTTGACTACTTACACTATTAATTTCAAGAATGCACGCTTTGCCAGTTTTTAGATATGAGGTCAGCAGTTAAAAGTTGCAGCCAAAAGAAAAAAATAAATAGTACGGCTCTGACGGGGTGTTAGTGATTCTGACATATATTTTTAATACGGACATAGGGTTGACTACTTACGCTATTAATTTCAAGAATGCACGCTTTGCCAGTTTTTAGATATGAGGTCAGCAGTTAAAAGTTGCAGCCGAAAGAAAAAAATATATATGGTACGGCCCTGACGGGGTGTTAGTAATTCTGACATATATTTTTGATAAGTACATAGGGTTGACTACTTACACTAATAATTCCAAGAATGCACGCTTTGCCAGTTTTTGGCTATGAGGTCAGCAGTTAAATGATGCTGGCGGGGAAAAAAATAAATAGTACGGCTCTGACGGGGTGCTAGTGATTCCGACATATATTTTTGATAAGGACATAGGGTTGACTACTTACACTAATAATTTCAAGAATGCACGCTTTGCCAGTTTTTGGCTATGAGGTCAGCAGTTAAATGATGCTGGCGGGGAAATAAATAAATAGTACGGCTCTGACGGGGTGTTAGTGATTCCGACATATATTTTTGATAAGGACATAGGGTTGGCTACTTACACTATTAATTTCAAGAATGCACGCTGTGCCAGTTTTTAGCTATGAGTACAGCAGTTAAATGATGCTGGCGGGGAAAAAAATAAATAGTACGCCCCTGACGGGGTGTTAGTAATTCTGACATATATTTTTAATACGCACATAGGGTTGACTACTTACGCTATTAATTTCAAGAATGCACGCTTAGCCAGTTTTTAGATATGAGGTCAGCAGTTAAAAGTTGCAGCCAAAAGAAAAAAATAAATAGTACGGCTCTGACGGGGTGTTAGTGATTCTGACATATATTTTTGATAAGGACATAGGGTTGGCTACTTACACTATTAATTTCAAAATTGCACGCTTTGCCAGTTTTTAGTTATGAGTACAGCAGTTAAATGATGCTGGCGGGGAAAAAAGTAAATAGTACGGCCCTGACGGGGTGTTAGTAATTCTGACATATATTTTTAATACGCACATAGGGTTGACTACTTACGCTATTAATTTCAAGAATGCACGCTTTGCCAGTTTTTAGATATGAGGTCAGCAGTTAAAAGTTGCAGCCGAAAGAAAAAAATATATATGGTACGGCCCTGACGGGGTGTTAGTAATTCTGACATATAATTTTGATAAGGACATAGGGTTGACTACTTACACTAATAATTTCAAGAATGCACGCTTTGCCAGTTTTTAGATATGAGGTCAGCAGTTAAAAGTTGCAGCCGAAAGAAAAAAATATATATAGTACGGCCCTGACGGGGTGTTAGTAATTCTGACATATATTTTTGATAAGGACATAGGGTTGACTACTTACACTAATAATTCCAAGAATGCACGCTTTGCCAGTTTTTGGCTATGAGGTCAGCAGTTAAATGATGCTGGCGGGGAAAAAAATAAATAGTACGGCTCTGACGGGGTGTTAGTGATTCTGACATATATTTTTAATACGGACATAGGGTTGACTACTTATGCTATTAATTTCAAGAATGCACGCTTTGCCAGTTTTTAGATATGAGGTCAGCAGTTAAAAGTTGCAGCCGAAAGAAAAAAATATATATGGTACGGCCGTGACGGGGTGTTAGTAATTCTGACATATATTTTTGATAAGTACATAGGGTTGACTACTTACACTAATAATTCCAAGAATGCACGCTTTGCCAGTTTTTGGCTATGAGGTCAGCAGTTAAATGATGCTGACGGGGAAAAAAATAAATAGTACGGCTCTGACGGGGTGTTAGTGATTCCGACATATATTTTTGATAAGGAAATAGGGTTGACTACTTACACTAATAATTTCAAGAATGCACGCTTTGCCAGTTTTTGGCTATGAGGTCAGCAGTTAAATGATGCTGGCGGGGAAAAAAATAAATAGTACGGCTCTGACGGGGTGTTACGTGATTCCGACATATATTTTTGATAAGGACATAGGGTTGACTACTTACACTAATAATTCCAAGAATGCACGCTTTGCCAGTTTTTGGCTATGAGGTCAGCAGTTAAATGATGCTGGCGGGGAAAAAAATAAATAGTACGGCTCTGACGGGGTGTTAGTGATTCCGACATATATTTTTGATAAGGACATAGGGTTGACTACTTACACTAATAATTTCAAGAATGCACGCTTTGCCAGTTTTTGGCTATGACGTCAGCAATTAATTGATGCTGGCGGGGAAATAAATAAATAGTACGGCTCTGACGGGGTGTTAGTGATTCCGACATATATTTTTGATAAGGACATAGGGTTGGCTACTTACACTATAAATTTCAAGAATGCACGCTGTGCCAGTTTTTAGCTATGAGTACAGCAGTTAAATGATGCTGGCGGGGAAAAAAATAAATAGTACGGCCCTGACGGGGTGTTAGTAATTCTGACATATATTTTTAATACGCACATAGGGTTGACTACTAACGCTATTAATTTCAAGAATGCACGCTTTGCCAGTTTTTAGATATGAGGTCAGCAGTTAAAAGTTGCAGCCGAAAGAAAAAAATATATATGGTACGGCCCTGACGGGGTGTTAGTAATTCTGACATATATTTTTGATAAGGACATAGGGTTGACTACTTACACTAATAATTTCAAGAATGCACGCTTTGCCAGTTTTTAGATATGAGGTCAGCAGTTAAAAGTTGCAGCCGAAAGAAAAAATATATATAGTACGGCCCTGACGGGGTGTTAGTAGTTCTGACATATATTTTTGATAAGGACATAGGGTTGACTACTTACACTAATAATTCCAAGAATGCACGCTTTGCCAGTTTTTAGATATGAGGTCAGCAGTTAAAAGTTGCAGCCAAAAGAAAAAATAAATAGTACGGCTCTGACGGGGTGTTAGTGATTCTGACATATATTTTTGATAAGGACATAGGGTTGGCTACTTACACTATTAATTTCAAAATTGCACGCTTTGCCAGTTTTTAGTTATGAGTACAGCAGTTAAATGATGCTGGCGGGGAAAAAAATAAATAGTACGGCCCTGACGGGGTGTTAGTAATTCTGACATATATTTTTAATACGCACATAGGGTTGACTACTTACGCTATTAATTTCAAGAATGCACGCTTTGCCAGTTTTTAGATATGAGGTCAGCAGTTAAAAGTTGCAGCCGAAAGAAAAAAATATATATGGTACGGCCCTGACGGGGTGTTAGTAATTCTGACATATATTTTTGATAAGGACATAGGGTTGACTACTTACACTAATAATTTCAAGAATGCACGCTTTGCCAGTTTTTAGATATGAGGTCAGCAGTTAAAAGTTGCAGCCGAAAGAAAAAAATATATATAGTACGGCCCTGACGGGGTGTTAGTAGTTCTGACATATATTTTTGATAAGGACATAGGGTTGA
This sequence comes from Apoderus coryli, assembly GCA_911728435.2. Classification (NCBI taxonomy): domain Eukaryota; kingdom Metazoa; phylum Arthropoda; class Insecta; order Coleoptera; family Attelabidae; genus Apoderus; species Apoderus coryli. The sequence continues at coordinate 26,054,141 of OU452199.1, read as the reverse complement.
CTACTTACACTAATAATTCCAAGAATGCACGCTTTGCCAGTTTTTGGCTATGAGGTCAGCAGTTAAATGATGCTGGCGGGGAAAAAATAAAATAGTACGGCTCTGACGGGGTGTTAGTGCTTCCGACATATATTTTTGCAAAGGACATAGGGTTGACTACTTACACTATTAATTTCAAGAATGCACGCTTTGCCAGTTTTTAGATATGAGGTCAGCAGTTAAAAGTTGCAGCCGAAAGAAAAAAATATATATGGTACGGCCCTGACGGGGTGTTAGTAATTCTGACATATATTTTTGATAAGTACATAGGGTTGACTACTTACACTAATAATTCCAAGAATGCACGCTTTGCCAGTTTTTGGCTATGAGGTCAGCAGTTAAATGATGCTGGCGGGGAAAAAAATAAATAGTACAGCTCTGACGGGGTGTTAGTGATTCCGACATATATTTTTGATAAGGACATAGGGTTGACTACTTACACTAATAATTTCAAGAATGCACGCTTTGCCAGTTTTTGGCTATGAGGTCAGCAGTTAAATGATGCTGGCGGGGAAATAAATAAATAGTACGGCTCTGACGGGGTGTTAGTGATTCCGACATATAGTTTTGATAAGGACATAGGGTTGGCTACTTACACTATTAATTTCAAGAATGCACGCTGTGCCAGTTTTTAGCTATGAGTACAGCAGTTAAATGATGCTGGCGGGAAAAAAAATAAATAGTACGGCCCTGACGGGGTGTTAGTAATTCTGACATATATTTTTAATACGCACATAGGGTTGACTACTTACGCTATTAATTTCAAGAATGCACGCTTTGCCAGTTTTTAGATATGAGGTCAGCAGTTAAAAGTTGCAGCCAAAAGAAAAAAATAAATAGTACGGCTCTGACGGGGTGTTAGTGATTCTGACATATATTTTTGATAAGGACATAGGGTTGGCTACTTACACTATTAATTTCAACATTGCACGCTTTGCCAGTTTTTAGTTATGAGTACTGCAGTTAAATGATGCTGGCGGGGAAAAAAATAAATAGTACGGCCCTGACGGGGTGTTAGTAATTCTGACATATATTTTTAATACGCACATAGGGTTGACTACTTACGCTATTAATTTCAAGAATGCACGCTTTGCCAGTTTTTAGATATGAGGTCAGCAGTTAAAAGTTGCAGCCGAAAGAAAAAAATATATATGGTACGGCCCTGACGGGGTGTTAGTAATTCTGACATATATTTTTGATAAGGACATAGGGTTGACTACTTACACTAATAATTTCAAGAATGCACGCTTTGCCAGTTTTTAGATATGAGGTCAGCAGTTAAAAGTTGCAGCCAAAAGAAAAAAATAAATAGTACGGCTCTGACGGGGTGTTAGTGATTCTGACATATATTTTTGATAAGGACATAGGGTTGACTACTTACACTAATAATTCCAATAATGCACGCTTTGCCAGTTTTTGGCTATGAGGTCAGCAGTTAAATGATGCTGGCGGGGAAAAAAATAAATAGTACGGCTCTGACAAGGTGTTAGTGATTCCGACATATATTTTTGCAAAGGACATAGGGTTGACTACTTACACTATTAATTTCAAGAATGCACGCTTTGCCAGTTTTTAGATATGAGGTCAGCAGTTAAAAGTTGCAGCCAAAAGAAAAAAATAAATAGTACGGCTCTGACGGGGTGTTAGTGATTCTGACATATATTTTTGATAAGGACATAGGGTTGACTACTTACGCTATTAATTTCATGAATGCACGCTTTGCCAGTTTTTAGCTATGAGTACAGCAGTTAAATGATGCTGGCGGGGAAAAAAATAAATAGTACGGCCCTGACGGGGTGTTAGTAATTCTGACATATATTTTTGATATGGACATAGGGTTGGCTACGTACGCTATTAATTTCAAGAATGCACGCTTTGCCAGTTTTTAGATGTGAGGTCAGCAGTTAAAAGTTGCAGCCGAAAGAAAAAAATAAATAGTACGGCTCTGACGGGGTGTTAGTGATTCCGACATATATTTTTAATAAGGACATAGGGTTGACTACTTACACTATTAATTTCAAGAATGCACGCTTTGCCAGTTTTTAGATATGAGGTCAGCAGTTAGAAGTTGCAGCCGGAAGAAAAAAATAATGGGTGTTTTTTTAAGCTAGATAGAACTTTAAATTGTAAAAAGTAACACAAAAAATTAAATTTTGATGAAACATTTTTTTTTTTGTTTTAGTATACTCTGACAAATCATCATGAATAGACTCACGCTTGAACAACGCTACGAAATTATCCAAATTTACTTTGAAAATCAGTCGTCGATTCGCGCAACTTATAGACGACTTCGTCATTATTATGGCGTACATAATCGTCCATCTGAACAAGCCATTCGTCGAACTGTGGATAGATTTCGTACCACATACTCTCTAGAGGATGCAATAACACCAACACGTCAAAGGAATGTGCGTACTGAAGAGAATATTGCCGCTGTAAACGAAAGTGTGGAAGAAGATCCAAATTTATCGATTCGTCGTCGGTCGCAGGAATTGGGGCTCTGTCCGTCCACTACGTGGACAATTTTGCGCAAAGATCTCGGCCTACACCCGTATAAGATCCAGCTGGTGCAGGAATTGAAGCCACGAGACCATAATATGCGTCGTTCTTTCGCCGATTGGGCTCTAGAGCAGTTGGCAACTGACCCGTTGTTTTATCGCAAAATTGTGTTCAGCGATGAGGCGCATTTTTGGCTTAACGGGTTTGTTAATAAGCAAAATTGCCGCATATGGAGTGAGACCAATCCACAAGAGACCCTACAGACTCCATTACATCCAGAAAAATGCACCGTTTGGTGCGGTTTTCACGCTGGTGGCATCATCGGACCTTATTTCTTCAAAAATGAGGCCGGAGCTCGCGTTACGGTCAATGGAGATCGTTACCGCACCATGATCAATGATTTTTTGTTTGAAAATATGGATGACATTGATCCGGAGGAGATGTGGTTTCAACAGGATGGCGCTACGTGCCATACGGCGAACGCAACCATCGACTTATTGAAATCAAAATTTGGCGATAAGTTGATTTCGAGAAATGGACCTGTCAATTGGCCTCCAAGGTCGTGCGATTTGACACCTCTCGATTATTTCCTGTGGGGCTACTTGAAGTCACTGGTTTATGCTGATAAACCAGCAACAATTGACGCCTTGGAGGCCAGCATTGTTCGTGTTATTCGTGACATAAGGCCAGCAGTGCTCGAAAAGGTGGCCCAAAATTGGACGTCCAGAATGCGCTTCGTCAAGAACAGCCGCGGTGCCCATATGCCCGAAATCATTTTCAAATGTTAATGTCACGTATTGATCTTTCGAATAAAAAAAAATGTTTCATCAAAATTTAATTTTTTGTGTTACTTTTTACAATTTAAAGTTCTATCTAGCTTAAAAAAACACCCTTTATATAGTGCGGCTCTGACGGGGTGTTAGTGATTCTGACCTATATTTTTAATAAGGACATTTAGTTAGCTACTTACACTATTAATTTCAAGAATGCACGCTTTGCCAGTTTTTAGATATGAGGCCAGCAGTTAAAACTCGCGTGAACTTATAGCATAGAGTACGGCCCTGGATCAATCAATGAAATATTTATGTTATTTGTCTGTAAGGGTATATAACCATATTGAATCTAAATCTTTTATTTGACTACATATACCTACTAATTTCAAATATGTTATGTCGATTTACCTATTTAGTGAAAAAAAAATATTGCAATATTAATATTTAATAAATTTGTTTTATTGATATTAATTATTATATATTTGTAACACATTTGTGCTCGTGTAATATACGTTTAAAGTGTATATTATTATGAATTATCAATCGCCCCCGTATACCCCATTCGGCAATGTTCGGAATTAACTGCTAGAATTTTAACTGCTGTCTTCACACTGGTGTAGCTTCAAACTTACATGAGAGATTTCAACTAGATTTAGTCTGCCAAGTGAAACTGCCATTAAAAAATATTTATAAAGTCAAAGGTTCTACCGATCAATCTTTCGCCCGCTGTTGACGGTGAAAATGCGGCACATGTTTATTTAGAATAGTAATTTCATGTGACAGATTTAAATATGAAGTATTCTATGGATTGCATACGTGTTTTGATAAATAATGAGTAATATTTTGTTAAATTTCAAAAGTACAGTGGTTAAGTGAAAGAGCAGCACACATCATCAAAGTGGTGTATGCGTATCTATTAATGCGTAAGATATTTAAATTTAATTATACTAACATTAATATAACTTTCTTGTATTATTTCGTCATTCTAAATTTGTAAAACGTAATTATTTAATGTAGGTACGAACATTAGTTAGGTATGGAGTTTTTTACATTTAAATATTTATTTTATTATTTCCGTGTTTATATTATGTTCTGCTAATGGTCAAAAGGGTGAATGCATTTAAAAAAAAATCGGTCGTGTCGCCCTAAAACTTTCCCGACATGATATAATATAATGAAAAATATATGACCTGCGTAACGAAACAGAATTTTAATAATTATTATAATTGTATTATTTTCAATAAACTAACGTAACAAACTAACTACAATATTTAAAAAAAAAAAAAAAATATTGTCAGAGCTGGGATTCGAACCCTTCCGCAGACGAAGCGAACACTCTATCAACGTTTTAAAGTTCTGAATTATTACATATTATATTCTTATAAGAATATAAATTCCAACTACCTAACTGGTAAAATGTTAAACGCTATTTTCTCTAGAATCATGGGGGAAAATATTAAAAGTGACCTATCGCTGTAAAGCAGATAAAAATTGCTTTAAAATGATGTATCACTCGACCCCTACTGCTAAATTTATCGGTTGTGTCCACCCCTATCACAGGGCTTAAGCAATTTCAACCAAAAACTAATGGGTTGATCCTACGACAGCCCCAAACACATATACCAAAATTTAGCTCAATTGATTAAAGCGTTTGGGCGCTATTGTGGTAGAATACATACAACAAATTATCCGTTACTTTACGGACACCCTGTATATATGTTATTAGTGTAAGCTTTAAATAAATAAAGTGTCCAGATGCAGTAGTTGGGGTTTGCTCTCAATGCCGTTAGCAAAAAAAAAAAAATAGCCTCAAATTGGAATTTAGTGTTTGTTGGTTTTGAGGTGAGGATCTAATAATGTGTTTGATGTTGAAGTAATTCTACTTCTACCTACTTCTTTTTGGATTTGCGAACCCGTAACAAAACTAATGACGTTGTATTTAAATATAATTCCCAAATATAGGTACATAGATACACCCAAATAAATTAAAGACATTTTTTTAACTTGATTCGATTTGTGTTATTTGTCAGGTAAAAATCGATGTTGGTGGATTTTTTTTTAATACGTATTTATTTTGGTATTTTTTTAAATCAGGTTTCATAAGTACTTTGTCTCTTTTACTCTTTGATGTTTGATTTTAGTTTTAAAATAATAACTTCATACCTTCATATTTATGAGCTTATTCTTCATTAGCCACATAATAAAAATGTAAATCAAATATATCAAATAGGTATTGCTTAGTTTTTGATACGTTCTACAAGGTAGGACCGAATAAAAACGTTTAATAAATCTCAAAACAGATCTAAAACATCACCTAGCATAATGTATTTGCGATTTAGTTCAAGAATTTGACATCAGCATCATCAGCGTCTTTCAAAATGCACTTGATAATGACCCGATAACGAAACATCTGACTTTAAATTTAGTATGTTATGGAGGAAAACAATCACACAATCTCTTAAAATAAACTCAACAAAAAATGAAAACGATTTTTACGCAAATATCTCCGGATTTGGAAGCGGTTCTATTGCGTTTCTGCCTATTTAACAGACTCTTAAGGTTTCCGACATCCCTGCACTGGTCCTCATTATCTTGTACACGTGGCATAAGGACCTACCTTTTGGCTTATAATAAAATTATAGTACTTTTTCTAAATATTTAACCGCAAGTTATAGTTCCATTGGTTATTCGCGTAAATAATCAACAATTATGATAATTGTAGATACTAATTATTAGTAGTATAATAATCGGGGGGCGTATAAATTATACTAACGAAGATTATCTAAATTTGTTTGTTATTTATGGAGAATGATAACAAGAACGTGTGATCCATTTGCTGCCAGATACCCAGAAATACACGAACATCATTATTAAACTAATAGTACATAATTTCGAAAGTTTTGAGTTTGCGAAGAATTCGATGAACTAATAACGAGAACGCATTATACAAACTTATCTAAGGTTAACTCATAAAAAAATTACTTTAACAAATGTTCAAAATTTTGACCTTGCATTTGTAAACACTTTCCACATCTTAAAATTAATTGTTCATGTGTTACCCGCCGAATAGATTGTTGACTCAAATTGTTGATTACAAGTGTCATATTTATTTAAAGCCATCATGACCAACTAAAATCAATTAAATTTCCTAACAATTGCAATAGAAAAATGTAGAATTGCCAATATATGGAAAACTTTATATTTTTGGAATAGACATCCTTTCATAAACTTACCCTTATTATACATATAGGTAGTATAATATACATTATACCTATGCATAAGTGCCTAAAGTAGGTCTATAACTACTAGAATATCCCAACAAATTAAATTATTAAAGCTTCCATATATAATAAAAAATGGTTATTATTCTTTATTCTGCAAACGTCATTTTTGACATAAAATTTCAAATATTTCGAAAACGGCTGTAGATAAAACATAATATTATACATGCACTATATTTAGAATTACAATTAGAATCCAAAAAAATATAATTTATATAGGGTGGTATTTAAAATAAGGAACGGTATAACCGGAAGTACTAAATTCTTGAAAATATTTTAAACGAACTGGCCCCATCGACCTATAAGTACTACACCAGATTTTCAGATTGTTCCACAGTGTAATTTTCCATAATCGCTCAAGACTCTTCTCGGTGGGACCCCCGGTATAATGATGATCCGCAATTGAATACGTTCAACAAAATAATAACGACTAAGTAAATTAATTTTAGTTTACGTCACTATATATTGATTGTAACTAAAATTTAAAATAACTGAAATGTAAAAGTTTTGTTTCTGAAAATTAATATATTGTCACATAGGTATTTGAGTATTGTATTATTATATTTTACCAAAATTCGGCAAATAAATTGTGCAAAAGAAAAACGAAAATATGCGTAATTTTCATTTATTGATTATACCTAGAAGTTCACATTGCTGTAGTTGTTTAAATTAGATGCACAATTTTTGACGCACCTTGTAACCCTATATTTACATAAAATTATACGTCCCACGTTCACTTATTATTGAACAAAGTTAGTAATAGCTGATGGCATCATCATCTCATATTATGTATATTTATATTTTATTATCTTAACTTTAAAATGTTTGTATCTATGTTATTTCATATTGAACATTACATTTAGAAAGATTTTAAACACGCACAACCATATGCACGATAATATGAATATGTATAATAAATTGTAATAAGTGTACCCACGTAGACATTCAAATACCAAATGGAATGCGACATATTTTAATGTGACATAGGTAGGTACAGTTGTTATTACTTATTACAATAGGCAATTTTAGATATAATAGGAAATTTACTAAAAACTAAAATCTATAATAGTGTTACAAAATGTTATATAACTATGAAGCAGTGTGCGTGTGTTGAAATGAAAATGAATGCAAAATAATAAAATCTATGGATACCACCCCCCGGAAAACTTCCACCAAATAAGCGGCAACTCACCGGTGGGCAAGGTATTCATCAAGTGTCGCAGAACAAATGAGTCGGTGTATATCATTTAAAAAATGATTACTAAATCAACAATCGAAATTCAAAAGTAAACGTTTCGTCCGCGATAAATTTATATTAACCATATACAATGCAACTGAGTAATAAATTAACGATTTGTTTCTATGCAGTTTTCGATTTCTGTATTGCTGACTACGTCGGTTTCGCGGCCACAATTGAATAATAATAAACGCCACGAACCGATCAGCTGATCGCATACAAACTACATAACCGTTGCCGCGCTATAGAATCACACCCACCGCAGCACTAAAGTCGATTGCCGCGGCCACGTCGATTGATTTGTCCTTAAAAACCGAGCAAAAGAGAATAACATCAAACAGCAACAGCGCGCCTCCACAAGATTCCGCAAAGCGAAAAAAAAAAACACGATCCGGCAACTGGAAGACTAGTATTACGTCATTCGTTAGATACTGCTGACCAATATTTGAACAAATAAAAACAAAATGACAAGCGAGGCAAAAAAACACCACCAAAATAAAATATATGTTAACACATTAAAAGCATTACATCTTACCTGAGCTAATATGAGACCGTTTCGAATCACCATTTTCTACATCACCATCCAGTGGTCGTTTTCTGGAGTCAGCGATTTCCGGTGACGGGCACGTATCCATTCCCGAATCTGCGGCCATCTTGTTTTGTTTAGATGTCCATCAGCATATAGAGCGAGAACGTTAAAATAATACAACTGAGACTGGCACAATGGGGCAACTGCGCGTTCACAATTTCGATAATAATATAACAAAACACTCGATACGAGAAACAGCGACGACGCAACGTAAGATCCTACTTGTATCACAACCGACGACCGACTGAATATTGTACGACGTAAAATGTTATTACACTAAACTTCAGCAACATGTCCTAAGTACGCGCTGCTATGATTAGATAGCAGAGCAGCAGGAGATGATCCGTGTGTCGTCCCCACTTTTTATTGCGACCTTTCCTGATTCCTCCAATGCCCTTGAAGTACTGCAATAAAAAATGTATTAATAATTAATAGTTTGATGATGATGAGACCCCACAAGAACCTGTTTTGATAAGCCGAGTAAGTATTATTACGGCACGATTATTTTGGAGTCCGGTGGGTACATTTATTATTTAATTAAACAAAAATAATTGTTAAAAGTGTGTTACGAGGTTTCCTTTTGAAAAACATGTTTTGTTACCAAATTACATCTGAGCTACTAAATTAAAAAATATTATGAAAGCGGAATATCGATTTTATCCGGGGATATGACGCTATAGTCCAGCAGCTGGCAGCTAATATTTTTCGATTCAGTTGAATTTTAGTAATAAAAAGTAACTGTAGAGTCAGCACTTCCGGTTCCGGAACTCCAGCCGCTGCGCTGGTACGCTCGCAAAGTTGTAATATTAATTAACATCTCTAAACTGTTCAAAATTTATAGAAAATGAGGAAACATAATACGAGTATATGACAGAAATGCGACAGTCAGACAGCAAAATTAGGGACACGTGGAGTCAGCGCTACTTCATACCTGTCAAAAAAAAAGACGTCAGTCAGAGTGTTTTCGTAAGGCTGAAATTCTTCAAAACATTAATTAAAACTATTCAGTTAATAAAGAAAACAGTCTGACTCTTTTGTGAAAGGACCATGCCAGTCAGCACTCAATGGAAATGAGAATGGTAACAGCGCGCATTAGTACGTCTTTGCTCAATACATATAAAAAATAATTTTAATTTATGTACAACAGAAAGATAGAATAATAAAAGGCAAAAAACTAAAAAATCATGGGTTTAGCAAAGTATTAATTAGTACGCAGTCATTGGTTTGCCAGCAAATATTTTTTTCTGTGTTTTCACTTTATTTCCGAAACGAAACGAGTAACGAAAACATGTTTAGATAGAGTTTTATAGAAAATCGAATTTGCTACAAAAGTCTCTCAATCATATTTTCGTATCTAGCATAGTTCTAAATATATTTGCGTATGACTATACAAAATATTGAGTACTGTTTTTTGTTTTCACAATATCTCAGAAAATAAGCAAAATATAAAAAAAAATGTAGAAAATTAAATTTCATACAAAAAATGACACACACTGCTTCTGATACTGCCTCCTTTTTCTATTCAAAATACACAACTCCCACACGATTTCTCCATGATATTTTTTCACTGAATACGAACTAGTCACAACGGAAAGACTAGCGCGTATTTTACAGCTCCCCTCTCCATAATCGCGACCTAACACACCTGACAGTTCCATGATAAAGGTTCAGAAATTTGTCTACTTGGCCTTGACCATCACGACTCAATACCTGCTTACAATAACCTAACAGGTCATTCAATAAGTCCATAGGATAAGTAAGAAAAAAACAAAATTTTGACAAAACTCCATTTTATTATTGAACATAGTTGCTTTAGAGGTCAATACATCGAGCATAGCGATTTTCTAACTTTTCGATACCACTTTTATAGTACGATTTCTCTTTCTCGTCAAAATAGGCCTGTTTCAGCGATTACTTGATCATTGCACTTAAATTTCTCTCCAGCAAACTTTCTCTTGAGATCTGAAAACAGCTAAATCTGGAGAATACGGTGGTTGGGTAAGCAATTGGAAGCCCAATTCATTCAATTTTGCCATAGTTTTCATCGATTTGTGACAAACTGCATTGTTTTGGTGAAACAACTTTTTTCTTTTGCAACTGTGGCCGCTTCTTTGCGATTTCAGCCTTCAATCGATCCAAAAGTGCACAGTAATAGTCGCTGTTGATGGTGGTTTCTTTTTGGAGGTGGTCGATTAATATGATTCCGTTGGCATCCTAAAATACAGACGCCATCACCTTACCGGCCGACTGTTGCGCCTTTGCTCGCTTTGAATTCGGTTCGGCGATTGCTATCCACTCAGCTGCTAGAATTCCATTTTATTGCCGTTTAACAGCGCGGTCGACGGTGAGCTCACGCGGCACCCACTTTGCACAGAGCTTTTGCATAGCTAAATGTTCGTGTAAAATGATAAAAACACTACCATCTGATATCGTTACAATGTCAGCTACCTCGTGCACCTTCAATTTGCGATCGTTCACAAGCAATTTGTGAATTTTTTTGACGTCTTCTGGAATATCAGCCTCATTTGGGCGTCCACTGCGCTCTGCATCATTTCTGCTGGTAAGACCACGTTTAAATTCAACAATCCAATTCTCCACAATTTGTCTCGATGGAGCAGAGTTCGGATAATGTTTATCAAGCCATTGTTTGGTTTCCACTGTATTTTTTTTTCATCAAAAAGCAATGCTTTATCATCGAATTTCACTTTTTTCCATTTTTATTTTTTTGCAAAATGCTATAACTCACGAATCAATAGTCAGATTGCTGTCAAATTTATACACCTATCGTTTAACGGTTAGTACTAAATAAATATAAATGCTTTTCCGGAGGTATGTTTATGGGAACTTGTTTTCATAAAATGGCCTGAGAAATCACCCCCTTAATATATTGCGGCGTCTTTTTGAAACACCCTGTATAATTCTCTACAAAAACGATCTCTTGAAATTTGTTCGTACCTTGTTTATTTTCTGAGATATAGATTTTTTTATATTCAAACCCAAATCTGTAGAACTAGGTATCCTAGATACGAAAATATGATCAGAGACTTTGTGTAGCAAATTCGATTCTCTAAAAAAAAACTCTATAAACGTTTTGTGATTACTTCCTTCGTTTTGGAAATAAAATGAAAATACATACGTACTGTGTACGAATTAATACTTTGCTAAAATCATGATTTTTCTTTTCATTATTCCTTTCTTTCTGATGTACATCAATTAAAATTATTTTTTATTATAAAATAAATGATATAATATACTTATTGAGTAAAGACGTACTAATGCGCGCTGTTACCATTCTCACTTATGTTCACTGCTGAGTGACGTGGTCCTATGACAAATGAATCATTAACTGAATAGTTTAGTTAATGATTCGAAGAATTTCAGCCCTCCGAAAATACTTTGACTGACGTCATTTTTGAGAAAACAGTTTAGAGATGTTAATTAATATTACACCTTTGTGAGCGTCCCAGCGCCATGTGTCCCTGTACCGGAAGTGCTGATTCTGCAATTACTTTTCATCACTAAAATGCAAGCCAATCTGAAAATATTAGGCTTCAGAAAGCTCTTGCTCATTTTCGACGCCAGCTTCCCGACTACCAGAGGATATAAAAAAATAGAAAATTAAAATCAATAGCGGCTTTATTACAACGGCGTTTTTTTCTCTTGTTTTATTTATGGCGATAGATACTTTTTTGATTTTAATAAATATTTTCATGCAGCGTTTTTTCATTTTTCCCAAATTGGATGACAAACTGCACAATTTAAAATGTGTTTTGTTACGCTTTTCTCAGAATCCACAATACAAACTTATTAAAACTAACACATATCCTCATTTATGTATAGGAATTAATAGAGCTGTCCGCATAATAAACTTTATTCACAGTTTACAAAAACAAAATAATGTAGGAAACAATTCTCTCCCAATACTTTTTTTGATAAAACCAACCCATTTCAGCAGATTATTCAGGTATTTGCAAATCGAATAATAACATTCTTCGATGTTTATTTGAATTTTAAATTGAAATGGGTTTTAAAATTATCTATCTGGTAAAATATCCTACTGGAGGTATACTCTAACCCTGAGACAATTAAAGAGGTTCATTATGCCCTCGGAATCAAAAGCTTATCGAGCTGGATAGAAACGATCTAAGGCGCATTACAGGCCTTCTCATAGGACACTACCCGGTGACACACCACCTCAAATAGATGTGCCTGAGTGAGAACGATATAGGTCGTTTTTGCGAAGAAGCAATCGAGACCACTGTACGCATGTTCGATTGCATGGCACTGTTTTGCAAAGGCGGGTGACGGGTGACTTTAACACCTAACGAAGCAAAGGAATTTGCCCTCAGAGAGATCATCGAACTCCACGTAAAATTTGGGGCAACTGGGCGAACTTCATAGCTAAATCTATTAATGTCAAAGTGAAGAGAAACAAAAGGACCTAAACGGCTGCACCACGATCTACATAGGTTTCAGTTTTTCGTTCGTTATACTTTTTTTAATTAATATAAAACGTGGGGATTTGCAATTACAACCAGGTAGTACATATGCCGACTGCTTTTGCCAACTGTTTTTGAATCAATTAAATTTCAAAGTCCTATTACTATTGTAATAGAAAAATGTAAAATTTGCGGGTTGCCATTTAAAAATTTTGTTTTTTCTAATTATTCTAATTATTCTTTAATCTGTAGCAAAGCTCATTTTTGACATAACATTTCTAATATTATCTACATATTATGCATCAACTATCTTTAGAATTAGAAGTAGAATCCACAAAATATATAATTTATATATGGTCGTGTTTAAAATAAGGGAGTTGGTACCCACTTTTCGTATAACCGGAAGTTCTAGATTGTTGAAAACATTTTAGTCGAATTGTTCCCTCGACCTACACTACTATACCAGATTTTCAGATTGTTCCACAATGTAGGTTCTCCATAGTCGATCGAAACCCTTCCCGGTGAGACACCCGAGTTATGTACCCACATTCCCAGAATCTAGTAAACTAAGCAACTATATTGTAAGATACTTAATATACTGTAATATCATGTTTTACTTACGTATGCATAAAATAATTTACCTTTGTAATTATAATAATATAAAATTCATTCTTGTTTGTACCTTCTAGACTTAAACATTAAAGATTGTTAAAGTAGTATTTTTAATATTTTTTAAAAATAAAGTATTCCATCCTCGATACATAATTGGCGCAGTCGGTAGGATAAGTACGGTTGTGAAATTTCGGTAGTGTCGAATCGTTCGAAAAGTCGAAAAATCAGAACTTTGAGTTTCAACTCTTAAGTGCTTATCACAAAAGAATCTGGGGCCTGGAGTACGCAAGGAAGACAGCAAGAATCAATTGGAAAGGAAGAACGGTAAGTGCCAAATTCCTTTTACCTCTCTTATACCCTATGTTTAAGGACTACAGGAGAGATAGGTAGGACTCTTAAAACCTCTGTTTAAGGATTTTAAGATTAGGTTAGGAAAATCACAGAAAAACAAAAAACATTTTTTTTTTCTCTTTTCAAGGAGGATAAATAAGTCTAATAATATAATAATAATAATTTTATGTCTGAATTGGACGAGATTTTAGTAAGGTTTAGCACTCTTTCAGTTTCTGAAAATCAAAATTTAAATAAAGTCGAAAATAAAAACGGTAACAAAATGCCAAACGGAAAACAACCACAACAAATCAACTGGAATCTTTTCAAATCCAGGGTTGATAACATAAAACCCTTTCATGGAAATAGTAATAATTTAAGTAAATTTATCACAAGATGTGAAAGTTTAATTACATCTTATGTAGGCATTCAAGATGCGGCCTTAAACCAGCACATTCTTGAATGTATTCAAGAAAAACTTGTAGGAAGAGCAGAAGTAATGGTAGGCAATCGTGTCGAATTAACCGATTGGAATAGCTTAAAACAAGCTTTAATACAATGTTTTTCTGATCGTAGAGATTTAGACTGCTTAATTCAAGAATTAACTAGAACTCGTCCACAAAGAGGCGAAGACTTAATTAATTTCGGTAGTCGTTTACAATTATTACGTAGTAGTGTTGTACAAAGGACAAGCGACGACTCAACATTAAGACCTGAAGAAAAAATTTGGAAACTAATCATTATGACAAAATCGCCCTTAACACTTTCATTGCAGCATGCACAGGAAATATAAGAAACAACATGTATCTTAAAAAACCAGCGTCCTTAGAAGATGCAATGGCATATGTCTGTGAATATGAAAATTTTGAGAAATTATGTGGAAATATATCCGATAATAAACCTAACCCAGCACGTTTACCTACACCGGTAATACGAAATCAGTTCACCCATGGTTCACAAATGTTTCCGCAACAACAGCATTATTCATTTCCTTCTAATTTACCAAATAATCGACCATTTTTCCAAAACAGCCCAAATTTCAATGTTACCCCTAATCATAATTTTACACCAAGACCATCATTTCCAAGTCAACCAATTAATCTACAACCTCGTCAGTTACCTCAGAGACGATTTCCGACCAATGAAGAAGTTTTTGGTCGTCCCAAAAATGTTTTTAGGGATAATCGTACACCCCTCAATCAACTACCCAAACCGACACCTATGTCGACAAGCACTCAAGCTGCATCAAATATGTCTTGGAAACCATCTCAACAATGGCAACGTCAAAATTCGCCACAAAACAATTTCCAAAAATTTCAAACACAAAAACCACCCCAATTTGTTTTCGAAGAATTGCATTCTAACGAGTACGATTACAACGAATTTAATGAACCCGATCCGTACCATAATGACAATGCTTATTCAGGACTTGACGACACATATTATAACATGGAAGAGTATAATAATTACATTCCTATGAACAATGATAACGAAGTACATAACATGTACAATAATGATACCGAACCTTATATACAAGACGAAACAATAACAACAGACGAAAATAACACAAATGCAAATTTTCAAAAAGTAGCCTCAAAGAAAGATCCAACATAGTTGAATTAAATAGTTGTTCAATTAATGCACTTCCTTATATCGAAATTTCTAATCCAAAACTAAAATTATTAATAGACGCAGGTAGCAGTAGGTCAATAATACGACCATGTGTTATAGAAAAATTTTATCCACACTGTATGTATCATGTTAACAACATAATAAAAACAGCTGTAGGTAGTCAGAACGCAATGTTTCAGGCAACAATACCAGTATTCTCCGAATTTAACACAGATTATAACATAGACTTTATCTTATTTGATTTCCATGAATACTTTGATGGCATAATAGGTATTGCAGATCTAAAAAATATGAAATTAAATATTGACATAATAAACAAAAAACTAATTGGTAGAAATGTTGAAGTACCTTTTAAATATCGAGAAAACCCTGATCTAGATTTACATCCCTTAGAAACTGCTTCAGTTGACGTTAACGTAGATGATATAGACGACATAATAGAAAATGAAATAAAGAAAATATCTAAAGAAAATGCAAGTCATAACGATCCTGATATTCTTAGTCTCTTAAAACCTTCTTCATCTAAAATTAATATTATTAGCGACATTCAAATTAGACCACCTGTTAAAGATGCAAATAAAAATGATTGTACAGACTCTGAAACTGTTCACACGGCTTTAGAACATCCAATATTTACTATTCCTATCTCTGAAAAACCTATAAATCAATATAAAAATCAGGTAATAATAACTGTAGGAGATATTAATGTTATAAAACATAGGCGAGAAAAAGTTTTCCAAAATAATCGTTTATACGTAACTTTTCCAAAACAATGTATAGATTTACATATAGTTCAGTTCATAAAAGATTTTATAAAACCAAAACAAAATTATGCTTTATATTTTCAAAAACCACTTTTGCCCGAAAAATTTGCAGTAGTCATTCAGACGTATTTTAAAAACTCATTTATAAAATTAACACAATGTTCGACATTTCTAAATGACGTAGAAAGCACAGAAGAGCAAAAAGAAAAACTTGAATATCATCACAATTTTAAAACAGGTCACAGAGGAATTAATGAAGTTAAAAAATCTCTCAATGCAAAATATTATTGGCCGAAAATGTCCGAAGACATCGAAGATTATATAAATAACTGTGAAGTATGTCAAAAGAACAAATATGATAGAAATCCCCCTGTATTAAAATTTAACTTAACACCGACTTCATCAAAACCTTTTGATCATATACATATAGATATTTTTCGAATAGCTAATCAATCATATCTAACACTTTTAGACTCATTTTCACGTTATGGACAAGCATATCCTCTAAAATCGGTAACCGGTATATCCGTTGTCGACACCCTTTTAAACTTTATAACTCACCATGGTATTCCTAATAAAATAACAACTGATAGCGGAACAGAGTTTAAAAACAACGACTTAATAAATTTTTGTAAATTACATCATATAGAAATTCACTTTACTACAGCTAAGAATAGCAATTCAAATTCCCCTGTAGAACGATTTCATTCAACATTAATCGAACATTTTAGATCAATAAAAGAAGAAAATAAACACCTAATTGCTGATCAGATAATTAAATATGCAGTACTTAGTTATAATAACTCTATACACAGTGTCACCAAATTCACACCATTTGAAATTATTAAAGGACATATCAACAACTTAGATCCTTTCGATTTGAATGACAATGCGATAATTTCTAATTACGTACAAAATCATAAGGAAACCACTAAGCGATTATACGAGAAAATTCATAACACCAACGAAAAACAAAAGGAATATATAATATCAAAAAATAATGAAAAAAGAGATAATCCATTGGATTATTCTAACGAAAATGTAGCTTACATAAAAACCAAATCTCGAAATAAACAACACCCTAAATTTTCGAAAGTCGAAGTAAAAGAAGACTTAGGTAATAAAATCAAAACTCAAACTGGTCGTGTTTACCATAAAAGCATAATAAAGAAACCTAAGAAAAGAAGAAAAACTAACAAAAATAAATTGTTGCAGGACACCACTGACAATGACACTGATAACGATACACCTGACGATATTTCTCATTCTTCAGATACAAGTATACGGGAATGACGAAGATATATCGTTAATAAAACTAAATAACCCTATACTTCCTATACAATTAGAAAATAGTAGATTAGTTTATACCAAACATACGTTTTTACATTATTTAGATTTAAGTGACCTTATTCAACAAATAGATAGTTTAAGAAATAATTTTAGAAGTATTAGAAATAACATTGACAAAGTAAATTTTACTAATCCATTATCGTTTCACGGATTAGCAGAAAACATGATGCTTAGAACAGAATTCTTAATTAATACTACCCAAAAGAAACTAGAAAATTTATTCCCTTCCTCATTCAATTATCAAAGAAATAAAAGAGGCTTAATAAATATTGTAGGTAAAGTAAATAAATGGCTCTTTGGAACTTTGGACTCAGACGACGAAGACCGATACAATAAAGCTATTAACATTTTATTACAAAATCAAAAAGAACAGACTCACGAAATTAATTTACAAATTTCACTTTCTAAAAGATTGATAAATAATTATAATAAAACCATAAGTATTCTAAATACCAATCAGGAAAACTTAGAAAAAGATTTATTAAAATTCAAAGGTAGTGTACAAAATCATATCAGTGATCTTAACGAATATATTAGCTTCCAAGGCACTATTTCTCAAATTAATTTAGATTGTCAAAATGTCATATCTTTTGTAGATAATATCGAAAATGCTATTTCTTTTGCCAATTTGAATACCTTACACAATTCAATTATATCTACTTTCGAATTAGAAGAAATAATAAAATACTTAAATAAAATTTATTCTGAAAATGAAGTACCTAAATTCAAAAACCCTCTTACTTATTATCAATTATTAGGTACTCAAGTAACCTTTTCCAATGAAAAGTTGATATTTGCTATTCACATACCGATTGTAAGACCTGTAGTTCTTGAATTCTTTCGCCTTTATCCTATTATCCTAAATAACCATGTGTTCTCCCCCAAATATCCTTATTTGGCACAGAACGATCAACAAATTCAGTTTGAAAAAGAAGAATGCCCACTATTAGAAGACATACATTACTGTAACGAACGTTTCATCGCAGAAGACAACTGTACTCTTCAGTTCATGAAAGGTGAACCAAAAGACAATTGTGAAACTTTAAAAATTAGTGTAAAAGAAACAGTGATTGAACAGGTTACCAAAAACTTAGTTGTGATAATCCCTTTAAAAACTGTTCGGTTATATTCTGAATGCAGAACAAATCAATTTATAGACTTCAGTGATCCGACTCTAATAAAAATTCCAAAATCATGCCTAATCAAAATTGGTGATTTAAAATTCATCAACAATGCTGAAATTCGTTTTGTCTACTTGGCCTTGACCATCACGACTCAATACCTGCTTACAATAACCTAACAGGTCATTCAATAAGTCCATAGGATAAGTAAGAAAAAAACAAAATTTTGACAAAACTCCATTTTATTATTGAACATAGTTGCTTTAGAGGTCAATACATCGAGCATAGCGATTTTCTAACTTTTCGATACCACTTTTATAGTACGATTTCTCTTTCTCGTCAAAATAGGCCTGTTTCAGCGATTACTTGATCATTGCACTTAAATTTCTCTCCAGCAAACTTTCTCTTGAGATCTGAAAACAGCTAAATCTGGAGAATACGGTGGTTGGGTAAGCAATTGGAAGCCCAATTCATTCAATTTTGCCATAGTTTTCATCGATTTGTGACAAACTGCATTGTTTTGGTGAAACAACTTTTTTCTTTTGCAACTGTGGCCGCTTCTTTGCGATTTCAGCCTTCAATCGATCCAAAAGTGCACAGTAATAGTCGCTGTTGATGGTGGTTTCTTTTTGGAGGTGGTCGATTAATATGATTCCGTTGGCATCCTAAAATACAGACGCCATCACCTTACCGGCCGACTGTTGCGCCTTTGCTCGCTTTGAATTCGGTTCGGCGATTGCTATCCACTCAGCTGCTAGAATTCCATTTTATTGCCGTTTAACAGCGCGGTCGACGGTGAGCTCACGCGGCACCCACTTTGCACAGAGCTTTTGCATAGCTAAATGTTCGTGTAAAATGATAAAAACACTACCATCTGATATCGTTACAATGTCAGCTACCTCGTGCACCTTCAATTTGCGATCGTTCACAAGCAATTTGTGAATTTTTTTGACGTCTTCTGGAATATCAGCCTCATTTGGGCGTCCACTGCGCTCTGCATCATTTCTGCTGGTAAGACCACGTTTAAATTCAACAATCCAATTCTCCACAATTTGTCTCGATGGAGCAGAGTTCGGATAATGTTTATCAAGCCATTGTTTGGTTTCCACTGTATTTTTTTTTCATCAAAAAGCAATGCTTTATCATCGAATTTCACTTTTTTCCATTTTTATTTTTTTGCAAAATGCTATAACTCACGAATCAATAGTCAGATTGCTGTCAAATTTATACACCTATCGTTTAACGGTTAGTACTAAATAAATATAAATGCTTTTCCGGAGGTATGTTTATGGGAACTTGTTTTCATAAAATGGCCTGAGAAATCACCCCCTTAATATATTGCGGCGTCTTTTTGAAACACCCTGTATAATTCTCTACAAAAACGATCTCTTGAAATTTGTTCGTACCTTGTTTATTTTCTGAGATATAGATTTTTTTATATTCAAACCCAAATCTGTAGAACTAGGTATCCTAGATACGAAAATATGATCAGAGACTTTGTGTAGCAAATTCGATTCTCTAAAAAAAAACTCTATAAACGTTTTGTGATTACTTCCTTCGTTTTGGAAATAAAATGAAAATACATACGTACTGTGTACGAATTAATACTTTGCTAAAATCATGATTTTTCTTTTCATTATTCCTTTCTTTCTGATGTACATCAATTAAAATTATTTTTTATTATAAAATAAATGATATAATATACTTATTGAGTAAAGACGTACTAATGCGCGCTGTTACCATTCTCACTTATGTTCACTGCTGAGTGACGTGGTCCTATGACAAATGAATCATTAACTGAATAGTTTAGTTAATGATTCGAAGAATTTCAGCCCTCCGAAAATACTTTGACTGACGTCATTTTTGAGAAAACAGTTTAGAGATGTTAATTAATATTACACCTTTGTGAGCGTCCCAGCGCCATGTGTCCCTGTACCGGAAGTGCTGATTCTGCAATTACTTTTCATCACTAAAATGCAAGCCAATCTGAAAATATTAGGCTTCAGAAAGCTCTTGCTCATTTTCGACGCCAGCTTCCCGACTACCAGAGGATATAAAAAAATAGAAAATTAAAATCAATAGCGGCTTTATTACAACGGCGTTTTTTTCTCTTGTTTTATTTATGGCGATAGATACTTTTTTGATTTTAATAAATATTTTCATGCAGCGTTTTTTCATTTTTCCCAAATTGGATGACAAACTGCACAATTTAAAATGTGTTTTGTTACGCTTTTCTCAGAATCCACAATACAAACTTATTAAAACTAACACATATCCTCATTTATGTATAGGAATTAATAGAGCTGTCCGCATAATAAACTTTATTCACAGTTTACAAAAACAAAATAATGTAGGAAACAATTCTCTCCCAATACTTTTTTTGATAAAACCAACCCATTTCAGCAGATTATTCAGGTATTTGCAAATCGAATAATAACATTCTTCGATGTTTATTTGAATTTTAAATTGAAATGGGTTTTAAAATTATCTATCTGGTAAAATATCCTACTGGAGGTATACTCTAACCCTGAGACAATTAAAGAGGTTCATTATGCCCTCGGAATCAAAAGCTTATCGAGCTGGATAGAAACGATCTAAGGCGCATTACAGGCCTTCTCATAGGACACTACCCGGTGACACACCACCTCAAATAGATGTGCCTGAGTGAGAACGATATAGGTCGTTTTTGCGAAGAAGCAATCGAGACCACTGTACGCATGTTCGATTGCATGGCACTGTTTTGCAAAGGCGGGTGACGGGTGACTTTAACACCTAACGAAGCAAAGGAATTTGCCCTCAGAGAGATCATCGAACTCCACGTAAAATTTGGGGCAACTGGGCGAACTTCATAGCTAAATCTATTAATGTCAAAGTGAAGAGAAACAAAAGGACCTAAACGGCTGCACCACGATCTACATAGGTTTCAGTTTTTCGTTCGTTATACTTTTTTTAATTAATATAAAACGTGGGGATTTGCAATTACAACCAGGTAGTACATATGCCGACTGCTTTTGCCAACTGTTTTTGAATCAATTAAATTTCAAAGTCCTATTACTATTGTAATAGAAAAATGTAAAATTTGCGGGTTGCCATTTAAAAATTTTGTTTTTTCTAATTATTCTAATTATTCTTTAATCTGTAGCAAAGCTCATTTTTGACATAACATTTCTAATATTATCTACATATTATGCATCAACTATCTTTAGAATTAGAAGTAGAATCCACAAAATATATAATTTATATATGGTCGTGTTTAAAATAAGGGAGTTGGTACCCACTTTTCGTATAACCGGAAGTTCTAGATTGTTGAAAACATTTTAGTCGAATTGTTCCCTCGACCTACACTACTATACCAGATTTTCAGATTGTTCCACAATGTAGGTTCTCCATAGTCGATCGAAACCCTTCCCGGTGAGACACCCGAGTTATGTACCCACATTCCCAGAATCTAGTAAACTAAGCAACTATATTGTAAGATACTTAATATACTGTAATATCATGTTTTACTTACGTATGCATAAAATAATTTACCTTTGTAATTATAATAATATAAAATTCATTCTTGTTTGTACCTTCTAGACTTAAACATTAAAGATTGTTAAAGTAGTATTTTTAATATTTTTTAAAAATAAAGTATTCCATCCTCGATACATAATTGGCGCAGTCGGTAGGATAAGTACGGTTGTGAAATTTCGGTAGTGTCGAATCGTTCGAAAAGTCGAAAAATCAGAACTTTGAGTTTCAACTCTTAAGTGCTTATCACAAAAGAATCTGGGGCCTGGAGTACGCAAGGAAGACAGCAAGAATCAATTGGAAAGGAAGAACGGTAAGTGCCAAATTCCTTTTACCTCTCTTATACCCTATGTTTAAGGACTACAGGAGAGATAGGTAGGACTCTTAAAACCTCTGTTTAAGGATTTTAAGATTAGGTTAGGAAAATCACAGAAAAACAAAAAACATTTTTTTTTTCTCTTTTCAAGGAGGATAAATAAGTCTAATAATATAATAATAATAATTTTATGTCTGAATTGGACGAGATTTTAGTAAGGTTTAGCACTCTTTCAGTTTCTGAAAATCAAAATTTAAATAAAGTCGAAAATAAAAACGGTAACAAAATGCCAAACGGAAAACAACCACAACAAATCAACTGGAATCTTTTCAAATCCAGGGTTGATAACATAAAACCCTTTCATGGAAATAGTAATAATTTAAGTAAATTTATCACAAGATGTGAAAGTTTAATTACATCTTATGTAGGCATTCAAGATGCGGCCTTAAACCAGCACATTCTTGAATGTATTCAAGAAAAACTTGTAGGAAGAGCAGAAGTAATGGTAGGCAATCGTGTCGAATTAACCGATTGGAATAGCTTAAAACAAGCTTTAATACAATGTTTTTCTGATCGTAGAGATTTAGACTGCTTAATTCAAGAATTAACTAGAACTCGTCCACAAAGAGGCGAAGACTTAATTAATTTCGGTAGTCGTTTACAATTATTACGTAGTAGTGTTGTACAAAGGACAAGCGACGACTCAACATTAAGACCTGAAGAAAAAATTTGGAAACTAATCATTATGACAAAATCGCCCTTAACACTTTCATTGCAGCATGCACAGGAAATATAAGAAACAACATGTATCTTAAAAAACCAGCGTCCTTAGAAGATGCAATGGCATATGTCTGTGAATATGAAAATTTTGAGAAATTATGTGGAAATATATCCGATAATAAACCTAACCCAGCACGTTTACCTACACCGGTAATACGAAATCAGTTCACCCATGGTTCACAAATGTTTCCGCAACAACAGCATTATTCATTTCCTTCTAATTTACCAAATAATCGACCATTTTTCCAAAACAGCCCAAATTTCAATGTTACCCCTAATCATAATTTTACACCAAGACCATCATTTCCAAGTCAACCAATTAATCTACAACCTCGTCAGTTACCTCAGAGACGATTTCCGACCAATGAAGAAGTTTTTGGTCGTCCCAAAAATGTTTTTAGGGATAATCGTACACCCCTCAATCAACTACCCAAACCGACACCTATGTCGACAAGCACTCAAGCTGCATCAAATATGTCTTGGAAACCATCTCAACAATGGCAACGTCAAAATTCGCCACAAAACAATTTCCAAAAATTTCAAACACAAAAACCACCCCAATTTGTTTTCGAAGAATTGCATTCTAACGAGTACGATTACAACGAATTTAATGAACCCGATCCGTACCATAATGACAATGCTTATTCAGGACTTGACGACACATATTATAACATGGAAGAGTATAATAATTACATTCCTATGAACAATGATAACGAAGTACATAACATGTACAATAATGATACCGAACCTTATATACAAGACGAAACAATAACAACAGACGAAAATAACACAAATGCAAATTTTCAAAAAGTAGCCTCAAAGAAAGATCCAACATAGTTGAATTAAATAGTTGTTCAATTAATGCACTTCCTTATATCGAAATTTCTAATCCAAAACTAAAATTATTAATAGACGCAGGTAGCAGTAGGTCAATAATACGACCATGTGTTATAGAAAAATTTTATCCACACTGTATGTATCATGTTAACAACATAATAAAAACAGCTGTAGGTAGTCAGAACGCAATGTTTCAGGCAACAATACCAGTATTCTCCGAATTTAACACAGATTATAACATAGACTTTATCTTATTTGATTTCCATGAATACTTTGATGGCATAATAGGTATTGCAGATCTAAAAAATATGAAATTAAATATTGACATAATAAACAAAAAACTAATTGGTAGAAATGTTGAAGTACCTTTTAAATATCGAGAAAACCCTGATCTAGATTTACATCCCTTAGAAACTGCTTCAGTTGACGTTAACGTAGATGATATAGACGACATAATAGAAAATGAAATAAAGAAAATATCTAAAGAAAATGCAAGTCATAACGATCCTGATATTCTTAGTCTCTTAAAACCTTCTTCATCTAAAATTAATATTATTAGCGACATTCAAATTAGACCACCTGTTAAAGATGCAAATAAAAATGATTGTACAGACTCTGAAACTGTTCACACGGCTTTAGAACATCCAATATTTACTATTCCTATCTCTGAAAAACCTATAAATCAATATAAAAATCAGGTAATAATAACTGTAGGAGATATTAATGTTATAAAACATAGGCGAGAAAAAGTTTTCCAAAATAATCGTTTATACGTAACTTTTCCAAAACAATGTATAGATTTACATATAGTTCAGTTCATAAAAGATTTTATAAAACCAAAACAAAATTATGCTTTATATTTTCAAAAACCACTTTTGCCCGAAAAATTTGCAGTAGTCATTCAGACGTATTTTAAAAACTCATTTATAAAATTAACACAATGTTCGACATTTCTAAATGACGTAGAAAGCACAGAAGAGCAAAAAGAAAAACTTGAATATCATCACAATTTTAAAACAGGTCACAGAGGAATTAATGAAGTTAAAAAATCTCTCAATGCAAAATATTATTGGCCGAAAATGTCCGAAGACATCGAAGATTATATAAATAACTGTGAAGTATGTCAAAAGAACAAATATGATAGAAATCCCCCTGTATTAAAATTTAACTTAACACCGACTTCATCAAAACCTTTTGATCATATACATATAGATATTTTTCGAATAGCTAATCAATCATATCTAACACTTTTAGACTCATTTTCACGTTATGGACAAGCATATCCTCTAAAATCGGTAACCGGTATATCCGTTGTCGACACCCTTTTAAACTTTATAACTCACCATGGTATTCCTAATAAAATAACAACTGATAGCGGAACAGAGTTTAAAAACAACGACTTAATAAATTTTTGTAAATTACATCATATAGAAATTCACTTTACTACAGCTAAGAATAGCAATTCAAATTCCCCTGTAGAACGATTTCATTCAACATTAATCGAACATTTTAGATCAATAAAAGAAGAAAATAAACACCTAATTGCTGATCAGATAATTAAATATGCAGTACTTAGTTATAATAACTCTATACACAGTGTCACCAAATTCACACCATTTGAAATTATTAAAGGACATATCAACAACTTAGATCCTTTCGATTTGAATGACAATGCGATAATTTCTAATTACGTACAAAATCATAAGGAAACCACTAAGCGATTATACGAGAAAATTCATAACACCAACGAAAAACAAAAGGAATATATAATATCAAAAAATAATGAAAAAAGAGATAATCCATTGGATTATTCTAACGAAAATGTAGCTTACATAAAAACCAAATCTCGAAATAAACAACACCCTAAATTTTCGAAAGTCGAAGTAAAAGAAGACTTAGGTAATAAAATCAAAACTCAAACTGGTCGTGTTTACCATAAAAGCATAATAAAGAAACCTAAGAAAAGAAGAAAAACTAACAAAAATAAATTGTTGCAGGACACCACTGACAATGACACTGATAACGATACACCTGACGATATTTCTCATTCTTCAGATACAAGTATACGGGAATGACGAAGATATATCGTTAATAAAACTAAATAACCCTATACTTCCTATACAATTAGAAAATAGTAGATTAGTTTATACCAAACATACGTTTTTACATTATTTAGATTTAAGTGACCTTATTCAACAAATAGATAGTTTAAGAAATAATTTTAGAAGTATTAGAAATAACATTGACAAAGTAAATTTTACTAATCCATTATCGTTTCACGGATTAGCAGAAAACATGATGCTTAGAACAGAATTCTTAATTAATACTACCCAAAAGAAACTAGAAAATTTATTCCCTTCCTCATTCAATTATCAAAGAAATAAAAGAGGCTTAATAAATATTGTAGGTAAAGTAAATAAATGGCTCTTTGGAACTTTGGACTCAGACGACGAAGACCGATACAATAAAGCTATTAACATTTTATTACAAAATCAAAAAGAACAGACTCACGAAATTAATTTACAAATTTCACTTTCTAAAAGATTGATAAATAATTATAATAAAACCATAAGTATTCTAAATACCAATCAGGAAAACTTAGAAAAAGATTTATTAAAATTCAAAGGTAGTGTACAAAATCATATCAGTGATCTTAACGAATATATTAGCTTCCAAGGCACTATTTCTCAAATTAATTTAGATTGTCAAAATGTCATATCTTTTGTAGATAATATCGAAAATGCTATTTCTTTTGCCAATTTGAATACCTTACACAATTCAATTATATCTACTTTCGAATTAGAAGAAATAATAAAATACTTAAATAAAATTTATTCTGAAAATGAAGTACCTAAATTCAAAAACCCTCTTACTTATTATCAATTATTAGGTACTCAAGTAACCTTTTCCAATGAAAAGTTGATATTTGCTATTCACATACCGATTGTAAGACCTGTAGTTCTTGAATTCTTTCGCCTTTATCCTATTATCCTAAATAACCATGTGTTCTCCCCCAAATATCCTTATTTGGCACAGAACGATCAACAAATTCAGTTTGAAAAAGAAGAATGCCCACTATTAGAAGACATACAT
The DNA here is from genome assembly GCA_911728435.2 of Apoderus coryli. NCBI lineage: Eukaryota > Metazoa > Arthropoda > Insecta > Coleoptera > Attelabidae > Apoderus > Apoderus coryli. The sequence continues at coordinate 26,026,936 of OU452199.1, read as the reverse complement.
TACTGTAACGAACGTTTCATCGCAGAAGACAACTGTACTCTTCAGTTCATGAAAGGTGAACCAAAAGACAATTGTGAAACTTTAAAAATTAGTGTAAAAGAAACAGTGATTGAACAGGTTACCAAAAACTTAGTTGTGATAATCCCTTTAAAAACTGTTCGGTTATATTCTGAATGCAGAACAAATCAATTTATAGACTTCAGTGATCCGACTCTAATAAAAATTCCAAAATCATGCCTAATCAAAATTGGTGATTTAAAATTCATCAACAATGCTGAAATTCGTGATGGAAAACCTATAATACTACCTGAAATTAATATAAATCAATTACAAACTATCGACATTTATCAACCTGCAAAGTTTAATAAAATAAACCTACAAGAAATCCAAGAACTTAGTGAAATTTCAAAACAACTAAAACCAGTCGAATTCCATGCCTTCGAAAATACCAGCAATGTGTTATTAATTATTACAATCGTAACATTGGTAGTAATTACAATACTAGTGTTCATTTGGAAGAAAGACCAAATCTGCAAACAAATTATTAGAAAGAAGAAAGAAGAAAAATCAACCCACGAAAATATCGAAAATAACGATATTATTTTCTCAGCTTAAGGAGGGAGGAGTTATGTACCCACATTCCCAGAATCTAGTAAACTAAGCAACTATATTGTAAGATACTTAATATACTGTAATATCATGTTTTACTTACGTATGCATAAAATAATTTACCTTTGTAATTATAATAATATAAAATTCATTCTTGTTTGTACCTTCTAGACTTAAACATTAAAGATTGTTAAAGTAGTATTTTTAATATTTTTTAAAAATAAAGTATTCCATCCTCGATACATAATTCCCGGTATAAAGTACACTGCATACAAGACTGTTGCAAATGGCTGTCTGCACTGATCATTAAACTTCTTGAAAAATAGGGCTTGGATCATTATTTACGTTTGTCTTGCACAAAATAGTCTATTCAGGGTTATTTAAATTAGAGGGCCACTATTAGGATCCTGTAAATGGTATGAGTTAGTCGAGTAGTTTAAGTTTGGTAATTTTCGCCATATTAAGACGAACATACTTGGAAAAATTCATAATTTTATAAAAAAACTGAAATGTTTGAATTTTTTTAACTGTGCCAAATTTAAACTACTCCTCTAATAATTACCGTTTACGAGATCAATCAATGGAATTGTAATTTCACTATGCTAGATTTGTGTGATTGTCACTAGTAGTTGAGCATTTACGCTAATTTATATGTTGAAAAACTAAGGTGCAGGGTTAACAGCCGCTGCTTTAATACACAGCCTTCTTAAAACAAGCCATCAACAAGTATATTTGGCAACGTGGAATCCAAGTCAATTGTTTGTGTTTACATTGGAACATTTGTAACACCCGGTCTAACTAAATCAGTGCTTATTGTGCTTAATTAATACAGTTTTTTTTAAATTAGTAGTGATAAGTGTGTATAAAGACATCGTCTAAATTTTGTGTAACTTACAATACCGAATAAAATGTTAGTTCATAAAATAAAGTAATTTGTTTGGACTCTTTGACTGTGGTTAAAATTGCGAGATTCCTATTATAGGGATACAAATTGGGTATATTTTCGGGTCGTGAACAGCCTTATTTTTATAAAACTATATAGTAAACTATATAATAAGTGTGTACAAATATATCATCTAAATTTTCTGTAAGTTACAACACTGGATAAACTGTTTGTTAATATAATTATAAAGTGGCATAAGCTGCGGCAATATTTTTGTCGTATACCTACCTAAGTGGTGGAAGTGTCTTTTGTACTAGGGTTTGTTTGTATATTTAAGAATTATTATGATTAACAAATTCAGCTGGATTTTTAGGTAAGTACCTGATTTTTTTATTTCTGATTTCTGAGTCGATTTTAATATACCTTCAACGTGCTGTATACCTGGATGTAAATCCAATTATAATAGCGCATTGAAACAAGAGCAAAATAGCAAACTAATAACAGTTTTACTATTTCCCAAAGATGATAATTTAAAACATAAATGGTTACAGATTACAGGGTACTACTAGATCTCATTTTAACCCGTCAAAGACCGCGGTAGTTTGTTCTAAACACCTTCCTGAGAGCCAAATTATACGGAGAGATAATTACCTTCAACCTGATGGAACATATAAACCTAAGCTTAAAATAAATGCATGTCCATCTATTTTTCCAAATTTTACTAAATAGTTGTCAAAAACAGTCCTAATCCCTATAAAATCACTCGAAGAACGAAAATGTGAACAAATCGAACGTTCCAAAGAAAAAAAAATTAACTTAAAAAGCATAAGCTGTATTAAACTCAATCAATGGATAGAATCAATTGAATTAATTAAGCAGAAATTACTTACCAACAATAGGAAGTCAGTTATGGCAATTTGTAGCAGTAATGAGCTTTACAGAGAGAGATACTACGTATATAGTGTATGTATGCTCCCTAAACCGCCCAAGTGGTGCAACAAAAGTTTAAAATTTCATTCTGCTGTTATAAACCATGCAAACCTGTAAGAATAAAGGCTTTATTAAAATAAATAATAAATATTATTTTATAAACGGCCGAAATTTGCTAATATACGAGCAACCAATAAGCCACTCGTACGTTTCGTAAACGCGATAGTTTTATTCTAAAAAAATGATCAAAATTATACTTTTTCAATATTGTGGCTATCGTAATGTTATAATTTTGGATGCTTCAAAAATTTGTTAATTCTCTAATCAATGGTATGTTACTGTTATAAGTTGTTATTACGGATGTTTCCTACTAGAAAAATATACACAAACTTCAAATGGTCTTTTGAAATAGTAGTGTAAGAGGTTGTCAATGGATTTTCATAATTTATTTGAGTCTCAGTATTTGCTGGATCTGACATGCACTTCTACTCGACAAGGCATAGCAATTACATTAGAACAAATAAATATAGATTAACGATATCCTTCGGAGTTTCGTGAATGTACGTTTTACCCAGATAGTGTGCCATCGTTGCCAGTTTGAAAATTAAAAAGTAGAATAATTAAAAGCTGTTTGTGTCGTACTTGTTTTTATACCATAGTATCAATATTTTCTACATTTTTCAGGTGTTTATTAGGCCAAGTAAATTTACAAGCAAATTTATCCAGTGAGAACGCGAAGTCTGTCCCCCCCCTCTTTAACTTCTGAACCGTTTGGTATATTGTGATGTAATTTAAAACAGTACTATAAGAACAAGTTCTGCATTCTTTTGACATATTAATGACAGTTCTAAATGTCATAATGACAGTTGGAGATGCTTTCGATTGTTTTTTTATCTAGTGGTACCTCATTTTAAATGTCTTTGTAAGGGCAAAGCATTCTCCAATTTTAAAAACATTTGATCAATATTTTTTATCTAACAAGTACCCATACATTAACTATTGTAAATTATTTTACAAAATAAAACACAATAAATAACAACAAAATGTCCGTTATTGATCTCCTAACATATAACGAATATAATCAGTTAATAGGCCAGTTTCTTGAAATTTTGAAACCAGTTATCTCAAATATTTCCTGTATATCTGCCGTTCTAGATAGCCTTTTTCTTCTATTTTTCGGCAACGTAAAACTGTTGCCTGCTTCACATAACGTTTATATCAGTATGGTAATTTCAATACACACTACCTATATAGCCAACAACAATAATAAGTATTGAAAGTGATTGTCACTTCTGACAGTTGTCATGATACGTATTTGACGTTTTTACAATCATGGCTATCCTGATTCTGTCTGTTATGTGATTTCCTTAAAAATGTATGTACTTTTAAACTAATGAAAATAAATACAGAACACTGTATATTTTTGGAAAGCTGTTATGAGCTCAACAAAAATAGAGAAAAATGTACGGAGTCACTTGAGGTGTCGGAATGTACATTCAAATTATTTTTAAACAACAAACAAATATGTTAATACAAAAGTTTTTTACATTTTTTTTTCTAGTCAGTAGTTTCTGAGAAATATACTGTTCTCTAATAAACTGCCCACCCTGTACATAATATTAGAAGGTAACGTATTTCGCAACTTTATTTTGTAACAAGCTCGAAGGCTACAAAGTCTCATTCCCTCTGTGTCACTATTAATTGGATATTATAACCTAACTTTTTTTCCTTGTGATTTTTATTCATTTTGTTTCAAAAATGTGATAAAATAAAGTTTTCTACATAAAAAAGGCATACTTCTTTTTTCTCGAAAAACTTAAAGATTTTCGAGAAATCGAGTTTGAAAATTTTAGGACAAACTGGTGCTTGTACAAAGCATTAATAAAATTTTGGAAAACTTTTCGTTAGCAAACTGTATTTCAATAATTTTATTAATGCTGTTTACTAAGGACCAGTTTTGTCCCAAAATTTTCAAACTCGAACTTTTCGAAAACCTTTAAGTATTTTGAGAAAAAAGAAGTATGCCTTTTTTATGTAGAAAACATTATTTTATCACATTTTTGAAACAAAATGAATAAAAATCACGTTTACCCGCCTATGGTCATCCTTTTTTATTAAATTTCATGTCAGTTTACGACATTTAACTAGGTGAATAAATATGCTACATTTGGTTACTTTATCTTTACTCGTTTCGAAAATATTTCAAAAAAATCGTCCTCAGGCAGTCATCTTTAACACCCCTGTATCATTGTAAATCAGGACTTTTCGAAAAATTACAATTTAGGTTTTTTTCATGACTAGATGTCCCCAATTTGCTTACAAATTTTGGCCATGTCTTTCTGAAACACTCCTATATCGTTGACTTTGCCTTTTAGGGTCCTATCTAAATATGTATCAATATATAGGGTGTGATATTTAAAATAAGGAAGTTGAATGCCGTCACTGCAATATGAGCCACTCTGTATATGTAAAAATTAAATAAATAAAAACTTCAAGTTAACCCAACAAAAAAAATGGAAATACCACAACTATAAATTGACGAAAGCGCAAGCTCTATCCAGAAGATCTAGGGTCTAGGGCATCTCAAGGGGATGCAGAATTTATAGAAAAAATAAATTTCGACTGATGAAGCAAAATTGAGCACGGAAGGTATTTTTAACCGGCGTAATTTACATTACTGGAACAACCAAAATCCGCATGTAATTCACCAAAGAGGATATCAAAACAATTTTAGATTTAATGTGTAAATTATGTTTCCATATTTACGACGAAAATTTCAATGGACCAGGTTACCTATCAATTTTAAGGAATGCAGTTACAACTTTTATAGACAATTTGCCTCCAAACCAATATGCATTTTGTTGATATCAGTTGATGGAACTCCAACCCATTGCACCATCCTTCGTTCGTAAATAATCAACTTGACGATATGTTTGAGGATCGATGGATTCGCCGTTTAGGCCCATGGAATTAGCCTGCTAGATCCCCTGACTTGACGATGATGAATGAACTTTTATTTGTGGTGTAGAATCAAAGATTCCATATACACATCCCCAGTTAGTGGATAAAATTAGGCTGGTATTTGTAGAGTTGTAGCCAGAAAAGATTCGTAAAGCTACAACTGAAGAAGTTAATAATAATAATAGTCCTTGGAAGTTAACGATAGTCCATTTTGAATAGTTAATTTAGATTTATTGTTTTTAGTTTATTGTTGTTGATTATTGGATGTAAATGACAAAACTGAAAAATAGAAACATTCCAAAAATAAGTAAATAACTTTAAATTTTGAAGTTTTATGTAGCCCCTAACACAAGTAACTTTCAAAATATAAGCTATTCTATTTGAAATAAAGATAACTTTGTGAAAAGTTTATTAATAGAACTGAAATATCCGAACTCTCAGGATTTAGAAAATGAATATATAATTAACTATTAAATATTAATTAAATACATCAACTTATTGCATTTTGAGATTTGATTTAATTACTTCTGGAATCAGCTCCACCTCATATAGTTTTGGAGAAGGAACATGTCTGACTGTCAATTTGTCTTATAAAAGGCTCGACCTTTTGGAAAATTGCGAATATCGCTTGCGCCGCGAGGGTGATAAGACGGCGTTAATTTATATTTATCTTCATCTTGTCGTCTCATGCCAATTAAATATTTCAAATATAAATGCAAAAACTATATTTGTGTAACATCTACATAATACCTATACGTACCTAACCTATCATGTTCAAAATTGTTACCTGTATATTTAAATTTGCATCTCTTCTAATGTCATCTGTAATTCCGAGAAAATACCTTACACGTTTTTCAGCTCTTTTTGTCATGATTTCTCAGAGAAGTGTATTATATTAGCAATTTTAAATATACTTATTTGGTAATGGACTTGGATTATGTTTGTCAATAACAAAGTATAATTTAAAAACTATTAAAACTAATGGCACCATTGACATCAAACGTCAAATGATGTTGATACGTTTATAATAAAATTATCTACAAATACTATGTACTTACCAAACACAATGTTGGGGCGAGGACATAAGTACTTGTGGTATGCAAAACTCTTACTATGATTTTGAAATTTTGAGAAAAAATGGCAGGAATTTTGGAATTTCGAAAATGATATATATGGTGTAAACATCAACTTTAAAATTTCATTTTGAACTGAGTAAGGAACCATAGCAACGCCATGACAAGGGCTATGTTTTATATATTCCGGGTGTTTTGGGCGCAAGTATAATGACAAAACCATGCACACAATAATAAGCAATCAGAATAGAATGTTGACATAAGGTTAAGCTTTAAGCTAGACTTCGCCTTTTTAGTGGTCGTGTGTGTTTTTTTTTTGCTTGTGTACTTCCCAACATGTGTATGTAGTTGTATGTAGTTTGCAAATAAATACGATTTATTATTATTTATTATTAAAAGCCATTGTTGCTGATGGTTGGACGTATTTCACATAACTGCAATCATAGAATAATAAATACTACAAGAAGCTCCACTAGACGCTGAAAACGGCATCGACTCGTCGTATTCCCAGCTACATTTCTGGCCCGCTACTATGTTATACTATATCTATATATACTATAAGATATATAAGCGGCGGCGAATTCGGCGAATGGCTTTTAAGACAGAGGTAACAAAGGTGCCGACACGAGGTGAAGTAACTGTATATAAACTGTGACTGCAATATAAAAGTCACAGTATGATATAATGAGTATTAACAGGGTGATTTCATGTTTAATAAATTACTGAATTATTTTAATTTAAAAACTATAAAGGTGCGGTTTCCTCGGGGCGACTGATTCGTCAGATTGACTCGACATGGAAAGTTTGTCGCATATACAAGACAAGAATGTTAAGATAAGGTGATCTAAAGTTAATGTTTTTGTGTAAATTTTGTACAACTGAAATTAATAGAAAAGTTGTAACAATATATGAAATAGATTTTTTCTTCAATAATACCTATAAACACGTAATATAAAATCTGATAGTGCTGTCTTTGTCGTCGAAAATCTGTAAAAAATGGCCGAATTTAAAGCCACCATAACTAAAGTTACGCCGTAACAAGTAACCACAGTGGAGTCTAAATGGCAATTTTATTTTCGAAACTTTTAATAGGCTACTTTTCACCTATGATTTAATGCGGCCACACTATTTTATTAATTAATTTAATTACATCAACAAACATTAATTTTGTGCGCGACGCAGAGGGAGATATCAACTATTTCTTGGACACAATGCAAGGCTCCCAGACTGTTTTTCAAATTCTCTCTATCCTACACCTCGTACTTATTATTTCCGCAATAGCGTAATTAATCCGAAATCTATTTACGTGCAGATGCATATTTAAATATAAACTCAATGTCCCCAAGTTTATTTTATTTTATTTTTGCTAAAATAATTTGGTTATTGAAAAAATTCTATATTATTTTTACTTCATTCAATGCAATTCATCCAAAGTCTAACAACAATGAAAACAAGATGAGAAATTCGGTGATGCCACACTTAATTAGAAGATTTTCACAACTAACACATTTCAGCAGATTTTCCTCAATATTACAGATAGATTTACACATGTAAAATTATTAGATACTTGATTTTTCAAAAAATTTAATTTACTCAACTACTACAAATAATATAACAAATATTCAAATATTATTTTATTTAAAAAAACTACTAATTTATACTTATTTTTATTCTACTACTATTCACATGAACTAAATCTGGCATTCGAAAATTGATTCGCACCAGAAAGGTTACAATTTCAATATTACAAAAAAGTTCAATATATGTGCAGAGATATTAACATCTTTGAATATGTACAGACGGGCTACAATTTCAATAATTACATCCAATCAATGAACTTAAACTGATTAGATTTAATATCTTATGCTTATGCAACCTCCAACAAATCATTATGGTATTTACGGTTGCATAACATCTTCTATGGAATAAGACACTTTTTGATGCTCTTAATAATTTTGTCTAAAGTAAAAAATTTGATTTTTTTGATGAGTTTCAGTATACATAGGGGTGTTTTTTTTAGGTGCTGATCCCAGTTCATTTTTGAATGTGTTATTGATTGTGCACATTTAACTTTTTTTCAGATTGCAATCGAAAAACTTTTAAATCTTTAGAAATTTTTAGCGTACACTTTAAATTTAAATACGGGGTGAGTGCAAAATGTATTTGTTTATTTTTTTAAGGACAAAAAAGTAATATTTTGAGTAATGTTTTGATATTTTTACAGGGTGTAAAGATTTATTTCCAACCTTAATATCTATCCAGAGCTGTTCTAATTCCTCTTGCGACACAGCGCTCAAAACATTATATCTATCCGACACATAGGCCACAGTTTATACAGTTGCTTCACCTCGTGTCGGCACCTTTGTTACCTCTGTCTTAAAAGCAATTCGCAGAATTCGCCGCCGCTTATATATCTCATAGTATATATAGATATAGTATAACATAGTAGCGGGCCAGAAATGTAGCTGGGAATACGACGAATCGATTCCGTTTTCAGCCTCTAGTGGAGCTTCTTATAGTATTTATTATTCCACGCATAGGCCACAGATTTAGTCTATTAAATCTGTGCATAGGCAGCAACCCCACTACCACGTCCAACTCTGTCTTTCCTATTCAAAGAATAACCTGCAATATATGTATATATGCCACGATAGTTTAATTGGTTAAAACACCTGACCGGCAATTGGGAGATGTTGGTTCAAATCCAGCTTGTGTCACGAGATTTTTTTGATTCGTACAAGTTAGTTTATTTCATTTTTCTTTGTATATCGGTGATATACTATACTCTGTCAACTTAGTTGAATATCTTTGTTTGTTTATTTATATTTATATTTATTTGCGATGAGCAAAAGAGAAATAACATTGCATTATGGCAGTGTGTAGTCTATGTTGCCTTTGAATTAAAAGGTCGAGGCGTAGCACAGCACATAGGAAGCAAGGCATGTACGAATTAAAGAAGTTTCATTCATGTGCCACGATAGTTTAATTGGTTAAAACACCTGACCGGCAATTGGGAGATGTTGGTTCAAATCCAGCTTGTGTCACGAGATTTTTTTGATTCGTACAAGTTAGTTTATTTCATTTTTCTTTGTATATCGGTGATATACTATACTCTGTCAACTTAGTTGAATATCTTTGTTTGTTTATTTATATTTATATTTATTTGCGATGAGCAAAAGAGAAATAACATTGCATTATGGCAGTGTGTAGTCTATGTTGCCTTTGAATTAAAAGGTCGAGGCGTAGCACAGCACATAGGAAGCAAGGCATGTACGAATTAAAGAAGTTTCATTCATGTGCCACGATAGTTTAATTGGTTAAAACACCTGACCGGCAATTGGGAGATGTTGGTTCAAATCCAGCTTGTGTCACGAGATTTTTTTGATTCGTACAAGTTAGTTTATTTCATTTTTCTTTGTATATCGGTGATATACTATACTCTGTCAACTTAGTTGAATATCTTTGTTTGTATATATATATATATATATATAAATTCAGTATTTTCGTAGCCTACTGTTTGAATATCAAATATGTTCAATATATTGGGGTATAGGCTAATGTGGTGTAGTGTAAAAAAAACTCTTTTTTACTATGCCAAGCTTTCGAAATTTTTTAATTTCTTCTTCAGGGCTGCAAATTACAAGAACAACGGTTTATGTTTTATATAAAAAGTACAATTCGCAAGTAATATTACCTTTGGTATGTAAAGGTGAGTTACATTAATGTTAAAACTGACATATTTTTTTATATTTTATTGTATATAGTTGTATATAATTGTAGGAAAACAACCAAAATAATGTTTAAAATGTGAGAATTAATAATATTATTAAGCAGAAAACGTGGTGCCTATTCCAAGATCTAATCTACAATTTGATCAAGAGAACGATTTGCAAAAACTTATAGTGATAGGTATCAAATATAAAAAGTATAAACGGCGAGCGTTTCATTTATTTCATAGATGGTAACATGGGCGGACCTATAAATAGTTCTCGCTAATTTTGAAGGAAAAGCTGTCACTCTTTTCCCCGAATAACCGCGAGATCAATGAGGTGGATATATTAAAATATAATATATTGTGTATTTCTTTGTTCGGCAATCCTAATGTTCCATCAATCCTTTCTCTGATTTATATAATTAGTCTCACTAAAATAAGATTTCCTTTTTGTGAGCAGACTCCAAAACGGCGTTGGGAACTGTCACTTCCCCCACCATCCCGAAGCCCCCACTTCTAAACAACGTGAACGGAGACTAATTTGTTTTTTCGTAATGAGAAAACAGGCTGTCACCACTGTTTTCAGTTGTCCTGATAAGTGCAAAGCAGGCTGCCACTACTGCGTTACAAAAACATTGTAATTAATGGATTGATATCTATGAGCCTTCTGACAAAATTTGACTAATCAACGTCTATGTAGACGTTAATCCATCAACTGTCGTCAAACAAATCGGGAAACAGGCTCTCACCACTGCTAACGAACTGTGTTAAAACAGAAAACAGGCTCTCACCACTGTTTTCCTATTCAATTGGTACTGACAAGGGCTAAATTGATCCTTGTGAGTCATCCGGCTCAGAATTGCGTGAATCACCCAATTGGCAAATATATGTGTACATCGCGCTAGTCGTGTCTATATCTCTTCGTTTGTTTAAACAGTTTTCGTCTCTATTAGTCTCAAACATCTCCAAGAACAGTCTCTTTGTTAAGTTAGGTTCAATGTGTAAGGCTTTTGTGTTTTCGTAACTTGGAAGGTGTCCAGTGTCCAGATGATGTTCTGACAGGGCACATGATCTCTTATTGAGACGACAATCACTTTTATGTGATGTTAACCTGTCTCTTAACACTCGAGACGTCTGTCCAATATAAGTTAGATTACAGGACTTGCAGGGAATGCTATATACCACATTCGAAGTCCTCATTGCATCATCTCTATCTTTAAGCTTTGAGAAAATATTGCCAATTGTTTTTGTATATTTCTGTGCTACTTTTATGGAATCAAATTTGCTAAAAACTTTTGCTATTTTTTGTGATACATCCTTTATATACGGAATAGCATAATAAAAGGTTCTTGTTGCCTCACTGTTGTTGTGTGTATTGGTGTGCTCATGTTCGTTATTGACTGAAGATCTATTGGTACTAGTGTTGTAAATTAGTTTTCTTAACAGCTGTTTGGGGTACGAATTTTCAATAAGTACATCGAACAAGATTTTTTTATTTTTTTCCAATAAACTGTGGTGACAAAGGTTTTCTATTCGTTTTTTTAATCCCAAGACGGAATTGATTTTTATCTTCTCAGTGTGGAAAGAATTATAATTTATATATCTTCCAGAATTGGTGGGTTTTACATACCAATCAACGAAAATTTTATTGTCAGGCATTCTAATTAACTTAGTGTCTAGGAAAGGTACACTTCTATCCTTCTCCTCCTCCATAGTGAACTGAATGTATTCATTGTAGTTGTTGAACACTTCTAGAATTACTTCTTTTTTGTTGTGTGGTATAGCACAAATTAGATCATCAACATATTTCTTCAGAAAGGGCAAATCAAAATCCAGCAGTGGTAGGACACAGTCCAATAAGTCATCCATGACATATTGGGCTAAAATCGGTGATAAAGTAGCACCCATAGGTGTACCTAAGATTTGTTTATAAAAATAGTTCTCAAAAGAAAAGTATGTGGAGTCGAAAATGAACTCTATTATATTCAAAAATTCTTTTTTGGGGATGTTGGTAATCTCTGAAATTAGGTTCCACCTTTTCTCAACGCTACGAAAGACCAGATTTTTGGGGATATTACTATACAAAGAAACCACATCAAGGCTCACCAACACATAGTCTTGAGGTAGCTGTTTTTCATTAATATAACTTGCAAATTTAAAGGAATCTGTTGTGAAATATGGGTTGTCCTTATTGTAGGCATTGGTCAAAATGTCCGTAATAAATTTTGATAACTTGCTGGTAGGGGAATTGATGGACGAGATGATAGGTCTAAGCGATAGGATAGGTTTGTGAATTTTAGGTAGTCCGTAAAATTTAGGTGAAGTTTGTCCATAAATTGTCAGTCTCTTAGCGATCTGTTCGTCTATATAATTATCTTGTTTTAACTTCGAAACTATTTTGTTGGACTTCTGTTGGAGAGTGGATGTGGGGTCATTTTTCAAAAGTTGATAGTATTTTTTATCTGATATGATGTTTTTTGATAACTGAGTGTATGTTTCTTTGTATAAAATTACTGTTACATTGCCCTTGTATGCATTTGTTACTACTAACTCATTGTGTGATCGTAGAAAGCGTTTTGTTTTATCAAAAATATTGTTGAAGTAACTAGAGTGTATTGGTGTTTTATAATGGTTGGTTAAAATATTTATGATTTTGGCTCTGTAGAGATTTTTTTCCTCTTGTTGTGGTAAATTATTTAATATATTTTCCACATCCGCGAGCAACCTACTGGTGGACATCTCAGAGAGGTTCGGGGAAAGTGAGAATTTTGGACCTAAAGCTAAAAATCTCTTTATATCATCGGGTATGTCTATGTTGGTCATATTTTTTATCCAACTATCTTTTATTTTTAATAAATTGTCTTGTTGTTTGATTTTTAATTTGGAGATTTTTTCAGTGTTTGCAAGTTTTATTTTTTGAAATTTTTTGACATAGATATTGTTTTGTTTTTTCTTGAAAAGGCTCAACGTCTGCTCTGGAATTACCTGTAGTAAGTTTTCTGAAATTGTTATCAAAGATCTTTCTAGATACGAAATATATTGGTATGTATTCCTAATTTCAAAATTCAAAATTTTTTGTGAGAGCTTATTATTAAATTGTTTTACTTTCTGTGCTGTGTGACCATTCCCTATTGTTAGTGTTTGTGTAACATTCTTCGTGGCATTATCCAGGTGTTTTGGAAGTAAGTTGTTGGTTCTACATTTCAGTAGAAATATTCGTCTATTTCTTTGTGATGCCAGTTTTAAGTTGTTGCGTGACCATTCTTTGAGTTGTTTAACTACCATTGTCCCATACTGCTGTGCGATGGACTGGTAAAACCCCATTCCAATAGAAATAAATTCAGTATTTTCGTAGCCTACTGTTTGAATATCAAATATGTTCAATATATTGGGGTATAGGCTAATGTGGTGTAGTGTAAAAAAAACTCTTTTTTACTATGCCAAGCTTTCGAAATTTTTTAATTTCTTCTTCAGGGCTGCAAATTACAAGAACAACGGTTTATGTTTTATATAAAAAGTACAATTCGCAAGTAATATTACCTTTGGTATGTAAAGGTGAGTTACATTAATGTTAAAACTGACATATTTTTTTATATTTTATTGTATATAGTTGTATATAATTGTAGGAAAACAACCAAAATAATGTTTAAAATGTGAGAATTAATAATATTATTAAGCAGAAAACGTGGTGCCTATTCCAAGATCTAATCTACAATTTGATCAAGAGAACGATTTGCAAAAACTTATAGTGATAGGTATCAAATATAAAAAGTATAAACGGCGAGCGTTTCATTTATTTCATAGATGGTAACATGGGCGGACCTATAAATAGTTCTCGCTAATTTTGAAGGAAAAGCTGTCACTCTTTTCCCCGAATATTTATAGGTCCGCCCATGTTACCATCTATGAAATAAATGAAACGCTCGCCGTTTATACTTTTTATATTTGATACCTATCACTATAAGTTTTTGCAAATCGTTCTCTTGATCAAATTGTAGATTAGATCTTGGAATAGGCACCACGTTTTCTGCTTAATAATATTATTAATTCTCACATTTTAAACATTATTTTGGTTGTTTTCCTACAATTATATACAATAAAATATAAAAAAATATGTCAGTTTTAACATTAATGTAACTCACCTTTACATACCAAAGGTAATATTACTTGCGAATTGTACTTTTTATATAAAACATAAACCGTTGTTCTTGTAATTTGCAGCCCTGAAGAAGAAATTAAAAAATTTCGAAAGCTTGGCATAGTAAAAAAGAGTTTTTTTTACACTACACCACATTAGCCTATACCCCAATATATTGAACATATTTGATATTCAAACAGTAGGCTACGAAAATACTGAATTTATTTCTATTGGAATGGGGTTTTACCAGTCCATCGCACAGCAGTATGGGACAATGGTAGTTAAACAACTCAAAGAATGGTCACGCAACAACTTAAAACTGGCATCACAAAGAAATAGACGAATATTTCTACTGAAATGTAGAACCAACAACTTACTTCCAAAACACCTGGATAATGCCACGAAGAATGTTACACAAACACTAACAATAGGGAATGGTCACACAGCACAGAAAGTAAAACAATTTAATAATAAGCTCTCACAAAAAATTTTGAATTTTGAAATTAGGAATACATACCAATATATTTCGTATCTAGAAAGATCTTTGATAACAATTTCAGAAAACTTACTACAGGTAATTCCAGAGCAGACGTTGAGCCTTTTCAAGAAAAAACAAAACAATATCTATGTCAAAAAATTTCAAAAAATAAAACTTGCAAACACTGAAAAAATCTCCAAATTAAAAATCAAACAACAAGACAATTTATTCAAAATAAAAGATAGTTGGATAAAAAATATGACCAACATAGACATACCCGATGATATAAAGAGATTTTTAGCTTTAGGTCCAAAATTCTCACTTTCCCCGAACCTCTCTGAGATGTCCACCAGTAGGTTGCTCGCGGATGTGGAAAATATATTAAATAATTTACCACAACAAGAGGAAAAAAATCTCTACAGAGCCAAAATCATAAATATTTTAACCAACCATTATAAAACACCAATACACTCTAGTTACTTCAACAATATTTTTGATAAAACAAAACGCTTTCTACGATCACACAATGAGTTAGTAGTAACAAATGCAGACAAGGGCAATGTAACAGTAATTTTATACAAAGAAACATACACTCAGTTATCAAAAAACATCATATCAGATAAAAAATACTATCAACTTTTGAAAAATGACCCCACATCCACTCTCCAACAGAAGTCCAACAAAATAGTTTCGAAGTTAAAACAAGATAATTATATAGACGAACAGATCGCTAAGAGACTGACAATTTATGGACAAACTTCACCTAAATTTTACGGACTACCTAAAATTCACAAACCTATCCTATCGCTTAGACCTATCATCTCGTCCATCAATTCCCCTACCAGCAAGTTATCAAAATTTATTACGGACATTTTGACCAATGCCTACAATAAGGACAACCCATATTTCACAACAGATTCCTTTAAATTTGCAAGTTATATTAATGAAAAACAGCTACCTCAAGACTATGTGTTGGTGAGCCTTGATGTGGTTTCTTTGTATAGTAATATCCCCAAAAATCTGGTCTTTCGTAGCGTTGAGAAAAGGTGGAACCTAATTTCAGAGATTACCAACATCCCCAAAAAAGAATTTTTGAATAGAATAGAGTTCATTTTCGACTCCACATACTTTTCTTTTGAGAACTATTTTTATAAACAAATCTTAGGTACACCTATGGGTGCTACTTTATCACCGATTTTAGCCCAATATGTCATGGATGACTTATTGGACTGTGTCCTACCACTGCTGGATTTTGATTTGCCCTTTCTGAAGAAATATGTTGATGATCTAATTTGTGCTATACCACACAACAAAAAAGAAGTAATTCTAGAAGTGTTCAACAACCACAATGAATACATTCAGTTCACTATGGAGGAGGAGAAGGATAGAAGTGTACCTTTCCTAGACACTAAGTTAATTAGAATGCCTGACAATAAAATTTTCGTTGATTGGTATGTAAAACCCACCAATTCTGGAAGATATATAAATTATAATTCTTTCCACACTGAGAAGATAAAAATCAATTCCGTCTTGGGATTAAAAAAACGAATAGAAAACCTTTGTCACCACAGTTTATTGGAAAAAAATAAAAAAATCTTGTTCGATGTACTTATTGAAAATTCGTACCCCAAACAGCTGTTAAGAAAACTAATTTACAACACTAGTACCAAAGATTAATCTACACAATAGATAGTCAGCCCAATGCATTAAAATGAGAACATCTCTAAGTATGCCAGCCACTACGTGGCGTAGACTAGCGTGTAAAGCATAGAGCAGTATTGTCACAGCCAGAAACCGTTTTGTAGTTTATTAATATCAGAAACAAAACGCAACGTATAACAATTATTTACATCATTTGCAACAGTTATGCACCGACAATGCTGTATTGTCAGAGAGAGAGATTGATGAAATTCTGTATTAATCTGGAGGGGATACGTAGGGAGGGTAGAAAAAAAAACAAGCGAATGTGGTGTGTGTCGTGCTGTTGCCGATTCGTCGGTAAAAGAAACACACAGGGTGATTTATTACAAGTACAGTATTGAAATAAAAGCCTTATCTCTATGAATTAAATTTAATATAATAATATTTAATCCATGTCATACATGTTTCAAGACTAGACCAGTCCCATGATCAGTGGCGAACAATCATTAAATGAAAAGCTTTTAGATAGAAACATACTTCTGGCTCCATTGTAATAATTTGTTGATGTATATAAAAAAATCTAAATATCTAAAAGCTAAAAGCTTTTGATTTAATTATTGCTCGCCACTGTTTATGGGACTGGTCTAGTCTTGAAACATGTTGTATGGCATGGATTAATGATTATTAGGTATATTAAATTTATTTCGTGGATATTAGACTTTTATACCAATACCGAAATCAAGTAGGTATTAATGTACATTATTCTTTGTCAAAATTATAACTCCACTTAAGAATTGACTAGATACTTTTTCAATTTATTACATATATTTTAAATATTTCACGTAGACAATGTGGCAAAGATGTAACAAGATTGTTGTAGATCTTATAATACCTATAATAAAAAAATTATCAGTGCTACCTATATTATATTAGGTATACATATTATGGTTGTTTTCATACCTACTGATTTTGTTTTGAAGAGAATTACCTAATATATTAAATTAAATTTAATCTTTGGCTGCGTAGTTATTTTTTTTGTGAATATTTTTTAACTTATTTTGTGTTTTTCTAATTTTAGACTAATTATATTATTTTGTGTTGTGTTTTTTTTTTATTTGAGAAACTTCCTAGTTAGTGACTAAATAATTTTTGTGTTTTGTGAAAATGGAAAGAAACAATTCGAAATTAAGTCGTAACCAATGTGCTTTTCGAAATTGTAACAACAGTTACAGAAACAATCGAGAGGTACATTTCTTTCGATTTCCTAAAGAAGAAGATCGATGCAGAAAATGGGTTATAAATTCAGGTATAAGTTCCACTTTATAGGTTTAGGTACTTAAATTTTACTTCTTTTTAATGTTTCTTCGGGTAAATAATAAGTTCGGTAGGAATAGGGCTTTGGGTATCAAACAAAAAAGATAGAAAATAGAAATTTGACATAAAGGGTAGTTCTAAGCATTTACAAGTTTGTGACGTGTAGCGATTTTCGATGCCGCCCCCGGAGGTATACATGAGGGCGGCGCAATGCCGTTTTACGAAGAGCTTATACTAGCATGAGAGATGAATGACATATCATAATTACAGGTAGTGTAAGCTCTTTGTAAATGTTGGAAATTTCGGTCACACTGGGTTGTGGATCAACGAAACTGCCCGCCTGATGAAAGTGTGGTAGTGTGAAACAAATTTCCAACATAACTTAAAAAGTCATGTATGTATGTAACAAGCCATTCATTAATAAAGCTTCCCGTCAGGGAATATCTTGTGTTGGCAATAGGATATAATCAGTTGTTACTTCTCGTCCGGCCATCGTCTATCAACTTTCTCTCACTGGGCATATTGCCTGCTCACACTAGATGTCTGCGTAAAATTAAATGTATCCGTTTGGTGGGTAGTTTTGATTACAATAAGTCGGTGCCAAGCCCAAGCTCGAAACAAAATAAATCTATATTTACCTACTACCTATTTGGCTTGGTACCGACTATTATGTGCATTGTTGTCTTTTGAATGATATTTGTATTTTGTTATTTTTCGTATTTTTTATTAGTTCTTTTGACAGCTCTGGTGTCATCAATACACCTGTATCCCGAATTGCACCAAATTGCGATGCTATTGAACAAGCATATAATCCTAAATATAATATTATTTTTGAACTTTGAATGTACATATGAAATTTGTATCTTAAAATTAGTCAAAGAATCACCCTTTAAAGTTTGTACAAGTACTTATGCAACACCCTGTATACATAGATACTTTGATTTGCAATTTGCAAATCTGTTAAACTAGGTAATGCTGTTTTTTTTTATTTACTTTCAAATATGGTGTTATGTAATTGTATTCAAATTAAATGTTTGGGGATGATATTTACGAGTTTTATTGTTTTATATAGAGAAACTGTTATTCAGTTTTTAAGGATCAATCTGAAGCAGACGATTGTACTTGTTAAAACATGAAAAAAGTTATTGTCGTGATACTTTTAACACCCTGTTGGTGGGTTTTTAAAGCTTTTTACGAAACGTGTTAACAATACAATCTACATAAATCGTTATTTTTTTAAAGTTTTATGATCATTGCACAAAAACCAATATTAGGGAGACTGTAAGTTTTTTTTCAATTCGGCGTTGCAGAATTTGAACCTAATTGTGATAATTGTGTTATTTTACTAGTATAGATATTTTTGAGTAAATTAATTCGGTTATAATCGATGAGTAGAATCTTTGGAGTAAAATACATTTCACAAAAACCCTGAACCATGTTTCTCAATAGATTTAAATTTTCATTAAAAACAGATTAAAAATTCTAATTTTTTACATCCTGCATTTCGAAACCGTATTTTTTTAAATAATTATTGTCATGCTGGAAATTTCAAACCTTATTTACTTCAGCAACTTGTAAAAAGCACAGCCTTTTTAATATTAACATTTCTTAAAATCGATAATACGCGATAACGATGACTTTCTATCAATATCACAGAAGGATACATTTATTACGTATATAATTTGTTAGATTTTACATCTCCGAATTGAAACACACGCAAAAAATGTGCATAAAAAAGTTAGGGTAGCATTTCACGCCTGTATGAGTCTGAGATTTATTTTTTCATAATGTTAACAAGTTGAATCTGCTGTTTGAGTTTGATCCTTAAAACTGAATCAGATAATAAGCGGAAGTCCTATCTATAACGCCAAATTTCGTTAATTTAAATATAACTTTTTGATGCATCCTTATATCCGAAATTTAAAATTAAATGACTAAAATAATATTATTTTAGTCATTTAAAATTATTGTCTAAAACATTTAATGAACCAGCCCTGTATATTTATACTATTATAGTAATTTCTTTTATTTTCGTCCATACACATTAATCTTTGCGTAGATAGGTGTACGTATACCATATAATTTTATATTAACCGACAAAAAACACTGCTGCACAGTAGTACATATATGATACCTATAATATAAAAACAAACTCCCACCTCGTAGGGGAAAGTATACTCGTCCTTGTCTAACATTGCCCATATGATTATTTTATTTCAACACAATACATATAACACCATCTACAATTTCCATAATTTCCATGGTTACATGTTTTTCTAATAGATGTAGCTCGTGTCGAGACAGTTTCAATTTTTGTTTTCTTTCCCATATACGCTGACTATCTATTGTGTAGATTAATCTTTGCTAGTACCAATAGATCTTCAGTCAATAACGAACATGAGCACACCAATACACACAACAACAGTGAGGCAACAAGAACCTTTTATTATGCTATTCCGTATATAAAGGATGTATCACAAAAAATAGCAAAAGTTTTTAGCAAATTTGATTCCATAAAAGTAGCACAGAAATATACAAAAACAATTGGCAATATTTTCTCAAAGCTTAAAGATAGAGATGATGCAATGAGGACTTCGAATGTGGTATATAGCATTCCCTGCAAGTCCTGTAATCTAACTTATATTGGACAGACGTCTCGAGTGTTAAGAGACAGGTTAACATCACATAAAAGTGATTGTCGTCTCAATAAGAGATCATGTGCCCTGTCAGAACATCATCTGGACACTGGACACCTTCCAAGTTACGAAAACACAAAAGCCTTACACATTGAACCTAACTTAACAAAGAGACTGTTCTTGGAGATGTTTGAGACTAATAGAGACGAAAACTGTTTAAACAAACGAAGAGATATAGACACGACTAGCGCGATGTACACATATATTTGCCAATTGGGTGATTCACGCAATTCTGAGCCGGATGACTCACAAGGATCAATTTAGCCCTTGTCAGTACCAATTGAATAGGAAAACAGTGGTGAGAGCCTGTTTTCTGTTTTAACACAGTTCGTTAGCAGTGGTGAGAGCCTGTTTCCCGATTTGTTTGACGACAGTTGATGGATTAACGTCTACATAGACGTTGATTAGTCAAATTTTGTCAGAAGGCTCATAGATATCAATCCATTAATTACAATGTTTTTGTAACGCAGTAGTGGCAGCCTGCTTTGCACTTATCAGGACAACTGAAAACAGTGGTGACAGCCTGTTTTCTCATTACGAAAAAACAAATTAGTCTCCGTTCACGTTGTTTAGAAGTGGGGGCTTCGGGATGGTGGGGGAAGTGACAGTTCCCAACGCCGTTTTGGAGTCTGCTCACAAAAAGGAAATCTTATTTTAGTGAGACTAATTATATAAATCAGAGAAAGGATTGATGGAACATTAGGATTGCCGAACAAAGAAATACACAATATATTATATTTTAATATATCCACCTCATTGATCTCGCGGTTATTCGGGGAAAAGAGTGACAGCTTTTCCTTCAAAATTAGCGAGAACTATTTATAGGTCCGCCCATGTTACCATCTATGAAATAAATGAAACGCTCGCCGTTTATACTTTTTATATTTGATACCTATCACTATAAGTTTTTGCAAATCGTTCTCTTGATCAAATTGTAGATTAGATCTTGGAATAGGCACCACGTTTTCTGCTTAATAATATTATTAATTCTCACATTTTAAACATTATTTTGGTTGTTTTCCTACAATTATATACAACTATATACAATAAAATATAAAAAAAATATGTCAGTTTTAACATTAATGTAACTCACCTTTACATACCAAAGGTAATATTACTTGCGAATTGTACTTTTTATATAAAACATAAACCGTTGTTCTTGTAATTTGCAGCCCTGAAGAAGAAATTAAAAAATTTCGAAAGCTTGGCATAGTAAAAAAGAGTTTTTTTTACACTACACCACATTAGCCTATACCCCAATATATATATATATATATATATATATATATATATATATATATATATATATATAAAGAAAAATGAAATAAACTAACTTGTACGAATCAAAAAAATCTCGTGACACAAGCTGGATTTGAACCAACATCTCCCAATTGCCGGTCAGGTGTTTTAACCAATTAAACTATATCGGTGATATACTATACTCTGTCAACTTAGTTGAATATCTTTGTTTGTTTATTTATATATATATATATATATATATATATCTTCACTACTCACTGCTTGTGTTAACCAGGTTTCTGATATTCCTACAACATTATAATTGTTTTGTTGTGAGTAACATAAGTAGATACATCCAATCATACTTGAAATAAATAATAGGTATACAATGCAACTTAAATCATTATTTATTTCCAAAAGTAATAATTATAGGTACCTCGATATATAAAAAAAAAACTTTAAATTCTATAGCTTCCGACTATACAACTAATTCAGTTTCAATACATCTTCCTCGGTCTTAATTTTAATTTTCATTCCATCATGTCGAGCGTAAATTTGTCCTTCAGCCGACCATACTTTACATACATATTGTCTGCTTATCAAATCTTCAACCAAAAACATGTTGGTATCTCTTTGCTAAAGTATAGATATATCATGCCTCAGAAAACTTTAAGCATACTGGTCTTGGTTTTTTGGACTTATGTTGTTTTTTACCAATTCTATAACAACTTATAATTTCAACGTTTTTTATTCCAATTCTGTTTTCAAAATTCTTTCTTACATGCAACTTTAAATCACTTTCATTATCTTCAGCCATACCAGATTTTCTAGATCTGTGGTACTGGCTTTGACAAAACCAAGGCACAGATTAATAAACAATCAGAATAAGAAATTGACCAAATATTATAGTTGTTGCTATTCGACGTAAATGACCAAACTGGAATTGAAAAACTCAGAGCCGTACTGGCATCCAATATTTTTGAAAATAAGTATATTGTAGTGAATTTACACGTTCAAGACAACTCTAAAAATGGCGCCGAATGTATAAAGTTTGTTAAGGTTATTTAATTATTGTGTTCATTGTTTATTTTTGGCAGATTTTTCTATTTTCGAATATTCTTGACATTGTGTTCATTGTTGATGTTGTAACGCGGAAGACTAAAGCGTTGAAAAGGTATATAAGTGGCCGTGACTTGCTAGAAAATAATTCAATTTTAGTTGAGTGTTTTCCATAGACATCTTAGCTTATTTCGATCTTACCTCTTTGATCGTGTTTAGTATGTTAAGCTTGAGAATATTAGATCGTCGTCATTTTCGCCGTCCTCTGGCGTTCCACAAAGGTCCAACCTTGGACCTCTTCTATTTAATATTTCCATTAATAATGTGGGGCACTCTATTGAGTGTCACATGCGGAAGATTTATAAGATTTTCCCTATTATCAGGACTTCGGATGATTGCGCAGTGCTGCAGAATAACCTGCTGCGGGTGGGCCAGTGGTGTAGAACAAATAGATTGTCTGTCCAGTCCCGTAGTAGTGTCATTAGCTTTTACATAATGTGGTATTTGAGTTTCTAGAAATCAAAAACAAAATAAAAATTGAAATTTTACACATACATATAAAAAAAGAAAATATCTATAGGTACCTACCAACAATGTGACTTTTTGATACTAACAATATTTGCAGTCGATACAATTTTTAATATCTATTCTACAGAATACCTTCATTACCTAACATGTTTATGTTTTATATGACGAAATTTATGAAATTGCTGTTTTTAAAAACCGAATGTAATAATATACAAAATTAACGTGTTAGTTCTGTGTTGACTGTCTATGAGCTCATTGTTTTAAGAAATTGCTATTTCTTTTTACAAATTTGAGCCCAAAGATTATAGCTGAGATAAACATTTTGATCAACACAAGTCTTTATAAATTTGTTCTTATTTTCAATTAGCCGGACGAAGTATCAAATTTTGCAACGAAACTCGCTATTAAAAAATGTAACTAACAGAAGAACAAAAATTGTTTTAAATTTTTGAGCCGGAATCCTCAAAAAACATATTAAAAATAGATTATAGAATATGGCGTCAGATTACTGGGTAGTCCATAGCTTTCAAAAGATTCGCTGATGTAAACACCTATTGCAGAACGGAAATTTAAAATATGTCGACCTGTTCTATTATATTCTAATAAGCACTCCAAATTTTCAAGAAAACCAGATCAGTATTGGCAGATAATAATAATAATGAGTCGTACAAATATAGGTAGTTCTGTTGGACACCGCATATAAATTTATCACAGGAAAAATAGTTGCGTGACCCTTGATTAAAACTTTTTTGACTGTACGAAACCTGAAACTTGCTAACATTTTTTAAAAACCGGATAATTTTTTTTTTCTGTTGCAATAGTTACGCATTATTGGCTTAGTAGATATTAAAAAGTATTAAGATGTCTCTAACCCAAACGGAAAAAGTAAAGTATTAAACATATACAGGGTGTTAGTAAATAAGTGCGACAAACTTCAGGAGGTAATTCTGCATGAAAAAATAATGACAGTTTGCTATATAAACATATGTCCGCAAATGCTTCGTTTTCGGCTGAGATACAGTTAAAGTTTTTCTTAAAACCTGAAGATTTATTGATTGCTGTGAAACCGGTGGAAATATGCAAATGAAATTTAGTGGGTCTTAAGAGGTAGTTATTGCGCATTTTTTGACATGCAATTAAGAATTTTATGTTCATCAGTGGCGCGCATACGGGTAATGATCTCAATTTTTTTGAAGAAAAAAAAAGGTACGCCACTGGAATTTTTCAAATTAAAAATCATTTTGGAATTCCTCGTTCAATTTGTGATAAAAAATCTCTATTGCTTTTTATTGTAGGGGGCATTTGTGTAAAAAAATAAAGCATCTCGCCGCGACGCTAGTAGGCTACTGCCAACATTCTGTTATACGAATATTTCAACGAAATGTCAAATTAGCGTTTCTTTATTATTAGTGTTATTTTCTCTTATTGTTTTGATTTAATGTTTATTGTATTAGATAGTTCTTGATAATGTATTAAAGAAATGAAAAATACGGGGTAAGATGTTTTATTTTTTTTGCACAAAGACGATGCCCCCTACGATAAAACAGCAAGAGAGATTTTTTATCACAAATTGAACAAAGAATTGCAAAATGATTTTTTATTTGAAAAATTCCCGTGGCCTACCATTTTTTCTTTAAAAATATTGAGATCATTACCCGTATGCGCGCCACTGATGAACATAAAATTCTTAATTGCCCGCCAAAAATGCGTTATAACTACCTCTTAAAACTCACTAAATTTCATGTGCATATATCCACCGGTTTCAGAGCAATCAATAAATCTTCAGTTTTTAAGGAAAACTTGAACACCCCGTATCTCAGAAAACGAAGCATTTGCGGACATATGTTTATATAGCAAACTGTCATTATTTTTTCATGCCGAATAACCCCCTGAAGTTTGTCGCACTTATTTACTAACACCCTGTATATGTACCCAGCCGCTTGGTATACCCGATTTTATTTATTTTTAATACAGATGTCGACATCTAGCGAATTTCGCTCTTTCTAAGAAGTATCTATAACTACATACACGAAACATATGTAGTACCTATGGGTTTACCGTTAGCGCGAGGTCGTGTAACAGTTTAAGAAAATCATTTATTTTACAAACATAACGCGCACATCTTAGTAATTTTTTAAACCTTTAAGTATTTGGGTTGAGTATTTTCAATATTATGAGTAAAAACGAAAATGGTACTGAAGAACTTGAACATCCTAAGGTAATTTTAATATTTAAGATTATTTAACAACGTTAATTAATACGTATATACCTACTGAATACTGTTATAATATATGCTGTAATATTGGTAAACACAATTAAACCATGCAATTTTTTTAAGATCATGGTACTTCGTCGTAGTTTGCTTTAATAGTAAATTGGTTTGTAATTCCGTACTCGTATCAGCACTTAAATTCGTGCCGTTTTGATTACCTATATGAAAATTCACGTTATTAGGTTCTAAAATAATATTTAAGAAAGCCTTCATTCCATATAAAAATTCATTTCATAGCTATTATTGCTACTCTTTCAAGCATTTTCAAAAAACTAGGGCTTTTAATTAAAATACCAACTTGATTTGAATGAGCACTTATATTTTTTATTTTAGTTCCTGACAAGTATAGGTATATAGCAATAAAAGCCACGAAAATGTGCATTTTTAGATAAACTTATTTTTTGCATAATTAATTAGTGATACTCATACATACCTACCAGTCTAAGACGTTTTTGTCTTACGCTAGATCATTTCTCAATTCCCTGTCTCGATTTGAGCTGGGATGCATTAAGATTTTCTTATAACAATTATTGACAAATCTCTAAATATTTTTTGTATTTTCGTTATCATTTTTCATTTGACTTTAAAATTTATCGACAATGCTCGCTCTTGTTGCAACTGGATTTCAGAGTCAACATCAAAACACTTCAAAAAGATATGATATATATTTTGCAGAAGTTGATATTTTATTATTAAATATTTTGAATTTATACTATATTTAATTAACTGTGAAAAACTACAACTTTGCGGTAATTACAGAATAGAGATCAAGCAGTATATCGCAGATAGCAAACTGCATCTTAACGACTTCTCTTAAAAGTTGTGCCCAAATATTCAGTAGGTACGTCTTAAAGATGTCACATTAACGCTTACAGATGACTAAAAGACGTATTTAACGCATCGGGTCGCATGATACAAAACATAACGTGTGTTTCCGAAAAAGAATTTCAACAATATCTCTTAATTACCTGAAAAAATACAATTATATACCAAATTCTCTCTAAAACTAAAATATTAAATATTTAATTTCAAGTTGGACAAAATTCATACAATATTGTTAAAAAATCACATTGCCACATGTTATTCTCAATAGAGAATTACTAATAAGTAATTGTGGTAGTTTCTGTTTCCTTCTGGTATTTTGGGCTTTATTTAGCGAACTTAAATACGTTGCGGCCGCTAAATCCAAATACGTTATGTTACGACTTGATTTATTTACTCCGTAAACAAGAAATAAAATTAATAATAAGATCAAGATGAGCCTGGCATTTTCTAACGACTAATTTCCAAGAAATCGTTCGCCGCAGTTCATCATCGTACAACCAAAGATTAATATACACAATTAATCTTTGGTACAACCTATAGATCTGTTAAAATGTATACTACCATGTTAGCGAATCCATTTTCGTAGTGAAACTCACATGCGTTAGAAGTGGATAGAAGGTACTAAACTGGTTCAAAGTATAGAGGGTATTTTAAAAAGACGCGGCAATATTTAAGGGGTGATTTTTCAGGTCATTTTATGATAAAGAGTGCCCATAAACATACGTCGGGAAATGCATTGTTTCCAAGATACAAGGTGTTAAAGTTATTTAGTAAATAACGATCGAATATCTCCTTACCGATTTCTTTGAAATTTGGCGCCGTTGTTGCTAGAAATAGGGAGCTTATATGACTCTAACTAAATAGATATTATTAACTAGTGGCGTTATGGGGACTGGTATTTTTGAGAGAGTTAGCAAGTCAATGAGAAGAAGATTGGATTCATGTATCCGAGCTGAGATGGTCACTTTCAACAGTTTTTGTAATTTTTGTATTAAGTATAAATGTTAATTTTATTTATTAATTTTTATCTTGATTCGAAATGTTAATGTTATTCTTGGTATGTTGAAGAACGTTTTAAATTTCAATCTGGTATAAATGAAGCAACATAGAAAAAAATATAAGAGATAAAAAAGTTGTAGGTATAGTTGTTTTATCTGTAGGCAGTATCGAAATTATATTACAGTCAGTGGCGTACATTTTTTTTTGTCAATCATTTTTATTAAGTTGCCTCCCTAACGCCACTGGACCTAATAATTTTGATCTAGTTAGGGCCATATAAGCCACCTACTTCTAGCAGCAACGCTGCCAAATATCAAAGAAATCGGTAAGGAGATATTTGACTTAATTAAAAAAAAAATGTTATTTACAAAGCAACTTTAACACCTTGTATCTTGGAAACAATGCATTTCCGAACGTATGTTTGTGGGAACTTTTTTCAAAATGACCTGAGAAATGATCCCCTTAAATATTGGCCCGTCTTTTTGAAACACCCTGTATACATCACTCCGTGGATATACGACCCGCTCCATTATAACGTGAATTTTAAATTATGGGATTGATAGTTCGCATCTATATTGTTGCTAACTCTAAATAAGGGGCCTATACATTAATAAAAAAATTGCGCAAATGCATCATCCATACATTTGAGAACTTTGAATCAAACTTTAGTTATAAACCATGTCCTCCAATGATATAGCCTGTATTATTATCGCAAATTGCCTTAGATGATGACGATGCTACACAGGAACCGAAAAAGAAAACAAATAATTTGGGTGAAAGAACGACAAAACAAAAGGGCGACTCTTAGCCACGACAATCTAATTGGAGAACTTCATGTACCATCCTCTCTTGATTACGAACATTTTTGGAGAACGTTTCCAAATAGTATCTCCGCTTATATATAACAAAGACACACAATTGGGAGAAGCAATATCTCTTAAGTAAAGGTTGTGTGCCACTTTACGGTACCTGATATCTGGCCTTACATACGATCTAAACTTAGAAATAGTCCAATATTGCGCAAATAAAATACATACACCATACAATGCGTCACACAAAATAATTTAAACATTTTTGAAACTAGTCAAACAATTGCGCAACGCACCAAACACTGTCATACATCGGAAAATTATTGTGCAACAGCACGATACGCAAATTGTTCGAGCGAGTAATATATAAAACACATACATATAAAGAACATAAAATAAAACGACACCCTGTATATCCGAGAATTTTCAATGATCTATAAACATGCATATTGCAATAAAACCTCCAAACATAATACTAATTTCAATTATAGTTTTTAATATCAAATTATCAATAAAAATGTTGCTGAATTTAATTTTATAGGTTTCGGTTATTATATGCATATGCACCACCGAGACTCTATACAGTATCCCGAAATTAACATTCTACAAGCAAAAATAAGATTTTTTCTCTTATGAATATACAGGGTGATTCATTATGGTTGCAACAAACGAAAACTGGAGATTCCTGAAAACAATTCAAGCATTTTTTGCCATAGAACCCATGTCCGCAAATGCTTCGTTATCGAGATACAGGATGTCCAAATTTAGTGGTCAAATTAACTTTTTTGTTCATTTCTCAAAAACTAGCTAACCGATTTTGACAAAATTTTACATGCATTTGAGGACAGATAACCTAAAATATTCTGAATTATTTTGGCATACATTCACTGTTCATTGGCGTAGATATAGAGGGCATTTGGGTAAATTTTACACATAAATTAATTAAAGATAGCTTTGACAAGGTTCATTATTTTAAATTATTATTTTTTTAAAAAGAGCAACTTTTAAGCTACAAAAAAGTTAATTACGCCGATGTTGTGGTTTCTACCATTTTTATGGAAACCGATAAATTGCAAGTTAATGGTAGAATTAAATCAAAATAACGTTTATCAGAAATCAAAATGAGAAATCAAAGTTGCCATGGAAAACGATTTAATAATATCAAATTACTTAACAACAAATGTTAAGGTCTATCAGGACAATTAAAAATTTAACAATAAAAAAACAAAACTCGAAATTAAAATAAGAAAATTAATAACAACTGTTCAAACTGCCCTCCATTGGCAGTAATGCACATTTTACATCTTTCAACTAATGAATTTGTAGCTCTAATAAGGATATTATGATTGTTTCTTATTTTCCTAGCAGCTTCATGAACTATCTCCAGTAGTTGGTTTTCATTTATAATTGGCACACTGTAAACCAATTGTTTCATGTACCCCCATAAAAAGAAGCCGAGAAGATTCAGGTCCGGTGATCTTGGAGGCCACTCAATGGAACCTTCCAAACCAATCAAATTGTTTCCAAACAGTTGATTTAAAACTTTAGTTACTTGTCTACCATGGTGCGCAGGGGCACCGTCATGTTGATACCAGATGTTTTGAACAATATTCAGAGGCACATCCTGAATAAATTCGGGTAGGCGGTTGTGTAGGAAAAGACTGTATTGATTTGAGTTTAAATGCCCATTAATTACGAACAACGGCAATAATTTATTTAACATGCCACCCCAAACATTGATACTAAAACGTTCTTGAAAATTTCGCGGCCTAATAGCACGAGGGTTGTCTAAAGACTATACATGTTCATTATGGTTTGTATTTATGCCAGCTCTAGTAAAAGTTCTGACCAGAGCACTTTCTCTAAAAATCTTTCATCTTCTTGATGCTTACCAAGAACCTAATTTCAAAATAGTAGGCGCCGTTCACGGTCTCCAGGATGTAGGGCCTGGACATCTTGATGATGATAGAGATAGAGCATTTCTCAATTTAGTAGTCTCCAAACAGTTGTTCGAGGTAATGCCAATTGAGTTGGTATTCTTCTAGTGCTTATTTTCGGATCGTCTAAAACTAAATCCACTATGTTTTCTTCAGTTTAAATATTTAGACGATGCGGTCGTTTGTTAACTCTAGGTAAAATGCTCCCTATAGTTCTAAGCCTGTGAAATGTAGCCGTCCATGTTTTGTGATTGAATTGAAAAACTCATTTTAATTTAGAAAAAAACATTCGCAATATTAAAAACATCTACGAAATAATAAAACAGTTTTAACTAATTTAAATTTGTTGCTGTCAAATTTTTTTTTTATTGTTGCGGCATTCGTTTTCCACGGCAACTTTGATTTTTCATTTGGTGTTCTGGTAAACGTTATTTTGATTTAAATCTACCATTAACTTGCAATTTATCGGTTTCCATAAAAATGGTAGAAATCACAACATCGACGTAATTAACTTTTTTGTAGCTTAAAAGTTGCTCTTTTTAAAAAAGTAATAATTTAAAATAATGAAGCTTGTCAAAGCTGTCTTTAATTAATTTATGTGTAAAATTTACCCAAATACCCTCTATATCTACGCCAATGAACAGTTAATGGAAGCCAAAATAATGCAGATTATTTTAGGTTATCGGTTCCCAAATGCATGTAAATTTTTTTCGAAATCGGTTAGCTAGTTTTTGAGAAATGAACAAGAAAGTAAATTTGACTACTAAATTTGGACACCCTGTATCTCCATAACGAAGCATTTGCGGACATGGGTTCAAATGCAAAAAATGCTTAAATCACTTTCAGCAATCTCCAGTTTTCGTTTGTTGCAACCATAATGAATCACCCTGTATATCGAAAAATGCTTCGTTTTTCAGATACACATTCGTGTTTCAGATACAATTTACAAATAACACCCTGGTGTTATTTGTAAATTCCTGACGATGGGTTTTTAGTAATATTTCCGAAACGCGTCTCGATATCAAAATGACATTTAGCACACTTACGTATCTTTGTAGGAAAGGGAGAAGTTATTCTGTCAACCCTTAAATACGCATTTCCACCCTGTTTCTTGAATTATCGTAACCTTATAATAACATTCAAGACGTTGCATAGAAATTTTCGGTGATTTATCTTGCAAACGGCTTCTTCTAGCGTTATGAAACAAGTGAACGTTTTTTAGAAAAAGTAAAAAAAGCGCACAAAAAAAAAGTTGGGACAAAATTTGTTCTGACCCCCCAGCCTAACCCGCCCCTGACATTTTCCTAACCTTGGGATATAATATTTTTTAATAATTCTACAAAGGTACGTAAGTGTGCCAAAGGTAATTTTGAGATCGAGACGCGTTTCGGAAATGTTCCTAAAATCCCATCGTCAGGAATTTACAAATAACTGAAAAACGAGTGCATTTTTCGGTATATGAAAAAATAGTATATTGTATTCCTAGGCGGTGAAATGTAATTTTTTCAGGCTGAAAGAAGAAATGTACGGGCGAGCTTTAGCGAGCCCGGACACTTCTTGAAGTCTGAAAAAATCACTTTACCGCCATGGTTTACACATTATTTTTCTGCCGGCACCGTACAATTGTAGGTAATACAAAAAAAAAAAGAAAAAAAACATTAAACGTACTAAATAATAATAATAGAATTTATTGCCCAACAGAATAATCCCTTTACAGAGCAA
The DNA here is from genome assembly GCA_911728435.2 of Apoderus coryli. Taxonomy (NCBI): domain Eukaryota; kingdom Metazoa; phylum Arthropoda; class Insecta; order Coleoptera; family Attelabidae; genus Apoderus; species Apoderus coryli. Next base: position 25,995,111 of record OU452199.1, on the reverse strand, counting down.
TATAACATATATACATAAAAAAATACAAAACTCTAACAATTAATAGAAATTACAAATTTCAAACAAATAACAAATCAGTAGGTACTAAATAACGATAAAAGAACAACTAGCCAACCGCTCTCTTACTAATGATTTAACAAACTTCGCAAGAAACAAAACCTCACAATTCAAAGGCAGGCTCAGACTGAGTATTATTATTAACTATATAAACTATAACTAATTAAACAAACTTAATCGGTATTGTTTGATATATTTATGTTAAAAATGGGACTTTGAATTGTACAATTAGTAAAAGCGATTCCCTGTTTAGATAAATTAGACAGTTGTAGCTGGTCTGTAATATTACTTGTTAAAGCTGATGATGAATTTTTGCTCGAGACTACAGCTGATAAACCGTCAGTAATTACTGAGCTTTTCATGATATCAGCTTCAGTACTGGCTTCAGGTTCATCATGTGCTTTTAATAAATGGTATGTTGTGGTCGAAGCAGGCAAACCGTTCGAGGGTGTTTTTGATGTACGTTGATGATTGCAATCCAAAATTTTTTTAGCTACTCTAATCTTGTTATTTATTGAGTCTTCCACGTAGCCTTCTGCTACGGTAGGTGATTTCCATCCACCGTGCCCTTTCAGTGACAATATATCAGCTCCTGAATCGGCAAGAAGTGTGGCAGATGTCCTTCTGAACGCATGTCCAGTATATTCTTTGAAATTTGGTAGGTTTAAATAAAAATCTATCTTAGAAGGAATTGCACCAATTGTATGATGTCCTACATTTTGGGCTTAACATTTTCCAGCACTGTATTTCGCAAATAATCGTCGAAAATTCATATGTTTGGGACGTAGACTAAAATACTATATTGATACAACGTCAGTAGTATTTTCTTTTTGTTCTGTGTTGCATACAGTAAAAGTTCGCCGCTTATGAGTTTTTATGTCTGGAACGTGAATTATTAAGATATCGTTTTTATTAACCACATGATCTATCATCATATTTGTGAGTTCAATACTTCTACAAGCACCGGCCACTCCTATAATCAACACTACCTAAAATTATATTTTTGAAGAGTAAAATTATAGTTTTTGATTCATATTGCTTACCTTTGTCATTAAATGTATTTCATCCGGTGCAGTTTCAAGAAATTTTTCAATATCCCGTTGGTCTTTTTTGCAATGTGGCCAACAGATTTCTTCTTTAAAAAGGCAGTAACTTTGTTGAAATTTCTAATGTTTACGTTATTTTTAACTAATAGCGTAGATTTTAACATGGAATGAATTGACCACAGTGTTGAAGATTGATATTTTTGTGAAAGATCCGATAAATACGTTAAAATCACATTTTCACTATACTTTTTAACGTTTTTAGCACTACACCAATCCATAAACAGTTTATACTGAAGTTCATATTTGGTTCTTGATTTTTCCGGCAGCAAATTCATCGAAACTTCGTTCGCTTTCTCGAGAATTTCAGGCGGGGTACAATACTCAATTTCCTCGTCACTACGATCAATCAGATGTTCCATAATTATTATATAAATGATGAATCAAATTCAAATTGAATATTTGACGACGCCCTCGATTTTTGACAACCACTGTCACATTGGTCTGTCATCATAGTTAATAGCTTTTATTATTGTGCCGCCATCTATTACAAATAGTTAAAAATAATTTTCTTGCCTAGCCAGTTTTGAGTGTTTTGTAGCGCTAGCCTTAGAAATGCATACTTTCTCGTCGCTATGGAAGCAGTAAAATTCAATTTTCTCATAGTGTCGGCAGAAATAGTATATTGTATTCCTAGGCGGTAAAGTGTCGTTTTTTAAGGCTGAAAGAAGAAATGTACGGGCGAGCTTTAGCGAGCCCGGACACTTCTTGAAGCCTGAAAAAATCACTTTACCGCCATGGTTTACACATTATTTTTCTGCCGGCACCGTACAATTGTAGGTAATACAAAAAAGAAAAGAAAATATGATTGCTTTCCTTTGTCATTAAATGTATTTCATCCGGTACAGTTTCAAGAAATTTTTCAATATCCGGTTGGTCGAAAATTTTTGATTTTTTAGCAATGTGGCCAACAGATTTCTTCTTTAAAAAAGCAGTCACTTTTTTAAAATTTCTAATGTTTACGAAATTTTTAACTAATAGCGTAGATTTTAACATGGAATGAATTGCCCACAGTGTTGAAGATTGATATTTGTGTGAAAGATCCGATAAATACGTCAAAATCACATTTTGACTATAGTTTTTAACATTTTTAGCACTACACCAACTCATAAACAGTTTATACTGAAGGTCATATGTGGTACTTGATTTTTCCGGCAGCAAATTCATCGAAACTTCGTTCGCTTTCTCGTGCATTTCAGGCGGGGTACAATACTCAATTTCCTCGTCACTACGATCAATCAGAGATTCCATGCTTATTATACCTATAAATGATGAATCAAATTCAAATTGAATATTTTAAGACGCGCTCGATTTTTGACAACCACTGTCACATTGGACTGTCATCATTGTTAATAGCTTTTATTATTGTGCCGCCATCTATTACAAATACATAAAAATAATTTTCTTGCCTAGCCATTTTTGAGTGTTTTGTAGCGCTAGCCTTAGAAATGCATACTTTCTCGTCCCTATGGAAGCAGTAAAATTCAATTTTCTCATAGTGTCGGCAGAAAAAATATTATTTTCGCTTGTAGAATGTCCCCTTATATTAATTATTTTAAGCTAATTTCGGGACACCCTGTATAATCCAAACTTACGAGTTAAGCTTGCTCAAGTTACGATTTTGGTATGCATCGCGGTTAACAGAGCTTTTATGCGTTTAAAGTTAAGCGGTCAATATAACTTCTGAATTTAAAACGTTAATGTTTAGAATTTGTTAGAAATAGATGAGGTGGTTATTTGAAGATGATATTGATATTGGCGATATCATAGACTTTGGATCCCTCGAGGAAACATTTCATGATGTAACTGTTTGTCAATCTAGTAAACTTAGCTTTTCTAGACCTATTGCTGAAATTGTTGCTGATTCCTATAGGAGTCTTGGTTTCATTATGCTAAAGAAAAGATCATGATTGGAGTACGCCTCAGTGGTTTGGAATCCTGGCTTTGCCATGCACTTTAATTGTTTGGAGAAAATTCATCGTATAGATGGCTTAAGTACGATGAGGTGTACCTATCCATATATTGGATTCCCTCATGATGTTCTTTTGTACCGTTTTAATTTGAAGCCTCTTAACAGATGTCGGGAGTGTGCATCTTTTGTGTTTCTGTTCAAGATTATACTCGCCACACTTGACTCTTCTCAGTGGCTTTCTTTCAAAGGTTAATGTGAACAATAATCTTTACTTTCTTTGATACCATTTCATACACCAAGTCCGTGTACGAGAGGTAGTGGGGCTCTAATTTTTATTTGCCTGCTGCGTGCACCAATTTGTTGCTGTTCTTTCACCTGTATGACGTGCTCTGTTTGCCTAATATTGATATATTTTTTACAAATACATCTCAAATTAAGCAAATGTTTTTTGATATTTGATATTTAATGTAATAATACACCCAAGTAATATGGCATTTTTTTGCTATCTTTTTGAACCTTATCAATATGTTCGGCCATTCCGTTATCAAATTCTGCAAAGTTTCACAAAATTGCCGTTACCCTTTTTAAAAAGATTTTGAGTGTTGCCTCTAAGAGCTAAATTTTGTCCAGCTGAAATCTGATTTACAGATATAATTGTTTCTAAAATAAATGACCACCATTTCAATTGATGTTCTTAATTTGACCCATTTTCTAACACACCGAAAATGCACTTTGCTTATTTCGTGTTTTTCTAAAGTCCGAGATGAATGTTGCAAGTCACTGTAAACATTAAAACTAGGAAAAAACCAGTAAGTTCAATTGGGGCTAAAATATAAAGACATTTATTTGGGGAAACTTCGCTATCAGTAAAACGCGTTTGGCCAATTCCTATTTTTTGCGTGGTGGCGTTTTGTATCATTGGAAAAAGAATTTTAAAGAGGTTTTGCCGCCCCTGAAATAGTGCCGTCCTGGTGTCATGCACCTCTGCACTCCCGGCACGGCTCTGCCCTGCCCACACCTTATTGTGTAACGATCACAGTCGCGGAGCTCGATATCCTTCTGGGTTAACCATTGCTTCCGATTTGGATCAGACGGGAGACTATTTGGCTAGTCAGCTAAGGATCAGATAACTAGATCAGGTGTGGAGAAGGGTTTGGGCAGACTAGGATTTCTGGATATTATTTTTGCGTGTTGTCGTTTACCATCAGGTGCCTATTTTTAACTATAAGTTAGGTTTGGTTACTCTTTATGAGAAATAAAAACGATAAACATTATATTTTCAAAGAGATTTTACAATTTCCTAATGTTTAAAACTATTTTACTTTTGCAGGTGCCAATACAGCCTCAAGTAGACTACCAAAGTCAGAATATTTATTACCTCTCAACAATTCTGGGGATCGTATCAGTTTTAACTATTGCTTTTATAGGAGCAGAAGAATGTAGAAAGTGTTTCAATCAGTTGGATGAAATTACACAAACTGTACCTACATTAGAAACAGATGTTAAAAAGTTTTGGGCTTACGGAAAAAATATAGACAGCGGATATTTGAAAGAAGTATTCACTGTATTAGATAGATTAGGTTATAAAAATTCTTCAAATGATACAGAATGGGACTTACTGTGGGCACATGACTACCCATTTAGAGCGTTGTATCCACATTTAGACGCCCTTAAACCACACCAAAGAGTGAATCATTTTCCTGGTTGCGGTTACCTAACGAATAAGGTTGATTTAGCAACAAGTGGCTTAAAATATATACCACCTGCATTTAAGCTGCCAGTAGATAAACACAAATTATTAAAATTTTCGGAAAAACATCCAAACACATTGTTCGTGCAAAAGAATAATGATCATCGAAACATTAAAATAACAAATATTGCAACTATTGACCTGGATAAAGAAGGCACATTTATACAAGAGTATGTCGATAAACCATTGCTCGTAAATGGTCATAAATTTGATATTGGAATTTACACTGTTATTACATCCATAAACCCTCTACGCGCCTATATTTACAATGGTGAAGCATTATTGAGGTATGTTAGTAGTTAGTAGGTATTCTTATTTTCGTTATGCAGTAGTTAAAAGTGTATTATTATGTTGTAGTGTTAGAGGCTCAAATTTTGTGAGAAAATCACTGACGCAAACAGAATTTAGATATCTCTAAATGGTTGTTAGCTAGAGGGCGTTTCCGATTTTTTAAAATTCTTTGTTGGCTCATAATTTTCGTGATAATAAAGGTTAAAATGGGAGAGTACAGGAGTATCACACAACATTTTTTTAGTAGGGTTATTGAGCAGCTTTCGACTACTATAAATAAGTTTTAGGTTTATAAAAGATCGTTTAATGTATTGACTAATGTGATTCGGAAATCTTAAATTTGTGTCCAGCATTAAGCCCAAATTTCTCGCACAATCGGTAGCATTAAGAGGCGTATTGTTAACACGCACGTTTATCAGATTGAGATAATTATTTTTATGACAGTTACCGAATATTAATAGCTCAGATTTCTTAGGGTTAATCTCAAGACCATTGTTCTGAGACACTGCAACCAAAGACGCCAAATCGCTGTTTAATTTTGATATACTTTCTACTGTTTTACTCGGTGGAAACGATAAGTAAACTTGCGTATCATCTGCATAGGCATGCGTGTCACAGTGCTCAACTGATTTTAACAACTGCGAAGCATACAGACAGAATAGGACGGTTCCCATAATTGATCCCTGTGGTACTCCACTCTCAATTTGTTTCAATTCCGAAGTCTTTCCCCATAGTGACACACTCTGCTTTCTTCCAAATAAATAACTATGTATCAAGTCTCTAGCTGACCTAGAAAATCCAAGGTAACCAATAATAGATAAAAGCAACTTGTGATTGATGCGACCGAACGCCTTGGTATAATCTACAAGTACCAAAGCTGTGATTTTACCGCGATCATTTGCCTGAAAGATATCATCTGTGACTTTAAGCAGGGCTGTACTGCAGCTATGTTGTGATCGAAAACCAGACTGTATGTTTGGAAGCAAATTCCACTTATCCATATATTTTTTAATCTGCTCATTTAAAATACGCTCCATAATTTTACTGATGGTAGGCAGTATTGGACGCAATTCTTTAAAATCAGACGGAGATGGGACTTTTGGGAGTGGAATGACCTTGCTAATTTTCCAAGGTGTTGGAAATTTATTCTTCTCTATACAGTACTTCACCAAGTGAAGAATAACGGGCAATATATGTAGACAACTGCGACGCAAAATGTCTAAGCTTATACCATCACAGCCTATTGCATCCGATTTTATTGATTTTAGAGCCTCAAGTATGTCATCAATATTAACCATTTGAAAATGGAAATCATCTATTCCACTTCGAATACGATTCTGTTCGTAGAACAGCTCAGTCTCGCGATTAGGCGGTATAGTGGCTGTTTCGTCCCGAAATCTTTTTTTTATAATTTTATTTTCTTTTATTTCAATTAAATAATTCCTATTTCTAAAATTCTAATTAAAGTCCGCATATTTATAAATTTTTCAAACTAAGCCTTCTGTCTCTCTCATTTTCATATATCTTTTACTCGCGATACGAGAATTTGGAGTTTTTTATTTCGTACCACATCGATAGGTACTCTGCCTATTGAAAAGGAGACAAGTGGGCAGGACATTCGCTGTTTGACCGCCATATCGACCGCTGAATTTTTCAATAAAACTTAATTTTATACTTAATACGCAAGTGACAGTTACGTGTTGTGTGTGTTTTGGACATTGGAATTAAAGGCCGGCCGGCTAGTGTTGGGAGTCAAAACCGTTAAGGTAAGACTTCCAATTCTCTCGTTTCATTCATAATTTTTTTGCAATTTCTTGGATAACAGTCTTCCTTGAAGGCTTAGTTTTTTTTTTTTTGTGTTGAAAGTATATTTCAGACAGTGGCAATATTTACAAAATAATCGTTGATTTTTTCAACATCTGCTAGAGATTCTGGAACCAAATGCTTACTACGTCTACTCCACAAAAATCATTCATATACACCGTGTCCAAGATAAGAATGGGATAGCATTGGAATCTTGGAAAGGATAAGAGTTACAATGGCGGTTAAATTAGAGAAAAGTTGTACACTTTAATCGCCTTTTAAATGGTGTTTTCAAAAGTAAACTAACTTTAGCCGTTTTCGAGAATTTTTGAAAAAACGATTTTTTGCGATTTTCAGTTTTTATTTGTTTCTGACATTATTTTTGCAGATATAAAAAAATTAAAAGCACTTTTTGAGTAAAATAAGATAGCGTTTACAAATTTTCACTACGACGTTTCGTTTTTGAAAAACTATCATCAACTTGCTTTTTTTAAATACGGCCCTAGATTTTTTTGCTAAATTTGAAGCAATTTTCAATTCAAATATAGGTGGTATATCACACGTAATGGTTTAAACAAGTTTTCAGGGTTTGTATATTTTCAATGACAAATATTATGAATTTCTATTAAATTAATTTTTGTGGAGTTGCGACTCTTATATGTCATTAAAAAACATACTTTTTATCAAGAAAATTATGAGCCATCAAAAAGTTTGATGAACATCGATAACTGTCGTCTAGCGACCAAACGATTAGAGATATCTAAACTCTAAACACTCTGGTGATTTTCTCACAAAAAATTTGAGTGCGGAAGACGGAGGTTCAATTTCTGTAACTCCTCAAATAAACGGTGTTTCCATGAGGCCCACCAGGTACAATCTAACTCAAAAGAGTTAGATTGAACCTGGTGGGCCTATTATTTTTGTGTTTTCCCATTTCTTTTAAGAGCGGTTGGCAACACAGCCTTGGTCACTAATTTACTTAAGGCGGAAAGAGACTATTACCACATCAAGTGTCACGTGATATCACATTGGCAAAATCTCACATGCTATCACGCCTTACAAAGAAACCATGTAAAACCGCAGATCATTTTTATTACATATTATTTCTTAGACAAGGATTCCTAATCTAAGTAGTATCTTAACTAACTGACCCAGTGTTACCGCTAGCACGCTTTTAAATTATGTGATCGCTTGTCCAAAATGCTCGATTTTGACTAAGCCCGAGTTTATAGAGGATAAATAACGAATAGCATAGAATAATCATAATCATAAAAGTTAAATTCATTGTAATCAATGTAATGTAATGTATAAATGGAACCATTTATAAACGAATCATAAGTTTCAAAAATTCGTCGTAAATGTGAATTAACAAATTAAAATATCTCTTATCATACAAAACAACAATTGGGTTAAGAAAATCAGCTATGCTCTAAACTCATAATTAGATAAATACGTTTAAACTAATTTAATTATGCTTATAGTTATGATTATGATGTATAAACCGGAAAATTATGTTAACTCACACAATTACTAAATAAACTTATTTAAAGGTAATTTATCACTTCCCTTGACTCAAACCTTATGTTAAACCCGATTTTATTTGTAAATCTGCTTTATTTTACTAGCAAATCTATGACAAAATTATGTTAAAATTCGATAATTATGTGGAAAAAACACTGATCTCACGTGTGATATAACAGGCGTGACGAAAATGTAAATTTGCAAGAACAAAATTATGCAGTCGCGTATAACTCTCTGTGAGCTGCATGAGGTGACCGTATAGTCTACTTTTAGGCCCATTTATAAGCACGCATAAATTATATTGCGTAATAGCATGTGATCTCACGAGATGATAATAGTCTGTCGCTCTTTACTATTTTTGTTCATGGCTTTACCAAACTGCTAGAGTATTTATATTTTAATAAATTTGTTAAAACAAAAAAATTAAAGGCATCCACAAATTATTTTTAATAATATAACAGAGATGTTCTGCCAGACATGTATTCGTCAGAATAAAGCCGATATCCTCAGTGGCTATGTTACTAAAAACTGCCTTATGCCTACCTATAAGGTTAAAAAAGAGAAATTTTTAATTACATTTTTAAACATTGTCAAACATCATCATAGAATAATGTTTATATCATCATGTGTTTCCCTTCTCATGTCAAGTCTGTCACATAATTAATAATTTTCTTTATTAACGCCATATTAACATAAAATCAGCTTGTATTGTACAATTGATTTGAGCTAATTACTGTTTTAATTGACTTTCTAATGAGGAGAAAAAAGAAGAACAAACTGCTTTTACTCCTATAGTAGCTAAGTATGCTATAATAGATATATAAAACAATTTTCATAAAATGGTGACTGTAGATCTTACATTAACAATAATTTGACTTACACTATTCTGTTACAGACTTTAATAAGTAAAATATAATAACTTAACAAATAAAATTCTATCCCATAAATCTCGCTATTTGTCCAATTTTAAACTACGCAAGATGTTAAAAATGTTTCTTTTTTAACCATTCCTAATAAGATCGCAACTAAGGATATCTGACAAAACATGTCTGGCAGAACATCTCATTTGTATTGTTATTAAAGATATTTTGTGGATGATACACTTAGGTATATTTAAATTCCTCTTAATTAAATACTTCACTATAATATGAACTATTTTTTTCTTACAAAAAAAAAAAATATTTATAGGTATGACCTCAAAAGTCAGTTAGGTAATAATAGATGTTATTATTTTATTTGAATCTGAAATATTTAGTTGGTACACGCACTTTTGATGTTCATGATTTTTTGTAATAAATAAGTTCGATTTAAGTTTATCCTAAGATTACTAAACTGACACTCGTTTTACCACTTCACCAAAACACTTCTTTTAAATCTCGACGCGCGTTTCGCTAACAATATTAGCATCCTCAGGAGAGAATTAAAACTCAAGTTTTAATTCTCTCCTGAGGATGCTAACATTGTTCAGTTTTAATTCTCTCCTGAGGATGCTAACATTGTTCAGTTTTAATTCTCTCCTGAGGATGCTAACATTGTTAGCGAAACGCGCGTCGAGATTTAAAAGAAGTGTTTTGGTGAAGTGGTAAAACGAGTGTCAGTTTAGTGTTCTACGCCAAAGGTTCTACTCATCGATTATATTATCCTAAGATGTTTTGTTTTTAAACAGTTTTCTTTCAATTCTGTCTAATAATTTTGTGGTTATTTTGTATACTAATCGTTGTCGCCCAGGAAATGTTTATTCGTATAAAAGTTTCATATTTCTTCTTTTTGCAGGTTTTGCTCAGAGAAATATTATCCATTTGAGCCAGAAAATTTAAACAAATATGTGGTTGGTGATGACTATTTACCAATATGGGAACTTCCAGCTTTTGATACATATTACAATAAACTCGGATATAGCATGAAAGAGTCCTTAAACGCATATCTAAGAAAACATGATCAGCAACCAACAATCATTTGGGACCAGATCGAAGATGCGATTAGAACAGTATTATTGGTAAAAGAACCTTTAATTTCGGATGTACTTAAAAGGTAGCACAAGGTATCCTATATTTTTATGTATTAGTTAAATATGCTGACAAAACTAAAAATGTTCTGTTTAAAATTATCTACATAGATTTCTCATAGAGCACATTGCATTCAATAATGCTAGAAACCATTTTACTTTTTATATGCATTAGGTATTTTAATAGGTATAAAGCATAAATTTCTAGGATTCGCCAAGGTGTGGGAAATTAATATCATTCCTTGCTCGTTGGACAACATACATTTTCCAAAGGAATTCTATTTTTTATCTCTTTTCGTTTTCGAGATATTTGAGTTTTTTTTTTATTAAAGATTAGGTTAGGTTTTGTTGGCCCAGGTCGAATTAAGATGGAGGCAGTTTTTCGTTTTTTTTTTCTTAAATCAAATTTCACAGGGTTCTTTCCATGTTTGGTAGCCATTGGTGACCATTTTTTTTTTCAATTGGAAAGCTTAATAAACCTGTTTATTTTTGTTTGCAAAATGCGGGGTCGAGTAGCACATCGTTTGAATTCAAAGCCGTCTCATTTTTGGAGTTTTTTTTACATTTTTTTGACAATTGTTTCAAAGCAGTAACAAATTAATAAAACATTTTTTTTTACGTAGCAAAAACTTGTTTACATTTTTGTTTCTTATCTCGATAGTATTTTATTTCTTTAATTTATCAATTCATCGTATTCCAATTTTTAAGGAAAGTTTATTTACTTGGAGGTGGTTTCGCCAAATGTCAAACAAAAACTCCAAAAATGAGACGGCGTTGAAAAGAGGCTTTGATAACCTTTCAAATGCCCGCATTCCATTTAAGATTTTAAGGGTGGATGTCACACCCGTCTCGGGTTAGTCGGAACTAAAACATTCACAGCATTTTAAAATTACTGAAATGTTTAATAGTTTTTTTAACCTGAAGTCAGAGGAAAGCACGGGCGGCGTAAAAACTGTTTTTCCCTAAAGACATAGCCATCAGTACGGCTTTGATATTAGAGCTTTTCAAACATTTGCAATAGCTGTACATATTCTGAATATTTTTTTTTAGGTTCAAAGCCAAACGGAATTTCTTTGAGTTAATGAGATTTGATTTTGTAATCGATGAGCACCTTAAAATATATTTGTTAGAAGCTAATATGAGTCCCAATTTATCATCGGCACATTTTCCACCAAATCGTCTATTATATCAACAAGTTTTGTATAATATCTTCGGATTAGTCGGCATTGGAGAAATGATCCAAAGGAGTTCATTAAAGTCAAGGTATGTAACACATGTTTTATGCGAATATCGTGTTCTAGTTATATAGTTGATTTAAATTGTGGATCAACATCCGCACAAAAATTCGATCAACTTTTAGAAGGTGAAGCTCGATAATAATTATATTATGTACTTTCTCTTGTGGAGTAGACTTGTGTATATCAATTTAGGCATTTTACTTAAAATCTGAAAAAATAAGACAGCTCTGTAGCTGCCTTTAACAAAATTTGTGTTTGCGCATTCTAATTACTTGTTAGAAATAATTTTGTGTAATTTTAAATGAGAAACCCAACTTCACGATGTTTTACATTTGCCTTATTTTAATTCAAAAACGTGAATATTTATTAAGCGGATTGAAAGGATGGCTCAACAAGTTATCCACTTTTAATCTTAGACTGAAAGTTGCCATGAAAAGGGGATAACCTCAATTATCCAGTTTTCTACTCAACGTGTTTCTGTGATTGGTGAAACGTCAACAGTAACACACAACGTTGTGGTAAAAGTTTTTTTTTAATGGATGAAAGAAATTCTGCAAATAATGAGGAACAAATAAAAGAAAATTTTAACGAAACTATGGCATAGAATATTATGTAATTAGGTACCTACACGTAACGTAGTGGTTCCAGCACGTTGTACGATTAGTTGCAAGGAGACTGATAAGTTTATCGCTGCTGCAAAATAAAAAATACTTGAAGAATTAATAAATGTGTAAAATGTTTAGACTAAGAAAATATTCTCCACTCGTCCTGTGAAATCAAGTAGTGGCGTGTTTATTGCAGTAAAAGTAAAAGAATTTAAGTCACGTTCTGTTCAAGTAAATGATCAGGTTGAACATGTTTTTACTAAGTTTAATTAAGTATGGTAATCAGTCATATGTTTTTGGTAGTGTCTATATTCCTCCTAGAAGATCAATGGGGGTTTATCAAATGCATGTTTTATGTCTAATCTAGATCTGTCAGGAAATGAGGGAGTTTCCTGATTCAGTTTATATTATTTTTGGTGATTACTTGCCTGACTTGCAATAGAATAATACTTAAAATTCAGCTGATAATATTGTAACAGAATTGGATGCTTTTTTCTGCGATGAACGAAAGATTTTCTAGATTAATAATAATAATAACTGTTTTATTGTACAAAAAAACCAAATGACAAATCAAGCATACAAAGTTTCAGCGATATAGCTTACAAATAACAAATCAGTCACTTAGGCTAGTTTACACAAAAGGAATAAGATTTGGCATTAGCCACTCTTCCACTTACCTATTCCAAACTTAACACTGTACAAAAGAAACACAGACTTATGAATATTATTTAAGGAAATAGTCTGCGCCTCAACTCTCTCTTGAAACTAAACAAGGATAAGTTAAGAATATCTATTAAGTTATTTAAAAGTTTATGACCATTATATGAAAAACATCCTTCAAATTTAGCAGTAGAATGTTGCGGAATTGTAAAGGAGTTGAAGCGCAAATCAAGTCCGTGGACATTAAACCTCCGCAAGAGCAAGTCAGCAAGGTACTGAGGTATATGGAACGTAAGAATCTTATACAACAAGACAGAATACAAGTAATCAAACCGAATGGCCAGCCTAGGTTCTTTCAGTTTCTTAAGAAATGGAGTAGGGTAGAAGTACCATTTGTGGCCATTGTTCCGTTTGTGGCCGTTTTGGGTAAAAAATGCATATATTAAGAGTTCTGGTAACCTTGTACTGTATTATGTATGACTAAATCAAATAAACATATATCTAGCGCCATCTACCATTAGATAAAGTGGACAGAACCAGCTCAGTTTCGAGTTAGACGCTATTGAAACCGCACGTGTTTTGTACCTGCTACATTCTTAACGGTTTTGTTAAGGATTGTGTAAGTATATTATTTGTGTTTTATAATAAATTTGACCAAATTACTAACATTTCACATGAATATATGAAAAGTGACTTGATAAACTAGGGATCAGGTTTTTTATTTTGTCTGTAATTTGAAAGTTCGCGTTGTTTTTATAAAAAATAAGGGTGGCAACAACTGGATCTGCTTTATTTATAATTTCTCTATTTGTGGCCACTAAGATGGCCAGAATTGGATCACTAAAAAACACTTGTGGCCACATTTCCCTAACTCTTTTATTCAGATTGAATTCTAAAGCCACTAAAACCCCTTTGAGCATTTATAGACTTTTTTATACAATTATCTTCGGTGTTACTTAATTATAGATTTAAAAGTTGTAAATCAATTACTTTTCGGGTAATCTGTCTTTCTCAATGTAGGCCTTTACCTTTTCCAGCAGCAGCAAGATGCCTAGAAAAAGAATTCTGTTCCAATATTCCGAAGAACATATGCAAGCTGCTTTGCATGCAATAAGGGCAGAAAATATGGCAGTTGCAACAGCCTGCAAAACGTTTAGAGTACCAAGAACGTCAGTCAGAAATAGATTGTCAGGCAAAACTTTAGACAAGTGCCGTCGAGTTGGACCCGAATCTTTGCTAGGTTCCCAAATTGAACAAAAACTTGTGGAATGGATAATGGAAATGGCCTCTAAGGGGTTTCCAATAAACAAAGAAGGACTCGTGTATTCCGTACAAAAATTAGTAGAAGAATTTAATATCACGACTCCCTGCACCAATAATGTTCCTGGGAGAAAGTGGTTTGACTCATTTTTAAAGAGACATCCTGAAGTAAGCCAAAAACATGCCGAATTTATTAACAGATCGTTTGTCATATTAAGATATGATGATCAATTATTGTATCCTGCTAAAATTGTGCAGATACGGAATGACTAATATTATTGCTGTGCAATGGCGAATAGCTCAGGCAATTGGAAATGGCCCGAAAAAAATGACTTGCTTTGGTATACTTTAAATGACATCGTTATGAAAATTGAAGAGCCCAAACAAATAAACTCCAACTTCATGGTACCCGAATTTAAAGACTTAGTATAGAAATCCGACTGGGATATTTAATGTTTATTTACACCTTTCCAAAGAGTATATGTTTTATTTAGTATAAAATTTGTATGTATTTTTATTTTCAATAAAACGATTTCTTTTATAATTCCCGCATCAGCAGCTCTATCATCTAAGTCTATAATTATTATCGCTTGGTAAATAGGTACAACAGTGGCACAATATTTTTTTTTTTTAACTTTTTACTTAGCCAGTGTTGCATTCATCAAGCGTTCAATCCGAATTAAACATCTTCGTTCCGTCATGGCCACAATCGGCGCAAGTAATGGCCATAAATGGCAAATGCTGGCCACAACTAGCAAAAATTGAATTAAGTCAAAAAATAATTAATCCTGCATTTAAACATATTTTGATTATCATTCTAACATTCTATTCTGTGAAATAAATATACCCTTATTATATATCCACCACATATAGGATAATAATTATATGAATGTCAAAAGAATTGTTCTGTAAAACCCAGAAATAGCTTAAGGTGGCCACAAATGGTACTCCTACCCTAGTATGAGCTGCGAAGGGAACTTTGCACACGAATCTTATACCTGTATTCTGTATTTGCTGCATTTTATCTTTATTATAATTTGCCAGATAATAGTAATACACTTGCTAACAATAGTCAAGGTGTGGGTAAATCAATGATTTTACCAGCATCACCTTTGTACCTTCATCCAACAAATACTTCATATGATACATAGATTTTAGCCTAAAAAAGAAATTCCTGTATGGTTGAGAACAATGATCATTTAAACGCATTTTACTATCAATTAGTATACCTAAATCGTTAACGTTATTCACCCACTGCACCAATGTTCCCTCAACCAAAATACTACTAGAAGCCCGAATCAACTCAGTCTGGCGATACACAGAGCAACAGTTTTATTAGGATTTAATCTCAAGCCATAAAATTTACACCAATCCGAAAACTGGGACAGATCTTGATTATTATTTAGGATTTATCCCCAAATGAATAACCAGCAATGGATTAATTTACAATAAATTGATTATTTTGACTATGATTCTCATATTAAGAACCTTAATTATACTGTATGTCTATACTCGAAAGATATTTTCATCGGCTACTATTAAAATATCTGAAACATTCTCAAGGAACTGGGCTATTCATCAGAGCCTTCATATTTACATTAGCCTAAGGATTTAGGTTAAATCAAACCGTTAGCCTTCAAAGTTGAAGACAGGCTAATTAAAGGTCTAAGCCTTAAATTATAGGGCTTAACCCACCGTTGAATTTGCAATTCAAAATCATTTAAATGACTATATAATTGTGGTGAAAGAAATAATTTCGTAAGTAAATTATATAATATATATATATATATATATATATATATATATATATATATATATATATATATTATAAAAGAAATTCGGAAATAGAGCAATGGGAATATATTTGCGCGTCATCTGCGTAAAGATCAAACGTAAATTTTTTAAAAAGAAGCGGACCAAGGATGCTTACTAGTGGGACACCGCTTGTTCATAATCCCGAATCTGGAGTGATACGATTCTCCCAAGCATCTTTGACAGAGTAGGCAGTAGACTAATCTGTCTCAAATCAGTTAAGAATTTAGATGCTGCGACCTTTGGAAACGGAATGACCAAAGCAGACTTCCAAGCTGTTGGAAATTCACCTAAACAAACACAGTCGCTGAAAATATTCTTTATGACCCCACAGCAATATGGAATAATCAGATTCAGCATTCATGCATTGATCAACTCCAAAAGCATTGCACTTCTTCGAATTTAGACTCTTTAAAACATCAATGGTATTAATTTCTTTGAAACTGAAAGAAGAATCATTAAACAAAGTATTACTTTTATAAAAATTTAAGTATTAGCGTCAATTTGTGTTTGTCCAGTTACACCAACAAAATAATCATTGATTTCCTCGGGCGAATTAAAGTTATCAGATATCAGATAGATAACCGATCGTATTCGGGAAATTTGTAAGAATAAGAGTGCTCTCTGTTACCACGCTACATAAGAAATGTGGAACGCAACTTAAAAAATAAACACCAAGATTTTTGGCGATTTGTAAAACAGAGAGCTCTCAAGAATAATTCCCTGTCCTCGGAGGTGTTTCTGGAACATGAAATAGCTGAACTATAATATAGTATAATTGTAAAACATTTTGTAGATTAATTCCTATGAAAATCTAAAAATGGGACAATAACCGGATATAAAACTGAGTGCTAATTTCTATGATTAGTGGCTAGTGCATAGAATGTATATTCTCCAACTAGGTTAACACATCCACCTTGTATGTAAAACCTACAGAAAGTAACACTTATCATTTGGTGGTGGATAAACTTATAGATGAGCTACTAAGGTCTTTGGAAAGCTTTGGTGTTCTACTAATCCAGGAAAACTTTTATTAGTATTATTATCTAGTTTAGGGAACTCATGCAAAGGGTCCTTTTAGGAACTAAAAATGATCTCGTTAAGATTTCTATTTTTTTTTTCACGCGGTTTGCCATAATAAACTAGTGTATTGAAACATGTATATATATAATTTCATGAATTGAAAAAATTAAATTCGAGTTTGTGGAGATAGACTTGACCTTAATGCATAAAACATTTGTAATTGTCTTGATATACCTACTTATAGCTCTAATTCTCCAAATCAAATTAAGCCAGCTAAAGTATTTGTTTCAGATCAACTTTAGAAGAGGAAATGATAACATCTGATAAAAATTTAGCCACATTTCCAGAAAAATGTAGTAGTCAAATATGCAAGACCACTTGTTCATCAATTGAATGTCAACTTTGTAAGCAATGCTTATCGCCAGACACAAGAGATGTTTTAATACAGGCGTATAGAGAACATGTCAATAAAAGAGATTGCAAACGGATTTTTCCACCAAATATTAAGGTAAGGGTATTTTAATTCATACTGTGAGATTTCTTCCACCATATTTCTTAAGCCTCTTTCATAAATCTAGAACATAAGAAATATGAAACGCTATAATAGTTTGTATGTTGCGACCATAATTAACAGATAAGCCAAGTAGAATCCTTATAAATGCAATTTGTATGAAAAATCGACTGTATTCATAACGCTTAGTTACGAATGTGTTTTTTGTGGCATGATACACAGGGTTGTTCGAGGCTGCACAATTGTGTCAAAAGTGGCCCTATCAAGCATCCTTTGGCACACTGGCACCGCTTTGGTAAAAATTGCACAATTATAACAATTGATCTTTTACACAAAATATCCACCCCGCGACTAACCAAATTATTACTTTATTCAACATAAAAGCGATTTTTTAATTGGGAGTTTGAGGAGAGAAAATTTTTTTCTGTATGATGCTTGAGCCAGTCCTGAATTGTCGTGACAAGTTTAGCGACCTTTCCATTATTAAATAATAAAAACAGACAGCACTGCAGGCAGCCAGGCATACACCATATACAAAATGATTTTTTTTTAATCTGGCACCATTGTCGGAAAACTGGCACTATTGGAACGTTGCACACTCAAAAAATCTCTAGGAACAACACTGATGATACAGTGTGTTTCGTACTAAAACAGATATATGATAAAAATAGTTTCGTGTGTTAGTCGTGATTTATTTCTTATTGTTGGCGCTGCTTTTCCCAAACCTCTCAAAATCAATGTAAACCCAAGTTTTGAGAGACTTCGACAATTTCAACTGTACCTCTATAGCTACATCTGCATTCTGTACAAAAATGCAATGTTGAAATGTCTACATTAAACAATTCTGAGTGAATGACGGATATTTTTTAATTTCAGGTTGAATATGACACAGAAGGTATTAGATCAAGCAATTATTCAATGGAAAATCAACTTCAATATCGATGGTTTCTGGGTAAATGTTTGATGGATGTGTCTTGGTGTTAACAGTACAAATATATATTATTTGAATACAATAACATAATATGCAACTTGTATCTGACAACTATTTTATTTATTCATATTTATTCATATTAAAAACATCAAAAATTTTGATATGTATTGTTTATGGATCCGGGCAAATTTTACGAATCTAACTACTTTTTTTTTTGGAAACTCAAACATTTGTTGTTTAAAAAAAAGGTTGCTCCAATGATCGCGTTCATCACAACATAACGCTGCTGGAGCGAACATCAATTTTCTGCTGAACGCGTGTTTTGTTAACTGATCAGTTGTCAACGCTTTGGTATCGGGATTTTTTATAATTCAAGTTGTTTGATATCTCTCTCTCTTTACCTAATCTTAAAAAAATATATTTTGCAAATGAAATGAGATATAAAACAAGTTGAAATGTAAAAAATTGCCTCTTTATGATATGTAATATCAATTTTATACATAAGTAAAGTTCCTGCGTCTTTTCGTTTAGGCAATATGAACATCAACGAAAACATGATATTCGTAATCAGGGAACGTGTATTTTCAATAAAATCTTCACATCGAAGTTTGGACCCGGGGTTGATATCTAATCTCCAGGTCTCGGGCTCGAATCCCAGTAGCATATACATATTCTGCAAACGCACCAGGAATACTCAAACGATTCGCAAATGTTTGGTTTGAAAATTTGCCAGCGACCTGCATGCGCGTATTTTGGAGTCACCCAATGACTTTTAAACTTCTGTAGTTTCCATTTCATACAGCTTAAAGAAATATGTGTATCGGTCTGTAGGCCGTGTATAAATATATTATAAACTGATTCTAAAAACTGTTATAAACAATGGAAAACATGGGGCCAAGATAATTTTAGAACAAAACTAAAATCTAAAGGAGAAATATAGGTTAGTACCTATAATTATATGTCATTCACAACAATACAACGGATCACACAATAAACAGATACCCATTTAACTTCATTGACGGAAAGTTTATAAAGTTCATAACCACGCCAGCAATTTTTGTGGTTTTTCCGATAAATACCACGAAATCATTGTAAAGGGTTGGCAGTGAGAAATATTTGATAAAATAGACATACTTTTGTTTTTAAATAAAACAGCCTCTATTTTTACATAATAATTGGTTTTTACAAACCATTTCAGACAGGCAAACTACATGTTTGTGCAATAAAGACGCATGTTTTCGTGACACTTCTCCGCTACTTCCTTGGGCGTGACCGACCAAGGGACGTCCGTCGACGTATATTTTCACGCATGTTCGAAGTGACACTACTTCTTATGATTTTCACATCACAAGACCGTCCTACTACACCAATGCTATATGGCTTCCAAGCCATACTGATGAGAACTGTCCGAGTTCGAAAGCAGATAGAATTTCCAATCCAAACACAACAGAAAATTGTTTTGGACATAGTCCAATTCGTTTTCTAATACACCAACTGTTCATATCCAGTCAGTCAAAGTTTTGCACTTTCTGTTGGAGCAGACTCAATTCTACTGTTTCGACTTCGATTCGTCTCTTCAGTTGCAGAATACCGCAAGACAGCGTTTTTCGTTTAAATTTCAATCCGTGATAACTTGTGCGAACACATGGTAGAGATACTAAATCTCGAACAAACCATAGTGCAAGTTCTGCCTAACAGGCAAAGAATCACAAACATATTGAAGTTTGAGCATGGCACCGGAAGGGAATATAGTCGCAAGACTAATTTCAACCAACCTTCAGGAAAGCCCAGCACATGTTTGTGCAATAAACCCGCATGTTTTCGTGACACTTCCCCGCTACTTCCTTGGGCGTGACCGACCAAGGGACGTCCGTCGACGTATGTTTTCACGCATGTTCGAAGTGACACTACTTCTTATGATTTTCACATCACAAGACCGTCCTACTACACCAATGCTATATGGCTTCCTAACCATACTGATGAGAACTGTCCGAGTTCGAAAGCAGATAGAATTTCCAATCCAAACACAACAGAAAATTGTTTTGGACATCGTCCAATTCGTTTTCTAATACACCAACTGTTAATATCCAGTCAGTCAAAGTTTTGCACTTTCTGTTGGAGAAGACTCAATTCTACTGTTTCGACTTCGATTCGTCTCTTCAGTTGCGGAATACCGCAAGACAGCGTTTTTCGTTTAAATTTCAATCCGTGATAACTTGTGCGAACACATGGTAGAGATACTAAATCTCGAACAAACCATAGTGCAAGTTCTGCCTAACAGGCAAAGAATCACAAACATATTGAAATATAATAATATAGTTACTGACTCTTCAATGATTCCTATTTTTCATTTGCCACTTTTACTTAATCAAGTCTATAACTAGAAGCTTTAAGTAAGTCTTATACACCTTATCACTTATGCGATGTAATTTATCTGTAAAAGTGTATTTGTGACAATGTTAATGTATTGTAGTTGCCTGAGGAAGTCTTAATAAAAGGGAGAAACGTCGCATTAGAGCTAATTGCTGTTTGTATGGACCCAATTTAATTTATTAATAATTATATTCGAGAACACTAATAGTGTTTCCTATTTAAAAATCCATTTTCCTTTTTATTATTTTACGGCTTTAATGTCGATTATTTCTAAAACTAAAAGCACTTTAATGTACTCTTTAAGAAATAAATTTCTTTTTCATCTACAATGCCAACGTTTCGTTTTTTCAAAATTTTCATCAACTTAACCTTTTCGATAATCCCAATCCTACTCACAAAAAATGCAGTGAAATTCTCATTAATTCCTTGAATGTATGATCATTTTTTTGCAAAAATGGATGCATGAGTTAGAAGAAAATTTTCAAAATATAATAATCTTTATTAACCATAATATTAATGTATGTACATTAGTTACAATAAGTAGAAAATAACGACAATATACACTGTTATCAATCTCTAAAATATCCTCTAAATTTAAATTCAATACAAAATTAACAGCTGGTTAACATTTAAAAAACTTGTCACTTACTATATTTATCATATTCAATTTACTAACTATCAAACATTTCTGTTGGTTCCCCTTGTTTGCTGCAATTGGGCACTAAGGATCATTAATTTTTCTCCCAGCCGATCGTTGTGCTCTCTCAAATGCCGTATCAAATCCGCCTGAAAAATATATATAATCAAACAATGTTCGAAGCAAAATTGTAACTAAAGGAATTAAAGCGGACAGTCGCGGGCTTATTTTAATTTAAAAAATTAAAATCAAATCAATTCAGTGGAAAACGCGGTGATGCTGCTGAGCGTAGCGTTCCTCAATGAGTCGAGGAATGTCTACCGTTTCTCCAGAATGAATTTTTGACACAAATTGTATCGGAGCACAAAGCAAGTGCTGCATCGTTTCTCCCTCCGTTGGCGCGTTCTACACAGAAGTGAGTCACAAACTTATTTGGAAGATGTTTCCTTCATTACCTAGTCAAAACTCCCACAATTCCTCAGATGATCTGCTTCCAAGGCATTAAAATCATAAGAAGAAATAATGTTATTATTATACATCCACTGTATAGGTAATGCCAACAGTAAAAATACAAAAAAAATGAAAGAAGGAGATTATTCTGTCAGCACCACCCACATATCTAGGTAGCAGCAACAGTTTGGAGTGTACCGGTGGTCTCCAAGCTTTAGGTCACCGATCTGAAGTGTCAAACATCATAAGAACTTCTACCTAAAGGAAGTTAGGCAACACTGTCATTGTGAAAATCATTCTTTCTCGACAATTTTGTAGATTAGGTTATTACAGAAGAACGTGGAACATTTAACAGCACAAGAACGTTGTGAAATTATAAAAATTTATTATGAAAAGCAATGTTCGGTTAAAGAAACTTGGCGCGGTTTACGTGCACATTATAGTGAACATCATCGACCAAGTGAGCAAACAATTCGCAATGTTGTACGGAAATTTGAAAGTGACTTTACATTGCTGGATGCACCAAGAGAAACGTGTTAGAACTGTGAGAAGTCCGGCCAATGTTGAAGTTGTGAGACAAACTTTTCGAAGTAATCCAAGTTGGTCTGTTAGACGTCGCGTCGTTCGCAGCAATAATTGAACCTCACGCATAGATCGACTTGGCGGAATTTACAGCATGATTTGTGTTTGTATCCGTACAAAATTCAACTGGTGCAAGAACTAAAGCCCAATGATCATCGTTGTCGTCGTGAGTTTGCTGCTTGGGCGCTCGACCATCCTACTGTAATGTTCAGGGATGAGGCGCATTTTTTGGTGTAATGTTATTTCACGAAATGGTCCTGTGATTTTTCCTGCACGATCTTGTGGTTTGACGCCGTGCGACTTCTTCTTGTGGGCTACGTGAAGTTGAAGGTTTATGTTACCAATCCAAGAACTTTACAGGATTTCAAAACTAACATCAGAAATGTTATTCGTGAGATACCGCCCCAAACGTACGAAAACGTAATGGTAAATTGGACTGTTCGAATTCGCTATTGTCAACGAAGTTGTGGTGGACACTTGAATGATATTATTTTTAAAACTGTGATTGAATACTCGTCCAAATAAAACAACATTTTTTTGGTAGCCGATAATTTTTGTGTTTGATTTGATCAAAATCAATTAAAATTATTATATCCTGTCGCTACTTAACAGTTGGAAACCCCCGACCACTCCAAGCATTACTGATAGCCTAATATGTAGAGAAGGGTAAAATGGTCTGTTTTAGGTTATTGTATTATTTTTGCATTTTTGCTATCGTCCCGCAAGACATAAAGGCAGATCGATATTTGTGATTGGATATGACTATATCCTTTACAGTGATTCTGCCGAGCTTATATTAAGAGTGAAACGAATTCGTCAATATATGTCATACATATGCCTCAATTTAATTGCATTGCAATTTAATTGAAGCTCTGCAAATTTAAACAAAATCCTTTTTTTTTGTAACGCCACGTATTTTGTGCGATATGCAACAAAAGCCACTAGTACCCTACATACCCAAGAACATAGAATAGAATAGAATTTGTTCTTGAACACCAGAATTGGCAAGAGCAGGACCCGGCCAACGTATTGTTTTCAGACGAGTCTAGATTTTGTCTTTTTAGTAATGATAGTCGTAATACAGACAGACGTGTACTAGGAGGCCAGGAGAGAGATATGTTCAAACAACTTTGTACCTAATATATGGTATTGGATCAGAGGTAAGGAAGGGGTGGCATTTCTAGAAAACCGAGCTCATCTGGCGATAATAACAATAACGATAGACAGAGATACATAAGTAACATTCGGGAACAACAAGTTGTGCCCTATATGCGTTATTCGCAGGGGAAGAAGTGTTACAAACTATATTATATATAAGTTATGAATTGGCTACCAGGGAGCCCTGACTTTAACCCAATTGAACATTACTTTCTTGAAACGTGACCGGAGTAAGCAAGTAACAGTTCGTTCAAGAAGAGATTCGAGAGCTGATTATAAGTATTTCGCGACGTTGTCAGGGTTATTGCTACAAGAGGTACTGATACCCGCT
Organism: Apoderus coryli; assembly: GCA_911728435.2. NCBI lineage: Eukaryota > Metazoa > Arthropoda > Insecta > Coleoptera > Attelabidae > Apoderus > Apoderus coryli. The sequence continues at coordinate 25,971,098 of OU452199.1, read as the reverse complement.
ACCAATGACTGGTTTATTACTGCATTGTGTCGCCTCTTTTTATTTTTGTAAATTAATTGTAGAAATTCAAACTCAAACATTGTTAAGTTTGTTATAGTCCAGTCCTTTAATTTTGTTAACACTTTGTATTTTTATGTTTCTATAGTAACACTTTTGTAAAAAAAAAAAAAAGTCAATTACAGTTCATTTCATTACTCAATAAAAAACTCAATTTTACAATAAAAAAAGTCGTTATACAAGTTCAATATTCATTTCAATTGGTCCTTTGAGAAAACATAACATTTTGGTCCTTCGAGCCGGATGGTTCAGAAGTTTCAATCGAAAAAACAAGAAATTACGAAATTCATTTTACAACAATCAAGACAGGACAAGTATAACAATCACAATAATCAATTAAACGTCAAGCACATGTCAAGCCAAGTAGCAGAACACAATGATAGCATTGGAGTAACAATTTGAACAGGTACTTCGTACGATTTCAATATTATACATTTATTCGTGTTATATTTGCGTTTGACGGGCGTTTTCGTGTGATATTTTGATATAGATTTCGAAGTTTACCATACAATTTAATTCTTTTATTTTAAATTGTATTTACATTTTTGACAACTTCAATTCATTTTCAATTAATACATTTGACATTTTCGATAGTTGGTAGTTGTCAAATTTAACAATGGCAAACAATGAAAATACTATACAGGTATTACGCAATAGAAGGAGTTACATTAAAGGAAGCTTAACTCGTTTCATTAAATATATAACAAATGAGTTATCAGAAGCTGATACTCAAGAAATCAAAACACGTCTAGAAAAAATTGAAATTTTATTTTCAGAATACGATACAATTCAATCAAACATTGAATTTTTAGATGAACAAGACATTGGTGATAGAGACACAGTCGAAGATAATTTTTATAAATATATTGTGATGGCAAAAAATAAACTCACAATGTTGGGATCTATTAACAACTCTATTAGTTCATCTGAAAATTTAAGCAAATTGCAAGGTGTTAAATTAAAACCTATCGATCTTCCATTATTTTATGGAAAATACGAAAATTGGTTAAATTTTCATGATACATTTATATCACTTATTCACAATAATAATTCTTTGGATGACATTCAAAAATTTCATTATCTAAGATCATGTCTTCGTGAAGGGGCAGCGCAAGTTATTGCTTCTCTAGAGGCTACTAATACTAATTACGCAATTGCTTGGGAATTATTAAAAGAACGTTTTGAAAACAAAAGACTAATTATTAATAATCACATTAAATCAATGTTCGATATTCCACCAATCTATAAAGAGTCTTATAATGCTTTGAGAAATTTAGTTGATAACATTTTAAAAAATATGCGAGCCTTAGAATCATTCGATAAATCTATTGCTAATTGTGATATGATAATTATGTATTTGATAAACACTAAGCTTGACAATATTACAAAGCGAGAGTGGGAATCAACTATTCAACATAATTCATTGCCAACATTAGAGCAACTTTTACAATTTTTAAAGGAAAAGTGTATGCATTTGGAAGCTCTTGAGGCAAACAATAAAAAGTCTTTTAATAAAACTGAGAGTAATTTTACAAAAAAGGGTCAGTCTTTCACAGCATTACAAAAAAGTACTAATGAGGTCAATTATAAATGTTTTTATTGTAAACAATCTCATGCAATTTATGTTTGTCCAGAATTCTTAAATCTTACAAATGATAGTAAATACAAAGAAATTAAAAAATTAAAATTATGTAGCAATTGTTTGAGACCGGGACATTTCAAAACCGACTGCAAGTTGTCGTAAATGTCACGGAAAACACAACACAATTTTGCATTCAAACAATACAAATGAAATTAAAACTCAAAGCAATAATGGAAGTGCTGAACAAACAAGTAGTGAAAATAATGTTAATAATAATCCCTCAACATCACAATCATGTCGTGATATTACAATATCAACACATGTTGCCAATAAAAATAATTTAGTACTTTTATCAACTGCAATGGTATACATTCAAGACATTCAAGGTAAATATCACGAATGCCGTTGTCTTCTTGATTGTGGAAGTCAAAGCAACTTCATCACTACATTGTTAGCTAAAAAATTGCAATTACAAGAAGCTCCTATTAAATGTACAATTTCTGGAATAGGTCAAAGTCCTATAGATTTATTCAAAATTGTAAATACTTCAATAAAGTCAATTCATAGTAATTACGAATCTAATTTGACATTTTTAACAATTTCCAAAATTACAGAAAAACTTCCTACAAAACATTTTTCATTAAACTCAATAAACATTCCTAGTTATATAAAACTAGCCGATCCTAACTTACATAAACCTGCAGAGATTGATATTCTAATAGGATCGTCACATTTTTATGATTTATTGTGCAATGAACAAATTAGATTGGATAATAATAAACTTATATTACAAAAATCAGTTTTGGGTTGGATATTAGCTGGCACGGTTAACATTCAAAACAATACTATCAAAACTGTCAACGTTTGCAATTTAAGTTTAAATCAACAATTAGCAAAATTTTGGGAACTTGAAGAAGTCGCTACAAAGAAGCATTTATCATTAGATGAACAATATTGTGAAACTTATTTTAAGGATACGACAAGTCGAGATGTAGATGGTAGATTCATAGTTAGACTACCATATAACAATGATATTCTTTCGAATTTGGGCAACTCAAAACCCGTAGCGTTAAAACGATTAGAATCGGTTGAAAATCGTTGTAAGCGAGACCATAATTATAAGCAATCATATAATGAATTTATGCAAGAATACATTTCTATGAAACATATGTCAGTCCTTTCTTCTAATTTAAATGATGATACATTTTCATTCTATCTTCCTCACCATGCTGTTAAAAAAGAAGGAAGCAGTACTACTAAATTTAGGGTGGTCTTTGATGGTAGTGCAATTACAGATACTAACATTTCTTTAAACTCTTGTTTACGAGTTGGTCCAAAAATTCAAGATGACATTTTCGATATTATTTTGCGATTCCGTTCACATCCGTACGTTGTATCAGCAGATATTGCTAAGATGTATCGTATGATCTTGGTACATCCTGACGATAGAAACATGCAACGCATATTTTGGCGTGAAAATGATACAGAGCCCATTCAAATCTTTACATTAAATACAGTTACTTATGGTACTTCATGCGCACCATTTTTGGCAGTTCGTTGTTTGCATGAAGTAGCATATCAAAATATGAAAGAATTTCCGGAAGCATGTTCAATTATATTAAGGGATTTCTATGTTGATGATTTGCTGACTGGAGCAGAATCAATAGAGAAAGTTAAACAAATAAAAAATGAAATTTCACTGATTTTAAATTCTGCTGGTTTTGATCTCAGAAAGTGGGCATCAAATTCTCTTGAGATTATTAATGACTCAAATCAGAATTCATCAATACACGTTTTTAAAGAAAAATCGGAAGTTAAAACAATAGGCATAATCTGGGATTCAGATAATGATAGTCTTAGATATTCCATTAATACTTTCGCGATTCCTGAAACGATTACAAAACGACATGTACTTTCTGTTATATCACAAATTTTCGATCCACTGGGATTAGTTGGTCCTGCTACAATCAAAGCAAAACTATTGATGCAACAATTATGGCAAAAGCAACTAAACTGGAATGATTTGATTCCACCAGAACTTTCAACATTTTGGAAATTATTTACAATTCAATTACAATGCCTCAATTCCATTAATATTTCAAGGCATGTTCTTTGTGAAAGTCCTACTCGTATAGAGATTCATGGTTTCTGTGATGCCTCTGAATTAGCATATGGTTGTTGTGTTTATTTACGATCTATTAATGAGCACAATGATAATCATCAAGTTAGTCTTCTATGTGCTAAATCTAAGGTAGCACCACTTAAAAAGATTTCTCTTCCAAAACTGGAATTGTGCGGTGCCTTGCTATTAGCAAAACTATTAGGTAAAGTTATACAAACTGTTACTATTAAAATAGATAATTCATTTTTTTTGGTGCGACTCCAAAATTGTTTTAGCATGGATTGCAACTCAACCATGCTATCTTCAAACTTTTGTAGCCAATAGAGTATGTGAAATACAGGAATTGACATTAGTAACAAATTGGTATCATGTAGCTGGTGATAAAAATCCTGCTGATATTATATCTCGAGGAATTAACCCAGAAAATTTATCATCTCAAGATATATGGTGGAACGGACCTGATTTTTTACATTCAAATATTTTAACTTTTAATAATTCAACGACATTAGATTTTACTAATATAAATATCCCAGAAGTTAAACAAAACACTGTTAGTCTTGTTACCAATAAGGAAAATGATAATATAGATATATTTTCAAAATTTTCAAAACTTAACACATTGAATCATGTAGTAGCATTCATTTTAAGATTTAAAGGAAATTGTCTTGCTAGGATGCATGGAAGCAATAAAATACTGAATACCATTCTTTCTATTGATGAACTCAATTCATCCATGACATGTCTAGTAAAAATGGTTCAGTCTCAACATTTGTCATTTGAAATTAATGCTCTTCAAATGGAAGGTCGCTTGATTCAAGAAGCAATCTATTATGCCTTAATCCATTTCTTGATGAGAAATCTATAATAAGAGTTGGAGGTAGATTAAAACATTCCAATGTATGTTATAATCAAAAGTTTCCTATTATTTTACCATCAAATCACAAATTTACGGAATTAGTTATCCTTAAAACACATTATGATAATTTACATGCAGGTATACAAACTTTACTAGCAATAATTAGATTGGAATATTGGATTTTGTCGGGAAAAAATACTATTAAGAAAGTCCTTAGAGGTTGTATACAATGTTTTCGAGCAAAACCAATATCATTAGATCAAATAATGGGTAATTTACCTCCTGAAAGATTTGATACTATTAGATCATTTTACAAATGCGGGGTAGATTACGCAGGTCCATTCTTAATCAAAAATAGTACGTTAAGAAATACAAAGTTTGTTAAAGCATATATATGCGTATTTGTATGCCTAAGCACTAAAGCCATTCACATCGAATTGGTGCAAGGTCTATCTACAGAAGCATTTCTTAACGCCCTTAAGCGATTTATATCTAGACGAGGCAGACCATATTTAATTTATTCCGATAATGGTTCTAACTTTGTAGGAGCTGCTAACGAGTTAAACGAATTATACATTTTGTTAAACAGTCAAGAACATCAAAATGCCATTGTTCAATTTTCTAACAACGATAGAATTTATTTTAAATTTATTGCAGCTAATTCTCCCCATATGGGAGGTCTATGGGAAGCTTCTATAAAGTCTGTCAAATATCACATGAAAAGAGTCTTGTCTAATGCATCTCTAACTTATGAAGAGATGTATACTATTTTAGTCCAGATAGAAGCCTGTTTAAATTCGAGGCCACTCACTCCAATTTCGAGTGATCCTTTGGATTATAATCCATTAACTCCATCTCATTTTTTGATTGGGGAGACGTTATCTGCTTTACCTCAATCAAATCTTATGGAAATTAAAGAAAACCGCTTAAACCGTTATCAGCGAATGCAACAGATCGTACAGCAATTTTGGCATCGATGGTCTTTGGAATATTTGTCAAACATGCAAGAAAGAAATAAATGGAAAGTGACAAAAACAAATCCTATTCAAGAAGGAACATTAGTTGTGTTGAAGGACGATAATGTTCCACCCCTCAAATGGTCCATGGCAAGAGTTCTTCAGTGTCATCCTGGAACGGACAATATTGTGAGGGTAGTGTCGGTAAAAATACCGAGTGGTAAAATATTAAAACGAAGTATCAATAAAATTTGTGTCCTTCCAATTGATACGAACAATAGTTAATTTGATTACATTAATAATTTATGTTAAAAGTTTATAACTTTTAAGGTGGCCGGCTATGTTAAGTTTGTTATAGTCCAGTCCTTTAATTTTGTTAACACTTTGTATTTTTATGTTTCTATAGTAACACTTTTGTAAAAAAAAAAAAAAGTCAATTACAGTTCATTTCATTACTCAATAAAAAACTCAATTTTACAATAAAAAAAGTCGTTATACAAGTTCAATATTCATTTCAATTGGTCCTTTGAGAAAACATAACAAACATTAAGACGTAAGTTTTTTTTTATATCACTAGTGCATAAGTTCACAAAATCCTCTGTATATCCCTTAATAATAAAGCTAAAAAGGCGATTCAAAAAATAGAGTGCTACTAATAAACGGTACTAATGATCAGTTTTGAAGAAGGCTGGTAGAAAGACCAGTTCACTCCACAAGGTGTTACACAATTTACCATAAAATTCCTTTTAATGCAAATCACCCTGTATGTATATTAAAAAATTACTTTGCAGCTAATCGATAGTCACTTGACTGAATTGCCACTACTAAAACCTACAATTCTTAAAAAATTGATTAAGGGTTCCAAAAATATTCAACGTTAAGATTTAATTCGAATTTGAAATATTCGTCAATTTTGACAAGGAGTTTTCTTGTGGATAATGGAAACATACCAGCATCAGTGCCTCTTTCGCTTATTAGCCATATAGTTACAGTCTGGCACATGAACCATAGAACATCCTAAATTTGAGCATTTGCCGCCAATGTAAAATTCCTTAATTAAAAGTTATCTAAAAAATACGGTAATATGACTAGTAGAACACTCACTTGTTTTTCTAATAGGTCATAAACTTTGTCGCCAAGCTGCCGATAACCAACTTCATTTTGAGCAAAAGTGTCCGGTGACCCGCAAGCCATCCATTCCTCTTTTTGAACATCCGGTGGCGGTTTTTGTTGGTTAAATTTTATAACCCTGACTGAAATTAAATAAATTGATTTTATTTTTTTTATATTTTTTTTTTTCTTTGGGTTTCAGGTTCTTTTTAATTTTTAGCAAAAGTTACATTTCACTTTATTATATTATTCTACGACTACGTTTCGACGATTGTTTTATCACCTTCTTCAGGTCATTCTATCTGGCTTTTGTTTTCTTTTTTTATAGTTTGTAAATAAACTTTAGGTTATAAACATTCTAAAAATTACATTGTAGCTATAAAATCTTTTTGTTTTACATAAAAACACATTTATTTCGCTGGACATCACGTTTACAATCACATACAGTTTTTTTTTAAACTGTATGTTATTGTAAATAGCGAAATAAATGTATTTTTATGTAAAAAAAAAAAGATTTTATGCAATGTAATTTTTAGAATGTTAGACAAGCGAAATGTAACTTTCTCTAAAAATTAAAAAAAAATTGTTTTCAAGAAACTGAAACCCAAAGAAAAAGAAAAGAAAAATGTTTCAAGAACATAAAAAAAGAAAAGATAAATTGATTTTGTTCAAAATATCCAATTTAATGAGTCCAAATAATACTGTGTCATCTCTCAAAACTAATTGTGAAGTAAACCCGATTACGAGAACTAATGAAAATGCCGACCCCTCGTTTGAATTTGAATCCGTTAAAAATAAGTGGATGTTACAGTATTATCTGAACTCGATAAATCCATTTTCTCTATACCCTAACAGATATCAAAATTTGCAAAATATACAAAAATTCATATACAGCATTATTCACAGTATTTGACACGGAATATTGTGTGTAAACTGTTGAATTTTTAAAAAATATTCATTGTGAATTGTGAGTGAATTGGAACTACATGATGTCTGTAAAGTAACAGAACGGGCGATTATTTTCAAAATAGTACATTTTTGAAAGAAAAGTCCAGACACGTCAGTTGTGGCAAGTTTTAGCAATTTTATAGCCTACGTATTTGATTCGAAATCTGCTCAACCCCATTTTTAGGGCACTTTTGAGTTTCAGCCGTCGTCCTGAGTACAATGATGTGCCACATGTGCAGGGTATCATAAGGAAATTTTTGAGAAATTACAGGTTTTCCAAACGAAGTCAAGTTTGGTATTTTAACCTACGTCAAAAGGGATAAGGAATCTAAAAATGCAATACAATAAAGTATGTTCCATATGAAATAACAAAGTTGGTATCAACTTCGTTTTCCATCGACCGTGAATCGTCGTGTATATCTAATAGACCTTTTATGAGCATTTCCTTTAAAAAAATTACAATTTTTGTCTTCTTTTTAAGTATAACTTGGTTCCGATTTCAACACTTACCTATATAATTAATGTTAATGCCAAAAAGAAGGCAAAACTCAAAAGTGATAAATGCACACAAATATGAAATTGGAGATAATGTTCCACCTTTTATACATCTTTCTGCAAAATCGTCTGGGTAGAAATGTTGCATTAGTGCATTGATAAATAGTATCAACACACTCCATAGACTAACGACGTGTAATGGTAAACTAACATGTAATTTCGTTTGCTGATAAAACTCCAAATAACCATTTATTCTTATGCCATGATGTCGTGATTTTGCAATTATATCAACGAGCTGAAATTTAAAAAAATACTATTAGCATAAACTGGACTAAATTTGTAAAAATAGAAATTATTACGTAATTCGAGGATAGATAGATGCCTCTGTGGTCACCGGTTAAATTACTACTAAAATATCGTTTTATACTGTGATCTGGTTGGGACAAATATATTTTCCCTAATTCCTTCTTTGTGGTAGTGAACTCTAAAGTTAACAATAATTTTAGTCAAGTTATCGTCACAAGTAAGTAAAAGCACTCAAGTTTTTGTTGTATAACCTTAAAATGGCTAATATTTCAAAACGTGTTTAGTTTGTGAGGGCGCCATCTCTGCCCTCATAACGAAGAAATCAGGTGAGATGTCTCATTAAGCTTTATTTTCCTTTCCACTATGCCCTTCAAGCTGTTAATGAACATACATTGGAAGCCTGCTCGAAATTTTAGGGTACCGACGACCACACTACGAAGAAGAAAAATGTAAAGAAAATTCCTCTTCGTCCCTCCTCCACATTAGACGAAAATGCTGAAGAATAGTGTGCCACAACATATCCTAGAACTTCAAAAAACCGGATTTTCTCCTATTTGAATTGACGTGCGAAGTATGGCTTTTAACTTCGCTGGGCATTAAACATGGTTTTAGTAAGGAATCGAGATTAGCTAGTTTTCCATGGCTGCCAGTGAGACAAGCAGAAGGGGTCTCAATTAATAGGTCCTTGGGTTTGAAAAAATAGACAGTGAAATATGATGATGTTTTCTCCCCTATAATTCAAACCTGAATTTTATTAGTATAACTAAAATACATTGAACGCAAATAAGCCATTTAGAACGATTTCGAGGTTTTAGTGAGTGAAATATGACGTTAGTTTGAATTAAAAATTAATATATCTATAATTGATGTTTCCTCACCTATAATTCAAATCTGAATTTTATTAACTAATGCAAATACGCGAATGACCCCCAGAAAAATACTGGAAATAATCTCACTTGATCCAGTTGTTTCTACTGACGTTAATTCTGTTCGACGAAGGAGCAACCAGCTGGCAGAAATGTTAACCACAGACAAAAATTTGCGAAAAAAAGAAAAAAGTGGCTAAAACAAGATAGAAAGTCAAAAGTAAAAAAAGAAGCTTCCAAAAGCGGCTTATCCTCAGACGAAGATCTAAAACAACCGACAGTGAATGACTCTGCCGATGATATGGACGTCGTTGACGAATCTTGCACCGATTGTAGTGAAAAGTATTTCCAAACCACAAAATCTGATAACTGGTTAATTGCTTACATTGCTCGAAATGGATTCGCGATTCCTGCTCTTTTGCCACGACTGTATGCAAAACGCAAGTATGCCGTTATCCTCAGACAGAAAGATCTAATTATGATTTTAAGATCGCAGACTTGAATATCTGGAACGACTATCTTGGGTACATTAACGGAAAATTGATATTTGAGGGATTACCGGTTTATGATATGATTGAGCAGTTTTATGAAGTCATTTATGACGCTTCATCTGCAAAAAGCTTAAAGTTGCTGTTTAACAAACATTTGACAATATCATTCACAAACAAATTAAACAATAAATGTCCCAGATGTGAACCCTGACACCAGATGTCACATTAATATTAGAAGACCCAAAACCACATATCCGTACGATCTGTGTACGACCAGACAAGTTGCTAGTAAGCCATTGCAATGACGGTTCTCCAACACAGCACGCGGTAAGCTCTGCCACCAGTACCCGATAACTAACCTTATCGAAAGCCTTGGAGAAGTCAGTATATACAGTATGAACCTGACGAAGTACAGAATATTAAGCCCCGCACAAAAATCCATACTGATCGTCAACCATGTCCAACTTGAAAACAGATGCTAAATTGTTTGTAATTAAGTTTTCGAAGAGTTTGGGTATAGCGCTAGGATAGAAACCGGCCGGTAGTTTTAAACATCAGATTTATCTCCCTTCTTAAAAATTGGTGTTATGAAGCTTGCATAAAATGAGATGAAACGGTCTAGCCAAGATAAAAGCACCATTACGAAGAACAATTGGTGGAATTTCGTGTGGGCTTGCTCGCTTATTGACATCCAAAGCAGCTAAACCAGTGTAGACATCTGAAATCGATGCTCCAAATAACTTGAAATGTTATCCGTACAAACATACATAAAAAAAGTTTCATCAAAATGGCGAAGTTTTAGCCTAAGCTACTTTTGAAATACTTAACCATGAACTAAAACTAAATACCTAATATTAATGAAAACAACAATAATAAACCAAATAATCGTATAAATAACAATAAATAATAACTATAAGTAACAATTTATTATTTAATAATACAATAAGCATACATACATACACACATACATTCTTTTTCTTAATAATAATCCTTCAACTATAGCACATTCATTTCCCCTAAAAATGAATTCTTCAGTGGAATTCGAAATCTGGTTAGAGTAGGCAGAGCTTTTATGGTATTATCCAAAGTGTTAAATTGCTTTTATAATTTTTAGAAATGATTTTGTAATAAACATACGTAAAAAATTAAAAAAATAGGAATGTTTACAAACTTGCCCACCAATGAATCCGACCGAGATATTAGCTAAACGATTTTTGCACCAATTTTCATTTTGATTAGTTAAGAAACACGTACCAGAAAGATTTTAACAAATTCTACGGGAGCAGATTTGATTTACTTATCTGAAATCACAGACTTCGGAATGGGATCGATTCTTAGAGACCATGGAGCATTTTTTATGCAGAGGAATTATAATGACAGTTTATATTAGAGTACATTTAACGAATACATACATCAACTGACTACTAAAGATGATTTAAAAAAAAAGATACAAATATTTGGTAAACTATTTAATCACCCTGATAAATGTGTCATGTCACTAGACATATTTCAAATCAGAACTTTTCACTAATGGTTAATTGTTTGTAATATTTTTTACATAAAGTATAAAATTCTAGTGAAGTCAACAGATATGACTACAGAAACAAAAACACTAATTATTGCTTATAAAATCAGCGAATGAAATTACAATTTATTACCAACGATATCTGTGATATTATGGGTACATGTGAATCGAAAAAGAAGTGGAACGAAGTTGAAAACAGTAAAGTAATCGTTCTAAATGGTCCATCTGAATCCAAATTAAGTACAGTCTTATCATCTGAAACGTCTATAGAAAATGAGGAAAATAAAGTAAGTGAAATAGATAACATAGCAGAAGAAACTCAAATCATAAATCCTAACCATGAATCTGCGAAAGATTTTGCACAAACTTCAGACTTAATAGCAGACCTCGATGAAACGAAATCAACATCGACGGATGAAGTTCAGCCTGAAGTACAAAGCGAAGTTTCAGTACAGACTACAGCACCCCCGACTATTATTACATCTAAAACACCAGTACTGAGGTTACAAGTTTCATTGAAAAATACGGTTGAAGAAGAACGATATAGAAATTGTGTAGACTCAAGTTGTTTACTGAAAAACGAAAAAAAAATATGTGCGTCAGATAGCGAGTCACTTTACTCAACAAGTGATTTTATGATTAATAAAACTCAACAAACATCAATTGATAATGTGTTTCTCTCCAGTAAACCGAAATATTCAACAACTACAGCAATAACTGATGACACTGTCGTAACTGACACCGATTCCTTTATAGAAACCCTTAAAACATCATTGTATAAACCATTTATTTGTAATAAATGTTCAACAAATAAACAAAACGAACAAAAATTATATCCAAAACTCGAAATAGTTTTATCATGTTCAAGATGTTCGAATTTAGCCAAAGATGGAGACCAAATCAATCACTACAGAAACCCTAATATACATCAATACAATACTAAAGTTCCAGAAATAAGACAAGCATATTATGATAAATACCGTCCTCCTACAAATAATCTGAATAGAAATTTTCAGAGCCCATCGAATGATTATTATTCTAGGAGATTACCTAGAAATTTTCCCAGCTCGTATAACGAAAACACTCATCAGTACCAAGATCCTCGAGAATTTGTTCAAAATGTAGAAATGCCAATAAGAAAAAATATTCCAAGAAGATTCTACAATGATTATGACCCTCCTTATAGGCCAAACTGGGGAAGTTGGGAACAAAACAGATCAAATAACTATAGTTTTAATCCTAGCAATAAATGTTGTGCTGGCAAAAGATGTGTAAGTCGACAAACGAGAGGATATGATGACCGACAGGACAATTTATGTTCATATCGAGGCAATGATGATAACGATCATTTTTGCACTTGTTGCTGTTATCAAAATTAAAAATTTACAAATAGAATGTGCTGAACATTTCCGCATTTGGTTTAATTACGGACAGTAGTAGTATTAAAATGTTGATGAAAAATTATGGTCCCAAGGTAAATAAACAAATATAACATTTTTATGAAGATGTGACTAAAATGCCCTTCATATCTGGAACTGCTAATGATTCTTGTAGTCTTTCGTATTCGTTAATATTATGTGTACCAACAAATTAATAAAATTTGTAGAATAATTACATAAATTTATGTAGGTCGCTATTACGGAAAATTAATATATATCTAAGCGTTGTAGAAATATAACAACGATTACAAAAATTTTTGTTGTTGATACACAATAATAATCGATTACAAATATTCTGTTTGACCAAAGGTTAGTGGAACAGGCACTAATTACAAAATAATTTAACAAATCGTCAAATGACGGCACGTTTGTAAAAATATACTTTATGGAAATTAAATAAATTATTATTTGGGATCAATATTAATAATTTATAATTAAATATTATTGTCCTTAATAAAAAAATTAACTCTGAAAAATGCGACGTTTCGCAACTTTATTGCCGCTTCCTCAGGCACTACAAAGTGAAAAAAACGGTTGTGTCACCCCAAAACTTCCCCGGCAAGATATATAATCTAAAATATATGACCTGGGGAACGAAACAGAATCTGCAAATAATAGTCTTAGTCATCTCAGAGGACCTCAAAATGGTTATATCCGTGTTTCCCTCGATCGCTCGAAGTAAAAAGAAAAATATACCATGACCACGCACGCTGCCAATATTTTAACACAACTGGGAAGGCAACGAAACGACAAAATTGTATAACTTTGTGGTTTTCGGCAACCCGTACAACTTACCAAGGGTCAAGGTGCAAACTCCAAATATCGACTGAAAGCACCGCGCATGCGTGTTCACTATATTTTCGGATCGCGTAGTCCGTCCATATATAACAATAATTATTATTATTGTATAATTATTTTTATTATTTCCAATAAATTAACCTAACAGACTAACTACTTTATTCAAAAATTAGAAATAAAAAAAAATGCAGGTATTTGAACCCAGGACTTTCTGCATGCAAAGCAGGCACTCTACCACTGAGCTGCACTAGTAACATACCATTTAGGCGAATTACCGCGACATATAATTACCAGTTACCTAACTGATGAAATTTTAAACGCAATTTTCTGGAGAACTATGGAGGTTTAATATCAAAAGTAAGCTATTGCTGAAGAGTAGGAAAGGTGCTTTCAAATGATGACCACTAGACCCCTACTGCTATTTAAGAATTTGGGGTTTGTGTGCACCCCTATCACAATGTTAAAGCGATTTAACAAAAAACTAATGGGTTCATCCTACGATTCCCCTAAACTCATATACCATCAATTTAGCTCAATTGGTTGAAGCGGTTGGACGCTATCGTGGTAGAATACATACAGACATACACAGCTAAGTAACGGATATTCCTTAAGCGTTCAAAAAATTTAATTTATTTTTTTTATTTCTATACTTTCACACTAAAAAAAAATAATAATAATGACTTCATTGTGTGAAAATAATTACACAAAAGGCGAAGTTGAGGCTGAGCCTCCTATCTTAACCTATTCAAAACTTTAGCTACACTAACGAAAACAAAAAAACAATGATGACTTAAATAAAAATTAAAATATAAGATATAATAAACAAAATAAAATATGAAACTACAATAAAAAAAGGAATAGAACAAATGATTCACCAAGTCACTTAAATATAATTACTAAAAGGTGATACTATTATTAATAATTTAAATCTCGAACTGAGGCCCTGAAACGTTGACCAGACAAACACGCCACTTCAACAGGCAATGCGTTGTACAATCGTGAGATATTGTAACTGAACGACCTCTCAAATAATGCAGTGCTATGTAGTGGCGGAGTAATAACGTGACTATTGCGAGTATTTATAGAATAAACACGACATCCATACTCAATTTTATTGAATAAATATAGATGAGTTTCCGAATGCACAATTTTATTGTACAAAACAAGTAGATGGGGAAGTCTCCTCTGTTCCATTCTCATCCATCCCAGTTCAATAATCTTAGCACACACTCCGCGATCTCTCCCTCGAATGCCAATCATTAAACGCACACAAGAATTCTGCATGAGCTGAATCCTATGTTCATCGGTACCAAGCAGACAGGGCCCATACACGACATCGCCAAAATTCAAGTGTGACAAAACCAGACTATCACAAAGCATTCTCTTCGTGGACTGGTTCAATAAAAGTCGTTGACTGTATATGATCTTCAGGTTGCAAAACGCTTTCTTGATGCAGGAATTAACCTGCCCAAGCTTTTAACAACAGTTTTACATTTCAAATCAACACCATCTAGATTAAGTTTTAGCACGGTGGAAGCACCAATTCTAGCCTGATGCGTTCCCAATAGCAACAGCTGTGTCTTATCTGGATTTATAGTAAGGCTAGTTCCACAAGACTGCGCAAATCGTAATTGACATGCTCACAACTTTGAGCAATATCCGTCGGCTTAAAAGACATATAATACTTGAGTATCGTCAGCATATAAATGAGCTGAGCAATGTCTCAATCTATTTACAAATTGTGAGGTATACAAGGAGAACAGCATTGGCCCAAGAATCGAACCCTGAGACACACCACACTTTAAGCTCCTGCTCCGCGAGACCCTGCCCTAGTTAATAAAAAAATGTGCAATTTAATACACTTTTTGAGGGACAATAGAAAAGTTAAGCACCTCTATATAAATAGGTGTACTTAGAAAATGATAACAATGTACATATTTGAGACTCACCCATGTTAAAAACCATAATCCTATATGGATGTATATAATGATGAAATATTCCCGACATTTGCTTGATTCATCCGGATGTGAAACAGCGAATACAATTGCAATCACTTCAAGAATCAACGTATAAATAATGTGTACACCAAACAGATGTACGGTTTGTAAAGATTTAAAAACACCATACGCATCAAGTATGGGTTGAAGATGTTCCCGTTCATCCATATTTACAGATTCACTGAAAAATGTAGCACCCTAAAATTAGAAAACAAATTGATTCAAATCATGTAATTTAAATAAATAGTCCATACTAGAGTGGAGTGAATGTATTACATATAATACAATATATATAATACAATACGAAATAAGTTTAATATGCCCATTAGTCGATGAGTATTAAAAAGTAGAACCAAACACGTTTCGTAGCTACGAGCATGATCAGTGGTCAATTAAAATGTTATACAAAAGCTATATGCATTGTGCAATAATTTTATAGGAAACTATGAGAAAGGAACTTGGAAGAAAAATATGCATTACATTTAAACTGAGTAAAAATCCACAAATTATTTCAAACAAACAAATCATGTAGTTGTACTGAAACCAGTCCAGTTGCATTATGTGTCCAGACCACCCAACAAATCTTAAAATCAAAGTTCTCTGCAGATTACAATGCAGCTTTTCATTTATTTTTTAGTTTGGTAGTTAATATATTTGTTTTATTTAGTGGAGGATTGACTTTCATATTCCTATTATTAAATGATTTTTATGGGTGGAATTCTTTGGCAATTAAAATGTTCAAGTAAAAGTAATGTACCTAGAAAGTAGTTAGCACCTTAATTATTTAATATTTACGATGCCTAGGTCTCAGCTGTTGTTTTCATTGGAAAATTTACATTGTGGACTTTAACCTACCCCAAACATTTGGTCATTAGAGCAATATTTGTATTGTTTACAATTATTAGAAAATTGGGTCAGCGTAAAAAAGGAATAAACTCGTTAACATTATTAGTCTAATCCAACAAAAGCGATTCACGATCGAAGCACTTCAAAACAAGTAGTCGCCTGTTTTTTTTTTTTCAGAGAGTTTGATCAAGTAGCAGTGTACCTTCAGAGGACCCTACAACTCCGAATTCTGCTTGGTACCCATCAATTTGTTTGCCAGAAGTATTTGGTGAAATAAGGATTAATTGTCGTCGGATGATTTTTCAACAAAACAAAGCGAGCGCTCACGCATCCCAAATGGTATTAATCATAAAAGCGAATATTTTACTGTATTTTGATTAGGCTCAAAAGATATATAATGGCTTTCGTATGATAGTTCAGTTTATCTCTCGGAATCGGAGCGGCGAAACCACACAAATTTATCATTTATATCCCAGATGACGGAAGCGACATTTAACTGAAATGAGAGAATTAGGCTTTTATTGGTATTGCAAAGCCGTCTATAGTGCCCCTCAACGATAGTTGTTACTGTCGAAGGGTTGATGATTCTTAAATTAAAATATTGTAGGTAGGTACCTACCTTTATTTCAAAATGTATAAACATACACAAAAGAAAAACGTCAGTGAATTCTTTTGACTTTTATCACATTTACACATTTTTGCAGTGTAGCGCAGCTATTATTAAAGATTCGATTCAATTACGTTACGTGAAGCCGAAAAACGAAACTCAAACATTGTGTCTACCAAATGGAAATTATACTGGGGTTGTGTTTGGGTGAAGTGCTCGAACGTTTCTTTCAATATTTCTTTTTATAGTAAACGGAGACAAGATTAAATCACTTAGTTTGTAATTAAGTATAATCATGCTTATTTTTACTTACACCTGCATTTGTATTATAACTTCTAGTTAAGCTAACCATTTTATTTTATTCATATGCAAAATATGTATTGTATTCCATGACACAACACTAATTGCATTCCAATTCAATTCTTGTTATTAAAATATTATTTTGGTAGTTCTGGCGTTGCGACTTCTGGTTTGCAGATAGATCAGCCTTTGTCCATACAGCTCCGTGTCGTTCACTATGTAGTTCTTGTTCAGTAGATAATTAATGATAAATGTTAACTCGAAAAATGTTCAAATGATCAGTTAATAGGTACATCAAAGATTAGTGTTAGATTTTTGACGTACATGAATTTTAAATCACCCTGATCTGTGTTGTAAATAAAAAAATCTTCAGCCAACAAAAAGGTCAAGTTTATTTTGATCAACTCTGTGGCTTTGTGATTGTTTACAATTTCCAATACAATCTTGACATAAAGCCAGTGTTGCCAGACTTTTTTGACGACTTTCCTTCAACTGAGTGACAGAAACATTTCATATCTTTCAAAAATCAAAACAGTGCAGTGGCGCGTGGCCGGTACAAGAAAATATTTTACCGAAAAAACACACATGATCTAAACGAAATTTTTTTATAAAAAGAAACAGACGAAAGTCGTTCTTGAATATTAGATCTATAGAGGTCTATATCGCTTAAAACCGTAAGCGCAACGGAATAAAGGGAGGTAGAGAAACCGCCATTTTGATGTGGTTTTTTGCCAAGTTATTTCATTGCCTTCTAACTTTTAATTTTACCTCTAGATTTTCACAAATTTGAATGAAAACCTCTTAGTGTTGGTGTGTTACCATATAAATCTTATATTATAAGATTTCTGTTGTATTACCTTCATAATATATAGGTAACGTTGACTATTTGAGCTGAGGAAACTGAGTTTTGTTAACATATAGCCAGAGACATTTGAGTGAAGAATGCACATCAACCTGCACGAATTGTTTCACCATGCGTCCACCATTTTGAAGCGTAAAACCTACTAAAATAGCAGGCTGGAACCCATGCTTCACTTAAGTGAGCGGCCTTGGCTCTTGGTATCTAGTTTTACAAATTAAAAATACGGTTGTTGCTTTATAAAATTTAAAAAAAATATATTGAGAGGGGTAAAAGTAATCTAAAACGTATAATATATGAGAAATTCCAACATATTTATTAATAAATATTTTAGGATATTGCAAATTTTTATAACATAATTTGCAAGGCAAATTAAATAATTAATCGTATTTTTAAGTCAAATTTTACAGGAATGTGAGGTATGCAGGAATATTAATAACAACAAACATATATTAACAAACAGAAAACACGCGAACATTAAATCAAAACAAAATTAGCGCTTCAAAATGGCAGACTGCATATCCTTTTAAAGACAAAGGTAAAACCATTGTCTTTTTTTCATTGTTTATAAAGACAATGGTAAAACCAAAAAATTGGATGCGCACTCGTCGAAGCTTATTCTCCCCTCTCCATATGTCTCTGCTGATAGCAGAAAAAATTAGCAGCCTCTCGCATAATGGGATAACTCAAAAACCGCACATACTATTATTGGCAACACCGATTATGTTAACTACGCTAAAGCGAGAGAATAAACATGAATGTTCTCTGCTAAAACTTCCTTTTATACAATTATGACGTATTTAAGTTACAAATTTATTTACTTCTCCATGGTTATAATAAACTGTTTTCTGGTTTAGCTTTGAAACTTTAATCGTTGATACAGAATATGCTCACAGCTAACATACTGTGTGTATGTTAGCTGTGATATATTGTTCAGCGGATTTTATACAGTTGTGATTTGCCTAAATGCGTTGCTGACTATAGCACTTGCTGTTTAGCAGCGTCAATTTAGGCTATGCCGATCTGAATCCCCATTGGACTGTAGATACGCGTAGAGCATGGGAGCAGCATTGTCACAAGTCTAGTCGGAGCAGAAATTCGACGGTTTCGGATTATTGTGGATGTGTTCCGGAACTTTAACAAAAAGGGAATACGATTCAAGTATTGTTTGACAATCGTCCAGTACCTACTTTGTTTGCCAGGGACGAAAGCACCGACAGAACGATTGCTGAATGCTATATGGACATCCGAAAAATCTACTCTTAAAGTTGAAACGTTACGCGCAATGCGTATTGTGAAATTCAGTATGGACAGTTGTGAAAACTTATAATATTCTTAATGAGAATCCAGAATTGGTTAAAAAAATGACAAATGATATCAAAAATAAATAATACTAAGTAGGTATCAATAATTTGCACTTGTTATTGATGATGATTATGTATCTGGACGTACAATTTACGATTGAACATGAGGTAACCATTAACAACAATAGTTTAAAAGTCTTTATTTATCAAGTTCAAATAAAATTAATCCCCAAACAACACCTATAACAATAAAAAATTAACACAAAGCACATAAACACAAATCTAAAAGCCGCCTTTTTGCCTACAATAGCTCTGTCCTTTTCTACAACACTCTCACATCAATAGATCTACTTCATAACTGGTCCATAGTATTAATATGTCAAATGTCAATATCATCACGTGATATGTGACGTCAAGCTGTGTACGTTGTACGTTTGTTTTGTTTTTGTTTATACTTATACACAAGTACTTATTATTATTTATTATTCAAGTTTGTTAATTTTGTTGATACAGTGCAGATAATTTGTAGAGAAAAATTTATTTTTGACTGTTTTATTGTGAATTTTAAAATGAGGTGTGCTGTATACGGATGTAAAGTAGACAATCGCTCGAAAAACTTTAGTAGTGAACTGAAGTTTTTTAGTTTCCCAAAGGACAAAATATTAAAATCCAAATGGATAGATTTGTGTATGCGGTCAGACTATTTTAAGACTTCAAATGCCAGAATTTGTTCTAAGCATTTTTGTGAGACCGATTACAAACGCAATCTGAAACATGAACTACTTGGGTATATACCAAAGCACTTCAGGTCGCTTAAGCAAGATGCCGTTCCATCAAAGTGTTTATATAATATAAAAGAACTCAAAGAAAATTTACAAAGGGAACCTGTAGAAACGATTTTAAAAAGGTAATTAATATTTAAAAACTGTCTTGTTCTACTTAGCTTTTTAAAACTTAGGTTATAGTCAATAACAGTTTTATTAGTTTAAGGTTGATTGATTAGGTAAATTTGTTTTTGCAGATTTGTATATTTTTTGATTATTTCCCTGTAATAATCTTTATTTATATTGTTATAGTTTTAAATAACTGATTTCAGTAAAGCAAATTGTATGTTTTCATTCCTCATTACATTAAGTACTTAATTTACTCGCTTCGGCGGTACTAACTTAAAAAAAAAGTATTCTTAAAAATAATGTAACTAGTATGCATTCTATTTAATTTATTATTTACGGACATTTTTGTTTTAATGTACTTCTTGTCCATATTTCATTCTATGACGAAAAGTTAACCTTTTTTTTTGAACTTATTGGTTTTCGCGCTTTTATGTCGTACCTAATAACAGCATAATAACTATGAATAATTTTTTATTTTAATAAGAGTTAAGTATATTTATTTATTCCTGCTAACAAAATTATTGTAATTCAATTCTATACACATACATTTTTACGTATAATAAACAGATAAGAATAAAAAAATGATATTCATAATGAGTAAGTAAGTATGGTGGATTCCACACTAAATGACGTCATGCGCAAAGTGTGACCAGTTTTGGATTGCCTTGGTATCAAACCTTGTTTTTTCGACCATGGGTGGGGCCGGTCATTTATACTCTAATACGTCGTTGCGTTTATTGATGCCGCTTGACGCATTGACGTCATTTACGAGTTCTAATATTATTTTATTTGTTTATTCCTAAAAATTGTTCTTAAAGGAATTGTTATTAATGTTTCATGTACTGTACTATTTAAAACATAATGCCAAATTGTGCTATAGTCACATGTAAAAACTGCAATTATAATACAAAAGGAAAAAACTCTGTGAAATATTTTAGCTTCCCGAAAAATGATGTCTATGCCAAACAATGGGTAAATGCTTGTCAAAGAAGTGATAAAATAAATATGAAAACTGGTAAGTTTGTGTAATTTCACATTTCAGTTAAATTATAATTTCAAATGAATAACTCAATTCTGAATTCGTTTTTATAATACTGGAATATACCCCATGAAACTTCTGCTATTACGATCGTAAACAACTGATGCTGTACTATAGTACAAGGAAGAATAAAAAATTAACATAATATGATATAACCGTTGCCTGAATTCAGTCAATGATATAGGTACTATAAAAATGTTTTCAAGTTCGTTTATTATTATGCCAGTTCTCTGTTTTTACTCACATCCTTATATTGCATGTTACTGTCACAGGTCACAACTACTTATTGTAGTGTATATTACTTTTACGTAATATAATATTAGGTAAAGTCGTTATTAGTCTCAATTGAAATCGTAAAAAAGCTTTGGGCGGCATACATCTATTAGTGTGGAAGCATGGGCGTATCATTATTTTACCGAAAATAAAAGCAAAATTATATATACATATATTTGGTGTTTGAATCATTTTGTTGTACTTAATCGGGTTTTATTTGCCCCAAATCATCTCGATCGGATGAATATACAGTGGTAAGGCGGCTAACTGAGAACAGTATATCCTTGAGTTAGGCAAATTTGGTCTATTGCACATTCTTATTTGAAATTAAATGATTTTATTGCATCAAGTAATTCTTTCTTTGTCGACTTTGTTTTAGGAATAGTTAATTGTTTCTGTGTCATAAAATTAATAATATCTTGTTTTTTGGTATTGGTATTAGGAATTTTAATGGACAATTGGAGATGCGTTGTCCATAACAATAATAGAATTAATCGGAATGTTTGATAGCTGTTGTTCAGCCATCCGTTTTTCAAATAATTGAACATGCATATCTTTATGATAATCTGCAGACGATTCGCTTATATTTTTAGCGGATAATAACAACGCATTCCGAACAAATCCATTTTTGCCACCTGCATGAGGTATGATGACGCGTTTACCGCTAGAAGATATGAAGTGCCTAAACTGCATTTTTTGTATTATTCACCTACTCATATTTCAATAACGCGTCGTGAGTATCAAACTTTGTTTCGTCTAAATAAACTATACAGGGTGAGTCACGAGGAACTGTACATACTTCTACCATAAGTAGAGGCACTTTAGGTAATTATCAAATGCCCATTAAAAAATGTCTCCTTGTTTTGATTATTAATATACAGGGTGAATTATGGATCTTCACCAAAACAATGTTTCGTCATATCTTTTCAATGATTCAGTCGATTTATCTCATTTTTTATAAAAGTGTGTATTGCTGTCTGGCAACTAACCGACATATTCAGAATTGAAAAAATCCAGGTCCGTCTTCGAGAAAATTTGTGGGACTGCTTCATATTCAACACTTCACCCTGTATATAATTTTTCAAAAATCTGATATAATTTTTTCAGAGGGCATAAATAGACAGTTAGACCTGGGTATTTGAATTTTTTGTTACACTCACCTCACATTTCCAATTAAAGATTCATTTTAGAGCCAAATTGAAAATTGGCAATAATGAAGTATCTTACTGTACAATAATGTTTAGTTCTTAAAAAGAAATCTTCAAAATAGACAGAAACGACACACACTGTGCTCCAGTATAGTATATACCATAATTTGAATTGGTTTACAGGGCCGGATTTAAAAATCTGGCATATCTGGTTCATCCCAATAATTCACCCTGTATGTAACTTTTTCCACCCGTAATAGAAAACATATATAAAAGAATTGCTTGTTACATAGAGCAACAAGACTTTAAGTTATGTTGGAAATTTATTTCACACTACCATGCTTCCACCAGACGGCCGTTTCGTCGATCCACGACTCATCAGTGGTGATCGGCAGGCAGTGTGACCTAAATTTCCAACATTTACAAAGAGCTTATACTAGCACGAGAATTGATTGAGAAAGAGATGTTTGTGGCGACACCTAGCGTGAACAGGCAATATGCCGGGTGAAACACAGTTCACTACGATGGCCGGACAAGAAGTAACAACTCCATTATATCCTATTGCCAACACTAGATGCGCCCGAATCCCCTAGCAGGGAGGCTTTATTTAAGAATTGCTTGTTACATAGAGCAACAAGACTTTAAGTTATGTTGGAAATTTATTTCACACTACCATGCTTCCACCAGACGGCCGTTTCGTCGATCCACGACTCATCAGTGGTAATTTCCAACATAACTTAAAGTCTTGTTGCTCTATGTAACAAGCAATTCTTAAATAAAGCCTCCCTGCTAGGGGATTCGGGCGCATCTAGTGTTGGCAATAGGATATAATGGAGTTGTTACTTCTTGTCCGGCCATCGTAGTGAACTGTGTTTCACCCGGCATATTGCCTGTTCACGCTAGGTGTCGCCACAAACATCTCTTTCTCAATCAATTCTCGTGCTAGTATAAGCTCTTTGTAAATGTTGGAAATTTAGGTCACACTGCCTGCCGATCACCACTGATGAGTCGTGGATCGACGAAACGGCCGTCTGGTGGAAGCATGGTAGTGTGAAATAAATTTCCAACATAACTTAAAGTCTTGTTGCTCTATGTAACAAGCAATTCTTAAATAAAGCCTCCCTGCTAGGGGATTCGGGCGCATCTAGTGTTGGCAATAGGATATAATGGAGTTGTTACTTCTTGTCCGGCCATCGTAGTGAACTGTGTTTCACCCGGCATATTGCCTGTTCACGCTAGGTGTCGCCACAAACATCTCTTTCTCAATCAATTCTCGTGCTAGTATAAGCTCTTTGTAAATGTTGGAAATTTAGGTCACACTGCCTGCCGATCACCACTGATGAGTCGTGGATCGACGAAACGGCCGTCTGGTGGAAGCATGGTAGTGTGAAATAAATTTCCAACATAACTTAAAGTCTTGTTGCTCTATGTAACAAGCAATTCTTTTATATATGTTTTCTATTACGGGTGGAAAAAGTTACATACAGGGTGAATTATTGGGATGAACCAGATATGCCAGATTTTTAAATCCGGCCCTGTAAATCAATTCAAATTATGGTATTTACCATACTGGAGCACAGTGTGTGTCGTTTCTGTCTATTTTGAAGATTTCTTTTTAATAACTAAACATTATTATACAGTAAGATACTTCATTATTGCCAGTTTTCAATTTGGCTCTAAAATGAATCTTTAATTGGAAATGTGAGGTGAGTGTAACAAAAAATTCAAATACCCAGGTTTAACTGTCTATTTATGCCCTCTGAAAAATTGTATCAGATTTTTGAAAAATCATATACAGGGCGAAGTGTTGAATATGAAGCAGTCCCGCAAATTTTCTCGAAGACGAACCTGGATTTTCTCAATTCTGAATATGTCAGTTAGTTGCCAGGCACCAATACACACTTTTATATAAAAATGAGATAAATCGACTTAATCATTGAAAAGATATGACGAAATATTGTTTTGGTGAAGATCCATAATTCACCCTGTATATTAATAATCAAAACAAGGAGACATTTCTTAAGGGTCATTTGATAATCCCCTAACATGCCACTACTTATGGTAGAAGTATGTACAGTTCCTCGTGACTCACCCTGTATAACTACCTAACTGACGATGATCTTTAATTTTTTCTAGGCATTCTTCCCACAATTCTACTATTCTCCTTGATTCCATTACAGCCATTCTATTGTCAATTTTTCATATTTAAATCCGCAGTCTATTAGTATTTCCCGAGTGTGGCCAAGCCATTGTAATTATATTGTCCGCAGTTTTTAAGTTTGTCTCGAACCAATCTAATTATTTTTTTATAAAAACTATACACAATTTTCCTAATAGAGTCCCCATGCTTCTTCATGTCCGTTTTTAAGGCAGTCATACATATTTAAAATTATTCGTTGACACTGCACATCTAAATTTTTATTTTTAACATCTACACTACAGTTTAAATTATCATGTTCGAATGGTCTCCAAAACGCCATATTGTAACAGTTAGAAAAAAATAAATATACAAATAAAATAGAAAATAGATATTATATATTATTACTTCCTAAAAAACTTCTTTAACTGCGACATTGGAAATAAAAATATCTCTCGACAACTACCACAATCCAAGAGATAACGATAATAAAATATTAAGCCGGGATAAT
The DNA here is from genome assembly GCA_911728435.2 of Apoderus coryli. Lineage (NCBI taxonomy): Eukaryota > Metazoa > Arthropoda > Insecta > Coleoptera > Attelabidae > Apoderus > Apoderus coryli. Next base: position 25,945,633 of record OU452199.1, on the reverse strand, counting down.
ACAAATATACGCCCAGAGTGCATAATGTGGCACGTTTAAAATACTCGTTATTAAGCAACTACTTGATCACCTATATATCTGACTGGTTGGATCGTTCGTCTCTCGGTGTTTTACAAATATGCAGCTACGCTCATCAAGTGAACGCTCAATAACAACATGCTATTAACATATGAAATGCCTTTGTTTTTACAAGCCTCATTTCCAACTAACATTAAAAAAACTATACATGTTTTTTCTATTGAATACACTAAATGTACCTGAGTACAATTAATGTATTTCAAAAAATTGACTTATTATTCTTGATAATGAATGAAAGTATTTTGTAATACATTTGGATGCAATGGAATGAAATAAATAATTATTACGATTAAAACATATACATCGTCTTCACTAATTTAATAGTCAATAAACAAAATTAAAACTACAAAGGACATGTTCGGAGACTTAGCTTCATGATCAGCCTATAGTCTATTGAGAGCTCTGCCTCTGCATATTAATAGAAGAACATTATAATAATGCTAAGGATGGAGATAAGGCTCCGAAACATGTATATTTATTTTATTTCTGGACGATTACATTACGGGAAACGATGTATATGCCATAAACTAATATTTTAATATTGTTATACAATGTGTTTCTAAAATAGGTGGTCAAAATTTATGAGCGAATTGGAAACGTCTAATCATGAAAAAAACCTAAATTGTAATTTTTCGAAAAGTCATTTACAAAGATACAGGGTGTTAAATATGACTGCCTGAGGACTATTTTTTTGAAATATTTTCGAAACGAGGGAAGATGAATTAATCAAATGTAGCATATTTATTCACCTAGTTAAATGTCGTAAACTGACATGAAATTGAATAAAAAAGGATGACCATAAACGGGGGGGACCCCTGTCTTAATTTTATAACCTAACTTTTTTTGCTTGTGACTGTTATTCCATTTGTGTCGAAAATGTGATAAAATAAAGTTTCCTACATAAAAAAGGCATACTTGTTTTTTCTCGAAAAACTTGGAGGTTTTCGAGTAATTCGAGTTTGAAAATTTCAGTATATGCAGTATCCATCTATCATTTTGATGTTCAAATAAAGTTTGCTAACGGAAAATTTTCCAAAATTTTATTAACACGTTCGTTGCGACTCAGATTTAGAACGAGGGCGTCGAGTGCTAACAAACTTTTTTACATAAATCTAAGGTATTTCTTTGAGAAATTGCTTTTATAACTGACCTAAAAGTTTCTTCAAAATTTAGGGCCAAAAAGGCCATGACGTCTAAATAAGTCACGCGCACTGAGCACTATAATAGTAGCATAATGCTGAAGACTTATTTATAGGTGATGGTGCTTTCTGCCTTAATTTTTGCAGAAACCTGTTTCAAGCCTGTTATAAAAGCTATTTCTGAATTAGGGAGTAAAAAAACGAGATCTAAATAATTATAATTCATTTGCTCTTATGGAAATTTTCAAAGCAATCTCCAATGCAAAGGTATGGTGTACCCACGCATGCCGGGCAATGGTATGATGTGTTTCGTCTTATTTTTAGTTTATTCCAACACCAGGTGCACCGCCTTGATATAGCAGTATTCCCTGTAGAGCCTAGGGGATTTTTCTTTGGATTGTGTGTAGTTTTCTCGGCGTCATTCGTTGTGCAGCTTTGGCAGGGACTAATTGGTCGATTATATTCAAAAACATCCTCCGATTCATACAACAGTTGTTCTAACTCCCGTTCAGATAAAGGTTGTATATAAATTTTTTTCGAAGTAGTTCGGATCCTTTTCGCTTTTGAAGGCTCCGCCTCATCTTCTGCCATCACTATTGTTTTTTGTTGATTATTTAATACTGCAGTGCTATAATAACAACTGAAGGCTCGAAAACACGTGTAATTGTAAATGTAATTCAAGGTTACAGCATCGGATCGCCACACTTCTTTACCCCCACATCTCAACTCGCCCCAGTATTGTTTTTCTTTTCTTCAAACCCTTAGGACCACGCTCACTTAAAATAAACTCGAATGCTGCAGTGCTAACTTTTCGTTATTGCTTGAAAACTTGTTGGACAGATGACTTATTTATAAGTCACGCGCACATGACAAATATAGCGCATGACTTATTAATGAGTCATGAGCAGCGAACGTGTTAATGCTGTGTACTAAGGACCCGTTTTATTCTAAAATTTTCAAACTCGAATTTCGAAACCTTTTCTAATTTCTCGAAAACCTGTAAGTTTTTCGAGAAAAAACAAGTATGCCTTTTTTATGTAGAAAACTTTATTTTATCACATTTTTGACACAAATAAAGGAATAAAAGTCACAAGAAAAAAAAGTTAGGTTATAATTAAGGCAAGGGTCCCCTGTTTACCCGCATATGGCCATCCTTTTTTATTTCATGTCAGATTACGACATTTAACTAGGTAAATAAATATGCTATATTGGATTAATTCATCTTTACTCGTTTCCAAAATAGTTCAAAAATATCGTCCTCAGGCAGTCATCTTTAACACCCTGTATTTTTGTAAATAACGACTTTTTTCTAAAATTACAATTTAGGTTTTTTTCATGATTAGACGTCCCCAATTCGGTCACAAATTTTGACCACCTATTTTAGAAACACCTTGTATAACAGCATACAGTTTTGAATCTTGAATTGATTTATGATAAAATGTTATTAGATATTAGGAAAATGACTATTTTTGAGATAGAAATAGTATCTAAATCAATTAACCAAGGTTTCCTTATAGGAAAATGTTATAATGATTTTAGAGCCCGCTAACATCATTTTTGACATAAAACCTTAACTAAGGCACAAACGGTAAGACTTAGGTATAGGACAGTAATAATATATACGGTGTTCCATTTGAAATAAGCAAGTTGACACCTACTTTCGGTATAACCAGAAGTGTCAATAACTATTTTACCTCATCTGCCCCCCTCGACATAGTTACACTGCGAAAATTTCAAATTTCTCTCAGATCGCTGTGGTTCCCGGTGGGACACCCTGTATTATGTTATATCATTTTGAATTTGTTGTTTCTTCCAGCAACCATACATCCTGTATTATGTTATATCATTTTGAATTTGTTGTTTCTTCCAGCAACCATATGTTCCAATCATTTTGAGCCAGATTGTTTTGAAATACCGTTAAAACACAGATTGTTGAACTACCATCCTAAGAACAGTAGACCTTTAAAACCTGATGCAATACCTACAATTAATATACCTGAAGAATTAATAAAAACAGACGACCGCAAACCTTCTAGACCTCCTCTTGATATCGATGCATTGTAAGTTAATATTAACATCATATAAATCCTATCTAAGTTGCTCTGACATGTGAAATATAAACGACTATTACAGAAAATCGTCTTAGATTTGAAATTTTTTGCCAATGCCGTAGTCGCTAGGTCAATTAGGGCTACGTAGTACTAAAATATAAAGAGACTACACACATACTCTACAATATGTTTGAACTCCTTATTCTAGTTTTAAAGCCTTTTGACAATTTTACATTGCATTACAATAATTTCTTTTCTCAAGAATATATATACAATAATTAAAAAATACAAAATGTCAGATACAGATACGTTTACAAATAGTTGGCTTCCAATTATATAAATAAAATATCGATTCAAGAATTTTATGACGATTGTAAAGTATACATCATATTGGGTGTCCCACCGGGAAGGGTTTCGAGCACTCAATTTGAAAATCTTGTGTAGTACTTAGGTCGACCGGGTGTCAACCTCCTTATTTTAAAACAAACCCTATATAAATTATATTTATTTTTGGATTCTACGAGTACTTGTAATTTTGAAGATAGTTCATGTATAATGTCATGCCTATGTATGTCAAAAATTACGTTTGCAGATTAAAGAATAATTACAAGGATGTCTATTCCAAAAAAAAATATTTCAAAATATTGATAGGACTTTGCAATTTCATTGATTTTACGAATTGCTTGTTACAAAAAGTAACAAGACTTTTAGTTATGTTGGAAATTTGTTTCACACTGCCATGCTTTTACCAAACGGGCCGTTTCGTTGTTCCACAACTCATCAGTGGCGATCGGCAGGCAGTGTTACCCAAATTTCCAACATTTACGAAGAGCTTATACTAGCACGAGAGATGACTGACAACAAGATGTTTTTGGCGACATCTAGTGTGAGCAGGCAATATGCCCGGTGAAACACAGTTCACAAACAAAGTAGTCCATTCTTAAGTAGAGTTGTAATTTTAGTGTTTGAATGAAAGTCAAATATCCACAAAATAAGTTTAATAGAATTTATCAGCCATACATGTTTCGAGATTAGACCAGTTCAATCATCTGTGCCAATTCAACAATCGAAAAAACTTTAACTTTTCTTTTTAAATATCATTTCGAAACATAACAAAGCAGGTTTCCTGTAATAAACCAGTTAGTCCTGAATTACTCTGTAGATAAACTTTAAACTTATTTAAATTTTATTTATTTTTCTCATCAAATCAATAAATATGTTTTACAATGTATCTGCATCGGACATCGGTTTCCAGGATTGGGTAGCTTGAGGTTCAGTTTTCGAGTAACGGATTAAGTTCTATGTTATTCAAAACAAAAACGTTAACGGACTGTGAACCTTGGTTAACTTTCCTTTAGTCCGTTAATTTTTAGTTAGTTACCAACTATTTGTAAAACAAAATTAACAAACCTTGTTCTGACTAGTTCATGAGGCATTCAATGTGGCATTGGCTTCCACCATTCTATTTCAAGTTATAATCATATGATCCTTGCCGACTGAATCTATCTGAATAAGCTATAATCAAATATTTATATAATCCTTTCTATAATATATTCAGTGTTATTCTGTTTATAAAATATGTAACTGGAAATGTTCAAATAATTGTTTATTTTACTTACCTGCCAGTTGCAACATCTGTGGGACAAAGGAATAAACTTTTAGGAGGTTTATCATGTTTACGTCCCAACTATTTATATTGATTTGTTTTAGAATTCGTGAATATGAAGAAGTAAAATGGAAAACAAATCCATATACAAAGAAAAAGAACAAGTCCAATTATTGGAAGTAAGTTTCTTTATGTCACTAAAATGTTGAATAAATATGTAATTACGATGGATAAAAGCTTAATTCTTAGATATTATTACTTTCCTTTTCCACACAGGGAAAGTATTGTGAACGCGCTAAACATTTTTTTGCGCGAAAAAGACGACGAATATAATTATTTTGAAGTTCGCTGAGACGATTAAGACCATTTCCAGATGGAAGCCTGTCTGTCTTTATGTATTCTACCACGATAGCGCCCAAACGCTTTAGCCAATCGAGTTAAATTTTGGTATATGAGTTTGGGGCAGTCCTAGGATGAAGCCATTAGATTTTGGTTGAAATCGCTTAAGCCCTGTGATAGGGGTGGACACAACCGCTAAATTTTCATATATCACTAGTGGTCGAGTGATACATCATTTTAAAGCATTTTTTTATCTGCTTTACAGCGATAGGTCACTTTTGATATTTGCCCCCATAATTCTCGAGACAATAGCGTTTAAAATGTCAGCAGTTAGGGTGTCCCGAAATTAGCCTGTCAAACGTTAACCACGAATTCTACGCTCCAAAAGAATGAGAAAATTTCATATTAACATGTCGAAAAATTTTTGGATTTCAAGATACAGGCTGAGGTACTGATAATATTGACGAAACCTTTGAAGGTAATCTAATGAAATGTTGTACGTCTTTCAAACGTTTTAGACAGTTGAAGTGCTTCCATTCACGTAAACAAAAACGTGAAAGTTGACAGGTACACGTGCGCACGTCGATTATCTTTGCGTTTGGGTTTACGGCGCTACGTGATCTCGCGTGCCTCCACGTAGTGTCCGTTATCGCTTATACGCTACCCGAAACGGCCCCGAATAAGTTCGGCGTTTGTCAGCAGGGGTGAGATGTCAGCCTACGCGTGGCTTCCTACCGCTACCACACTGGTCCGGTACAGGGTAAAACAACCAGTACGCCACTGGCAGGATAGGTTGGGTGTCCGCCTACGCAGGGCTCCCAACCGATACCGCAGTTCGGCGCTTATTAAGCAGGGGTGAGATGTCCGCCTACGCAGGGCTTCCCACCGCTACCCACACTGGTACCACACTGCACTAACGGTGAACTTACTATACTACTTCTGGTAGATCGGTCGGCTTGCTGGCAGTGTTGTTATTGCTATTACAATTGTAACAAATCTATTATTTTTTCTATCGTCTATTACTTTATTACGACATTTGTCTAATTTTATAGAATCTATTACTTTTTATGGATTCTATTACTTTTTTATTACTTTCAAATTCATTTAAAATTTAAAAAAAAAAATACTTGTAAAAATCGAAAACTTTATACATTTTCCCACTAAATATCATTGTCTTTATAAGATATTAGAATATTAGATATTCCAAATCAGTTAGCTTCAACATGGCTTCCTATAATATGCTCTGTAGTGCTTTAATCTTTGACGGGCATAGCTAATAGAGGGGCGCAAGCGCAAGAGATCAAAAAAACTGTCGTTTTATTTTTTAAGTTTGTGATCAGAAAACAGAGAGCTGCATACCAAATCTTAGTCATTTTTAAAAAAAGTCGATACCAATAAAATAAAACATCGTCGTTTGTATTTATGTCATGTGCCCTAGATCCTACATCTAAACAAAGTTTAATACGGTTAGAACTGTGATCTAAATGTTTGGCTTTTCTCTTGTTTTCCTTTTGTCATATATCTTTCTTTCTTTTCTAGGGAAATATCTTTGACGGGTTTACGATAATAGGTGCTTTCTTTCGCTACTGATTTCAGGATCCAAACGCGTTTGCATTCACTGATCATGTGCTTTCGCTAAAAACGCATTTTCTGATTCATCCCCACTTTAGCGCCCATCGCGATCCGGATCCGTAATCCCCTTGCCTCTCCGGAATTTAAAAAATATGATTTGTTTCATGCGAACATAAAATTCTAACCTTTGAACCTTTCTAAAATGTCATATTTCATATTTATAAACAAACACGTTATAGAAAAAAGAAAAGTTCTAGTCTAAAGAGGTTATGCCCCTTTAGACTCGAACTTTTAGGTTAAACTTATCGAGCGTTCTTTCTTTTCTTATCTATAGCAATGAAAAGAATCACGATTCAGAATCCAACAAATCCTGAATAATAAATCTAGATCAAGAAAACTAGCGAAATAAAGCAGCTATTTATCAGAGATATGAACTATCTCTGGATATTATTAATATAAGATTGTTATGAGGATTGTTCCCACAAGCGGCAGAAACAATCTGGATTTTGAGCATAACATTGTTGACGTGCGGTTTAATTGGTTTGCGCAGAATCCTGACTGATTCTGACGCTTGTGAAAACAAACCTATAATGTATTTCTATTTGTTACATTTCTATTACTTTTTAAACATAAATCTATTACGTTTATTACAATTACACACAATTTTCTATTACTAAAAAATTTTTGCCAGCAACAACACTGCTTGCTGGTCAGTAGTAGGTAGTAGCTCTTGCATTGAACGTGAACGGCTGGCTCTTTTATACCCCACCGCGGGAGTGGGGCCTGCTATGAATACTAGCAGGACGGAGCAAATACCTACTATGTCGTTAAGTCGGCCGGGGCAGATAATAAAATATATACAATTTAGTAACTTCGTTACAACTAAATAAAATTCACTTTAAGTTTACGAGCGTTTACACATTCAAAAATAAATAATTGTGCTCATATAACTCTGCATTTTCTTCTGAAAATATTTCCAGTGTTTTTGTTGCATTTTCCACTTTTTCTGTAAGATAATAAAGCAGTACTTAGCTTATATAACAAAATAATCTTGGCAAAATAATACAGAAATTATATACAATATGATACATGACTGAGTAATCCAATTAAATAGAAATTTGTATGCAGTTCCATGTAGATTTTACATAATGATACTTGCTGCTGTTAATTGTTTTGTGGCTTGTTGATTGATTCCACATATGGGCTAACCTTTCCACAAACGAGCGTTGCACGTTTTCTCTGATCTAGGGAGTGATCAATTGCATATCGTTTTGAATGCAGTGTATTAATTCATCTAAATTCTGTGGTCTATTCAGGTAAACAGGGTTTTTGAGATATCCTCATAGAAAAAAGTCTAATGGGTTCAAATCGGGCAATATCGCTATGTGGCTGAAACATAACAAGGTGTAGTCCGATTCAAGGTCGAATGGGCCAGACGCGCATTTGTTTAGTACAATAACGGCAGTTATAGGGAGTAACATAGGTCAAAATACTAAAATTGACTTCGTTAGGAAAACATGCCATTTCTCAAAAATATTCTTGTCTTGCCCCACATGTGGCACATAATTGTATTGAGGACGACAGCAGCAACTCAAAAGTGCCCTAATAATAGGGGTTGCAATTTGAAACAAACATTTAATTGACATTTTCTTTTCTAGAGCTATTAACACAGAGGAGCAATCGGTTGTAAGTTATGGTACCCCAGACAACACATCAGATATTCAATCCCAACAGTAAGTAAATTATATAACATACAATAAATATAGTTTCATTACCCGATACAATTTACAGTGAAAGGGAGCAAAATAGAAAACAACAAAACAAATATAATCGATTTAGTTGAGGAGGTCCAGAAAACCTTGTCATTCAGGGTGTTTCTAAATTGATGCAAACTATTTTACCGGTTATTTTTCCTATAATTTTTTGTTCAAAATCTCATTCTCTCCATGTTACAGCGCTTTGAGGTTTGGGGAAAAATATTTGTATTTATTATCTCTATACTACGGAAGAATTTAGAATTAGCCAGGTTTGCTGTAGAGCTTTCGTACTTTACCCACACAAAGCATTCATCTTATTGAGGTCTTAAGTACAGTTACAGATATGGACTATGGACTGTAGGTAAAGTCACTAATTTTGTCTGAGATACTACGTAATTGTAGTGTTGTTATTAATTAATTAATGTTATTATTTAGTAATAGAACATATAGAAGGGTCAGGCGTTTAGTAAAAACTAATTTTGCCTGTACTAATAAAAACTGTTTTAACCGATGAGTAGGAATTTTACCGAACAAAAAATCCAGTTCAGTAAAACATTTTTGAATGAAAAATAATTTCGTGGCTTAGCGGACAAAATGACTGGTTTTGCCTACACAAAGGGATTTTGTTTAATTTAGCAGGGCCTCAGTCTAATTCAGTCGAATTAGATAGGCCGATATTGTAGATGGGCAACGACTATGGTACTCTGACGAGCTCATAATAAGAGCGAAACGAATTCGTCAGTATCTTCTTCTACTGAATTAGACTGAGGCCCTGCTAAATTAAACAAAATCCCTTGTGTAGATAAAACGAGTCATTTTGTCCGCTATGCCACGAGATTACTTTTCATTTATATTTACGGACACAAATTCATTTTATCTACAAGCCTTCAGACATTTAAGATCATTAATCAAAAGCCAGATCAATAATTCATATCGAAACTATCTTGTTCATATTCAGGATTCAATAAAGACCGACCCAAAAAAACTCTGGGAGTTTGTTCATAATAAAAAAAGAAAGTCACGAATACCGGGCGTTGTGCATGACATTGATGATGATGAGGTTTGCGAGCCTGGAGATATAGTCAATGCTTTTGCGTCATACTTTAACAGTGTTTATGTGCCCTCCAGCCCCTATGTGCGTGGTGACTCGAGTGACGCTGCGTCTCAGATATCGGTGGGTCGGTTGGATAACAGTGACGTGCTCGCTTCGCTGAAGCGCTTGAAGCCAAGGATGACGTCGGGCCCCGACAATGTCCCAGCCTTTATTATACGAGACTGTGCTTATGCTTTTGCTCATCCTTTACAAATTCTGTTTAACAAATCACTTAATTGTAAAACATTTCCTGAAGCATGGAAATTTGCTCGCATCTGTCCTATTCATAAGTCGGCTGAAATCGATCAAATCAGAAACTATCGTCCTATTTCCATTTTACCCAATTTCGCTAAAGTATTTGAAACTACACTTCACAGAAAAATATTTAACCAAGTAAAGCACGACATAGACTCTAAGCAGCATGGTTTCTTCCAGGGACGATCCACAGTCACTAATCTAACGTGTTTTTTTCAGGACGTGTTTTCCGCTGTCGGTGGAGGCATGCAACTGGATGCTATCTACACCGACTTTTCGAAAGCGTTCGATAAACTTGATCACTCCCTGATACTGCAGAAGATGTGCAATATTGGCTTTGATGAGGATCTCCTGGTGTTTTTTTATACTTATCTAACTAATCGTAAACAATTCGTTGAATACAATGGACATAGGTCTGATTATTTCATACCCACCAGTGGTGCCCCACAGGGCAGTTGTCTTGCTCCCCTTATTTTCTCCATTTTCATTAATGACATATCGGAAGGCTTTTTGAGCAGTTACTTGATTTTTGCTGATGACTTCAAGATTTACAGGGCTGTTCGATCTCTTGCTGATTGCGAATTGTTGCAGGCTGATCTGTCGAGGCTCGAGCTGTGGTGCCATACTAACAAGCTGCCTTTGAATGTGGGAAAATGCAAACTTGCTGTATTCTCCAGGTCGCAGAGCACACTTATGTTTCCCTACCGGTTATGTAATACCATTCTTGACTCGTGTGAGGTCGTCAAGGATTTGGGAGTCTATGTGGACACCAACTTACAATTTGCAACACATGCACAGCACCTACTATGTGACTCTTTTCGTATGCTTGGTTTTTTGTTTCGAATAACTAAAGAATTTAACAACGTTGAGTGTCTGACCAATTTGTTCAATGCGTTGATCAGATCTAAGCTTGAGTATGCTTCCAATATATGGTCTCCCATATATCAAGTACATATAAGACAGGTTGAGAGTGTTCAGCGTAGATTTCTCAAGTACTTAGCGTTCAAAATTGATGGACATTTTCCATCCCGCGGATATGATCATCGCATGCTCCTTGACAGATTTAACATGAACTCTTTGCCTACACGTAGATTGTATGCTGGACAGGTGTTCCTCTTTAAAATAATTAATGGTATGATTGACTGTCCTCAGCTGCTTGAGCGGATTAGTTTCAACATTCCACGGTTTTATTCCAGAAACGCTAGGTTATTCCATATCCATACACTTCGTACCAACTATGAGTATAGGGCACCTCTATTTAGAGCATTACAAGAGTGCAATGCGCGAGGGATCAGCATTGAGGTCGATTACTTTGACCAAACACTGCGTGGGTTTAGGGCCCAGTTGTCTCGCCTCATACATCGCTCCGAAGATTAGCTTACTGTGAGATCTTATTTATTATATACACATATTCTTTTCCTAAATTAATTTCGATGTCGTTAGTTTTAACTCAATAATGTTTATGTTTGCTATCTTAGTATTGGTAACAATTTTTAGTGTTATTGTTTCTTGGATAATGTAAAGTAATTTCCTAAATATGTACAATATTTTTAAGAGTTTGCCTTGTAATTGGGTGTTAAACCTGTTAGGCAAGAAATGAATAAATAAATAAATTATAACATTCTTTTAATCTTGATGCGTGTTTGGCTAACACTGAGGACGTCAATAGTTTTAGTAAAAAGCACGTCGAGATTTGGTGAAGGGATTGTTTTTCGTTTTTAAACAAAATTTGTCAATCAACGTTATAAAGCGACAATGGATAACTGGTATGACCACAATAAATACCAATCAATACTGATTTCAGGGATACTATTTGGACATTAAAAATGAAGTGCAGGAAATTTTGACTGTTGAAATAATATCTAACACACGAGACATTGGCTTAGTACTGGGTTAGGCATTTGGAATCACCTATTTTCAAAAATCTCTTACAAGACTAACAAACGTTTTATTGATATAAAATTATGAGAAATAACAAAATTAATATTGCAAATTATGTTGTAAAACTAACATCCTTTAAATGACTTCCTCGATTCTCTATACATTTTTATAATCGGGATCTAAAAGTTTGCTCGTTCCAACATTTCTGCTCCAGTATTATTTATTTCTTCTGAAATACAAATTTTAAGTTCTTGAATGGTATTGGGACGCCTTTCATAAACCTTTTGCTTCAGGTATACCCAAAGGAAAAAATCAGGAGCCGTCAAAACGGGGGAATTAGCGGGTCACGAAATTTTGACATCAAGCGGCCGGGAAACATTTCTTGCAACAAAATTCGAGTTTACCATGCTGTATGAGCGGTAGCCCCATCTTGTTGGAACCAAATATGATTTTGTCCCAGTCCACAATTCAGGCCGTAAAAATGTTAGCGTAACGTTCAGAGTTTGTTGTAACAGTTTGGGTATTCTCTTCAAAAAATAGGGCCCTATGATACCAACATTGAAACACCACACCATACGGTGAACTTTTCATCATGGAGAGGTCTTTCATGAAGTTGTTGCGGATATGGTCGGACCAGTAACGATAATTTTGTTTATTCACATATCCGCTTAAAGGAAAGTGCGCTTCGTCTGGCATCATCGAGAAATTTAATTAGTTTTTCCCATTTTATAAAAATTGTCTACAGAAGGCAATAGTTAAAAGAAGCAGATAAACCACTTCGGTTTATCTGCTTCTTTTAACTCATGAACCATTTGGATTTTTTATGGGTTAAAATGCTGAATTCTTCGCAATTTACTGTTGGAAATGTGTATCTTACTACAGCATGCCTTGCCCGTTCAATATTTTCAGGTGTTCTCACTGTACGTATACTTTCACCAATATTTTATACAACATTCCCTCTAAGCTCAAAATCTCTTAAACTACCATATAAATATGGTTTGGCGTGTCGGAATTCTTGTGTGTCTACCACTAAATTCGCGACGAAAATTTCTTTGGACTCGCACAACTGAATTATTTAATATAAACTGTTTTACGACAAAAGTTCGTTGATTTATTGGAAATTTGTCCATGACAAATTAAATTGCAACTATTGACACATATGAATGTGTCACTAAAATTGTCGACAACAAAATAATGTTTCTACAACCCACTATGATAAATAGGTGATCCCAGATGCCTAACCCGTTACATGTTTTCTGACTATCTTATCGATCTTTATTCGTAAAACTTTTCTAGCAGAAATGATAAGCAGTCATATTTACCAAATTTAACAGCAGCAACTAAGGGCTCAATAATGCACCTAAAACTATATTACTTATTAGTAAAACTAAAAACTAAAACTATATTACTTATAAGTAATTATTAGTAATATTATATATTCTTCTTCTTCCCGCATATCGGTGGGTCAGCTTGATATCGATGATGTTCTCATGTCACTCAAACAATTAAAGCCCAAAATGACTTCGGGACCGGATGACATCCCGGCTTTCATTTTACGAGATTGTGCGTCTGTTTTCGCCGTTCCACTGCAGACTCTGTTTAATAGGTCTCTGAGATCCAATACATTCCCAAAAACTTGGAAAATTTCCCGCATTTGCCCAATCCATAAATCTGCTGAGAATGATCATGTTGAAAATTATAGACCCGTCTCGCTCCTGCCCAACTTCTCGAAGGTTTTTGAAGCGGCATTACACCGAAAAATATTTACTCAAATTAAGCATCAGATTGATCCACAGCAGCACGGTTTTTTCCCAGGCCGCTCTACAGTAACCAACCTAACCTGTTTCCTAGAGGATGTATTTCGTACCCTCGGGGAGGATCTGCGGATCGATGCGATTTATACAGATTTTTCGAAGGCTTTCGATAAGCTGGATCATTCGCTTGTCCTACGGAAAATGTCGAGGTTGGGTTTTCATGAGGATCTTTTAACGTTTTTTGCCTCCTACTTGTCTGATTGACAACACTATGTCGAATACAATGGTCATAAATCAGAAACTTTCACACCCACCAGCGGAGCGCCTCAGGGCAGCTGTTTGGCACCATTAATATTTTCAATTTTCATTAATGACATATCCCAGGAACTTACAAGCAACCATTTGATGTTTGCAGACGATCTGAAGTTGTATCGTGTTATTCGAGACACTTCAGATTGCGTATTGTTGCAGCGCGACTTATCTAAGCTTGAAGATTGGTGTAACTATAATGAATTGCCGTTAAATATTAATAAATGTAAGTTTGTCATATTTTCGAAATCGCAAACTGTTTTTGAATATCGCTATCAGCTGAGTGACACTGCGCTTGAGTCTTGTGATGTTGTCAGGGATCTTGGAGTTTACGTCGACACTGAATTGTCATTTAATTATCATATTCAAAGTATTACCCGAGATGCACTACGCATGCTTGGCTTTTTGTTTCGTGTTACCAAAGATTTTGCTGATATTGAATGTGTAACCAATTTGTATTGTGCTCTCGTAAGATCTAAGCTTGAGTACGCATCGATAATATGGTCTCCCATTTACCAATCGCATGCAGGACACATTGAATACATACAGCGCAAATTCCTTAAATATTTAGCGTTTAAAATTGACGATAGATTTCCATGTAGAGGATTCGATCATAGAGCACTGCTCGATCGCTTTCAAATGGTTTCGCTGGCTGCTCGCAGAGTGTATGCCGGACAACTTTTTCTGTTTAAGATTATAAATAGCTTGGTGGACTGTTCAAATCTACTCCGATCGTTAAATTTTAACATACCGCGCCCCTCTGCGAGGAGTAGCAGACTATTTCACGTTCCTGTTTTTCGTACTAATTATGAATCCAAAGCACCACTACTTCGAGCATGCCAAACATGTAACATAGAAGGATTTAGTCAAGAAATTAACTATTTCAATGAGCCTGTAAGATCTTTCTGCGCTCAATTGTCTCGGTTCCTGCAAATTCTGGCCATCTGATGTGTGTGCGTATTTTGTTTTGTAGGATTATAAATTAGTTTATTATTATAGTAGCTTATTTATTTAGTTATATTGTCTTGTAATTGGGTCTGTAACCTGTTAGACAATAAAGAATATTATTATTATTTACACATTTCTGATAATATAACAAATTTGATAGGTACTTCATAACTCTGCTTGGAAGTATTTTGGAATGTGATGTTATTTTTGTTTGATGTGTCTAAATATTCTATTATTTTTAAATTATTTTCATTACGAAACAACAAACCTTTTACCAGTTATGTACCTACCTAAATGTCACAATATTATAATTACAATTTTTCATGACGTTTAAAGACAATTCATGGCTACCTAATTAAAATATAACAAAGTAATCCAATTTTCCTAGAAACTTGTTTTTATTTCAGAAATCTTAAAGTTTAGGTATAGTAACATTAAATATCATTTGAAAGCGAACTTGATTTGATATATGATAATATACAGGTTGCTCCATTTGAGAAACTTGACTTCTGCCTATTTTTAGTAGTAGATCATACTAGAGTAATTTGCGACCACCCTGTAACCTGATGGATCAATCTGTCAAGACAGTTGATTTTCCTAAGACATTCTTGACCTACCTTCAAGATTCTTGTTTGGTCTGTGGTATTTATTTTTAGGAAAATAAATATGTAGATATCTTTTTTTTTTTAAACCGACTGAATACCTACCGAAGACAATAATTACTATACGTTTTAGTTTAGATTGTATTTTTAATTGAGATTTTCTTTTCTAGAGCTATGAACACAGAGGAGAAATCAGTTGTAAGATATGGTACCCCAGACAACACAACATCAGATATTCAATCCCAACAGTAAGTAAATTGATATATTTAATTTTAGGTTGCTTATAAAAGAGAAGAGAACGCTACATACTATATTTTTTCATTACCCGATACAATTTACAGTGAAAAGTAACAAAATAGAAAATACCAAAACAAATATAACCAATTTAATTAAGGAAGTACAGGAAAACTTATTATTCAGGGTGTTCTAAATGTTTGCAAAATATTTTACCGGGTCATCTTTCCTATAATTTCCAGTTCAAAATCTTATTATCTACATGTTATAGTTATTTACGGGCACAAATCATTCTTGTAGTGTTTTTATTAATTAATTAATGATATTATTTGGTAATAGCACCCACCATATAATATATAGAAGGGTCAGTCGCCTAAATTTGATCTAACGAAAGTAAAGGGCCGCGCCAATGTGGTCCTTATATCTCGTTATACGTTCGGTGGTAATAGCTTTGAAACAAAACTACTTTCTATGAAATTCACGATCCCCTATTCATATTTTGGGTCTTCATTATCACCATTCACTCGTTAACGAGTATGAATTAGTCCATCTCAGGGATGTTGTGAACCCTAAGATTGCTAAACAGACCGATCCTAGAAACTGACACACCCAATCACCATCTTTTACCGGCAATTGTAGGTGTGCTGTCAGATCGATGCGCGTTCATATGTGAAACTGAGAACACATAAATTATAAAAGGTACTCCACATAAAACCATCTATAAAACACCGTTTATATATTTCCATATATATATATATATATATATAAGTCATAGTTACCGAAATCTGAGAGGGGTCGAAAACTGTTTTTCTTTTTAATTTCAGCCCTGTATCTCGAAAACTATATGTGCTACCCAAAATATGATTACGGCATCGTCAGTTTCTGTGAAAAGTAGGACAAGTTAGTGAAAATATCTTTAATAATAGCTGACCTACGTTGCAAAGACATCGGATTCTGGACACTCTGTACAAGGTTTCAAATATCTATATGCTTTGAAAACCCTGATTTTGCTTGTATTAATAAAAATTCTTCTAAACGATGACTAGAAATTTTACAGAACGAAAAATCCAAAACAGGCCTTATCACTTCAACAAAATTGTATTTTTAATCTTGTCGCGTGTGTGGATAACACTGAAGAGGCCAATAGTTTTAGTAAAAAGCACGTCGAGATTTGGTGAAGTCGATATAATTGATTTTCGTTTTTAATACAAATTTTGCCATACAACGTTACAAAACCACAGTGACTGGCATAGACCACAATAAATACCAATCAATTCTGATTTCAGGGATACTATGTTTGATGTTACTATTAAAAATGAAACGGAGGAAATTTTGACTGTTGAAATAATCCCTAACACACGAGACATTGGGTAAGTACATGTTTTCTGACAATGCGAAAATGATAGTCATAAATCCAGAATTGATAAGCAGTAATAGTTACCAAAGTTAACAGCAGCAACTAAGGGCTCAATAATGTACCTACCTAAAACTATATTATTATTAGTTATTATTCATAAATTTCTGATATAATAAATTTGACAAGTATGTAGTTCAGAATACTGCCTTAAGTATTTTGAATGTATTGTTATTTTTGTTTGATGCGTATAAATATTCTATTATTTTTAAATTGTTTTCATTAAGAAACAACAAACTTTTTACTACGAATTGCTTGTTATATAATGTAACAAGAAACAAGACTTTAAGTTATGTTGAAAATTTACTTCACACTACCATGCTTTCACGAGACGAGCCGTTTCGTTGATCCACAACTCACCAGTGGTGATCGGCAGTCAATGTGATTCAAATTTCCAACATTTTTGAAGAGCTTATACTAGCACGAGATTCCAAATGACAAAAAGATGTTTGTCGCGTCATCTAGTGTGATCTGGCAGTATGCCCAGTCAAAGAAAGTTCTCAAACGATGGCCAGACAAGAAATCACACATTAGATCTAGTGGTGGCGATAGGATTTAATGGAGTTGTTACTTCTTGTCCGGCTATCGTTTGTGAACCTTGTTTAACTGGACATATTGCTTGTTCACACTAGATGTTGCCACAAACATCTTGTTGTCAAACGTTTTACGAATTATGTACTAAATGTCACAGTATTATAAGTATAATTTTTCATGACGTTTAATGACGATTTATGGCTACATAATTAAAATATGACAAAATAATCCAATTTTTCTAGAAACTTGTTTTTATTTCAGAGATCTTGAAGTTTAGAAATAGGTGGGACACCCGGTATAGGTAATATCTTAATACAAGTTTTTATAACAAACTACTTTTTCAGAATTAATACGGAAGGTGGTAATCCTTACGACCAAATAGAGGCGCTTAGAAGAGAAAATGAATTGTTGAAAGCAGAAAACAAAAAGTTGAAAATTGAAAATGACGTATTCAGATATGAACAAAAAGCATTACATAAAATATTTTCCACGGCCGAAATCAAACGAATTAAACAACCACTTGTGCGAATTCGATGGTCTGATGAAGATATGTCGAAAGCACTTGCACTTTATTCGACAGGTCCGCGGACATATAAATTATTAATGAAAAGAGGGTATCCATTTCCCCCATTGTCAACTTTGGCCTCATGGTTAAGAAAAATACAAATTCGTCCGGGAATTTTAAAAACTGTGTTGAATATTGTCCAGTTTTATAATTTGACAAACATGGAGAAGATATGTGTCTTATATCTCGGACATATGAAATTAAGACGCACATACGTATATGATCGAAAGACAGATCAGATTATTAAGCCTTACTCGTATGTACAGATTGCTCTATTGAAAGGTCTCTATGGTAAATGGAAACAACCTATTTTCTTTGATTACGAGTATGAAATGACGAAAGAAAAACTTTTTGAAATCATCCAATATGTGGAAAGTTGTGGTAAGTTAAAGTGGTTATTAATTAAAGGCCGACATAAAATATGAATAATGGCATTTGCACGGTCGTGAATTTAATAATAAATAAATACAGCCAATCAAATAACGCTATGAAATATTCTATGCGCTTTTAATTTTTGAGCCTTCAAGTAGTCTGCAAAAGTGGGCAACAAAATAAAAAAAATAGTTTCTAGGTGGTTTAAATGTTACAATATCTGAAAGGTGAACTTCCCCTGATTTTACAATTTATATTTTATTTACTTATTATATATATCATATTTTGTAGTATATTAAATTGAAAAATAAAGCTATTTATTATTATAAAAACTGTCTAACACAAAGCTGATTTCTGAACAAAAGTTTATAAAGTTATGTTGCATAATGAAACATTTAGAAAAATTGATTTTGAGATATACTTATATCATAGAGTAGTGTGACACTATGGTAGAGTAGTCGACTTAACCTGTGCTCTGCGTTGTTTATCTCTGTTGATATACCTACATAGATTAGTGAATGTTTGCCTTAAATATTAATATATTTAAAAATATTGAATTTAAGTTTATAGGCCTAATATTATACATGTACGTATTGTGTGTGTAATTTGTTTGTACATTTATACAACTAACATACATATTATATAAAACGAAATACCCCAAACTACATAATGGCTGGTGGTTCAAGAACTCGATCTGCAAGTGAGGAGGATATTGATAAACTTATTACAAAAGTGTGTGCTAAATTTGTCCAACAATTGGAGGATAAATTAGATAAAAAGATAACTTGCCTAAATACTAAAATTAATGAGTTGTGTGATTCAATTAAGGTCATTGATCAAACAGTGACAGCTAATGTTCATGAACTGAGGCAGTTAGAAATTAACTGCGACAAATTTGAACAGTATACTAGGAGAAAAACCATACGTGTGTGTGGTTTACAGGTGAATCAAGTTGATAATTTAACGAGTGAAATCGCTGGTTTTTTCAAAGATAAAATGAACGTCTCTTGTACTAAGAGTGATATTGAGAAAGCATTTTGTATACAAGATCGCCAGGAACATGGGGAGCGAGCCAGTGTCATTTTGGTTACTTTTTCATCCGTTTTGAAAAAGATGGAAATCTGTGCCTCCAAAAAGTCCTTAAAAAGTTCAAGAGTTTCTATTTATGAAGATTTAACTACTACCAGATACAATCTCCTACAAACGGCTAAAAAGAAGTATGGTCAGAAGAATGTGTGGTCTGCGGGTGGTAACATCTTTCGATGGTCTGAAACAGAAAAGAAGAGGATTCAATTGAAGCCCTAATAAGTTGTGTTTCAGTGTAGTGCGTTATAGTAACGGTTGTTAGTGATAAATAATAGAAAACTTAATTATTTTCTTTCATTGGTGCGGTTTAGAAATGATCTGTATTTTTTTTGCTGTTTAATTTTCGATTGAGAGGATGTTCACATCCATTCTTCAGAGTATGTTTAGAGGATATTTATTAATTTTTATAAATCTTGAGTCTATATAATTGTTAAGTATAGGAAACTTCATTAATTTCTTTTACTTTGGTGCTTATAAATTGGAAAAATTATATTGAGTTCATAAATCGATGAATAATATATTATGTACATTACATAAATTGTGATATTATTATGTGTTTATTACGTTCTTTTGGCATAGCCTCTTAGACAAGGAATTGCCTCGTCTATGCATATTATCTTAGTAAAATGTATGGATGCTATATATTATTATTACTTTTTTTATATCTATAGGTTGCTATATTTTATATTGGAATATCAAAATTGTTTCCTGTAGGTACATATCAGGTACATTTCTTATCTTACGATTTTAAATACATTTGTAAATTTAAATTAAACTTTCCTTTGGCACGAAAAATAATTGTCCTGTGAGATAGACATCGATATATATATTATTTTTTTTTGTTTTTTCTTTTACTTTTTACTATTATCTGGTTATCCAAATATTTTTGTGGTTGTCAGAAATTATAATTTTATAATGTGGTTGTGAAGAGTTGTAATTTTATAATTTTACCATCACTAAGTAAATTGAACCTGGGTATATCTATCAGGAGATGTTGTTCTTTGTATTCTTATCATTATGCTAATGAGCACAGTCTGTAGTTCACCATGGGTGATGGCAATGTAGCAGATAGTAATGATTATATTAGTTTCTCTCATCTGAATGTTCGATCAATATCTACGGGGTTTGATTTATTGTGTGATCTTATTGCGGTGGAACAATTTGATATACTAGGTCTGTCTGAGACGTGGTTAAGTGGTGATATTCCTGATATTGCATTTGGTATCCCTGATTATAAATTATTTCGAAGTGATCGCGATGGAAGGGGTGGTGGAGTGGCGCTTTATGTAAGGGACTCACTTAATGTGAAACAATTGCCAGATCGACCAATTGTTTCCCAGTTGGAACAGGTATGGCTGAGTGTTAAGATACGAGGTAGGAAACTTTGCGTGGGCTCACTGTATAGGCCACCTCATGCGAACATTGTTCAATGTTTGGATGACTTAGAGGATGTATTGTGTGAATTACTTCCAGCATATGACCAGGTGCTCATGGGGGGTGATTTTAATATTAATCTTTTAAATAGGGACAATGGCGTAAATTATTTCCAAAAGTTTTTAAATAAATATGGTTTGTCACAACTTGTAACAAAAGCTACTCGAATTACTAACAACTCTAGTACTTTAATCGACTTAATAATTACAAGCAATATGGCGTTACATGCTCGTACTGAGGTTATGGAGGTTGATGATATTTCTGATCATTGCATTGTGACAACACAACTCAAAGTCACGAAAGAGCGACCTAAGGTTAAATTTAGGACATATCGAGACTATTCGGAATTTGATTACAGTAGTTTCAAAATCGACATGGAAAATATTGATTGGAATGCAATTTATAATTTAGCTAACGTTAATGACATGGTAGATTTCTTTTATTATAATGTAAATTTTCTTTTTGATCTACATGCTCCTATTAAAATGAGTAGGTTGAGTAAGCCTCCAGCTCCCTGGTTGACTGAGAATGTCAAATTTTTGATGAAGCTTAGGAAAAAAGCATTACTTAAATACAAGAAATCAAGTTCACAGCAGGATTGGGATGACTATAAAAGATTACGTAACCTTGTTACCAGCGCAGTGAGAAATGAAAAAAAAAGCTTACTTAACCTGTAAGTTCAAAGCAGATCCTAAAGCTTTTTGGAAAACTCTAAAATATTTGAATATTAACTCCTTACCTAAAATTAATTACTCTGATAATGCTGATAGTTTTCACTCTTTTTTCATTGATAGCGTGCCGGACCTGAGGTTGACTGAAACTCCAGTATTTGTGTCTCAACATTATATTAATAAAAGGTTTAATAACACACAGCCTACATTTGTTTTCACTGAGGTCAGTCAACTACAAGTGCAAAAAATTTTATGTAAAATTAAAACGAATGCTGAAGGCCCTGATAATGTTGGTATTAAAATGTTAATGCTGCTTTCCCCATTTATTCTACCTTATCTTACATTTGTTATAAATAAATGTTTGATTACTTCTACTTTTCCAGATAAATGGAAGCTTGCAAATATTTTACCAGTTCCTAAAATAGCAAATCCGACAAAACTGGCTGATTTTCGACCTATCAGTATTTTACCGACAATGTCTAAAATTTTAGAAAGAGTTGCTTCTAGTCAGTTAGCGGCGTATTTGGAGGGTCAGCACATATTGCCTAGTACACAGTCCGGGTTTCGAAGATTCCACAGTACTACAACAGCTTTATTAAAGGTGACGGATGATATAACTGGCGCATGTGACAAAGGCTTAAATACATCACTGGTGTTGCTTGACTATAGTAAAGCTTTCGATACTATTCAGCACTCAACACTATTGCACAAATTACATTACTTTGGCTTATCACAAAATTGTATTTCTTTCTTTAAAAATTACTTGAGTGGTAGGAGCCAGAGGGTTGTGGTGCACTCGGATTTCTCGGCGTTTGGGGCTGTTGTCAAAGGAGTACCTCAGGGTAGTGTCCTGGGACCTTTATTGTTTTCTGTATACACGGCGGATTTCAGTCGCTTTTTGCAATTCTGCAGTACACACCAGTATGCTGATGATTTTCAGCTTTATTGTTCTTATAAAATTGAGGATGCTTATTATGCTGCCAGAGCCATTAATAATGATCTGGAAACCATTTCTCAACTCTCTGAGTGTCACGGCCTGGTTTTAAATCCTAATAAAACGCAACTTGTTCATTTTGGTAAAAATGCTGATGAGATAATGAATTCTAATTTGTTTAAGGTAGAACTAAATAATACCGTCCTGCGAGGTACAAGCAGTTGCAAGAATTTAGGAATCGCCCTTGACTCGAAACTTAGATTTGATACTTTAGTAGCAAATTTGTTAAAAAAAAAGTTATTTTAAGTTAAAGATGCTATATTTGTCAAAACATCTGCTGACGACAGAGATAAAATTGAAATTATGCGATGCCTTGATTCTATCTGGGTTATCTTATTGTGATGCTCTGTACTGGTCGTACTTAACTGAGTTAAATAAGAATAGTCTCCAGAAGTTCCAAAATAGTTGTTTAAGATTCTCTTATAATTTGAGGAAATTTGATCATGTGTCGGAGTATTACAATGCTTCTAAGTGGCTGCGCCTGGATGAAAGATACTTCTTACATCTTTCGACATTGGTTTTTAAAATCAATAAGTTTAACAGACCTGAGTATTTACATGAAAAATTGCAGAGAAGCCATGATATTCATGGTCGTGAAACTAGAAATAGAAATCTTTTCAATATACCACAGCACTCCACTGCCTTATTTCAGCGATCATTTTCCTACAACGCCGTTAAAATTTTTAACTCCCTGCCGCAGCGTATTAAGAACTGTTCCACTGCGGTAACTTTTAGGAATAAAGTTAAACAATTTTTGTACAATAAAAGGAACTAGATGTTTGATATATATTATTATGTTTTTTTTTAATATCAGATGATGAGAGATGATTAGGGGACAGTGTATATTGTATTGTATTTTTGTGTTCTACATATATTATTTTTGTACTCTCTTTACGTAAGTTTATGGTGGTTAGATAGAATAGCTACAGCTAGATCTCGCCACCGTTATAAGTATTAATTTATGTGTAAGATAATTTTTTTTCGTGAACAATAAAGACGCTTATTATTATTATTATTATTATTATTATTTTATTTTTTGGTATATTGAGCTGTCAGACATATTTGCAGCTTCTAAACGCTTTAAAAATAAATTTCCCTCTTTTTTTGTTCGAGATTGCATTTTTGTCTTAGCTCTTCCATTACTTACAGTCAGATCTATGGAAGGTATCTAAAGTTGTTCCAGTTTTTAAATCCGGCGAAAAGTCTCATGTTAATAATTATCGACCAATTTCTCTATTGTGCAATTTTTCTAAATTATTTGAATAAATTTTATATGATCGAATCCATACAGCTGTAAGACGTCAGATTTCGCCTAACCAGCATGGTTTTATGTGTGGGCGGTCCACTGTCACCAATCTGTCAGTTATTACCCACTGTATGTCTGAAACTCTTGATCACGACGGTTAACTAGATGTAATCTATACTGATTTCACCAAAGTGTTCGATAGGCTAGACCATGGCATATTACTGAGTAAACTGCATACGTATGATGGATTTCCTTCCGATTTGATATCTTTATGCAACTCATACTTGCATGATCGGAAACAATATGTCTTTTACAACGGCTTTAAATCTTGTTTTTACTCGGTCACGTCAGGAGTACCCCAAGGTTCTAACGTAGGTCCATTGTTGTTCCTTCTTTTCATCAAGGACCTGGACCAGTGTCTACTTCAGCGTACTCTATTTTTCGCAGATGCAGCATGATTTGTGTGCTCTAGAAAGGTGGTGCGACAGTAACAAATTGTCTCTTAACATTCGTAAATGCACGTGTCTGAGTTTTACACGTAAAACAACGTTTATTGACTAACCGTATGCAATAAACTTAAACGATGTCGGGTATTCACGGATCTTCGTGTTACCTTCGATCAGAGGTTCCTATTTTTGGAACATATAGAAAGAATGGTTGGTGAGGCATCTCGCATGTATGGCTTTATAATGCGTAACTGCAAAGGCTTCAATAATACCTCTTACCTTATCACTTTGTTCAATGCCTATGGGAGGTCGAAATTGGAGTATTTTTCCATCATCTGGTATCCTCAGTATAATATTCATAAACTAGAAGTCGAACAAATTCAACGTAGATTTTTGAAATATTTAGTTTTTAGAACCGATGGTGCTTATCCAGTAAGAGGTTTTGATCATGAATTGTTACTATCACGTTTTGACGTTCAGAGTCTGGAGTACCGAAGAATTCAGAGCTCATTAACCATTTTATATAAATTGCTTAGAGAAAAAATCGACTGCTCTTTTCTGCTATCTTGCTTGAATTTGATAGTTCCTAGGTTAAATACCAGATCGAATGTAACATTTCACTTACATAGAGCTAGAACCAATGTACTGTTAAAATCGCCTGTTCATGTCATGTGTTCTAATTTTAATAGAGTTTCTGATAGGTGTGACATTGTTACAACTACAGTCAATCACTTGAAAATGGTACCTGCAGAGACATTTGTGGTTTAGGTGTTTGTATGTGTGCGGAATTAATTAGGATTTATAAATGAGTATTCATAAGTTTATTTAAGCATGTAATTTTTTAGTTTGTAATATTGTCCTAAAATGGGAAACTGTTGGGCAATAAACGCCGTTATTTATTATTATTATTAAATAGGTATGAGAGGTGGGGTCGGATATGTCAATTATATTAGGATATCGCTTACTTCAATTACAGGGTAAGTGTAAGGATGGAATCTATGCATCAAAATAGTAAGAAAAGGAAGCAGTGCTTCCTAACTTAACCTAAACGGCCATATATATATATTGTCAATAATATAACCCCTAGCTGATTGCGTTATCATGCTGTCTCGCCACCAGACAACTTGTGTTTATGTTTTACTTTCATTTAGTTTAAAAACATATTAGATACTGCCATTTCGCAATATAAATTTTACGGTTATACAAATAGTTGTTATAAACGTAAAATTATCTAGTATTCATCTTTATTTTTACTTATTACTCTGTGGGGAAGCGAAAAAAATGTTTAGAGCAAGTGTACCGCTTATTGGGACAACATTTTGCAGCACACACATGTCCTCCCTGATTGTTCATTATATTAATCATAAGATACGTTAATAAAAATAAAATCCTTTTAATTCTCACGAACACTATACCAAAAACGCAAAACAATTAGATATATACACAATATTTATTTATCTCGTACACGCCGACAATGAACTTTATAGTGAACACAGTAGTGAACGGTATTTATCTACGTCTATGTGATTATTGTGACGATGTAACTCATAATGGCGGCATGCGCGACGAAATGCGCAGGACGGCTCGCAAGCGGAAAGTCAGAATACTGTATTATTTATTATACTGTGCCATTAGTGTCAGTATAAAAAAGGGTACATTGATTCACCGTTAACTTTCGGATTCACATCTAATTTTCAACACAGATTTTCAGTAAACGTGTGGTGCGGCATGATCGATGATAATTTCATTGGCCCTTTTCTTTTGGAAAATCGGCTTACAGAGGATCACTAATTACGTTTTTTAGAAAATGATTTGCAAGGCTACTGGAGGAGATTGTTTTAAATATCAGAATTGAAATGTATTATCAACACGACGGAGCGCCTGCCCATTTCGATCGTTGGGTCAAGCAACATTTGGATGAAAGGTTCCCAGGGCGTTGAATTGGTCGCGGTGGTCCCATTAGTTAGCATTCTAGATCGCTAGATCTTACGCCGTTGCACTACAATTTATGGGGTTGGTTAAAAACTGAGGTTTACAAGAAAAGTAGATACTAGGGATGCATGAATTAGACGCATTCGAAATGCGGCACTCAATATTAAACAAAGGCACGAATCAATTAGAAGTTCCACGCAAGCAGGAAATGTTTGGAAGCGGTATTTTTGAAAATTTACTAAACCAATGATTTATTTAATACAATGTTAATGTGATATTTTGATTTAAAAATATTATTATTTTATTTAACGCTGTAACTTGAAAACAAATGAATATTGGATGGCAACACTTTTTCTTACTATTTTGATGCATATATTACACCCTTTTAGGCCCATTCCTCCCGACTCACCCTGTATATCCGGAGACAGACTAGAAAATTTAGAGTATCCACAGAGGGAATAAAGTATTGGAACATAGGTAGGTATCCGGATGCTTCTTTTCGGGTAACGGATACTTATTATATCAGATATTAGTTGAAAAACGTGTTATGCACTGAAACTTCTTTATGGGTGTAACCTCGGATAAAACCATTATAATTGACAAAATGCACTTATTAAATTGTATGCCACCATATTGAAAATTGCATCCGAGTACTTTTGTAACAAAGTTTTAAACCACAAGATGTTTTTGGCGACATCTAGTGCGGGCAGGCAATATACGCGGTGGAACACAGTTCACAAACGATGGCCGGACAAGAAGTAACAATTCCATTAAATCCTATTGCCAACACTAG
Organism: Apoderus coryli; assembly: GCA_911728435.2. Lineage (NCBI taxonomy): Eukaryota > Metazoa > Arthropoda > Insecta > Coleoptera > Attelabidae > Apoderus > Apoderus coryli. The sequence continues at coordinate 25,918,528 of OU452199.1, read as the reverse complement.
ATGACTTTTAGTTATGTTGGAAATTTGTTTCACACTATCATGCTTTCACCAGACGGTTTCGTTGATGCAGAACTCAGTGGTGATCGGCAGGCAGTGTGACACAGATTTCCAACACTTACGAAGAGCTTGTGGGCAGTCATCTCTCGTGCTAGTATAAGCTCTTCGTAAATGTTGGAACTTTGGGTTACACTGTCTGCCGATCACCACTGATGAGTTGTGGATCAACGAAACGGCCCGTCTGGTGAAAGCATAAAACAAATTTCCAACATAACTAAAAGTCTTGTTACTTTATGTAACAAGCAATCCATAAATAAACTTTTAAACGTCTGCAATTTCAAGTTTTAAAGAAAAATGTATCCAATTTTCTAGATTATTACGATATTTTTAGTAGGTAGATTTTCAACAAAAATACAGGGTGATTCAAATTCGAGGTCCACCATGGGAATTTCGCGTATTACAATAGTTAGAGAGTATTTTATAGACATACTTTAAAAATATGTGTTGTTTTCAAGATTTTCGTTTTTACTTCTTATTTAATTTATTCGCCAAGTTATCCATTTGGATGGATTTTGATATTTATCAACATCCTCAAAGCAATTTATTCTTCTCTACAATGTGGCAGTTACATATTTTAATTCTGATGTTTCGTCTTAGTCAAACATCATCAACTTAGTTTTTTTCTTATGGCCGATCTATTGGATTTTTACACCATCGGATAGAGTATTTTTTTTCTAATTTCAAAAATGTATAATATATACCCATTGTATCCAATGGCGGTATCTGTCACAATTTTAATATTTGACGTTAATACTAATTGTTTTGTAAGCATTAAAAAATCCAAACTAGTAGTAGGTATCTGCCCAGCCACGTGATATTGATGTGTACATTTATTGTAATATTTTAAAGTAACTTTGGTTTAATAACATTTTTATGGTAGTTAAATATAGTGTAAACGTAAAATTCGTTAAAAATTTTAATTCAATTGAAATAAAGATAGAATTAACTTTTTTTTGTGGTAAGTTCTAATAATCGATTTGTATTAATTTATTTAATGTTTATTTGCAGGTTTTCAAATAACAGCGGTAATTGGTGATTTCACAGGAAGGAATAGCAACTTAAATAAAGAATTAGATATTACTTGCGCAAAACCTTACTTTCGAAACCCAAGCAATCATCAAGAGAATATTTATGTTTTCCCTGAAATTCTACACGTGCTAAACTCAATGCGTCTAAACTTTATTGAACATGGATTTATTATTAACGGACAGGAAATAGACAGTAGTGTTATTAAAACAGTAATTGATCTAGCTGACTTTACTCAACTGAATATTACAGACAAAAGTTTGTCTCAAAGTGTCACAAATAATAGACCTTCTGAAGAAAATAGCAAGTTAGCCATAACGCTTTTTTCACATTGTACCTATAACGCTATAACAGAGTGTGGAAATATAGAAAATGTGTCTGACGCTAATCGGCTGGAATGTGCAGAGTTCTTTAAATTGGTAAGCTGGCCTTTTGGAATAACGTAACATTTAATTATATCTGATGTAATGTAGGAATTTACTGACCATACAGGTAACACGTAGAGTGCCACTATGAACCAGTCATTTAACATGGACCGATTGATTTTGTTGCAAATAAAGGTTCAAAATGGTAGTCTCAAAATAGGAATAGTAAAAAATCGTGAGCAGCGATGGTCCACCCCGGTCACATTGAGTCAAACTTATTCTGGCCGTGGTGGACATACGCTGCTGGCGTGAGAAGCGTAATAATGTTTTCTTCTTCTTTTTTAGTTTTTTTCCTTTGGGTTTCAGGTTCTTGGAAACATTTTTTTTTGTTAATTTTTAGACATCACGTTTACAATCACATACAGTTTAATTGGCAAAAATTTTTAAACTGTATGTGATTGTAAACGTGATGTCCTGCGAAATTGATGTCTTTTATGTAAAAGAAAAAATAATTTATACAATGTAATTTTTAGAATGTTAATTTATATTCTAAATTTTGATCACAAACTGTAAGAAAGAAAATCAAAAGCGAAATAGAATGACCTGAAGAAGGTGATAAACCATCGTTGAAACGTACTCGTAGAATAGCATAATGAAGTTAGACAAGCGAAATGTAACTTTCGCTACAAATTAAAAAAAAATGTTTTCAAGAACCTGAAACCCAAATGAAAAAAAAAATTAAAAAAATTAAAAGGAAAAATGGTTCAAGAACATAAAAAAAGAAAGAATTCTTGTTTAGTTTGCGGCTGTTCATATATTAAGTCGTCGTTGTTGTTGCATTCATAATATAGGAAGTGTTTTTACTTCACTGTTGTGATATACCCTAAGTAAAAATATTTTTACCAAAAATGTCTTTTGGAAAAGAACAAGAAATTCTGCGGAATGTAGTCCTATCTGATGAGTCCGATTTTTCTCCAGACGTATCTGTGTATGAACCGAGTGATGTAGATGCGGATTTCGATACTTCTGCTCGTCTAAAAAATCGCACGCGAGTGTTGCAAACCAAGGATATGTTACCAACAAAATTAGTCCCCTTTTATCGAGACAAAGACTAAATTTTCAAATGACGATAGTGTCCGGGGAACTTTTATGTATCAACTAAGCACTAGTGCCATTCAAAATTCCCAGAAAATATTAGTAAAAAACGCTACTATGCATTTTCCTAATGAATGATTCTTTTTTAGGTAAGCGAGTGGTTTGATTGTTTTAACACACGTGTATGTAAAATTGCTAATGCTCCAAATAATATAAAAGCTTATGGATTAGCAATGCCTTATCAGCAAGGCATTATTGATAAAATGACAGAACTAGCAAAATCTATTCGATTGAAAAATAGTGATTCAGGACTCCATAGTTTCCAGGAAGGTAATATTTGTTATATTCCGTTTATTGTATATTCTAAATGTGAACGTTACTCAATGCAAAATTACTTTAAATTATCTTAAAATTACTTGGTTTTTATTTATTTTTATTAAGTTTTACTAAATATGTAGCTACTTGTCATACGTGGTTGTAAAGGGAATGAAATTTGGAATCTACTGACGCTTTAATATATAGGGTGTCCCATTTAAGAGAACAAAGTTGATATAAAAACACTTTTCCCGTAAGTATAATAACAACCGAAATATAAAGGACAAAAGAAAATGACAAAAAATATGCCCCTGTATAAAGAAAACTAATCAAGTTAGCCGCGCTTTGATTACGACATTAAACTAATCTCAAAACAATCGAACGTGACGTGTCACTTAGTTTCGCTCTATCTATTACGGTTTAGACTGTACCGTATAAAAACATCGAACTTTGACCACCCTGTACAGCAAAATCTGTTTGACAAGTTTTTTTGCACCTAAGCTCAATAGGCTTCGCCTGAAGGCAACCCTCCTTCATCCAGTAGTATGTGGCCCTAAAAACTATAATTTCCATGTATGTTGCTGCAATACCGGATTGCGACATCAAAGTGCGTTTTGGCGCGTTCGTATTTTTGAGTTTCTGTATCAGCGAAACATTAGCTAGGATAAGTGTGATGCAGGATTTATCCAGAAGCATTGTTTCTATAAGTAATGTGAAGAATTGTATTAAAAAATAAAAAAAAAGTATTAATTCATCATTCCATTTTTCAAAGCTTCATTTACATTTAATATATTCGCAAATTCTGCGGTAATAAAAAGGATACCGTTGATTTTTTGTCATTTCCATATGATGGAGACATATTCTTAAAATGAAATATACAGGTTGCTGTTTTAGAAATGTATCTACATAGTTATCGTGAAAATGCTTAATGTTTAAATTAATTTTTGTCTTTTAGGAATAATAATGTGCAACCAATCATTGAAACTCCTATTCGAAGATGTGAAAAGACGATTTTCTGAAAACTACATAATAACTCATCGGTTGACACAAGATATATTAGCCGCATTTAAAGCGGAAATAAAGGGACTGAGTAGTTCAACAGATTCATTTACACCTGTGGAATTCCAAAATCGCCTTCGTTCTTATGTCTTAAGAAAAATCGAAGGGGGAGATTCAGGACATAGTGATATTAAATCACTTAGTGCGGTTAAAGACAACCTAAGTAATCAACCATCAACATCTTGTACTACTAGCGGTGAAGTGTATGCTGTGCAGAATACACCATTGGAACAAGTTGTAGAAATTGTTGATGATGTAGAACAAATTGACGAGACCTCCTCTTCACAAATACACAGTTTGAATTTACTTAAAACCGAAGTAGAAAAAACAGAAGATGTATTAGATTATTTTGATCAGTTAGATTTTGTCTTTAAATCATTTAATGGTGATAAGTTATGCATTTGTAAGAACTACATAAGTACTCTTATCGAAAATAGTTCTCATATCGATTGTCATATCGAAGTGAAAAAGAAATTTTTCACCACAAAATTATATAAAAGATTGGAAGAGTTAAATCAAGAAGGTGTTAATACAAATAACTCTAGAAAAAGGAAAAGAAAATATTGATTGTCACAAATCATATACGTTTTTGAATTTTTCTTTACTTATTGTAATTTTTCACTTATTAATTATAGATGTTAAATTATATAGGATAGTTTCATCCAAATACATTGTCAATAAAACCAGACAAAGCAGTTTTATTAGTCATATGACGAAGATTTATTAGGTTGTTAGGGTAGTAACATTTTGGTATGTCATACTTTACTGGGACACCTACCAATGTTTTATAAGTTTAACGTTGAACATCAGAAAGTATTTAAGTCTATCACCATCAGCAATCACTCCCTAACGAGTATGACTTACTCAAACTCAGGGATTTCTGTTGTGAACCCTAAGATGGCTAAACAGACCGATCCTCGAGCCGCAAATTTTGTCACATAATTGACACCCATTGTTGTAGGTGCGCTGCCCCATCGATGCTGTCTTCGCATCCTCATGTCGTCGACGCTGCTCTTCAAACGCTGGATGGCCCTCGTAAATTCTTCACATCTAAGCCACACTTCTTCATGTTGGTCTTAAGAACATCCCTTTTACCTCTTTTGCTGCCCTTCCTGATTTCGTGAGCCGACCTTAAGATGTGAATAAAGGATTCTATTTTGTAAGGCGTTCCGTTGGCATGCGGATTACGTGACTAGTCCATCGCAGGTACCTGACAATCATCGCCTCAGACAATTCTCGATGTTCTGAAGTCAGTCTTCGTTAACTCGAATATGTGGTGGGACAGCCACATTGTTTGGAGCAGGCTGGTAAAGGATCTGTGTTTTCTTTATATTCAGTTCAAGTCCGATACTCCTCTATGCACTTTAGTATATATTGAAGATCCTAATGTGGATACGATCTTCGTCCCAGTTTGCAGTCTGCGAAGGTTGAAGAGTCCGCCGCCATCAAATCTGTAGACAATCTCTATTCCCCCCGGCAGTTCATCCTTAAAAGTTGAATGATCTTTCCCACAAACACCGAAAACCAGGTTGGTGCAATGGCACAACCCTGGTTTACGCCAGTTGTTATTGGAAAGGGCTCTCCCGGCTCGCTGCTGTTGAGTACGTGAAAGAGTCGAAGTATCCGGATGAATTTCTGGGGACACCGTTGAGTTTTAATATCCTCCACAGAGCCTCACGGTTAACGGAGTCGAACGCCTTGACAAGGTCTATAAAACCGATGTATAGAGGACGATTTTGCCTGGCACTAAATATCATATCGGCTGTTGGGTCTGAAAGACATTGTGTTTCCGGCAAACACCCTTACGAGAGTGGGAGAAGGCGATTGGACAAAATTCTTTGAAGAACCTTTCCGTCGATGGAGATAGAGTTACCACGATAGTTTCCTCATACGGTCCTATCCCCTTTCTTAAATACAGTGACAATTGAGGCATCTCGCATTTCAGCAGGCACGGTTTCGGTGTTCCATATTTTGGTTATTAGAACACGAGAATGTTCCAATATCACTGGTCTTCCTTCTTTAAATAGCTCAGGAGATATGCCATCATAGCCAGCTGCTTTGTTTTTAAGTGGTCGAATAGCTTTATCAACTTCTTGTAGGGAAGGTACATCTCCCGAGGGTTGTTGGGTTGGGCTATGTGGCAACCGATCGAGTGTTGCATTATCGACATTCGTGTCCCTGTGTAGTAGTTCCTGGAAATGTTCCTTCCACCGGGAACCAATTGACGTGCAATTCCTTAGAAGACGAGCCATCCCTGGTTTGCAGTGGGTTGAGACTAAGCGCAGAGGGGCCGTAAATGGCTTGGAAGAAATCTCTGGTGTTGTTGCATTTAGTTCGATTTAGCCGTCCACCACTGGTTCTTCAGATATCGAGTTCTTCGTTGTACTTCAGACTTCGCAATTTGAAAGAGACGCCTTTTCGATGTTGAGTTGCGGCCATTTTGGCAGGTGATGCTTTAAGCTTAGTGTTTATTAGTCTTTGTATCTTTTCATCATTTTCGTCGAGCCAATCCCAATGTTTTCGTCGCACTTAGCCTAGCGAGCAGAGAGCACGGCGGGCCCTTTCGCCGCAGTTTCCTTCCATGTTAGGCTCGTTTTGCAGGTAGACGTAGGGTCATACTGGATCGCACAAGTCGGTGATCGGTCCAGCCATCATCAACACTCGTTAAAGCTTTGGTGCGCTTCAGTTCATGTCAATCACGAGCGCGAATAATTACGTAGTCGATCATATGCCAATGGTTAGACCTTGGATGTTGCCATGTCGTCTTAAAACTGTCTTTTTGTCTAAAAAGTGTGTTTGTGTAATAAGATCTTATTCTGCGCATTTGGTTAGCAGCAATAAACCGTTGGAGTTACACTTTCCTACTCCTACTTTGGCGATGGTATTAGACCAGAGAGGAGAGTCTCGAGCATTGAAGTCTTCTAGCCTGGATGATCTTGTCGGACTCAGGAACGTTGCTCAGCACTCGTATCAAGCTGGGAGTAGGAATATTAATTCTTCGTCGGTGTCCATGGTTGGCGCGTGCTTATAATAATTGTGGCTCGCCGATTTATTCCCCCATGCGGGGTGCGCAGAGTGGACCCTAAAAAGGAGTGCTCAGTGACAAGTGCAGGACACGAGCAGCTCCACAGTCTCAAATCCTGAAGCTGAGCGGCCATCATACACTCGTCGCCGCCGATTTGTCACTAACAGGTTTTAGATCACACAATCCTGATCCCGGCGCGACTCCTAGATCGCCGCATTGCTTTTGATGGTGACGTTTGGACTTCTCCTTCGTTGGAATACGCCTGTGCGTAAGATTTTTTGAAGTGGTAATATAATCAGCAATCACGACCCCTGACAGAAACTGAAGTCCGACCCAATGGCATAGTGTCTACTACGATTGGAGACTCAAGAACTGCTGCAATCTGTTGCTGGGGTGTTAATGTCTGTGTGAGTAAGATGGTGGGTTCGCATCCTAGACGACGCCGACGCTCAAGGGCAGGGGTGTCCTCTGGTGCGACGTATAACGAGATCAAAGTCGTCCATTTAGTTGATGCACTGTTGCGGTTACAGCCAGTACGCCTCGCTAAGACTGTACAGTCTGACCAATACTGAACAAGGGAGGATTTAATCAAAGATTGCTGATTTCTCTATGCTAATTGGTTATTAATATAACACATCTGGTTTATTTAGTTGGGGTGGTCAGAATTGCTGATTTTGCATTCTCTTATTATTTCCAATTGGCGATCCTTAGTCAGGGAGGGTGAAATGCAAGAATAACTACGTTTGTATTTTTCTTATGATTTAAGACTACCCCTGAATGCGAAGGGTAGGAGGCAAGGATCTAGATTCTCGAGCAACGATGACTCATCTAGGTAAACTAGAATAAACAGGAAATTTTTCCCATCGATTTTATATTTACGGCCGACGGTAAAAGAAATTAAACCAAATTGATCAGCAGCAGTCGCCGTACTTCATAATTGCAACTTTTAAACGCATTTTTTTCAAGAATGATGAGCCAATAAATATCTGAAGTAACCTATTGCTGTAAAGCAGATAAAAACTGCTTTCAAATAATGATGTATCACTCGACACCTATGAAAAATTTTGCTAAAGCGATTTTAACCAAAAACTAATGGGTTCATCCCAGGACTCCCCCAAACTCATATACGAAAATTTAGCATTGGTTGAAGCACTATCGTGGAAGAATACATACAGAAAGACTTCCAGCTGGAAATCGTCTTAATCGTCTCAGGGGACTTCAAAATGGTTATATCCTTATTTATCTAAAAATAATTTCTTATAGCTCGTTCACAATACTTTCCCTAGGGGTCGGGAAATACAATATAAATATGAACCATTTATGTATGTATGAAGATATTTAAATGCTTCAAAATCTTTTTGCTGCATTTGAACACGAATAACGAACATATTTTTCATTGTTCAAAAAACTAATCATACCTAGTTTCCATTGAACTTTTGACAGTATTAACCAACTTCTTGTTATAAAAAATTGTATCTTTATATTTTATTAGATTATTGGAATTTCAGCTCATGTAATAGCACGCACAACGCTGCTAACGAGTAACCAAAACAAAAAATGGTAACAAGCGTACATATCGCGGCGTATCCACAAACGAAAGTGGTAACATGCAGTCTAGGCGCTTTAATTTCGTGCTTTTGGCTAATTCATTGGTTATTATTTACTGAATTATTACATATTGCTGTTGGTAAAAAAATAAATAAAACTATTTCACAGCAGTCATAAAATATTTATTTTCAAGATTTTGAACTGTGACCAATGGTAACAGTGGTTACATGGACGCGCCACTGATCATGAAAGTCACCCGCAAGTAATACTTTGAGTGTAGAAGGTACTGTCATTATTTATAGAAAATTGTTGTGTAAATATTTTAAATAATTTTCCCTTCCAAATGGACCGATGAGTATGAATCAGTTGCCTTAATGGTTGTTCAACAGTTGTTATAATGTTTTTATTAGGAATTTTAATAATATCTATTAGTAATTTTCCAAATGCCTTGTCGGAATTAAATTCGTCCGCATTTTTCGACATATTTTCAATCAGTATGTGAATTTGTTGTTGTTTGACGGTTGAATTTAATAAAATTGTTATAGCTGCGATATAATGTTGATTTAGTCTCGTACATATTGAAACCAATTCCCTGTAAAGAACAGAAATATAAATTTATGGGGATCGTAAATTACAGTGGTAGTCACTGATTAACTCTACATATGTACTGCATGATTATTCTTCAATGACCTACGCAAGAATCTCAGGATCTATCGATAAATCTTAAAGAAAATTTTCACTAAAAAATTCGTGCATAGATTAATAAAGATTAGATAATTAACAATGACATTTCCAAATGATTTCATTAGGAATTTGAGAAAAAGGTCAAAAAATCATATTAGCTGTACACGAGATTTAGTAGCCAAGATGTTGGATCCAGACAGCATTTGAACTATACGTTCCAATTTATAGGGTGTATTATGCTTTTCCAAGTAAAAATGTGCACTTTAGGTCGATCAATTAAAAATCAATTTTAGGAATTGCCAACGTTTCGCCTCAACATTGAGGCATCTTCAGGGCTGTTTCTTGTATTGATGTTTCTCTCAGAACCAGTCATACAGAGATATTTTTATTTCAGTTTGATGTAAATAAATAATTAATATTAAAAAGACAAAAGGTCACAACAATAAATTTTGTTTCTCATATTGTGACCTTCTGCTGTCTTTTTTTTTTAATATTAATTATTTATTTACGTCAAACTTAAATAAAAATATCTCTGTATGACTGGTTCGGACAGAGTTGAGGCGAAACGTTGGCAATTCCTAAAATTGGTTTTTAATTGATCGACCTAAAATCCACATAAACATATCGAACTCATGCAGCAGGTCGTTAATACTCAAATAGAAACGTGAACAATTAATTTCTTCATACTTACCCAAGTATATCACTCTTGATCTCATCACATAAATCTGATACATATCTTAAAATTATGTCATGCTCAGCTTGTTCTGCACTCTTGCTAGAAAGTTTGTCAACTACAACACGTTTTACTGTCGATGCATAATTCAGGCTTATCCCTTTAAATACGTCTCGAATATTAACATTAAATTGTAGATGAGGCTACAAACAGGATATTACATGGTAGAGACAGAAGTTTGTTTTAAATGTTTTAGAGACACATACTATAACGCAAATTCTTAATTTCTCCTGTAAATCTATATAAAAAAAAATCTGAAAATAGTTATTTACGTAATTAGTGGGATATGGATATTATTAACGCACGCATGTGAAATTTGCATAACGAGGCCCTAGGCTGAGTTGTGTATTCACATAAGTGCGTTAATAATTCCTATCCCACGTGTTACGTACAAAACTTTATCTCCAACTGATTATTATTAGTATTATTTTTATATTATATTATATTTTTATATTTTGTCACCATGGCAACATGGACAAACAATACTCTCATTACCGCACTAGTGCGGTAATATACGTCATTATGACATTGAAAATAGTGCCAAATAGTAGACGTACTACATGACAGTTGTAGATACAACTTTATAATGCATTAAAATAAGACAAAACGTCAAACAGAACATTTTAAAGCATTTCCATGGTGTCGAACTTATTATTTTTCATAAAAAAGTTATACGACATTGAAAAGTACCCGTCAAATTATATAGGGATCCATTTGATCCATTATTGTTTCACCATACATTAATTTTCCAAAGTGCCGAGCCAATCAAAATCAGTATATTATGCGGGATGCGGGCAATACACAATACACCTGATTTATTATTTTTGTTTGAACACAGTTCACAAACGATGGCCGGACAAGAAGTAACAACTCCATTATATCAAATACAGAGAAGCTTTCCACACATAATAATTTGATTATTCATTTCAATAACATTCATAACATAGATATTAAACAATCTGTTTTACATTTTAGAACTTTTGAAGATTTTACAACAGGAAAACAGAGAAGTGGACTATGCTAATGCTTGCCGTAGTAGGAATAAATGCAGAAGTAATCATATTATAACTGCAATAGAAGTGATTCTAGAGGTTGGGCATTTATTTATTTATTTACTTAATACAGGTGTTTGTGGAAATCTTGCTTTTAGGTTTTGTAAGTTCATGTACAAAACGCACATGCAGACGCCGTACTATTCGTATTCAGGGTACATGTACCATGATTAGTAGTAGTTGAATGTGCCCCTGATGAATTTCAGGCAACTTAGTAATTATGTACATATTTATTATTATCATTGTGTATAATTTAATATATATAGCTAAAAATAAACTGTTGAGAATAATACTTTTTTTTACTTCCTGACTTCCTATTTTTAATGGATAAAATAATTTTAAAATTAGATTATCTTCAAATTAAACATGATAATATATTAATTTAAGTATCGTTTTTTCGACATACGAAATGAAAGTTTTTCAGCTGTATCACGAAATACCTACAACAAAGGAAACTCAACATACTCTCTTAGCGAATACCTTATAGGTACAGATTAATATTTTAATTATTTTACTGAAAAACTCATTCCATTTAAATATCTACTAAATTTTAGTTTCAAAATAAGTTCAAGAGCGGGTAAATCAAATTCAAATAGAGCGCCAAAATGCTCTGATTGGCTCGGTAATTTGGCAAATGAATATATGCTTAGTTTTTGTATTCTCGTATTCCTCTTAATATGGTGGCTCAGGTTTTTATAGAAATACAATGTACAATAATTCGCATATAGAAGAACAAATTAATATAATTATTGAATCATACACAATACACCGGGTATGACTGAAACGGTTCATAGATGGATGTCAGAGGGACAGAACTTAATTTTTGTTAAAATCCATAGTATATCAGACATAAATATGAAAGGAGTTTTGTTATGAGTTATTTGTAAACAACATAAGCTATCACACTTTATTAGAATTTTATGTTATACCTACAATAGTTACGCTTCATATTATAAAATGTTTGTTGTAATCTGATTACAAATAACGACGAAAAGGAATAAATAAGCGCTTATAATGAGAATAACAACATAAACACTTGATTGAAGGGTTGTGCAAATTCACGTTATAAAATCCGTAGTGTCTTAAAAAAGTTAAACCCAAAAAAAATATATAGAAACTAAATGACCTGTATATACTGCACGTACCTTATTTAACAACAGATTGTCTAGAAAAGAACTAATAATATTTTCACTTATTCCAGCGTCTTTAACAAAATTGCCAAGATTTAATATTTGTTCTAAATTTAGCTCTTCATTAAGGATTTTAAAAAGCTCTTCCAATTTCGAATCGTCACATTCCATTAGTTTTAGCACAACATTTTCATTTAAATTTTTCTCCATTTCTAAATTATCTTTAATAGCAAATACGATGTCTTCTATTGTATTCGTGCATGTCATATTACTTGCAATGTCCAAAGTGCTTGTTTCATTTTCAGTCTTATCGATAATCTCAACCTGACCGCCAGCTTGGATCGGATCTTCTCTATTATTATCATCATCAGTGGTTATCGTATTTGGTATTTTTTGTTGACAAACATCTTTGAATTCTTTTTTCAGCTTCTCATTCTAAAATACAGAATTATTATTTTATATATTACGTTTTCCTTGTTGTGAAATGAGTGACAAAAAGTTATTTAAGCAATTTTTTGATGCTATATACCGGGTGATTCATGGATCAATTAAAAACTGTTTGAATATAAACGAGATATATTCTCCGATTTTAGTAAAATATATAAATGCTCCTTTATTTTATTTTTTCACTTATTTTCAAATGCGCAGTAATACTAGTTTTTTTAATAGAGACAAACAAATTTTATTTCACTATCTATTAGACAAACCATTCACCTAAGAAATGTTCATATATATTCCTCCACAACTACTCTCTTCAAGATGAAACTCATATTTTAATTAAAAGTTACATGGTACCACCTGCGATGGAATGGTCACGTAATCCACATGCCAACGGAACGCCTTCTCCTTTATTCACAGTTAAAGGTCGGCACACGAAATCAGGAAGGACAGGAAAAGAGGTAACATGAAGAAGTGTGGCTTAGATGTGAAGAACAACTGGGAGCATATCGTTAACGATCGACCGTACTATTTACGGGGGTCATCAAGTTTTTGAGGAGCAGCGTCGGCGATATAAGGATACCAACAGACAGCATCAAAAGGAGAGAGAACGATGGGGCAGCGCACCTACAACAGCCGGCAAATGATGGTAATTGGGTGGGTTCCTTTAGTGACAAAATTTGTGGCTCTAGGATCGGTCTGATTAGCCATCTTAGGGTTCACATCAGAAATTCCTGAGTTGGAATAATTCATACTCGTTAGCGAGTGAATGCTGATGATGTCATAACTTTCCAAATGTTTTCTAAGACATCCTAAACACAAAACTGACAATCCTTGGACAAAAGTGCAAGTCCCCAGATTTTATTCTAGTAAGATAACAAACAAACAAAACAAATATGGATTTGATGTGTAGTTTATACGGATATCTATGATCTGAAATTTTGTTTTGAGCGGCCCATGTACCAGTCAGCCTCATCATATATATCCCTTGTGTAACTTTTATCTAAATTTCAAGTTATTCTTTGATTACGACATTTATTCAGCTGATGTTATGGTATGTTTTTAAATACTAAATTTCATATGTTGTTGGTGGGGTTCATTTTGCAGCTTGTGAAAAATAAGAAAAAAATATAATGGATAAGTATGTAGGTACTTATGTAAAATATTGATATAGGTATAAGTTGTAGTTAGAAAGTAGTGTTCCTCTATAACTTACACGAAATCAATACTAGTTTGACGCGTTAAAATAATAAAGTCACACCAAACCCTTGGATTTAATTAAAGTCATTTACTTACCATTCGGAAACCCCTTCTTATGCGTTCGTATTCTGCAACATTGCAAAATGCAGGGTTCCTGTATTGATTTGCTGTTTCTAAAAATTCGAATAGCTCTGCCTTCAAGTCTTTTTGAAATTTATAACAAAAACCCATATTACAATAATTATATTACTCAACCACAAAACATACCCTTGTGTACTCAACTATCAATCAAAAACATAAAATAAATAAATACTTGGACGTTGGACCTAACCAATGTTCAATGTTTTATGTATCTAAAGCTTAAAGCACAAAACATACCTTTGTTTTTGTGGCCTAAAGCATAGAAGAAGGAAGCTAACTTTCTTCTTCTGTAAGCTCAATTTCGGCCGACAAGCGAGAATAGCCAGTGGTGCTAAGAATAAAAAGTGACAGGAAGGACTATACTAGCAAGAAATGCTGATCAGAATGGATGTTGCATATGGCGGACCAGTATATCCGGTTTCACAGTGGCGCAGGTCCATAAAATATTAATAATAAGCAATGACAAATATTTCTTGAATTCATTACTATTTTATACAAAATGTTTTCAATCTGATGTAAGTAGGGAAAAGGGTAAATAATAAACAAATAAAATAAAACATCACTGTCTGTTTTATTTACAAAGCAAATATTTCTAATTTTAACGTGTTCTACGCCAATGACCAAGTCATATTTTGAATGTTAACCTTGAAATGTCATTGACAAAATATTACTTTTTATTTACAAATTTTACGGATATATTACAAAACCTCTTGATTAAAATTACTTACTAGTGAAACGTAACGCCAGAATTTGTATTTTTAGGTGTCCGGCAACAACCACAGGCTGCACAACTAACCATGTTTATTATTGTCTTTAAATAGCACTATTTTAAATATTTACACTAATGATATTATTAACACTAGTAGTATAATAATTGTTCACTCATAAATACACAATTCACTAACTAAAGCATTCAAAACTGCAAAAAAGTGTAAAACATACAACTTTGTTAACGAACAACCAAAACAATGAATCTAAAAGTGGATGTCCAACATGGCCGTTTCCGGCAGAAATTTTATTTATCACAAGCAGCGCAAAGCTTCTTCCTGTCATTTTTTATTCAAAGCAGTGGTGCTTATTCTCGAGTAGCGTGCCGGGTTTGTTAACGGAAGGTTGTGATCTAGTCGGTTCTGGTAAACATGGAGAGCCACAGAATTTGACACTTACTTAACTTTTTATAAAGCTTACCATTTATAGGATATTCTTCTACTTAGTGAACTTGATGAACCACAGAATTCCTACTTAAGACACACAGACCGTATTAAAGCCCTTTTGTAAGTAAAATAAATTTGCTAAAATATTAAAATAGGGTTAGTGTGTTACAAGTTTAGGTAATCTTGTAGCTTGTAGTATACATGTAAAAATTTATGGTCTGACCGCGACGAATTTTATGTGACAAAGTGTCACTACTCTAGCGATGTTGCCAGGTTGGCATCTATGCACTATCTCGACTGATAGAATGAATATAATATTATATATAATACAATTTTATGATATTATAAATTTATACAGTGGATGTAATTATTATATCATTGCAGGGGGTTGGGGGTAAAATGCTGAGTATGGAAGGTTAGGTAGCAGGCATGGATGTGTTGTCCGAACAGTGACTGCTATCGAACTAATACAACATTTATGTACTTACTACATCTCAATCCAGCTTTCTACACCCACCCTCCTTTACTAACTATTCCTGATAATTACTATTACACCCACACATCCCGGCCTCCTACCTAACCTTCCACGCTCAGGCATTTTACCCCCAACCTCCTGCCATGATAATCTAACGATGACTGCTATCGAACTAATTCACACAAATATAAATATAAATCACATAAATATATCAAATAGGTGTATAACCTATAGTAGCATTATTTAAATTTAACGGCCAAAATTAATCGCAGAATATTTATCCCTTTCAACATAATATGTATGTTTTAAACCTGGCAACACCACACTTCGATTACAATCTGAACTCCCAAAATTCGTCTGACTGCCAGGTAATTTTTTACATGATACTACAAGAGGGTTATTCTTTTGTAGTGATTGATCTAAACAAGTGAATGTGATTAAACTGAATGTGATTATACTGAACTGAATATTTGGCGAAA
This sequence comes from Apoderus coryli, assembly GCA_911728435.2. Lineage (NCBI taxonomy): Eukaryota > Metazoa > Arthropoda > Insecta > Coleoptera > Attelabidae > Apoderus > Apoderus coryli. The sequence goes on along the minus strand of OU452199.1, from coordinate 25,902,552 downwards.
CCGAAAGATCAACTTTTTTGTCTTTCACTTAACCTCGAAAACTTGTGAAAACAACCAAATCTGCTCTGAAAACTGGAAAATTATTTCTTCCATTATATTATTATCCATGTTTTAAACTTTTACAATTTATTGGTTTGAATCGAAATCATATTCCAATTGTTATCTCTCAATATTCAATACTTTTAGAGGTTAACTGTTAACTGAACGAACTAACCGGTACCTAGAGGTTGATCAGTAAGCGGCAAGGGGGGTAGGAATTTTAATCAGTTTGGTAGAAGTGACCGATGTCGAAAGAATACGCACAATCGTGAATGAACTGACAATTTTCAGATTGTTCACTTAGTTCAGTACGAAAGAATAACCCTAAGTCAGGCCACACATCAAGGAAACTGGAAACGTGAAATATGAAATAAGAAATCTGAAACATGAAATACGAAACGGAAAGTTTGTGCTTCATCGATGCACAAACCAGAATCAAATAATTTGTTTCAGTTAGCAATGGACACTGATGACGACGCAGTAGTTGGGGTTATAACCACATTATTATTACCAAAAAACAAAAATAAATCAAAATGAAAGAAACTACGTTACCATAGAATAATAACTATATATAAGAAGGGTCAGTAGATACTAAAAACGGCATCGCCTCGTTGCAATCCCAGCCACATTCGAGTCCACTACTATGTTATACTATATCTATATATACTATAAGATACTATACTATAACTATAGTAGCGGCGAATTGCTTTGAAGACAGAGAGATAAAAGGTTCCGACACGAAGTGAAGTAACTGTATATTAAACTGTGACGTTACTGGGTACATCCGTATAATCACATAAATCTTAAACATGGTTCTTGTATAGTGGCAGCCACCTGTTGCCACGCTTTTTCCTTGAAGTTTCTATTAGAATACTTCTCCAACTTGTAATTACCTCATGTTTTTCAATAACTGACACAAACACTACATTAAATTCTTCGTCGTCTTTCATTTTGAAACTGAGCAAATATTGCCTGCAACGCAATAACGGGAAACAAGAAACAAAAATATAGAACAGAACCTATTTCATGAAACCATGTTTCTACAGGATTTGCTTCGCTATGACGTCACATGAAACACATTTCGCTGATGTGCGTATTCTCATTTACGGCAATGTGTACTTATTTTATGAAACGTGTTTCATGTTTCTCGTTTCACATTTCATGTTTCAGGTTTCCTTGATGTGTGGCCTGCCTAAGATTACCCAAGTTTATTTACATTAACATCAACAATAGGGAGATATGGGGACGACATGTTTAGTGCCTGTCAGTAATTGTGATAATAGAATAGAATAGTAATTAATAATGCCAGGCACTATTTTACAATTATTTTATTGATATGGGTAAGGTCTTTTAAGGCCGCGTCCTATATCCCATATACAGGGTGTTAGTAAATAAGTGCGACAAACTTCAGGGGGTATTTCTGCATGAAATAAACTGTTGCCCTCGAGGCACGAATAGCGCTCCATATTTAAATGTAAAAGTAATAATTTTTTGACATTTGTGTCAATCTAAATTAAAAAAAAAATTTGTTTTGTTTTAGACATCAGCTATTTTTTTAACTATCGGGTTTTGTTCATTTTTCTTCTCTTTATACGTACATATTTTATATTTCAGATGTTGTAGGCCAAGTTCTTGTACGCAAAATAATTGATTTTTTTTAGTTTTATTATAAAATTTATTTTGCCCCCTTTTCTACTATTTACGAACCCCTATGTAAACAAAATTGTTATGCTGCAGGTTGTAGGTTATATATATACACAGACATAGAAAAAAGTACATTGCATAGTGCCACACAATAGAGGCCACTAAAATAAGATTAAAAGTTCCCATGAACACGGGTCCGCAAGGCCTTCGGTTAAAAGTTACGGGGTGTTGATTTTAATTTTTTAGTTTTTTGAATATCTTTAGCCAGAGACGCAAGAAATGGATAAAATGTGGTATAATTTCCGTGCATTGCCGGCTTTTAGATGCATTTGTACTGGAACCATTGCTTCTAGCGACTTGGACAAGGTATACCTTTCTTAAGTATAAAAGAAGGGATAACAATTTTTTGCAGTCAAAAATGACATACAGTGAATAATAAATAAAATAAACTCTTTGCCTACGCTCAGTGTTCATCACCACCTATAAATATCCTGTAGTATTTTCGTACCAAATGTGGTTAAAATCCGTTTAGTGGTTTTTGAGTTATCACGGACACAAATTTTTTCTGACCCTTTTATAGAATTTTCACGGACGCCTATGGTACATTAATTTTTATCGTGTATTTTTAACACCAATTCAACTAGTTAAATATAATTTTTTTTACATTTTAATTTTTTTTTATTTTACCCCTTTTTCTACTATTTACGAACGCCTATGTAAATAAAAATTTTATGCTGCATTTTTAAGGTTATCTTATATCAAATCTATAATAAGCCAATTTTTCTGGTATATTTGGGAAACATTTTTTTTTCGTTTTTGACCCTTTTTTTAGACTATTTTCAAACGCCTGTGTGAACCAATTCTTTTATGTAACATTTTTTAGGTTATATTCTATCACAACTATGAAAAATTATTCGATATTTTGAATAAGTTTAGGAAATATATATTTTTTATGTTTTGACCCCTTTTCCACTATTTACGAACGCCTATGAAAGTAAGTTATTTATGACATATTTTATAGGTTATATTCTATCAAAGCTATAAATAACTAGTTAATATTTCTCCTATGTTTAAGAAATACGTTTTTTTTTTAAATCTTTTTTACCCCATTTTACACTATTTTCGAACGATAATGTGGTCTAATATTGTATGATCAATATTTTAGGTTACTTATATTCAATTAAATGCGTAAAAAATTATGCAGTATTTCGGATAAGTTTAAGAACTATGAATTTTTTTGAACCCTCTTTTAAACCCCTTGCCTACGCCCAAAATCTAATCAGCTCCTTGCCATGTCCTATAGTATTTTTGTACCAAATTTGGTTAAAATCTGTTAAGTGGTTTTTGCGTTTTCGTACATACAGACAGATAGACAGACATTTTTTTAAAACTACTTATTTATGTATAAAATGACCAAAAACAAGTTTTTCCGGTGGAATTAAAAAAAAATTTTTTTTCATGAAACTAATAGTCTCCATATACAGGGTGACATAGAAAAAAGTACATTGCATAGTGCCACACAATAGAGGCCACTAAAATAAGATTAAAAGTTCCCATGAACACGAGTCCGCAAGGCCTTCGGTTAAAAGTTACGGGGTGTTGAATTTTAATTTTTTAGTTTTTTGAATATCTTTAGCCAGAGACGCAAGAAATGGATAAAATGTGGTATACAGGAGTTTTTTATCATGCTAAATTCAAATATGATCTTAGTTTTGTGATTACTGATAGAGGGCGCTACATACAGGGTTCCATCCCTATTGAATCGGTCGTAACTTTTTATAACTTTAACAATTATTACATTAGTTTGACAAGTGTCATTATGACACATTATTTAATTTTTATTTATCATTGTTTTTGCAAAGGTTACTTTGGCGCTTTTTGAATAATTTGCGTGCATTGTCGGCTTTTAGATGCATTTGTACTGGAACCATTGCTTCTAGCGACTTGGACAAGGTATACCTTTCTTAAGTATAAAAGAAGGGATAACAATTTTTTTCAGTCGAAAATGACATACAGTGTGTAGCAAAAAAATTACGACCGATTCAATAGGGATGGAACCTTGTATGTAGCGCCCTCTATCAGTAATCACAAAACTAAGATCATATTTGAATTTAGCATGATAAAAAACCCCTGTATACCACATTTTATCTATTTCTTGCGTATCTGGCAAAAGATATTCAAAAAAACCGAAAAAAAAAATTAAAATTCAACACCCCGTATCTTTTAACCGAAGGCCTTGCAGACTCGTGTTCATGGGAACTTTTAATCTTATTTTAGTGGCCTCTATTGTGTGGCACTATGCAATGTACTTTTTTCTATGTCACCCTGTATACATATATTACATTAATATATGATATGGAGAGCTAAAAATAATGACAGTTTGCTATATAAACATACGTCCGCAAATGCTTCGTTTGCTGAGATACGGGGTGTTAAAGTTTTTCTTAAAAACTGAAGATTTATTGATTGCTCTGAAACCGGTGGAGTATGCAAATGAAATTTAGTGAGTTTTAAGAGGTAGTTATTCCGCATTTTTTGGCAAGCAAATAATAATTTTATGTTCATCAGTGGCGCGCATACGGGTAATGATCTCAATATTTTTAAAGAAAAAAATGGTACGCCATTGGAATTTTTCAAATAAAAAATCATTTTGCAATTCCTCGTTCAATTTGTGATAAAAAATCTCTCTTGCTGTTTTATCGTAGGGGGCATCGTCTTTGTGCAAAAAAAATAAAACATCTTACCCCGTATTTTTCATTTCTTTAATACATTATCAATAACTATCTAATACAATAAACATTAAACCAAAACAATAAGAGAAAATAACACTAATAATAAAGAAACGCTAATTTGACATTTCGTTGAAATACTCAGAAGAATGTTGATAGTAGCCTACTAGCGTCGCGGCGAGATGTTTTATTTTTTTTGCACAAATGTCCCCTACGCTAAAAAAGCAAGAGAGATTTTTTATCACAAATTGAACGAGGAATTCCCAAATGATTTTTAATTTGAAAAATTCCAGTGGCGTACCTTTTTTTTTTCAAAAAAATTGATATCATTACCCGTATGCGCGCCACTGACGAACATAAAATTCTTAATTGCATGTCAAAAAATTCGCAATAACTACCTCTTAACACCCACTAAATTTCATTTGCATATCTCCACCGGTTTCAGAGCAATCAATAAATCTTCAGTTTTTAAGAAAAACTTTAACTGTATCTCAGCAGAAAACGAAGCATTTGCGGACATGTGTTTATATAGCAAACTGTCATTATTTTTTTATGCAGAATTACCTCCTGAAGTTTGTCGCACTTATTTACTAACACCCTGTATATGATAAATTATTTAAATTTTCGACACACGTAGGTATGCTTAGTTTTCCAAAACTGCTAATGTACTAACGACCAACAATTACCCTGTACATATACCTAACTAATTTTGTTGAGTACAGTTTTATTCACATAAAAAATACTTGTAATGAAAGCCGTCCCCTAATGTGTTAGGTTAACATATGGGTCATATATTGCATACTCGTAATAGGTAGGTATCTACTTGTATTAAATTAAGTACTGGATTTTCGCATTAACAATAATGTTCCACTACCCGCAATATTACAACAGTCCTTCATATTTATGCTATAGAAGGAATTTTGCATCTGTTTACAAAGGAGAAAGGAAATGGTTTTTTACCATCTTGTCGTTTTTTTCAAACAGTATAATACATATCGTGAACCTGAACCTGTAAGAAATGATTAGTTGTCGTGAGTTGATTATATTTAAATATATAAAAGACTAATAATGAAATTGGTGATTTTTGTAATAATAACAGTGAATGTAGATTTAATTTTCTTTGGCCACTGTCAAAATGAAATCGGAACAGGAGGTTTGTTTTCGTCTTAATATTTTAAATTTGTTTGTAACTGTACATTTGGGAATGATTTAATATTCTGCACGGATTATAATAATAGTCCCTATATATTGCTGATTTTTCTTTTTTTTTACGCAATGTTACAGTTGATAACAACCGGTTTTTAAATAAGACTTTGGAACGCGACTAAATGGTGCGACTGCCATTAGGTACTATCTGCATGCAAATCACATAACATTGTGTGTGTTATGTGATGCAAATGCAGGAAACCACTAATCTCAATGCGAGACTGAAACAATAAGTTGTTGTTTGCAATGCGTCTAATGGGTGAATAAATAAATTATTAAATTAAATACAAAACCATTGATTTGTTTGTACGCTTGATGAATGGTATCTTACCTACATCTATATAGATTAAGCTTTTATTTTCTTCCCAGAAATGCATACTGCCATCAAATTTAATCGTATTGTAAGAATATATACTGCAATTAAATAATCATAAATGAAAAGAAGCCACACATTTAAGGAAAATTTGAAAAGCCTCGTCAAACAAAATATGATAAGAACTGCAGAGCTTGTATAATCATTTGAAGTGTCCATTGCACTAGATAGTGAATAAAACGTCAACCAATGTGATTAATCGTATTGTAAGAATATATACTGCAATTAAATAATCATAAATGATAAGAAGCCACACATTTAAGGAAAATTTGAAAAGCCTCGTCAAACAAAATATGATAAGAACTGCAGAGCTTGTATAATCATTTGAAGTGTCCATTGCACTAGATAGTGAATAAAACGTCAACCAATGTGATTAATAGTTTGTGATTTTGTTCATTTAATAAAATTTACAAGCCGCATTTTCAGTTTCAAATTTTGTCATACTTTACATCAAACATGACGCTTTAAAATGCAAATGCATCAGTCCCATTTGCTCAAGGAACCTGTTGTTAACTCTTTAATGTAAATACTGGCGCTGTATCAACATTGAGCTTAGCCTTATCGCTGCCAGGTATTCCTAAACTACAGAGTCACACGAATGAATTTCAATTGAACGAGCTGGAAACATCAAGAAATCAAATTTGTTTTTTAGCCAGACTATTAAAAATATGTTAAAAATTACATAAACATCGCGAAATATATTTTCTATAGATTTATACATTAAAATGAAATGCGGAAATTAAAACTTGATCATATTTGTTATTATCTGAAAGCTAAAAAACAATGTACCTATATTATTTCTCTTATTTAACGTGACCTTTAAATTATCGTTATTTAATATATCGTTATATATACGAAATAGAAAACATTTCAACATTTTTTGGCAATAAATTTATGCAAATAAGACACATTTTTCAAATTTCTTTTTTGTTATTCCAATTTTTACCTCTCCATATCACATATGCAAAAGAAGTATATATCTTTAATATTATGTAATATATATATGGAGCCTATTAGTTTTTTTTTTATCGGAAATACGTGTTTCCGGTCATTTTCCATCCAATACGTAAAGTAGTTTTAAAAAATGTCTGACTGTGTCCCCGATAACTCAAAAACCATTTAACGAATTTTAACCAAATTTGGTACTCAAATCCTACATGATATGTCTAGGTGCTGATTAACTTTTGGAAGACATTCAGCGCGCAGCCAAGCGGTTTAAAAACGAGATCAAAATTTTAAAAAATATATAATTTCTCAACTTTCGAAATACTTATGGAATAATTATCCCTAGCTAACTAGATCTTTTAAAAAAATCCCTGCTGTCTAAAATAAAAGAAAAATATTTTATTTGAAAATATAGCGAAAGCTAAATGACAAAAGGGTAACAAGAATATTACTTTTGCACTTACATATGGAGCGCTCCAGGTATCAGTTTAATTAAATTCAGCATATTATGGTGTATACCTATACAAATTTTTGAGAAATAGATCAAATAAAACTATATCGTTTTATTTTATTCTTCTAAACTTTAGTATAAAAATTAATTTTAAAATATTTTACAGCATTAGATCATTTTATTACATCCTAAGCCATATGCCTTACAAGTTTCATAAAGTTGTAATAACACCCAACATTTTGGGTAATATGGAATAATTCTTGTATTTTATCTTATTATACAGGGTGAGTCACGACAAACGCAGACGCCACGGAGTTTCATGAGAGAGAAAACTAAATAAACTATTTTTGTATGCAGCGACATTATTATTCTTAAAATAATTCCAAATATACAGGGTTCTTAAAAACGAGTGCACATAAAACTTGTTTTTTAAATGGAATGCCGTATATTTTAGCACATTTTTGAATTATGTATGAAACATGAGACTTTCGCGTAAGAGTTCCCTATGTACTTAAATATAGAGCGTTTTGATTTATTTTGATTTTTCTTAAATTGCAAGGTTTTGGGAAAAAATAATTCTTACTAAACAAAACTATTTTTGTTAAAACTGCTTCTGAAACTAAAAAACATACTGTTTTGTTGATATTTGCGAATTTGATTGTGAAAAATACTCTACTGGTCTGATGTTTAATGGAATGTCACCAAAAAGTAGCCAAAAGTCCGGCTTTAGAATGTACGACCATTTAAATTGCCGTCAACTGGTCACCATGCACATTAAACTTCTGGCATATATTTATTTTTTTCGATGATTGTTAAACGAAAAGCAATTCTAAATTCGTTCCATATAAATTTAGATGAAGTTGAATATGATACGGGGGGAACATAAAAACAAATAAATTTAAAATTTATCTGAATCTGAAGGTTTATGTATACGATACTTTTTGGAAGACCATTGAATTGGTCACATGATAAAACTAAAATATACAGACTGTTTCATTTGAGATAAGGAAACTATTATTGTTTGAATGTATTAATAATATCAATGACAAATAAATCGTCCAAAGTCTATTTTTTATTTGCCGAGGCCATTTTGATAAAAATTGTTACGTTTGGTAACACTTAATTCTTACGAAAATCTATCATATTTTTATTTTATTTTTTATACTCAAAAATGCGATCAAATATAGAGGCATTTCATTGAAAAAAACGTAACATTGATATGCCAGTTTTTTTGAAGCTTTTTTCACTTGAAATTATTTAAAATAAATATATAGGCTTAATAGACTTACATAATGTTGCTGCAACAAAAATAAAAAAATGTAAATAATTTTTCTCATAAAAATCCGTGGCGTGGATTGTGACTAACACTGTATATGAGAAAAGCATCACCTGTACAAAATGCACATTACACATGTAATAATCCACATTTCAGTTTTGCTCTAAATAGTAAGGCGTTTAAGTTAATTATATAATAATTATTTACCGTATATGGGACCAAATAAAATTTCAGTTACAACAAGCCTTGTACAAAAAATAATTTAATTTTGTAAGCCAATTAATATACTGTTGGTGAGGTGTAATTTCTTTTATTTTGTTTATGTTCGAGTCTGTTGCTATTATACGGGTAGTACTATATGGTACCTAGTTAGTAGATGTTATGTAGATTTGCAATGCCATAAAAATTTAGAATTTAGTAATAATTATGTTATTCAACAGAAACTGGCTAATTTAAAATCCGATTTCTGGTTTGTCTAATTTTAATTGACATTGAGGTGAAAATTTTGTTAGCTAGTAAGCAATATACATGCTGTTAATTAAGTAGCTATATACAATACATTTTATAGACGAGTGAGTTTTAGACAAAAAGTTCATATTATCATGGGTCCTCCGTTCCCTCGGTGTTAAACTTTAAAAAAATCAAATATTCTTTACCAATTTTGTTGTAAATTGGCAGTGTTAATTGTAGTTGTAAGAGGCTAATTTAATCCTAACTTGATTACATTTATTAACACCAGTGGCGTAATTTTTTTATTAATAACTATGCAACAACAAATAAACACGAAATCGAAGCCTAGGTACATTAACATCTAGACTAACAAATTTTACTAAATTAAGTGTTGGAAATAGCCCCCCTCGGCTTCAATACAACTGTCTAGCCGCCTCATAATTGAACTACGCACTCTCCCGAAAATACTTTGCTCATTTTCGGTATGTCACATGAATTAAAGATTATATTTCGTAAATTCTCTTCACTTTTAACGCTCTAATATGTCCACAGAGAAAATAATCCATGAGATTCATATCGGCCGAGCGAGGAGGCTATGGCTGTTGGCCGCCCTACACTCCTAATCCAGCAGTTATAGTAATTTTCATGCCGCGTCGTGCATGTTGCACATAAGGACTCTAAAAGTCCATGTAAAACAAATTTTAAAAAGTTTCGGTATTCGTCTCCATTATTTCTAGGTGGAAAGAAAAAATTAGGCCCATTGAAATGTTTACCGACACATCCAACCCAAATATTAAAGGAAAACTGAAAATTATACTTTGTGTGGATTGTGTTAGGTCTATATGTGATTGTTGTGGACATTAATAATTGAATTGCGACAAAAACAAGCTTCATTTATAAACAATTTATTATTATTTTAGTGCGTCTGGGCAAGAACTTGCACACGTTGCATATGATAACTGCTGGTTTCCTAAAATGTTCCACTCTCTGACATAAGTAATACCTAAGTTCGTCATTTATTTTTCGAGTACTGACATGAAGATTTGATTCAATTTAATTTGAAACAGTTTTTTCAATTCAACTGTTCGTACCGTTATACAGGCCTACAATCATGATAAATGCGTCTTACCGTATTATAATTTCCATGAACCATTTCGTAACATAAATGCATATTATATCTGCCATTTCACTATTCGTAAATTCAGTTATGTTGGATAAAAAATAACCACCAAAAATTATTTTTATAATAATAATAATTCATAGCTTGACACCAATAATTTTGAAATAGTTTACCAAATGTTGTAATCGTTTTCCAAGGCAACTCTGGATTAATTCCTATTTTTCCTCTGGTTTCTTCTGAAGACCAGGAATATGCAATTAAGTAAGTGAATCACTTGAAAAAGCCACGGTAAAAATTATTATCGAAATAAATTGCAAATATTGAAATTTACAAATTGTTTGATTTCTAGCAGAAGTTACACATCTAGATTCTTAGAAATATATATTTGACAGAAAACGAGTTATGTAATCTTAATCTGCCAAAACAGTTCAAAAATTTGCAAGTATGACGTTTTCTGTGGCAAACTAATAATAATAAGCATTTATTCGCTACAGGTTAAACCCACTTACAGGAAAATCAATAAATACATTTTCGAATTAATTGACATATCAAATCAAGAGGAAAAAACAAAAAAAAAACAACCAAATAAATACCTACATTACAAAACAAAACAATAAAAAAACTGATTAAATATTTCGGAATGTCGAAAGTAATCAAAAATTAACTCCTCTGGCCAAGTATACTTTCAATTCTTAAAATACATAAACACGACAGTCTAACTATTGACATTAAATACTACAACAATAAATGCAATCAATATCAGTTTAATATTAAATAATAATCACTATCCATTAAATAAACTACTAATTACAAGCAATTAGGTCGAATACAATAATACGATTATTTCAAGAAACTCACTATTTATATAGGTACAATAACAAGGGAGTGATCTTGATTGTTTTTCAGAATATTTCATATTTCTATTGTTGTTGTTTAACCTACCATTGATCATCATCAATAACCCTGTACAAATAAAAAAGTTGTCAATGCTCGGTGTCAAATTTTGAAAAACTATTTAATGTTAATGTAAGTATCTATACATAACTTACACGCACCAAAAAATAGGTGTTCAAAAGGCGAACATTTCGAAACCCGGAATAAAATTTAACAAATACCTATGCCAAATTCAAAAGACACTAAGAAAAGCAATTAAATATCTTCCAAAAACATAGAACCTCCATGGTTTTAGAAGAAGAAAATTTAAATTTTTGTATGGAAAGATATTTGTGCCTGGAGTACACCTGTTTATTTTTCTTTGTACTTTCTAAGATTAAATTACAATACGAAATCTAAATCATTTCTTCTACCCATTCCTTCAACAAAACACTTTTTTTTCTCCATTCGCGTTTCGCTAATACTACTATTAGATATTATTAACATCCCCACGAGAAAAAAGTTTTTTGGAGAGGTGGTGAAACATGTTTTTCAATATTAATCTACGCCAAAGATTCTACTCATAAATTATTGATTCAAAAAATTATCATGAAATAAATTAGACACTAATATAACATTTTATCATCTAGTTTTAAATCAAATACAGAATGAAATTGACAGATATTTGATTACTGAAAAGTTTTTAAAACTTCAAATTTCACTTGGAGAATTTTCTGACTTGTAATATTTTTTCAATATTAAATCGATGTTTTTCCCGTCACAGAAAAAAATAGTGTATTATACACGGGAAAAATGTTAGATTTTAGCTCTCGGATTTTTGTCTCAAGCTAAAATCTAGTACTTTTTTCCCTTGTATATTAAATAACTAGTTATACATTTCTATATTATATGTTTTTTTTTTTGTGAGAGTTGTATGATGAAAAATGTATGCTTCATAATTCGAAGCCCCCTTGATTATTTGTTTGTTTTTTTTTAGATAAACATTCCAAAAAGAATATCGCTTATAATAAGGAGAGCGTGATCGAATCCAGTAAAAACTCGCTACCGATCAAAGTATCATTTAATGGTAAAGAAGAAGCTGCCAATAATATAGTTCTCACGGCGAAACGTCCAAAACTTGTGTGTCCACTAAAAGATTCCCCCAGACCATGGTTTTCCTTACGATGCATCTCTGACAAGGATTGTGCCGTCTTAGGAAAGAATATGATGTGTTGCGACAAAAAATGTGTAAAAGGCGTCAATGCACCAAAACCAGAAGTGAACCATGAACGTAGGTATAATTAAGGCAACGTTCGGACAGTAAAATCCAGTGGTGGCAGCTATTGGTGGGTGGTAATAAACCCTTGGTCAGTCACGTACACAATAGCTCCGTTCAGTGGAAGATTATTTGTAACAATCAAATTTATCAAGATATTTGAGAAATTTAAATATTTAAGCAGATATTCAAAATATTTACATATTTATGTTTAAATATTTTGCGTTGTATAAGTTCTTCATGGATGATATGTTGCCGTCCACCCATCCAACCACTATCCACACGACCAGGTATTTAATACGAGGGTTGCCTTTTATATTTCGGGATTTGGCAACCCTGGAGTTGCAATCTGGCAACTGACAGCTCTATCGTAAAGTTGGACATTTTTGAGGTTATACGTACTCAGAACGTTTTGACATACGAGCGCTATTTGTGTTGTTTACAATAACTTAAAAGATTCATCTCGGCCCAAAAATGGAATTAAATTGTGAACATTCTCGTGCGATTATTTTTTACAACTTTCGACCTGGATTAACTCAGCAACAGTGCATAAATGAACTTAATTCCATTTTTGGCGATGAAGCTCCATTAAGGACCAGTGTTTATCGATGGTATGGTGAATTCAATCGTGGTCGTAGTTCACTCCAAGACGAATTTCGTGAAGGTTGTCCAAAATCAGTTGCTGTACTGAAAACCATTGATGCTGTGCGCGAACTGATTTTGCCAGTTCGTCATGTGACCTATCAAGAGATTGAGACAACCTTAGGCATTAGTGCATAAACATTTGACTGTCAAAGAATTTTGTTTGCGTTGGTTCCCACACAATTTGTCAATCACTCAAAAAAAGGCTCGTGTCGATTGGTCGAAAGAAATGCTCAAAAAATACGATCGCGGTGCTTCGAATCACGTCTATGACATCGTGACAGGTGATGAATCATGGATTTACGCGTATGATCCCGAAAGTAAACAGCAGTCGACTGTATGGGTGTTTCAAGATGAGCCAAATCCAACAAAAGTTGTTCGCGCACGAAGCACTTCGAAGCAAATGGTCGCCTGTTTTCTCGGAAAAACCAAACTAGACAAAATCAAGAAAAAGAAACAAACTAAAACATAGAATAGTCAACAATTGATTAATTGAACAAAACTCTTAGTTAACTAATATTTAATCTTAATAAGGACTTAGCATAATGGAAATCGATGTAATTACGAATAATTTACATTGATTTCCACTTAAATGTCTTCAGTTATTTTGTATTAGCAAAAGAAAAAGATAATACGAAACTAAAATAAAAATTAAAGCAATTAAACCAATAATTCAGCTTTGATAGACTTCTGAATAAAATCTCAAAAAAATAAGTAAAATAAAATAAAAGAATTTTTGTAATCAGAAAAATGAACTTAGAAAAATTATAAATCTTAAAACAGCTTATAAGAAAATATATTTAAAAGTGACTTACTTGGATCTCGAACAAGAACTGACTTTTTAATTTAAAAGAACTAACGAGGTACTTTCTTTCAGAGTGCTAATCTGATTACCTCCCCTATTATGCCTCAAAAGAGGGATGATAGCCAATGGGAATTCGAAGACGCCAGTTTCAGAGCGCACCCCTTGCGCAGCGCTAGAGTAAAGCACTAATTATTGATTTTCTACTCTTTAGTCGTACTTCTATTTTCTGTTATTCGATGTGGTTCAAGCGTATCTCCAGAGATGGCGATACGAGGTTTAATTCTGTGAAATTATGAATAATATTTCTGTGATCCTATTCAATTGGTATAATTGCTTAAAGATACTTAATTTATACTAACTATGATTCGACGTGATGTAGATATTTCTCTTGTTGTAAATGCGAGCACATTTTGCCGTAATATAGCAACTATATTAGTGACAAGATATAACTCATAAATAAAGCAAGAGCCTTTAACTCAGTTCAAAAAAAGACTGCCCAAGACTCACCAATTGATATTATTATTATTATTGTTATTGTTACCCCCTTTGGTAGAGTCAGACATTGGGAAGCAAAAAAAACCAAGTAATTAATATCAACATTCCATCGATCATAACTTATTCCTTAATTTAAACAATTTATAAACGTATCGACAATGTTTAGAGAAAGCAATGCTTGAGCAAATCGGCAACACTGTTACCCAATAAATATCTGTATAGAGTACATAACAAAGTAATAAACATAAAATATTTTTAAAACACAGATAGGTTTTAGACCCCCCATAATATTAGGGTACGTTCGTATTTATGTTTAGAAAAAATAAGCATCCTATGTCAACAATCTGTGGGAATATTTCGTGTTATTATGAATATATATTATAAAAAAAAAGGACATGTTTGACATTGAAAATTCTCGGAAAGAAAACGATCTGCCACCCATGCATTCTAGAATTGCGTAATCTGTAAGCTTGCCAGTGGCGGGTTCTATTTTGTTACACCACTAGAATAACGCTGGACAGTCAATTCTGAGTGGTACACAACCATTTGTTTGCCAGTTGTCTTCCAAGAAATCAGGAAAACCAACCGCCGAAGACGGATCACTCTTCACCACGACAATGCGAGCTCTCACACATCGGCTCAAACAACTGCATTTTTGAGCACCCAAATGATGAGTCATCCTGACTTGGCACCGAATGACTTCTTTTTATTCCCGTACCTGAAGAAGCGGTTGCTGCATTCAGAATGCATGTTTTGGAGATACCTCAATCAGAGTGGCAAAAGTGCTTCGACAATTGGTTCAAACGCATGCAAAAGTGTATAGCTCTTCATGGGGAATATTTTGAAAAACAATAAAGTAATTTTCGATGATTAATAGTTATTTGTTTTTGTTCTCTAATCCCGAAATATAAATGACAACCCTCGTACCATGATCGTATGGACACGTGCTTGCACATGTGGGCATCTCCCGTCGTTTCGATTTTGTTTTGGAGGGGACTTCAACTTCAAAACTCAAATTTATAAATACAAAATAAAATATCAAAAAATCTGTGTAAAACGCTGATAAAGTATGTACCGATACGATATCATTAAATGCTAAGTATTGTTTTATTAATACAACAGTAAAGACTTCTTCAAAATAGTTTATACGTTGGCAAAGAGGACAAGTAAAGTAAAGACAAGGAAAGTAAAAATCGTTGTGCTCGCAGAACACTAGCAGTTTTCAACGCTAGACACCCTGGTAAAAGTAGAACCCTCCTGTATACTTAATAATTAATATTATTTATAATAAATAGTGTTATAAGAAAAAATGACCTTAACATAAGCTTGAAGTCCATGTCAAAGTCATGTTCGATCTTAAATTCCTCGACCTTAATCTGAAAAAATTTCAATTGAGGAAATATTCAACCGTCCTTGAGCAAATAATCAACTCGCCCTCGCTCACAGAAATACTTCCTTGTGCATTGTTCATTAAGCCACTATATTTATTGTTAAACTAAGAAATTCAAAGCCAAAAATCACCACATTTATTGTAATAAAAACTATAAAATTTTAGCAATTATTTTTGGTATGGTACAAAGGGTGTGTCCAGCTGATCCCACACCAGAAATATGGGAGATCAAAGAGTGTAAAAGCGATGCAGAATGCGAACCGCGTATTTGTTGTCCTGAAGCCCTTAAAAATGGAGAGACGAGAAGCTACTGCAGAATGGCACAACCAGTATGGGACTCACTTCCCGCACCAAAGCTTATTGTTGACCGTAGGTTCATTTTACTCTATAATAATTATTTATATTGTAAATCCTAATTAGGTACTAAAAAGCTGATTTTTAGCGATAAAAGTTCTAGCCAGTTATTTACAATGCACACCTCCACCACCACCAGTTCTGGATTTATTTCCTAAAACATGCAACACACCACTGGATTGTTTTCCTAATTTATGTTGTCAAGAAAAGGGTAGGAAATTCTGCAGACCACCAAAACGATCACTTCTCTCATTAGTAGCTGGAATTGGGCAGGTAGGTTTTTCCATTTGATTTGTCGAAATTTCTCCACAGCTATTCCTTTAATCACGATTTTGATAGATATAATAAAAAAAAGTACACAAAATATCATAGTCTACTGACCAAAAGAGTCACCCTTGTGTCATTACTAATAAGAATTCAAAGCAAAGTATTTTACAGAGTAGGAGCCATTTTAAACACATAATTTGACTTAAAATTTCGTATTTCAAAAGAAACTATTCGCTTCATCAAACAACCACTTCTAAATTGGAATGATTTGGGTTAATCTCGAAGCGGTCTACCGTGTTTGTTAATTTACTCGTATAAAATCACAACTGCAATCTTTGACTGACTTAGGATCTGAAGTGCTTGAAAAAACGAAAATTAAAGTCTTGCGACATTATTTTTTTTTTCAATATTTGACGTTTCTGGTCAAGTTGTCTACCCTACCAAATCTTAAGAGTGAGGGAGATGAAGCGAAAAGACTAGATTTTTATTTGTGGGTAGGAAACAAAATTTGTAATGGAGATAATAATTTTAAGTGCATTATGATTGTAGCATCCCAGCACGTCAGATGATCTGGTCTCCAGAAAACCTGGAATTTGGAATAATGAATCGAAGACAATATTTTACAAAACTTATCGTGTGATGCGCGATATCTATCCATGACTATATTATTATCCGTATTTTTCAATAACACTTGCAATGGAGGATCATACTTAGAAATGCTTAATACATTTTTTTATGAACTCGAAATGTTACCATTAAATTTTTGCAAAAAAATGTACTTTCAACAGGATGGTTGTCCGGCACATCATGCTCATCAGGTTACAGAATGACTTATTCATAAATTTGGTCCAAAATGGATTGGTACAAATAGTCCAATTTTGTGGCCCCCAAGGGGGCCCGACATGTATCTATCGGACCGTGAGATGTCCCCAGAAATTGATCCGGATACTTCGACTACTTCACGATAATATGAAAGCATCAGTTGTCATCAGCAGCGGACCGGCAGAACCCTTTCCAATAACAACTGGAGTAAAGCAGGGTTGTGTCATTGCACCGATTTTGTTTTTGATGTTTGTGGGAACGGTCATTCAACTTGTTAAGGATGAACTACCGGAAGGAATAGAGATCGTCTACCTATTTGATGCCGGCGGACTCTTCAACCTTCGAAGACTGCAAGCTGGGACGAAGATCGTATCCACATCAGTCATTGAGCGTCAATACGCGGATGATAATGTTGTTCTAGCTGATACAGAAGAGGATCTCCAATATATACTAAATGTATTTAACAGCACGTACAGGAGTAGGAGTATCGGGCTTGAACTAAATATAAAGAACACACAGATTCTCTACCAGCCTGCACCAAACACTGTGGCTGTCCCACCACATATTCGAGTTAACGGAGACAGACTTCAGAACATCGAGAGTTCCTCTTACCTCGGCAGCATTCTCGCGGCGAACGCAAATATCGATGATGAAATTCAGCATCGTATAAGATAGGCAAGCGCATCTTTTGGCCGACTGTGGACGAGAGTCTTCGAGAATCATAACATCGACGTTCGAACTAAGATGCGAGTGTATAATGCTATTGTAGCTCCTACCCTTACGTATAGCCGTGAGTCTTGGACCACTTATCGGAGGCATTTAAAATCCCTAGAGAAGTACCCACGATTGGAATTAAATGGCAGGACCGACGACCAACAACACATCATCGAAAGAAGACAGAACGCCGATACGATATGGGACAGCGCAACTACAACAGCCGGTAAATGGTGGTGATTGAGTGTGTCAATTTTGTAACAAGGTTTGCGGCTCGTTAGCGAGTGAATGCTGATGATGGGGCCGTATAAAACAAATTGTTTATGCTACTCCAATACCAAATAACATTGACGTGCACACAAAATTACTCAATACCCCAGGAAGAAATCAGAAATTCAAATATCTAAGCCAGCAATTAGAAAAATGTGCTCAATATGGGGGTGCCATTTTTGAAATTACTTCAATTTATTAAGTAACATTTTATTCGGTATTGTAACTTACCCAAAGTTTAGAGGATGTATTTATATACGCTTCACACTACTACTTTTATAAAAAATAAGCACTGATTTAGTTAGACCGCCGGTTACAAATATTCAAATGTAAACATTCGACTTGGATTCGACGCTGCCAAATTTACTTGTTCATTGCTTGTCTAAAGAAGGCTGTGGGTATGTTTACTCTTACGCAAAATAACATTTTTGTATTTTTGGCCAACCTTGTACAACTAAATTGTAGTTTCTTGTGATGAATGGTATTTTCTATAAAAGCAAAAACTTAATAAGGACTTTTTTCGTATCTTTCACTTTTTGGTACATTTGCCGTCTTGTAAATCCAATTCGCGGACATACTGTGTTTCATACAGTTACAAAAATATAGTTTTCACTGAATTAACATTTTTTTACAGTTTTTGACAAGCTAAAATATATTTTTCTATAAATGTCGAAAACTGTCAGTTTTTTTAATTGAAAACTATTTTTTCACGTTACCCATGGCAACGCGCGCAAAATATTTTGCACACTAGGGCGCAAAATAAATTGCATTATTAAACATGTCTCCATAGATACGATTTTTATGTTGCAACATTTAGGAAATACGGGGCGCGATTCATTTGAATTATTTAAGAAAGTTAAAAAAAAAGTCAGATATACATATAACAGTTCTAGAAAAAAAATTTTGTTTGAATTTCGTGTTAAAAATCGTGTTTTATGGCACATTCGAATGAATGAATTAACACTCTTATATATGCCATTTACAAAACACTCGTTTTGCACATTTAATACAAAACTATTATTTATTTTGAATTTTAGATGCGTATAGATATTTTATTGACAGTAAAAAAAATATACTATATATTAGAAATATTTGAATTGTGATTTTAGAATTTTTTGATGGGAGACCAATTTGGTCCCGTTATCGAAAATATTATGTATACATTTAGAGAACAAGGCCAAACAACTACTCCACTGGCTAATACCACGACTGGCACTGTATTACAAGCACAAGTTTTCTAAATAAATAAAGTTTGCTATATATATTTTTTTACAATCAATAAATATGTTTATTTATATTACACAACTTAATAATACTATTAAAAAATCTCCAATTATATAAATGATGTTACATTTTATTTAATAATAGCGCACAAAACAATTCATTAAATAAAGTAAGTCAATGCTTTGCTTCAGTATCAAAAATGAAAAAGTGGTTAAAACACAATTCTGACAGTAAGAAATGGTTTCAAACGCTGCCGCTGAGAGATGGATACTTACTTCCACTTATTAAAATAAATATTAATTTTATTAATAATTGTATTATATTTGTTCCTTAATCAACCAATATATTATGTTGACTTTTTTTTTCAGCGACTCATTCCTGAAGATGCAGCACGCAAATTAATTGAAAGGATTTCATAAAATAAAAAACTTTGTTGCAAAATGTAGCATATTATGTATAAATTGTAAATAGAATCCAGTACCTATATAAAGTAATATAAATAATTATTTGTTTACGTCATTTACTATAGATTATAGATTAGATAATTATAGAGTGAACCGAACAAAGTGAATACCTTGTATAATAAGAAGAAACTTTGCCCCCAAGGTTTAAGTTTGACCACTCAATCAATGAATTCCCATTAAATCAACTGTTAAAAAATTATACCTACTTTGCAACCTTTTTCTCACTGCGCGGCGTAAGTGAACACAACCGTGCCGAGCCGCGTAATACACTTCTCTTTGAACGTACAGCAGATCAATTTGCGATTGTGGTCGTCCTACAAATAAAACTGCAATATACGTACCTTAATGCGGCATTTAGAAAGGCGGACAAACTACTGATATGATCAGTAGTACATCGCCAAATTCAGTGGGTTTCTTTTCTAATGCACCGAAATTACGCTCAGCACAGTCCTTGTGTGATTTCTTACTCTTGTTTTTAACCTGCTGCAAACCATATATAAGCTTTAATATGAAGTCATCCAGGTTCAAAAAATTAACATTAACTACATCTAAAACTATGATGTTTTAATTCGATAAAACATCTGTTTGAATACTGAATATCAACATGAAACAACAAGATCAATTTACAGATTCACATAATTATGGGTGTCATAATATAACTCTGGTAGACGAAGGCCGCTTAAACTACAAAAAATAGATTTAATAAATTACCTGCAAGCTGCCACTTCTTTCGAGAACAACTGCTACATCTGTATCATGTCTAAAAGGAACACACCAGCCAAGTAGTTTTGCAACGCTTTAGACAAAATCCAAATTTGACTAGAATTGACTTTTTTTTTCATGGAGGACGCCATTTCATGTTATAATTTGCAAATCTGGTATAACTAAAGTTCTCTATTCAATAGTACAAATAAAGCACTAAAAAATGTCTAAAAGGGACAATTTTATACACCTGACAAAATTGTAGTCTAACAAGGGGGTAAGTCCGTCCGTGCCTTACTGACGATGTACAATTTCGTGTATTTTTACTTTTGAGGACTCTAAGGGAACAAAATTGTATTTTGTTTTATTTAAGATTTACTGGTTACCATTATTTCCCATAATTGAGCTGGAATTTTGGTTATGTCTGAACAATGCCCCTAGGCATTTGTTCTTTTGGTCACATCTTACTTTAAGTGTGGTGGCCGAGAACTTGTTTTAAATGGAACCCCTATATAATATACAGGTTGTTTGGAAGGTCGATAGAAAGTCTTGAGGAGGTGATAGGTCAGACCATTTAGAATCTTTTAAGCCAAACATACCTTAGTACAAAGTCTTACGGTTTTCGACTTATTGGAGATTTTCGATTTTTAGTATGAAAATATGCGTTTTTTTCCTGAAATCACTAAAAGAACAACAGGCTATATGAAATAGTTTTTAAATACCTAAAAGTGTGTTTTTTTTTTATTTAGAGAACACACACAAAACCAAATTGACTGCTAGATCCCCGGACGTGACAACATTGGATTTTTATGTCTGGGGGCGGACTAAAGAGTTAGTTTATACCGAAGAAATCGTATCCTATCCGATCCTATGCCCTATCACCTCCCCAAGACTTTTTATCGACCTTCCAAACACCCTGTATATACCTACCTAACTCTTCAAGTTTTTGATTTATTAGCGTGTAGGTATTCATAAAATTTCTCCTTCAACACACCCCACCAGTAAAAGTCTATCAGGTGATCTTGGTGACAAATTCCACGAGCTTAAGCGTCGAAACCATCGATCCTCGAATATCCTAAGATCCACACATACTTCACCGGTACAATATACATCAAGTTGACACCAGCACCTCCTGTACTTTTCAGGTGTGAGACTATCCGTAAAGTTTTCAACTGTTGTATTTAAAATATCTACATATTTCCCAGAGTTTACGTTTTCATCGTAAATCACATAACTCACATGAGTATCCATTAATAATCAGAATACATTAAAATTGAATTTATCTTGCAAACCTGCTTGTCTTGTGACATGGGTATTCTCATTCGGCCAGTGTGTATTTCATTAAATTTTCTGTAGTTATTTGATCACTTTGTCCGTGTAAAATAAATAAAACTGTATTTTAGAGTAATTTTCAGCCATCGTAAGTATTCAAATCACATATATTAATAGAATGCCCACTACTATTAAAATCATTGAAAGTTGAAATTTTATGAATATATATGTATAGGCAAAGTAGTCTGAAAGCTAGTTTTATCACTTTTCAAACCCGTATTATTACATAGGGTGTTTCATTAAAAAAAAAAAAAAATTGTCATTTTTGTAAGTTAACGACAAAAATTAAGTACTGTACCACCCTGTATACTTAAACCAAGATGTGACCAAAAGATCAAATGCCTGAGGCATTGTTCAGGAATAACCAAAATTTCAGCACAAAATTGTTTTGTATGAAGGAGATATTTAAATTTATTGGAAGTCCTGTTTTCGTAAAAAATAAAATTAATTTCTTCCCGGTAAACGCCTACAGTTAAAAACGATCACACCGCATAGTCAAAAATATTTTTAAACTGTAGATCATGGTCGTTTATCACGGTTGTCAAATTTTAAAAATTATCCGTTATTTAGTTCTCCATAAACGTCTAAAATATCATCCACCCTGGACCACCCGGTATAAACAATAAATTTATTTATTTTAATCTTTCACAATATTGATAACGTATTCCACCAAATGGACTCGTTGAGTTTCTGTTTTGTTCGTGTTTTTTGGGACATAAAAATAACAGAATAAAACCCAGCAAAATTAAAAACTATTTCCACAAAGACGACATAATATTGTCGAAAGTTTGTTTAATTGTATTAAAAAGGAGGCATCAAAATACTTGTAGGTATATAGGGGTATTCACGCCATACGACACGGAATAGTGTGGCTAAACTATTTATTTCCTAAAAGTTTTATTCATGAGTTCGATAAAATTGATTTATGGCTACATTTTAAAAATATTGTGAATCTATACAGGGTGTCCCAAATAAAAGAAATTAACCCTAGTTGTCTTTTTTTAAATGGAATGCCCTGTATATGAATATATTTTTAGATTCTCTCACCTAAACCTGACAGTTTTTTAAATATTTTAATTTTTATAAAAATGTAGACATAATTTGAATGAAAAACATCACACCTATTCGTTTGATCTTTTTAAGCCAGTCTGGGCTGATAAATATACACACTCATCACTTGTTACGCCAAATATAAAAAACCCCCAATACTAAATACAGGGTGTCCAATAATATAAGTTATATGAACGTAAAGTTTAATTCTAAATAACTTGTTTATTTCAAATGAAACACCCGGTATATGAGGTCAAAATTAGAGGCACAAAGTAATTATCTGTCAAATATTATAATACTATCCTATGGATAACTATTGAAGTTTTCGTGGAAAATGCACATATTCATAATATTAGGTGAATTTTTAATTGAATCTCTTAGTTTCATGTAGACCACCCTGTATTTGATGATGCAAAAATTAAAGTTAAAGTAAAGTTTTCCTATAGATATGTATATCTTTAATTTTACATGGAAGAGGCACACATATTGGTAATAATAGGTAGAATTTTCAAAATTATAATATTTATCAAGTCCATCATTGAGAAGACAGAATACATTTTTGTTAATTTAATAGTTACTGGCAAATAGTCTGTTGCAAATTCTTACCCAAGAGTTGGGAATTGTTCATAAAACAGTTTTTTATTTGTGACATTTGATTTAATTCAATTAATCAAAAATGCGAACCTATTCCAAAGGAAAAAGAATAGACATGATTTTTATTCTGCGAGAATGGTCCAAAAACGCTTTACTGGCATCGCGAGTTTACGCTCAAAGGTTCCCGGCGCAAAATCATCGCGGTCTTCGAAAGACTACTAAGGAACTTTAAAGAAAGATACCACCCAAACACAGTGCGCAACTGCATCAAGAAATTTTCAATATTGATTTTAAGTAGTGTTGAATTATGTACATGGACAGGAACATAGAGGAATTGAAGGAGCAAATAAACGAAGCGTTACACCAGGTTAGTTTTTGAAGGATTTAAGAAAAGGATTCAAATGTTCCTCAATCATTTTGAACATTTATTATAAAATTTATCAGTATTTATGTATATGATGTTATTTAATTTAAGTTAAAAATGTATTTATTTATTATGTTCTTGTTTAAAAATATGGTTTGTCAAATTCTCATTCGTATATTTTTAATTTAAAACGACATATTGGCAGTAATAGGACGTCTTTTTCAAAATTATAATATTTGTCAAGTCACCCATATTATAATTTTGAAAAAGACGTCCTATTACTACCAATATGTCGTTTTAAATTAAAAATATACATATCTATAGGAAAACCTTAGTGATTAATAGATAATAAATTTCATCATCATCAAATACCGGGTGGTCTACATGAAATTAACAGGCTCAATTAAAAATTTGCCTAATATTATGAATATGTGCATTTTCCACGAAAACGTCAAGAGTTGTCCATAGAAAAGTATTATAATATTTGACAGATAATTCCTTTGAGCATCTATATTTGAGCTCATATACCGGGTGTTCCATTTGAAATAAACAAGATATTTAGAATTAAAATTTACGTTCATACAACTTATATTATTGGACACCCTGTATTGAGTATTGGGGTTTTTTTTATATTTGGCGTAACAAGTGATCAGTGGGTATATTTATCAGCCCAGACTGGCTTAAAAAGAACAAACGAATAGTTGTGATTTTTTTGTTCATTCAAATTATGTCTATATCTTTATAGAAATTAGAATATTTAAAAAAGTATCAGGATTAGGTGAGATGTACTTTAATGAAAGTTAAGTTTATGTTGAACTAGGAATCTAAAAATTTATTCATATACAGGAACTGGTTTTACAAAACCGGGGTAATTGATCATTGCGGTATACAAAACATGTGGTACGACCAAATATCTAAAAAAGTGTGTCTTTAAGCTGAAGGTTGCCTTGCTGAAGGATGTTCATGTTAACACAAATAGAAAAAGATTCTCTGAATATTCTGGATGAGTCATTTATCACTTATCTATATTGGTTTGCCATATTTACGTTCCTAGTTGCATTTTGAATAAAAGCTGCAGCCCAAAATTCCAGTATAACATTTTTCTTTTCCATCAAATTAAAACGATGTGCATAAAATAAAACACTGATTTATAATAATTAGTTGTTTACTTACTTCTCATTAATTACAACAATAAAAAATCTTAAAACTATAGGTACATCCATAATTTTATAGAATATTTGATTTTCAGTAAACCAGCATTTTAGTCCAACTGAAAAAAAGAAAAATAAATTAGAATTTCATAGTAAAGGCGTATTTTAAAATTACTTTAATCATTTTAAAACACAAGACTTTTCTAGATTTAAAATGCATACTTCACGACCGTGACCAGTGAGACATTCTCCGATTGTACAGGATAGTTGAAACTGGACAGGTTTTTTATAGGAAATATTGATTCATAGATCATATAGCCAAAAGTCAAGTAGAATATCACGGAGCCGATTTGTCCGAAATTCAAAGGAGTATATTAAACTCATTCGATTAGAAAATATGGCAATTTTCACTTCTGTGTATTTTAGATTATCCCTAATAACTTTTTTTAAAAAGTCAATAAGTACAGTGCTAAATTAATTTTTAAATTCCTCTTAAAATAACAGAAATACTAAGAACAAGAAAATTGATGTATTGTATGACTGACTATAAATAATTACGTGTCTCAGTTGGACCACTGTGTAAATCCTGAGTGAACATAAGTATAGTTCTTCCTTTTTAAATTGACAAAGTTTAATGCTAAGCACTGGACCGTCCGCATTTATCTTGATATTTCTTTCTATGTAGGTATTTCCTAAAGAGATTCGAATTGTCGTTGAAACCGTGCATGTGAATCCGACACTTGGAATGTATTAAACCCGATGAAGCACTAAGACTAGACGTTGGCGTAAATAGAAAAAATCGCCCCAAAACTTTCCCCACAAGATATAATATAATCAAAAATATATGACTTGCGTAATGAAACAGAATTTTAATAATTATTATTATCATAATTGTATTATTTTCATTATTTCCAATAAACTAACTACTTTATTCAGAAATTAGAAAAAAAAATATAGGCAGAGCTGGTATTCGAACCGAGAACCTTCAGCATGCGAAGCGCACGCTCTGAATGACGCCAAAAACCCCCTAAGAGTTATAGGTTCCAAATTTTAAAGGCAATTTTTTCGAGAATTATGGGGGCAAATATCAAAAGTAACCTATCGCTGCAAAGCAGATACAAAATGCTTTAAAATTATGTATCACTCGACCCCTACTGCTATTTGAAAATTTGGCGATTGTGTCCACCCCTATCACAGGGCTGAAGCGATTTCAACCAAAAACTAGCGGGTTCATCCTAGGACTCCCCCAAACTCATACACCAAAATTTAGCTCAATTGGTTAAAGCGTTTAGGCGCTATCGTGGAAGAATACATACAGACACACACAGACAGATTTCCATATGGAAATGGTCTTAATCGTCTCAAGGACTTCAAAATGGTTATATTCGTCTACCACATTCACAATACTTTCCCGCAATGAACTGCTCCGCTGGATTGTAAAAATCGTCGGGGCTTAATCAATCCTTCCGCTGCTAGTCCAAACCTTAGAATGCAACCGTATACGAGGTTTGTCAAAAAATATGAATTTTACTCAAGAGTGAAGTACCTTTATTTTTTACAATACAGAAGAATGTTAAAGTAAAGTTATTTTGAATTAAAAGTTATATTAAAATATTACAATTACAGCCATTGAAAATGAAAATTCAGGTTTGGTGATTATTTACGTTGTACACTACTACACTACAATTTTTTCCTGCTTTTAGTGTTTATACTTCTTCACTTTAAAAAGGAAGAACTAACTATACATATATGTAGGTAACCCGTTAGACTTTTTAAGAGGAATCTGAAACTAGTAGTAGAATTTTGTCCCATTAATACTAAATAAATGTTAATACCTAGTTATAAGTGATAATCTAAAATGCACAAAAGTTGAACTTTTTACTAATTAATTATTTACTAATTGAATTAACATATTGAGCTTCACTTTTCAATGTGTTCACTCCTTGAACCTTGAAAAAAGTATGCATGCTATGTATTTAAAGTGTCGTTACGACCCTCCTGTACTTTGGAAACAGAGAGGACTTAAAAAAAGAGTCGCTGAGGTTTAAGTGTAGAGCAAAATAAGATAACTAGAACTGGTGCAAATTATTTTTAATTACTGATTCAATACTTGAAAATTGCTTCTTGGGTTGAAGACTTAAATACAAAATCAACAAATACGGTGAAATAAACAACTTTTTACCCAGCGTTTCGATCAATATAAATTTCTTTGTCAAGGGGCACAATGTTCTAACATCTTTTGTCATTTACATTTTTTTGTTAAGTAGGTATTCCTTATATTTTTTTATTATAAAAATTCATTATCTTTGTTGGTACATAACATTTGAAATGGTAAACATATGTATTTAATAGTATACCTATGTTGATTTTGAACTCAAAAAATAGTTGGAAAGTATTGAAGATTAGAGGTTTCAACGGGATAGAAAAAAAATTAATTACTAAGATTATCGAAGCAACAACTGCTGATGCTTAATATTTCATGTCTAAGAATAGGTATACTACAGTAATTACCATACTCAGAATTATGATTTGAAGTACGTAATAGCGACAGATAATGTAACTCACCTTTTTGAAACCAATGTCGTTGGCGTATTCTCTAAAACATTGACGGCAGAGATTTAGACCATACTTCCTTATTAATCCATGTCTGTTAGAACATGCTCGACTGCAATTAAATGAAACAAATATTAATACATACTAGAAGCTTTATATGTTCAACTTCATGAATATTCGACCACATGTATCTCCATAGGTATACTTTTATGTCTCATAAAAATTCTATTACAAACTATATCAAATAATTTATTTAACAAACATTTAATACGTACCATGATCTAGAACCTTGCCCATATTTACGTGGATGAGAGTACCATATATTTTCAAAACCCATGTTGCAAAAATTCTACGATCTCGCAATGCTCACAAATACCAAAAGAAAGAGAAATAGGTTATGAGTTATGACTTATGATTGACAGACAACTGACAGAGTCAGCTATAGACGTCAAAGAACGCATTCTTTGAACGCCGAAATTATCTCAATAAGTACTTTAGATATTATTGGCTCAGTGCAATAGATGTGACGTGCCTACCTGCCTCAGCCTCACATTTGACTTGAATTTTTGTTAAGGCCCAAGGCGCAGTGTTGCCAACTAATTGGTTGCCGTATTACCAGATTGTAAAACCCAAATTACCAGATTATTACTAGATCTCATTCTCTTTGTTCTTTGAAGATTTTGTGTGTGTTTTGTATGTAGCAGAACAAAAAAAAAAGTCGCTCATTATGCTATAATAAATAAAGAGATCAATAGCTAGGGATTGGGCAATACGGCAACACGAATCGAGCAGCATTAGGGTTCCGAGACTATGTTTGCCGAGTCCTTTTAGAATAAATATAAAAAATTTGGGTCACATCGGATTGCTAATACTATATTATCAGAATTAAGCGATTAAAGTCTGCATTACCAGAAATATTACCAATTACTAAAATCGTGGTGGAATTACTAGATCTGGTAACGAAATTACCAAGTTGGCAACAGTGCCAAGGCCTACTAACTTATAGGTTATCACATTGAGCAGCTGTGGGTGAGGGAAATGCGCGGGGTTCGTGACGTCAGCGGAGACCAGAGTTCTGTGGGCACTAGATTTGCGCACATTTAGTTTATTGTAACTATGGTAACGAAAACGCTAATTCGTTACCATAGTGTTATGAGCTGTTACTGACAGAATTTTATATTTCCTCGAATAAGAGTTTAGGCATATTGTTGTTTTTGTGAATAGTATTATTATATTATGTTTTGTGTTTTGTTTAAAATTGTGGGAACATTTTTTAAAACATTCGTTTTGATAAAGGACAATATCATGATACTAGGTACAAAAATACTACAGAACATATTTATTTTACCGTGACATAAACCGAAAACACCCTTGTGACACTTGGATATGTAATGCAAAATTTTATTAAATATCTAACTAGTTTTTGTGCAAAAACTTTTACAAGAATATTTTAAGGACTCAAAAATATATTATATTTTTTCGATGAGAACATTTTGAAATGTATTCAGCAAAACAAAACATGGACAAAGTTTGTAACTCCGTAAATATAAATTTAAAATTAGGTATTGTAATATCTTAGAACTTGAATATTGCATTTTATTGTAACACTAATGTTTTAACTTTGGAAATAAAAATTGTTAATTTATAATATTTAATCTATTTAATTAAAAGCTCACCGAAAAGAGATCCATAATGACAATAGATAAATGTTTATTTATAACTGTAAATAATGCCGTGATAAAGCAAGCCGGTCGCCGGTGTACGTAGATTGCTTGTGGTAGGTCAAGATCAATCGAGGCAACCCATTTTAAGTTTATGCGCCTGGGTTAAGGCCGGGTTTATACAACATAAGCAAATCAATTGATAATCATAACTATAGCTGCTTCCGGCCGAGTCGGTAGGCTTGTCTATGCCAAGAAGGAAGAAGTAGTTATTGACTACACAGTCGTGGGTGCTGGCGGATGGCAGGCGAGGACCGTGGTTCGGATTCCACACTAAACTGTAGGTCCATGGTTACGCTTGCTGGATGTCAATTCCATGACAAGATGCCAATAAATGGAAAAAAAATCATAACTATAACCATAGAATAACGAAGCAGCATAGCTTTCTTATTCTGTGCTATAACCATAAGAATAATAATTAGCGACTGGACTAGACAGATAAGTTTCTTTATCTGGGACTAGACCACATACCTTAAACCTTAGATTAGCTAATTTTCTTGTCTAAGCCTTAAACGTACATATACCGCTAATTGACGAACGAGTCATAAAAAGATATAGATATGTGCTTCAATTTTGAACCTTATTATGTTATCAACAACGCCTGTCTCGGGGTACTTCATAACCTATTTTGTGCCGGGGCAGGTGGTCTAGTGGCTAAGCGCGCTAGACTTGAGCAGACTGTCCCGGTATGTAATTGGTTCGAATTCCGGACCCGCTGCAGGTAACTGTTCACCCGAGTAAAAATAATACAAAAACCCCCTGGATGATTGCTAAATTGCCCAAGATGCACATGGCCAATAAAAAAAATATCCTATTTTGTTTATGTTTTGCTGTTTTACATAATATTGATGTTGAAAATGGCCGCCAATTAGTTACCGTGGTCGGATGTTCTCTTTTCACAGCGAATGTATGGTTAAGGTATATGGACTAGGCGCAAGGCGCATTAACTCTATAGGCTGCCTCGAGTGATCTAGACCTACCACAAGCAATTATTAATCTGTTTTCTGTGAGTTTTTAATTAAACATTATAAATTAACATTAAAAAAATGTTCACACAAATTTCATCAAAACACAGAACATAATATAATAATAATATTTACAAGAACACCAAAATGTCTAAACTCTTATACGGGGAAGTAAAATTCTTTCAGTAACAGCTCACAACAATGTCCTAACGAAAACGCCATTCTCAAAAATAATAAACTAAATTTGCGGAAATATAATTAAGTGTGGCCATAGAACTCCGGTCGCCGCTGACGTCACCCCCCCACGCATTTCAATCAATGCTGCACAATGAGGTAACCTTAGATACATACATGTCGCGCCGATTTACCAGGGAAAAACGTGGATTTGCCCCTTTTTGTAAACATTGAATAAAAATTCCGAAACAAATTTTTTATGATTTTTCATGCTTTCCTGAGCATGTGGTTAAAATTTTTGTACTGAGTGATAGTTCACCCTGTATAGTTAATGCGCTTACTAGCTAGAGGAACTATGTGTTAAATAGCCGACTCATGACAATTCATAAAACGATCTTCCGAAAACTCTTATTTATTTGTGCTTGTTCTTTCTTGTGCACGTGCTCAGTATTAACGTTAGCGCTAATTACGTGAAAGTATAGTACGACACAGTTAAGAATGATACACTTTTATATTTCCTATCCATATAAAAGTCATTCTTAACTGTGTCGTACTATACCTAAGAAAGTTTTTTGAACCTTATTTATTTTTACGTTATTTACGTTTACGTTATTACTAAGCACGGGCAGAAGAAAAATTGTGCGTAACGGCATAACTTCCAAAAAAATCATTTTAAGAGTTGTCATTACAGTCAGCATAAACTTACTTTTCCGTTGTATATTAGTTTTAATCATAATTTTATTTTGTGAATTTTGTTATAAATCAATAATTATAATGGAAGATACATTAGATTTCTTAATAAAATATTTGAAAGGAATGCATGGTGTCCACAATAATTGGCGATATATAGCTCGGATATTTGTATTTGCCAGATTGTAGAATATAGTTTAAGTTTGTTTATTTCTTAATAAAACAAGTGAAAACCCAATAAACAAATTAATAATTACTATAACATATTCATTAATGTTTAAATACTATTAATTTAATGTTATAATTTCTATCTTAATAGAAATATCTAATTAAATCTGACAACATCGGCAATAGGGAACGTTAAGGCAAAACCAAGGTCGTATGCGTATCTCCTTATTGCAAAATAGCTTAGCTTAATTTTTAATAGATTCACAGTTTTTGTTGTTCTATTCTAGATATTCGTACAAGTTCATGTAATTCCGACAACAATCGGTTCAATATGTTTAAGTATACGATAGGCGTAGAGGTACATATGGTTACGGCCTCGTATCGTTCAACGTATCATAAATTTAAAGAGCGCATGCGTAGATGTCAAAAGATACGTTTACGTATACGTCACTGGACGTATACATATCTCCATATGTAAACGTGAGATTTTGGTTATGTTTACACTAGATAAGCAGTTATTCAAAATAGAGTTAAGGTGCCATCCAATACGTATCGTATATGCGGAAGGTAGAGATAACACTTTACTTGAGAAAAAGACTTTTAGATTTTTCTACTTCCATTTGCTATGTTGGTAATATTATTTTTTTTTTAATTATTAACCAAATACCTATATAGTAAGTATACGATACGCGTAGAAGTACATATTAGGGAGTTAAGGCAAAGCCAGTGACGTATACGTAAACGTATCTTTTGACATCTACGCATGCGCTCTTTAAATTTTTGATACGTTTAACGATACGAAGGCCGTAAACATATGTACCTCTACGCGTATCGTAAACTTAAACCTATTGAACCAATTGTTGTCGGAATTACATGAACTTGTACGAATATCTAGAATAGAACATTAAAAACTCAATCTAAATTGAAAATTAAGCTAAGCTATTTTGCAATAAATACTTTATTATTAGTAGTAGTAGTTTATTTTGTAACAATTATAAACATTTCTCTGTTATTCTTTATAGGTATACATAATAAAATATATAGGTATTTGGTTAATAATTAAAAAAACAATAATATTAACAACATATTAAATGGAAGTAGAAAAATTTAAAATAGTCTTTTTCTCAAGTAAAGTGTTATCTCTACCTTCCGCATATACGATACGTATTGGATGGCACCTTAACTCTATTTTGAATGACTGCTTATCTAGTGTAAACATAACCAAAATCTCACGTTTACGTATGGAGATACGTATACGTCCTTGGTTTTGCCTTAACTCCCTATTTTTACGGCCTTCGTATCGTTAAACGTATCATAAATTTAAAGAGCGCATGCGTAGATGTCAAGAGATACGTTTACGTATACGTCACTGGCTTTGACTCCCTCTCCCTAATAGCCGGTGGTTATTCTCGGTAGTAAGGGCATCGAATAATCCTTATTTCTATGGTGGTAAGGGTGTCCGTTTCCAAAACAATTTTGGTCCATCAACAATCAGATGATCAGATCAGCTGTCAGCTGTTTAAGGGTAATTTGGATGAATAGGGAATAAGCTTTTTAAGAAGTAAATAGTGAATACTGTTTTGAAGAAATGAACAAAAGTTATATATTTATATCAAAATGTGATTGTAGAAGAGGGAAGACTTATTAATACAGAACAAATAAGTGTAATTAACTCCCTATTCCAGTATTCCATTCGTAAATATTTTGATTGAACACTACTTATTGTTGTCATTGTCTTTATTTACAGACAATGGTGTTAAATTATATCTATGTAACTTATTATTTGTAATAATGGAACGCAATTTAGAAGATGATATGGGTAATGAAAGCTTTGGTAAGTTATGCTTATTTCTATACTAGATAGTTAAGTCCCAGATATGTATCTGGTGTTAGATAATGATCTTTGAAATACATTTTTAAAAGATGGTAGGTTAGTGTAAAGTGTTTGATATTGTCTGTAAGGTGATGAATATTACTGGCTGGAGCTATACACTAGTAGAGCTTAAGGTGTTATAATTATAAAATTTATAAATTTTAATAGCACCCCAAGTACTATGAAATGAAAAATAATGTTCCTCAAACAAGTAAATAACGCCTTTAAGGGCGAAAATTAATACCGATTTGGATAGTATCATAACTGAACCTTACTAAGTATATAATTTTTAGTTTTGTTGCTATAGCAGCTCACCCAAAATGAATGTAGACATCAGTCATAAGAGTCAGACTTGCAGGAACAGTGCGTTTCGCATTTGTGAAACCCGCTAGAAGTAGGTGTTTCTATGAGTTGTTGTTCTAGCATTTCTGTATTTTAATTTAATTAATTTTTAATTTATTTATTGAACCATTAGACTTAGTACAATACAGTACATAGGCAACTTATTTACTATTCATAAAATACTTTCTAAGTATTTATTTATTAGAAACGTGATATGAAACATCATGTATATCAATTTGAGTAATACAAAAAAAAGAACTGTCAGCCATTTATAGTTAGTTTAAAAAATTAAAATATCATTTTGAGTTATTTATAGTTCTTACACCTCTAAATAAAAACGTTTTTTTAGGATATGATGAATCAAAAGCTTATCTACTTTCTCAAGAAAATACCCATGATTTGGATGTGGTATGGGATTGGAATTCGCCACAGCCTAAGCCGAAATACAACCGAAGGCGATTCATGCAGCGTTCACCAAAGGTACCTTTAAAACGACATCCATCGAACAATCAAGAACAGGCCCTATTAAAAATAAGAGATGAACTTAGACTAATTAAGGAGGCATTGGCTAAGCCAGATTGTCCTATTAGTGTACTTGATGAACATATAGATGAAGATGAATTTAAACAAGAAGAAATTGAGCAAAGTAAATCTTTTATTCAGTTACCAAATTTCGATGAATTGGAAGATATGTTCAATGATTCTATTGACGAAGACCTCGTATTGTTTAGTCAACAGATAGATGAAAATATGGAGGCACAATGCAAACACAAGGAAACTGTGAAAGAGACCGAAAAGACATTTCCCAAAGTTTCAACTAAAAACGTTACTCAACACACTTTTAAACTAGATGACAGTCTTTTTGGCAATTCATTTAGTATAGAATACACAACTGCTAGTAAACCTGTGAATAAAGATAATATTCACAAGACTTCAAATACAAATCTCCCAAAAATTGCTTTTAGTAGAACAAAATCCGAAGAACAATTTAATAGAAATCCACTATCTATTATTAGTACATTTCAGCGTACAAAAAGCACTGATACTTCCGATTATATATTGTCTCAGCAGGTGTTGTCCGAAATCGAAAAGAAACGGTTGGAAGCAAAAGCAAAACTCGAGGCAAAACGCAATTTGTCAAAAAATAAAGGTAAGATTTTCGATTCAAGGCTATTGAAAAAATTAAATTATAAAATTGCTCATGTCTCTTACTGTCATATACTAGGTTTGAGATAAAACCATAACTGGCGAATGTTTCTGTAGTCAAAAGTGTTAAAATATTTCTTAATGGTCGTCTTCCCACACCATCAAGAAGAAAATATTTTTATATTCTGTGAAAGTCATTGTGTTAGGTAGGAATTAACGGTAATCTCTGTGATAAAAAAGATTTCTCTTAGTCATTTAAGTTTCTCAATCGAAAAATTATAAATTTAAACTAAAATAACACCACAGCTAATATACACACAGCTAGGAATGTTCTAGGCGGCACTTTTTATCTCGCGGTCTGCGGTATGCAAACATAAAACACACAAAATTATACGGACGACTATAAGTTATACCGATCTTTTCCCATAATGGGCGGAGCATAGAGCCTGCGCGACGGATCGTCGCAAACCGTTCCCGCCAAAAGAGTCATCGAGCTGTGTGTATATTAGCTGTGATAACACAACACTGACGCTAAGGTTTATTTTTTCCCACTTGAAGGTTTTTCATTGTGAAGAATCGAAACAGTTTTCAGCTGCCAGTGGAGCAGTTTAGGTGTGCGTAATATCAGTCGATGATAAATGATGAAGTCCGTTTCGATATTGATGGAATTTATTTTAATCCTCATCAAGTTTGTTGATTCTTGTTTATGAGATGGATATTACGCCGACATGCTTCAGCTAAGCGTGTGCCGGGGAATGCCCTTCTGCTGTAACCATAACCATAACATAATCGAGTTTAATATGGAAATACACGTTTTACCACTTCACCAAAACACGTTTAATATCAAATATAACTCGACGTGCCATATTTATATTTTATTAGCGTGTTACATTAAAGAACGACTGTTGTATTGAAAATATTCCATAGGAATGTCAATATTGCTTCCTTGTTATCAGTGTTAGATGAAGGTGATATTTCAAATTCGCTTTTGGACCAACTGTAATGTGTTTAGTTTCATGGCAACTACAAGTTCTATAAGCTATTAACTCAGTTTTTGTGTTTAAACTTTTTGTTTGCTTCTCTCATTTTGTCTCTCCACTGCTTATGGGGAGAGAATGAGCCTTAGCCCGTAATCCACCCTCAAAATATCTCGGGTTCCGACTAATATAAGCATAGATTGGGTTGTTATTGATAGAATTATAGATAAATATTACAGTGACTAATGGGCATTATGGATTGGCTAGGGTTTCTTTCTATCTGTCACTTTTCGCATTCTCGTTTTCGACAGGGTGTTGCTATATTCGACCGACAACACTCTACCCCAGAAAGCTCTCGCTAATTCATGTATATACCGTTAAAGGACTTAGTTGTCTAGATACAGGGTGTGAAAGTTTCAAATTTAAAATTTACCAT
Source organism: Apoderus coryli (assembly GCA_911728435.2). Classification (NCBI taxonomy): domain Eukaryota; kingdom Metazoa; phylum Arthropoda; class Insecta; order Coleoptera; family Attelabidae; genus Apoderus; species Apoderus coryli. Next base: position 25,866,485 of record OU452199.1, on the reverse strand, counting down.
AATTTAAATATTTTTTTTTCAAATTTGGTAACCATTATTATTATTATATATGTGCTTTAAACAAGCCAAAATTTTGATATAAACAATCGTTTTAGAAAATTAACCAGTGGCATGCTATCGGGGTTAGTGACACTTTTTATCCCCCTATTCTTTACGCCACTGGAATAAATATATTTTTTTAAATTCCCCGTTCCTTTTTGCTAAAAAAGCAATACCTTTTTATGGGTCTAAAGTAAACGGTTTTGCAGGAATTTGCTTCAAAACAAAAGTCTGCAAGTAAAGGGTGCGTCATAATAAGGTAGACACAGTTGAAGGTAAATTAACTTTTTTTAAATGAAGTACGAGAGTTGCTATTTATGTATTCAAAATAGAAAGAACAAACGAATTACTTTTATCAAGAATATTGTTATTGCTTTTCAAAATATTCTACTTTAAGATCTATACACTTTTGTATGCGATAAAACCACCCTTCAAAGCACTTTGCCCAGTCAGAAGACGATAGCTCTATAACATGTTTTTTGAAGGCCTCAACCGCTTCTTCGGGCTATAAAAATCGTGGTCCACGCAGTTTATTTTTAATTAGTGGCAACAAGAAGAAGTAATTGGTTGCCAAGTCGGGGCTGTAAGGTGGATGACAGTAATTCGATCTTTTGCGTGCCCAAGTACTCGTTTGTTGCAAGTGATGTGTGTGAGCACGCATTGTCGTGATGCAACACGATTCGTCGTTTTGGATTGGTTTCTTTCAATTCAATGGTTGAAAGTAACCTGGATATGTTTAACTCCTCTCTAGCAGTGATATCGAGAATGTTGAGCAATGATAATCGGTTTTGACGTCTGGGTTGGGTGTTGATAGTGTATGTGGTTTAATACTTTGGGATTGGTTTGTTCTTATTTATTTATTTCTGTTTTGTTCTTGGAATATTTAAGCATTGTTATCTTTAAGTCTGTTACTGCTTTACATGTAATTACCACTTGTGGTGTTTGTAAGGGTGATTGAATAAATTAAAATTAAAATTTACCGACCACTTGGGGCAAACAAATGGTCGTATACCACGCTGAATTAACAGTCTTCTGATTTCGTAGAGCAACAGTTGCAATATGACCGGTTTTCGTGAAGAAACACGACACTATTTGCTTTTTAACGCTTCGGGAACGAACAACTTTTCTTCACATTGAAACACCCAAACTGTCGATTGGCCTTTTCTTTCTGGCTCATAGGCATAAAACCACGACTCGTCAACTGTGACGATGCTGTATTGTTTAGGCATTTTGTGGTACCAATCGACTCGAGCCGTTTTTAAGCACCTGTCAATAAATGTGGAATCCAACGCGCACATAGCTCGGAAACATCCAAACGTTCGTGCAAAATCTTATATATGCGAGTCATACTAATGCTTAAACTTGCCTCGATTTCCCGATATGGCACATGACGATCTTCTGCAATTAGTTTTCGCCCAGCATAGATGGTTTCCGGTACAAAGAGCGATTTTGGACGACCATCTTTAACTTCGATCGTGACCGAACTTCGGCCATGTTTGAATTCATGGATGGTGCTTTATCGCCAAATGTTGATGAATGAACAGGGAGTTAAAAAAACTGAATATATCATTCTACTCCACTTCAATTTGGACTACTTCTTTAAAATATAAATATATATTTATTCCAGTGGCGTAAAAAATAGGGGTATAAAAATTGTCACTAACCTGGTTAATTTTTTAAAAAGATTGTTTATATCAAAATATTACTTTTTAGAGAACATATCGGTCACTAAATGGGAAAAAATATTTAAAGACGGTTTGGAATTATGGCAAATTTTCGATTTTAAATGCACTACACGGAGCTTTGCCATTATATACGTAGTTGTAGTTCTAGTGTAACCGATGGTTCCAAAATCTATTTTTGTTCCAGTACAAACCTGTTCGTTGGAGGAGGTTGAGAGAAAACGACTTTTGGCATTAGCGAAATTAGAAGCAAAGAAATCTCAAAGAAAGCCTTCAGTAGACGCTTGTCAGAAAGATTTAATTGATAGAAAACATAAAGAGGCATTATTAAGACTGCAACAAAATAAAATGAAACATGCTGCAATGAAGAAGATTTCATCGTAATTTTAAATTTTTGTATATAGGTACCTACTTTTCTTATATTATGTATTATATTTTGGTTTGTACTATAAATTACTCGAATATATGTTTAATGTTAATTTCCGTATAAAGGCAATCTCAAACTAGCGCGGGATGTGGAACCGGTATGGAGGAGGCCATGTCCGCGTTGGTTTAGAATACCTTTAATGTTTTTTTATCAGGCAAATGTCTGCTTTTCCCTAATTTTAGTTTGAATATAGTGGAATATATAAATATAAAGTACAGCAATGATATAAATATATATTTTTATTAAAACACAAAAACAAATTATATTCATTCGTAACGTGTCACTATTGTCTCAATATAAAACTTATACCAGCATTATCAACACAAATCACGTTATTAATAACTTAAATCAATTTTAATGTGTTTTGATTTACTCAGCATATCTGAGTCCGGTTCGGTTAGATTTTCAAGCACGCAAAGGAATTAGTAGTGTCATTGTCTTTATAAAGACAATGGTAGTGTGTTACGAGTGACAGTGAAGGAGTTTGCCTTTCACTAGGAGGGGTTGTACTTCTTTTGAAAGATTGCTATAGTTTGAAAAATTCCACGAGTTTCTCATGCAATTAAAAAGGACTAGTTGCTGTACTGAGTGAAGGTGTTTAAGATGAACTAGAAATCAGGGTTTAACTATAGCGAATGATACATGTAGAATATTTACGCTAAAGATTCTTAATGCACCTAATAACAGATTTTTTTTTCTATTGCATTGTGAGTTATTTGTTTTTGTTTTATTTAGGTATATGAAAGCTCACTAAAATTGTTTTTTTTATATTTATTTAGAAACTTTATGTTTGTAATTCAATGATAGTCGTGGTATTAGCCATTGGAGTAGTTATTTTATATTATATAAGCCCGTAAACGAATATAAAATGGACAGTTTTACATGTTAAGGTCTACTTTTATTTGTTTTTTAACTGCAAATTTTCTAATTAAATCAGTCAGCTACACTTTCGAACAAATAATATCGTCTACGATACTTAATATAGCTTAATTCGATTGTCTCACTTGGCTGATAGTGAATCTTAAGTATTCTGTATTAATTTAGAAAATGATCACTTTCCATGATCTACAGTGACTGACATCGTTAAAAATATTCGCAAGCTATTAATAAATTAGGAAAGGACATATTGAATTGTTCATATGTTAACATTTCTTTGGCTGACATGTTACTAGTAATATAAATTGATATTGTATCAATCTCATTCTAAAGATCAATTCCGTTTACAATCACATTTTGTGTTCCCGGACCATTTAATTTAGTTTCTAGGTTCTTACAATTTTTTTTATGTAAAAATTAACTTTGGATTGTTGCTGTGGAGATAGATAAAAGTCTGAATAATTGGCGAACTGGAAAACAAATTTCTGCGTCTATTCATTCCGCAATTATTATAGCTTCACTTAGCATATCTGTAACACCATTATGAGATCTTATAACGCGTAAAAACAAAGTTTTAATTTGCATAGCTTCTCGTAAAACATTAGATTTTTGTATGATTTTACTTACCACATTTATTTTTGATAAAATATTGTACCAGCCAATTAACAAACATGGCATTGCAAGATTTTTCTGTCATCTTTAGATACATCACTATTGAGCGCATCACAGATTTTTTCGAATCTAAGCGGTTTGATAGCATAAATTCGACTCCTATCGAGTATCCGTGCGTGGTTTTATAGTTAGATTACGAAGTTCTTTCATAAGAACATGCCATCGATAGATGGAGGCTGAAATCAAGATATATATTTTCTGAATAATGTAAAAATGTGTTACTTCCAGAGAGTTTTTTGCAGCATCATTTACAACTACCTTCGACAGTGTTGCTCCTAAAAGCTAAGTTTTTTCCAGGAACAGTTGAATTACAGAAAGAATTCTTTCTACATTAACTGTTTTTTTTTATTTGAATTATATTTTGGTTAATAGAATCGACAATATCACCTTTTTCAATTGATTTTTTAACTCAACCCATTTTCTAACACTCTCAAAATATCCCTTACTTGATTATTAGGCACCGTCATTAAAATTATTTTAACTGAAATTTTAAATAATGTAGAAAAACAGTACCTACCTAATATTCGAGAACAAATACAGGGATGCATCCTAAGTGGCCTATTCAAAGTTCTTGGGAACTCCTAAAGATATGTTGCTGAAACTTTGGGGTCGGTAATATCGGAAAGGTTCTATATTGATGTAATATTTCCGGGTTTATATTACTTCCGGTTATACCGGAGGTAACCACCTACTTTGTTATTTTTAAATGGAAGGACCACCTTTTTAATTTTTTTTCAGATTACTTATAAAATATAAAGGACACTTTGTTAAGCATTCACTATACCAAAACCTAACAGATTTTTCCTAAAATTTTTTTTTTTGCGAAAAAGTTGACGTTTTTCGACTTCTACAAAAAAATCGATATTTTTAAGATTATTTCATTCAAGCAAGCAAAATTTTAGTACCTATATATTAGAGAGAATACTGAGTATAGAATTGATATAGTCTAATATTGACAATTACATCAATGTTGATATTACTGCAGTTTGTTTAACATAGCAGTTAACTAAGTTGAAGAAAATGCAACATAATCACTCGAATTTAGATGTTTTTAATTTATTTCAAATCTATGGACAATACAGTCAAGTTGTTAGTACGACATGTAAAACATTTAATACTATGTTCTCGAAATTCCCGTCGATGAAACCAAAGAAATTAGAAGACTACAGAGAAGTTTTATAATATTTGAAATTTTATATATTACACAAAAAAAAATCTAAAATAAATGTTCAAAATGATTTCCGTTCACTTCTAAACATTCTAGTACACTTTTATTAACCTCGTGAGTTGTAGTTCGCCGAATTGTGTCGTTGTACAAATTATCAAATTCACGCCTGACACTTTCTAATAACTCCTCTCGTGTGTTAATTGGTGTTTTATACACATTATTTTTTATTCTACCCCACAGGAAAAAGTCCATAGGAGTCAAGTTGGGGGACCTAGCAGGCCAATTCCACGGACCTAAACCGCGAATCCAACGATCTTCAAACATAATATTCAGTTCATTCCTCACTTTTGCAGTGCCATGTTGGTTTAAAGGCAAATCTTCTAAAAAATTTGAAACGGTGTTCTGTAATATGGTCAAATATTTTCTGCCATTTAAATTTTCTACGTAAATATAAAATTCTAATTTATTATCCATTAATAATCAAAACACATTAAAGTGGAAATTATCTTGGTACCCTTTTTTCTTTAAAATACGCTGGATGGAACTGTAAGGAATACCTGATTCTTCAGCTGCTGAACGTATGGAAGCATTGGGATTTGCAATGAAATAACTTAATATGTCAACTGCAACATCTTCATTTGATGTAACGGGTTGTGTGGGGCATCTATTCATATTTCGCCTTCCAAATCTTATAATGTCAATATTTGACGTTGATTATGGCGTTTGCCTACTAGATGGTTACTGCAAATTGCAGAGTGTATTATGACAAAAATGTACAAAATTCAAAATATTGAAGAAATGGATTATTTTAGGTATAGGGAAGTAATATATCATTAAAAAGTATATTTTTTTGTCTATCGAACGGCATAGTCGAATATATACCAATCCATTTAAAAAAAATGACTTTTTTTTAGTAAACACGTGGTTCAAGTTTAAATTCAATTAAATCTTGTTCTGCAACTGCCTGACGACCTTGGACTATATCATTTCTATACTTAGTATTCTCTCTAATTTTTTTTATATTCTTTTCTTTTATTGGGTTTTAAGGTTCTTTTAAGCTTAAAAGAACCTTAAAACCCAATAAAAGAAAAGAATATAAAAAAAACTGTAACAAGGTTCAAGAAAAATACATTACTAAAAATTCTCTCTAATGTATACTAAAATTTTGCGAGCTTGGATGAAATTATCTTAAAAATATCGATTTGTTTGTAGAAGTCGAAAAACGTCAACTTTTTCGCAAAAAAAAAATTGTAGGAAAAAATCTGTTAGGTTTTGGTATAGGTAATGCTTAACAAAGTGGCCTATATATTTTATAAGGAATGTGAAAAAAAATTAAAAAGGTGGTCCGTCCATTTAAAATAACAAAGTAGGTGGTTACTTCCGGTATAACCAGAAGTAATATAAACCCGGAAATAGGACATCAATATAGAACATTTCCGATATTACAGAACCTCAAAGTTTCAGCAACATATCTTTTGTAGTTCCCGAGAACTGTGATAGGCCGCTTAGGATGAATCACCCTGTATGTTAAGCAATAAGATGCTTTTGGCGACATCTAGTGTGAGCAGGCAATATGCCCAGTGAAACACAGTTCACAAATGATGGCCGGACGAGAAGCAACCACTCCATCATATCCTATTGCCAACACTAGATGCACCCGAGTTCCCTGGCGGGAGGTTTTATTTGTGAATTGCTTGTTACATAATATGTAAAACTACTAATGGCTTCTGCGTGAATAAATATTATTATTGTTATAAAGTAATAAGACTTTTAGTTCTGTTGGAAATTTGGTTCACACCACCATGCATTCACCAGACTAGAATAATAATCTTGAGTTTCTTTTATTGCTACGTTTTGAATGCTTAATAAAAATATTTTTGGCGCGTATTTCTCAGAAAAAATTCTGCCTATGGAATTTGTGCACTTCCACTGCCGCCACTGCTTCCAGGCAAACTGTTCGGTTGTTTACAGTCATGCCTTGATAAGTCCAAATGATTAGACTTGTTTACATTTGTAATAATTCTTTTCCCTACATTACATTGTTTAAGTTGATTGAAATATCTTTTTATTATACATCCCTCATCTAGTTCAACAACGTAATATAGGTTCCCACTTGCATGGTTGCTTTCCGTGATACCTAGTTTGTTCATGACTCTTGTTCCAATGAGATATTTTTTTTTTACAATTTGGTTTATGTGCGTTATTAATAAGTATTTGAATTTCCACGTCCATCCATATTTAAATCTCCGATATGTTCATAGGAAATCGCTGGATTGGCTGAGGTGGAAATCACTTATTATGTCCTGCACGATCCCCGGATTTAAACCCACTTGATTTTTTCATGTGGGGCCACCTGAAGTCCTTAGTTTACGCTGCTCCTGTGGAGGACCTAAGAAATCGCAGTATTGCTGGGTGTAATTGGATTAGAAACGATATTGACTTACATTTACTTAAATATGCCAGCGATGAAAAAACTCTCCGAATAAACATTGTAGAGATTTAAGTGCTCTATCATTTGATATGTAACATTGGTATTTTCTATTAACAATGAAAAAAATATGATTTTTTTAAAACTTTGACAGGCCGCCATTTCGAAATTAGCTCGCCGATTTCAATCGCCAACGAACTCACGCGATTCCATGACCTAGCCGATTTTTTAACCAAATTTTGTTTCGATTGGTCAAAAAATGCGGCCTAGACCGTGACGCAAAGTTTTCTATATCCCATATATATATATATACAGGGTGACATAGAAAAAAGTACATTGCATACTGCCACACAATAGAGGACACTAAAATAAGAAAAAAAGTTCCCATGAACACGGGTCCGCAAGGCCTTCGGTTAAAAGATACGGGGTGCTGAATTTTAATTTTTTTTTTGGGTTTTTTTGAATATCTTTTGCCAGAGACGCAAGAAATGGATAAAATGTGGTATACAGGGGTTTTTTATCACGCTAAATTCAAATATGATCTTAGTTTTGTGATTACTGATAGAGGGCGCTACATACAAGGTTCCATCCCTATTGAATCGGTCGTAATTTTTTTGCTATACACTGTATGTCATTTTCGACTGAAAAAATTGTTATCCCTTCTTTTATACTTAAGAAAGGTATACCTTGTCCAAGTCGCTAGAAGCAATGGTTCCAGTACAAATGCATCTAAAAGCCGACAATGCACGCAAATTATTCAAAAAGCGCCAAAGTAACCTTTGCAAAAACAATGATAAATAAAAATTAAATAATGTGTCATAATGACACTTGTCAAACTAATGTAATAATTGTTAAAGGTATAAAAAGTTACGACCGATTCAATAGGGATGGAACCCTGTATGTAGCGCCCTCTATCAGTAATCACAAAACTAAGATCATATTTGAATTTAGCATGATAAAAAACCCCTGTATACCACATTTTATCCATTTCTTGCGTCTGTGGCTAAAGATATTCAAAAAACTAAAAAATTAAAATTCAACACCCCGTAACTTTTAACCGAAGGCCTTGCGGACCCGTGTTCATGGGAACTTTTAATCTTATTTTAGTGGCCTCTATTGTGTGGCACTATGCAATGTAGTTTTTTCTATGTCACCCTGTATATATAGATATATAAACTTTTGAACTGAGGTCATTTTTAGGATCCAGGGGTCATAAAATGAAGGACTGCATAAAAATTTTTCAAAATTTCGGTTGTGTCGATCTCCTGAATAGTTACATTTTTTTTTAAAAATCTACTAAAAAGGTGTAGTTTTAGTTGCTTTTTCTCAAGACAATATCGAAATTAAATTACAGTCAGTTGCGTACAGTATTTTTTGGCAATAATCTTTATTAAGTTGCCTCCCTAACTCCACTGGACTTAATAATTTTGATCTAGTTAGGGCCAAATAATCTCCCTACTTCTAGCAACAACCCTGCCAAATTTCAAAGAAATAGGTAAGGAGATACTTACTTAAAATACTTAATTAAAAAAAAACCGTTATTTACAAAAAAAAATTTAACACCTTGTATCTTAGAAACAATGCATTTCCGGACGTATGTTTATGAGAACTTTTTTCATAGCAATCACTTCCTCAAACATTGCCGCGTATATACACCCTGAATATTAACAGTAGTTCACAATTCAAATCTATGGGAAGCAGTCTTAAATGTCATCTTGTCCTATGATCACTACGTTAATCTCAGTCTGACATGAAGAACAGATTTATATCTTGCTATACACATGAATTTAATTATTTTGCGAAAATTTCTCTTTGATTACAAAAATATAAGTAGTGTCTACTTAATTCGTAAATCAATTTCCGGTCAATGTCAGCAATCCATATTCACGAAAAAAAACCTTACTGGAACACCCGCTATGCACCTAACAATTCTTTTTTGTTACACAAAAACATCCTACGACCAACTGGAGTCCCCAAAATCAGCAGACCTTATGCCTCAACCTACTATGCATATGCGCGTATTTTCCTCAGATTTTTTAATATTTATTAAATTATTATTTAATAGTCCGAGCTCTGTTTTGAAATAAGTGCAATAGCCTTTATAGTGCAAATATTTATCCAAGGAATAGAATACTACACACACACGTTGCTCAAACGAGACACATATAATTCTAAATCATAATCAATCACTAATTTTGAAACGTCATGACAAGAGTCCGCTGGCCGACATTGAAAGTCACAGCATTTTGGGAATGAACTCTGACATAATTCCTGCAACAATAAACTATGATCTGCTTTATAAAACTCTGTTCAATCATCAATGGACCAATGGATCCTCCATGGGGGTAGTTATACAAAGTTATTCAAGTTCAGACTAGTTTCCCACGCTACTGTATTCCAGGCAGAAGTTATAGGCATTGATTTCGCTGCTCAAGAGTTCGAACAGGAATAACATTGTGCGCGAAAGTCAATAAATGTTTTTATCTGATAGCCAAGCAGCCATAAACGTCCTAAACTCATCAAGATCCACTTCTAGAACAGTGTGGAACTGTCAAATCTGACTGTCTAATATCAAGAGAAATAATAATCTGACTCTGCTCTGGATCCCTGGCCACTCTGATTTAAAGGACAATGAAATGGCCGACTCTCTTGCAAGAGAACGGGATGAAGGAGAAGAATCTGACCAGAACCCGTAAATGGCATAGCCAAATACATAATTAATACTTCGATGACAACAAAAGTTCAGCACTTTTCGCAAAATTATCCAGGTTTGGTACATTATAAGGAGTTTATATTAATCCATCGAAATCAAAAGCCAGGGTATGAATAGATCTCATCTGCAGGAACTCGTGAGACTACTGAGTGGTCCATTTATCTTGAGACAGCCTTATATCTTAAAAACGGCACATGTTTCGGAAAACAAGTTCAAATAAAAGTTTGCTATTGTGGGGGAAAAACAATGGTGGCACCCATTGGCGAGTTTGTCAACCGTTTCAAGGTTATCTCAAGGTCAAATCGTTTTTTCTGAATGGAAACATATATTTTTCATTACCGAATCGGATTCTACATAAAAAAACAAATAACTTTTGTTAATAAATTTTTTTGATTCCGATAATAATTTGGGTTAATTTCTCTGTTTTTTTTGTTCTTGGAACTGAGGTTCAACAATTTAAAAATCATCGACTGATTATTTGATTTTAGATAATTATTTAAATGCCATTATTGAATTTTTCTTTGTTTCAACGTTTCGACAAGACCACCTGTCTTCATCACGAATTTAGTAAAATATTTTCTCGTAAACTTCTTCGCAACACAGTAATAAGATGCATGCATTATAATAGATTTCAAGGTTTTGTCGAGACCTTTTTCTTTCGTGTAATACCAAATAACTGTTGTAAAAAATGTTATTATTTCAATTGGAATAAAAAAATGTTGTTAACAAAAGATATTTGTTTTTTTCTGTAGAATACAATTCTGTAATGAAAAATCTGTTTCTATTTAGAAAACCAAAGTTGACCTTGAAATAACCTTGAAACGGTTGTCAAATTCGCAAATGGATACCACCACTGCATTTGCCCCACGATAGCAAACAACTTTCATTAGAACTTTTTTTCCGAAAAATGTGGCATTTGTCTCAAGATAAATGGACCCTTCGGTTTACTGGTCAATGTCGTTTGAATTATCATCTCTTGAAGTTGGGCTTTCTGAAGATGGTAAAATGGCGGAACAGGTATTGTAGTAGCGAAAACTAGATTCGCCACATTCAAAAAATAAATAATTAATTATAACCCCCTCCTGAATAGACGCCACTGGGTAGATAACGCACCATCATTGTTGACTTTTTCATAATTCAGGGAAGATTATAATATACTTGTATAACAAAGATTTTTTTTTTGGTAAACTACATTGTGAAACAAAAAAATACATTATAAGACATTTAATAGGTATCCTGAATAAATCAACATCTTCTAAGACACAAGAGGAAACAATGATTTCTGGGATTAAAGTGTTAACAATGCAAACAGTTAACTGTTATTTATAAAGTTTTGTAATATGTAACAACGAGATACGAACCCCACTTCAGGTGCTAATGATAAGGAATGACGTCACTTACATAGTACTTATGACTGCGAGGCGAGGATGATATACAGGTGTATAGACCTACGACGGAAGGTGTGCCACAGATATTTTACTATTTTCCGCTATGACATTTTGATAAATTGTGCATACATTATTTTTCTACATTTCACGTTTTCTGGTAAGTGCATTATTATTATTATTTATACTGCATAATTTTAAAATTTGAGAGTACTTAAATCATGTATTACAAAGTCAATATTTTTTTATCTATTTCCTAACAATATTTTCGATTGATATAACGGGTACGCATATATATTTTGTTTGCAATGTTAAAAATATGCTTATCTAAACTAGAGAACAACTAAATTAATTTTTGAGATATTAACTAATATAAAAGATTATTGATAAAATGGTAAAACCAAAGTTCCTAGACAAACTTTGTTTTTTTATCCACCAGAAAATTCAGTAGATCAGTTGTCCGGTGAAAGTTTTCGAGGGCCGGCCCACTTTTTTGCATATATTAGGCCCTTTTACAGCTTTTCTCTATATGTTTAAATATTCTTATGTTTTTTTTTTAATAATAAAATGTATTATATGATATTTTTAACTGAAACTACCCCACCAAACTTTTCATATAGGTACCCACGTTAAAAATAGTATATCTTTGGTTATTTTACGGGATGTTTGTTAAAAAATGCTAAACTTATCTTATATAAATGTTGATACAGGCTGGTAAAATTTCTAATTTTTCACATTTTTTAATGTTTCTCCTAGTACCTATTCTAGATTATTTATGTAACTTAAATTTGGTGTACTCACTATACAGCTTATTGTTTAAGGCAGTATGAACTCTTCTCAAAATGTACTGGGTGTAGCATTTTTCCTATCGTCTATGAATTTTATTGTGAGCCGTCCCTGAGCTCTGGAAATTAAGTTTATTGAATGTATGTTCAATTTAGAAACTTTTTGTTACTTGCATTTATGGTTCAATCGACATGAAATCATGTGAGGAATGTCTAGTTTGAGGATTTTCCATTCTTTAAGAAACACCCCGTATATAGGGTGTTTGAAGGAACACCGGTCATTAGTCTTCTGACTGTCATTCGGAATATAAAGTTGAAAATTGATAGCCAAATTTAGTTTAGATATAAAATAGTCTATACTCTAAAATGAAATGAACTTTACATGACAAAACTAAAATCTATGACTATCACAAAAGAAAAACACAGGAGTATTATTGCTCGTTACATATATTATTTTGATATCATACTTATACATTTATTGTAGAGCACTGAAGATAGTTTTAGAAAAAATCCGAAACATGGACAATAAATTAAATTAGTTACTATTCGATTTAACCCCAAAGATTCGTTTCAATATCAATAATATCAGTTAATTGAGTTCCTAAATTATTCAGTACCTAAATGTATTTTACAACATTTTTTCTTCTTTGCGATATCCAAAAACCAAAACATTTTTGTTGCGAGATTGAAAACTGAGTAACTACTCAGTTCCTCAACTGACTAATAAAAAAATACTTAAAAATGTTGCCGCTTTTCTAAATCTAATCTAATGCGTTTTTTACTGTCGTTTTTATCAAAATTTGTTTCCATTCATACACTTGATATTTCAGTAATTGTTTGTTGCGATTGTCTTTTTGATATTTTATTAATGATAATTTTTCCTGCTCCAGGTGAACACATAAAAATTTTAAGCAACTAGCGTGTAAACAATTTTGTATAAATTTTCTCCTTATTAGGCACTTAGATAGCGGACTGATGTATTCATAATTCGTCAATGGGTATATCAAATTGTATGAATTCGAGCATCTTCTAACACGGTAGGGCATTGCTTTGAACTAAAAGGTTCCGTGTACTAATATTCCGTTATAAAAATATTACGTTTAAATATAATAAAACAAGTCTACTCTATAAATTGAGGATGTGGAGTAGACTTGTTTTATTCTATTTAAATATAGATGAGACTCCTCTTAATTATGGACTATTTTATAACAAAGTATTACGTTTTTACATGCAAAAACTTAAATGCAGAAGTTGCTACTTGCTACGAGTATCTGAATCTATTAGGATTATGATCGAGATTCTACAATTTGAAATATCGCTTAGTCTTTAGATAATTTTGAAAAATGTGATATTTTTTTCACCAAAATTATTTAGTTTCCAGAATTGGATGAACGCTATTTTGATATGTACAAGGTGAGAGACTACTCAGTCTTTCAAAACAAAATAAAATGTGTAAAATATTTCGTTGTAGATGAATTTGAATATACAGGGTATTTAACAAAAGTGTGTCATATATCAAACTTATCAATATTTTTTGAATGAAAAACCTGCATTCATGGCATTGTTTATTCAAATGAATTGGGTGTTACGATTGATACACCTAAAACAAAATGATTAAGAAATATTAAAGTTTTTGAATAAGAAAGTGGGATAAAATGGGGTGTTATTTTCACGTTAAATTTATAAAAACCCTTTCCGCATTTCATATAATATAAGATCCGTTTTATAAAACGGATTACAATATTTGTCTGAATACCTATAGTTCCATGATACATGGAAGTTTATACATGGAAGTTTTAAAAACTTTGGAAAATGACAAATCTACCATTTTGTGGTAAAAATGAATCAAAATTATCAAATTAAAAATTAATTAGGTAATCAATTTTTGAAAAAAAAGTTTTCACCAGCTGGTATGTTTGAGACTTTCCAAACACATCATTGCTATCTTCCTTTTCAGATTTTTATGTTATATATTGAGTTCAAATGTGTGTTTTCTACTAAAACATATTATTTTTTCTGGATTATAATATTTCATGGAGCTTGATAATTATGCCACACTTGCCACACATGGTGCGCCAGTTGAACTGAAACTTATTCCAATAAAACTGTCTCAAAAAAATAAAATAGTTTTTTGGTCAGAAATCCGAAATGATTCAATACGGAGAAACTCGGTAGAGAACAGATAATTTAATAATTTAATTATGATTCTGTTTAACATTGTTGACAAATTAATTTGTTATTAAACAAAATATACTTGTTTAGTTACACGCAGGGACTTTGCTTGGTTAAAATCATATTTATGTTCAAAACGATTCAAACAGTTAATAAAAAGTCATTTACTTCCGTAAAGCGAATTTGCCTTGAAATCAATTGCAAAAATCATTATCATTAAGTCTAAAAAGGCAAATGATACACTCAAAAAGATTTAATATCATCTTATAGTTGTGATAAGGTGATAATGGAAAACCATTGTTAGTTCTGACACTATTAACTATGGAATAAAAGGTCTCTCTCTTACTATAGCTATACAGACCTTTGACCACACTATGTTAAGTACTATAATGTTAACAAGCGTTAATGTGAGTGTAAGTTCTGTAATAATATACTTTTCAGTTTTTAACAATGCTAGTTTGATATAAAAAATTGAAGAGGAAAAATGTATCTTGAAGGATTTTATTTTTATGTAACGATGACCCAATTTAGGATTACATTACACACGATTTGTAAATAAAGCATATTTGCTCAAACGTTATTTACGATGCTTATATTGTAGGTAATTTTCTATCGTAACCCTTTCTAGGTCATTAGGCTCTTTTTATCAAATTTTTAATCCTTTTATTTGAATGTATAATAATTTTCATTTATCAATATTGATCATTTAAAAATCAAATAGATTATTGCCCATTATTAAGCTGGATTTAAAGCCAAAATACAGTATATAATATTCTGTAAAATTACTTCAATGGCTGACATTATTTGAACGGTTATAAGACTTGATTTCGCCTTCACCATGGTGTAAAATCGGTTACAAATAAAACCAAGTAATTTTCCTTTAACTAATGATTTTCCAGAGAAAATTGATTGATAATAGTGAGTACTTTTAAAAGTATCTTTCAGTAACTAGGTTTGTGTTGATATCTAATCTCATTTTTAATAAAGCTCCACCATTTCTGAAAATAATATGATTTAGTCTGTGAAATAGGCAAAATATGAATTTATTGAATAGGTATTTTCAGCAGTTACGTTTCAAACGGTCATCTGACTTAGAAGTTCACTACCCAAGCATAATTTATTAGCTACATTTACAGGGTGTCCTACTGTGAACATTTCCCAAACTACTGCGATTTGAACTTTGAAAATTTCGGTAACACTATTTTCGAGTATGATCTTCCGATTACACTGGAAGTTGACATAATATACTTCGTTCTTTTAAATGAAACACCGCGAATATTATTTCATTTTCGGCTTCTACATACAACTCTAGACACAATTTATAATGTCCATGCCTAACTCCAGGGGATTTCGACACAACAAAAAATCCTATATCTTTCACATAAGAGAGTCTTCATTGATAAAATTTTACGTCCTTCCCATAAAGAAAGGTCAATTTTTGTCGAATTTGTAACTTACTTTCCCACTTATTAATATATATGGTAATCAAAAAATGATAATGAAAATAAAGTCGAAAGTCATTTTTGCAAATGGAACTCGTATTATTTTATTTACCAACAAAAATGAAGGTAACTCCCTATTCGGTTGTCATTTTCTGCAGTACCGTTGACACACAAATATTAATTTAATTAGCCATGGAAATAATAGAAATTCAAAGATATACTATTAGGTAGGCATAATGAATAAATTACACTTACTAACTATATTTATTATTTATCTTCAGAGAACGTAACCAAATAATAAATACAACCTACAGAATGTTTAACGAGAGATACCCGCATTTCCCAACAATGAGTAGAGAACAAGAATTTTGTTAAATCGCTAATGGTATGCATTTCGAACATTTACTTTAAATTGATTTTCTTGTTTTTTCTTTCTGTTTTGTGGGTGTGTTTGAAGTTGTTTTAGTTTATAATTATTTCTGTTGCAATGTTTTTTGATTAAACAATTGTTTTTGATATTTTGCTCTTTCCATATACTCATTACCTTGTTTGATTTCAAGTATCGATAAGTCGATAGCGAGTGAGTTTAGACATAGAGAGTTATTCATAAAGTTAGTTTCAAATTCTCCAAACAATTCAAACATGATATCAAATATAGGGTTTTTCCATTTAAAAAATCACAACTTTGATGAACTTCCCTTTGTTGGGCCAGCCGGTATATTTTAAGGTACTGCCAGTACATGCTTCTAAAAAACCATACCGGTTTTGTATGCAACTTTTTTCATATCACTTACCGTTCGTGATATATTGAGGGGTTTCCATACTTTTTCCTACCCCGGTATGCCCAACATGGACTATTTCATAAAAATACTAAGGCAAAACCTCAAATCATGTTTTGATTCGTTTCTCGTAAATAGATAGAAATAAGAAATTGAGAATGTCAGCATTTGAATAAGTAGTTTCTATTTTTACTTTCCCGACCCATAGGGAAAGTATTGTGAACGCGCTAAAAAAAATTTTTTACATTAAGACGGATATAATCATTTTGAAGTTCTCTGAGACGATTAACACCATTTCCAGATGGAAGTCTGTCTGTCTGTGTGTGTGTCTGTATGTATTCTACCACGATAGCGCTCAAACGCGTTAACCAATTGAGCTAAATTTTGGTATATGAGTTTGAGGCAGTCCTAGGATGAAGTCATTAGATTTTAGTTGAAATCGCTTATTCTGTTCTATATATTACGAGAGCCGTTTTAAAACATACCCAAGAATAAATGTAAAAAAAAACAATTTTGATATTATGTTTTTGAAAAAAATGTAGCTTGGTTCCATTTTGCAATTGTAATAAATAAGGGTAATAAAAAAGCTGATGTTGGTATTGTAAGGTTCGTTGCGTGTATACAGCTGTATAAGTATTATTTATTTTGGATGGATCTTTTTTGTAATATGTATCAATATTTTTATAGCTGAGTAAATTAGTTAGCGAATGAATACGAACGGTACTGCAGAAAAATATGAATTGTATTGTATTTATAATAAAAATCAACCTAACACAATTTTTGCTGCTGAATAAGATAAACTTATAAAAAACTACGTGTTCCATTTGAACAAAAATATTTTCCACTATTTTTCACCTTCATTTTCAATATAATTTGTTGAGCACCCTGTAGGTACTAATAAGCGGCAAAATATACTAAAAAATCGGCAAAAATTAATCTTCTTATATGAAAAATTTAGGATTTTTTTGAGCCATCAAATGTCAATTTTTAAATACGTCAAAATCCGCTGGAGTACATGACATTATAGGTATCACGTAAAATTAAATCTAGAATTTTATGTAAAATCCTAAAATTAAATAATAAAGTTATATAGCTAGAAGTACTACGCAGCTGTCACTAAATTATTTGAGGAATACAAACGCTAAAATACTATTTCCAAATAAATTCAAATCGCAGTCGTTTCAGAAATATTCCAAGCGGCGCGGCGGCGGTTACCGTGGCACACCTAGTAGATTAGAGCATATTATATTTAAAGAAGGTAGAACACCTATAGGTAAAGATTAATTGAATGTCTAATCTATGAGACATAATAATATTGATGGAAATTGTTTGAATCTTTTTATATTTTCCAAAAGAACATCGAATGAATCTTATCCTATGTTAATTACAGCATATTGACTCATTATAAAAAATATTTACTAATCATAAACTTTATTATATTACTTTATTGAATTATGCAAGAGAATTCTTTAAACTTTGTTATCAGTGTGATATGACTATGAGCAGTAAGGTAGTAAATAATTATTTTGTGTTTACTGGAGATAGTCATATTTACAAACGAAACCAACAAGGATATATGTCACCTTAATTTATCATCACGTTAAACAATGGAACAATAAACTATTATAGCAGTTTGGTTTGCCATTATTGTAAAGAATATAATACCATATACATTTTTTACTTTACCAAAATTAAATATAACGTGGTGTCATTAAGAGCTTTTCATATGAGGCACATAAAAGATTTAATAATTTTTATCAAACAGAAAAATAATAAATGATAACAACAAATCCCTTATTAAATATGTGTAACTGTACATTGTGATAAAACTTTTTTGTATAAGCAGACGAAAACATTTCCTCTGGCGTTTATTAAATTCATTTAAATAAGTATGAGTAAATAAATTTCATATTAACAATAAGGTAAATATTAATTATTGCGCAGTATCGTAAAGAGTGCTATTTTGTTTAGATCCATTGCTAATTAAATTATATCTAGTTTTGATTATATTGGGTTATGGTTTTACTTTTGTATTGGTTTTTCACATTTTGGTTCATAATGTGCTATTTTACTAAATGCTAAATCCTTCATTAACGTTGCCTCTCTATCTTATACAGGGCCGTGCATTTAGTTAAAGTTTTGCAACTTCCGGATGGAGTAGAAACTTGAAATTGAATATGCTGTCATAATGGAATGTGTCCGTTCTACCTCAAATAGTTTTGGTACCCCAGTTATACAGGGTTTACTAAATGTCGATGCAAATTTCCTTCTATGGAAACCTACATGGTTTTTTACATGGTTCAATTGACTTTCTAATTCTGATCAATTTGTATATTACCAATTATTCAAAATATTATGTTATATTATATTATTATAAATTTGTGGAGCAGGCTAACCACTAATGTCTCACTGATGGTACCACTTTGTACCATATATAAGCGTAGGCGATTTTAAAATGTTGCATAAAAAAATTTCGAAAACTATTTATTTTTAGTTCTCTATATCACATACATAAATATATATAATAATATAATATATATGTAATATATATGGAGGTTATTAGTCTTTTAAATTCACCAGAAATAGATACGTGTTTTTTTTTGTGATTTTATACATAAATAATTAGTTTACAAAAAAATCTCTGTCTGTGTCTGTCTGTATCCACGATAACTCAAAAACTACTTGACGCATTTTAACTAAATTTGATACAAAAGTACTACAGGATATGTCTAGGTATTGATTAACTTTTAGGAAACATTGAGGAAACATTAAGTGTTTAGAAATAAAAAAAAATAATACTTACTTCTTAAACTTATTAGAAATATTGAATAATTTTTCATAGATTTAAAAGAATATAATCTAAAAAAATTTAAAATAAAAAATTAGATAGCTTTGGCGCTCGACAAAGGGCTCAAAAACTAAAAAATAAAACATAGGTATTACCTAAACATAGCGCAGAAATATTGAATAGTTATTTATAGCTTTGATAGAATATAATCAAGATGAGCAGTGGAAAAGGGGTCAAAATAAACGACAAAAAGGTGACAAAAATATTACTTTTACACTTAAATATGGAGAGCTATTCCTGCCTGGAGGGCAACACTTTATTTTCAAATGGCGCATACTATTTTTTTGACATCATTTGAAGAACATTAAATTTTAGAGTGACTTACTTAAGCATTCCTTATACCTACCTGACCTAACTCTATCAAATTATTCACTAAAAATCAAGAAATCAAGATATCTTTCCGAGATTCTCTACTTTTTCAAGTATGCCATGAAAAAAAAAGACAACTGTAATTAATAAGGTCTACCATTGATCGAAAAATTGAAATGAAAATTATCCAAACGAAGTTATGTTGGACTTGTTCGTAATCCATGCCATGTCATAAATTTTCACGTATGGCAAACTTTTGCGAAGGTTTATTTCAACAAATACAAAACAGGGAGTCTACATCAGCAAAATCTACATTTTTGGGGTTCTGAAAGCACATAGTATAATAATGCAAACATTTAATAAAATATTTGAAATAACCAAGTATAGGCGTATCTCCCGTATAAGCGGAATTGTAACCGTTTTGCAATCATTTTAGGGATCGATGAGAGTAGATAGGTACAATTCCAAATTTTCAGAATTTTCCAATAATTAATTTCCAAGAAATTTAATTTAAATGTTTCCTAATGGTATAACACGAAAATCGAAATTAGGAACATCTGTTAGAAACTCCTATATAAGCAAATGGTAATAATTAATAACCATTGACGATGGCCGAGAGTCGAAACATGTGTGGGTTTATCTTCATCTAACTTAATGTAAAGTAATTTGATTAAAATTATGATTGTGGAGTAGGACTTTCATTAATTCTGGGCTTTTAAACTTTTATTAAATTATGTAACAAGCAATTCGCAAATAAATCCTCCTGCTGTGTCATTTGGGCGTATCTAAAGGGACAAAAGGATTAAATTGAGAATTAATCGTTGTGAACAACGCTCTTCGAAAAAGTTGAGAGACATTAGACTCCACTTCTGCGGGCAGTGGTGGTCTATGATCCCGAAGAACAAGCAAGAGGCCGAGATGCTAACTATGACCTTAGGCTTTCTTACTTTTATGTAAAGACAAATTTACGCGGTTATAAATCAATAACGGAAGAGAGATGATAAATGAAATGTACTTTCAGTAGGTATAATTGAAAAACAAAATTATTCATAAAATTCACTTTTTACAATTATTGATACATGTAAAATAATGATAAAATTAAGATTTCTCTTTTAATGAAAATAACTATTACAACCAAAGCTAGTACTCTGTTTTGTAAAATAATAATATTTAGTTAAGCCCAATAAATCATTGAATTATTAATTTTGTTTCAAATTGAGATTAAACGCCGAAAATAGTATTTCTACTTTGTTAGAAGAAGTTGGGAACAAGAAGTACTGATCTATGCTAGGTTTTCGCTAAACCGCTGTTCTTAGCATGTTTGTATACGTGTAGGTACTTATTGAAAGTGATAATTTAAATAACATCCTGAGTTTACGTATAGGCAAGAATTTTCCCGTAATAAGATATATAATATATTTTTCTGTTACGGTTGTGTTTTTTATGCTTTCTACATTATTTTTTGCCTTTCAGTTCTGAATCCTTATGGCACGATGTTTATGTGATATGATAACGCCTGTGATATGCTGATAAGCCTATAAAGATAAGTGAACCAAATTTCATTATCTTCCGATTGCTTCTAGGCGAGATTAAATTGAGGCTGCATGTTTACACACATTTTTTTTGATGGTACGTAGATAGGTTTAAATTGTGTGTATGTACTGGTATAAAAAGCGTCCACTGCGATCCCGTATGGGTCACGTGTGACTTGTAATCATATTTCACTCAAAAGTCAATTTCAACTTTCTTTGAGATTCACTAGAGACAGTTTTCTGCGACAGGATAATTATTCGTCGTCACTATCCAGTATTTCAGAAATTGAGCTATAAGACTATGTTCTTCTCGTTTTAGTTTCGAAAATTTTAGTTGTTCAGTTGTGTTAGTAGTAAAGTCTAATTCGACGCCTGTTAATATATCCCACTGATAGTTAGTTCTTACTAATTAATTATCTACACATTCATGCAACTACAAACTGAATATGCACATATTCTCATGAAATCATATTTAATTGGTAAAACACAAAAGATAAAGACTAATGGACAAAATCAGAATGTCAATCTGATCTTAGTTTCATTTATTGCAAACTGTAATTTATTACGTGTAACTTAAGTGTACGAAAATTGGTATGTACTGTGTGGTCTTTGTTTTGCTGTTGGTGTGTTAGTATTTATTCTATTGATGATTAATGTTTCTTTTATTAAAGTACTGTTGTTTTGTTGTTAGTTTAAAGTTATACCTACTACACGTTTAATTACTGCTATAGGTGGAGTTTTGTGTATTGTAGTGAATAAACAAATATAATTGGTAACTATTAAAGGTATACATTTTTAATGATTGATTTAGCATTATTTTGAATAGGGGTCAATCATTTTGGGAAAGAGAATTGTATATATTGCGTAATGAAATTTAGAATACCTAAGTTTATTTAACTTTTCAACTACTTGTATGTTTGCATAACTTCATTTTTTATGTACACCGCACTAACACGCAGCAAACCAGAGTAGAAAAAGTTCGTTCGATTTATTTTTATGAGTAAAAGATGAACGTGTTAATTTAAAAATTATACAGCAACTGTGCTACTCATAATTACCATAAAGAAAATACAGAAATTTGTTTCAATATGCAGGACTGGTTTTAGTCTAAATAATACATTTTAATATATCACAAGGTTTTCACAGATTCATGTTTATTAATCATTAATTAATTATATGTTCTGATTTACAGGATTTCGCATAAGGAAAAAATGGAAAATACAACACTACCATAGAATAATAAATAACTATAAGAAGGTCCACTAGACGCTGAAAACGACATCGACTCGTCGTATTCCCAGCTACATTTCTGGCCCGCTACTATGTTATACTATATCTATATATACTGTAAGATACTATACTATAACAATGCGGGCGGCGAATTGCTTTGAAGACATGAAGATGAAACGTACTGATCTATCAAATTACATGTCATTGGTAAAATGATGAAGAACAAATTCGAAAATAAAGAGAGCTATCCGTCGACAGTATATATTTTACACTGTCATGGAGTTGCTCTCTTTATGGACGGGTTTAAAGTCAACAATAGATACCATGGTTCCATATGTGCTAGATGTTATTTTTTTAGTACTTAAAAATATATCCATTTTATAGTAAAATCAAATGGCCAATAATACAGATTTCATTTATTTTGCTTTTCAATGAATTATTTGGTTTTGTGTTTACAGGGTGAGTCACCACTGATGTAATGGGGTTTTACCTTTCCTATTCCTGGTTTATTACATAAAGTCCACATTTTAAAAAACTTGCAGACTATTTACAAATTTATTAATAGAAAATACTTCTTTGGACAAATATTTCTTCTCAAATTATGGATTTACTAAATCAGCTTAATAGCTTCTCAAAGGTATTTGATCTCATTTCACATGTACTGCTGATTGCTAATCTTAGAGCCATGGAATTTGGTGGCACTTTCATTGAGTGGCTGGGGAGCTTTTTGACGAGTAGAAGTCAGTGTGTTAATATTTTAAATTGTTTATAGTTGGCCTTTACGGTTCTGTCCGGCGTTCCTCAAAGTTCACACTGTGGTCCGCTCCTTTTCAATTTGTTTGCCAATGACGTTGACAAATTTATAACGAGCTCTCAATATTTGGTGTTTGCTGCCGATCTAGCGATAATCATGATGCGGGATTGTTGCAAATAGATCTTGACGTTTTAGTTGCCGATTGAATCAGCTGCCGTTAAATGTTTATAAATGTGTTAGTATTAGTTTTACCAGCAGTTTGAATATATATGAAGCCACGTATTATGTCAATGAACTGCAATTAGAACGCGTTCTGGAGGTGAATAATCACGATTTACGCGATATGTCTCCTAATGTTCGTCGAACACTATATTGCACTATTGTCCCGCATCCTATTACTGAATATTGTTCCGTTGTTTGGTCAGATTCATGTAGCTAGCATTGAGCGCATCCAACACAAGGGTATGCCAGGGTATGGCTATTGCGTTGGCTTTGCTCGGGATGATATGGATTACACTGATCTCTATACGCGAACAAATTTATTACCAACTTGAGTCTCGTAGAACCATGACTGATTTGTGTATTATGTACCTATACGTTGGTTCATGGTCAAATTATCTCAGCATTTTTGGTTGGATCAAAAGAGCACGTCGCCGTCAACCTTTTTTAGTTGCATTCTATAGAACAATTTCAATTTATACATACCATAGCTCTAGTTCGTTGGAGGAGAAATTACAAGTAATTTACATTTTGATGTTGTTGACATTTTTGGCAATAACTATACAGTTTAGGAATGAGTGTCAAGTGAAGTTATTTCAAGTCTCTTAAATTTTTTATATGGATTTTATAATAATTGTAACTGCTGTGTCTTGTAGTTTGTTTTAGTTTTTACCATTAGTTTAAGTGTTTTTACCACATATTATGAGATTTTTTTTTTTTTCAAATTTTTTTTTGACTATTTACAAAAAAATCATAGATGTGTATATAAAGTTTGTTACATTTCAACATTTGAATTCTCTAGGTATATAGGTAAATGGTGTTGCCGTTAAATAAATAAATAAATCAATTAGTTGAGTAGGTAGGTACCTACCTACCTATAAGTATTTCAACTTAGAGCTTAGTAACAAATAACGTCTGCTTCACAAAATACGTTAATATAAAGATTCAAATCGTCACGCTACCATTAATGGTAGCTATTAATAGCATTTAATTTAATTTCTCAAATATTTTAATATAAGTTTATAATTACTATAACGTAATAATATATAAGACGAAAATGTTTATGTGCGGCAAATTGTTACATAATAATGTAGCTGTTGTTTTCCTACTGTAATTGTTGTATCTTAATAGCGTTCTCACAAAATGGTAAGATTTTTCATTAAATTATTCATAGGTTATAATTATTACTTTATCTATTTTTGTAGACTATATTGAATATTGGAGATGAAAGATTTGGAAGCTACTGATGATGAAAGCTCAGAAACGTATACGTATATAATATATTTATATATAAGTATATACGTATTTTGTGAAACAGACGATTAATTCCATTTCCCATCGCTGTTTGTGACTTTTATGGCCGTTTGGTTTGCACTAACAATTTTAGGCACCACCTAACGTTAGGATAAAAATAAATACAATCAAACTACAAGATTTATTCGGCAGAAAATTGTTGGTGCAAACGGCCATTAATAAAATATGAGTGTTTAGCTTGAGAATTTATCTATCTATTGGTGGAATAATCAGACCATCTATCAAGTTTTTTTATTGTAATTTTAATTAAATTAATAAGTTGTGAGTTCATTTGCCATATACACCTATAGTATTGTTTGCAAAACATCAATTAGTGGCACCAACATACATAGCTAAAAAAATGTAAACTGATAAACAAATTTGTGTGTACACAAGACCGGTTTTCATTGAAATTATAAGATAAAATTATTTTATATTATTATTTTTTTAAGAAAGAAAGAAAGGCCTCTGTTTCAGCGGATATCGAACGGCAAATCACATGTTCTTGATTTAAATTCTTCATAAATAATAAGAAAATTTAAATAATCTCCATGGGCATAATTTGAATGTCCCGGCGGCATTATGATTGAAATTAATACTACAAAATAATAACTGACAACACTGACAGTGATATGTCTGAAATGTATGTATGAAATATATTACAGCACCACCACCTTCCTTTATAAGAAGATCAAGAAAAGCCAAATAAATGCTTCCCTATTGAAAACATTTAGTGTTATAATACTATAATAAATGGTGAGTATTTGGATAGAAAATTGAATAAAACCATCTGAAGAAAGGTATTGAATATATTGGTACCTATTAAAGTTTATAATGAATTGCAGAAGTATGAATAAAGGAAAAATATATATGATATCCAATTATGATTCACTTTTAACCGAATTGTTGTGAAAAAGCATTTTTTCTGGCATTCTTGAAGTTTTCTTTATCTTTTTTGACATCATCAATTTCTCCGGAATGCTTTTGATTCTGTTATTTAATTTAATATGAAGTCCTCTCAGGTGCCGTGTTATAGTGTATATTGTTAATTGTATTTTGTAAATGGATAATAAATGGAAAGTAGTTTTTTTGTTTGATATTAAAAGTCCAAACTTATTCTTGTGATATAAAATCTTATTTACGATGGTATGAATATTTTTTGTCGACAGCATAGAAATAATTATAAACATTTTGCACTTATGCGCCTAGGTCCAAACCTTTGTGGTAGATTTTACCACCAATATTATTCAATTTGCTGCCTATTTTAATGCCAGATGTAAGTTTTTGCGAGTCAACATTAAAACATTTGTACTCATTAATATCCGTATTCATTCACAATTCTGTAGTCCACCTGCAAAGCTATTTGAAAATCATTCTTGTATTGAACCAAAAAGAATTCACAAACTACATAATATAGGTTCATCGCAAAATTTAATTTTACTTAAAACTAAAACTTAATTAAGATAACTACACTACAACTCTGAAACAGAATTAGAAAATATAAAAACAAAAAAAAACTATTGCCTCAGAAAGGCTCTTTTAACTAGACGCACAAAAATTGCCTTATGTGAATCCCAAGTTTTATCTCATTTTAATTTTTGTGACTCCGTCTATAATTCTGCCTTACAAGTATTGATTGAGGTAGAATATAGAAATTACAGAACAGCTGTCTGCGTCTAGTATTTGGGATAAGGAAATATGATCACTTAAGTGGAATGCTGGAGGAGGTGAGATGGTTGAGTATGAAGAATTCTGATATACAACAATAGTGGATTCATTTAAGTCGCCCCTCCATTCAATGTATTCACGACTCGGAATCATTTATTACTGATATTATAGTGATCCTCTAATAGTTTAGTATATATATCACTAAAGATGTTCAGAAAAAGTTACCACAGCAATAACCCTATTCACATTCAAACCCATAGGTACTTTGGGACAAATCATAATATGTCTTTTACCACTCACTGCACACTTTTAACAAATATACTCCAAATTAGGACTTTTTTAATTTATTGCTTAAATTTATTAAGAGCATATCCGTTTATTCTTTCGCAGCGCCTGCTATTCAGGTGTAGTATGTGAAGTGCCCCTTTACCAAAAACAAGTAATAAAAACATAAAAATATATACTAATTATAAAATGAATTTGTCTCCGTAAATATAACAGGATAAGTCCGTAGGATAAGTAAAAACAAAACAAAATTTTGACAAAACTAGATTATATTATTCAACATAGTTGCCTTACAGGGCAATACAACGAGTATAGCGATTTTCCAACTTTTCGATACCACCTTTATAGTACGATTTCCCTTTCTCGTCAAAATAGGCATAGTTTCAGCGACTACTTCATCATTGGATCTGAAAACAGGAAAAAGTCGCTGGGGGCTAAATCTGGAGAATATGGAGAGTGAGTAAGCAATTCGAAGCCTAATTCATTCAATATTGCCATAGTTTTCATCCATTGTCACATATCGACGACAGAATTCCATTTTATTGCGGTTTAACAGCGCCAAACACTCCTCTCAAGCATTAATTCGTTGTTGTTTTGGTCGACTGCACTGTGAGCTCACGCGGCACCTAATTTGCACAGAGCTTTCGCATACCCAAATGTTCGTATAAAGTGGTAAAAACACTACCATCGGATATCATTACAATGTCAGCTAGCTCGTGCACCTTCAATTTGGAATCATTCATAACCAATTTATCATTTTTGTTGACGTTTTATGGAATAACAGCCTCATTTGGGGGTCCACTGCGCTCTGCATGATTTGTGCTGGCTCGACCACGTTTAAATTCAGAAATCCACTTCTCTACCATTTGTCTCGATAGAGCAGAGTTCGAAGAATGTTTATCAAACCATTGTTTGGTTTCCACTGTATTTTTTTTCATCAAAAAGCAATGCTTTATCAAAACTCGAGATTCATTTTTTTCCATTTTTTTTCAATAACAAAAGTTGCTTCAGACCAAATGCTATAACTCAAGAATCAATAGTCAGATTGCTGTCAAATTTATACACGGATCGTTGAAGGTTAGTACTAAATAAAAATCATATGGAAAAAATTCTCGTAACGCCATCTATGGGTCATCCTACGGACTTATGGAATGACCTAATAAATGAAAAATAATTTCGTGGCATAGCGGCATATCGTTTTGTGTTTACAGTATTTTCATTTCATTTCTATTTTTACGGCTGGTGTTACCTATACATTGAATTTATTGGGCCTCTGTATGGTGGGATATGCATTACTATGTGTATGTAGATGGTACGTGTTTACATATCTGTATCTGCTGTAGTAAATCCCGCTGTGCTTAAATGCAGGCCGATATGGTAGATGGGTAACGACTATGGTATTCGTCAGTATTTGTCGACCCATGCCTCGGTCTGGTTCTACTGAATTAGACTGAGTCCCTGCTAAATTAAACAAAATCCCTTTTTTTTTATTTTAAAGAAGTAGTCCATTCTGAAGTGGAGTGAATGTATTGTAGTAGGAAATAAAACGTCAGACTCCACGAAATCAGTTTAATACATTACACTTAATGTGTTATGTCGATTAAAGCACCAAACATGTTTCGAAGCTCACTAGCTTCATCATCAGTGGTAACATTTAGTAGAGAAACTGTATTTTGTAAGTATTACATTAGTATGATTATATTAAGAGTAATGTGTCGAAGTCACCTCGAGGAAAATTCTTATTATTACTAATGAAATTAAATTTTACGTTATTGCATATTGCTGTTTTTCTTTTTGATCATTTTAAAGAGATTGAATTTTATAAAATTTTTATTTTAATTATATGGTTGGTTTCTGCGCTGCGCTCTCTTTAAAATGATCAAAAAGAAAAACAGCAATATGCAATAACGTAAAATTTAATTTCATTAGTAATAATAAGAATTTTCCTCGAGGTGACTTCGACACATTACTCTTAATATAATCATACTAATGTAATACTTACAAAATACAGTTTCTCTACTAAATGTTACCACTGATGATGAAGCTAGTGAGCTTCGAAACATGTTTGGTGCTTTAATCGACATAACACATTAAGTGTAATGTATTAAACTGATTTCGTGGAGTCTGACGTTTTATTTCCTACTACAAAATCCCTTTTGTAGGTAAAACCAGTCATTTTGTCCACTATGCCACGACATTATTTTTCATATATAGGTACTAATATTTTTTAATTTATCATGTTTATTTTTAAAGAGACAAAATGCATTTCAAACTTTATGTACATGAACCGCTGGCGCGACAGTTTTCTTCCATTAACAAAGAATACTACCGCATAAATAATAAACCACTGGAGCGTTTACGTAGTTTTTTGTTGTATTATTATACATAGTTATTTGGATGGTTTTCGTTTGTGTATTATTCTGTCATAAAACATGAGCATTTTAAGGATAAATTTTCTTTAAACTCAAATTTTTTAAATCAGTATTCCTACTCGAAAAACTGACTTGCAAAATCGGGAGACAGAAGGCAAAATTATATCGTTAAAAAGATAAATGTATCCGATAAAATTAAAGCTCTTGTGTTTTTACTAACGATAAAAGCTAAAACGGCGAATTAGCCATTTTTTGTTGTCTGCACTACACCTATTTTTCAACCCGCAAGCCGCTACTGTTCTCTTGTTGGTCAGGCCTTAGTTTTACTCTTAAATATTCACCTAACTTAACTTATTTTAATGTCACTTGTTTACGTTTAATATATTTCTACTTAGCTTAACGAATGGCACTATAATAATGTTATAATTGCATTGAAGCCCAGCAACTTTACCCATCGAGCTTGAATGGTGAATATGATATAATCGCATTGACAGAGACTTTCTTGCGCAGCGATGTTAGTGATAACGACCTGCTATCGCTTGACTACGAGGTCTTTCGTAAAGATCGCAAATTCGGGCATGTTACAAAGCAGGATGGCCATTAAGAATTCTATAAACTCAGAAGTGATAGATGTTGGTACCTTGGATACCGCATTTGCGCAGATCGATCTGTTGGGGTGTAAATGTTTTTTTGATAGATATGTCGTATTTTTTTTGTTATATATACAACAAAAAAAATACTATAATACTATACTATATATAAATGCTGCTACCTTTGAAGCATTTTTAGAATGTATTGAACAGATGAATTGTTTCAAAGAACGAATACCTTTATTACTAATTTGAGTAGAAAGAGCTGGAATTTCTAAAAAGATGATTACCAGGGGCTTTATGCCGCGCTCGTTCGGTTTGATTGGTCATGCCTGGCAGATGTTCGTTGTGTTGATCTTGCGTTGAGCATGTTTTATGAGAATTTGCACGGTCTGTTTGACTTGTATGTTCCACTAGTCAAAACATTTCGACATAGCTATCCACGTTGGTACACTTCAAGCATGTCAAATGTCAAACGGAAAAATTATTATCACAAGAAGTTTAAAAGTACAAATATGGAATATTATTATGAAAAATTTAGCAAGATTAGACGTGTTCTACAGAATCAAATAGCGGAGGCTTACAAGTCATATGTCCGACTGTGTGAAGATAACATAAATACGGATCCTAATGTATGTTTTGGTCATATATTAACGCAAACAATTTTGACTCTCGGATACCTGGTGTAATGAACAATGGCAATCGGACTATTGATGACCCTCAAGCATTTGCCAGCTATTTTGGGAGCGTTTTTGTCGGATCGGAGGACAATTATGCTGCGAGATCTGACTTGGTGGCAAATCGCGACTATCTCTTATATGACATTTCTGAGGAGGAGATTTTTTGGGCTGCCCGAAAATTGAAAATTAAGTTTACTTCTGGTCCGGATGAAATACCCTATTTTTTGTAAAGGATACAATAACTGTCCTTTGCACTCCCCTATCTAAAATTTTTAATTTGATTTGCAGGACTTTTGTTTTTCCACAGGATTGGAAGTTTGCGAAGGTGTGTCCGATTTTTAAGAGCGATGACAGAGGGCTTGTATTTGTAATTATAGACCTATATCTATATTATCAAATTTCTCAAAGTTGTTTGAAATTATTTTATATCAGAGGATTTATAGAGTGACAAAGCCTAATTTATCAATAAATCAACACGTTTTTATCGGTGGCAGGTCCACGCTTACTGATCTCTCTGTGTTATACAATTTACTTCAGAAACTGTTGATGGAGGAGGGCAGGTCGATGGGATTTACACGGACTTTGCCAAAGCATTTGACAGACTAAATCACGTGGTTCTGTTGAACAAGCTTACTGTATTTGGGCTTGGGGCTGGATCAGTTTCGTTAATCCATTCCTATATCATTAATAAATCCCAATATGTTCTCCATAATGGATGTAAATCGTCAAGATACCATATGCCATCTGGTGTTCCGCAAGGATCGAATCTGGGCCCATTATTGTTTTTAATTTTTATAAATGTCTTAGCTGTACTACTGAATTGTCAGAGAATGCTCTTTGCGGACGATATGAAATCTATAATAATCTTGACGATTGTAATCGTTTGCAGTGGGATATGGATTTGGTTCAATGCTGGTGTGAGGAAAACAAACTGAACTTGAACTCTTCCAAGTGTAAAGTTATGTCATATACCAGAAAAAAATCAGCCATTCATTTCGAGTATACGATTGGTGAGGCGATCTTAAATCGTCCGGAGTCCATTAAGGATCTTGGTGTGACCTTTGATAAGCTTCTTTCATTCGATATACATATAAATAACATAATTCTGACTGCATCTAGGTCTTGTGAGAAATTACAGATCTTTTGAGAATATGGGTACAATAAAAACCTTATACTATGCTGATGTCAGGTCAAAGCTGGAATACTGCTCTTTAATATGGTTTCCATATTATAACTGTTACAATGTTTCTGTTGAGAGAGTTCAGCGTAAGTTCTTAAAATACCTATGTTTCAACACTGATTCATATCCAGAAAGAGAAATAGAGTATGACATCTTGTTAACAAGATGTCAAATATAAAGTTTAGAATTAAGACGAAAAATTCATGCAGTAGAATTCCTTTTTAATATATTGCATAGTAAGATTGATTGCGCTGAACTCTTGCAAAAGTTCTATTTTTTGGTACCAAGGCAAAATTCGAGATCTTATAATTTATTTTATAACGACCGACCTAGGACCACTTTATTGATGAAGTCGCCTGCCTACACAATGTGTCAGACATATAACTTAATAAGCGATGAGAGTGATAATTTTTTTTGATTTGATAACTTAACTTACTGTTTTGGGTGATTTGAATGAACATTTAAGTTGAATGTATGATGTTTCTTTCTTTTTGTTTCGGCTTTGGTTTATTTGTATTGTTATTAAGATTAAGTAATTTTGTAAGATTCCTCTGTAAATGGATTTTCTGTTGAGCAATAAAACAATTATTATTATTATAAAGCATTGTTTAAAAATGTATTAATCTTGATAGAGATATTGAAAAATATGAAAATTCACCGAAAACTTTCACGCCCACTTGCGTATATGTGTACTTCTAAATTTGCCAACGTGTACGCAATAACTAAAAATCTAATTAGAAGTGCTTACACTCTGTACGAAAGCCCCTTCTTTTAAGAACATTTTCTTTTATTACTCATGGATTTATCTCTGAATTTGTTCGAATAAGATCTAATTTTCTAAAACCTTGCATATATTTCTCATTTTCTCTGAGATACAGTTTTCTATAGAAATAAACTCATATACCTAAATATTAAAAAACATTTTTATTAAACACAAAATTTCAAACTAGAATAACTGCCTAATACCGTGTATTGCCTCCTCTAGCTGATCTAAGAGCTTGTAATCTACGCGGCATACTGGAAATTAAGCTTCTTATCGTGTCCATTGGTAGGTGATCCCATTTTTATCCTCTAATGCATCTGCCAACTCTGCGAGATTTTCCGGTGCTCTCTCTCTATAACGTACCCTACTCCCTAATTAATACCACAAATATTCTAGGGGGACATATTGTGGTGATACCCGTAGCTTCTAAGAATTTTCGAACTATTGCTGCGGTGTGTGATCGGGCATTATCCTGCATGAATATAAAATTTTTGCCCACTTACTCTGCATGAGGCCAACATAATGCTGTAAAATGTCAAGGTAGATTAGAGCTGTCGCACGCTATTGTTAAGTTCTGATTAAACCTTTAGCCGGTCCTTCTCCACACTTTTTTTCTTCCATCCACCATATTAAGACAAAACCTCGACTCCTCTGTAAACAAGACGTTCGACCATTTAGGAATATTCCATTCTCTGCAATTTTCAACAAAATTTATTCCAGCAGCACGATGTATGGGCAATAATTTAGGACCTTTTGCAAAAGCTAGGCTAGGCTAATTTAAAAAAGTTAACTTCTTTTAGACCTCTAAATACCTTCTGCTTATTCACGGCAACGCCACCAATATGGCGAATGTCTTGCTGAACATTTACTGCAGTGTTCGATTCCATAAATCTCAAGAATCGATCATCTCTTGGAGATGTTTTTCGAGAGCGCCCTGCACTAACCTTCCGAGCAGTGCTTTAGAGAAGAGATAAAGCATTTTTAAAATTCAAAAAAAGCAAACGTGTAGTTCATTGGGAATATTACAAAACACTTAGAAATCTAACCAATAATGCAATTATCAGAAAAAAGAAGAATTATCTGCAATTTTCAATTAATCAGGATAAAATTAATAGTAAAACTATTTGGAAAAAACTTAAAGACTTGAGTGTTTTCGGCCGGAAATCATCTTACAGCCTTCCGGATTCCCTGAATACTCCAAACGAAATAAACAATCATTTTTTGAATTCTTCAAGAAGTAATCAAGTTGTTGTTGTTGTTGTTTTTGTTTGTTTGTTTGTTTGGCCTCTACCTTTTTAGGTAATACAGCCATCTTTGTAATTCTTGGACCTACAGTTTAGCGTGGAATCCGAACCACGGTCCTCGACCGCCAGATGCCAGCACCCATGACTATATAGTCAATAACTACTTGGCATAGGCAAATCTACCGACTCGACCGGGAGCGCCGTCCACCCATCCAACCACCATCCACGCGACTAGATACTGCGATATCATAATCACGTCGATGCATGCTTGCACATGTGGGCATAAAAGTAATCAAGTTGACAACAGCCAATTGCTGCGATATTATTCCAACAACTTTAAATGTTAATTTGATGAATTATTTGATTTTACGACCTGAGATACTAGCATTATAAATAAATATTTCATGAAATTGAATGTTTAGCTTTTGACCCTGATGTGATCAATCTGGAGATGATTTACTTAACCTCATGAAAATCAGAAATCATCTATCTTTATACAGTATTCTCCCCTAATTTCAATCAGGATTTAGGCCTGGGCATGGTTGCGCTACAGCTCTTTTATGTGTCATAGATGATATTATTAATAGTTTGGACTCTCAGATGAATACAGCGCTAATTTTACTGGATTATCTAGGGCATTTGATACCATCAGTCATCCAATGCTGTTATCAATACTTCATTACACTGACTTGCAGAGACTTTTAGAGATGTCTAGGTTGCATAATCTTGATATTAACAGCAAAAATATTGTGTTTTGATGTTTGGAAAACAAAGAGACTTTGTTAGGTCTAGAGTTCAAATTAAAGTAGATGCTGAGGTGCTGCAGTATTCATTTAGTGCTGGGAATCTGGGTCTTGAACTAGATGTCGATTTACGTTTTAAGAAGCATGTTAATAAATGTATTCAAAGGGCTTTATCTTCCTTAAAAATTTTACACTCCAGTCGTCAACTGTTGCCGCGGTACTTAAAATTTTGTTAAGTAACAGTCTTGTCATGAGTCACTTTGACTTTTGTGACGTGGTATATGGTCTTCTTCTTCTTCTGCTAGCATGTTTCATGGTGTTATTTTCTATGGCCGGCCTCCGTACCTGCTAAATAAAGTTAGGTTCAGGACTAATGTTCACAGTTTGAATCTTAGATTTAAGGGACTCATTACTCCTGCGTCCCATAGAACAACATTATATGAGCACAGCTTTACCTATAACATTGATTCAGTGTATAATAAAATATCTTTAGATTTAAAATCCCTTGAGCCTAGATTGTTTAGGGCTCGCTGCAGATGGATTCTCCTTCAGTCACCTGATGCTTTGAAGTAGTTGTGGGTTACTTATTGATTTATTTAGTTGCTTATTTTTGTTGAGACTTCATCTCTGCCTGCCTGATATACTTGATCAAATGTAAATGTAATTTTGCTGTTGTTATGCATTTTCTGTAACACTATTAAGATTCGGACACTTAACTTGACTTTTTTTTTCAGGGGGGTTAATCTTAGATCAATACTAACTTGTCATTAACTCATTTTGCAGATTGATAAATTAATTATTTTGTATTATGAATGTTTTTTTTATTGCAAATAAATTTGATTATTATTGTTATTATTATTACTTCCTATTTGTTCGTACTTGCGCGTTGCTCGAAGAGCAGTAATTTAATGGCCTCCCACTGCACGAGTGGCATAACTAATTTTGCTACTTGTTCAGGGTTTATTTGAGGCATTTTATGCAATTTTAGTTTTTTAAACTTTCAAAGGCAACGTGATCCTACAATTACTTAAAGTTGTGCGATAAATGTAAAGTTTCACCAAAAAATCTGTAATTTGGACAATTTCAGAGATAACGCATATGTAAGCAAGTTTTTTATGATACATTTCATAAGATATATTCTATCAAAGCTATAAATAACTTGCCAATATTTCTCCTATGTTTAGGAAACATGTTTTAATTTTTAAGTTCTTAACTCCTTTTTACACTCTCGAACGCCAAAGATATCTAATTTTTTATGTTAAATCTTTTAGGTAGGTTATATTCTATTAAATCAATGAAAGATTATTCAATATTTCGCATAAGTTTAAGAATTATAATTTTTTTTATTTTCAAACCTTTTTTAAACCTCTTGCCTACGCTAAATGTTTCCCAAAAGTTAATCGGCACCTAGATATAGGTATGCCGTAGTATTTTTGTACCAAATTGTTAACAAGTTTATTATTATTTTTATTTTGTTGCCCCCCTTACGCCAATGGACTTAATTATTTTGATCTAGTTAGAGCCATATACGCTCCCTATTTCTAGCAACAACGAGGCGAAATTTCAAAGAAATCGGAAAGGGGATGTTTGACTTAATTAAAAAAAACCGTTACAAAAAACTTTAACACCTTGTATCTTGGAAACAATGCCTTTCCGGATGTATGTTTATGCGAACTTTTTTCCATAAAATGATCTGAGAAATCACCCCTTTAAATATTGCCGCGTCTTTTTGAAACATCCTGTATAACTGCATATAAATATGTCTTTTAAAAACAAATGATTTTAATTATACAAATTTCAATGTTCTTTCAATTTAGGTTTCCACTATGTTTGTCTTTCTTCTTTCCAAAAATAAATAACTCTGTACTCGGTCGAAATTATATGTATGTACGAGTATATTTTTTTATAAAATTTAGGTATGTAGTTTTTAACATGGAACTTTATTTTATAACGAGTCTGACCACAAATTATCACGATCTTCAAATCTCATAAAATAAAATGTTTATCAGATACGTCAACATTTTTTAAACTAATCTTTTATTTCCATTCTATTAATCTAAGGGATGAAACGAAAATGTAAATGTTTGTGAATACACATTCAAAACGGCAAACTGCTGTGTGATAAAATGATTAAAAGTTTTGCCGTTTTGAATGTATATTTTATTTTATATCCTATCAAATTTCTAGTCAGTATGTAGGACAAGATTTCGGATAAACATTCTTAAAAAAACTAAGGGAAGAATCGAAAATGTAAATTTTTGTGAATTGAGAAAGATAGTGTACTTTTTTGTAATTGTTTTTGTTGACGTAATGATTTATGCATTTGCATATAATACCTATCTATGTAATTACATTTATTACTGTATTCTTGTTCAAGTGTTTATGTTACTGATTGTAAAATTATAATTCCAATAATTTCTTGAAAAAGAAAGAATAAAGCTAAGTCTTGTCGAAACGTTGAAAACAAAAATCAACAAGAAACTACTATGTACTTTATATTATATATTAATTACCTATTTGATAATATTGTGTATCGCCTTTTCACTGATTAATACATAAGTTAATGTCGTACGATAAGAAGGTCGACCAGTCTTGAATACCTATCTAAATTGAAAATACTATTCATAACTACATTGTTGCCATCTATCTACGTATTTGAATTAATACTTATTAACTTTTCTGAATATAACAAAAATCTGTGAAAAAAGACTTTAAAACCACAATATATCAATTTCAAAAGATTCGTTATGTACCTGAACCCTGAACATCAAAATGATATTATTATACTTACATATACAGGGTGAGTCTAGCAAGTGTACTGTATCAAAACTGTAGAAAATTTTATTTCTTCTTCAATGAGATCGTATGTAGATCTAATACTGCCATATTTTGCAAAACATTGCAAGTGTACATACAGTTTTGCTAGAGTTGTAGAAAAATTGCTTCATTTTCGCTCAAAATGCACTTTTCTGATAATTCTACAAAAATTTAGCATGCTGAGACAAATTTGTTAGTGAGGTGATGTTAATTATTTTAATAAGCAAAACACAGTTAGTATATTCACATTTAACAAAATTCGATTCGATATATTATCATATAAAGAATAAACGCTAAAAGAACTATAGGATCAGTATTTCAATTTGAGTAATTTTCAAATATTAGTATTTTGATAATGAACTTCTTATAGATTTTTTCTAATGTCGAATGGCCTGAGTGTTTTTAGTGACGTCACGTGCTATACGCCTAAGCTATTCGCGACCGTTTTTAAACTAAAAACATTTGTTTTTTTCTTGAACTTTGATTTTCCAATTTACTTACGTTTTTCTATTTTAAGTTTATGTGAATTTAAGTCCACGGTACTAGGATTAGAAACAGCTTAACTTTAAAATATTTTTTAATATTAAAAAAAATATAATAATAAGAGGAAAAAGGCAATGTTATAAGAAGTTAGGAAATAAAATGCTGTCGCATCCACTAAATTGTTTATAATATTTGTTAATAAACAATTTAGTGGTGGACAATTTAGTGGATGCATTTTATTTCCTAACTATTGGACGTCCACAGCAATATGGACTATTTCCTTAAAATTATAAGAAGTTGTTAAAACAATCCTGTATAAGACCAAATTTAGTTTGTTGGAAAAAGCCTTCTATAATGAATAGGAGTAGGTAATTATTTGTAGTCTTCGATTTTTTATTAATTTAAAATATCAAATTTGAAGGCAGCGATAATAATCTCATATCAGTGAAAAGTTTTGAAATAATTTGTTGTTATATAAATTGACATTAAACTAAATCCTTATCACATTTGACAAAAACGATATAAATGCAACATCGCACTTTAAAAACAATCGTAATAACTTTTACTTATATTAATATATTCATTATCAGTTATTCAATAGGTTTCGTTTAGTTTATATCGAACAGTATACCTAAACTAGTTTAAAATGTTCAAAAGCACGATTCGATTATTATACAACATAGAAAATGCAGCCCAAAGTAAGTTATATTTTTTTTATTTAGGAATATGAAATTTTCTAATCAGAATTGGTATGCCATAAATTTATTATTTAAATGTTATTTAATGCAAATTAGCTAAACATGTAATTCTAACAAAATGATGAGTATATTTATTTGTTAGCTTAAATCCACACTGGTTAGCTGAAAAATTACTAATATAATATTGTATATTATATCATATTATCGCAAGAAAATAAAAATATACCTACATGTGCAACTCAACAAACAAGCAAAATAAATGTTAGATAGGCACTTAATCTTTGACGTAATCGTTAATACACAACATATTTGTTAATTTATATACATATATTTGAAACGTTTTTAATTATTACCTAATTACATGTTTCCAACTGAAAATCACATTATTAAAAAACATCTTTATAAATTTATAGGTATTGGAGTTTATATGTATATTATTTTTCTCTTGATTATTAAATGAATAACTAGGTCAATTGTGAATCTGCATCTCAGTTTCTATCTAGTGTTGATTATACTACCTACTGAACATTTTACCGTTGTTTACTACTTACATCTCTTAAGAATTTTTATTTTTATATTTATAACATTTATATATTATTTTAATTCTAACATTAGATATACAAAAAAAATATTTGTTGTTGAAATTGAAGTACTCCAAAAAATAGTATCGACAGTGCGGTAACAAGCAATAAATTTGAAAAATCACCAAAAGATATAAAAATAAAGGTTTTTGCAGGTAATCTAAATCGACTCAAGGAAACGCTAAGAAAGTTCACATGGAAACAAACAAATCAACGGCGCGCCGCATATAGGCGAATTTTTACCCGAATTTGTATTTTGAAGGGAATACCAAAAATATGTGTTCGCAGACGGTAGCTTCATTTAAGTAAATATTGCTATTGAGCATTTAATGTATGTTGCATATTTTCCAAAATTTGTAAATCAAATAACAGGGTTTCAACAAAATTAAAGCGAAATTCAACTTACTGGAACATAATCAATGAGTAGAACCTTTGGCGTAGAACACTAAACTGACAATCGTTTTACCACTTCACCAAAACACTTCTTTTAAATCTCGACGCGCGTTTCGCTAACAATGTTAGCATCCTCAGGAGAGAATTAAAACTTTTTAATTCTCTCCTGAGGATGCTAACATTGTTAGCGAAACGCGCGTCGAGATTTAAAAGAAGTGTTTTGGTGAAGTGGTAAAACGATTGTCAGTTTAGTTACTGGAACACAAAACGAAACATTTTACTTGCATTATTAATTAACTTTTCAATTTGACTCTTCAACGTCATTTTTGAAACCATCACACCACAATGGGCACATCTTTCGTTTCCGAAACTTGTTCCAACACGGAATCATCATTAATTTTATGATTATAGTTAAAAATAGGAACAATAGGAACTACGCTAATCCAGATTATAAGAAATAAATTTCTGACAAATTGTTTAGATCACTCTGTAACAATTGGTAGTCACTCATTGTTTTTATTGGATGATAAACTTTTAGGCCCTTGGTAAGTAGTTAAAAATTTGAATACTCGAAACAGAGTAGGTACCTTGATGTACGTGGCCAAATTTCGATGGATTTTAAGGATACAGCCTAAACGATTTGATTTTTATTAAATTATATAAAATGACAGCAGCCATACAAACAAGCCTAGTTAGTGAACATTAAGTTTAATGGTAAATATATGGTTTTTATTCATTTTGACTAATAGATTTTGCACATGGATTTATAAAGAAAATAAACTGTTGCCCTCTAGGAACGAATGGCTCTCCACATTTATTGAACATTTAAGTATAAAAGTAATATTTCTGTAAACTTTTTGTCAGTTACCTTTCTCGTACTACTCTTGGTGACAATTATATATTTGCAAATATTTTTTTTGTAGACATTAGCTATTTTTTATTTAAATTATTCCATATTTCGAATAAGATTAGGAATTTCTTTTATTTTAACCCCTTTTTCACTATTTACGAAGGCCTTTGTAAGCAAGTTCTTTATTATACATTTCATAGGTTATATTCTATCACAGCTATAAATAACTAGCTAATATTTCTGATATGTTTAGGAAATCAAATGTTTTTTGTTTAAGTTTTTAATCTCCAAAGTACGTGTCTTACTTTTCTAAAAATCTGTACAATTCTGCTTACCGCATATTTTTTATTATTAAATATTCGCACACCTCATTTCGAGCTCTAATTCGATCACCTATTATCATAATAATTAATATTCCAAATCGCTGAGTTATGCTTAAATTATTCATCTCTTTCGTCAATATAACTTCTACGACAGACAAGCCAATCGATGTTCAATCATTTTATTATCACTTGACATGACACTGTCTTATTTGCAACAAATGCTAAGAAAGTAAAAATCAAGGAAAATTTAACAATTAAAGATTTTTTATGAGTGCGCCAACCGTGAATATCTCGATAACCGTTGACTTCAAAGACGGCTTGTTTTAAACCGTCTGGCGAGAGGTCGGGTTCACGTTACATGTCCGGCAATAATGTACGTTGGGTTTAATCAATCTTTATTGATTTTCAAATTTCTAGCTTTCCTAAAATGACAGGTTTAGGGCCCCGGGATCTTACACTTCTTCTACAGTGAGGACGCATGGGTAAAACTCAGATAAACTCTTCGACACGTCGATTTTAGCTTTTGAGAGCGGGGTTTCTTGTTGTAAATTCATAAATACAGGGTAGTCCAAAAATAAAGACGACGACCAGACGTATGTTTCTAAATGGAAACAGCCATTTCTTATTAATTTCACCGGAAATACTTGTTTTTGGTCATTTTATACATAAATAAGTAGTTTTAAAAAAATGTCTGTTTGTCTGTTTGTATCCACGAAAGCGCAAAAACCACAAAACAGATTTTAACCAAATTTGGTACAAAAATACTATTGGACATGGCAAGGAGCTGATTAGATTTTGGGAAACATTGAGCATAATAGACAAGGGGTTTAAAAGAGGGTTCAAAAATTAAAAAAAATCATAGTTCTTAAACTTATCCGAAATACTGCATAATTTTTTACGCATTTAATTGAATATAACCTAAAATATTAAACATAAAATATTAGACCACATTGGCGTTCGAAAATAGTGTAAAATGGGGTAAAAAAAATTAAAATAATCGTATTTCTTAAACAGCAGAAATATTAACTAGTTATTTATAGCTTTGATAGAATATAACTTATAAAATGTGTCATAAATAACTTACTTTCATAGGCGTTTGTAAATAGTGGAAAAGGGGTCAAAACATAAAAAAATATATATTTCCTAAACTTTTTTGAAATATAGTTGTGATACAATATAAGCTAAAAAATATTTTATAAAAGAATTGGTTCACACAGGCGGGATATAAGATAACCTTTAAAATGCAGCATAAAATTTTTATTTACATAGGCGTTCGTAAATAGTAGAAAAAGAAGTACAATAAAAAAATATTTAAAATGTCAAAAATTTTATATTTAATTAGTTGAATTGGTGTTAAAAATACACTACAAAAATGAATGTACCATAGGTGTCTGTGAAAATTGTATAAAACGGTCAGAAAAAATTTGTATCCGTGAAAACTCAAAAACCACTTAACAGATTTTAACCACATTTGGTACGAAAATACTACAGGATATTTATAGGTGGTGATTAATATTGAGCGTAGGCAAGAC
This sequence comes from Apoderus coryli, assembly GCA_911728435.2. Lineage (NCBI taxonomy): Eukaryota > Metazoa > Arthropoda > Insecta > Coleoptera > Attelabidae > Apoderus > Apoderus coryli. The sequence continues at coordinate 25,824,530 of OU452199.1, read as the reverse complement.
GTTTAAAAGAATTAATTAATTAAAAAAATCATAGTTCTTAAACTTATCTGAAATATTGAATAATTTTTTGTGCGTTTAATTAAATATAACCTAAAATATTTAACCTAAAGAATTAGACCACATTGACATTCGAAAACAGTGTAAAATGGGGTAAAAAGGTTAGAAAAATTTTTTACTTCTATCAAAGCTAGGCTATAAATAACTAGTTAATATTTCTTAAACATAGCAGAAATATTGACTAGTTATTTGTAGCTTTGATAGAATATAAGCTATAAAATGTGTTATAAATAACTTGTTTTCATAGGTGTCGTAAATAGTGTAAAAGAGGTCAAAATAAAAAAATATATACTTTCTAAACTTATTCGAAATACGGAATAATTTTTCATAGTTGTGATAGAATATAACCTAAAAAATTTTACAAAAATGAACTGGTTCACAGAGGTGTTCGAAAATAGTGTAAAAAAGGGTCGAAAACGAAACATTGGCTAATTATATATAGATTTTAAATAAGATAACCTATAACATGCAGCATAACAATTTGGTTTACATAGGCGTTCGTAAATAGTAGAAAAGAGGGCAAAATAAATTGTATAATAAAATAAAAAAAAATAACTATTCTGCGTACAAGAACTTGGCCTAGAAGAGAGTGCCTCCAAAGAGAAGAAAAAGGAACAAAACCCGATACTTAAAAAAAAATTGCTGATGTCTAAAACAAAAAAAATATGTATAAATTTTAGATAAATGACAAAAAGGTCATAAAATTATTACGTTACATTTAAATATGGAGAGCTGTTCGTGCCTCGAGGGCAACAGTTTATTTCATTTTTGAAATACGTATTGAATTCTAATTAGGTATGTTTTATGTACTATGTGATACACCTAAATTTAACAGTTACCGAGAAATTTACTATTGAACTAGTTCTGAGGAACAACACTTTCCCAAGTAGATGGATAGGAAGGCGAGGTTTGACATCGAGTGGCCAAGTAGGTCCCCAGACGTAACCCCATTAGATTTTTATCTATGGGGTTATCTGAAATCTAAAGTCTATTTCAATAAACTGGAAAATGTTGAAGGCTTAAACAAAAGTCTAATCAGAATTTAAGGATCGTCTTGCTTATTGTCAGTAAGGTATTGGTCATCAATTTGAACATTTAATTTGTAATTCTGTTTTTTAACAAATGTACGAAAAATACAAACTATCGATTTTGTTATAGGTATTTACTCGTAAATTTCTCGATAACTGTGAAATTTAGGTATATCACATAGTACATAAACAACGCAATAAATAGACCTTCAAAATTTTATAATAATAATCTTTCCAACAATCCAACACTTTGGCTTATTTAATAGCATAAAATTTCTTGTTACAGACCGAAATGCAAGCAACATTGCATTTATTGGTATTGGTCAAATGGGTGCTAGGATGGCTGCAAATCTAGTTAAAGGTGGTGAAAAGCTCAAAGTGTTTGATGTGGTTCCAGCAGCTTCAAAAAGCATACAAGGTGTCACAGTATGTTCAACCCCGCACGAAGCCGTAGAAAATTCAGATATTATAATTACAATGTTACCTAATGCTAGCATAGTAAGGGATACTGTTGTTGGAAAAAATGGTATTCTTGACAGTATCCGAAAGGACGCCTACCTCCTGGATTGTTCCACTACAGGACCTGAATTTGCCAGAGAACTGTCACAAGCTGTATCTGAGAAAAATGTGCGATTCATGGATGCTCCTGTGTCAGGTGGTGTAGTTGGTGCTCAAGCAGGTACCCTTACTTTTATGGTAGGGGGCAATAAACAATACGTATCTACTGTTGAGCCTGTTTTGCTGAAAATGGGACGTAAGGTATTACATTGCGGTGATATTGGTACTGGACAAATTACGAAGTTATGCAATAACATGATTTTAGGTAAGCCATTTTAATAGATTTATGCTGTTGCTTCTTATGTTGCTCTTTACTAGTTCAATATTTTTCAAATAAAAAACAATTTCTAATTTAAATATAATTCCTGAATAATGTATTTCTATTAGGTGCTTCTTATCTTTTACGTAGGTACGTAAATCGCAAGTAAATATTCACATGCTTGTTTTTTATAAAACTCTTAATAAAAATATAATTAGTCATTAGAGAGATAAGTTAGCAGATTAATTGACGCAAATAGTATATTTTCGCCTGCCTGCACTTAAACAGAGTTTTACCGCCCGCATATGCGGGGGGTTTTATTGCAATAGTTTTTATCATCCAAGCCTACTTTGAATAATTGGACATTTGCAAATCAAAATCTAAACGGATGCATCAGAAATTGTAATTATTGCAAAAACCTATCTCGAAAATAGTTGCTCGGACTGACATTTACAAGGTGTATGTAACAATGATGAGAAAAATCAAATATTGGTTCAAAACTAGTTTATTTAGGAAAATCGAAAACGATATTACCACTTTGGCAGCCCTGTATCTCGGTTATTATCACCCTTTGAACAAAGGTAAAATTGGCCAAATCTCCATAATTTCACCCAAGGAATTTGCAGTTTTACTGTGTACCATTAATTATGGCACATCTTATTGTATACCACTCCACACATCCGTCTCAGAATAGTTATTTAAAACACATTACAATGGTTAAAACATGTACGAATAGAGTTCCTTATACTCTCTACTCTGATAGCCTGTCTTTAATTTTACAGTTTCACTTATTTCACAGGTCCCATATTGATAATTTCAAAAACTGTCACAAAGTGCCATTTTAGATGTTGCCGAAAACATAAAATATCCTAATTCCACAATACTACTAATATGAAATTATTGCAGGTATTACAATGATTGGTACAGCAGAAGCAATGAACTTGGGTATAAAATTGGGCATTGATCCACAAGTGCTTACCTCAGTTGTGAACGTTTCAACAGGGCGTTCCTGGACATCAGATACATATAATCCAGTTCCTGGAGTTATGGAAAACGTACCATCTTCCAACAACTATGACGGTGGCTTTTCTGTACAACTAATTGCAAAAGATCTTGGTTTAGCTGGTGATGCAGCTTTAGGAATCAATGCCCCGATTCCTCTTGGTGCTATGACGCATCAGTTATATAGGGCGTTAATGACACACGGTTATGCGAATAAAGATTTTGCTGTCATTTACGAATTTTTAAAAGGACAGAAGAAGTGAGAACGATTAACTACTTAAAATTTAAATGACTGAATATTTTAGATTAATAAAAAGACTAATTAATACATTGATTATCTAGTATTTAAAAACAATATCTACAATATATCCAGATAGGTAAACCGCACCAGTCTTGTGAAGGGCAGCATTGCCATGCAAGGACCGGACTGTGCTCTTCTCCTTTCCGTAATATTCTCACACTATAGAAAGTTTATTTGTGTACTTAATCAATAGAACGCCCTCTAAGCATCCAAAAACACTCGTGATCAGATTTCCGGTCGATTATGTAATATTGAAATTCTTATGTGGCGTTATACCCCTTTTTGTAATATTCTTTCTTGAACCTATAATGTTGAATCCAGTTTTATGGACATTAAATAGTAACGCCCTCTAAGCATCCAAAAACACTCGTGATCAGATTTCCGGTCGATTATGTAATATTGAAATTCTTATGTGGTGTTATACCCCTTTTTGTGATATTCTTTCTTGAACCCATAATGTTGAATCCAGTTTTATGGACATTAAATAGTATATTGTGCAACGAACATGAAATGACATATATTTCCTACGAGTATGATCATTTCATGTGAGTTTCACACTATACTTTTTCTATGACTGTTTTAACGCCTTTGACTAAATTTAACATAATTTTTAGGAAAATATTTGTTTTTCGAAACTTACCCCTGTTAACGTATAAGCCTAAATACGATAAATTAGAAGTATTAAATTGACTAGGTGGTTTTAAACTATATTCACTATCACTGTTTATGTGTTTTGAAATTAGCGAAATACTTAATTATAATTATTATTAATTATAAATACCAAAACTGTCAATTTGGTGTTTGTATTTTCGGCGTTGCTATGGTGATTTTTCATGCCTGCCGCTACTTTTGTCATTACCAGGAAATTTGCTAGGCAACTAGTGGCAAATATTATTACGCACGGGTAAATGAAAAACAGCATTACAATGTACGACATTTTCAAATCATGATTGAACATATAATAAAGTCATTTAAAGACAGTCGTAGAAAAAATATCTTGTTTATTCGGGCTTGTTCAACAAAACAAGACTTTAAATTCGAAAGTTTGTCTGTCAAACACAGTACTTTCACCAGGCGGCTGCGGGCTGTCTTTTCGATTCACGACTCATCAGTGTGGATCGGTCATTATGGAACAGCAGACTATATACGCGTTTGTAATTGTAATCGAGGAAACTTTTTTTCCGTAAATTAAAATTAAATTTAGTTTAAGAAACATAAGTTTGAAAAATTAACATTGTTATGGAAAATATTTTTATTCTATTTCCGAGAGATACTAACAATAAAGTATCTTAATCTGACACAAAAAAATCAAACGAATCAAATGTGGATATTGTTTTTAAATTTAGACACCTCGATTTTCATTTTAAGCCACTTTCCTAAATAACTTTTGTGTATCTGTTGAAAGTTATTCAAGTAAATTTTTGATTTTGAAAATTTAAATTAAGTATTAGTATAAAGCCAAGACCTATTTAATGTATATCCAATGAATCGCGATGTTTTTATCCTTTAAGAGTTATTATCCATTTGGGTAGTCGCTATTGACTGCATATTCAAGAAAATATCTACAATAATAATAATAATAAATCGACTTTATTGCACTCATATAATTTGCCCAAAAATACACAAAAAAATCTAATTCTATAATAAAACAATACAATATAACAATATATGAATGCAGGGCGAAGTCTAGCCAAGGCTACTCTTACCTAACAAAAAATCCCTGCCTGACTTAGCATGCACGTAACTTCACTATATATCTTTGACATGTCCAAAATTACTTAATTAGAAATAATTTCTACATAGTAAATTATATATATATATATATATATTGTTAATTCAATCAACTTGTTGTTTTATAACTTTTGTAACACTCAAATAAACTGATACCTGCAGTAGGTACTTGTATTTTCGCCTACCTACTCTGTAATGAATAATAATAAAGTTTATTTCCAGTTCAAAATAAGATACATATTCTATAATAATAATAATAAATATATTTAATTCAATTCAAAAATTCCACAAAATATAAAACTTGATTATAAATATAAAGACGGAAATAAATATAAGAAAAATTAATAGTATGCTAAGATTGAAATAATTAATACTCAAACCCCTAAGCAAAGATTAATCTACACAATAGATAGTCAGCGTATATGGGAAATAAAACAAAAATTGAAACTGTCTCGACACGAGCTACATCTATTAGAAAAACATGCAACCATGGAAATTGTAGATGGCGTTATATGTATTGTGTTGAAATAAAATAATCATATGGGCAATGTTAGACAAGGACGAGTATACTTTCCCCTACGAGGTGGGAGTTTGTTTTTATATTATAGGTATCATATACAGGGTGGTCCAACGAAAAGTTTGCACCTAGCTTTTCTCTTTTTTTTGTAGTCGAATGCGAAAATGCTCGGACACGTCGATTTTGCTTTTGAGGGGGACACATTTTAAACATATTTTTCGATCTGCGCCTTTAACCCCCTAGCGGGGGTGAGTAACAACCCTAAAATTTTAAATGGAAAGAGGGGTCTAATGACATATCATTTGAAAGGACACAAAATTGTCTTTCTAATGATACCCTATTTGTCGAATTTTACTAAAACAGTTAATACGAAAACGACTTTAAAGACATTAAGCCGATAATTTTGGTATTAATGAGAAATACAAATAAGTTTTAATTATTGCGAGTGAAAACACCTGCAATCGTTAGTACATTCCAATGTTTGTTAGTTTTAACATTGCTTTGTAAAAAAAGTAAACAAGCTGTTAAATTGATTTATTAAAACGTTACATTAACAAATGTTGAAAATGTGACCCATTTGATTCCATACAATAATACAGATTTTGTTCAAATCTATTTCTAACATTTTGTAGCATATCAGGTGTTATGTTTCTGCACTCTTCTGTAATGCGTTGGCGAAGATCTTCTATGGACTCGGGCTTCGTGGCAAAACATTTATTTTTTAAGTGCCCCCAAAGAAAAAAGTCTAAAGGCGATAAATCCGGTGACCTGGCAGGCCATTCAATTGGGCCCCTCCTTCCAATCCACCGTCCAGGGAACCGGTCATCTAAGAACTGTCTTACAGGAGCCACATAGTGCGGAGGTGCTCCATCTTGCTGGAAATAAAGCCGATCAGCAGTATGATTTTGGTCATCTTCTATTATTTGTGTTATTAAAGGATCAATTGTGTCTTCAAGCATGTTTAGGTACACTTCACCAGTTAAATTTCCAGGAATAAAAAGTGGTCCTATAATATGATTTCCTAATATGCCACACCAGACGTTTATTTTTTGAGGATACTGGGTATGAACCTCACGGAATAAATGTGGGTTACTGTCATCCCAGTAACGGCAATTGTGCCTATTTACAGCTCCATTCAAATAAAATGTGCATTCGTCGGAAAAACAAATGTTAAATAATAATTGCGGATCTTCAATTAAACGCTGGCTCATTGCTTCACAAAATTGCAGCCTTCTATCAGGATCATCCTCATTTAGTTCCTGTACTAATTTGATTTTGTACGGATGAAATTTGTACGCTTTTAAAATTCGTATTATGGACGAACGGGAGACACCTGAGGCTTCAGCTAGTTGACGGGTACTTTGACTATGATCCATTTCAACATGCCCTAAAACAGCGACTTCCACAGCTTCATTTCTGATCGGTTTCTGCGGCTGGTGTTTTACATTACAGACAGATCCGGTATCTACAAACTTTTTAACTAACTTGCCAACGTACACATCATTCACATTTTTATCGGGATGTCTCTCATTAAATAAGCGAGCCGTAAGTCTAGCACTACTATTATTTTGAAAATAAAGTTTAACAATTTCAACTCGTTCTAGAATGGAATAAATCATTTTGTACGGTAAAAGTAAAATAACTTGAGAAGCAACCAAACTGAATCAATGAAAAGACTAAAATAAACGGTGTAAATTCTTTTCCTACACGTATCTGCAGTTTTTATTTCAACAAAAAACGCAAACGATTAGTGAGGAATTTAGTTCTGATAAATAAGATAGTGTTTTTGAAATCCCGTTTTTCTTCAAAGTAAATAATTTAGAAATAATTGTAGTTGTTTTCAGTCGTAATAATTAAAACTTATTTGTATTTCTCATTAATACCAAAATTATCGGCTTAATGTCTTTAAAGTCGTTTTCGTATTAACTGTTTTAGTAAAATTCGACAAATAGGGTATCATTAGAAAGACAATTTTGTGTCCTTTCAAATGATATGTCATTAGACCCCTCTTTCCATTTAAAATTTTAGGGTTGTTACTCACCCCCGCTAGGGGGTTAAAGGCGCAGATCGAAAAATATGTTTAAAATGTGTCCCCCTCAAAAGCAAAATCGACGTGTCCGAGCATTTTCGCATTCGACTACAAAAAAAAGAGAAAAGCTAGGTGCAAACTTTTCGTTGGACCACCCTGTATGTACTACTGTGCAGCAGTGTTTTTTGTTTAAAATTATATGGTATACGTATACCTATCTACGCAAAGATTAATGTGTATGGACGAAAATAAAAGAAATTACTATAATAGTATAAATATACAGGGCTGGTTTATTAAATGTTTTAGACAATAATTTTAAATGACTAAAATAATATTATTTTAGTCATTTAATTTTAAATTTCGGATATAAGGATGCATCAAAAAGTTATATTTAAATTAACGAAATTTGGCGTTATAGATAGGACTTCCGGTTATTACCTGATTCAGTTTTAAGGATCAAACTCAAACAGCAGATTCAACTTGTCGTTAACATTATGAAAAAATAAATCTCAGAGGCGGGTAAATTAAAGGGGCATACAGGCGTGAAATGCTACCCTAACTTTTTTATGCACATTTTTTGCGTGTGTTTCAATTCGGAGATGTAAAATCTTACAAATTATATACGTAATAAATGTATCCTTCTGTGATATTGATAGAAAGTCATCGTTATCGCGTAATATCGATTTTAAGAAATGTTAATATTAAAAAGGCTGTGCTTTTTACAAGTTGCTGAAGTATTTACTTCAGCAAGGTTTGAAATTTCCAGCATGACAATAATTATTTAAAAAAATACGGTTTCGAAATGCAGGATGTAAAAAATTAGAATTTTTAATCTGTTTTTAATGAAAATTTAAATCTATTGAGAAATATGGTTCAGGGTTTTTGTGAAATATATTTTACTCCAAAGATTCTACTCATCGATTATAACCGAATTAATTTACTCAAAAGTATCTATACTAGTAAAATAACACAATTATCACAATTAGGTTCAAATTCTGCAACGCCGAATTGAAAAAAAACTTACAGTCTCCCTAATATTGGTTTTTGTGCAATGATCATAAAACTTTAAAAAACTAACGATTTATGTAGATTGTATTGTTAACACGTGTCGTAAAAAGCTTTAAAAACCCACCAACAGGGTGTTAAAAGTATCACGACAATAACTTTTTTCATGTTTTAACAAGTACAATCGTCTGCTTCAGATTGATCCTTAAAAACTGAATAACAGTTTCTCTATATAAAAAAATAAAACTCGTAAATATCATCCCCAAACATTTAATTTGAATACAATTACATAACACCATATTTGAAAGTAAATAAAAAAAACAGCATTACCTAGTTTGACAGATTTGCAAATTGCAAATCAAAGTATCTATGTATACAGGGTGTTGCATAAGTACTTGTACAAACTTTAAAGGGTGATTCTTTGACTAATTTTAAGATACAAATTTCATATGTACATGGGTCCGCTACGGCTTGGTTTTCGAGATACAGGTAGTTCAAAAAGAATATTATATTTAGGATTATATGCTTGTTCAATAGCATCGCAATTTGGTGCAATTCGGGATACAGGTGTATTGATGACACCAGAGCTGTCAAAAGAACTAATAAAAAATACGAAAAATAACAAAATACAAATATCATTCAAAAGACAACAATGCACATAATAGTCGGTACCAAGCCAAATAGGTAGTAGGTAAATATAGATTTATTTTGTTTCGGGCTTGGGCTTGGCACCGACTTATTGTAATCAAAACTACCCACCAAACGGATACATTTAATTTTACGCAGATCCTCAAAATGTTAACTTTCTTTCATTAATAGAAACCTGTGAAGTGAGCTTACCTCTTACGCCCACGTATTAAGTACTAAGTTTCAGTTATCAGTTATAATTTTTTATTTTCCAAGAAAGCGAAACGAGATATTTAAAACGGTATTGCGCCGCCCTCATGTATACCTCCGGGGGCGGCATCGAAAATCGCTACACGTCACAAACTTGTAAATGCTTAGAACTACCCCTATATCAAATTTCTATTTTCTATCTTTTTTGTTTCATACCCAAAGCCCTATTCCTACCGAACTTATTATTTACCCGAAGAAACATTAAAAAGAAGTAAAATTTAAGTACCTAAACCGATAAAGTGGAACTTATACCTGATGAAGAGACAGACTATTATAATAGGTATACCTAATATAATATAGGTAGCACTGATAATTTTTTTATTATAGGTATTATAAGATCTACAACAATCTTGTTACATCTTTGCCACATTGTCTACGTGAAATATTTAGTCAAAAGCTATCTAAAAGCTTTTCATTTAACGATTGTTCGCCACTGATCATGGGACTGGTCTAGTCTTGAAACATGTATGACATGGATTAAATATTATTATATTAAATTTAATTCATAGAGATAAGGCTTTTATTTCAATACTGTACTTGTAATAAATCACCCTGTGTGTTTCTTTTACCGACGAATCGGCAACAGCACGACACACACCACATTCGCTTGTTTTTTTTTCTACCCTCCCTGCGTATCCCCTCCAGATTAATACAGAATTTCATCAATTTCTCTCTCTGACAATACAGCATTGCCGGTGCATATCTGTTGCAAATGATCTAAATAATTGTTATACGTTGCGTTTTGTTTTTGATATTAATAAACTACAAAACGGTTTCTGGCTGTGACAATACTGCTCTATGCTTTACACGCTAGTCTACGCCACGTAGTGGCAGGCATACTTAGAGATGTTCTGATTTTAATGCATTGGGCTGACTATCTATTGTGTAGATTAATCTTTGCCCTAAGCAAAGAGCAAAAGTTTTTTGTGTAAAACTTGTCCGCTCCTGCTCAACGGCCGATGTTTTATAGTTCCATCCTGAACCTGAACTGAACAATCCCAAAACCAATAACCTAAATTTCTAAAACACATATCATTTCAAAACAATACAATAAGGTTTCCCGATGCTATAAAGAAGTAGGTATAGTAATAATATTGGTAATAAATAAAAATGAAAACATAAAATACAAGGTAAATAGAAAAAAAAAGCATTTTTTTCTGCCTACAATATATAAACTTCCCTAATACCACACCCCCAATACCCTACCTACACAACGTAGGAAATATATTCTTGACATACATATCATGCATTTTTGACAGACTGCTTTTAAGTAAACAGTGTCTTGATATCAAACGATTAAGAATTTAACTTCCACTCTCATTTACATAATCTTATCTTTTCAACAAAAGTTTGGGAACTGCATCGGGTACGAGGGTGATCCTCTTGCCGTCTTCTCTACAAATGATATCTTCGGCAGCGAAATGCTTACTGCATATGACGTTCCCATCACATACATTTTCTGTACTAGGATCCCAATGCCCGCATCCAAACATCATGTCTTTTTTTTTGTCAAGCTAAAAATGAGTATCATGTCAATGGTATCATATTGACTCAAACTGAGACTGTTAGAAACCCTAAACAATAACTTACTGAAAATATTTAATACCAGGAATGAGACCTTCATTTTTACACCACAACACTATACACCTCATTGTTTGTTAAATAAACGAACTAAAACCAAAATATCAAATATTAAAAACAATTTTAATCACAAATAGGTATATCTATCAACAATTATAAATCCTATCTGAATTGTTGTGAAGCCGACTCTGACAGATATTCCCACTACGAGAAACGTAATTTGCGAAAACAGACGCTGTTGCGAAATCTCCTAAATTTAATAAGATTTGGAAAAAATGTTTCGTTCATATTGCTGAAAACTAAACAGTATGCAATTTTACCGATAACATTTATTATTTGATTTTGTCAAGCAGTTTCGTATGACGCAACATATAGATTTATTTATAAAACAGATATGTCGCATAAATTCTGTAAGGCGAACGACAAAATAGTTTTAAATATGGCAGCTTTGTACTGAAAATAAGTTACTGAGGAGCATGCGTAGTTCGTGAAAACTCTGCATACCCGTTACACTTTTTGGTATTCGGCTGGATTTAATTAGCATTCTAGAGTACATATATAATATAAGATTTCTATGAGCCGGTCCTGTTGAAAAACAAGTTACAGGTGATCATGCGCATTATGGACAGCTCTACACTTTTGGTTACATTTTTGTACTACGGGATTATCATTCTAGAGTATATATATATATAGAAAATCCAAATGAAGAAACGAACATTTGTAAGTTGGAAAAAACATTCGCTTCAGGTGGCTTTTTTCCAACTTACAAATGTTCGTTTCTTCATTTGGATTTTCTATATAATATATATAGTTATAATCGACTACATAGTTGACTCACTTTCAGTGAATATTTCACCAGGTATATATATATATATATATATATATATATATATATATATATAATATAAGATTTCTGTGGTTCAGAATCAATTCAGCATCGTGGCCGCGAACGAAGCTATTGTGTATCGCCTTTTCACTGATTAATACATAAGTTAATGTCGTACGATAAGAAGGTCGACCAGTCTTGAATACTTATCTAAATTGAAAATACTATTCATAACTATATTGTTGCCATCTATCTATGTATTTGAATTAATACTTATTAACTTTTCTGAATATAACAAAAATCTGTGAAAAAAGACTTTCAAACCAAAATATAACAATTTCAAAAGATTCGTTATGTACCTGAACCCTGAATGTAGTATCTTTAGCTTTCATCTCTACCAACGCGCGTAATCTATGAAAACAGAAGACAACAAAGCGCGTTCTACTGAGAGTGACATATAAGAGAGGTTAGAGATAAACTAATTTTGGCGTACTTAGATTAGCTCATGATATGTTACATTAATAGGGTTATTCTTTCGTAGTGATTGATCTGAACAAGTGAATGTGATTAAACTGAATGTGATTATACTGAACTGACTATTTGGCGAAACCGAAAGATCATCTTTTTTGTGATTGTCTTTCACTTAACTTCGAAAACTTGTGAAAACAACCAAATCTGCTCTGAAAACTGGAAAATTATTTCTTCCATGATATTATTATGCATGTTTTGGTAAACATGCAGTATAGTTGTACTAAATTATTGTCTGACCGCGCAGCTGCGCAGTCAGACGAGTTTTGGGAGTTCAGATTGTAATCGAAGTGTGGTGTTGCCAGGTTTAAAACACACATATTATGTTGAAACTGTTAAATATTTGGCGCTTAATTTTTGACCGTTAAATGTAAATGCTACTCTAGGTTATACACCTATTTGTTATATTTATGTGGATTAGTTCGATAGCAGTCATCGTTAGGTAATCATTGCAGGAGGTTGGGGGTAAAATGCTGAGTATCGAAGGTTAGGTAGCAGGCAGAGATGTGTTGTAAGAGTGTAATAGTAATTATCAGGAAGAGTGAGTAAATGAGGGTGGGTGTAGAAAGCTGGATTGAGATGAGATGTAGTAGGCAGATAGTTGTTATATTAGTTCCATAGCAGTCATTATTAGGACAACACATCCCTGCCTGCTACCTAACCTTCCATACTCAGCATTTTACCCTCAACCTCCTTCAATGATTACCTAACGATGACTGCTATCGAACTAATCCACACAAATATTGCAGGAGGTTCAGGGTAAAATGCTGAGTATGGAAGGTTAGGTAGCAGGCAGGGATGTGTTGTCCTAATAATGACTGCTATCGAACTAATATAACAACTACGTGCCTACTACATTTCATCTCAATCCTGCTTTCTACACTCACCCTCCTTTACTAACTCTTCCTGATCATCACTATTACACCCTTACAACACATCCCTGCCTGCTACCTAACCTTCGATACTCAGCATTTTACCCCCAGAAATGATATAATAATTACATCCACTGTATAAATTTATAATATCATAAAATTGTATTATTCATTCTATCAGTCGATATAGTTAATAGATACCAACCTGGCAACATCGTTAGAGTATTGACACTTTTTCACATAAAATTCGTCTGACTGCGCAGCTGCGCGGTCAGACCATAATTTAGTACAACTATACTGCATGTTTACCCAATCCTGTATAATGTCATGATAATATTTATGTCCATCCCTAATACGTAGTATTAGTGTGTCCCATCCTTATAGATATATTTAGAGGTTATGTTAAGCAAGCCATTGTTGGCGCTAATATACAGAAAACGACACCTAATTAGAATAGACTCCAGAACATTACAATAGCCTTAATCACTTTTATGTTTGCATATTTAGTTAGATAATGTTAGTAAAGAAACACTATAGTAATTACGTGTTTACTTCAACAACCAAACATTACATGGCGCAGACGGACTGCAAGAAATAAATTCACAAATACAGTACAAGTGAAATAAATACAAGTCAGGTCCATTCATATTACAAATTATGGGTGACAATCGAGAAATTTCCCAGTTATCACTGGTCGGCAATACGTCAGAAAACTGGAAGCTCTGGCGAGCGAGGTTTGAAAACTACTTAGTAGCGTCCGAAGTCTACAAAAAGGACGAAGAAACCCCATGTGCACAATTACTTCACTACATTGGAGATGAGGGCTTCAAGATTTACACTACGTTTAAATTCGACTAAGATCAAAAAGACAAATTACAAGTGCTTTTACAAAAATTTGAAGAACACTTCCATGGTAAGGACAATATCTCGTATGAGATATACAAATTCTTCAGTTACAGACAGGAAACAGGTCAGACAACAGAGAATTTCATCACAGAACTAAAGAAGAAAGCGTCCAGGTGTAAATTGGAAGGACTAACAGATAGTCTAATAATTACAATGATTGTTTGCGGAATAACCAACAATACGGTAGGGAAACGTTTATTACAGGAAGAAGGACTTACTTTGGAGAAAGCTATAGACTTGTGCTATGTTATCGAATCCTCGAAGTCAAGGAGCCAGGCAATGGGAGCAGGTAACACGATCCACACAGATGTAGACGCAATAAATAAGAAGTCTGAAGGTAAATTTCAAAAGAACATAAAGAATTGCAGCAAATGTGGGTATAAATCACACGAAATTAACAAATGTCCAGCGTATGGCAAGGTATGTAATTTCTGTAATAATAAAAACCATTTTTCGTCTGTTTGTAACAAAAAGAAAACTCAAAATAAAAGTAAAGTAAATGACAATCAAAATAAAGTAGACTGTATATCAAAAGATAATGAAAATAATGTTGTAGGTATACATAGGTAGTGTTTCATAGGAGAGTAATTCCCAAGAGTGGATAACTGAGTTAGAAATAAACAATAAATGTATTAATTTCAAGATAGATACGGGGGCCTCTGTTTGTTTTTCAATTTTTAAATATGCCTGAGAGTTTAATAAAGGACACAAATACTAAGTTACGGTCATATACCGGGGGTAATTTAAACGTTATTGGCAAAGTAACATTAAAATGCGTTAAAAACGCTTGCGAATATGACTTAGATTTTTATATAGTCAACTGAAAAACACAAGCAATATTAGGGTTAGATTCTAGTGTTAAACTAAATTTAATAATTAAAGTGGAATCAATAAATTCAAATTTATCTGGGTATTCACAAATAATTAAGGAATATAAAAAGATATTTACGGCAATAGGATGCATTAATGAAAAACACCATATTGAAATAGAGAAAAACGCTAAGCCTGTAATTCACCAAACCAGAAAAATAGCATTTCCTCTTTTAAATGATTTAAAAGAAAGTCTAGCCGAGTTAGAAAAAGACAATATCATCGAAAAAGTTCAGGGTAGCTCAGAGTGGGTGAATCCTCTAGTTTTAGTTAGAAAGCCAAATAAAAAACTGCGCATATATCTAGATCCTATTAGTCTAAATAAGGTAATTATTTATATTATTTAATTAAAAGAGAATTCCATGAAATACCTACCTTAGAACAAATTACAAGCAAATTAGCAAATGCCAAGGTTTTCTCCACCCTAGACGCAACCCAAGGTTTTTACCAAATTCCGCTAGATTCTGCAAGCGCTAATTTATGTACTTTTGGTACTCCTTTTGGGAGATATAAATTCCTTAGGATGCCTTACGGGATAAAATCGGCCCCAGAAGTGTTTCAATATAGGTTTAAGAACATCTTTAACATAGAAGGCGCGGATACCTATATAGACGACATATTAGTTTGGGGCAAGGACAAAACTGAGCATGATCACGACTTAAAAAAATTTTAGAGCTAGCTAAGGAAAATAATGTACGCTTTAATTTAAGTAAATGCAAGCTAGGTCAAAGTAAAATTAATTACATGGGACACATAATTTCAAACGAGGGTATAAGCCCAGATGAGAATAAAATTAAAGCAATTTCACAAATGCCTCGACCTCAAAATAAACAAGATGTCCAAAGAGCTCTCGGAATGTTAACTTATGTTAGCAAATTTATAAATAATTTTTCAAATGAAACACATCCACTTCGTTCATTATTAAGAAAGGATGTTGAATTTCAATGGAATCCGGAACATGACAAAGCATATCAAAATTTAAAAGACATTTTAATAAGTAAACCAGTCTTACAATTTTACGACATAAATGCAGAAACAGTTGTATCTGTAGATGCTTCTAAAAACGGTTTAGGGTGCGTTCTGTTTCAAAATTAACTACCATGTGCGTACGGTTCTAAAGCAATGACAGAAACACAATGCAGATACGCGCAAATTGAAAAGGAACTTCTAGCAATTACTTTCGGTTTAGAGAAATTTCATCAATTCATTTTTGGCAAAAAAATAATTGTGGAAACCGATCACCAACCTCTAATTTCAATCTTTAAAAAACCGCTCAATAAATGCCCAGCACATGCTATTGCAAGTACAAAAATACGATTTTGACATTAAATATAAACCGGGAAAACATCTAATAATTGCCGATGCTTTGTCGAGAGCCACGCTAAATGATAATAAAGATGACAATTTAGATGAAGAAATACAATCTCAAGTTTGTTTAATAGTGTCTGAAATCAATATTACACCTAAAAAGCTGCAGTTGTTTAAAGATGAAACAAAAAATGATGTAGAGTTACAAGCTCTGAAAAAAATAATTCTCGAAGGGTGGCCAAATAACAATAACCATTTAAATGATAAAGTACGTAAATACGTTAAATATAAAAGCGAGTTAACGGTAATATATGATTTAATTTTCAAAAATAACGCACTAGTAGTTCCCAAATCACTGCAAAAAGAAATGCTCGATTGATTCGCGAGCTAAACTTATGCATTTTGTGATACCCATATGATTATAATGAAAATCATATGGGTATCACAAAATGCATAAGTTTAGCTCGCGAATCAATTTTCTGGCCAACAATGTATAATGAAATCAAACAAAAAATATCCTTCTGTCAGTTGTGCTGCAAGTATGCAAAATCACAGACTTATTAAAGTCACGAAATTCCGACTTTACCTTGGAATAAGGTGGGGTGTGATATTTTTTATTTAAGGAGAGTAAAATACTTACTAGTTATCGACTACTACTCAAAATATGTTGAGGTTGAAAAACTAAACACAGGTACTACAAGCCATCATATTATAAATATACTTAAATCACTATTTGCACGTCATGGAATTCCATTAACTTTAGTGTCTGATGGAGGACCACAATTTAATTGCATGGAATTTCACAAAGTTGGGAGTTCAATCATATAATGAGTTCACCAACATATGCTTAGTCAAACGGAATGGCCGAACGAAATATACAGACGGCTAAAAATATTTTTAAAATAGTCTTAGACGACAATAAAGATATTCATCTAGCTTTATTAATGTATAGGAATATGGATATAGAAGGAAATTACTCACCTGCTGAAATCACAATAATAAGGGAGAAAATAATAGACATATATATACAACACAATTATGTACATTAAAGGGAAAAGTCAACGGGGAGTGAACACCTGTTGTCATCAATACAGACATATAGTAAAAGTCTAAAAAATAGACAATCAGAAGTCAGTAAAAACTATAACACGAAAGGCGTTAAAAATTTAAAATCTCTAGTTCCAAATGATAATTTTTTTGTTCAAGTAAAACCAAACGGCAATTGGTTTCCAGGGACAATTATTGAAACAGTTTTATATTGAAATCGAAAATTCATAGAACCTTATCTCAATCAAAAATTAAGTACTCCGAAAACAACAACTTTTGAAAAGGAGGAAAAATAGAATACCTTCAAAGTATTTTTAGAATTAGATACTGAGGACCAAGATATAAGTTTCGATGACAACAGAGATCAGGGAGAACAAAATGTAGTAAATAATGAACAAATTGTTGTAAACATGGAACCAAATGTTTTAGAATTAGGAAATAATATTAAGATAGAATATGAACCGGGTAGTGTGGTGACCGAAAGTGATCTTGAAAGTGACGCGAATTCAGAAACTACTCCAGAAAATAGAGTCAGTACCGTCAGTGGACGTTCTATTAAAAACCCAGATAGACTCAATTTATAATTTAGTGCTTAAAAAAGGGGGATGTCATGAGAATGTTTATGTCCATCCCTGATAACGTAGTATTAGTGTGTACCCATCCTTATATATACATTTTGAGGTTATGTTAAGCAAGCCACTGTTGGCGCTAATATACAGAAAGCCACACCTAATTAGAATAGACTCCAGAACATTACAATAGCCTTAATCACTTGTATGTTTGCATAATTAGTTAGATAATGTTAATAAAGAAACACTATAGTACCTAATTACGTGTTTACTTCAACAACCAAACATTACATATAAGACCAATTTTAGTTTGTTGAAAAAAGCCTTCTATAATGAATAGGAATAGGTACCTAATTATTTGTAGTCTTCGATTTTTTATTAATTTAAAATATCAAATTTGAAGGCAGCGATAATAACCTCATATCAGTGAAAAGTTTTGAAATAATTTGTTGTTATATAAATTGACCATACACTAAATCCTTATCACATTTGACAAAAACGATATAAATGCAACATCGCACTTAAAAAAAAAAGTAATAACTTTTACTTATATTAATATATATTCATTATCAGTTATTCAATAGGTTTCGTTTAGTTTATATCGAACAGTATACCTAAATTAGTTTAAAATGTTCAACAGCACGATTCGATTATTATACAGCATAGAAAATGCAGCCCAAAGTAAGTTATATTTTTCTTATTTAGGAATATGAAATTTTCTAATCAAAATATACCTAGGTATGCCATAAATTTATTATTTAAATGTTATTTAATGCAAATTAGCTAAACATGTAATTCTAACAAAATTATGAGTATATTTATTTGTTGTTAAGAATATCACTTATGTAATGTTTTTCTTAGATTAAAAATGGCGTCAATGAAATATGAACTGTCACTTCTGATAATACGAGTGTGCAGTAGTAGTAATAAAAAAAGAAGTTTTTTTATAGAGGTTAAGAAATATCTATCACATGTGTAAGATATATTTCACTTTTCCAATTTTGTTCTAGTAATTATTAATAAAGTAGTATAGTAAATCAGTGTTTCAATTAAATAAACAAACAGGTTATGGGCCCAGAGTCTAAATAAGTTAAGGAATACCGGAAAGTGCAAAGTAAAAATTTAGAAAATACTAAAATGGCTCTAGTTGGAAGTTCTACAAAAAACACTCACAATATAGAAGTTCTGAATGCAAGTAATTATCATACATGGAAATTTCGTATGAGAATTTTACTTCAAGAAAAAGATGTATTAGAATGTATAAATACTGAATTTAGAGAAGCACATTTTACCGATGAAAGGAAACGATTGGAAATGCAAAAAAGAGACCACAGGTGCATGTCATACATCGTGCAATGCCTAGATGATATGCAAATTGATTTAATTCGAAACAAAAACACTGCTTACAGTATGTGGAAGAGTCTAGAAGAAAGATATGAAAAGAAAGGTATTCCTGGGCAAATGGTTTTAAGAAAAAAAATTAATGAAAATGAATGAATCTATGGAATTAGAATCGTTTTTAGCAGGATTTGAAGAAGTTATTAGACAACTGAAAGTCACAGGTGCTGAACTGAAAGATGCTGACTTGGCATGTAAATTAATGCTTGCGTTACCACCGTCATTCGAAACATTTGTTACTATACTAGAAAACATACCTACAGAAGATTTGACATTGGAAATGGTAAAAGTGAAATTGAGAGCTGAAACAGAAAGAAGAAATGCAAATTTGAACGATGGTACATTAAATTCAATTAAATTAGAAAGAAACGTGAAACCCGCTGCATTTTCTGTGAGTCAGAACGTCGTTTGTTATGGTTGTGGTGAAAAAGGGCATTATCGTAAAGATTGTAAACAAGTGGTACATAATGTACAATGAGGAGGCTATATAACACTGTAAGTAATGTAAATAGCAATCGACTCTGCCTTGGCCGATATCAAAAAAAAAAAAAAAAATAGCAATCGTAGCTACACTACAGGCATTCACAGTAGAGGTACCAGAGGAAATGGTTATAGAGGGCATCGAGGTACGAGTCATCAAGCTGAAAATATGAATGGGTCTATCAATTACGCTCAAAATCAACAAGAAAATAACACGGAAGAAGAAAGCATATGTTTTATGTCAGATGTGAACGTGAATAATGACGTAAGTGATAATAAAATTTTATTTAATATTGACTCGGGTTGTACAGACCATTTAGTTAATGATAAGAAGTATTTTTCTGATTTTATGTATTTTGATAAACCAATAAACATAGCTGTTGCTAAGAATAATAATTATATGGAAGCAGTAGGTTTAGGTAATATTAAGGTATTAAGTAATTGTTATAAAAACGTTGTAGAATGCGAAATAAAAAATGTTTTCTTTGTTCCTAATCTACGTAAAAATTTAATGTCAGTTAAGAGGCTTGAAATGGCACACATCAAAGTTGTTTTTGAAAATAGTAAAGTTTTTTTATACAGTTCTGAAAAGTTGATTGGTCTGGGTAAAAGAAATAATTTATATGAAATTTCATTTGAAGTAAATACAAATGAATCCTTGAACGTAGAATCAATAGATGACAATTTTAAATTATGGCACAAACGGTTGGGACACATTTGTAGTTCTAATTTAGAAAAAATGATTAAAAATAAAATGGTAAATGGTCTAAATAACATTAAAATAGGGAAAATTGATTTTTGTGAAGCATGTATTTCGGGAAAAATTAGAAGATTAAGATTCCAATCTAGAACTAAAGCTAAAATACTATACAAAGCAAACACACTACTTCTTCAAACTAAAAGACTATTACAAATAGTACATACAGATATAGTACGGCCAATTACACCAATGAGTCATGATGATGGTAAGTATTTTCTAACCTTTATTGATGATTATTCAAATTTTATTCATGTGTATATTTTGAAAAATAAAAGTGTATAGAGACCAATATATTCCCCAAACAATGGAAAATCAGTAAAGTTATTCCAATTCCTAAAACAAATATTGTCTCTGACTATAGAGACCTATTAGTATCTTGCCTATTTTGAGTAAAAAATTGGAGAGGATTCTTAACGATCAAATAAAACAATATGTAATTGATTCTGGGTTGCTACCTAAAACACAGTCCGGCTTTCGACAGAATTATAGTTGCTGTACAGCACTGCTATCAGTCACAGATGATATTTTTTATGCCTTGGACAAAGGTCATGCTACTGCCTTAATACTATTAGATTACAGTAAGGCATTCGACCGTCTAAATCATGAATTGCTGTCTGCGATTTTAAAATATCAGGGGTTCGGTTATTCGGCACGGAAGTTGTTAAGTAATTTTCTGTCGGAACGATATTAGTGCGTTACTTTTGATAATAATAGCTTTATTGCCCAACAGATTTACAAAATCCCTTTACAGGACAATTCCTAGATACAAAAACTTATTATTACATTCATATCTTAAATTCTAGATTTAATTTAAAAAAAAAAAAAAAGAACATCAAAGTTCCAAAACAGCATGAACAACACGTTCTAATTTACTAACACTATCAAAAAATATATCAAAACAGTGACTTAATTCATTAAATTTAACCGTCATTACATAGAGTGGGGACCTCAAGAGAACATTAGTCCTAGCACGCTCACATCTAAACAAACAATCGTGTCTAGTGGAAATTCTGGGAATATTAAAGTTTAGTTTTGAAAGAATATAAGAACAATCCACCTTGTTATGGAGAATATTATACAAAAACATTAAAGATGCCAGAACACGACGAAGTTCAAGACTCTGCATTGAAAATCGAGCTAAAAGAAATCCCTGATCGTATCCTCGAGTTGGATAAGCGCCATCCTGCTTCCAGACCAAATATTTCAAAAATCTACGTTGTATTTTTTCTAATGACTGCTTATGATATGAATAAAATGGGGACCAAATGATAGATCCATACTCTAATTTAGAACGAACATAGGAAAAATAAAGGGCTATAAGACACTCACGAATCCCTTACAACTTCGCACTAAGAAGCCATACATACGACTTGCTTCCTGAATCTTGGTTTTAATGTGCTCATTAAATGTGAGTCTCGAATCGAACATCACTCCGAGGTCAGTAACCAAGTCTGATCGGGACAAGCAAATGCCGTTCAGTGTATATAAATTAACAATGAATTTCTTCTTCCGAGAGTAAGTGACGCATTTACACTTTGCTATATTTAACGATAGTTTGTTTATGTCACACCAGTCGCACAAGTTATTAAGATTGCTCTGCAACGCCAAGCAATCCAACCTAGTTGTAATAGGTTTAATAATTTTAAGATCATCAGCAAACAAAAGCTTTCCTGCCTGAATAGTTTCGACTAGGTCATTGATAAATAAAAGAAAAAGCAGGGGACCCAAATTGGAGCCCTGCGGAACCCCTGATGTCATTGTATAGTCTTTGGATGTATGTCCGCTATAATAAACAAATTGAATGCGGCCACTCAAGTAAGACACTATTAGTCGTAAGTTTTGATAAAAGGATATCACAACAAAGACAACTTGTTCAAGGGGTACCCCAGGGCTCTACTGTTTTATTTCTCCAATACTATTCTGTTTATATACATCCCAGTTAACATCTAAATTGAATTATTGTAAAACACATATATATGCGGATGCCACCCAACTTTATATGTCATTCTCACCGGAAAAATTTGTGGAATCCTCTGCGAATATTAATTTAGATTTAAATTTACTCATTAAAGCATCTAAGGATCACTGTCTAGAAATAAATCCCAAAAAATCCGAACTTTTATTGTTTGGAAATAAGAATTTTAGATTCAATTTTTGTGATTTGGTTGATATAAGAGTGGGCAATACCAAACTAGAAAGCGTAAAATCAGCCCGTAACTTGGGACTGATTCTTGACAATGACCTGCGATTTTCGGAGCATGTAAGTAAATGTATCAAAAATTCTTTTTGTAATTTGAAAATGATATATGGCTGCAGACGGATTTTAGATTACCAAACTAGGAAATTTCTGTGTGATTCCCTAGTGTTATCGCATTTTAATTTTGCGGATGCTGTCTATGGGCCATGCCTAACAAAAAAGGTAAGTGGTCGAATTCAGCTGGTGCAGAATTCTTGTGTAAGATTGATTGGGGGAATAAGGAGGGGAGAACGAGGGGTCACAGCCAAATTAAGAGAAATGGAATGGCTGAGGATGGAAGAACGTAGGATGCTGCACTCTCTTGTTTTGTATAACAAAAAAAAAATATTATTATGATTATTAAGTTTTTAAATATTTTAAAGCATACGGCAATATGGTACAATCTGAATTTAATTTAAAGATCTCAACTTTACGATGTGATAGCGGTGGAGAATATATTTCAAAAGAAATAATAGATTTTTGTAAAGAAAATGGAACGGTTATAGATTATACTACGCCATATACCCCAGAACAAAATGGTAAGTCGGAGAGGTACAATAGAACAATTTTAGATTAAGCTAGAACTATGATTGAGGAAGCAAATATGCCAAAAAAATTTTGGAATGAAGCAGTAAGAGTAGCGGCATACATAATTAACAGAAGTCCACACAGTTTATTAAATACTGTTACACCAGCTGAAGTATGGAACAGCGAAAAACCGGATCTAAGAAATATGAGGATATTCGGTTCGACAGCCTAATCCCATATACCCCACCAATTTAGAGGTAAGTTTGATGAAAAAACTGAAAAATGCATAGTGATAATAACAGCTAGAGATGTAATATTCAACTAGAACGATTTTTACGATAAGAATCGAACGGATATAACTAGTATCGATAAAGCGGAAGATGAGGAAGATAATGATAGTGTTAGTGATGAAGAGTATAACCAAAGGGAAGATCAAGATAAAACAGATATTGAATCATTAAACCAAAATAAAAGAAGAGTTAAAGTACCAGATAGATATAATGATTACGAGTTATATATGGCATTTGATGCAATGTCTTTTATAGAAAATGTACCTAAAAATATGGAAGAATTACAACACAGAGATGACAGAAAGTTGTGGTTACAAGCTATGGACAAAGAAATAGATGCAATTGAAAGAAATAATACATGGACAGAAAGAGAAGATCCCAGAGAAAATGTGGAAATTTTGAATACAAAATGGGTGTTTACATCAAAGCCATTTGAACTAGAATTAAAAGATCGATATAAACCTCGATTAGTAGTGAGAGGATTTGCGCAGAAAGAATCATATGACTATGATAATGTTTATTCTCCAGTAGCACGAATGACTACAATTAGAACATTACTGAGCATTGGAAATGCATACAAGCATTATTTTATTCAACTCGACGTAAAAACTGCATTTCTGAATGGTGATTTAAAAGAAAATATCTACATTTATCCACCAGAGAGGGTGAAATGTAAAAAATGGATATATTTTGAAATTAAATAAGTTGTACATCAAAAAATATGATGAAAAGGTAATATATCTTTATGTTGATGACATTATAATTTCAGGACCGGACTTAAATATTCTTAATAAATGTAAGTTTGATTTAATGTCGCAATTTGAAATTAAAGATAAAGGTTATTCAAATAATTTTCTAGGATCAGAAATCAATTATGATAGAGAACAAGGTATCTTGCAAGTAAGCCAGGAACGATATTTATTTGGAATTCGAAAACGATTTAATTTTGAAAATTGCAATTCGTGTTCAACTCCTATCGATCCAAAATTAAAATTAGAAATACATAATACTAGTTATTGAAAATTCTAAACCCGTTAGACCGTTAATAGGTTGCCTTATGTATTTAATGTTAGGATCACGCCCAGACATAAGCTTTTCTCTTAACTATCTTAGTAGGTATCAAGACAAAAACTCAGAACAAGTATGGATATGCCCAAAAAGATTATTACGTTATTTAAGGGGTACGGTAAATGTAAATTTAATTTATAAAAGAAATATAAGTGAATTACCTCTTGAATGCGACGTTGATTCGGATTGGGGAGGAGATTTAACAGATCGCAATTCGACTACGGGGTGTCTAATAAAAGTTTTCGGTAACTCTGTAGCATGGGTCACTAAGAAACAAAATTGCATTGCTCTTTCAAGTTCCGAAGCTGAACTAGTAGCCTTAAGTTGTGCTGTTCGAGATTGTATATACAGGGTGAGTCACGAGGAACTGTACATACTTCTACCATAAGTAGAGGCACGCTAGGGGATTATCAAATGACCATTAAAAAATGTCTCCTTGTTTTGATTATTAATATACAGGGTGAATTATGGATCTTCACCAAAACAATGTTTCGTCATATCTTTTCAATGAGTAAGTCGATTTATCTCATTTTTTTATAAAAGTGTGTATTGGTGTCTGGCAACTAACTGACATATTCACTGGTTCATCCCAATAATTCACCCTGTATCTAACTTTTTCCCCCGTAATAGACAGAAAACAGATAACAAATATTTGTAATAACCTAGTTTTCTTATTTGTTTGAGGAAAACTCATGTGTCTAATTATTTTAATCGGAATGAAATGAAAAAGCCAGGGAAATGTTTATTCATAAATTAAGAAATAAAATAAAAAACAATAACCAAACAATAAAACAGTTTTAACAATGTGCAACAAAGTAAAAATCAATTTATCAAACATTACGATTATAAAACACAACAGCTCGTTAACGCAGAATTATTCACTGTTGCAATATTATCAGAAATGACCCACTGACAATCAGAAAGTCCATTACACATTTAAACATTCGTCAAGTGTATTTATTAAGGCAGATACATTTCATCTTGAACATCTTTTATAATCGTAATGTTTATTAAATTTTCTGAAGTAATCCATTATCGAGGAGTGAATGTTACTGTTTGAATGAAACCACGTCTACAAAAAGATTTTTATGTGGGGATTACACTTCATATGGCATTAATATAGAGATTTAAAATGATATTTGATTTAAACGCTTATACAATATCATTCTGTGGAAATTGATGTTTTACATTAATAAATGGAATAAAGTCTTATTAATTTATTCCCTTTATTCCATTTATTAATGTAAAACATCAATTTCCACAGAATGATATTGTATAAGCGTTTAAATCAAATATCATTTTAAATCTCTATATTAATGCCATATGAAGTGTAATCCCCACATTCAACGATATTGTACAAGGTTCCTTAGCCACTGATGATGGACGTGTAGTCCGAAACATGTCTGGCAACCTATATGAATTTTAACGTATATATAAAAATCTTTTTGTGGAGTAGACGTGGTTTCATTCAAACAGTTTATTAAATTGTTTTTTACTTTGTTCCTCATTGTTAAAACTGTTTTATTGTTT
This sequence comes from Apoderus coryli, assembly GCA_911728435.2. Taxonomy (NCBI): domain Eukaryota; kingdom Metazoa; phylum Arthropoda; class Insecta; order Coleoptera; family Attelabidae; genus Apoderus; species Apoderus coryli. The sequence continues at coordinate 25,798,349 of OU452199.1, read as the reverse complement.
GGTTATTGTTTTTTATTTTATTTCTTAATTTATGAATAAACATTTCCCTGCCTTGTTCATTTCATTCCGATTAAAATAATTAGACACATGACATTTCCTCAATCAAATAAGAAAACTAGGTTATTATAAACATTTTTTTATCTGTTTTTTATCTATTACGGGTGGAAAAAGTTACATACAGGGTGAATTATTGGGATGAACCAGATATGCCAGATTTTTAAATCCGGCCCTGTAAATCAATTCAAATTATGGTATTTACCATACTGGAGCACAGTGTGTGTCATATGTGTCTATTTTGAAGATTTCTTTTTAATAACTAAACATTATTATACAGTAACATACCTACTTCATTATTGCCAATTTTCAACTTGGCTCTAAAATGAATCTTTAATTGGAAATGTGAGGTGAGTGTAACAAAAAATTCAAATACCCAGGCCTAACTGTCTATTTATGCCCTCTGAAAAAATTATATCAGATTTTTGAAAACTCATATACAGGGTGAAGTGTTGAATATGAAGCAGTCCCACAAATTTTCTCGAAGACGGACCTGGATTTTCTCAATTCTGAATATGTCAGTTAGTTGCCAGGCACCAATACAACTTTTATAAAAAAAATGAGATAAATCGACTTAATCATTGAAAAGATATGACGAAACATTGTTTTGGTGAAGATCCATAATTCACCCTGTATATTAATAATGAAAATAAGGAGACAGTTTTTAATGGTCATTTGGTGATCCTCTAATGTCCCTCTACTTATGGTAGAAGTATGTACAGTTCCTCGTGACTCACCCTGTATTATAAGAAATTATTGTTCGACATGTTTGTAGTTTTTAAGAAGTTCAAAGTGTATGAAGCTAATCAAGTTTGTATTGCGAATAAACGTGTAAAACATATAGATTTAAAGTATAACTTTATTTCTGAACAATTAAATAATGACCAATTTGATTTTACAATATTTGAATACTAAATATCAATTAGCGGACATTTTAACAAAAGGACAAACTATTGAGCAATTTAACTTCAATAAAAAATGTATTGGTTTAGAATAAGAGAGGGATTATTTTAGTATTAAGAAAAGTTTGCTTTTAGTTTTATTTAGTTTATTATATATTAACATTAAGAGAGGGTGTTAAGCTTATCATTTATGTAATGTTTTTCTTAGCTTAAAAATGGCGTCAATGAAATATGAACTGTCACTTCTGATAATACGAGTGTGCAGCAGTAGTAATAAAAAAAGAACAATTTTTTGTTTTATGTGATAGAGGTTAAGAAATATCTATCACATGTTTAAGATACGTATTATATTTCACTTTTCCAATTTTGTTCTAATAATTGTTAATAAAGTACCTAGTATAGTAAATCCACACTGTTTAGCTGAAAAATTACTAATATAATATTGTATATTATCAGGGCCGCGCCAACACCCGGTGGCGCCTATGTGCAAAAATTTCCGTAGCGCCCATACAAATTCAGTTTTTAATAACATATTTGGTTTTGCTTTTGTTAAATAAAAAAACTAGGTACGTCAGAAAAAACAAAAATTTATTAAATATAAAATAATCTAGCAAATTTTTATATAACATAAAATATAATACAAAACAAATCATTATAAAATTAAAAAATCCCGATGGCAGCCAGTCGGAAAAGTAGATTTTTGATTTATGTATTTTTTATTTATACTTAGTCTACCACTGACACCCACTATTAATAAACAAATAACGGAATATTCTGACATTCGCCAAATATAACCAAAGTGTCATATTGACAGTTATTTTAACTGAAATACCCATTATACTATAATACATACGTAAGTACGGTCTTATTGTTATTTCACAGGTGTTTATTTATCAAAATAATTACAGGTATAGCGGGTGATGATATTTTTTTTTATTTTTTGTTTATATTGACTTACATTTACTTAAATATGCCAGCGATGAAAAAACTCTCCAAATAAATATTGTAGAGATTTAAGTGCTCTATCATTTGATATGTAACATCGGTATTTTCTATTAACAACGAAAAAAATATGATTTTTTTAAAACTTTGACAGGCCGCCATTCTGAAATTAGCTCTCCGATTTCAATCGCCAACGAACTCACGCGATTCCATGACCTAGCCGATTTTTTAACCAAATTTTGTTTCGATTGGTCAAAAAATGCGGCCTAGAACGTGACGCAAAGTTTCTATATCTATATATATATATATATATATGGGATATAGAAACTTTGCGTCACGTTCTAGGCCGCATTTTTTGACCAATCGTTCTATAGTTTCTATATCCCATATATATATATATATATATATGGGATATAGAAACTTTGCGTCACGTTCTAGGCCGCATTTTTTGACCAATCGAAACAAAATTTGGTTAAAAAATCGGCTAGGTCATGGAATCGCGTGAGTTCGTTGGCGATTGAAATCGGAGAGCTAATTTCAGAATGGCGGCCTGTCAAAGTTTTAAAAAAATCATATTTTTTTCGTTGTTAATAGAAAATACCGATGTTACATATCAAATGATAGAGCACTTAAATCTCTACAATATTTATTTGGAGAGTTTTTTCATCGCTGGCATATTTAAGTAAATGTAAGTCAATATAAAGTAACAAAAAATAAAAAAAAATATCATCACCCGCTATACCTGTAATTATTTTGATAAATAAACACCTGTGAAATAACAATAAGAAGATATATATATATATATATATATATATATATATATATAAACAAACAAACAAAGATATTCAACTAAGTTGACAGAGTATATATATCTATATATATATATATATATATAAGGTTTGGTTGTTTTCCTACAATTATATACAACTATATACAATAAAAAAATATGTCAGTTTTAACATTAATGTAACTCACCTTTACATACCAAAGGTAATATTACTTGCGAATTGTACTTTTTATATAAAACATAAACCGTTGTTCTTGTAATTTGCAGCCCTGAAGAAGAAATTAAAAAAAAAAAAAAAAAAATTTCGAAAGCTTGGCATAGTAAAAAAGAGTTTTTTTACACTACACCACAACATTAGCCTATACCCCAATATATTGAACATATTTGATATTCAAACAGTAGGCTACGAAAATACTGAATTTATATATATATATAGATATATAAACTTTCGAACTGAGGTCATTTTTAGGATCCAGGGGTCATAAAATGAAGTACTGCATAAAAATTTTTCAAAATTTCGGTTGTGTCGATCTCCTGAATAGTTAGATTTTTTTTAAAAATCTACTAAAAATCTCTTTGGCTTAAAAAAAACAAAACTCTGCAAAACAAAATAATTTATTATACATAACAAAAACTTAAAGTATATTATATAAAACATAAATAATTAAAATCTCTGGTTAAAAAAAAAGAAAACTTCTCTTTGCAAGGTGTAACTATCAATAAAAACAAATACCTATGTATATTTTTTTTGTATTTGGTAAGTACCTAATATCAACAAATAATATAATAATTATAATAATAATATAATAATTGTTACATGAGATCTAAAAATTATTTCGAATACTATTAAAAATCAACAATACATTTCAGTAAGTAGTTTACAAAAGATCCGCTTTTCGTGCTTTCAAGCCAGAAATTTTTTTTATGATATCGTGAATATCTATGTCAGATGATTCTATTGAAATAATAGATACATTTGATAACCGTTCTTGACTCATTGACGATCTTAAACAATTTTTTATAAGTTTTAATTTTGAGCAAGATCTTTCTGCAGTTGCAACAGATACTGGTAAAGTTAGTAAAATTCGAAGAGCAACTGCTAGGTTTGGATATACTGCGGTTAAATCGTTAGAAAATACAGGGTGCGGCGGCATAACTTCCTTATTTAAAAACGCAATAAAACCCATTTTATGGATTAGAAGTTTTTATTATTATTTAAATAATGTAGGTACATATGTAAAGTTTTGCTTCACACAGTTTTAAAAATCATGTCATATAGGTGACGCCCTCCATTGTCGATACACTGAATAAGCCGATTTCTGGCATTTGTCATAACCCTTTCCAGCATGGCAGCTGATATGTTGACCATTTCGGCCCAGATGTTGGCTTTGAGATCTAGGGTTCTTCGACGATTGAATAAACACGGGATTTCATATTCTTCGTAAAAAAATCGCAAATGGTCAAATCGGGGGGACGAGCTAGCCACTCCAAATCGCCCCGGAAATTGTTCCCTCAAAACAGCCATTGATACCCTTGGAAGTATGAGCCGTTGCGCCGTCTTGTTGAAACTAAACGTCCCCTAAACCCAAGTCGTTAAGCCGAGGAAAAAAAATCTTCCAACATGTTTCCATATCGGTTAGAATTCACTGTCACTGTTTCCTCATTTTCTTCAAAAAACCAGGGACTAATTATCCCAGCCGAAGAAATTGCACACTACACTGTGACTGTAGGTGAGTGCAGGGGCTTGTGATGCAATTCGCGGGGGTTGGTGTCAGTCCAGTAACGCATATTTTGTTTGTTGACGTATGCCCTCACATGGAAATGGACCTCATCACGAAAAAATCAATTGCGTCCTCAGGAACGTTTTAGAGAAATGCCTCACATGCGTTCCTCTGAGAATGGAAGTCACGCTCGGAGAGTTCTTGGACAAACACCAACTTATACGGATGGTAATGAAGATCATCGTGAAAAATTCGCCTCACTGAACGATCGGAAAGTCTTAGGGCAGATGCATGTTTGCGGCCAGAGCACCGTGGGAATCGCAATATTGAGGCTTTCACAGCTTCAATGTTTGCAGGTGTTCTAACGGGCCGACGGACTCCAATTCTTCGTCTCGTCACACTCCGCTTTGCCTGAATGTAGCGACCCATGTAACTGTTGTTAGGTTAGAATTTTGGAGTATATCTTCTTACTTACTAGCAAAAGGAACTGAAAACTGTGACACTTATAATAGGGATGTGAATATGAGGATGGAACTGTTACATTGTGTATATCAACAGTAACGATTGATTTCCGATCTGGTACAGGCCCTGCCGATGCCGGGGCTAAATTTATTCGATTTCGACAGGCACGCTGAGTTGCGATCACAGAACGTCCATTCGAAAAGTACGCCTCGACGGCAAATGCACGTTGCTCACTGTTCCAAAGCATCGTGGCGACTGACCGGGTGAGGAACAAAACTTTAGATGCACGCCTACCGAATAAGAGCAGTCTCCCCCCACTTCGATCTTTGCAGTCTAAATATCGCCCATTTCAAAAAAGGAAGTTATGATGCCGCACCCTGTATAAACTGTAAAATTTCAAATGTATCACTTTTTAAATCTTTCAACATAGGCTGGATCTGTAAAATTTCCTCGTATAAATCGTTCCCAACTATATCACAATTATCATTAAAACTAAGTTTTTCCTGTAATTTTTTACATGAAAGTTTTAACTGCGATTTTGCAGGAGTTTCGTTTAAGTTAAATAAGAATTTAAAAGCGTCCATATGGTTTACTAATAAGGAAAATCTTTCATTCACTGAAACTAATGCTTGATCGAGAATGCAGTAAAAAAAAATAATTTTTAAAAAAATATTTGAGGATCAGAAATTGGTTCATCTTTATGTTCGTAATCGAAAATAGTTTTTTGTCGACGCCGTAACGGTGTGGCTGTAAATTAGGTTGAACATCTAACTTTTATGCCATCTCTTTTGCCGCAATAATAATTTCATTAAACTTGTCATCTGTTCGGAAGTCATGTAAGAATTGTTTCAGCTCTTGTAAAGCTTTCAGAGCCAATTGAAAATACATAGTTTCTGACTGCAAAATTTTACTAACAAAATTGACTTTCGTTAACACTTCATACCAAATGTGGACCGAACATATAAATGTAAATGTCGATATTTTATCCCCTAAACACCTGTAATGATTGGTAACAATAAAACGTCGTGAATTCAATAGTCAATACGTTTATTACACAATCGATCTGATTATCGGGAACTGGAGGCAACGTAACACGTATTCTAGAAGGCTTTAGACCGGATCGCTACCGACGCAGTGCGTGTCGGTTGTATGGCTTGTAACAGACTGCTGTTCTTTCATAGACATCGCCGTTCAATCCAGTTGACAGTTCGGGCATGCGTTTCAGAATGGTATGTGTATGTCATCACACCAAATTTCCAACTCGGTTGATACCTTGAATTAATTCGAGCACCCCGCTGATCTATATAGCAACGTAACGGGGCGAGTAACTTACTGACAAGATAAAGAAATGTTTGATGTTAAGGTGGTGAAACCTGTCACATGTGAGTTGGACTGGATATGGAGAAAAATGCTTTTGTCTCGACGTTTGTAACGACAGACAGATTAGGAATTACTTATTGAGCAGATCCATTCCAGAAATTAAAATAGGAATGATCAATATATTTTTTTTTGACGAACTTGCCTCTAGCACCTTTATACAATTGATTTCATTACATTACTTGATATATATAAACGTATGCTTATTTTCGTTTTACATAAAGATAAATGACAGAAAATACACACTTAAAAGAAACAAACAACATTGAAACGTAAAATATTATACGTTACTCGTCACTCGACTCTGACACTACACTCTCGTAATTTCTCGGGCAGCTTTAATTTTCGTCTTGGTCTGTGACTGCTGCCCGTCGTCGATGTAGGTCTGTTAACTGCTGCCGGCCGATGGTCTGCGTCACCCCGTTCTGCGCTGGTTTCGTCGGAGCAATCGAAGCTCGCCGTCGACTTGCCGTCACTCGAATCGCCGGTCGTAGACGCGGCTTGTTTGCTAGAACACTGCACTGTGTCTGACATCGCATTTGTTATTTTTGTTCGAGGCAACCCCACAAGATGGAGACGCGGCCGAGGGCGCACTGGGCTCCGCGGATTCGGATGGAATCGAGGCTACAGCAGCGACATCTTGGGAGGTTGTCGGTGGGGAAATTTCGCAATAATGCTCAGGGTCACAGGTGTTAATTACATGTTGTGGTCTTACCGGTGCACTTGCGTGCTGGTTTGCAACAATGGGTGGATCAGACTGAAGAACACCTGCATATGCTCCGCCCGAATGCCGCCACGCTCGCACGCCCCTGAACTGTTACCGCGACGTATGATTTGATTGGTGTGTCTTTTCCACAGCTCACCAGTGTTGAGTCTATATAAATATGTCGTTCTTCCTATTATTTTCTCAATCCTACCTTTTACCCACTGATCTGTGGTTGTTGTTCGATAATCTCTCGTCATAACATATTCGGCGACGGCGAAAACCCTCATTCTGCCCCTGTAGTTCCTTATTTCCCTTGTCATCGCCTTTTCGGAGTTAATCCTCACTTCTTCATCTGGTTTGTAGGTGCTTTCTTCTTTTATGTGCGACAATCTGCTTCTGATTTCTCTGTTGAACCTTAAGTACGCTGGTGTTGAACTAGTAGTCGCGTGAGTTGTTGTTCTGTAGGAGAATAAAAATCTTGAACTTAATGTTTGGATTTTTACTTTCTTATTCGACGGTTCTAACAGTGATCTTTTTAACTATTTTTTGAAGGTCTTTACAAAGTTCTCCGCCGCACCGTTGCTTTGAGGGTTCACTGGATGTATAGTGATGTGTTGGATGCCCTTTTTGGAAAAGAATTTCTTTATCTCGCAGCCGGTAAACTGTAGCGCATTGTCGCTGACGACCGTCTCAGGCAATCCAAATTTTGAGAAACAATCTCTCAATTGATCTACAGTAGTTTGCATATTTGCACTTTGCACCGGGAATGCGTCTGGGTATTTTGTGAATGAATCTATTATTATCAGTACCTGCTGTCCATTTAAATCTAAATAATCAATGTGCACCCTTGACCATGGCTTGTTTGTTGAAGGCCATGGAGTTAATGTGGTTTTTGGTGGTGAATATTTCATAGTCAAACAAAAATCACAGGAACTTACCACTTTTTTGATGTTTTCGTCCAATGTTGGCCACCACATTAGCGATCTTGCCAGATTTTTGCATTTTGCGATACCGGCCAGCTGTCGTCGTTGATATACTTCATTATACTTCTCAGATCTGATTCTTTGGCTGTCCAATTTCTTATTGAATCGTTGTTAAGTGGCCATTCTTCGGATTTTTCAGTGAATAAAACATATGAGTAACTGTCTGTTGAATAAGCAATGAGCTTTTCATCACATAATGGTGACATATAATCCGCAGTTAGGTTTTCTTTACCTTTTATGTATTAAATTTTATAATCGAAACTGGACAAGTATACTGACCATCTTACAAGCCTGTTCGCGTGCATCTGGGGCACGCCTCTGTGTTCTCCAAATATTGCCAAAAATGGACGATGATCTGTTCTTAAAGTGGAATGATTACCCACCAAATATTGCTCCAATTTCCGGACCGAGAAATATATCGCGAGCGCCTCCCGATGTATTGTACTATATTTTGACTCTGCTACTGTAAGTGTTCTTGATACACATGTTATGGGGCTCTCAGTATTGTCAGGCATTAAATGACTCAGGACACCCGCAATGCCTTTTTCGCTAGCGTCAGTGGTCAAAGCCATGGGATATTTCGGGTTATAATGTACCAAAACTGTGTCAGAGGCTATAATTTCTTTGATTCTGACAAAGGTTTGTTGTCTTTCTGACGTCCACCGAAATTTTGTATTGCTTTTTAAAAGTTCGTAAATCGGTGAAAGTAATTCAGCCAATTTGGGTACAAATTTTGCATAATAATTCACCATACCGATAAAGGATCTCACCTGAATCAGATTTTCCAGCCTAGGTGCATCACATATTGCTCGGATTTTGGTTTCTGTCTTCCTGAGTCCTGCTGAGCTTATTTCGTGTCCTAAGTATTCGACTCTTTTTTTGAAAAACTCGCATTTCTTGGTTTGTACTGTTAGTCCTGCTTCTTCAAGTCTTTGGAATATCTTATGTAAATTTTGTATATGTTCTTCATCCGTTGAACCTGTTGTTAATATCCTCCTGAAATATAACCGTACTAGGAATGTCCAAAAGCAATTGCTCGATATATTTTTAAAAGTATGCGCTGGCGACTGTAACTCCATACATCATTCGGTTACATCTGTATAGGCCTTTTTCTGTGCTAAGTGTAAGTAAATTTTTTGATTCCTCATTTAATGGAAACTGCACATACGCTTCTGTTAAATCGATCTTACTAAAAAGCTTACCCCCAGCTAACCTGACATATAAATCTTCAACCCTTGGTAATGGGTACTTCACTGGTACAAGATGTTTATAGTTGCCTTAAAATCGCCACATATTCTTACAGATCCATTTTTCTTATGCACAACCACGATGGGTGTGCCCCAGTCCGATGACAATACAGGTGTAATTATTCCTCTTGCTTCCATTCTTTGCAACTCATCCTCAACTTTCTGTTTGTATGCGAGCGGTACGGCACGGGCTTTGCAGAATACTGGTTTACTGTCTGGTTTGAGCTCCAATCCAATCTCAGCAAACCTAAAACAACCCAGTTTATCATTTACTACGGAACTATACTTGCTTATAAAGGATTTTGTGTGGTGTTGAATGTTACTGATTTCGTTAACCATCTTAAATATTATATTAAAATTATCTAAAAAATCTCTGCCCAAAATATTAGGGCCGCCGTTAGCGATGACATAAAATTTTTGCTGTCTTTCGACTTTGTTGAAATTCAAGTTTACTGTAAAATATCCTAATGGTGAAAATAACGAACCGTTGTAGCCTCGCAATATCAAACTGTCTTTTATTATATTATAGTTACCAAATTCCTTTCGGTATTCGGCTTCGCTGACGGCAGAACACTGCGCGGCGGAGTCAATCAACATCCGCTGGGGCCTACTCCCCACGTAAACTGTTATGACAAATTTATTACTAATACTGTTACTGTTAGAAAAATAAAAGCCAAACACATTACAACTATTTATTTCGATTACCTTGTCGACAGCAGCACCACCCCTCGACTCCACCAGCGCATACAAGGGGCTGTTTTCTTCCACGCTGCTGTTGCTGGTGTCAAGGATGTTTTCGTCCACGTAATTATGATCTCGGCCACTGCACATCCGTTCCAAATGTGGTCCACGAAATTTTCTGCATTTGAAATTCTTGTATTCTGTACACTCGTCAGCGTGTGATTTTCCGCATATTTTGCACATTTTCTTGATTTTTGTTTTGTTTAGGTTTTGAAAATTGTCACGAGGCCCTATGTCACTCGTCTGACGTTGTTGACGTTGACACTGTTGATGTTTACACTGGTGATAGCTTTGAAATTGACACTGTTGACGAGTCTTTTGTCAATATCCTGTGTTGCGCGCAGGCTTACCACTGTAATCGTTTTGGATGTCGCCATTTTTACGCGCGAACTTTTCACCGTTTACATAATTAATATCGTCCACATTAATTAGATTTTCCTTTTGCACGGCGATTTTCTTCAGGCTTTCTAATGATGTGTTTTCATCCTCTTCAGATAAGCGATCCAGTATTGGCCCCTTCGCTAAACCCACGACAAATTTGTCCGTAATCACGCTTTCCAGTCTGCTACCGAAATTGCAATTGCTAGCGAGGCATTTTATACGAGCGAACCAGTTCATTATTGATTCTTGAGGTAGCTGGTATGCTTCATAAAACTTCTTCCGTTCTTTCCACACACTCACGTGGGGACTGTACTGTTTTTTGAGTAGTTTAGAGAGATCTTTATAGTTTTTTGTTTTTGGAAGAACCGGATGACACAAATCGCGCAAGAGTTTGTATGTGGAGGCACTCAACTTTGATAAAATCGTAGCAACTTTAAGTTCTTCTTTGTCAATGTTTTGTTTCGTGAAGTACTGATCCAGTTGCTCGGCGTATATTATCCAATCGTCCTCGTCACTATTAAACACGCGTAAATTTGCCATCTTGACGGTAAGATATTATGTCGCACGTGGTTTTCACTTGACTGGAAGATTGTTATAGTTATTAACTTGTTTATCCTGTCGCCACTGTAGTGATTGGTAACAATAAAACGTCGTGAATTCTATTGAATTCACGACGTTTGACTATTTGACTATTGTCAATACGTTTATTACACAATCGATCTGATTATCGGAAACTGGAGGCAACGTAACACATATTCTAGAAGGCTTTAGACCGGATCGCTACCGACGTAGTGCGTGTCGGTTGTATGGCTTGTAACAGACTGCTGTTCTTTCATAGACACCGCCGTTCAATCCAGTTGACAGTTCGGGCATGCGCCTCATAATGATATGTGTATATCCTCACACCTATCCTCATATGTTGATTCCTGATCAAATTTATCTGAATTTGTTATATCGTATAATGCGTCATAAATTTCTGGTAAACTTTTACACAATGGTTTTGTAGCATCTATTCTGCTCGACCATCGCGTATCTGATAAAGGTTTTAAAGTTAAATTGGGGAAGTGTTGTTTGACGACATTCCATCGTTTAGTAGAGGATGAAAAATATTTGTATAATTCTTGGACTAAACTAAAAAAACCAACGGTTTCATGATTAATTTTTGCAGCATCATTAACTATTAAATTTAATGTGTGAGTAGCACAAGGCATATAAAAAGCTGGTGGATTGAGATCTAAAATAATTTTCTGCAAACCGCAATTTTTACCACGTATATTAGAACCGTTATCGTAGCCCTGTCCCCGCACGTTATTTATATCTAAATCGAGTTTTTTTAACTCTTCTAGTATAAAAGAACTCAAATCAATGCCGGTTGTATGGAAAATAGGACTAAAAGCTAAAAAGTGTTCACGTATTTGTAATTCTTTAGAACAGATGTTGAAGTGACTAAAACGTATGATAATACTTATTTGCTCCGTGTGTGCAATATCTGGTGTACAGTCCAATATAATCGAAAAATATTTATTCTGCTTGCATAAATGCAAAATGGAATTTTGGATTTCCTTAGCTAAAAGAGATATGATTTCATCTCACCAAGATAAGTTGGCATTTTTTTAACTTGTGAACTAGCAGTGACACGTTGAATATGATCTGCCATTACGGGCTCAAATTTACTTATCATCTCTATACACTTCAAAAAATTTCCGTTGTGATTTTGACATAATTTACTGTCTTGGCCACGAAAAGCTAAATTTTGCCTGCATAAAAATTGAATAACATATACTATAATTTTAATTACATTATACCATCGTTGTTTTTGCATATCAAGGAGTTTTTGATGGGCACTATCAATTGTAGTTTTATTTTTTAACGCTTGACATAGTTCTGTCCATTTTTGATAATTATTAAAGTGAGACGAATGTTTTTCATGTCTACTTAGATACATTGCTAAATGCAACAAGTCATTGCATCCCCGAGAAAATGTATTATTTTCTTGTACATCGAAAAGCTTGCAACAAAAACAAAAAACAGCGATTTTAGAAATCGAATAAAGTAACCTATTTCTATGATAAACTTCTCCATTTCTTAAACGTCTTTCATAATAACTAAAATTAAACTGTACAATTTGTTTTGGGCCATTTTCGATTATGCTTTGTCTAAAAGATGTATTTAGAATCTTTGGCCAAAGACCTGGATCATCGTAAGTAGTGGTTGTTACCTCGGGCCTGTCTTCATCAGTGTTTGTTCACCAGTAGTAGTTGAAATTGTAAGCTGCAGATAAGGCTGATGTGGACTTTGGTTTTCTTCATTATTCATGGAAGTCAGCGTTTCCGATGAACCAGAAGTTGATGCCGACGGAACAGGAAAAAACTGTGTTATTTTTGTACTATTCTTATCACGCTCTTCTTCTCTTCTTGTTTATTAAATAAATAAAATTACTATTTTTAATAACCATTTTATAACAATACAATTTACAACATGTTGATAGGAATTGATCTTAAACATGAAAATAATGCCGAAAACTGTTAGGATATTAATGTAAACAAAGAAACTATTTGACAAAAGCAATTTGTCTGTCGGGTTAGAAAAAACATCTTACCAAAACCAAATTATGACGTGAAACTAGAGGTGTCAACTAAACTAAAATAAGTGACACCAACGTTAGAAAAAAATATTATCAAATTATGAAAAACCAACGAACCAAAATAGAAGATACGGTAGTCCTAAAATTAACGTCCACCACTATTAAGGTTAACATTATTTTAACTTCTGGCTATGCGCTAAGTATTTCTCAGATTATAGCAACATTAATTAATAAGCAGCATGTACAGGGTGATACAAAAAAACATTAATTAGCCCACATTTAAGAAATTTTAAATGTATCGAAATTTATATACGGGGTGAATCAAAAATGTATTTCTTTATGTTGTTAAGGACAAAAAAGTAATATTGTGAATAATTTTTTAAAAGACACTGATATACGCAGCATTTGTAACATTAATTACAAAATGTGCGAAAATCCACATCAAATCATAGCGATGACAACGATTTTTCCCTTTTCCCACGAAACACAGGAAATGAATAATATGTTTCATTTGGCTATGATGCCACCATTTTCACAAATATCCACAAACAAACGCATAAAGTTATTTCATCCATTGCAATTGAAAATAATACATACATACATAACCTATAAAATACTGTGATGAACAAAAAAAAAAAAAAAAATAACGTCCGCCGCTATTAACGTTAATTTAACACGAACGATTTTCAAATAGAGAGATGTGGTAGTTCTAAAAAATAACGTCACCTAAGATAATAATCATAGTCTAGGCAGCCATTTTTAGACTAGCAGATTTAAAATACCTATCTAATATATTTTTTCGCCTGCCTGCACTTAAACAGAGTTTTACCGCCCGCACATGCGTAAATGACCATTTAGCGCCCGCTCTTTTTATTTTCTTTTCATAGATGGCGCTACTGTTAGATTTCCAATAATAACGTTAACATCAGTAGTTTTCACTCACTTAACTTAATGTGCATTCCATCTAGAGGATAAGTTGACAATTAATTGAGAAAGTTTACTTAGGTAGTCGTCTGCCAATCCGCTAAACTCATTTAATTATTTAAAATTGTCCATTATTAATTAGTAATCAGTTTTTAATTATTATTGTTGTACCGAAATATACCTAAGATTCTAAAATCAAATTTCTATAGCGTACACGCTCAGATAATAATTTGACAGTTTCTTTCTGCATTTAAAATACTCAACATTGACATGTGAGCCTGTCACATAAGTTTATCTGATCTGAGTTTGTCAAAGCATAACGCCTATTATCATGTACGTCAAAAAATACTTCCATTAATTACTGTCAAAAACTGTCAGTTCATAACAGTAATAATTAATTATTAAAATAAAGTTCTTTTGCTTGATATTGTAGTATGAAGAGGCAGGCGAAAAACAGTTGTAAGTACCACTGGCGGTAAAGCCGCTGCAGCCCTTCGCTGTATAGCTGCCCTCGCTCGTTTCGCTCACTCGGGGTCTGGTAAATTATCGACCAGAAAGAAATAACGACTTTTTTTTAATTTTTTTTTCATGGGATTAATAATAAGACTATTTTGAACAAAATTAGGTACCTACGGATGAAGACAAAATAATCAGTGTTTATATATTTTTTAATCTAATATGTGTTAGACTATTGCATACTTAACGTAGGTATGTACTTACGCACTGTATATCATTGACATGGACATGTTGTGGTTAGTGTCATAATAGAATAACTAGATGGCAGCGTTGCCAGATTGTATAACAGATTTCAAGAAAACTACTATAAATATATTTATGTATTTTATTAATGGACCTGTGCGGGAGAGTAATTAGAAATAACAAAGTAAAAATAATAATTAGATATAATTAAATCAGTTAGACGACGTCTGCTCCACAAAATAAACATATATATTCTTCAATTATACTAACTACCTACCTAACTAATTACCTATCTACCTACCTAACATGCAACCTAAACCTCAAGCGCACGTATCAAGCCTGCACATGGCAAGGGGTTCGCCCTTGTTAACTTACTTACTAACTAATCTGCAACCTAAACCTCATGCGCACATATCGGGCCTGCACTTGACAAGGGCTTCGCCCTTGCTATCCTACTTAACTACCTACCTAACTAACCTCCTACCTAACTAACCTCCTACCTAACTCACCTCCAACCTAACTAACCCCTTTTTTTTTTGAGGACGTAGTTTGCGCTCAAGCTCAGAAAATCAAGAGGCCCTCAATGAACCGCCTTTGTGTTGAATGGAACCGCCAATCTAGGCATAACTTCGTTCAACAGGCTGTCTTTTCTTCAAGTTGTTATGCTGGTCTTCCATAGCAATTTTTTATCGATATTCCCTACGTCCCCCTTCCACAGATTGTGATTAGGGGTTCGGGTTCAGTTGTATCATTCTTTCTTCTTCTTCTTTTTTCCTTAGTACGCGTCTCACATAATTGTGGATTGTCTGCCATTTATCTTTGCTATCCAGCATTAGGTTTATAACATTCTCCTGGTTAATTTGTGTTTCCAGTTCGAGTTCAACTTCGGTTCTTCCAATGTGCCACCGTGGGCACTGAAATAACGTGTGAGTAACTGTGTCCACTTCTTGGCAGTACACGCAACGGTCATCCGTAGACCTTTTTATTTTTAATGTGTACTATTTGAAGCAACCGTGTCCGGTTAGCATCTGGGTCAAATAGTAGTCAACGATTTTGTGTTTGCAGTTGATCCACGGGGAGACCTCAGGGATTAGGTTTTTTGTCCATTGTGCTTTAACTGTTTCGTCATTCCAGCGTTGTTGCCATTGTTGGATTGTACTTTCTCTTTCGGTTTTTTTATTTCGATCTTCATTTCCCTCGTAAAGCCTGGATCTCTCTTCAACTATAAGATCAATGGGTGGGGTTCCAGTAATTACCTGCAGGGCTTCCGCTGATATCGTTCGATATACACTCGCGACTCTTAGCAATGATTTCCTTTGTAAGCCCAATGTCATCTTCCGGTACTTTTCCATCCTTAGCGCTGTGACCCATATCGGTGCCCCATACAATAGAATGGAATTTGTAACCCCCATTAAAATCGCTCTCTTTCCCCAGCTTGGTCCACCAATGTTTGGCAAGATTCTGCCCAGCGACGCTGCCTTCGACGAGGCCTTCTGTACCGCTTTCTCCACATGTGGTCCGAAAGATAGTCGTCCATCTAGCGTGATGCCCAGGTAGTTTAGGGTTTTCTCCGGTATAATTTATAAGTTGCCCAACTAAATGAAACGTCTCTTTTTCTGGGACCTGCTAAAATAATTGCTTCAGTTTTTTCTTGGGCCAGATCTAAGCAATTTTCCCTCATCCATGCGTCGACCTTGTACAGGGTGTCCTCCGCTTTAAAAATCAACTCATTTCTGTTATCTGCTGTTATTAGTATACCCAGGTCATCTGCGAACGCGATAAGCTGAACTTCGTCTTCCACTCTCATTCTCAATATAGGATCGTAGAACAAATTCCACAATAAGGGTCCCAAGACGGATCCCTGGGGAATGCCACACGTCACTTGCATTAATGTTTCGGGCTTGTATTGTTCTGTTCGTAAAATATTGTTTGATCACATTTATTAGATGAGCCGATATGTTTTTGTGTTCTAATTGCTTAATTATGATCCCCCATGATGCCGAGTTAAAGGCGTTTCGCACATCAACAGCTATCACTGCACACCATTTCTTTGTCTTGCCTCTGTGTCTTTTAGCTTCTGTAGCTTTGTTGATTACATATTCATGAATGGTTGACTTGCCCTTTGTAAAACCATACTGGTTGTCCGATAGACTTTGTTCCCCTCGCAACTCGGTCAGCAATCTATCCCTAATCATCCTCTCATAGAGTTTTGCGGCTGTGTTTATCAAGCATATTGGGCGGTAGGATGAAGGACTCTCTGGAGGTTTCCCTGATTTTTTAATCAGGATAATTTTCGCTGCCTTCCAGTCGTCTGGAAACTCTTGCACATTTAGTAGCTCGTTTGTTATGCTTAATAGTAAAGTTGGATATTCCTTTACTGCTATTTTAATTATCTCTGTTGGGATTCCATCGGGTCCGGGTGCTTCTCCTTCCTTCATCTGTTCTGCAGCATTCATATGCAGCACTCCCCTGTGGTGAAAGCTGGCGCCAGGACACAATTGTCGATCCGCCAAACGTCATTTCGCCTTGGAAATAATTCGTCGATGATTTTGAGTTTCATATTTCCACTCATTTCGAACTGAGGCAATTCGCTTTTAAATTTGTTCATGACGATCATGTATCCCTCGCCCCAGATATCTGTTTCCAGTTTATTACAAACCTCCCTCCAGCAGTCGCGTTTCCTGTTTCTTATGCAAGCTTAGTTCCCTTTTCTCCGCCTTATAGATGTTATACATTCTGTCAATTGCGTCCTGTGGTGTGTTTTTCGCCTTGGCCCTTGTGAACTCTCGTCTTCGTTGGTTGCAGGAATTCCTTACTTTTTGAACCTCCTCGCACCACCAATATGGCGCCGCACTCTTACCCCCTGATGTGACTTGGCTTAATTTGGTTGCCTCCTTCAATATCTCCATATTTTCCAATGGGTTATCGCTCCTACCCCTCTGGCGCGATATAACTTGTAGGTACGCCGTTGCGCAGTCCTTACTAATAGTGATTTGTCCAGATCTTTGGTTTCTCTGCTGTAGGTTGGATTTCCCAATTTTTATTTCAACGTAGATGTAGTGATGATCGCTCAGTGTCTCGCAGTCCATCGTAGTCCATGAATAGAGGTGTTTTGCTAGCCCTTGAGATGTGATCGTTAGATCAATAAACGATGTCGAGCCCCTACTGCTAAAGGTCGGCATGCCCGCTTTATTATGGGCTACTGCATTTGCCGCGCTTAGTGCCTCGGCCAGATATGTTCCTCTATCATCAGTGGTCGGGGATCCCCACTCGCCAGACTTTGCATTGAAATCTCCAGCCATCAGCACTTCCTTTTTTCTTAGCCTTATTTCGCTCATTAAGCTATCTACATATGTACAGAAACTGATAAAACTTATATTAGGAGAAACGTAACACGCAAACACATTAAAATTTTCAAACTCTACACATATAAAGCCGTCCTTTTTATGTACACCTAAAATAACAATGTTTCTATTTACCGCGAGGGCCGCCACGTCTACCTTATTGTCCACGATCCATCTGTTGTCCGACACTATTTTTTTATTTGGCTCACTCACGATCAGTAGGTCAATGTTTTGTTTCCTGGCTGTGGCAATTGCTAAATCGTGTGCTGCCCTTGAGCGGTTTAAGTTGCATTGTAGGAACTTATACATTGGAGGTTTGGGTTTTCGTGGCCTCCGTCCACGCTCTTCTATATAGAGGACATTTTAAATGCCCTGACTGATGTCCTTCTACCTCGCAATTTGGACAGAAGGGGGTTTTATCGCATTGCTCAGCTTTGTGTCCCTCTTGTGCGCATTTTGAGCATGCGTTTCGGCGGTCCGGACCTTTACAGTCGGCCATGAAATGGTCTAGCTTCCAACATTTAAAGCATCTTTTGATGTTCGTCCTTTTCTGTATTCTACATTGTAGCCATCCAATTCTAATGTGCTTCAGCTTCTCCAGGACTTTGGCAGCTTCTGAGTCTACCATTAACGTTGCGTTTTGCGTATCTGCGAAGGCCGGTCTCAGGGATTTTACTTTGATCTCTTCCTTGGGTACTAACGCGGTTTCAGCCACTCTCTCCTCTATTTCTTTTTGAGTCGTTACTGCATCTATTCCTCTGACGTGAAAGATTACTGGTTTTGTTCTTGGGTTTACGACCTTGCCCCTTGAACCTTGAACTGAATTTCCTGCCTTAAGGTTTGCGCCTTTTCTTTATCTTTTACTGTGAAAAGAAGATCGTTATTTCTTGTCCTCCTTATGGAATTTATCTGTACGTCCATGTTGTCGAAGTTTAGTTCCCTCTTTACTGACCTTAGCAACTCGGCGTATGATCTGTTCTCATCCGTTCTTACTATTGCTGCCTCGGTGTTTACGTTAGCGTTGGTAGTTCTATCGGTTTTGTTTTTATTAGCTACTATTTCGATACCCGACCCCGAGAAGACATACTCGAAGGTTCTGATGAGGGTTTCATTTGCTTCTTTATTTAAGTATATTATGATTGCAGCTTTTTTCCTACCGTGGTTGTTCCTTCGTATAATCTATCCAGGCTCGTATCCTTGCTTAGGAGCATTGGGAAATATTGGTAGCCTAACTAACCCCTACCTAACTAACCTCCTACCTAACTAACCTCCTACCTAACTAAACTCCTACCTACCTAACTAACCTCCTACCTACATAACTAACCTCCTACCTAACTAACCTCCTACCTAACTAATTAACCTCCTACCTACCTAACTAACCTAACTAACCTCCTACCTAACCAACTAACCTCCTACCTACCTAACTAATCTGAAACTTAAACCTCAAGCGCACATATCGGGCCTGCACTTAGCAAGGGCTTCGCCCTTGCTATCCTACTGAACTACCTACCTAACTAATTATCTACCTACCGACCTAACCTCCTACCTACCTAACTAACCTCCTACCTTCCTAACTAACCTCCTACCTACCTAACTAACCTCCTACCTACCTAATCTCCAACTTAAACCTCATGCGTACATATCGGGCCTGCTTTCCTACTTAACTACCTACCTAACTATCTACCTACCGACCTAACCTCCTACCTACCTAACTAACCTCCTACCTACCTAACTAACCCCCTACCTAACTAACCTCCTACGTAACTAACCTACCTAGCTAACTAACCTGCTACCTAACTAACCTCCTACCTACCTACCTAACTAACCACCTACCTAACTAACCACCTACCTAACCTCCTACCTACCTACCTAACTAATCTGAGACTTGAACCTCATGCGCACATATTGGGCCTGCACTTAGCAAGGGCTTCGCTTCGCTTCGGGTTCACGTTACATGTCCGGAAATAATGTACGTTGGTTTTTAACAATCTTTATTGATTTTCAAATTTCTAGCTTTGCTAAAATGACAGGTTTAGCGGCCCGGGGATCTTACACTTCTTCTACATTGAGGACGCATGGGTAAAACTCAGATAAACTCTTCGACAGGTCGATTTTAGCTTTTGACAGCCGGGTTTCTTGTTGTAAATTCATAAATACAGGGTAGTCCAAAAATAAAGACGACGACCAGACGTATGTTTCTAAATGGAAACACCCATTTCTTATTCATTTCACCGGAAATACTTGTTTTTGGTCATTTTATACATAAATAAGTAGTTTTAAAAAAATGTCTGTATCTGTATCCACGAAAACGCAACAACCACAAAACAGATTTTAACCAAATTTGGTACAAAAATACTATTGGACATAGCAAGGAGCTGATTTGATTTTGGGAAACATTGAGCTTAGGCAAGGGGTTTAAAAGAGGGTTCAAAAATTTAAAAAATCATAGTTCTTACACTTATCCGAAATACTGCATATTTTTTTACGCATTTAATTGAATATAAGGTTTTTTCGAACGGCCATATTGGGAGTTTGAAACATAGTCGAGTTAAATCGAATATTTATGTAAATTAAGTATATAAATTACATAAAACGTGAGTGAAGAGCAAAAGAACAATATACAAGGTAAATCTGTGCCAAAATTTAATAACATTAATACTAACGCTTATTGCTACTGACCTCAACAACTTTCCTACTATAAACCTATATATAAAAAACCCTTTTTTTTTCTCTACCTTAATAAAGCAACCAACTACATCGTTACTGAATCGTAAATAAATGTCAGACAACAGCGGGGGGTCAAAAGACCCCCCCGACAAAATCATAGTAAATGAATACAAGTATTCAGACACCGCCCCCTACCTAATAATAATCGAAAGCAAAGATCAAAATTTGGGAAACATACATCCTATAAAGTTAGGCAAACTCCTTAAATTAAATAGAATAGATGGTGTATCTAAAATAACTAAAAAGGGTCGAAATCGAGTGGGCATTGAATTTCATTCTCCTAAATCAGCTAATACATTTAAATCACATAAAGTCATTACTGAAAACAATTTACAAGCATACATCCCTGTCAATCTAACAACATCCAAAGGTGTAATTCGAGGTATACCTCTTGATATTTCAATGGATGAAATACTAAATACAGGTAAATCACCGTTCAAATTATTAGCAGCTAGACGACTACACAGAAGAGTAGCAAACGAGGAAGTAGTTGAATACACACCGACTCAATCTGTCGTCATAACATTTGAAGGCAAAAGGCTCCCCACAGAATTAGACATAAATTATTATAAAGTTAAAGTAGAAACGTACATCAGCCCAGTCACCCAATGTAGAAACTGTTGGCGATATGGACATCCATCTAAACAGTGTAAAAGCAAAATTCGCTGCGCAAAATGTGCGGAAGAACACGATACTGAAAAGTGTAACAAACCGGCCACATGTTTTTATTGTGGGGAAAATCATATGTCAAGTGATAGAAGATGTGTAGAATTTGAAAGACAGAAGAAAATTAAGGAGGTTATGTCATTCGAGAACTTATCCTATTTTGAAGCCAAGCAAAGGTTTCCAGTCAATACAAGAAAAAATCAACAGCACCCAGCAATAATTCCATTGATAAGAAAAGATGACTTTAACTTTCCCAGCATCATCGGAAATTCAAAACAAACTGTAATAGATGTACATCAAAGAAGAGAAAACTCAATATCACATATGCAAAGCCCAACATATAATGAAATAGCCGCACGAAGCCCAAGACTTAACACACCAGCCTTCCAAACAACAAAATATAGTGAACCACATAGCTCAAAAAATAGTTTCAATTCAAATAAACGAAAATCTACATCACCTTATGCTGGCTATGACAAAACAGCTCACAGAAACCAACTATTACCAACACCATGCAGAACTCCTACATCAATAAAATATAAAAAAATTACAGATGACCAAGCGATGGACACAGATCATAACTTCACAGGTAACCTGAACACTGTGGACATAGGTGCCCTCATTAAAGAAATTTGTAGCCACACAAGCATAGTAAACCAACCAGAGCAAATGGAAGAAATAGACAATGTACTTAAAGGGTATAACTTTTGGACGCAAGATACAACTAACGCAACAATCAATTCAGATGACGAATTTTAAAATCATTCAATGGAACATTCGAGGCGTACATGCAAATATTATTAAACTAAAAACACTACTAGCTGAAGAGAATCCTGATATTATACTTCTTAATGAAACGCTATTAAAAACAACACAACAAATAAACTTAAAACATTATACCACCCTCAAAGAAGATAGGGCAGATGGATGGGGAGGCGTTGCCATCCTTATAAACAAGTCAACACCATTCAAAAGTCTCCAATTACAATTTAATCTTCCACAAGAAATCCAAATTTTGGCAATAAATATAGGAAAACTAAATTTAGTGACAATATACAACCCTCCTAATACAAATCTAACCATAGCTGACTATACACACATGATGCAAAATATTCCCCAACCAGCCATAATTATGGGAGACTTTAACGCACAAAACACAGCATGGGGGTCACATAAAACCAACTTAAAAGGTAGAAACCTATTAGAAACTTTAGAATCCGAAAATCTAGTCTTCTTAAACAATGGAAGTCCCACAAGAGTACACAGACCAGGAACCGGAGTAAGTTCATGCGACCTCACTATCACATCAGCCGATATAGCAGGCAACTGTCATTGGAGCGTTCATGAAGATGCAGGAAACAGCGATCATTACCCAACAATATGTACATACCATAAGAATACACTACATGGGAAAATAATCGAAAATACACCTATATCCAGATGGAAAACTAAATTAGCCAATTGGACAGAATTTCAAGAACAACTTCCACGACTTACAAGTAAACAAAATGACTATGACGAGCTGATACGAAACATCACAGAAACGGCAGACAAAACTATACCGAAAACGCTAATAAACATTGGACAAAAGAGTTTTCCGAAAAAACCTATATGGTGGGATGAAGAATGCAACAGGAAATATAAGGAGAGAGCTTCAGCCTTGAAAAGGTACCGAAATAATCCAACAGAATTGAATTATGTCGACTACAAAAGACTAGCAGCAAGCGCCCGAAGATATACGAGAAAAATAATGAAAGAAAGTTTTAGAACATTTTGCGATACATTAAATAGAGAAACGCCGCTGAGTAAGATCTGGAATGTAGTACGAGCTTTTTCCAAATCCAACACGTATCCTCACAAAAACAATACAGATCAAGAATTTACTGAAGTGCTTAACGGCATTACATCACATAATCCTGAAATTACTACTCGATTGAAATACACAAACACCAATGTAAGTCCGCAAATAAGATCATCAGAGATGCAGATGATTCTCAATAAAAAAAAAAGAAACTGCACCAGGATCCGATAATATAACATTTAGTATGCTGAACAACTTAACGCCAGAATATAAAGAAAATCTACGACAAATATTTAACCAAATCTTAAGAAAAGAACAACCAATACCAAATGAATGGCTTAAAACAGTACTCATCCCAGTACTAAAACCGGGCAAAGATCCAAATAAAGCAAATAACTATCGATTACTAGCTCTGACATCATGTATATGTAAAACATTAGAAAGCATCTTAGAAATGAGACTAAATCACGAAATAGAGTCAAGAAGAATTTTCGACGATCATCAAAATGGTTTCAGGAAAGGCCGTGGCACACAAACAAATTTAAGCCTGTTAACATTACAAATCTATACGGCACTAAGTAATAACAAAGCTACAATTGCAGTATTTCTTGACCTAAAAGCAGCCTTCGACAACGTTGTAATAAAAGAGCTTTTAAATGACTTAAATGAACTAAAAATTAACAAAGATGTGATAGAAATTATAGAAAAAATTTTAACCCCAAAAACAATATCGATTCGCTCGCCTAATACAGGACAACTAATTGGATCAAAAATAATAACTAAAGGATTATTACAGGGATCACCTTTAAGCCCCACACTGTTTAACATTTATATGTCGTCACTAAATAAACTAGCAACTAATCAAATCAAAATTCTGCAATACGCAGATGATATTGTCATATACACCAATAATAAAAACATACACGAGGGTATATTCGAAATATCAGAAAAGGTAAAAAACATCGACAGATGGTTAAATAAGAAGGGTTTATCAATCAACACTGACAAAACCAAAGCTATGATATTCACAAAAGGAAAAAGGAAAACAGTATATCAACCTATAGTAATACAAAATACAGCTGTTGAATATGTTTCAGAATTCAAATACGCTGGGGCTTGGCTAGATACACATATGCGCTGGACCAAACACATAGATTATTGCGTCACTAAGGCAACAAAAGGAATCAACGTCATGAGAGCTCTGACACGCACATGGTGGGGGACTGATCCCAAAACATTAAAAATAATATATAATGCCATTGTGCGATCACACTTAGAATATGTAACTCCTCTGATTATGAGAACATCGAAATACAATTGGCAGAAACTCAATAAAACACAGTATACAGCGCTGAGAGTCATAACAGGCTGCATGAGATCAACTCCAGTCAACATCTTACTAGCAGAAACAGCAGAAACGACACTAGAAATTAGAAGAACCTGGTTGTGCGCAAAACTAGTGTCAAACACCTTATCTCTGGAACAACATAAGCTCGGCACAAGCATTATAAACATGTATGAAGAATTCAATAAGGAAAAAAATACTGGGCCCGAACAGCATGTCCAGCAATAATGGAAAGCACTGATCACGTCTTACAGTACATAGAATTCTTATACAAAGACAATTTGCTGCCATGTTTCAGGTTTCCTTATGATATGCAAACTATCAAATTTGATTACTGTCATTCCAACATTGTAAGACAGGACATTACTGCGGAACTACAATTAAAAGAAACAATAAAATCAATGGCACCAAATTATGATATAATATATACTGATGCATCCAAGGACGCAGAAAAGTGCGGGTTTGGCGTATTTAGTGTGGAACTGGAGATATCACATGGAGAAAGACTTTCGAATTACACACCAATACATGCAGCAGAAACAATAGCCATTAGAGAAGCCATTCGTCTAACCAAAAACAGGACAAAAAAATTAGTACTGGTAACAGATTCATTGAGCGCACTCGAGTCTCTAAGCGGTAAGAATATATCGGCTACGGTTGATTACATAACACTGAGTACCAAATTGGAACTATGGGAAGCTCGAAACACCAATAGAGATATAAAACTAGTATGGGCTCCTGGACACTCTGGAATACAAGGAAATGAAATGGCCGATTCAATAGCTAAAAAAGGGAGAGAAAAAACATCAGTTACGCAACCAAATTCTATAAGCCCAGCAGCAATACTTAGCATCATTAAAAGAGAATTATGGGAAGTATGGACAAATACATACACAAATTGGACACATAACAAAGGAATCATATACAGAAGACATATCACTATACCGCCAAAGGTTCCCTGGTATTGGCATACAAAATATAAAGACAGGAAAAGCATAACAACAATCACTCGAATGAGAACAAATCACTGCCTAACACCAGCGCATCAATTCAAAATAGGAGTCAGAGATAATCCACTATGCGAATGTGGAGAACTAGGGGACCTAAATCATATCTTCTTTGGGTGCAACTCACACATAAAAAAATGCAAAGAACTGTATTATTTCTTCACCCAACATATGCACAATCCTATAAACATAGAACTCATAATATTTAGTCCTAACAATTTATATATAGAAGCCATCATGAAACATCTACAATATAATAACATTTCACTCTAAAAACAAATACCATCTCACAACAACACTGCTTACTCATATTGCTTAGAGCTCGTAGTTGTAGTATTTCTTAGAATATTAGTTCAATTTTTTCAATAAGTATTATTTCAGACACCGCAACCATAACTTTCCCAATCCGAGGCGCTCCCAAAGTGTGAAAGCTCTGATACGCCCCAGAGCGAGAAAAGTCAACCTTTTGTGTTAACCTAGATCCTTCATCATGTACTAACAATAAAATCACACTACGGCACAGACTAAACAAACAAGAAGACAACAATAACAAAAGAAGAAAGAAAAACCAGAACCACAGCAAGGAAACGATTCACCCAAAATACTGATGACGTCCCTAAATATAGAAGAAACGCTGGCTGTATGCTACTAAGTTAGCAGGAGGCCATCAATTTGAAGAAGAAGAAGAATTGAATATAACCTAAAATATTGAACATAAAATATTAAACAACATTGGTTCGAAAATAGTGTAAAATGGGGAAAAAAAGATTTAAAATAATCATATTTCTTAAACATAGCAGAAATATTAACTAGTTATTTATAGCTTTGATAGAATATAACCTATGAAATGTATAATAAAGAACTTGCTTACAAAGGCCTTCGTAAATAGTGAAAAAGGGGTAAAATGTGTCATAAATAACTCACGTTCATAGGCGTTCGTAAAGAGTGGAAAAGGGGTCAAAACATAACAAATATTTATTTCCTAAACTTTTTTGAAATATAGAATAATTGTTCATAGTTGTGATACAATATAAGCTAAAAAATATTCCATAAAATAATTGGTTCACACAGGCGTTCGAAAATAGTCTAAAAAAAGGGTCAAAAACGATACCAGAAAAATTGGCTAATTATATATAGCTTTGATTTTGATATAAGATAACCTACAAAATGCAGCATAAATTTTTTATTTACATAGGCGTTCGTAAATAGTAGACGAAAAAGTAAAATAAAAAAATATTTAAAATTTTATATTTAATTAATTAAATTGGTGTTAAAAATACACTACAAAAATTAATGTAACATAGCGTCCGTGAAAATTCTATAAAAGGGTCAGACAAAATTTGTATCCGTGGGATAACTCAAAAATAGTTCTTAAACTTATCTGAAATATTGAATAATTTTTTGTGGGTTTAATTAAATATAACCTAAAATATTTAACCTAAACAATTAGACCACATTGACATTCGAAAAAAGTATAGAATGGGGTAAAAAGGTTAGAAAAAAGCGTATTTCTTAATTCTATCAAAGCTATAAATAACTAGTTAATATTTCTTAAACATAGCAGAAATATTGACTAGTTATTTATAGCTTTGATAGAATATAAGCTATAAAATGTGTTATAAATAACATGTTTTCATAGGCGTCGTAAATAGTGTAAAAGGGGTCAAAATAAAAAAATATATGGGATCCTTTAGCACTGAAAAAAAGAAAATGTTAAAATGTAACAACGGTGTTTTTCCCAAAATGTATTTCCTACCGAAGCTCCACAAGTCTAATATTCCGTTGCGACCTATATTAAGTTTTGTTGGTTCTCCGATCTACAACATGTCAAAATATCTAAGCAACCTCTTGAATTTTGCTTTTGAAAAGGACTCTTATCATACGAGGGATTGTTTCACATTAGTACACGAACTTAAGAGTGTGACGATTCCTTCAAATTACATTCTTATGTGTCTTTGGACGTGGTTTCGCTGTTTATAAATATACCCACTGATTTGGTTTTGACTCTTGTGAGGGATCGATGGAGTCTCATCCAGCCAAATACAAAATTAAGTGTGGACCAGTTCGTCGAACTCCTTACCTTTGTTTTTGATAACAGCTATTTTAAATTCCAAGACAAATTTTATAGACAAATATATCGTCTTGGTATGGGCAACTGTTTATCGCCAATATGCGCTGATATTGTATTGTCAGAATTACAAAAAAACTGCATCCCAAGATTGCCATTCCAATTACCGTTCTATAAAAGATATGTCGACGACATATTAACGTGCATTCCAGTGAATGGGGTGATGAGACACTATCTATTTTTAATGATTTTCATCCAAAGTTAATGTTTACAGTTGAAAAAGAAAATAGAAATAGGCTATCGTTTTTAGACATCGAATTTATTAGAGGTGACAATAATATCATCATCACTGACTGGTATCACAAGCCCACTTTCTCTGAAAGGTACATTAATTTTAACTCATCCCATTCTTTTAATCAAAAAATTAATATTATTAACAACTTAAAACATAGAGCCTTATCTTTGTCTGACGAAGAGTTTCATGAAAAAAATTACTAATTAAATATTACCTTTTGAAAAATAGTTATCCAGAGAAACTTATTAATAAAATACTCTTCAAACCTGAAACCAATCAAAATAGTTTACCTAATTTAAATCCAAATAATAATAAAAGATATTTAAAAATACCCTACGTCTGTAGTTTATCCGAAAAATTAGGTAAAGTATTTACTAACACTAATATCAAAGTTGCTTTCAAGAACTAAAAAATTCTTTATTAAGCTAAAATCAGTAACCCCTAGGGAATTTGAGAGCAACGTTGTTTATAAAATACCCTGTAAAGACTGTAACAAAGTCTATATAGGTCAAACTTCTCGGTATTTAGGAACAAGAATAAAAGAGCATCAAGTGACCATCAGACCCCAAAACTTAGTTAATGCTCCAAACAAATCTGGTCTAACTGAGCATGTTAATGCGACGTTACATGACATTGATTTTGAAAAGACAGAAATTCTTGGTGGACAGCGGAACTACAAAAAAAGACTTTTGAAAGAGATGATAGATATAAAAATACATCAAAATAACGTAAATAAGCAAGTTGACACCCAAAATTTGAGCTCTGCTTATGTAAATTTAATTAATAGGATCCCACGAGGAAAATTATCCATTTAATGTAAATAAACCGCGTATAATAACCACATAGAAAAGCCAAATGAAGAAAACGAACATTTGCAAGTTGGAAAAAACATTCGCTTCATGTGGGAATCGAACCCACGTCTCACGCTTTCCGGGCATTTGCTCTACACCATTGAGCGACCGAAGCACTGGTGTGGTGATAGTAGTGCATAAACGCGATACTATTATACCAATGTCCCCTCCAACTCACAAACGCTATGCTGTTTTGTGGTTTTGCTTAGGGATGCAACGATATATCGATATATTAAAAATATCGATATATTTTTTTAATATATCGATATATTTTAATCGATATATTTCTTTCGATATATCGAAACAACTATCAATATATACAACACGATATATCGGTACATTATCAAAATAAATGTATCTGCTACAGCTGCTTTCTTTCGCTAGTTTTATTGATCCGGATTTATTAATCAGGATTTGTTGGATTTCTGAAGGCTCGAGAAGTTTACCTAAAAGAGGCAAGTGGACTACGTATCCGGATCGCGATAGGCGCTAAAGTGGGGATGAATCAGAAAATGCGTTTTTAGCGAAAGAACATGTGAATCCAAACGCGTTTGGATCCTGAAATCAGTAGCGAAAGAAAGCAGCTTACATACACAGGTTTAAAACTAAAAGGTCCTTGTTGTGTTGCCGTAGCAGTCGACGCACACAACAAAAAATCGAAATCGTCTGACAGGAAATAGATTATCAAAATTATTATTTCTAAGTTGTGTTCCAGAAAATTTTGAATTAATTGACCTAACCTAATGTAATTATTTCTAACAAATATTCTTACGTTTGCATATGTATTTTCAGGCAAATAAATTTTAATGAATACTATTTTATTTCATTATTTGAATCTTTAAAATTTCAGGTTTATTTACAACTACAATCCACTCTAAAATAAAAATATAGCAAATATATCGATATATATAAAATATCGATATTTTTATTGCCACCCCTAGTTCTGCTGTTGTCTCGACCACAGAAATCTTATATTATATTTATGTCCTTAACTGACGATTTCAAATCAAATAGAATTTATATTAGAGGACACAATTTTCTATATTACGTTATTATATATATATATATATATATATATATATATATATATATATATATATATATATATATACAGTATGTCCACGGATGCGGTTAACAAGAGGACAAATGGACCAAAAATTGAAAGATACGAAAAAAAGTTATTCTTGATAAAAATGTTTGCTTGTCGAAAAAATAAGAACTACCATGAAAAAAATTATTTTTATTAAACAGGGCGTCTCAAAAAGGCATAAATATAAAATTAAACAAGAGCAAACAGTCTTATTTTGGTGTCTTAACGTAAAATGATAAATAGAAAAAATGCTCCAAATTTAATCCTGATCCTGATTCCAAAGTTATAGAAGAATATTTAAATTTATGACTAAAAATTTTTTTTTCATGTGTGCATGCGCATGTGTGCGTACTTTTACTTAATTATTACCTTTACATTAGGTCAGTGTCAAAAAAAAGTTGTCTTGTCGAAAAAATAAGAACTAATATGAAAAAAATTATTTTTATTAAACAGGGCGTGTCAAAAAGGCATAAACATAAAATTAAACAAATTAAAATGAAAATTGAAAATATTATAAGCCTGTGAAAATTTCTATTGCCGTTTAAAATCTGATTTCCAACCCACAAACAAAAATCTAGCCTATTTGCTTCATCCCCAGCCTCCAAAGTTTGGTTGAAATGAGGCTTGTAAGGATAAATTTTATTTTCTTTTAAAACTTTTTGAATGGTAGATTTTCCCATCACCTCTAAATTCTCAGCCCTGTTTCTTAAAGAAAGCAATGGATTTTCATTTACCGATTCCAATATCAAAACTGTACTGGCATGGTCCTCATTGTTTCTTTTCTTTTTTAATATCAAAAACTGATTTCATAAATTTAAATATTCTTCTGTAACTCTGGAATCAGGCTCAGGATTAAATTTGGAGCATTTTTTCTATTTATCATTTTACGCTAAGACACCAAAATATCACTGTTTGCTCTTGTTTAATTTTATATTTATGCCTTTTTGAGGCGCCCTGTTTAATAAAAATAATTGTTTTCATGGCAGTTCTTATTTTTTTGACAAGCAAACATTTTTATCAAGAATAACTTTTTTTCGTATCTTTCAATTTTTGGTCCATTTGTCCTTTTGTTAACCGCATCTGTGGACATACTGTATATATAATTTCTCAAATTATATATATATATATACTCTAGAATGATAATCCCGTAGTACAAAAATGTAACCAAAAGTGTAGAGCTGTCCATAATGCGCATGATCACCAGTATCTTATTTTTCAACAGGACCGGCTTTAATTAAATGTAATATTACTGTTATGTTATAGGTATATTTAAAATTAAATCTTACCATTTGGTAACATTCAAAGAAAAAAATGGAATAAAGGAATTTAAGAAATAAAAAATTACATTAAATATCTAAATACTTTATTGTCTAACAGGTACAACCCAATAATAATAAATCTAAGCAGAAACTGAAATAAGTAAAAATTCTAATACTGGAAAATATCTTAAGGATATGAGCATTCATTATTTATTTTATTATTAGATATTTGTTTGTTTATACAACCACCTTAGGCGTCTTACCTCTCTATCCTTCAAAGAAGGGGTGCAAGAAACAGTGACTTCACAAATATTTTCCGTGTCCATGTAAACCACTTCCTTATCATCCGTACTACTCGCAATAGTATTTTGTGACAAAACATGGTTGGTAGAACTTGTATTCTCAGCAATTTCATGGATGATTCTATAATTAAGTATATTCCAGTTTAACAACAGAATTCAAACGAACTTTGTATACCTACACAACGTCGGAAATATATTCTTGACATACATATCATGCATTTTTGACAGACTGCTTTTAAGTAAACAGTGTCTTGATATCAAACGATTAAGAATTTAACTTCCACTCTCATTTACATATAATCTCTTCTTTTCAACAAAAGTTTGGGAACTGCATCGGGTACGAGGGTGATCCTCTTGCCGTCTTCTCTACAAATGATATCTCTTCTTTTCAACAAAAGTTTGGGAACTGCATCGGGTACGAGGGTGATCCTCTTGCCGTCTTCTCTACAAATGATATCTTCTGCAGCGAAATGCTTACTGCATATGTCATTCCCATCACATACATTTTCTGTACTAGGATCCCAACGCCCGCATCCAAACATCATGTCTTTTTTTTTGTCAAGTTAGAAACCCGAAACAATAACTTACTGAAAATATTTAATACCAGGAATGAGACCTTCAGTGGTTTGTTAAATAAACGAACTAAAACCAAAATAACAAATATTAAAAACAATTTTAATCACAAATAGGTATATCTATCAACAATTAAAATATACCACGAATAAAACCATAACTCAATTATAAAACCTATCTGAATTTTTGTGAAGCCGACTCTGACAGATATTCCCACTACGAGAAACGTCATTTGCGAAAACAGTCGCTGTTGCGAAATCTCCTAAATTTAATAAGATTTGGAAAAAAATGTTTCGTTCATATTGGTGAAAACTAAACAGTATGCAATTTTACCGATAACATTTAATTATTTGATTTTGTGAAGCAGTTTCGTATGACGCAACATATGGATTTATTTATAAAACAGATATGTCGCATAAATTCTGTAAGGCGAACGACAAAATAGTTTTAAATATGGCAGCTCTGTACTGAAAATAAGATACTGAGGAGCATGCGTAGATCGTGAAAACTCTGCATACCCGTTACACTTTTTGGTACTCGGCTGGATTTAATTCATTCTAGAGTACATATATAATTATAATATAAGATTTCTATGGTCTCGACCTTCAGTTCGAAGGCATCAAAGACACAGACTACGTCGCATTGTTTCTTCTATTGCATGTCCTGCACGTATATATATATATATACACCTGTTTGACAGGATAGGATGGAGTTTTATTTAAAAAAAAAAAGTTTAGATGTATCATTTTCTGTTCGTTTGTTTGCCTATTCAGCTTTAGTTTATACACTATTAAAGTAGCAAAATATATGTTTAAAAGAAACCCCCTTTTTGATTTCATCATATGTAAATGTCCTTCACAATTGAAAATATTGACAAAAGAAACATATTGTTCACGTGAGTATGGAGAACCCGTTGTAGTATGTAGTTTTATCTGTGTTTAAACAACGGAAAAAAAATTACATTACATGTCTTGATGTTTTTATTTATTTATATTTTTATATATTTTTTAATGTTTTTTTTTTATTTGTGTATTTAACTATTAATTGTAAGTTTCAAGTCACCCTTTATGTTTTTCTTTTTTGTTGTATTTTAGTGTCCTGAGGATGACTTAATAAAAGTCGAAACGTCGACAGAGGAATTACTTTGTTTCTGTAATTGACCTAAAACCAACCAACTTCAATTTCAAAAAAATATATATACTTCCTAAACTTATTCGAAATACGGAATCATTTTTCATAGTTGTGATAGAATATAACCTAAAAAACATAAATGAACTGGTTCACACAGGCGTTCGAAAATAGTGTAAAAAAGGGGCAATAACGAAAAATTGGCTAATTATATATATATTTTATATAAGATAACCTACACCATGCAGCATAACAATTTGGTTTACATAGGCGTTCGTAAATAGTTGAAAAGAGGGCAAAATAAATTTTATAATAAAATTTAAAAAAATCAACCATTTTGCGTCATAAAATTATTATGTACTTCACATGTAAATATGGAGAGCTATTCGTGCCTCGAGGGCAACAGTTTATTTAATTTTTGAAATACGTATTGAATTCTAAGTAGGTATGTTTTATGTACTATGTGATACACCTAAATTGAACAGTTACCGAGAAATTTAGTATTGAACTAATTCTGAGGAACAACACTTTCCCAAATAGATGGATTGGAAGGCGAGGGTTGACATCGAGTGGCCAAGTAGTTAATTTGATTTGTAATTCTGTTTTTTAATAAATGTACGAAAAACATAAACTAACGATTTTGTTAGGAATAGGTATTTACTCGTAAATTTCTCCATAATGTTAAATTTAGGTATATCACATAGTACATGAAACATATACAACGCAATAAATAGACCTTCGAAATTTCATAATAATAATATTTCCAACAATCCAACAGTTTGGCTTATTTAATAGCATAAAATTTCTTGTTACAGACCGAAATGCAAGCAACATTGCATTTATTGGTATTGGTCAAATGGGTGCTAGGATGGCTGCAAATCTAGTTAAAGGTGGTGAAAAGCTCAAAGTGTTTGATGTGGTTCCAGCAGCTTCAAAAAGCATACAAGGTGTAACAGTATGTTCAACCCCGCACGAAGCCGTAGAAAATTCAGATATTATAATTACAATGTTACCTAATGCTAGCATAGTAAGGGATACTGTTGTTGGAAAAAATGGTATTCTTGACAGTATCCGAAAGGACGCCTATCTCCTGGATTGTTCAACTACAGGACCTGAATTGGCCAGAGAACTGTCACAAGCTGTATCTGAGAAAAATGTGCGATTCATGGATGCTCCTGTGTCAGGTGGTGTAGTTGGTGCTCAAGCAGGTACCCTTACTTTTATGGTAGGGGGCAATAAACAATACGTATCTACTGTTGAGCCTGTTTTGCTGAAAATGGGACGTAAGGTATTACAT
Organism: Apoderus coryli; assembly: GCA_911728435.2. Taxonomy (NCBI): domain Eukaryota; kingdom Metazoa; phylum Arthropoda; class Insecta; order Coleoptera; family Attelabidae; genus Apoderus; species Apoderus coryli. Next base: position 25,764,086 of record OU452199.1, on the reverse strand, counting down.
TGTGGTGATATTGGTACTGGACAAATTACGAAGATATGCAATAACATGATTGCAGGTAAGCCAATTTAATAGGTATGCTTAGAGTTTATGCTGTTGCTTCTTATGTTGCTCTTTACTAGTTAAATATTTTTCAAATATAAAATAATTTGTAATTTAAATATAATTCCAGAATAATGTAGTTTTATTAGGCACTTCTTATCTTTTACATAGGTACGTACCTAAATCGCCGGTAAATATTCACATGCTTTTTTTTTTATAAAACTCTTAATAAAAATATAATTAGTCATTATAGAGTTGATAACATAAGTTAGCAGATTAATTGACGCAAAAAGGGTTATAAGATGTAATGTGCCATATTTACTACAAAAAAATAATAATACAGGGTGTCCCATTATTAATGGTACACAGTAAAACCGCAGATTCCTCGGGTGAAAATATTGAGATTTGGCTAAACTCACCTTAGTTCAAAAGTTGATAATAACCGAGATACAGGGTTGCCAAAGTGGTAATATCGTTTTCGATTTTTTATTTATTTATTTAAAAATACACTGCTCGTACAGAGTAATACTCCACTAACTGAGCAGGAATATCAATTAACGTAAAAACAATACAACATGCTACAAATTATTACTTACATTACATGCATTATAAGTGAATTAATTAATAGAATGAAAGACGTCTGCTCCACAATATAATCTTCTATAAATAAATCAATGTACCATACATGTTTCGAGAGTATATACTCTCATCATCAGTGGTAATAATATAGGGTCGAAATTAGAAAGCTACTTAATGCATTATTCAAGGATGAATTGATAACAATTACAGATCACACCGCGGAAATAAAAAATAATATATTTAAAATATTGTTGTCAGCATTAAAAATAATTCAAGTGGCATTGCACGTTGCGGTGCTCAATAAGCCATTTCTCTTGTGTTTGATACTCATAACGTATAAACAACACACGATTATTATCGTTGTGTGGGTTTTTCACTTTTCCTTTTTCACGCATAACTTTTCGAATGAAGAAATTAAATATTAAGAACGTAAGAACACGTGTGAATTAATTAATTAATCAACTAATTAATTTCCGATTTAATTAACAATTTAAAAAATAGTTCTTAATTTGATTAATAGAAGATATCAATAGTATCACATACAGAAGCGCAAACCGAACACATGACATACATTGATGAGTTCAATAGAACATTAGTTCGAGCGGTTGGCAAATACAACAGATCATGACGCACACGCGTTGATAAGTTCGGAACGTGAAAATTCAAATCACTGAGTAGTTCAGAGCAATCTAAATTATTGTTAATTAATTTGTAAATGAATATAAAAGAAAAGTAATCACGGCGCGGCGCTTGGAAAGAGGCAAAGCATGATGCCTATTTAATAAAACGTCGTGGGGAAATACAATTCTTGGATACTTTGGATTCCACACAACAGAGGAGTACACCAAGCGACTTCGCACAAAAGAGTTATAGAGGGTCATAACAGTTTTTATGTTTGAGAAGCACTTTGAGTTACGTATAACAAATCCTAAGGCCTTCAAAGAATTAGACACTATGTAATCATAATGAACATCAAAATAAAGTTTCGAGTCAAACCACACTCCCAGATCCTTGTAAGTATCGCACCGCTTTAGTACAGAAGAGTTCAGTTCATAATCATATAAGATCGGAAGGTGGCTCGAGTGATAGAAACATTCCCGGGGAAAGATGGGAGAGTTCGCGTGGTTAAACTCCGAACTGCGACGGGAGACTTCACCCGACCTATAACTAAACTGTCTCTTTTGCCTAATTCATAAAAAAAAAAAATACTCATATATTATTATTATATTATTCTTTCTTTTCTTATTTTCTTATCTCTTTAGTTGAAGCACAAGGCTTCAACAGGGGGGAGAATGTTGGAATTCCATATTCTCTCTTTTCATATATTAGCTTTACTTCTGAAGCGTCCTGTATATTTTGAGTGACGTTAGTAAATTAATATAATATTACAAAAATATTATTCTTCTTCTTTCACGGTTGGCCGTTGATTTTGATTTGGAGGTATCAATGTATGTATGTATCTCAACCCCCTCTTTGCGATTATTGTAGCCTGATTTGAACTCGCCTCAAGCAGCATACGTTAATTTCCTTTTATACCGAGCCAATGGGAACGTTCGCCCTTGGGTCGTGTTTCCGTGGGTGGCCGTCGCGGATCGGTGGCGTGCATTTCGCTTTGTTTCTGCTGTTTGAATATTTTGGCGCCATAAGTTAGTGCTCTGAATAATATAAACAACTGAATCTGTTACTAGATAAAAAACAAACTCGTTTATAACAGCAATTTTTATTGCTACATATAAAATAATAATTTATAAGTTATAGTTGCGAATATTTTTTTACCCACGAGCTCCACAGTAAAAAGTAGCAAATATTATTGCATTATGGAATCGAAAACTAAAAGGTAGGTATGTATATTATATATGTATATTAAGCATTAATAATACGAGAAGGAGACTTGCTAATGGTGATGAAATTATAGTCTACAATTGTAACAGAACTAATTCTAAAGGTTTTTATGCCTATGTGCTAAATAATTGATAACACAATGCCATTGTTTTATGTTAGGCTATACCAGCTTGTGTAAAAGTCGCAGTATGAAAGCGGGTGGTAGTATACACATTAACGGAACATGCCCTTCTAGAATTGTGGTCCGAGTTACAAAATGGTATGTAATTCAAAAATCATTTATATCATTAGCAAGTCTTCATTGGTTATTTTTCATTACCTAAATTTATTAGGATCGGTTAGAGTTACCTTTATCGTGTTTTACTTTGTTAATAAATATGGTTTTTTGGATTTCAAATTTTTGTATTATTTCCAGTCTTTTATTTTTGCTATTCGTTCTTTGATCCCAATGTCCCAATTTTCGTTGACTTAATTCTAAACATAGTTCCCGGTTTATACAACATAAGCATACTTATAAATTAGTTTAAACAATATGAGCAAAGATTAATGTACATTAATCTTTGATATGAGTAAGCGTATGTATCTACTTTTAAGTTTTAGAGGAACTACAGCTGAAGTTCTTAATTCAAAATTTGCATTTTGCATGATATTGCACATTATAATTTGTTAATTTACACTTACAACTAGGTATATTAGCGTTATAACTGACTCTTGTAACGGCGCCTATGATTACAATGCATTCAACTTTTGTGATTATTATGCATATATTTATGATTATACTGTATAAACCCCGCTTACAACATGCAGACGCGCGCAGGATGAATCTCATTGGCTCGGTATAAAAGGAAATTAACGTATGCTGCCTCAAGCGAAGGTCACAGGTCGTATTACGCAGTCGTCTTGTCGTCTTCTTATTGTACTGTTGTGTTCTAGTTCACCACACAAATAGAAAGTGGTAATTCCCCTAATTCTAACGTCGAACAGATTGGCGTGCTTTTTATAATAATTACAGTTCGCAATAAATGCATTATTAATAAATAATACTCTTTCTTTCTTATCGTATTCAATTCACGTAGTGAAGTGGGTAAAGTTCTCAAAATACGTGTAATTTAAATTACGTATAAAATCTGTTTAAATGTACTTAGTTAGTTAACACAAAAATTGATGTAGTGAAGTGAATAAATAGTGGAAAGTTCAATAGTTAATTAAATTCTTTGTCTTTTATTAAAGTAAACTAATTACAAAATCCTTTATACAGTCAGTCTCTCCATTTTGGTCGACATCGAGCCGGATTTAAATGAGCCAAAGTAAAGTAAATAAAAAAGCCTGTGGACTTCTTAATATTAAAAAATTGTATAGTGTTAAGCATTGTATATAAAACAAAGTAAAGCTTTGGACATGGACGAACTACAAAATTGGTGAGATAAAACCTTTTTACCGCTATTACATTCTTCAATTTGAGCTTGGACATTTTCTATTTCATTAATTAATTAATAATATTAATTAATATCAAAGTGATAAGAACACTTTTGTATATATTTTATTTATAATGGAGGAGTTTAAGAAATCTAGAACTTCGGCTAAACGTTCTATAACTCGTATTGAAACTTGGTTAAGTGTTAGTAAAGATACAGTAGTGGACATATTTCAATTTGAAACTCGACTAACGAGGCTACACGAACTATTTAAACAATATGAAACTGCTCAAGATGAAATTCAATTTTTAATAACCGATGAAAACCCCGACGATGAGGATAGAAACTCTGTAGAAGACAGATATTTTAATTTAATTAGTGAATTATCACATTGTATTGAAATATTTAAAATTGACAGGGTTCATAGTTCTTGTTCGGTAAAAAATTCCGAGGCACCTGTGTCTGTGAAATTACCTGACATAAAAATTACACCATTTTCAGGCGAAATAACAGAATTTGAATCTTTTTTTCAGTTGTTTGAGGCATTAATAATTAAAAATAATCATCTTACAGATGTACAAAGATTTGTATACTTAAAAAGTTACTTAAAAGGTGAGCCTTTGCAGCTCATTGATTCATTAAAAATTACAAATGAAAACTTTCACATTGCTTTACATACGTTAAAGACTAGGTTCGAAAATAAATTCGCTATAATAAATTCATATTTATCTGCCATGTTAGAGGCACCTCAATTAACAAAATGTAAACCTTCCTCACTACGTGAATTTATCACAACGATTCAAAAAAATGTTCAATCTCTAAACAATTTAAATTTATCTCATGAATGTTTATGGAATTTGTTGCTAATTTTCCTATTTCAGAAAAAATTAGATTTTAACACAAAAAAAATCCCGATGGCAGCCAGTCGGAAAAGTAGATTTTTGATTTATGTATTTTTTATTTATACTTAGTCTACCACTGACACCCACTATTAATAAACAAATAACGGAATATTCTGACATTCGCCAAATATAACCAAAGTGTCATATTGACAGGTATTTTAACTGAAATACCCATTATACTATAATACATACGTAAGTACGGTCTTATTGTTATTTCACAGGTGTTTATTTGTCAAAATAATTACAGATATAGCGGGTGATGATATTTTTTTTTTATTTTTTGTTACTTTATATTGACTTACATTTACTTAAATATGCCAGCGATGAAAAAAGTCTCCAAATAAATATTGTAGAGATTTAAGTGCTCTATCATTTGATATGTAACATCGGTATTTTCTATTAACAACGAAAGAAATATGATTTTTTTAAAACTTTGACAGGCCGCCATTCTGAAATTAGCTCTCCGATTTCAATCGCCAACGAACTCACGCGATTCCATGACCTAGCCGATTTTTTAACCAAATTTTGTTTCGATTGGTCAAAAAATGCGGCCTAGAACGTGACGCAAAGTTTCTATATCCCATATATATATATATATATATAGATATATAAACTTTTGAACTGAGGTCATTTTTAGGATCCAGGGGTCATAAAATGAAGTACTGCATAAAAATTTTTCAAAATTTCGGTTGTGTCGATCTCCTGAATAGTTAGATTTTTTTTAAAAATCTACTAAAAGCTTTTGAAACTGAGCGGGATCATAACGATATTCCTACGTTGGATATTTTCATAAATTTTCTAGAAAAACGTTGTTTGATTCTGGAAAATATTGAGACAACAAGTCCCAAAGCGCAACGTAAATTAGTTGCAGCTTATTCCTCTAACTCTTTTCAAAGTTCTCAGACGTTAAATTGTCCATATTGTTGTAAGTCTGGACATAACATTTATACTTGTGTTCTATTTAAAAATCTGCTACATGCAGATAAATTAAAATTCGTTAAATCAAAAAATTTATGTATTAACTGTCTTGGGAAACATAACTTAAGTGAATGTACGTCAACGCAAAAATGTAATTCTTGTGGTAAATCTCATAACACGTTAATGCATATTGCAAACAGGGTACCGGAAGATCAACGTTCATCTTCAAACAATAATTCTAATCATTATTCGAATAATAACGGTTCTCAACGTTCTTCCTATAATGGTAACCAAAACACTCGTTCTTCTGAGAACACGCAGAGGAGTCCAACCTCTACAAACACTGGTGGTCCTTCGAGTAATTTTTCTGGAAATAATTTTCAACCGCGCAGCCAACATACCTCAAATCATTCTGCGTTATCAATAAAAAATTCTCACATTTTGCTGTCGACTGCTAAAGTAGTTCTGTTTTCAACCCACGGTGACCCAATATATGCTAAAGTGCTCCTGGATACGGGTAGCCAAAATTCTTTTATTACTCGCAGACTTGTTAATAAACTAAAATTAAATTCGTATAAGACTTCTTTAACTATTTCTGGTATTAGTGGTAGTAGTACTGCTTGTACAAGTATGGTAGATATAACCATACATTCCAATTTAAATTATAATAAAAGCTTTAAACTTTCTTGTGCAGTGTTACCTAATATAACTTGTACACTTCCTCAATATCAAATAATGATGGAAAAACTAGATATTCCAAAAAATATCATTTTAGCCGATGAGGAATTTTATAAACCAGCCGATATAGATATTTTAATTGGCATGGATGTTTACTACGACATTATATTGCCAAATTTCACAAAACTAGGCAAAAATCTTCCTGTGTTACAAGACACTCATTTGGGTTGGATTGTAGCCGGTAAAATACCGCAAAATATTACGGTTTCTAATTTAAGTATAACTGATTCGTATGAGAACGGTTCTCAGACATCTACCTCTCTTCTTTCTACGTGTCATCTTGACCAATTATTAAATAAATTTTGGGATATTGAAGACATCTCAAATAAACCAATTCTTTCTAGAAACGACGAATTAGCTGAAAACATATTCAATTCTACTACCAAAATTTTTGAAAATGGTAGGTTTCAAGTGGATCTTCCGTTAAAATCCGAGTTTGAACACCACAAGTTGGGTGATTCTTTTTTAATAGCCAAGAAACGTTTCCTAAGTCTTGAAAATAGATTTCAAAAGGACAAAAAATTATTCCTTGAATATAAAAATGTTATAAATGAGTTTCTTAGTTTAGATCATGCTCATTATGTTCCCTTAACATTAAAAAACAATGATTCTTGTAACAAGTATTTTATTCCACATTTATGTGTCGTTCGAGAATCTAGTTTAACTACGAAGATGCGCGTAGTGTTCGACGCAAGCGCGAAAAGTTCTAGCGGATATTCATTAAATGATATATGCCTTAAGGGTTATCAAGTTCAGCTTGACTTATACGATATCTTATGTCGTTTCCGTATTTATCCATTAGTTTTCACGACAGATATTCAAAAGATGTACAGGCAAATTGTCATTAATCCCAATCAAGCATTCTTGCAGAATATTCTATGGCGGGAAGATCAAAAAGAAGATTTTAAGTGTATTCAATTAAATACAGTAGTATATGGCACAAATTGCGCTCCCTTCTTAGCTACTCGCGTTTTACAGGAAATTGCTTCTCAAAACTTACAAAACTTTCCTTTAGCTTCTGAAGCCATTTCACAACAAGTTTACATGGATGATGCGCTCCTAGGAGCTTTTAGTTATGAAGCTCTCTTCGAATTATACAATCAATTAAATTTTGTCTTAGAAAAACATGGGTTTAGACTTCATAAATATTTTTCTAACTCCGAACGTTTTCTGAAAGAAATAAATCAAAATTCTTCTACTGAATATAATATAGATTTCGAGAACAATTCTAATAAAGTTTTAGGTATAAAATGGAACCCTGCTTCTGATATGTTATGCATATCAGTCCCAAGCAATGAATTCTCTGAACCAATAACTAAGAGAAAAATACTTTCTGCTATTTCTATGTGTTACGACCCCCATGGTTACGTTAATCCTGTTATAGTCAAGGGAAAGATCTTAATGCAAAAATTATGGATCCAAAAACTTGACTGGGACACAGAAATAAGTGACCCTGCTATTCTACACGACTGGAAAAAGTTTATAACTAATTTACCATTACTAAAACAACAACCAATTCCTAGATTTTATTTTTTAAATAAATCTATTCAGCATATTGAGCTGATGCCAGTTTAGCTGCGTATGGTGGTTGTGTGTACTTTCGCACAATTTATCAAGATGGTACGATTTCATCAACCCTAATTTCCTCTAAATCGAGAATATCCCCAGTTAAAACTATTACTTTTCCAAGGCTTGAGCTTTGTGCTATGCTTTTATTGTCAAAACTCGTTACTAAGCTTTTAGAAATATTCGAAAATAAATTAAACTTTACCTCAATCAACTTGTGGACTGATTCACAAGTTGCCTTGAGTTGGTGTAAGTCTCATCCCAGTAAATGGTCTGCGTTCGTTTCACATCGCATTTCCCAAATTCAGGAATTAACTGAAAAATTTCATTGGCGATATGTAAAGTCAGCCGAAAACAGCGCTGATATTCTTTCTCGAGGTATTTATGCCCAAGATATTCTTAATTATAAATTATGGTGGAATGGTCCCACTTTCCTTGAAAATCCTACTTTTGAAATTTCTAATAAAGTACAGCCTTATATTGCTTTAAGTGAACTTCCGGAGCAAAGGAAAAGTAACCTGTGCACATTTACTAGTACAAAAATTGAACCTTTCTGGGAAATAATTTTCAAAAAATTTTCTTCTTTTTCACGATTGCAACGAGCAATTGCCTTCATGTTCCGATTCATTAATAATATGAGACGGCGGACAAAATCTGGTCCGCTCTCAGTTGATGAGCTTAATTTTTCCTTAAATTTTATTGTTAAAGAAATTCAAAAAATATACTTCTCTAAAGAAATATCAGAACTCAGTTCTAATAAACAACTGTCAAATAGACAGCTGCAGTCTCTAAAGCCCATTCTAGATAGTTCTTCGATACTAAGGGTAGGTGGACGTTTAGACAACGCAAATATATCCTTTCAGCAAAAACATCCCTTACTTCTACCAGCACATAATCATTTCACTTCTTTACTCTTACAGTATGAACATAAAAGGCTGGGTCATGCGGGTGCTCAAACAGTGCTTAGCAATGTTCGTTTGAGATTTTGGCCCCTGAATGGAGAAATAAAAAATATAATTCGAAATTGCATTACGTGCTTTCGACTTAGCAGTAAAACTTCGCAACAAATAATGGCAAGTTTGCCTTCAGATCGCGTCAACATTTCTAGACCCTTCGAAAGAGTGGGAATAGATTTTGGCGGTCCCTTGTGAAATCTTCGAGACTTCGAAAAGCTCCATTTATAAAATCCTATATAGCTGTTTTTGTTTGCATGGTCACAAAGGCAGTACATATAGAATTAGTCCTTGGTTTATCTACCGATTCTTTCATCAGTACGTTAAAACGTTTTGTAGCTAGAAGAAGCAATCCTTCTGTTATTTTCAGTGACAATGCAACCAATTTTTCAGGTGCAAACAATTATTTACGAGATCTTTATAGTTTCTTTAAAAATAAAACAAACACTGAAATAATATCTGACTTTCTATCCAAGAATGAAACTACTTGGAAGTTCATCCCTCCTAGATCTCCCCATTGGGGTGGAATTTGGGAATCGGCGATAAAAAGTGCCAAATACCATATTAAGAGACTTGTAGGAAATTCTAATTTCACATTTGACGAGTTCTATACTATTCTGTGTCAGATTGAGTCGATAATGAACTCGCGACCGTTGAGTCCGATGTCAAACGACCCTACAGACCTAACTTGCCTTACTCCTGGGCATTTTCTTATAGGGTGTGCAATGACAGCATATCCTGAAAAGGACCTTTCTCATATTTCGGAAAATAGACTTTCCGTATTTCAAAAAATGTGTCAAATTCAGCAAGTTTTTTGGAAACGTTGGTCTACGGATTACTTGAATCGACTACAAAACAGACCCAAATGGTGTCAGGATACAAGAAACATATTAAAAGATGACTTAGTTATTCTAAAGGAAGACGATGTTCCACCTTTAAAGTGGGCGTTGGCTCGAGTGATAGAAACATTCCCGGGGAAAGATGGGAGAGTTCGCGTGGTTAAACTCCGAACTGCGACGGGAGACTTCACCCGACCTATAACTAAACTGTCTCTTTTGCCTAATTCATAAAAAAAAAATACTCATATATATATATATACATGATATTATTCTTTTTCTTTCATATAATTTTATTCTTTCTTTTCTTATTTTCTTATCTCTTTAGTTGAAGCACAAGGCTTCAACAGGGGGGAGAATGTTGGAATTCCATATTCTCTCTTTTCATATATTAGCTTTACTTCTGAAGCGTCCTGTATATTTTGAGTGACGTTAGTAAATTAATATAATATTACAAAAATATTATTCTTCTTCTTTCACGGTTGGCCGTTGATTTTGATTTGGAGGTATCAATGTATGTATGTATCTCAACCCCCTCTTTGCGATTATTGCAGCCTGATTTGAACTCGCCTCAAGCGAAGGTCACAGGTCGTATTACGCAGTCGTCTTGTCGTCTTCTTATTGTACTGTTGTGTTCTAGTTCACCACACAAATAGAAAGTGGTAATTCCCCTAATTCTAACGTCGAACAGATTGGCGTGCTTTTTATAATAATTACAGTTCGCAATAAATGCATTATTAATAAATAATACTCTTTCTTTCTTATCGTATTCAATTCACGTAGTGAAGTGGGTAAAGTTCTCAAAATACGTGTAATTTAAATTACGTATAAAATCTGTTTAAATGTACTTAGTTAGTTAACACAAAAATTGATGTAGTGAAGTGAATAAATTGTGGAACGTTCAATAGTTAATTAAATTCTTTGTCTTTTATTAAAGTAAACTAATTACAAAATCCTTTATACAGTCAGTCTCTCCAAACGCATTTATCAATATTAAGGTGTAGATTATTATTTTCACACAAAAGAGTTATAGAGGGTCATAACAGTTTTTATGTTTGAGAAGCACTATGAGTTACGTATAACAAATCCTAAGGCCTAGACACTGTGTAATCATAATGAACATCAAAATAAAGTTTCGAGTCAAACCACACTCCCAGATCCTTGTTATAATAACCTTAGCCTAATGAAATCCTGCTGCAAAACAACACAATCCGATACTGATGTAACATTTAAGTACATTTTCATGTCATCAGCATACAACAGGCATTTACAAAAAGGTTGAAAAGCAATGGCCCCACAACCGATCCTTCAGGGACACTAGAAGTAACCTCAATCAATGATGACTGAAACCCATTAAATTGAATGTACTCCTTACGACCAAGTAAATATGATTTAAAAAATTGGATAAATGAATATGTTAAACCTTTCCTTTCCTTAATAAAATACCGCGATCCAAGTGATCAAAAGCCTTTGAAAAGTCTGTACAAACGACATCAACCTGACTGCCTCTATCTATATGCTGGGAAAGGAACTGCGTAATCTGAACGAGATTGGTTGTGGTTGATCTACCAGGGAGAAAGCCATGCTGTTTATCAGTGATTTGTCGTGTCACATGCAGAACAATTTTTTCGTGAAGTATTATCTCAAAGCACTTTCCAAAGTTTGAAGTTAAATCAATAGGACGATAGTTTTCTATGTTTGCTCTATCTCCTTTTTTAAAGACCGGGCAGAGTCTCGAGGTTTTCCATATTTCAGGAAAAATTGAAGATTTGAGACTTAGATTAAATAAAACTGATAATGGCTTCGCCAGGATAAAATCACAATCTTTGATGAAAAATGCCGGAACGCTATCGGGTCCACAACTACTTTTAGGTTTCATTCTCTTAAGCGCCTTGATAACGTCGATCTCTGTCACGTCAAAAACACCCAATGGCTGTACATTCGAAATAACCTAGTTTTGAATCAATATTTTTGCATGGGTTCTGTGGTGGGGGTTTTGGGGGGGAGGAATTTGAATTTGGTAAGAATATTGATGTGAATTGTAGAGTGCGCTCTCTGCAGCACTCTGATTCTGAGATATCTGCAATAGGTAAGTAATTGCAATTTCTGATGCATGCGATTAGATTTTGATTTGCAAATGTACAATTTTTCAAAGTAGGCTTGGATGGTGAAAACTATTGCAATAACAGCGCGTTAACACTTTGTTACTAATTAATTTAATTGAGTTAAAAATGCCACGACATAATTTGTTTTCCAACGAAGAAAAGCGGGACATGGTATGTTTTTATGTAGATACTAAAAAATTTTAACGGACGCTCATCGGCGATATTTTGAAATGTATCCAAATATAAGGTTCGTTTCCAAAGTAAAACCTATTATTTGGAATGTCGACTATGACATTGGCAGCTTGTCCAGTCTACGCCTAAGAGAGTGCGACTGTTTTCATGCTCTGGTACCGATATAAAACGAGTAGTTACTGTTTTATCATGTAGTGTGACATCCAAGTTGAATATTTTTACTTGTACTCTGCGACGAATTCCATCAGCGAGAGTCATCAAAAGGGTATTCTCAGTATATGGAACCTTGTCTTCCAGTAGAAGTTTCAATAGTGACGAACCGGCAACACTGGACCTCGCTCCGGTGTCTACGAACGCATAACCATTGTGTCCGTGTATGTTTAGCGCAACCAGAGGGCGTACGCTGGGGTGGTCATCTTGAAAATTATTGAAGAGAAATTCTGTAGTACTGGGACTGCTTTTCAATTTGCATTTTGGGCACGTACTCTTGATATAACCCGGGTTACCACAACCATAGCAGGAACTACCTGATGATGTAGGTGAGGAAGAAACTCTTTGGGTTAGAGGTTTCTTTTGGGGACTACTGGTACTAGTAGTGGGAGTACTTTCGACCGATTTCAGTTTTGAGAGCTTGCGGCACTCATCTTTAGTATGACCGACATTTTTACAGAAGGTGCAACGTTTTTTAATAGTGTCTTTTACGTCATTAACTTTAATATCTACGGACGCATCAAAAGTTTCTTCCGAAACGCCAGCTTGCGAAAGTAGGTGCTGAAACGAAGTAACTTTATCGCGCGGGATTTTTTCACGCACTTTACGATGTAACAGCCCGTACACCATATCGATTTGTACAGTCTCAGAAAGCGTATTCGATGGAAGCTGAGCTAGAATAGATCGCGCTTTACAGATGAATATATCCGTTTTAGTCTTTGAATCCTGTTCTTGTGAAAACAATTCGCGATATACGCGGTAGGGCGGTTTAGTATAGGACCGAATGTAGATTTAAGTAAGTCTATAGCATTTTGCCAAGAGTCTAGTGAACCTTTTACGCCTTGGAACCACGTAGCAGCAAAGCCGTCGAGTAACATTGGTAATCCGCGTAGCGCGTTTTCGTCAGAAATATTGCAGCAGTCCTTGTATATTTCTATAGAATCGGTAAATGCGTTTTCATCGGCCTGCGAGGAACCGTTAAACCTGCTGTTACAGTTCGCAAAGTTGCCTGTGTATATATTTGTATTTACCGGCGCAGAAGTATCGACTGTTAGCCGCGAAAGTAGTTCTTGGAACTGATTATCTGTGAGAGTTACAGACATTGTTTCTACCGTTTAAAGTTGAAGCAGATAAGATATATAGTACTTATGTACATGCACAAATTGGAACAAACTTACGATACACTGGAATTGGTACTCGATTTGTCCTAAGTGGTAGATGCTTTTAACACAGTAGCAAATTGTTTCTAATCGTCCTACACTTTGTAAAAGCAATTAACAGTCACAAATTGTTTCTAAACGTCCTACACTCTGTAGAAGCGATTGAAATTGCAATTTTGATCGAAAAACTACGCGATTTGTCCTACACTGTAGAAGCAAAAAAAAAAACGCGGGAGATTTTTCTTCAACACAACACTGATATTTTTACACTTTAAAAAAAAACTTTTCGGTTCCACGTTATGGGCGCCAGTTGTATATTTTCGTTGTTACTTATTTTTTATTCTGATTAAAGTTATTTTTTTTGTTTTACATTTTAAAGAAGTATATTTTTTCGGTAAAGGGTAGTTGGGTTAGTAATTATTTAATTAATTATTTAATAATAATTACTAACCCAACTACCCTTTTTAAATTTAAAGAGCGCATGCGTAGATGTCAAAAGATACGTTTACGTATACGTCACTGGCTTTGCCTTCTTTAAAATGTAAAACAAAAAAAATAACTTTAATCAGAATAAAAAATAAGTAACAACGAAAATATAATAGGGAGTTAAGGCAAAGCCAGTGACGTATACGTAAACGTATCTTTTGACATCTACGCATGCGCTCTTTAAATTTATGATACGTTTAACGATACGAAGGCCGTAAACATATGTACCTCTACGCGTATCGTATACTTAAACGTATTGAACCGATTGTTGTCGGAATTACATGAACTTGTACGAATATCTAGAATAGAACATTAAAAACTCAATCTAAATTGAAAATTCAGCTAAGCTATTTTGCAATAAATACTTTATTATTATTATTAGTAGTTTATTTTGTAACAATTATAAACATTTTTCTGTTATTGTTTATACATATACATAATAAAATATATATGTATTTGGTTAATAATTAAAAAAACAATAATATTAACAACATAGTAAATGGAAGTAGAAAAATCTAAAATAGTCTTTTTCTCAAGTAAAGTGTTATCTCTACCTTCCGCATATACGATACGTATTGGATGGCACCTTAACTCTATTTTGAATGACTGCTTATCTAGTGTAAACATAACCAAAATCTCACGTTTACGTATGGAGATACGTATACGTCCTTGGTTTTGCCTTAACTCCCTATTATACGTCTGTATCGCGTCGGCATTCGGTAAAGCGTAATGTCTTTTTTTATTTTTGGCGTCGTCTTACAAAACAAGTTATGATGCTTTTTGTGTGGTAGCAGCACTAGTCGGGCATTGCACTAGCTGGCCACCAGTGGTGGAGGTTATTAGAGGGTTTGGTTTGTTACAAGTTACGTTTAGGTTAAGTTAGGAAGCACTGCTTCAACTGTTATAAAAATGTCTTTTTTACTAATAAAGTCTTTATTATTGTTGTGTTTATTATTATTATTATTAAAAATCACCCAATCATGTCAACATTTAACTGATACCACCACTCAAGGCTGTTTTCAATCACTATGACACACCACAAATATTTCTGAAATTGACAGCGATATTATTATGTACTTAAATATTTTTACAAAAATGAAAATACAGTACTGTGGTTAGAAACCGAAAACTATAATTATTCTTAGTCAGGACCTGACTTGTAACCCAAAATGGCGGCGTCATACGTCACAGTTTATTTCAAAGTGCCAACGTGGAGACGGAATGCTGTACTTATTAATGCTGTGTAACAATGATGACAACATTCAAATTTTGAAAACTAGTTTATTTAGGTAAATCGAAAACGATATGGCAGCACTGTATCTCGGTTATTATCAACCTTTGAACAAAGGTAAAATTGGCCAAATCTCAATATTTTCACCCAAGGAATCTGCAGTTTTACTGTGTACCATTAATTATGGGACACCTTGTATACCATTGCACTCATCCGTCGCAGAATAGTTATTTAAAACACATTACAATGGTTAAAATATAATATATATATTAACTATAGACAAGAAGGTGCACTCGACGCTGAAAACGACATCGACTCGTCGCATTCCCAGCTCGTTTTTGGTCCCGCTACTATATATACTATATCTATAATATATACTATAAGATACTATACTACAAGCGCGGCGAATTGCTTTGTACCCATGCACATCAGACGTGCCGACACGAAGAGAACTACGAGTAACTGTTCCTTTTTAAACTGTGGTTAAAATATGTACGAATAAAGTTCCTTATACTCTCTACTCTGATAGTCTGTCCTTAATTTTACAGGTTCACTTATTTCACAGGTCCCATATTGACATATTTCAAAAACTCACACAAACTGTCATTTTAGATGTTGCCGATAAAAACACACACATAATTTATTTTAACAAATAAAATATCCTAATTGCACAATACTACTAATATGAAATTATTGCAGGTATTACAATGATTGGTACAGCAGAAGCAATGAACTTGGGTATAAAATTGGGCATTGATCCACAAGTGCTTACCTCAGTTGTGAACGTTTCAACAGGGCGTTCCTGGACATCAGATACATATAATCCAGTTCCTGGAGTTATGGAAAACGTACCATCCTCCAACAACTATGACGGTGGCTTTTCTGTACAACTAATGGCAAAAGATCTTGGTTTAGCTGGTGATGCAGCTTTAGGAATCAATGCCCCGATTCCTCTTGGTGATATGACGTATCAGTTATATAGGGCATTAATGACACACGGTTATGCGAATAAAGATTTTACTGTCATTTACGAATTTTTAAAAGGACAGAAGAAGTGAGAACGATTAACTACTTAAAATTTAAATGACTGAACATTTTAGATTAATAAAAGACTAATTAATAAATTGTTTATCTAGTGCTTAAAGCATATATCTACAATATATCCAGATATGTAAACGGTGCAGTTTACCTTGTGAAGAGCAGCATTGCCATGCAAGGACCGAACTGTACTCTTCTCCTTTCCGTAATATTCTCACAATATAGAAAGTTTATTTGTGTAGTTTATCAATAGAACACCCTCTAAGCATCCAAAAACACTCGTGATCAGATTTTCGATTATGTAATATTGAAATTCTTATGTGGTATTATACCCCTTTTTGTGATATTCTTTCTTGAACCCATAATGTTGAATCCAGTTTTATGGACATTAAAAATATCTTGTTTATTCGGGCTTGTTCAACAAAACAAGACTTTAAATTCGAAAGTTTGTCTGTCAAACACCGTACTTTCACCAGGCGGCTGTGGGCTGTCTTTTCGATTCACGACTCATCAGTGGGGATCGGTCATTATGGAACAGTAGACTATATACGCGTTTGTAATTGTAATCGAGAAAACTTTTTTTCCGTAAATTAAAATGAAATTTAGTTTAACAAACAAGTTTGAAAAATTTATCGAAAATATTTCTATTCTATTTCCGAGAGATACTAAAAATAAAGTATCTTAATCTGGCAAAAAAAATCAAACGAATCAAATGTGGATATTGTTTTTAAATTGAGACACCTCGACTTTCATTTTAAACCACTTTCCTAAATATCTTTTTTGTGTATCTGTTGTTGTCTTGAAAGTTATTAAATAATTTTAATTGATTACACCAAAGCATTTGACAAAATCAATCATAAAATTTTACTAGCAATTTTAAAGTATAGTGGATTTTCGTCGAATGCAGTACAACTGATTGATAGCTATTTGAGTGACCGCTACCAGTACGTTGAGACTAACAACGGCATCTCGTCTTCCAGCAGAATTTTCTCAGGAGTACCTCAGGACTCCATCTTAGGGCCCCTATTGTTCTCATTGTATACTATGACACTTCCTTCGAGTCTTCAATATTGTGACAGTTATATGTATGCTGATGATAGTCAGATAAGATACACTTTTCCAGATTATGACGTCGTCAATGCTAATTATAAAATTAATACTGACTTGAGGTCTTTAGCCTACTGGTCTGAAAAACATCAGTTATTAATTAATGCGTCCAAAACTCAAGTTTTACTTTTCGGCAAAGCCAGGCATTCTATTTTAAATCTTATGCAGATTGAGCTTAATGGTGTTATATTACCAATTACTGACAAAGCCAGAAATTTAGGTCTAGTGCTGGATTCCGAGTTGCGCTTCTGTGAACACATTTCTAAATGTATATCCAAGTCATATGCCGCTCTAAAAATGTTATATCCTCATCGACATGTACTTTCTACTGAGCTGAAAACTAGATTTACTAATGCTCTGGTTCTTAGTACTTTTAATTTTTGCGATGTTGTTTACAGCCCCTGTTTGGTCTAGAAGTCATGTTTGCGTTATATTTTTGGCATCAGAAAATACGAACCTATAAGTCATAAACTTGCTGATACCAAATGGCTTTCGATGCAGAATAGAAGGCTCCTACACTCAGCCACACTATATCATTCCGTTCTAACCAAAAGACACCCTCCATATCTCTACAACAAGATTAGCTTCCGATCAGACGTTCATAACCTAAATATCAGATTTAGAAATCTTCTTTCCCCTCCCTCCCCCAGAACTGCAATATTTGAACGATCCTTTTCATTTCAGATCTATAATATTTATAATAACCTACCGCATAACCTAAAACATTTGAATATTGGTTCGTTCAAAAAACAATTTAAAGAACGTTTGTTGAATCCACTTTAGTTTTTTAGTTTTTTTTAGTTTTATGTTAATCGTTATAAACATGGGTATTTGATAGTATTATTTCTAGTTATTTTTGGTTATTTTTGATTGCGCTACACGAGACACCCTTTATATTTCCCTAATTATGTGTACAGTGGTATTTTTTTTTTTAGAATTTGTAATTGATTTTTGGGGTTAGATTTCTATATCAGTTTTTAACTGCCATCTAACCCATTTTGTAGTTCCTTTGTGTTTATGCATTATAAATGTATGTATTGTAGAATTTGAATTTTATGTTATGTTGAACTACAAATAAATTTATTATTATTATTATTGAAGTAAATTTTTGCATATTCAAGAAAATATTTACAATTGCTCGCTTTCATGGTGGTAACTGCAATTCATACTTTGATCTAGCAAAAAATCCCTGCCTGACTTAGCATGCACGTAACTTCACTATATATTTTTGACGTGTCCAAAATTACTTAATTAGAAACAATTTCTACTTAGTAAATGTGTGGTTAAGCGATATTATATAATATATATTGTTAATTCAATCAACTTGTTGTTTTATATCTTTTGTAGCAATCAAATAAACTGATACCTATAGTACTTGTATATTCGCCTACCTACTCCATCGGTAATGAATAATAACAATAATAAGATTATTTCTACTTCAAAATAAGATATATATTCTATAATAATAATAAATATATTTATTTCAATTAAAAAAATTCCACAAAATATAAAACTTGATTATAAATACAAAGACCGAAATAAATATAAACAATACAATAAGGTTTCCCGATGCTATAAAGAAGTAGGTATAGTAATAATAAGATGCATAATATATGAATTACCTATGCCATTAATGTGGGATTACACTCCCCAAGCCAACAGCTCACCCACCTTCCTTTTAAAACCCTCGAAATGAATTGTTTTCTGGTAGAACATTATACAATTTATGGCCAATATAAAAAAAGATCTTTGTCCGATAGTTCTTGCTGTTTTTGGTTGTCGTATTTTTTTTATTTTTGTCGCGTATTGTATTTATATTCGATCGGACTAAGCAATATTTTATTCTTATGCAACTGCAATAAAGCTGCTTTATAAAACAAGTTTCTGACATTTAGCACTTTGCACTTTTGAAATACAGAGCTTGATGGAAATCGAACACTCTCGTCTATGATCTCTATTTATAAAGTTCACATTTATCTTTTCTAACGCTAGATGGCATGTCCATCATAACCATCTTCGTTTGGTGGTTTGGATAATGCTTTAACGCCATTTTCATTGTTAAACAGCAACGCGTACAATCATTTGTCACTTTTAGGCTAAATTTTTGCATTATATATATACATGTATATAAAGTGTTCACACACTTAATACAAGAAAATTTTAAATATATTAGTTTAATAAAGCAGAAATTATAATGGATTCAAATATGCTGTCTTTCTAAAATAGTTTTAATATAATGAATGATTTTATTTTCCCTAAAACAATGCTACGCCCATGTCCTGGGATTGATTGGTATATGCCGACGAGAGTTTTCTTGCGATTTCAATCGAGTTTAAAAATACAAGATAAAGCTGAAACAAACTTAAACACGTGAGTTTGCATGAAATGTCTTTGATCAGCACCGACAATTGACTCATGCTACCGTGTTTTAGTTGCTGTAAGCGGCAAACTTTTTTTACCAACCTGGCCCAGAAACTCAAGCCGGCTCCACATTTCTACCGTATTTAGATAAATAATATAGTTGAAAACAAAACAGTCATTGGACGTAAATAACTATAGGTTTTTTGTTTAAGTATCGGCAGGAAATCGTATTCACACTAGTTGCTTGTCGCAGTCACTTTGTATTACTCCATGAATACATTGATATTATAAATAAATAATTAGTTTATTGTCTAACAGGTTGTACACCCAATTATAAGACAATTGTGAGTTTCCAACAGCATACAGTATGTCAAGATAACAGTAAAATAAAATAATAAGCAACTCTAACGAAAATAAGAAAAAGTATACATTCATAAAACAATTAACTAATGTATAATTATTGTTTCTATAAAATATTACGGATTGGCAGGCATCCAGACATAATAAGCACCGAACGATCCCGAGGCTGCCCAAAGTAACTAGTCTCATTTCTTAATTCAAATGCACGAGGTGTGCGCGTATGAAATAACCTGCTATTTCTGAAGCAGTAGTGAGGCACATTCAAGTCAATCTGACCAAGCAACCGAGGACAATCTATCAAACTATTCGACAGTTTTAAGAAAAAACTCCGCCCCCCACCAAACCTATCGAGCAACGCTCGATGGTCAAAGCTGGATAATGCGCATCCATTTTTAAAACTCCGGTAGATCGGAGACAAAATTATAGTAGAATGTTCAAGCTTAGATCTCAGGATAGCGTAGTACAAATTGATTAAGCATTCGTCATTACAATATTCTTTGCTGGTGCGCATATTGACATAATGTTAACATTACTGTTATGTCAGCTATGTAGAACTGTTGGGCTATTTCTACCTATAAAGATTTGAAGAAAGAAGTTAAGGTAGAAAAACATTAATAGCACAAGTTTATAAAATCAATAAATAATGAAACTAAGAATTTAACTGTTGTAGAAGAATTGTATTAAAAATATTCAATAAATATATAATCTAGTATAATAACTCTCAAACTTAAAAATAGACAAGATCAATAACAATAACATAAATAAAATGATTCTTAATTAGATCACGATGTACCATATATACTGTTTTCAAAAACACCTTTTTGAAAAAAAGGCGAGAAAGCAATCAAATTGGTTTTGGTTATTACATTACTATAAGATAACGGACAAAGCGGATGAGATCTGCAATTCTCTATTAATGCCAAAAGGTATACCTCCAATCGATGTTTCCTGGACTGTGCTACTGACTCCTTATTTGCGAATAAAACCTTTGAAGGAAATGGAATAGAAGTCACCTGCAAATAAAAATATTCGTTTGTCAAATTGAAATTCATACTAGTTAACATTATAGCACAGCTAAATTTCGATCATCAAAATAAACTTTACTAAATGAAAATAATTTCATGGCATAGCGGACAATATTACTGGTGTTACCTACACAAGGGATTTTAAATAAATAAATAAGTAATGCTTTATTTGCCTAACAGGCGTACACCCAATTATAAGGCAAACCAATAACAGTAAATTCACAATAAATTCATAATTACATATTAATAAGACTACACAACATTTTCTTAAACGTAATCAGCTTTACATCAAAATAACTAACGCTTTCATAAATTTGTATTCATTTGACATTTGAAAAACTCGAGGTTGTGTATATGTTGATTAAATGTCAACATACAATCAACACCAAAGTCCTTTTTAGTTGAGCACCTCCGAAGATTAGATTTTGTTTAATTTACCAGGTCCCCAGTCTAATTCAGTAGAACCAGACCGAGGCATGTGTCGACAGATAGTAACGAATTCGGTTTGCTCTTATTATGAGCTCGTCAGAGTACCATAGTCGTTGCACATCTACATAATAACGAATTCGTCAGTAGCTGTCGACCCATGCCTCGGTCTGGTTCTACTGAATTAGACTGAGGCCCTGCTAAATTAAACAAAATCCCTTGTGTAGGTAACACCAGTAATTTTGTCCACTATGTCACGAAATTATTTTCATTTATTATATTTACGGACAAAAATTTATGGTATAAACTTTACTATTATTCAATAAAACTGCTAAAATTTTAAAATAAAACATTATTTTTTTATGAAAAAAGTCATATTGAATAGTTTAAAAACTCTCATGATAACACATGTTCATGCATTCAGGCAAAGACGCTTTTCAGTATCAAAAATGTAGGAAAAAATTTTTGCTATGATTCTATAACTTTTTGACAAAATTAAAGTTTAAATTACCTTATCTTTGTATTTGGCTTTCATGCCAATATGTAAATCTCGAAATCTGTTATATCTTCTCAAAATACTCCAGCGTTCGTCAACTGTACATATTCTAATTTCATATTCATAATGCGTTTTACTTCCAGTCCCTCGTAAATAGAACCTGGGAATACAAACTATTGCCTCATTATCTAAAAAATAGTGTATGAATAATTTTGTTGTACAGTATGCAGAGTTAAAGCTTTTAAAAAAAACGCACTTACTGCAGTGAATGGAAGACAGTGATCTGTAAAAGCTTTGTCTACGAGTGAACCATGGATCTTGTTCATTATGTAACTGAAAGTAAATATTTTTTAAATTGAACATTCATTAATTTTTGCTTAAGAATTTTTTATTTTTACTTAAAAATGTGATGATTAACTCAAATTTTAAAAAGTTGAATCATTCGAATCATAATTATTTAAGCGGATTGTTGGATAATATCTACCAATTTTATAGAAGGCCTGATTTGTGTCTTAAAAATTCAAGCCCAGTAAAGATTTTTGTATCTCATATCCAAAATTAGACCATAAAGTTCTATTGCTGTTAGAGACAGCTCTCACTCAGTTTGTTGAAATTAAACTATTGTCTAGATCGCAAGTAAATTGAATTAGTTGTTGAGGAGATAAAAGCTATTCCTGTATAAATAAATAAATAAAGCGTTTATTGCCCAACAGTTTCCCATTTAAAGGACAATATTACAAACTAAAAAAATAAATGCTTAAATAAACTAAAATACTAATTTATAAATCCTAATTAATTCCACACACATACACACACCTAAACCACAAATGTCTCTGCAGCTACCATTTTCAAGTGATTGACTGTAGTTGTAAAAATGTCACACCTATCAGACACTCTATTAAAATTAGAACACATGACATGAACAGGCGATCTTAACAGTACATTGGTCCTAGCCCTGTGTAAGTGAAATGTTAAATTGGACCTTGTATTTAACCTAGGAACTAACAAATTCAAGCAAGACAGCAGAAAAGAGCAGTCGATTTTTTCTCTAAGCAATTTATATAAGATGGTTAATGAGCTCTGAATTCTTCGGTACTCCAGACTCTGAACGTCAAAACGTGATAGTAACAATTCATGATCGAAACCTCTTACTGGATAAGCACCATCGGTTCTAAAAACTAAATATTTCAAAAATCTACGTTGAATTTGCTCGACCTCTAGTTTATGAATATTATACTGAGGATACCAGATGATGGAAGAATACTCCAATTTTGACCTCACATAGGCATTGAACAAGGTGATAAGGGCAGAGGTATTATTGAAGCCTTTGCAGTTACGCATTATAAAGCCATACATGCGAGATGCCTCACCAACCATTCTTTCCATATGCTCCAAAAACTGGAACCTCTGATCGAAGGTAACACCAAGATCCGTGAATACCCGACATCGTTCAAGTTTATTTGTGGAGATTGCATACGGATAGTCAATAAACGTTGTTTTACGTGTAAAACTCAGACATGTGCATTTACGAATGTTAAGAGACAATTTGTTACTGTCGCACCACCTTTCTAGAGCACACAGATCATGCTGCAGGTTTATGCAATCTGCTACTGAATCTATGGAGGCGAAGATTTATAAGTCATCTGCGAAAAATAGAGTCGCTGAAGTAAACACGGGTCCAGGTCATTGATGAAAAGAAGGAACAACAATGGACCGAAGTTAGAACCCTGGGGTACTCCTGACGTGGACGAGTAAAAACAAGATTTAAAGCCGTTGTAAAAGACATATTGTTTCCGATCATGCAAGTATGAGTTGCATAAAGATATCAAGCCGGAAGGAAATCCATCATACGTATGCAGTTTACTCAGCAATATGCCATGGTCGAGCCTATCAAAGGCTTTGGTGAAATCAGTATAGATTACATCCAGTTGACCGCCGTGATCAAGAGTTTCAGAGATACAGTGGGTAATAACTGACAGATTGGTGACAGTGGACCGGCCACACATAAAGCCATGCTGGTTAGGTGAAATCTGACGTCTCACAGCTGTATAGATCCGGTCATATAAAATTGATTCAAATAATTTAGAAAAATTGCACAATAGAGAAATTGGTCGATAATTATTAATATGAGACTTTTCGCCGGATTTAAAGACTGGAACAACTTTAGATACCTTCCAAAGAACCGGATACATTCCCGACTTCAAAATTAGATTGAAAATTGACTGTAATGGAAGAGCCAAGACAGAAATGCAATCTCGGACAAAAAAAGAGGGAATATTATCATATCCAGAGGTAAATTTATTTTTAACATAAAGTAGATAAGAGTGAACACTGCGACACATCAGAAAATGATCTGTTAATAGACACAAGTTCCATTGCTGTCACCGACAGCTATGTATTATACTAACCTATTCTGCACATACGAGCTTCTCGTCATAGACGCGTACAAGATTCGTCGTGCAGCGACGATTCCTCTACGCTTATGATATCGGCATATGAATAGCTCTATATCTACAAAACTCCAGAAGGTTATTAGGTCATTATATTTTGAGGCTGCATCCATTACAAATCGTAATTTACCAGGTTTGTTAGGATTTGTTACCCCAAAATGAGGAAAGTACCAAATCTTCTCATTATGTTTTTGTAACTCTTCATTTGTTAATTTTCGGATATAGTTTTTTTCTTTATACTCTATAATTTTCTGATGGTAAATTTTATGAAATTCTGGATCTTTAGACATCTTCTTTTCTATATACTTAAATCTATCTTCAGCTACAATTCTATTATCTAGGAGTACATCATTTTCATTTTCCATAATAACCCAGTCTGCCATCTATCATATTTTCTGCATGAATATTTTTTCATCAATACCTCTGCTCTTTCATCTTCTTTAACTTGAATTTTGTGTGTTTGATATTTAATTCTTAATGACTCTATGCTAAAAAAATATTTCACCAAATTGTGGAGTTCTTCATCTGCTTTTCTCTCTCTCTTTCATAGTATAAACATTTGACATTTCGTAAAATATATCTTCTGACTTGGAAACTTATTTTGCGAGTTATGTTTGTTTACATGTTTTTTTGTCTGTCCATCTTAAATTTAATGTCGTATGAACCATCTAGTCCTAAATCATTTGCAATATCTTCATCTAATAAACTTATAGTAGAACCTTCATCAAATAAAGCGTATATCTTCATTTGTGACGTACCGGTTTTAATAATTACAGGAGCTACTTTTAACAATACCTCGTTATAGTATTTTCTTGCTGTATGTCCGATCATTTCACCTGAAGTGCTATCAGGTATATTAAATTTTTCCAAGTGATTCCATTTCAATTTCATATTTTTAATATTGACGAATTGAACAGGTATCTTTCATAGTAAAACATTTGACATTTCGAAAAATATATCTTCTGACTCTCCAGATATTTGGAAACTTATTTTGCGAGTTATGTTTGTTTACATGTATTTTTGTCTGTCCATCTTAAATTTAATGTTGTATGAACGCCATCTAGTCCTAAATCATTTGCAATATCTTCATCTAATAAACTTATAGTAGAACCTTCATCAAATAAAGCGTATATCTTCATTTGTGACGTACCGGTTTTAATAATTACAGGAGCTACTTTTAACAGTACCTCGTTATGGTATTTGCTTGCTGTATGTCCGATCATTTCATCTGAAGTGCTGGGTATTGGATTATCTATGAATCTGGTTTGAGTTGGTTGATGTTCTTGATCTTCGTATCTGTCATTATTTTTCGAACCCAAATTTTTATGTTGTGTTGATTCTTGCTTATTCCAAAATGTAACAATTTGTGATTCATTTTATCACAGGATGTAACTTCACATTTTTTCTTTCTTCTACAGTTTACTATAATGTGTGATGGTTTTAAACAACAAATGCATAACTTTTTGTTATTAACAAAATTCCATTTTTCAGTGATATTCATTTCTAAAATTTTTTTGCATTTTTCCAAGTCGTGGTTATCTGTACAAACTGAACAACTTTTCTTATATTCTTTTTGATTTGTTTCTCTTTTTGAAACTACTAATGTTCGTTTGTAACTATCGTTTGCTGAACTAAATTGTTTATGAATATTGACACCCTGCACATAAGAGACTGCACGCGCTTTTCGTTTCGTCAATGTATAATGACCATTTTGTTTTTCTACATTTTCTCCCCAGGAGATTTGCATATTAAATGGTAATTTCTGTAACATTTCATCCAAAATAGTAAAAAAAACGGCAGTAGTTAATAGAAAATATCACAGTTTCAATACAGCCACAACAGCATTTAAAGAAATATTTTCTGGAATATTCTTGAATGGTATTATTATATTATAAACATTGATAAGTTTCAATCAGTTGCACAAATGTAACTGTCTCATCCGCCATTTTATTAACAACAACAAAAACAACGTGTTTCGCACTTAACGTATTGGAAGCGACTGAGCGTACCGCCGGCGATTAAAAGCTTGTCTGCTTTGACGAAGCCGAACTGCTGACGCCTCGTGTACAGTTCTCTATAAAAACACAAGTGAACAGCCCAACAGCGTATGTTTTTCATACGCGTCAATGACGAGAAGCTCCGTGTGCAGAATGCCTAAGTTAATACCGTAACCTCGCCACGTGGGGAAACACGCTGGATAATATCTTGGTGCACGGTCCGCATATTCCGCTATCCAGACAGCGTTTCAAGTTTCCGTTATTTGTTGGTAATTAAAGAGTTCTTGCATTTAGTTTAACTGTGACTTATACATTTATGTTTATTTGTGAATAAATTATTAAGTTTTGTAAACTGTGTTTGTTGATACCAGGAATAAGCCCTTTAGGCCCACTTTTAGTCGGATTAAAGACCCGACCCATCGAATTACTATCTCCACTTTAGTTACCCGATGTCCGTGGAGCATGTATGTAAAAAAACTGGCGCCCGAGGAACAAACCGCCGGTGGAACCAGTTGAACGCCAGCTAGTAACGATCCTCCCACAAGCAATCGTTACAGAGCGACAATTATTATTGCAATGTTTTTTTTTTCGTTCATTCTTTTGACATAAGGCCCAGGTTTTTTGTTGAGAATATTAAATTAAACACAAATAATCATACAAAGAATAGTAAGGGAAAAAATTGCAGATGCCACAAACAAAATTTGTACGGCTCTTTTACTTTTCGAAACACGCAGCGCAAAATTAAATTATGATTTCAAGCCCAAGATGTAGAAGTTTTAATGACGCCCTCTGTCTCTTAAAAAGTGAAAGGCGTATTCGTCTTCTGGTTGTCGCATCTGTTTTTAAAGTAGCACTGCATAGAGTAGCAACAGCTGTATTCTGTATATTATACAACATGCGGAATAACTATAAAATATAGTAAAGACCGTACAATATTTCATTTTCCCAACATAAAACCTAGCTAGCTTACGTACCCGATATGCCTGTAAAGGTGATGATTGTCTATATGACAAGTCGTCAGCATTTAGAAATAAATTTGCATCTGGCATTTCCTCTGATTGTAGTGGATGAATTAGTGTAGGAAATGTTGTAGAACGACGTTGTGCCAACATATACTTTTGTTGTAGCTCTTGTAATATCTGTAGTCAATAAAATATTTCAAAAATTATTTATGAGGATATAAAGTCATTAGTTATATCACAAGTTGTGGATATTTTAGTGGCAGATTTATTCAGAAATGTCACGAGACCAAATGTCTTTCGAAATATCTCCACGGACAAACTGTCGTAAAGAAATTCGGTTGCTTGGTATTTGTGAGGAGAATTCACGAAACAAGGTCAAAGTATACTCTATACCAAAAATATCTATCACGAGTGATATAGAGGCTCCACCAAATAAGTGTCCTATTAGAAATGTCTCAAGAATAAAACGTCATAGCAATTTGAAATTTCGGATTTGTGCATATATGGCACTTTAAAATTGCAGTGTTGGCAAACCTCATTGTATCAGACACTAACTTTGTTTGTTAAATGGGACATCCTGTATATTATTAAAAAATGTCGTTTGCCCATGAAAATGTAGATTTTTTTTTATATTGCAACTGTCATACCTCTCTTGTAACATTTCAGATATAAAAAAATAATTTTAAAGAAATTTGGCAAGAAACAGGTATGAATAGAAATACACTTTTTAACATTAATAACTGAAAATCTGAATTTTCTGTTGGCAAGGTTGATAAAAAAAATTAAAAATCGTGATTTTTCTAATTTTTTACTAGCTTTTACAAATATTATTATTTTCTAATATTTCTAACTGCTTATATTTTGGTTTGTTAAGTACACACATATTTTTTGGCAGGAATTGTAAGTACAGATACACTACGAAGCAAAACTGGAGAAGGTTTATCATGACAATTTCGTTCGCGTAGTTTTTGCAAGTTTGTTGCTTTGTCACTCAACTTGTATTAATGTGAAACTTTCGTCCGAGCACGCGGCGCGCGTATTGTAAGTTTGCAGCTTTGTCGAAATTTGTAATAACTTACACAAAACGCCTGGATGCCCGGCTATATAAATGATACGCACTTATTTTAGATATCAGTAATATCTACGCTTTAGAGGTAATCTAACAGAACATCATGACAAGCCGGGGCAAAGCCAAAAAAATCATTACTTACGTTAACATGTATGTCTAGTTCATCTTTAGCGCAATTATTTTCCAATTTATGAATTATTAGTTCCTTTTGCTTAGCTATATTATCAGAGAATTTTCTTAAGGTTTCTATATCCTTCATTCTCAAAATACATCTGGATACTGGAGTTTTATTTTCAGTCGACGACGTTGTGGACTGTGAATCACTTACAGTGGCCTAAAACAATATCACGTAAAACATGAATTATTATCAAAATATGTCGAATAAATTCGATTAAATGAGTTAATATTAGCTACCATAATTGCAACCCAAACACAGAAATGTATCCTTATGTTTATTTTTGTAAATAATGACCAGGGACATGTACACAAGGGAACTATTGTAAATATTTTAATGTTATGTTATATTATGGTTGTTTTGAACTTTCTGAATACGTGGGTATCTCGATTAATTAAATTTTCACCTAAACCGCTAGGTACGTACTGTATGAATATTAATATCTATGACTTGAAAAAATGAGTAAAAGTAAGCCCAACTGGGATAGATAATTCAAACGACAGTTATTAATTTTTAAACCTCTTAAACATCACGGGTCTTACACAGGTTATACAAAATGAATGAAACTGGAATAAGGAATAAACAAATTACATATACAAGTTATGTTAACCGGACAACTACGTCAACGTAAACGATAAGAAATAAATAAATACTTGGGTGATTCAAATTTACACATAAAAACTCATAGAAGGCGAAAATGGATTCGCAGAAAAAATTTAAAAAATATCTTCCTAAATTAATTATATTGAGACAAATTATATTTTGCCATTAATTTTGGTGTTTTATATGAATAATATGTTGTACTATTTAGTATTTTTGAAAATTATGTTTGATTTTCAGTAGGTGTATAGGGTGTCCCATATTAGTTGTCCTTACGAGATAATATCTCGGATATTTTTAAACATTGAACCTTGCGGTTTTCGCGAAACTGTGTTTTTTTTTTTTGTATAACGAAAGATGCCGCAAACAAAATAGTCATCGCCATCTTAGTTTCCGAGTTACAAGACGATAGTGAAAATATTGCATTTTGGGGTCCCCTTCGTATCTCAGTTACCCATTTAACTTAGCGGGAAGATAAAAACTGACGCAGATAAGAGATTTTTGCATAGAATAGTAGTTAGATTTTTTATGAGGAAAACGATTTCGGAGATATAAATCAAACTTGTTTTTTTTTTTTTAAATTGTACCCCCGTATATTTTTCTGTATTTTTGTCGGACTATGAGCTTTCCAAAAATCTGTAGTTATTTATATTTATTTTCATTAGATTAAAAATGATAAGCGTGTTTCATAAATTTATAAGAAAATCACATAATCAGACAGAATCCGGATAGGCATGAATGGTTTTAAATCTATATGATTTGTATTTGATTCTTTTTTCAATTTTTTAGTTCTTGTTTTCGAAATGCCAACATTCGCCTCTATCTCCCTGACTAATACGGTTGGAGTTGCCTCAACTATCGCCAAAACATTTGTTTCATCATTTTCCTTTCTATAATTTTCGGTCTGGGTTTTTTTTGAATCATCCATGAGATATTAAATTTTGCTGAAGACGTCTTAAAGTTCTTTTATTAGGTTGCCTTCTCTCGGGATATCTAATAAGCATTCAAGCAAGCATTGGAAATACATTTCCGAAGCTTGATTTCGATTAACACTCCAATAATACCCAGTTTTTCAAAATTTTCGAAACCATTAGTCATTTGCCAATAACGTTAATATAAGTATAATAATTTCAATACACACTATAATAACCAACAACAATAATAATTATTGAATTGATTCTCACTTCTGACGGTTGTAAAGATATTTGGCGTTTTTGCAATAACTATTCTGATACTGTTTATGTGATTTTCTTATAAATTTATGAAATACGCTTATAACTTTTAAACTAACGAAAAAAATATAGTACACTATATATTTTTTGGAAGGCTCATAACAAGCCCGACAAAAATATAGAAAAATATACGGAGTGTCCTATTTAAAAAATCATGAGTTTGTTTTAATCTCCAAAATCGCTTGCCGCTAAGTTAAAGGGTAACCGAGATACGAACGTTCTCCCAAAATGCAATATTTTCAATATCGTCCTGTAACGCGGAAACTAAGGGATATGACCATCTTGTTTGAGACATCTTTCGTTTCATAAAAAAGTAGTTCATGTTCGCGAAAACCACGAGGTTTTATCTCTACAAATAACAGAAATGTCCCGTAACTGTACATTATTTTAGTCCTTTGCGTCTACCACGTTTGTCAGATTAATATTCTTATTTATGTATGAATGAGTATTAGACATTTTAAATAAATATAAATATTTTAGACAGAAAACTTCCACAGGCAATTAAACAAACAATGCTTCTTAATAAATCCTGTGTCAAATTTATACTCCCCAATATTTCGCTGATCATCCTCTCAGCTTCTTCAGAGAAACTTTCCTGGAATGCGGTTAAACTGTAACTAACGGCCCTTCCATCACAAACAAACCACAGATCGACAAGTCTGCAGACCAGTGTGGAAGGTATATAATGTACGTATATAGCAATATTGTTTAGTTGGCGTTGCTCTGAATAAAATAACAAGATGATCAGGGAAACGTTAGCGAGTATAAATTTGACCCAGGGTTTATCATCAAGCATTGCTTCTATAAATTAGCGGTTATCACCCTTAAGTACTCAAAATGAAATTGTATCATTTTTATGCTATGATCTTTTAACTTGAATCATGCATTTAGGTTTCACTAACCCACTGTTATTCCCTCAACAAAATCTAAGCATTACAGTAAAAAAAAACAATTACTTTAGTTCTACTTTACTTTAACATCATATTCTATATGTAATACCTTGCAGTCTTCATTGTCAGTAATATCACTCTCATCCTGAGTTCGTAAAGAAGGACACTTTAGTTCAACACCACTGTCACCAGAAAATGGATTTTCTATCTTAAGATTTTCGCTAGATATATGTCGTTGTTGCTCGCTGACCCTAAAGAAAAGAAAATAGGTAGTTTAAATATTTAATTTAATAAATATTATTTAAATATCTTCTTCAACATGTTTGTGCTAAACCGTAGACAAAAGTATCTCTTACAGTAATAGCAGTTTTCCAGAGGGGAGAAATTTCACTTGTTGAAAATGGATTAATAGAAATGTAAAACTTACATAGTACGATCAGAGTTAATTTTTTTATCTTCTTCCGCAGCACGTAATACAGTATTGCCATTTTGAGATTCTGCATGAGAATTATTAGCTGGTACAGTCTTGTTAATATCACAGTTGGTTCGATTATCACTTTCGTTAACTGATTTCAAATGATCATTTTCATGGTCACATTCCTATAAGACAGAAACAGTTTTAATAAAATATGTAGCTGATTATAATAAACTCACATAATGAAATCGAGGTTAATGCCTAGAAAAATTTCCATATACTGAGTTGTTCTCTAAGAGGACCAATTAGCATTTAAGTTTTTTTTCTATATACTAATGGTTGCATATATTCAAAAAATAAAAGGCGGTATGAACATAAATATAACGAACTAACATAATATATTCGTGCCCTGAACGTTAATAATTAATAAAGATGTAGGACCCATTGAAGCAACAATACTTATTTAAAAGTCACCCAAAATCTTCTCTCTTGTTTCTTAACATTCTATTACAGTAATTAACAAAGCAACATACAAAATAATCATTTCTCATATCGAGAGGACTCAACACCGTTTCCTGAGAGTTATATATCTTAAGCTCCGTCGCCCACCACCTGTTGACCATGTTTACAATTGTGATGTACTGATGGAGGAGATGAGATTGACGACGTTGGGAGCGCGTATGAGCGTGAGAGACCTTACCATTATTTACAAAATTATTAATACTATCAATTAAAAGGATTTCATGTCCGTAAATATAATAAATGAAAATAATTTCGTGGCAAAGCGGACTAAAATGTTGGTTTAACCTACACAAGGAATTTTGTTTAATTTAGCAGGGCCCCAGTCTAATTCAATAGAACCAGACCGAGGCATGGGTCGACAGATACTGACGAATTCGTTTCGCTCTTGTTATGAGCTCGTCAGAGTACCATAGTCGTTGCCCATCTACAAATATCGGCCTGCATTTAAGCACATTAGGATACACAACAGTAGACATATGTAAACACGTATCATCTACATGTACATAGTAATGCATATCCTATACCATGCAGAGGCCGAACAAACTCAATGTATAGGTAAAACCAGTCGTATAAATAGAAATAAAAATAGTATGAACACAAAACGCTAGCAGGAGACCATTCTGCCAGCATCTCCCAAATATTTGGGTTTCAGCAATGCTCGGACGGTGGTCTCCAAGCGTTCTGCCGTCGATGTTTAATGCCAAATAATGAAAAATTAAAAGGATTTCATGTCCGTAAATATAATAAATGAAAATAATTTCGTGCCAAAGCGGACTAAAATGTTGGTTTTACCTACACAAGGAATTTTGTTTAATTTAGCAGGGCCTCTGCATGGTATAGGATATGCATTACTATGTACATGTAGATGATACGTGTTTACATGTGTCTACTGTTGTGTATCCTATTGTGCTTAAATGCAGGACGATATTTGTAGATGGGCAACGACTATGGTACTCTGACGAGCTCATAACAAGAGCGAAATGAATTCGTCAGTATCTGTCGACCCATGCCTCGGTCTGGTTCTATTGAATTAGACTGGGGCCCTGCTAAATTAAACAAAATTCCTTCTGTAGGTGAAACCAACATTTTAGTCCGCTTTGCCACGAAATTATTTTCATTTTCATATTCGATAAAAGGGTCAGAAAAAAATTATTTCTATAACTCAAAAACCACTTAACGGATTTTAACCACCTGTGGTACGAAAATACTACAGGATATTTATAGGTGGTGATTAACATTGAGCGTAGGCAAAAGGTTTAAAAGAGGGTTCAAAAATAAAAAAAAACCTAGTTCTTAAACTTATCCGAAATACTGCATAATTTTTTACGCATTTAACTAGTTGAATTGGTGTTAAAAATACACAACAAAAATTAATGTACCATAAGGGTCCGTGAAAATTCTATAAAAGAGTCAGAAAAAATTTGTATCCGTGATAACTCAAAAACCACTCAACGGATTTTAATCACATTTGGTACGGATATTTATAGGTGGTGAATAACATTGAGCGTAGGCAAGGAGTTTAAAAGAGGGTTCAAAAATTAAAAAAATCGTAGTTATTAAACTTATCCCAAATATTGAATAATTTTTTGTGCGTTTAATTAAATATAACCTAAACAATTAGACCACATTGACATTCGAAAAAAGTGTAAAATGGGGTAAAAAAGGTTAGAAAAAACGTATTTTTTAAACATAGCAGAAATATTGACTAGTTATTTATAGCTTTGATAGTATAACC
This sequence comes from Apoderus coryli, assembly GCA_911728435.2. NCBI lineage: Eukaryota > Metazoa > Arthropoda > Insecta > Coleoptera > Attelabidae > Apoderus > Apoderus coryli. The sequence goes on along the minus strand of OU452199.1, from coordinate 25,730,054 downwards.
TATAAAATGTGTTATAAATAACTTGTTTTCATAGGCGTTCGTAAATAGTGTAAAAGGGGTCAAAATAAAAAAATATATACTTCCTAAAGTTATTCGGAATACAGAATAATTTTTCATGGTTGTGATAGAATATAACCTAAAAAATGTTACACAAATGAACTGGTTCACACAGGCGTTCGAAAATAGTGTAAAAAAAGGGTCAAAAACGAAAAAAAAAAATGTTTTTCCAAATATAACAGAAAAATTGGCTAATTATTATATAAAGCTTTGATATAAGATAACCTACAACATGCAGCATAACAATTTTGTTTACATAGGCGTTCGTAAACAGTACAAAAGGGGACAAAATAAATTTTATAATACTTGGCCTAGAAGATCTGAAATATAAAATATGAACGTATAAATAGTGCCTCCAAAGAGAAGAAAAAGGAACAAAACCCGATACTTAAAAATAGCTGATGTCTAAAACAAAAAAAATATTTTTAAATTTTAAATAGATCATAAAATTATTACTTTTACACTTAAATATGGAGAGCTATTCGTGCCTCGAGGGCAATAGTTTATTTTATGTTTTGACTCATTTTCCACTATTTACGTACGCATATGAAAGTAAGTTATTTATGACACATTTTATAGGTTATATCCTATCAAAGCTATAAATAACTAGTTTAAGAAATACGTTTTTTTTTTAGATCTTTTTTACCCCATTTTACACTATTTTCGAACGCCAATGTGGTCTAATATTTTATGTTCAATATTTTAGGTTATATTCAACTAAATGCGTAAAAAATTATGTAGTATTGCGGATAAGTTTCAGACCTATGATTTTTTTTAATTTTTGAACCCTCTTTTAAACACTATGCTCAATGTTTCCCAAAACCTAATCAGCTCCTTGCCATGTCCAATAGTAGTTTTGTACCAAATTTGTTTAAAATCTGTTAAGTGGTTTTAGCGTTTTCGGGATACAGACAGACAGACATTTTTTTAAAAGATAAAAAAGTTGTAGGTTTAGTTGCTTTATTTCAAGGTAATATCGAAACTAAATTAGTCAGTGGAGCAGATTTTTTTGTCAATAATTTTTATTAAGTTGCCGCCAATGGACTTATTAATGTTGATCTTGAAAAAAAAATGCATTTCCAGACGTAAGTATGTTTTTTTCCAACCCCCTTGAATATTGCCGCATCTTTTTGAAACACCCTGTATATTATGTAACATGCTACATACCAGAGAAGAACTTGTATTTGAATATTCGTTGACTGTATTATTATGTTCATCAATAATCTTAATTTTTTGCAAATTTCTTCGATGAATTTCAAACTCTTCTTGACGCTTTTCAAATTCCTCTTGGTCCCGTTCTAACTTCTCTTTCTCTCGCTGCAGATTCATCTTCTGGTTTTCTATATGAATTTTTTCATCTTCTGGAGAACTACAATAGGACCTAGAAAAAACATAATTTTTGACATGATCGCAATGCCTCCCTTCTATACTATACTAGTATAGTAGCGGGGGGCCAAAATTTCGTATATCACATTTCATAAAAAAAATGTAACGGATTAATACCAAACGTTCAATAAATTTAACTTCCAATAGTGTCTATTTGTTTTTCTTTCTTTTGTCCTTTTGTTTATTGTATGCGACTATTACTGATGGAATTAGGTAGATATATATTTACTATTATTTTTTTCTTCTTCTAAGGATAAGTGTTAAGACAGATGAGGCATACACATTACCACAGCCTTCTTTAGACAAGCCATGAACATGTAAATTTGGCAACGTCGAATTAAATCAGTGCTTACTGAGCTTAATTAAAACAGGTTTTTATAAAACTAGTGATAAGTGTGTATAAATATAGCGTCTACATTTTGTGTAAGTTACAATATCGATTAAAATGTTAGTGAATAAAATAAACTAATTTGTTTGGACTCTTTGACGGTGGTAAGAATGGCGGGATGCCTATAGAGATATTAATTGGGTCAATTGTTTGGTTATGAACAGCCGAACTAGTAGTGATAAGTTTGTATAAATATATCCTCTAAATTTTCTGTGACAACACCGGATAAACTGTTTGTTAATAAAATAAAGTGGTATAAGCTGCAGCAATATTTTTGGCGTATAGCTACCGATCTAAGCGGTGGAAGTGGCTTTGGTACGAGGGTTTGTATGCATATTTAAGAATTATTATTATTAAATTCAGCTGGATTTTTAGATAATAACTTGATTTTTTTATTTCTGATTCTTGGTTGTTATTAGAGTTTAATATGCCTTCAACGTGCTGTATATCTGGATGTAAATCTAATTGTAATAGCGCATTAAAACAAGAACAATGTAGCAAACTAATAACAGTTTTTTCCATTTTCCAAAGAACAGAAATGGTTACAGGCTATTCCTAGATCTAATCTTCTTCCTAGATCAAATCTTAACCCAACCCCAAACTCAAAGATCGCGGTAGTTTCCTGAGAGCCAAATTATACGGGAGGATGGAACTTTAACAAAAATTCCCTATAAGCCTAATATTAAACCGTATGCGTCTCCATGTGTTTTTCCAAATTTGCTTAAATATTTGTCAAAAAAAAAAAAAGAGTCCCAATACCTAGAAAATCACTCGTCGAACGAAAATGTGAACAAATCAAACGTTCCAAAGAAATGAATTTGTGTAAAACCAAAAAACTGAGAATTTGGATATTTGTTTTATTCCTATTAACAAATTAATTATTCATAAAGTCCGATTTAATTGAAATTTTAGAAAATCTTCTTTTAAATTTTAGTAAAATTAATGTTTTTAATAACTGGAATACTAAAACAAATTAAGATTTAGAATTCTATGTTACAAAATAGTTTACAACTTTCGTTGCGACCGGCTGAGTATGTACAATTGACTTGGTTTACTAATCGTCCATTAACAGATAATGGCTTGTATAGAGAAGGCTGTGAGATTGCATGCCTTAAGCTGCACTGAAGACTTTTCGATTGTGTACTACTAATTGTTTTATTTAATATGTGCACAATTTGAATAAAGATTATTATTAATATTAAACATTATATTCTATCTTTGTCATTACATGTTGCATTTGAGAAAATGATTACCCATTTACTGTCGCACTACATACTAACTAAAATTTCAGTTTTAAGTAAAATTGAACTAGAAGCCGAGAATTGCTACATATATACTGGAATTTTTTTCAATATTTATCTGTAGATATTATAATTTTGTAACGCATTAAATAATTATTCGTATGGTTTGTTAAAGTACCTATTAAACTATGTAATTAGTTTTTTGAAACATACTTGTGTAAATTTTCCATTGACACTGCTAAGTCTGGTGTAGACCAACTCAATAAATGATTCAGTCGACATAAATCAAAACTTCTATCTCCTTTTCTAAGTTCTGCTGCTTCAGCTGGGTCATTAAATCTAAAATCAGAAAATGAATGTATAACAATATATATATGTAACCATATGAATAGTACACAAACTAATTATACGAGGTTGTGTAGTATTTCTAACGTTTGAATACATAAAATAAGTTTTATAATCCAAATATGATAACACTATCTTCGTTCGATCAATATGTTTATTATAAAAAAAAACTGCGTTATATTCAAACACTGGTTAATTATATAATTTCTACGTGTTACCATGCATCAATATTACCACCGTAGATATAAAAATAAGTAGTGTCACAGGCTGTCGGCCGTTTCATCTTACGGTTACAAAGCGCTTGCCGACGAACGTGCTAGGAGTGACATGTACGAGGTCACATATCGCAAAATGTTTACGTTACACGGCGATGATATACTACGGGGTCTACAAAAAAAATGCTTGAACATTTGAATTTAAGCTGTAATTCTCAATTTAAACATCAGATTTAACTTCCTTAGATGCTATGTGTATTCCACGTTACTGTATGAAGTTGAGGCCTGGCCGCTAAAAGTCAGAAGTATTAACAAGCTGGAAGCATTTGAGATGTGGGTGTATCGCAGAATGCTGCGTATTCCATGGATCGATCATATCACCAATCAAGAGGTCTTACATCGGATGAACAAGGATCAAACAATTCTCGAGACCATAAAAAAGAGAAAGACTGCTTACCTTGGCCATGTCATAAGACAGGACAAGTTCAGATTCCTGCAACTGATTATGGAGGGCAAGATTGAGGGAAAACGTGGTCCTGGACGTAGACAGTGCTCTTGGCTGAAAAACATAAGGGATTGGACAGGCTTAGACTCAAACTCCCTGCTGAGAAGAGCCCCAGACAGAGATGAATTTGCAAAGATTGTTGCTGATCTTTATTGAATGGAGAAGGCAATTCAAGTAGAACAATGTTGTAATGTAATGTAATACAGGGCCCGCAAATATTATGTAGGAGAGCATCAAGGATCGATGCGCTTTTCGTCAATAATATTAGTGTATTCTGGAGAGAATCAAAATGGATGGATAAACAGCGAGAATAAAAAAAAAGTGTATAACGAAGTTTATTATAAATATATATTTATTATAAATGCTTTGATTTTTTTGTTATAATGTTATTGCGATTATTTTCAATCATTTATCGTTTAAATTCTTAATTTTAACTATAATTATACCCAAGTAATAAGCCGCAATTTCCAGTTCAAATAATACTTTGTTATTATTGTCCAAAGATAAACTTATAACTATATAAAAAAAATCGAAATCTTAATAATTATTTAATATACAACAAAATATCCAAACGGTATATCATCAAAGCGTGTATAACAAAGGACAGGCGGTATATATGATCTAGACATTGAGATATAAGGAGACGCTATAAGCATTATTTTACATTATACAGAAACGGGTGCATTGGGTAAGCGTAAGCGCATACCAATATGGCGGATTCTCCAGAGCCGCATTAACTATTTTTGTTGACGTTTTTGCTTTTAATTTGCAGCTTGGGTTTATACTTTATTTTCAAATATTATGCAGTGTACAAAATACTTAAATATAGGTAATTATTGATATTTGATACCTAAATCCAGGAATAAAAGACGTTAGTACTTTATAAATTATATATTAATACCCCTTAAACAAAACAATTTTATTTAAATGTTGCGCTATGCTTATCCACTTTATTTTTACTTAAATAATACATCCTGGTATTAACATATTTAGTCGCAATAGATTTGATCAGTAAATGTATATGGTTATCAAACACTGATTTGATCAAAACCGTGCACAACTAAATTAGGAAAAATATTACTATTTACAAATTCCTTTAAAACAAGGTTTATTATGAATCCTGCGGACAACTTTTCATTAGTAGCTACTACAAGATTTTTTATGATCTTTTCGGATTGGAAGCAAACGTCTAAAACATCTTTTGAAGGAATTTGTAAATCCTTTTTTTGCCTTCATTTTAATAAAAGAATAACACTTTTTAATGCCTATCGACATTCTCTGCAAAACTAAAAACAACAAATCCAGCAATATAAACAATAATGAATTTCGAAAATTCAGAAAATGGTCCAGGAAGATAATCATGATCTGGATAAATTATATTTGTGTACATTTCTCGTTAGTATTCAATTAATTCGAGACACATATTCTGTCCAGATATGGCTACGAGCAGGATCTTTAGGAAATCTAAAAACCAGAATATGTTTTTAACACACATTTAGGGGTCTTTTTTGCTAGAAAGTGATGAAAAAGTAGAGAGTTTGAGAGTAGAAATCAAGTAAAGGAATTTGTAAAAAAAAAACTACAATGCACGTATCAATTGTTCAGTGCAGAAAGAGAATGCTACCAGACTCCTATAATAATGTGTTTTAATAAGTTCGCCTAAAAAACCCTAAATACGTCCATGTACAATGTTTACAATATTTGGTACATACCTATGAAACGTTATTTCTGATATTTTCTGGTCGATTTCACTTCTACTACTGCAACTACGCACAGCACAGGACACCATTATAGTATATTGTCAAATAACCGTCCAAAAAAACACGAAAAACTTAAGTAAACTTGTAAAATACTCGTAAATAACACTATAAACTTGAAAGCACGACAAATGATAGATATCTTATACCAAAATGGCGTACCTGCACCCGCTTTTGGCCACGTTAGAGCGTCTCCCCCCACGTCAATGGATCTAGACCAGACTTACTGAGAGCGGTGGAGAAGCAATAAGGGAGGTAAATGGGCGGGGACTCACTGTGACCCTTCTAGTCGTAGTATATTATCGATGATATTACTGGGATATTTTAGCTAGCAGTATATATACAGTGAGGACCAAAAGTCATGCAAAAATTCGATAGAATTTGAAGGAAAATTTTTTGAAAGAAACGCTCGCACCTTTCACTTTTGGTTCTAAACTGCCCGTTTTTTGCATGACTTTGGTCCTCACTGTATAACAGAGAGAAATATATTTTTTATAATTAATTCGAATTCTGCAATTTTCAGCCCACCCCTTGGGTGGTTCTGCAACGGTCAAATGAGGAACACCTACTATCGTTTTCTTTATTAACGATCATGTTATCACAAAAATTGTATGATGAAGACTAACATTTACATATGACCACAACTTACCTAAATACATGTGTTCGTCCCAAAAATATAATACATCCCTGTGATAATTTGGCAGGAACTTCTATAATTTGACTATTGAGCATTACATATGCTCCAGGTTGCGGATGTAATGTAGCAATACCATTATGTAGTGAGACGGTACAGTGTTGAGCTTCCATTCCAGCACCTTTAAGTACAATATCTTGTTCAACTGTTGAGTCTTCTGTACCAATAGTTGTAACACCTTCCTGCAACACATTTTAATATTCCTTGTATAGTAAATAAACATTTTGAATGTATTTTAATATTAATGGGGTCTTTGAAACAGTAAAAGTCAGGTGTTGGCAACGTTTGGTTCAACATGTCCCGATACTTACCACTTTCAGCAAACAGGATTTAGAAACTTCTTGGTTGTGAGTACAATTTTGCTAATTTGTAATGAGTGTGAATACGAAAAATAACACATAATGTTGGTGTAAAATGCAAATAACTGTTGTTAAAATTTGCGGTGCCCAAGAGAACTGCAACACTAGTCACAATTAAGCCTATCGGAAAATTGTTGTGAAGATAAATATGGAAAATAAAAACTCTTAATGTTCGTAAATTTAAAATAATTGCTGTTAAAATATAAAATGCCTAACAAGATTGTACACTAGCCACCGCCGTTTAAAGCATCATCTGTCGATTAAAATTCTGAATGATGTTGTGTGTACCTGGAGGATGACGAAACGGCATGGCGGAACATGTACCCAGTCGTAGTGTTAGAAATAGATTTGCAATATTTGGTCAAGTAGCTCTACCCGCGAGTCTAAAAAAGCTTAATAAACAAAATAATGGACTTCTTTAAGAATATTGAGCTGTGTGGTGAAATATGAAGTTTAATATAAAAATTAAAAATTTTGGTTATATTCTTGTGTTGTCAACGAATATTAACTATAGACAAGAAGGTCCACCAGACGCTGAAAACGGCATCGACTCGTCGCATTCCCAGCTACATTTCTGGCACGCTACTATATTATAGTATGTCTATATATACTATAAGTAACTAGCATTAGTACTCGAAAAATTGATTCATCTTCATTTGACACAAATTTTCCTGAAATAGATTTTCTAGTTTGTAAATGCTCTATACAATTTGTGGTCTATTATATTCTGCTAGTTTATATTCCTCCATCATTACCGAGTAATATTCTGGAATCATTTTTGGAATCGATTGAGCATTTCGATGTATTGCATAATAATAATATATTATTTGTAGGAGATTTTAATATAAGTACATATGTTGATAACAATGTGAACAATAGGGATGTGTACACGATGGTGAACTTCCAGAGCTTTTATAATTTAGTACAGCACAATACTATACTAAATACAAATAATCGAATATTGGATTTAGTTCTGTCAAACAGAACATGTGCTGTCAAACATGAAGAATGCCCTCTAGTCCCAGAAGATAGTCATCACCCTAGTCTTAATAATGGTACACATCTTCCATCATAAAAAATATTAAAAAGAAAAATTTCTTAAAAAATATAAAAAGAAAGGTGATCAATATTATTTAGAAAAATTTAGATCACTTCGATTACAAATCAAAAGTGATACTCGAACTGCTTATAAAAACTATATTGAAAGAATTCAAAACAATATCAAAAATGAACCAAGGGAATTCTGGAAATATTTTCATTCAAAAAGTAACTCGTCGAGGGTACCAGGAGTAATGACGTATAATGATATGGAATACAACAATCCTCAGGATATAGTTGATAATTTCGCAAAGTTTTTTGAAAGTGTGTATATCCATTCGTCAGAAAGTCTGGATGAACCGCGATTTTCATCTTGTGTGGACCCAGTCAGCATTGAAACTATAACTGAGAATGAAATTTTAATAGCGGGTAAAAATCTCAAGAATAAACTGACTTCTGGACCTGATGGTATACCATCGTTTTTGGTTAGGGATTGTGTTCCGGTTTTAGTTAGCCCCTTATGTTTTATTTTTAATTTGGCTATAAATAGGGGTGTGTTTCCAACTGAGTGGAAAAAGTCGAGGATTGTACCGGTGTTCAAGTCGGCGGATAAATCAAATATTGGCAACTACAGGCCTATATCAATTCTGTCAAATTTTTGTAAGATCTTTGAAACTGTATTGTTTGGTCGCATCTATCCCTCTGTCCGAAACATGATCACACCAATTCAGCACGGATTCATGTCAAAGAAATCCACAATAAGTAATTTAACTTTAATATCACAAAGTATCTCGGAGGTGATTGACAGTGGTGGTCGGATGGATGTGATCTACACAGACTTCGCGAAGGCGTTTGACAGGGTGGATCATGGCAGATTGCTAATGAAATTGGACAAGTTCGGCTTTGTTAAGGACTTGCAAATCTTTTTGAAATCTTATCTGTTAAAAAGAGAACAGATTGTGTCACATAACGGTTACAGATCAGTTCCCTTCCATGCAGTTTCTGGAGTTCCTCAAGGTTCAAACCTTGGCTTGTTTTTATTGTTTGTTAATGATTTGGAGGAAAGACTGACCTGTGGCAAGTTAACGTTTGCTGACGACTTAAAAATTTTTCTTGAAATAAAAAATATTAATCATTGTAATGAGTTTCAAGCAAATTTGAATCATGTATCGGAATGGTGTCAAACTAACCATTTACCTCTTAATCCAGCAAAATGTAAAATCGTGATGTATACAAAGAAAAAACAAAATATTCAATATAACTACAGCATAAATGACACAGCCATAACATCCTCTGAGACAGTGACTGACCTGGGAATCATCTTTGACTCTAAACTTAGTTTTGCTGAGCACATATTAACTAAGACAGCGGAAGCCAATATGGTTTCATTATGATAAATACAAAAGGCTTCAATAATATTCTTGCTTTACAAATTCTTTTTTCTACATACATTCGGCCTAAGCTTGAATACGGTTCGTTAGTCTGGTACCCTATATATAATGTTCATAAAGTTGCAATTGAAAAAATGCAGCGTAAATTTCTTAAACATCTTGTGTATAAGGAAGATGGAATATATCCTGAAAGGGGAGTTGACTATAATATATTGTTGACTAGATTTGATACGCGGAGCTTGGAAAAAAGAAGAATTTAGAATTCAATTGAGTATTTGTATAAGCTTCTACATGGAAAGGTTGACTGTTCTGAAATGTTAATGAATGTAAATATTAATGTTCCGAGATTTGAAACTAGATACAGTTCAACTTTTCACATTGCGAGAGCTAGAACCAATGTGTTGCTGCGTTCTCCTGTCAATATTATGTGTGGTAATTATAACTTGATTTGTGCAGACTGTGACATTTTCAATTCTGAGATGAGACGGTTCTGGAAGTTGCCATCCAACACTTCGGTAATTAGATATAGGTACTCATTTTAGTTTTATTTATTTTGTGCATTAGTGAATTATGATTTAGGTTTAAAATTATTAAATTATTTGTCCTGTAAAGGGTTTTGTACTGTTGGGCAAATAAAGGCTATTATTATTATTATACTATACTATAACTATAAGCGCGGCGAATTGCTTTGAAGCCATGAAGATTAGACGTACCGATACGATGAGAACCAACTGTATATTATTTTAACTGTGGTGTTGTGGTACATTTATAAACTGTTATAAATGTTACATATTATCTAATTCCGTTTTCCCGGGATGCCGGGAAAATTCCAAAAAGGGACCAAAGCTATATGCGTTTCGTTTGATTTCCAACGGATCATGCAAAAAAAAAAATTACTACAACCAAGTCCAGCAGGATGTGTGAGTTACATTTATCCAAAAAATATTTATTTATTATACAGCCATGGATTCGAAAACCGGCAATACCATACCAGTAACTTTAAAAATTCTTAGATTAAACCAAGCTGCCTTTAATATGCAAATTCCTAATCGAAATTCGAGTGGATATACTTGAAATACTGGTATTCTCTCTCTCTATTAGTCAGTTATCAAACGTCTCCTTGCGGTGATATAAACATTATTTGACAAGATGTATGTGACGACATCTAGTGTGTGCAATATGCCCGATGATACAAAGTTCACAAACGATGGCCGGACAAGTAACAACTCCATTTAGTCCTATTGCCAACACTAGATACACCCGAGTTACCTAGCGGGGGCGTTATTTAGGAATTGCTTGTTACAGAAAGCCGCGTACAGACTTGAGCGCGCATGTGCTGAGTCAACAAAGACACGTATGTTTCTATAGTGTGAACGTTTCATTCGCCGTCTCTCAACACATGCGTAGTCGCTCGCAAATGGGTTGAGCGAGCATAGCGTGAGCCATGGTAATGTCGCTTTTTCCCCGACATCAAACAAACATACATCTGATTCAGAATAATAAAATTGATATAGGTCGGCTGTCCCAATGAAAAAAAACATTTTTTGAGAAATTAAGGGTAAAAGTAGATTTGTTATTAGGATTACGTTTAAGATTTTATTTATATCTTTTTACGCAAAACGAAGAAGTAAGGGTCTAATTGAACTATATTAGGCCTCTAGTTTTATCGGGCTTAGCTAACTTAATAAGTTTCATGGTGATGTGAATTTTATACAAAAACTATAGTATATACTGTGTTTTTACCATATTAAATTTATATGCACATATAAAATTTAACAAATTATTATTATTATTAAATAGTAGGTAATAGCAGTGTAAAATGTAAAAATATTTATTTTTTTAAATAAACTTTTATTGCATAGTTTTTTGGAAAAAATATCAGGCCTACATGAAAAGAAAACACCGTTTCTTATGAAGGAAAAATAAACAAAATATCAATGCAGTATTCAGTATGAATCTTATTATTATTCTACATAGTTAGATCACGTGATTGTTCACTTTCAGGAAGATTAAGCCAACATGATGGTTGGTATTTTTGATTTTGCATTTTTTTCTGAATTTAGCATCAGCATTCACTCGCTAACGAGTATGAATTACTCTGACTCGGGGATTTCTGTTGTGAAAGATGACTAAACAGACCGATCCTCGAGCCGCAAACCTTGTCACAAAATTGAGACACCCAATCACCACAATTCATCGGCTGTTGTAGGTGCGCTGCCCCGTCGATGCGTTCTCTCTCCTTTCGATGCTGTCTCTTTGCATGCTGATGTCGTCGCCGCTGCTCTTCAAAAACTTGATTACCGTCGTAAATCGTAAGCCCCTATCTCGGTCTGTCATTCGCGATCTGCTTCCAGTTGTTCTTAACATCTAAGCCACAATTCTTTATGTTGGTCTTAAGAACATTCTTGTACCTCTTTTGTTGCCCTCCGTGATTTCGTGAGCCGACCTAACTGTGAATAAAGGATTCTCTTTGGAAGGCGTTCCGTTGGCATGCGGATTACGTGGCCAGTCCATCGCAGCTGGTGCCTCACACTCATCGCCTAAATGCTAGTTGATTCAGCTTCCCCCAGAACGCTGATGCTGTTCGGGGGTCCAGCCATTTAATTCCAAGAATTCTTCTAAGACATCATTGATGGTACTTCTCTAGAGTTTTTAAATGCCTCCGATAAGTGGTCCAAGACTCACAGCTACACGTAAGGGTATAGAACTACAATAGCATTATACACTCCCAACATTGATACCTACGAGAGCAACAAACTACTTACACGTTTTAAACCGCCAAAACAAACTAAAACGAATATAGATCATCAAAACTCGTAGGCAAAACACAGCATCTACAATGGCGGTTGCAAGAAGACGATTTCTGATTGGCCAGTGCATGTGCTGTGTTTTACAAGTTGTTATTGCATTATTGTTACTGTGTTTTTGAAATTTAATAATTGATAGTGCCGTGTAGATACTGGGTTTTTTCATTCTTTATTTCCGTTATTTTGCTGTATATCTAAATTTTTACTATCCCAAAAGATAGATCATAACCCAGTATATACAAATATGTTAAAATCTCAATATTCATAAAAAATGCATATACTGTATTTTTCCTTGGGACAGTCGAGGTGTTCATTTTTCGCCTCGACTTACGAATCATGCTGTATATACCAAACCAAACTTTAAAACGGCTAAAATAAAAGTACCTTTAAATGATACAATGTAACTCCAGTAGTTAATGGATCATCATCAATAGCTACTAAATGAGGCCTATCTGAATCCAATACCACTCCTGGTCCAGATTTGCGTAGACCAAGTGCCTTCTGTTCTCTAAGAATTGCTTGGGCTTCACGCCATTTGCCTGCCCATTCTTCAGTTAATTCCTTGAAGGAAAGTATATTGATTATATATTTTTTCTAAATTATTAGTGAGTACGTATTGACAATTATGCTTTAAATTTACCTTCTCCCTGGCTTCTTTTTGATGAAGTTGGGCCAACATATCCGATCTTTGTTCGCAAAACATTAAGGCACGTAACTTACTTATTTCTTCCCTAAGCTCCCTGATTAATTTAACATTTGAATCTTCATTAACTGTTGGTTTGTTAATTATATTTTTGGCTCTATTAGCATACCGTAAAGTACTTAATGTTTCTCCATAATTACAATCTATAAGAACAAAAAAATCAAATATAGGTTCAGAATAATTAGACATCGACCGATATCATTTTTGCCAATAATAATTTATACAATACAATAAAATAACGTTTGGATATACAAGCTGACTTTTGGTCGATGGTACATTAGAAGGTAAAACTAAGCATATAATTGTTTTGAAAACTTGAGTGATTTATCAGGCCAATCCAACCTATCAGTACTTAATATTGTGATATGTGTGACACTTCCGGTTATACCGACAGCTGATATCAACTTTATAATTTAAATGGATTCTCTATACCAATCTACAATCGTATTTAAATTATATAATGTAATTTTTTTTACCCAAAACAGGTTTCGGGAAAAATTCCTTCATTTCATCGCCTGAATAGGCCCAATCTTAAAATCTTAAGAAAATCAATTATCATGACACGTTGAACCAACAGTTTATAGCGTGGATTTCCGAGACCAATTTTGGATAAACAAAATATACAGAACAGGGAATCAAAAAATCTAATTATATTTAGGGTGTTCCATGTGAAATAAGAAAATTCAGCTCAACTTCCGATGATAGATTGTATTGACCCGAGTAGTTAGTTTTCCCAAAACTTCTAATGTACTATCAACCATACTACGAGACGGCTGGTGCATGGTAGCGAAATGTTCAGAATTTGTATGCAAATACATTGTCTTATTGGGTATTTTGCCTGTTAGACAATAAAGACTATTATTATTACTACCATTATTATTATTATACTTTGAATTTAAGGAGCAGTGTGTCATAATTGCGTCGTAGGCTTCCGTTGCAATTCGTTCTATATGTTTGTTGTGGTGAATAGATTATAGCTCATTATTTGGCTATTTCGCCACTATTTAACATTCTAAATATAAAGCAATCAAAGATAATCCGAACGGATTTATAACAATGGCCTTTAACAAAGCAAAATTATCGTACAATAGGTAATTTCACAAAAAAACGCAAAACCAAAATATACATATTGAACACAATAAGTATTCCATTAAAAATAAAACATGATTGATCTACACTAATTAAACAATTAACAAGAAAAAAAGAGAAACTACGAAGCACAAACAGTCAGAGCAGCCTTCAAAAGTGCTTCCTTTGAACAATTAAAAATGTCACAGGCAGCACAAATCAAATTAAAATTATTATACATGACATATACGGGCGATTTTGTATAGAGGTTAGTGCAAGGCCGCTGAGAGTAGAACGTTAAAGGATTGCGGGCGCCCAGTCTTGGCACGTTTAAATTTATTTGAGGCAGGAGTTCAGAACAGTCCATTCTATTATGTAAAAGATCATATACAAATTTTAGACAAACAAATATTCTTCTAAATTCGAAACTCTTGAAATCGAACCTGTTCAGCAACAACAAATATTCAATCCCTCTGTCAGGATACACACCGTCTGCCTTAAATGAAAGGTATTTGAAAAACTTCCTTTGGACACTCTCAACATTCCGCACATGAATCTGATAGATCGGATACCAAATCAAGGAGCAATATTCGAGCTTCGAACGCACAAAAGAGTTATAAAAAACTTTTAACGCATCAATACTATGATAATAATAATAATAATCTTTATTGTCTAACATGAAAACTTCTACAGCCTCTCACGATAAAACCGTAGGATTTCATGGCTTCACCAATCCTGGCAGCCACATGAGGCACAAACGATAGACTAGAGTCGAAAAATGAAAAATAATAATTAAATTAATAATAAAACCCACTGAAAGTTGGAGTAAAGGAACACTAAGACTACAATAGGAGAAGGGAATTTCACAAATCTATCATAGACGAACACGCGTATCAAACAGGTCATAGGATTTTACGGGACACAGTCGAAATTCGAGAATACGAATCTAACTCCATAAAAAGGAAATTAAAAGAAACTATCAGAATCATAAAGGGTGAACAGCAATGCCTCTCAGAATTTTCTATTGATATTGATAGAATTTGGTTCAACATTATTGTATAGTTCAAACATAGTCTACGTTACCTTATTTATCTCAAACGTCAAATTGATTCGATGACAAATGTCAATATGCGAAAACTATTGCAAGTTTTCAAAATATTGATACATTTTGAATTTTTTATAAAAATTTTGACACGCTGTATCTTTGTAACGAAGAATTTTTCGAATATAGTTTCTAATAGAAACTGACATTATTTTGTGGTTCTATGTCTGCCTCTAAAGTTTCTGCTTGCGTCTCGACGAATGTATTAATATGAATACCCAGTATTTTTCGCAATTAAATTAGCAAATAAATCAATGAAACAGTCGATTTTTGATATCTAGAAGTAATTTGGACAAAATCAAAACGTTCTGTATTTAAGTATATACTTAATTAAAAAATGTGAGAAAATATAGGGCAATCCATATAAAAAACATAACTCTTTTTTGAAGTATCCCGTATATGCATGCGTGAAATTTTATAATAAGCTGCCTGACAGTTTTAAGCGGATCACGGGCCTAGGACATTTTAAACATAGTGTAAAGAGAATGCTATTGGAATTAGAACCATATAGTCTGTATGATTATTTAAGTATGTGAACTGTATTCTTTCCTTTTGACGTCATTTCATATCATGCTTTGTAAACATGTATTGAAATAAAGTTATTATTATTATTATTATTATTATTATTATTAGAAATCATTTTAAAAATGTAGCCTAATTGGACGTCCACAATGTCCCTGCTCCAAAAATAAAAAAAAGTATCTAGTTTTCTCAGTGGCGTCCGTCGTGACTCACCCGCTATGTAACATAAATAAAGATATCTATTTACCTGCTGGACTAATAGCAGCTAACATAATTGTTTTCGAATTGCCACCAAGACTGTCTTTTAACAACCACGTTAACACTGAATCTCTATAAGGTATAAATACCAACTTTTTGCTATTGTTATTATGATGCTCCGATGAATCTGCTAATGTTGAGATGACAGATCCAAGTGTCACTAGTGATTTGTTTATATGAGCACCTTCTTTTAATCGTTCGCCTGTAGCACCTGTGGTGTCAGCTCTTTCACTACCAGCCAGGTCGACTAAATGTATCTAGAACATATTGTTTGATGTTTTTATATTTTATTTGTTGTATACATTTAGTGCATCCAGTTCGCTATAGTAGTATAATGATATATGCCATTTCCATTTAAAAAAATAGACTAACTGTTCGTGTACTGTATTTTCAGTACATGTATCTTAATCATCATCTTATTCAGAATTATCCTGAATTAAAGGCAAGTTGGTTAAAGTTAAAGAAAACAATAATATTTAATACCAGTGGAGGCTAGTGTATAAGAGCTCCTGATAATAAAATATTTCATTTTTTTTGGGAAGTAGTTATCTTACAATTAAAAAAACAATTTTTTTAAATTTTGTTATATTAGCTCGCTCTAATTTGTATCCATGTCGTTTGTCATATTATTATATTAGTCCTACAACCCCGGTGATACAGGCTACGTAAACTTTCGTTGCAGTACTGGTGGTATACGTCACAATACACATATTTAATGTAGTTTTTAGAGCGTGATGACATATACATACAGAGCTGCAGAATGGACAGATAGTAGCGCTTATTTGCCGGTAGGTATAGCTTTGTTTTATATTAATTTGCGTTTATTCTTTTGGGTTTGGTCATTGAAAAATTGATTTAATTTTAAAAGCATTCACGAAAAACTATAAATGTAACAATATGGACGTCCTACGCCTGACTGAAATAATATTGAGGTGTCTTCCACAGCCATCCGGGGAAAAAGTTAGTTAGGTATGTAAGAAAATTAATAAAAGCATGTATGAAAAATACGTATGAATATGTGGCTGTGAGATAAAAAATAGACTATTTTGTTATGTGTGTGTACTTTTTAGTGGTGAGACACATTGGACAATTATTAGTGTTGACGATTTAGTGCATCTTGCTAGAAAGGTCAAATTGCATGGAAATTCCAAACAGAATCTTACAAATCAAATGTGTCTAACACATAATATAAAATAGCAGTTTTTATTTGAAATTTTTTATTACTGATATTGCCGCTCTGCAGCATTGCCTCTTTAACAGGTCACTAGCCGCCACTGTTTAATACACAGGAGAAACGAACCTGAGTCGTTGTTATCTTTTAACGCCAGGAGATATTAAGACTATATATTCTTTAGAAAAACTATAAGAAGAAATATTCGTGTTTCACAGTGTGTTTATAATAAACAATAAACTACGTTCTAGGTTCAACCAATGTAATAAACTTTATTCTATGACTACGTTTTGCAACAAATATTTTGATTTTTAAAATACTAATCGAAGAAAAATCATACAAAATTCAGTTTTTTTCCGCGACGGGAAAAACGTTTGACTCTGTTGACAGGTGACAAAATATCACTTAGTGTGAACTTCGGCCTTTCTCTTAATATAATAAACCACAACTAACTCCATTTTTTACCTTTATATTATTCAAAATAACTACTAAACCACTAAGTTCGCAATTTTTAAATCAAATCACAGAATTAAATTGACAGATATTTGACTACTTTAAAGGTTTCCTTAGCAACGCAGGTCTAATTGTCGCTATAAGTAAGAGGACATTCAATAAGTCCGTAGGATAAGTAAGAAAAAAATCAAATTTTTACAAAACTCGATTTTATTATTCAACTTAATAATAATAATAACTTTATTTCAATATTTACAAAGCATGATATGAAATGACGTCAAAAAGAAAGAATACAGTTCACATACTTAAATAATCATACAGACTATATGGTTCTAATTCCAATAGCATTCTCTTTACACTATGTTTAAAATGTCTTAGGCCTATGATGCGCTTAAAACTGGCAGGCAGCTTATCATAAAATTTCACGCATGCATATCCTGGACTTTTTTCTGTTAATGTGAGCCGATGGTGCGGGTAGTCTTTTGTCGAAAGTAGAATAATAAACATTAATATATATATAGTGCATAAATTGTCATGATTCTTTCCGTTTGCATAGCACACCGAACTTACCTTATTTACCACATAGTTTATATGATGTGACCAATCCAAAAACTCATCCATTATTAATCCCAATACCTTACAATGATCAGTGATTGTAACCGTGCATCCTTGGACACTCATACTTTCTGGCCTATTTACAGATGACTGTTTGGTTCTGAATAACAGAATTTTGGTTTTTCCTTCGTTCAATACTAATCAGTTGTTTAAAAACCAGTTCTTGACATCTAAGAAAAAATGCGTACCGTCTAAAATGAGCTGAAGTACATCTTTGCCACCAATCAATAGATTAGTGTCATCGGTATACTGAATAATCAGTTCCTGGTTATTCGATGTTCGATAATGTAGATTAGCAAATACATTAAACATTGGTCCCAGTACACTTCTCTGAGCTATCCCATAATTTGTATTAACAATACTGGATTTACTTATGACTCCAAACCTGGAAATTATGACCTGTTGCTCTCTGTTATTAAGGTATCACTTTTATAGTAAGATCTTTCTCGTCAAAATAGGCCTCAGTAATCGCTGTTGATTGTGGTTCCTTTGTGGAGGTAGTCGATGAATATTATTCCGTTCGAGTCCCAAAATACAGACGCCATCACCTTACCGGCCGACTGTTACGTCTTTGCTCGCTTTGGATTCGGTTCGTCGATTGCTGTCCACTCAGTTGACTGTCTTTTGGATTCTGGTGTATAATTGTATCCATTGTCACATATCGACGATAGAATTAAATCTTATTGCGGTTTAACAGCACCAAACACTCCTCTGAAGCATCAATTCGTTGTTGTTTTTAGTCGCCTGTGAGCTCACACGGTACCCACTTTACACGGAGCTTTCTCATACCCAAATGTTCGTGTAAAATGGTAAAAATACTACCATCTGATATCTTTACAATGTCAGCTAGCTTGTGCACCTTGAATTTGCGATCGTTCATAACCAATTTGTGATTTTTTTTCCGTTTTCTGGAATAACAACCTCATTTGGGCGTCCACTGCGCTCTGCATCTTTTGTGCTAGTACGACCACTGTATTTCTTTTCATCAAAAAGCAATGCTTTATCAAAACTCGAAATTCACTTTTTTCAATACCAAACGCCATCTAAGTGTCGTCCTACGGACTTATTTAATCACCTAATACAACA
Organism: Apoderus coryli; assembly: GCA_911728435.2. Classification (NCBI taxonomy): domain Eukaryota; kingdom Metazoa; phylum Arthropoda; class Insecta; order Coleoptera; family Attelabidae; genus Apoderus; species Apoderus coryli. Next base: position 25,710,893 of record OU452199.1, on the reverse strand, counting down.
GCCTAGCTTTTCTGACTTATTTTTTTCCAATATTAAATCGACGTTTTTCCCGTCACAGAAAAAAAAATAGTGTATTATACACTGGAAAAGAATTAGATTCTAGCTTTTCCCTTGTATAATAAATAACTATTTATTGGCGTGGTGGGCACAAATTTGGTTACTTAATGCCCGTTTACACCATATACAGTTTAAGTAGAGAATAGTTAAGAATCGCCTAAATTTTAAGAATTACTTATAACGGAATTGATTGCACCAAATCGTATATAGGTGGAGTATCGGGTAAATTTGTCAACATAGCAAATTTAACGTAGCCGACAATCCAAGATTTTTTGGTTGGGCAGTAATATCATAACCTCTTCAGTTTTCTTTTCATAATAATCCATACTGTAAACATAAAGTTTGATTTTAAATGGAAATTTTTAAGTACATTATAAAATAAAATACGATGGAAATTAGTAATACACCAAAAAAAAAAAAAAGAAGGTCTCCAAACTGCACTTCTGTGTCGTAGAGCCGCCGTGTGAATATAACATAGAGGTCATTTCTAAAATATATTGTAATTAAAAATTAAACTCTAAAATATACATAATAATCCTTTATATTGTATATTAAGCATTTTTCGGTCTTTGCTTTTAACATATCCTCTATGAAACCTGTCATATATTTATGTAATCTCATCAAATTCTAGTAAATGCTCAATTTGGTCTAGGATATGCCGAATCGTAGGCTTCGTCAGTAGAAATCTTTGAAAAAAAGTTAAACTGTCCAATCTTCAAAATAATTAGGTCTTTCATAAACCCTCATTAGAAATCCAAGTTCAATTAATTCGAAAACGTCAAGATCATCGTCCAAGAATTCCATATTTTTAATCGCCACTCAAAACACAAAGTAAAATAACCCAATAATGAAAAATATAAAAGCAATTTTCAGGTTAGAATTCCATTTAAGAAGAGAATCTTCGACCCTTAAGTTAAGGAACACTTAGGTAAATTTAAGTGACGTTTCAACGTGGTGCAATAAAATAGATCTTATTCGACTCTTATGGTCCCTTAAATTTTATGTGGTGCAAACGGACATAAGTAGGTCAATCTAATCTATACTTCTAAACTATTTTGACATTTGTGCCAATTCCCGTTTTTATGTAAGCATGGAAATACCAATTAATGTCATTTTGATGACTTCTATACGTAAATTAGGAATAATAATTTACGGTGTCTCAAACTGTTTTAAAATGAATGGAAATATTTATTCAAATTAAGTTCTATGCAATTATTTATTTTACACGGACAATGTGGTCAAATTATTGCCAGAACTTGCAGGAAATTTAACCAGTTATATCCTGCATTGCTACAATAAACGAGATGAAGTTTCTAGATTTTTACTAGTTACCCATGCTACTGTAATTGCAACCACCCTGTAATTTGGTGAGCCAATCTGTCAACGAAGTTGCATTCCGTAGATGACCTTGTTATATCACTTCCAAAACGTCATAATTTTTCCTTATCAAAAGGAAAAATTAGAATTTTTTTTCAGTTATTGGCCAAACCAATTATCAAAAATAAATTCTTTATTCAAAAACATTTGAAGATGGGTATAGGGAAGTGTGCAAAAAGTACTCCAACTTGAATAGAAAATCTAAAAATATAATGGGCAGGGTGTTCCATTTGAAATAACAAGGTTGATATAGACTTCCGGGTTAACCGGAAGTGGCACAAATGTCAAAATACTTTACTATAGATTAGATTGAACATTAGAATGAACATCGAAAATCAATGGAATGGAAAAGGTCTTTTACACCGAACAATATTATGTTGTTTAAAAACAAAATAAATAGGGTTCAATGGCTACCACTAACGAATTCGCCACTACATTGTAAAAATTTGTTCAATAATTTTTATGAAACAATTTTAGATATTTTTAATTAAGAAATAATGGGAAAGCATTATTGCTTAAGACGCCACAACGCACTAAACATACCAAACCGTGGATTAATCGGGAACTTCGTGAGCTGTCTAAGACTGTTAGAGAGATGGCGGTGGTAAGTAAAAGAATACAAAACAACTTTTATACACAGAAATACAAAGAGCTAAAAAAATATACAGCGACAAAATTAAGATTGCCAAAAAGTCCTATAATGACGACCGAATCACCCGGCCTGATAACATGAGCAGGGAATGTTGGACGATAATTAACGAAAAGCGAAATCCTGGTAAAAGTACTAATAAAAAGATTATTCGAGAAGTTCCGCGATCATTAATAAGAGTTTTGAGGAAGGTGTTTTTCCAGAGTGCCTTAAAACATCAAAAATAGTTCCTATTTATAAACAAAAAAGGTGATGCAAAAGATTCAAATAATTACAGACCGTTGGCACTACAAAGTCAATTTAGTAAAATATTTGAGTGCTTATATAACATGAGCCTTAATAATTATCTCGAAAAATTTAAGTTCTTCTCTTGCAACCAAAATGGATTCAGGATCGGTCGATCAACAGAAACAGCTCTTAATCAGGCTTTGGACAACCTATACCAGTCACTCAATAATAAGGAAATAGCTCTTGGCCTTTTCTTTGATTTAAGCAAGGCGTTTGATTCCATAAGCCATGATCTTTTATTTCTGAAACTGAATGCTATTGGTATAAGAGGAACAGTGGCCGCATGGATACGTAGCTACCTTACACAGTCATTACTCTTTTGCTTTGTTTGTAGTTAAATATTTTGCGCTCCTTAATTTTTGCCTTTATTGCGTGTTCTAGTGTTAATTTAAATTTGGAATTTATATGGACATCTTCTTGAAAATTTTCTTGTTTTATTGGTGCCAATAACAGTTTCCTTGCGTGATTAATAATTGAAAAAACTGTAAGTTATTTAAACTGAATGTGAGAATTTAAGATTTTTTTTATTGAATTATTCTATTGATAAATGGTGTAGGTACTATAGTAAAAGTGCTATTTCTTTTTTTGTGTTCACTGAATCTCAATATTTGATATTGCTTATCTGCACTTGTTTTGGTAAAATTTAACATACGAGGCGGCATCACGAAGTTCTAATTCATTATATATACAATGTCATCTCAAAACAATGTGTGTGGGGCCTGTAATGAACGAATAACTAAGAAGCAGTACAGTATTGTGTGCTTTTCATGTGAAGTTTGGAACCATGTAAAGTGCGTTGAGCTCTCTATGTCTCAGCTAAAATATTATGAGAATGAACTCAAGAAGACTAATGGTGAAGTATGGAAATGTCCCTCATGTTTAACGGACAATGTAAGACGTTCACAAGTTGCAAGGAAATCCCTATCCGGCCAAATAGACAAGAACAGGTTGAAGGCCTCTTCGTCAGTGAGGGCGTCAGTTACGTTGGACGACGTTATGTTGAAGCTGGACCAAATGCAATCATCGTATGACAACCTAATTGAAAGATTTAATGAGCAAATTGAAGTTAATCAGTCTCTCATGACGGAGGTCTCAGGTCTAAGAAATAGAATTTGTGCCTTGGAAATCGAAGTTCGCTCTACATCCAATGTTACCGCAAGTAGTGAAGATGAAATTTTCCAAGAATACCATGAGAGAGAAAAACGTAAAACAAATCTAATTCTCTTTGGAAAACCTGAGGCTGTAGATAGCGATGTCGATAGGACGGAGACCATGGATATCCTGCAGAAGTGTTGTCCCAATATGGATGTTTCAAAAGTGGATAGCGTTGTACGGCTCGGCCGTTTAAATCCGGAAGCTGCACGTTCTCGTCCCGTCAAAATTAGATTGAAGGATGTGCAAACTGTTTCGCTGCTGCTGAGACATGCACAGAGACTGAAATCTGATGAACGCTTTAAACATTTCGCTTTGAGCTCAGACAAAACACCCAAGCAACAGACAATCTATAAAGCTGTCAAAGAACAGCTTTTTGAACGAAAAAGATCAGGAGAAACGAACATCAAGATCAAGTATGTACAGGGTGTGCCCAAAATAGTCCCAGTTACGCAACATTTAAACTAAGCCCGTCCAACGCGGATATATCAACTATAAGTGATCAAACAATCTATATGACTCAAAACTTGCAGTGTGTTTATCAGAATGTTAGGGGTCTTAATACTAAAATTGATATATTTTTTTCATCCGTCAGTGATCTGCATTTCGATATCGTGGCACTCACAGAAACTTGGCTTCATTCCGACGTTGGTGATGGTGAGATTTTTCCAAGTAATTACCAGGTGTTCCGAAAAGACCGAAACTTTGTCACTACTGGTTTAACCACTGGTGGGGGTGTTTTATTGGCAATTCGTAACGAAATAAAGACTAAACTCATAAACACAAATATTTTAGCTACTGAATTTCCATATATTGACTTTTTAGCATGTAAGTGTTTTATATCTCATATATCTTTTTGTATTTTAGTTGTTTATATACCTCCAAAAGTGCATTTCGATGTCTTGGAATTGTTTCTTGAGTCGCTTGTTCAATTTGAAGTATTTCATAATGAAAAAATTTTATTTTTAGGGGATTTTAACGTAGGTTTGTTTTCGAGAAATGATATGAGCGATCGAGGAACGTTGATTTTAAGAAATTTTATCGATTTTTTTGAAATGTCTCAGTACAATGCTATTTGCAATATTGATGATCGCCTTCTTGACCTAGTTATTTCTAATGTTTTATGTCATGTTATTCGTAATAATTGTCCTTTAGTTGAAGAGGATTATTTTCATCCATGTTTGATTGTTAGCGTTTCATTGCTCTCAGGTAAGCGACAAAAACGTTTTACTAGTAATGCAAATAATCCAGCATATAACTTTAAAAAAGCAAATTTTCATGCTTTGTATAACGCGGTGTTGGATGCGGACTGGTCGGAGTTACGACATATTCCTAATGTTGATACATGTGTTTCTAGGTTCTATAGCATCTTGAATGCGATTAATGAGTGTAATGTTCCTAAGTGTATGGTATTCAGGCGTAGTTTTCCTTCCTGGTACACATCGAATATAATTGCAAATATCAAGAAAAAAGAAAAAATATTTAATAAGTTCAAGAAGACTCATAGTGAGGTTTTGTACCAACAATTTGCAACTCTTAGATCTAGATTAAAATTAGATATAAAAACTGCGTATACGTCATATATTAGTAATGTGGAAAACAGTATAAAACATAATCCTAAAGAGTTTTGGAGGTTTTTTCACTGTAAACATAAGTCTACACGATTGCCGGGTGTTATGACTTTTGGGGACGATGAATATAGTGATCCGCAGGGCATTGTCGATGCATTCGGAACCTTTTTCCAGGGTGTATTTATTAACTCCTCGAACGCGGATTCTGGTCATGATTGTCCTTATGTTGATTCGTTTTCGATTGAATCGGTTACTGAGGATGAAGTATTAAAAGCATGCAGAAGGCTCAGTAACAGGATGACATCAGGTCCGGATGGTCTTCCATCTTTCTTTGTAAAAGACTGTATGCCGGTTCTGGTTGGGCCGCTGTGCTTAATATTTAACTTGGCCCTTGAAAATAAGGTATTTCCGCAGGAGTGGAAGAGGTCTAAGGTTGTTCCTATTCTGAAGTCGGGTGACAGATCTGTGATTGATAACTATCGCCCGATTTCCATTCTGTCGAATTTTGCAAAAATTTTTGAGTCTGTACTATATGATCGTATTTATAGTTTTGTTAGAAATCAGATTTCCACTGTCCAACATGGTTTCTTTTCCCATAGATCTACTGTGTCTAATCTAGCAGTTCTTTCTGAAAATGTTTCTGAGGTTTTAGATCGTGGAGGCCAAATTGATGTAATATATACAGATTTCACTAAGGCATTTGACAGAATGGATCACGGCATTTTGATGCGAAAATTTGACCAGTTTGGTTTTGTTTTAAACCTAAAATTGTTTCTTCAGTCATACTTGCAAAATAGACCTCAGTATGTTTCTCACAATGGCTACCAGTCACATACATATACAGCTTCTTCAGGAGTGCCTCAGGGATCGAACCTTGGACCCCTCTTTTTTATGTTATTTATCAATGACCTGGAGAATGGAATGAATTGTGATCGGCTGATGTTTGCGGATGATCTTAAATTGTACAGTTCTATTGATAGTATCGTTGACTGTGCTAACCTACAGATCAATTTGGGGCTGGTGCATCAATGGTGCGTACTAAATAAACTTTCCCTTAATCCGTCGAAGTGCAAATATATCAGTTTTACGCGCAAGAGGGTGATCATTGATTACGTTTATTCCATTGATCAGGTGCAAATCTCACGATGTGAATCTATCACTGATTTAGGAATTATATTTGATTCGAAATTTACGTTTGCTGAGCATATCAATTATAAGACACTGGAGGCAGGTAGGACATACGGTTTTCTGGTTAGAAATTGCAGGGGATTTAGAAACACAGATACCCTTAAAACGCTGTACTTTAGCTACGTGCGCTCTAAACTGGAATATGGGTCACTGATATGGTATCCATATTATATGACACATCAAAATACGGTCGAAAAAGTGCAACGTAGATTTTTGAAGTACTTAATGTATAAAGAGGATGGTCATTATCCTCCAAGGGGTACTGACTACCAATTAATGACGGATCGATTTGAGATACCAAGTCTTGAACTTAGAAGGAAAATAAATTCTTTGCGATTTCTTTACAATTTAGTTCACTCCAATATAGATTGTTCCCACTTGCTTTCAAGAATTAATTTCAACGTTCCAAGGCAGCATATAAGGTCCAGTACAACATTTTATTGTGGTTATGCTAGGACGAATCTTATGTTGAGATCTCCTATTTCTATTTGTACCAGAAACTACAATCTTATGTGTAAATATTGTGATATTTTTTCTTGTAGTGTTAAAGAAATTATGGATTGTGCCATGTCTCATGTTACTGATTAGTATTACCATTAAGAGCTAGTTTTCTTTTTATTTTAATTTTTTATTTTAATTTAAGTTTATTTTTTTGTGGTTTCACCGTTTTGGAATTATTATTGTTTTGTCCTGTAATTGGCTTCGCTGTTGGACAATAAATGCTATTATTATTATTATTATTATATTATTATTATACAGGTGGTTGAAATTGCTGATGTCCGTTCGAGGTCAGAGATCGTGAGCAGTGGGGTGCCGCAGGGCTCCTGTCTCTCACCTACCTTGTTCAATGTTTTTATTGACGATATCTCTGAATTTCTGGGTATTTGTGGATATCGCATTCTTTATGCAGACGATACTAGTGTTTTTGTTTCAGCCAAGGATGAAGCAGGGTTAGTTCAGGCTGCCAACGTGGTGACTGGGGCGATGTATCGGACTTACCCTTAATGCATTAAAAACGGTTGCTCTGCTAACTCTATAGCAAACAACACCAGCAATAATAGTTATCTAATACGTATAGGAGGTGAGTCTATAAAAAATGTAAGTAATACCAAAATTCTGGGAGTGTATACAGACAGCAAACTGATGTGGGACATACATATTGACACCATACTACCAAAAGTCAGTAGCTGTGTGTTTCTGATAAAGAATATTAGAGGTACTGTATCAACCAGCATTCTGATATTGATATACTTCGGCTTAGTCCTGTCTACCTCGGCATATGTAATCATATTTTGGGGAGGAGCCGGTGGATCGGCTAGAGTATTCAGGGATGGCAGAAAAAGGCGGTGAGGGTGTTGGCGGGTGTAGGACCCATCAACCATTGTCAACCTCTATTTAAAGAGTTTGTTTGGCATCATTTATCAGCCGTTAATACAGATACATGCGAGTAAATACCGCTTCTCCAGAAACTCGGATTTCCACAACTATCCAACTCATAATATACGACCGCAGAGACACCGTATCAATATTTATGCTATGCACACCCTGCACATACACTGCCGGTGTCCATTAAGGCACAGAACTTGAATACATTCAAAATTTTAATAAAGAAATATTTTTTGTGAAAGTATGTAAATTTTATTGTTTTATTAATAATTATATGTGTTTCAAAATAGTGTTCTATACAAATGTACTTTTGGAATTACTGTAGATACTTCGGACGGGCTTCAATAATTGTTATAGAACAAAACGTAGCCAATAAAGTTTTTATTATTATATGTATAGTAAGTAAATGTAATATATTACATTAAACTTACAATCTTGAAATAAACAGCGAACTGTTGAACCCTCGTATAAGTTTAATATAAGTTCTATAAATTGTTTCCCAAATATTACCTTAGATACGGTCTCACTTGGAACACCATTACAGTAACCTGCTTGAACAAACGTTATGGTAAAGATAGCATGACTTCTGCTACTGACATCGTTCATATTTGTTGCTGCAGTGGTTCGGTGAGAATTGCCTCTGAAAAACGATATCAGAATGAAATTTGGGCTGCCTCGGTAAGACATTAGGCCCCATTTTAAAACTACGAGGCATGTTTTTTAAGTAAGTACCGTTTTGGAATTAAAAAAAGACGTGCAAAGATATCGCAATAATTTTATTTTTACATGAAAACCTGTACCTTAATCTACTTTTCTACATAATTTCCGTGAATATTGAGGCACTTGTCATAACGTGGCACCAGTTTTTGAATACCCTCCTCATAAAATTCTGCCGCCTGACTTGTTAACCACTGTATCACAAATGTGTTGACTTCGTTATCACAAAACCCAACGTTTAGGCAGTGCATTGACTTTCCTTGAGCGGTACCACAATGAAGGTGAAAATTTTTTAGACCAAATTGTTACTGGTAACGAAACATGGGTGTGGCCTACGTCACACCAGAATCGAAACAACAATCCATGGAATGGCGACATTCATCATCACCCAAAAGAGTGAAGTTTAAGCAAACAATTTCTGCCCGGAAAATCATGTGCACAGTTTTTTGGGACAGAAAAGGAGTATTGCTAGTGGAGTTTCTGCATTTGTGATACAGTGGTTAACAAGTCAGGCGGCAGAATTTTATGAGGAGGGTATTCAAAAACTGGTGCCACGTTATGACAAGTGCCTCCATATTTACGGAAATTATGTAGAAAAGTAGATTAAGGTACAGGCTTTCATGTAAAAATAAAATTATTGCGATATCTTTGCACGTCTTTTTTTAATTCCAAAACGGTACTTACTTAAAAAACATGCCTCGTATTTTAGACAATGCAGAGTTTGCCAGATCTTATCAACCTAGTTTTAATGAAATGCCCTGATTATTATTACATTTTTCGACTCGCCATAAAAACATTGAAAGTCTTTTGTGCAACGTATGCTGTTGCTGATTTCTAAGAAATTAAGTAATTGGATAGAATTATTATTATAAGATGCTAAAAATTGCCAACAGTTTCTCATATTTAATATTTCTGCTGCAAAATGCAGTATATCAAACCATGCTGAATGGATCATATCTCGGACATACTCAAATTAGTCAGTATAAATTCAGCTCTGTCATTCATTTCTATACAGATCCCTAACAGTAGGAGTATCTGATTTTTCCTTTACTCAAAAGGAGAAACATTGCTTGTTAGTACCAAATGCCATTTGGTTACGTGAAAAAAATATACCGATACAAAATATACTTAAGTGTCTAGTAAACATTGAAAAATTACCGATTAATGCAATCCTGTATGTGTCCATAATTTGTAACTAAACACGTTGTGAGGCCCTGTACATATGGTCCTTTTTTTGGATGTTCTCTGACTTTTAATGAACTATTCTCACCAACTCTTAAAAGATCTGCAACTCTTTCTTGATATATTTCCAAATAACTGACTTGGACTTTATGAGTTATGCCTCGTTTAGAATTTTCTGACATTCTTTCGAAGAGTACTTTGCAAATCCGTGGTATCAATCCTTGATCATCCTATAAAGTCAAATTTATTAATGTTTGAACATGTTAAAATTGTTAGGGATTTTTGTCGGGGTTTTTCTGAATATTTAACACCAAAACCCCAATATGGAAGCCCAAAAATATGATGCAATTGTTAGAAATTGCTTCACACTTATGTAAACGTTAAGCAAATTTAGTTTTTAATTAATATAATATGAATGGCGGCTTTTTCGTATTAAGGATTTGCTCACACAAGTTAAAACTAAATTAAATTAAAGATTTGCGTTTCATCTTTCTCAAATAAAAAACTAATATAATATGAGGAATTAATTATAAACATTATATCGATTTAGTCATGAAAATGCAGAGTGGTTGTTAAAACATTATTTTCTAGCAATATTTATATTGCTTCGATGCCTAAACATATTTCTTCATGTTGTGTTCATCAAACTAACAAATATAATATATACCGGCTGTCCCACCAGGAAGGGTTTCGATCGATTATGGAGAAATTACACTGTGGATCAATCTGAAAATCTGGTGTAGTAGGTCGACGCGGCCAATTCGGCTAAGATGTTTTGAGTAATGTAGTACTTCCGGTTATAAAAGAAGTGGGTGCCAACTTCCTTATATGATATACGGCGCTATATAAATTGTATATATTTTTTTATTCTACTTGTAATTCTAAAGGTAGGTCATGTATAATAATATGTTATACCTATGTCCAGCCGTTTACGAAATATTTGAAATTTTATCTCAAAAAGACGCAGATTAAAGAATAATTATATAAATATTAATACAGGGTATTAGACAAAAATCGGTTGTCTTGTCCCAAAAATTTCCCGAGAGATATAATAAAATCTAAAACTGCGTAACGCGTAACAAAACTTGTCAAAAATAACCAACAAATATTATGACAATTGTAGATCCTAATTAGTAGTAATAATCATGGCGGGGCCTATAAATTATACTAATGAAGACTACATATATTTGTTTATTATTTATTTATATTATCACTCTGATAACAAGAAAAACACCGAGAAAAACACAAACTATCACCTTAAGTTGTTAAACGGATAATAGATAATTTCGAAAGTTTTGGGTCCGTAAAAACAAACATAGAAAAAAGAAAACGTATTTGTATCTATTATAATAGAAAAATGTGAAATTATCAATATTTTGAAAACTATAAATTTATGGAAATCTTTTCAAAAACTTGCCCTAATTTTTGATGCAAAAAAATAAAACAATATAAAAATTGGGGGTTACCATTTAAAATGTTGACACTTCTTTCAATTTGATTTTATACCCTTTGTTCAAATACCCTGTATTAATATTTTTTATTAAAAAAATATACATAAAGTAGGACTATAACTATCCCAACAAATAAAATTATTAAAGCTTCCCATATAATAAAAAATTGTAATTACTATTTCGAAATCGGCGAAATCTTTAGAATTACAAGTAGAATCCAAAAATTATATAATTTATATGGGGTCGTATTTAAAATAAGGAAGTTGATACCCACTTCCGCTATAACAAGAAGTACTAGATTCTTGAAAACATTTTAGCCGAATTGAGCCCTCTCGACCTAAGTACTACAACAGATTATCAGATTGTTCCACAGTGCAGTTTCTCCATAGGCGATCGAAACCCTTCCCGATGGGACACCCAAATACAAATAGAGGTTTTAAAAACGTTGAAGGAAGATAGGATTCTTACACTTCTATTAAGCTTGCTCAACTGCATATACAAGACCGGAGTAATCCCTAAAGACTGGCTCAAGTCAACCTTCGTTGCTATACCAAAGAAGGCTAATTGTAAATACTGTAAAGATTACAGAACAATCAGTTTAATGAGCCATGTATTAAAGTTGTTCCTGAAAATCGTTCATTCCAGAATATACAGCAAGTGTGAGGAAAACATTGGCAGGTCTCAGTTTGGTTTTAAAAGCGGTTTCGGTACAAGGGAGGCGCTGTTTAGCGTCCAGGTTCTCTTACAACGATGCCGGGACGTAAACGTAGATGTATATGCCTGTTTCGTAGACTACGAGAAGGCATTCGACACTGTTCAACACGATAAATTAATAGCTATACTGAACGATATAGGTCTGGACGGACGGGACGTTCGGATAATAGCCAACTTGTACTGGAATCAGACAGGTGACATTAGGATTAACGGCCAGACATCTGAAGAAGTGCCCATTATGAGTGGAGTTAGACAAGGCTGTGTGCTCTCCCCCCTTCTGTTTAACTTATATGCAGAAAACATTTTCAGAGAAGCCGTCGAAGACAACAGAGGGTATAATTGCTAATGGAGTGGTCATCAACAATCTAAGATATGCGGACGACACAGTCCTACTAGCAACAGATAAAGATGATCTACAGACACTGTTATCAGCGGTAACAGACCGCAGCCAACAACAAATGGGTCTACGATTAAATATAAAGAAGACCAAATGGATGGTTGTCAGCAAAAACAAAAATATAGCTGACAACTTAACAGATATTAGCATAAATGGAGAAATAGTGGAAAGAGTACAAAAATACAAATACCTGGGCTGCTGGGTGAATGAAGAATGGGATCTAACTCAAGAAATCAAAAGCAGAATAGAGCAAGCGAGAACATCATTTAAGAACATGCAGAAAGTGTTAACAAACAGAGCTCTAAGAATTCCCCTAAGAATACGCATATTGCGTTGCTATGTCTTCAGCATATTGTTCTATGGGATGGAAGCATGGACCCTCACTGAGGCAATGTGTAGGAGGATTGAGGCTTTCGAAATGTGGGCTTACCGAAGAATGCTGAAGATATCATGGATGGACAGAGTGACGAATGAAGCGGTTCTAGAGCGTATGAATAAAGAAAGAGAGGTGCTTAATACCATAAAAAGAAAAAAGCTGGAGTACTTTGCCCACCTAATGAGAAATCCGAAATATGAATTGCTTCATATAGTCATTCAAGGAAAAATAGAGGGAAAGCGTGGTCCTGGTCGCCGAAGAACATCGTGGCTCAGGAATCTTCGCCAGTGGTATGGAGTAAGCACTACGACACTGTTTAGGTCTGCTGTGGACAAAGTGAAGATCATGCGACTGATCGCCAATGTTCTGGGAGGACACGGCACTTGAAGAAGAAGAATATTTAGTTTTAGAAAAATTAAATTATTAATCATATTTAAATATCGTCTCAATGTAGATGAAAAAAATACTGTGACCATATTCTTTGGTTATAATATTTTATTAGTTTTTTTTAACCATCCTGTTGCTTCCTCAAAATAATCAAAAATTACGTATTTAGGAAAGTCAAGACGAAGAAGCATACAGCGGCTGCTGTTGCTATTAGCTTGTGATATTTTGTGACGTTTCTGTAGTAAAATGTACGTACGTACATACGTATTTTTACACACGAACGCAAAGAAATTCGTTTTAGTTAAAGTGCATCGACTACAAATGGTCATTAGCACGTCAGGAGGAACCGGTGCATATTAAATGCGAAACAGTTACTCTCACATTACATTGAGCACAGAGGGGTGCTTCCGGTGTTTCAAAAAGGTTAGAATGGGTCAGTGTTATATGACCAAATCTTAAGCGGTGTATTTTGACACATTCCGATCGCGGTAGGATATTGGCGGTTTCCAACGGTTCATTGATGTTTTAATAGACTTTAGATTATTGTTGGCATTATTCCACTCTTCCTGCCAGGCTCGGTCAATCTGAGATGTGAAATAGTTTTTAAAGTCAACCTTACATAACCATCTCATATCGACCTCAGTACGTTCTAAAGCCCTACGAGCTGCGGAATCTGCAAGTTCGTTACCCTTTATACATTGCTAGGGGCCCTACAAATACAACCTTCCACATGTTTTAAGGTGTTTTAACAACCGAGTATTCCGAAAAAGGACCTGAAAGTGCCTTGAGGGAACTAAGTGAATCGCTTCACATGCAAAAAAATTTCTGTAAGAGTCCTGTAGAAATTTGTTGAGTCAGTGCCCATGTATGTAAATTATTTTACTAGAAAAAATCAGCAAAGACTGGTGTAGAATGCAAGGACTTGTTGAAATTAAAAAGCCATATAGTAAGAGATTACACTTAGATCTTAGTGTTAGTATCATGTGGATTGGAGTGGTGTCGTTTAGGTCCTTTTGCCTCTCTTCACTTTGACCTAAAGAGATCTTTTTTGAATGATAATGTAGATATAGTGGAAACAAAAATTGAAAATATTGCCACACAAATAATATAAATTTAGAATAACAGAATTTATAAATATATAACGAAGCACTTAAAGTTACAACAACAAATAACTTATTGTCATATTATCATATTGTATGAAGTCCCAGCAAACTAGACTAAAGACTTCTGTAGGTATATTAAAATGTAATATGTACAACAGTCTAAGTCACATACCAAAGGTCCCATCATCGTGTATGTCTTTCCACTTCCTGTCTGCCCATATGCAAATACACAAGCGTTGTATCCTTCAAATGCACAGTCGACGACTTCAGCACCCAAATCACAGTAAACTTTCTCTTGTGTTGCATAATTTTCTGAATTTTCATCGTGTGACCAATAAGAATAATCGTAAGTAAATTCCTTATATCGAATATTTTCGTCACGTATGTTAGCCTGAATTAATAAAAAAATAAGTAATTAAAATCAAACATTGAATAGTGATCCTAGAAGTCAAGATACCTAAACTCGAAACAGCATTATATTTAACCATAATATATTTTTTCTACAAACGTGTGATCAATTAAATTTTTAACACCCCAATAACCTTAAAAATGTTACTTTAAGGCACTGGTGTCTTAAAGTACATTTTAAAGCACTAGTGTCTTAAAGTAAAATGTCAAATTTTGGAAGGAAACGTTAATCTCATAGTGCACTCGATATTTTCTGGGTAACAAAACCAAGGTCGACTGGCCGCTTGTATGTTTTCTTGCATTTTTAAGACAAGAACACAAATAATGTGTTTTAAAAAAAATGACACAATGACAACACATTTAACATTTTCCGTAAACAATAAAGCCAAATATGGTTGAATGAATGAATGGTTTTTGACAAATGTCGTCAACTTTGATAATTTATAATGTTTCAGAAAGACATGGCCAAAATTTGTGAGCGAATTGGGGACATCTAATCATGAAAAAAACCTAAATTGTAATTTTTCGAAAAGAGGATTTTTTTGAAATATTTTCGAAACGAGTAAAGATGAATTAACCAAATGTAGCATATTTATTCACCTAGTTAAATGTCGTAAACTGACATGAAATTTAACAAAAAAAAAAAAAAAGGATGACCATAGGCGGGCAAACGGGGGGACCCTTGCCTTAATTATAACCTAACTTTTTTTCCTTGTGATTTTTATTCATTTTGAAAATAAAGTTTTCTACATAAAAAAGGCATACTTACTTCTTTTTTCTCGAAAAAAAAAATAAAGGTTTTCGAGAAATTAGAGTTTGAAAATTTTGGGACAAAATTCGTCCTTAGTAAACAGCTAATTTTGTTTCGGTTTATGCTGATTTTGATCAATAAATTAAATAAATACTAAACTTATAGTGTCGCATTTAATTAATAAAGATTTAAGAACCAATTTTTACATTAGGTGTTCAAATATCATTCATATGAGCAGTCCTGTGCCGTTCCTGACCTATCATAATATACATTTCTTCCAGAAAATTTTGGAAAATAGCCTTATTTTTGAAAATATTGAAAAACGTCAAAGGAAAAAGTTGTTTGTATTTTATTTTTTACCCATGTATCAATTTTCAATAGTCTGCTACAATTTTTTATTTTTTTTTTAAATTATCTCTTAAATGAAGCTTGAAACTCAGCAAATGATTTAATATTATACTTTAAAAACAATGAACTTTAAAAACAATGAACTTAACACAAAATTATTTTAGATTGGTGTGAACAATACCTATCTAGTATAACAAATTGTAAAAGAAAGTATAATATTAAATCATTTGCTGAGTTTCAAACTTCACATTCAATTTTTCGTTTGAAATTTTCCAATATGTATTTTAAAAAATAAGGCTATTTTTCAAGATGTTCTGGAATAGATGTAAATAACATAAAAATAACATTTTTTAATACAAATATATGATAAAATAAAGTGCGCGTACTTTTAAAAATTTCAATTTTGGCAGGTCAGGAAAGTGCTGAAATGCATCTCATTTTGCATTATTTTTAAAACAAAAACACATTACAATTTTAATTAAATGCTAAGGAAAAAATTCCATATGATACTGTATATTCAGCGGTCTCCTTGTGGGCGCTGCAGGCCTAAAGGGGGGGGTAAGAGACCCAGCAAAAAATGGGGGCGTTGTGTAGAGGCTTGGGGGGCGATTTGTAATTTTATCTAGCTAGGAGGACTCTAAGGCAGGCCACACATCATGAAACATGAAATGTGAAACTAGAAACATGAAACACGTTTCATAAAATAAGTACACATTGCCGTAAATGAGAATACGCACATCAGAGAAATATGTTTCATGTGACATCATAGCGAAGCAAATTCTGTAGAAACATGTTTTCATGAAATAGGTTCTGTTCTATATTTTTGTTTCTTGTTTCCCGTTATTGCGTTGCAGGCAATATTTGATCAGTTTCAAAATGAAAAACGACGAAGAATTTAATGTAGTGTTTGTGTCAGTTATTGAAAAACATGAGGTTCTTTATAATTACAAGTTGGAGAAGTATTCTAATAGAAACTTCAAGGAAAAAGCGTGGCGACAGGTGGCTGCCACTATATAAGAACCATGTTTAAGACCCAGTAACGTCGTTTCTTTCGTTTTGATTTATAATAATGTGGTTACAACCCCAACTACTGCGTCGTCATCGGTGTCCATTGCTAACTGAAACAAATTATTTGATTCTGGTTTGTGCATCGATGAAGCAGAAACTTTCTGTTTCGTATTTCATATTTCATGTTTCACATTTTATATTTCATATTTCACGTTTCCAGTTTCTTTGATGTGTGGCCTGACTTAGACACCGCCTGAGCTCTCGACTCTCGACTACAACTTGTGAACATCAACTAATATTAATTAAAAGATTGCTCAAACTCGGTTCGATAGTTCATATATCTTTCCTGTTTTATTCAATAAATAAAAGAAAAATCATGTCAATCGGTCGCTCCGTTTCGAAATGAAAGTAGACACAAACAAACAAATAAAAAGGCAACACACACTTTCGCATTTTAATAGTTATTAGTATTCCTAGATAGGTAATTTTCGTAGATAATAGACCGCGGGCAATCATGTTATAACACGTTTTTGTTAAATAACCCGATTTGTACATTCCTGTATCAATCGGTTTGTTCATACAATACTTGTTCTTACTTGTTGAGTAAGATTGAGCGTCGAATGAGATAAACGAGTTTATGCATGTTTATTCCTGTCGGTGCGTGCTGCTTATGCAATCCTATATAAACAACGTAATATTTATTTTATTCTCATTTGTTGTTTCGCGCGTAATAGATAAGCAGTACGTAAGTTTAACACTTACTTATGTATTTCTCAAAACAAAACAATGTCAGAAGTAAAAAAGAAGAGACGGCAATACTGTGCGGAATATATTAAATTCGGATTCATTGAAAATCCCACAAACCTATCGTCGCCTTTGTGCCTTCTATGTCTAAAACCAATTTTGAATAAAGCAATGAAGCCTTCAGGACTACAAGATCATTTGAATAAAATACATCCAGATAAGAAAGACAAGAATGTAGCATATTCTCAAGACCTAGAGAAGAAGCATAATACTCAGCCAAGTGTAGCTAAAACACCCTCAAGTACTTGGGAATTACGCTAGACACAAACCTTTCGTATGGCCCACATATAAAGGAAACAATAAGGAACGTGGAAAAACGAACAACAGCACTCGGTAGACTCTTGCCAAATTTGGGCAGACCCAGATGGGCCAAAAGAAAAATACTATACGGTGTGACAATGTCAATACTGACATACGGGGCTCCGATCTGGGAGAGCGTACTAAAAATCAACAAGTACCGAAAAGACAGAAAGTTGTCAAAGAAAATCTCTATTAAGGGTGGCCAGTGGATACCGAACCATATCGGCAGCAGCATTACAGGTGATAACGGGCATTCCTCCAGCGGATCTCATAATCGAAGAGTCAGCCAGGCTTTATAGACAAGGAGAAACAAAAAACCACAAAGCTGAAAGAATACACACACTGGAAAGATGGCAAACGAGATGGGAAAATCTCACCGAAAAAGCTCAATGGACAAAGAAGATCATCCCAGACATTATAGCCTGGACAAATTGCCAACATAGAGCCCTCGAGTACTACATAACACAGTTTTTGTCAGGACACGGTTCCTTCGGGGAATACCTGAGAAAGATGGGCAAATGGGAGGAGGATGAGTGCATATACAGCGGCGAAGTCGACACACCAAGCCACATGGCTATCGAATGCCCAAGATGGACAAGAGAGCGACATGTAATGGAAGCAATGGTAAATGAACATATAACGAACGAAAACATAATTAACAAAATGTTGGATAGCAAAATAAACTGGGAGACTATACATAAGTTCATCAAAGAAATAATGACAATTAAAGAACAAGACGAAAGAGACCTAGGAAGACATCGAAACCTGAACCCTTAAACATTTAAAAAGAACAGAAAAGGGACGTAGGGAACAACATCACCCGCACACCGGAAAAATAAATAGCTACACGATAACAGCTTCCACTAGAGAATAAAAAGAGAGCCTGTGAATTCGAAGTTATGCCAAGATGGCGGTGCCAAATTCACAAAGGGCGGTTCATGAGGGCCTCTTGTTCTGTGCATGCGCAGACTACGCCCTCAACAAAAAAGGGAGCCAAGTGTAGCAAAACTATTTTCGGCGGCTGCTAAGCAAGATGACGACGGACTTCGAGCTTCGGACATTTTGAACTTGGAAATACCAGACTGGTTGTTGGATCCGTTTTCAAATGTCAACACTGCAATGTCACCTCATCTGGAAGAAGAACTTATAGAATTGACAACGAGGAAATAAAAATCAAGTTCAAAAAATGCTATCAAGAATTTTGGCTACAAAAACCGATCCCGCAATTGTACCCTGGATTGTGGTCAATCGTTCAACGATTTTTGATAGCATAGATATATGTGTGTGAACGTGGATTTAGTGCTGTGGCAACGCTGCTTACTAAAAAGAGAAATCGTTTGCATTTTACCGAACGTGGCGACTTGTGGCTGTTCTTGAGTAAATTGGAACCTGATATCAACAAATTTATTAAACAGCATCAGATTCATCCTTCACATTCGTTTTTATATAAGAATCGATTACTATGTATGTATGTTTGTTTTATTTTGAATAAAAGATACTGTCTGAATACTATAAAGTTGCCTTTCAATAATCATTCTCATTGGCAGGTGTCGCCCGTAAGAGTTAACTTGAGACCTCAGCGCCGTTGTGTACTACCTACTGCGCTCAGGTCTCAAATTAACTGTTGTTATAGTAAAAGTCTCGTTTAGAATGAATGTTCTCCGCTAATATAGCTCACAATATTTAGTTAATTTAATTTGAAGTTATAGTGGTTTTTAAGTAGGTGAAAAAAGGAGGGCGCTAAAAAATAAGTTATTCTCAAAGTGGGCAGTAGACAAAGTATCTTTGATGTGCCGGTTTTGAATTGCACCGATCGGGATTTGAACCAAAAAAAAACACGAGTATTTGTAAAAAAAACATCAAATGTAATAAAATAATTATGCAGAAAATTATTGTAATATAGCCATAGATGACACAAATACATACGATGCATGTTTTTTAAGTAAGTACCGTTTTGGAATTAAAAAAAGACGTGCAAAGATATCGCAATAATTTTATTTTTACATGAAAGCCTGTACCTTAATCTACTTTTCTACATAATTTCCGTGAATATTCAGGCACTTGTCATAACGTGGCTCAAGTTTTTGAATACCCTCCTCATAAAATTCTGCCGCCTGACTTGCATTGATTATCTCATTACGAGGCAGAAACTCCACTAGCAATACTCCTTTTCTGTCCCAAAAAACTGTGCACATGATTTTCCGGGCAGAAATTGTTTGCTTAAACTTCACTTTGGGGGATGATGAATGTCGCCATTCCATGGATTGTTGTTTCGATTCTGGTGTGACGTAGGCCACCCATGTTTCGTCACCAGTAACAATTTGGTCTAAAAAATCTTCACCTACATTGTGGTACCGCTCAAGGAAAGTCAATGCACTGCCTAAACGTTGGGTTTTGTGCAAATCCGTCAACATTTTTGGAACAAACAAGTCAGGCGGCAGAATTTTATGAGGAGGGTATTCAAAAACTGGTGCCTCAATATTCACAGAAATTATGTAGAAAAGTAGATTAAGGTACAGGCTTTCATGTAAAAATAAAATTATTGCGATATCTTTGCACGTCTTTTTTTAATTCCAAAACGGTACTTACTTAAAAAAACATGCCACGTACATCCAAGCCATTTGTAGTTATGATATTGAGAAACGGATGATGAACTAGACAGTATAAAAGAAAATAAAGTATAGGGAAATTGTTGAAAAGTCGGAAATACGAAAACGTGTACTTCGGTGCAAATAGATTTTTAAAAAGAAACATTCAGACACTGGACAAACGACTACTCAGGTACATTCAAAGATTGATTTTGGGGTTGTAAGGTATGAACAGCGAAAGCATTGGCCAAAGAGATAGAATGATATCAATTTGGGCTTAAAAGTCATGAAGTACTGAGGCAGAATATTGAAGTAACAGTGATTGTTTTCTATTCCACTTGTATATTACACTCTATTCTACCTGAGTTTTTTAATGAATAAAAATATTGAACACGACCGCATCTGTATTTAAACAGTTCTTAAAATTAAAATACTTCAAAATACTCTCTTCTTTCAAGCCAAGGTAGGTATGTACAATTCTGTATAACTCAGGAACTTTGGTAGTATGTAGCCTCTGATTCAATTGACCCAACCATATCCAATGAGGTACGCTACTTCACAGTGTTCGAGTAAAACCTGACAAACTGAAAACAAGTATTTCGTTTATCTGTGCAAATTTCATAAAAATTATCAACCATACAAAGCATAATAACACGAAAGTGAGTGCCGCCAGTTAAAAATAAAGGTTTTTATGATTGTTATTAAAAAAATAACATTCCAACAAAGAAACAAAATATTAAAATCAACTGACCCCAACAATCTATTATTGGTCTCTATGTAATCAGCACTTTTAAAAGGTATAAGTATACCTAAATAAGATATATTTTTCACAGGATCAGGAAATCACTAGATGCTATTTATCAAATCCAGAAATATGTTCACTAAGAAAATTTATACATATTTTATTTTTAATTAACGAAAAAAATGTCTTCAAATGTAAAATTAAATAAAATGGCAAATATAAACATGGTATGGACCTCAGCAATTCTTAAATTATTGTATGTTATCAACTATATACCTACTTACATAATCTGTATGTAATTTATAGTGTAATATGCTCGGTAATATATATGTAATTTGGTAGGGTAACTAATCGGTGCAAATGAACATTAAAATAAATTTTAGACGATAAAAAATACTTTGTGATCGATTATATGGATATTTTCCCTACAGTAAGAGGAACAGAATTTCGATAACTCTTTCAATGTCGTTCTTATGATCATTGAGGACTAATTATTTTCTATAATAATGGGAAGTGGAATTCCTAGTGCATCCAATTATTGCAATATAGGCGGTATACCTAATAGATGTTCACCTTCCACCGATCTAGTACGTAAAAACAATATATTGTTTGGATAGGAAATCATTACCTTACAATTCAATATGCCAGTAGTTTTGTCATTCATCTGTATTATTAACTTTGCTCCCATGTCTAGCTCCCTGTAAAACAAATAAATTTTTAAATTAATGAAACTGAACTATTTGCTATTTATCTGAACTATTTCTTAGAATGAGTACCTAAAATTAGAATGTATACTTAAGTAGGTACATTTTACAAACCTTTGATTGAAAGGGCGAACTCTCACAGCAACTTTTACTGAAGCCATGTTTAAGTACTCCAATTAGCAATTTTAGCTTCAAAAGAAACTAATATTTCATGTGGTAATTAACATTTCTTTAAAATAGTATAGAATCTTTCGATAATTTGTCTTGTTTTCACTATTACTTGTTATGTTCTGACATTATTGCAAATGTTCAATTTTAAATTAGATATTTCTACTATAACCACGAACGAATATTATTTACTTGGTGAGTTGTAATGGAAAATTCAAAATAACACATTCAAATGCATCAAGCAGAAGTATTCTGATTTATTAATTTATTCGGACTGCAAACTGCAACACAAAATGCAATTTTTTGTTGTACGTTGTACCTATATTATTTGTATATTGTAAATAGATCATGACATTTCTAATTTCTATTCTGCTATTTATAGATTAACGTTAATAGAGAGTTTTTGAAACCCTTATTTCTCACGTAACACGTAACTAGCGTACACGTTATTATAAGCATCCGCATTGCTTTGGAATAACATGTCACGTTAATAATAATTAATAACGTAACAGGTTATTTGGGTGTTTTGTAGGTTAGTTTATAAACAATGGTTTAGGTTAATAGTGTTCACGTTGTTATGAGCATTTACGATTTACGATATTAACTGATAATAATGATGGTAGGGTTCCCCAGACTCAGACTCATACGAATTATGAGACGAGAGCTCCTATTGTCAATGCATCCAATCTGTCTAAAAAACATAAAATATCTGTGCATACCAATTTTTTTAATGTGAATTTAGTAGAATTTAAACATAGTTGGCATACTTATTTAGTTCATATAATATGAAGTTTTTCATTATAGTTTTAGTGTAGATTAACTTGATTGGTTTATTATACTATATAATCAAAGAATTGTCTTGTAATTGGGTGTAACCTGTTAGACAATAAATAAACAAAAAAAACGTTACTTGTGCAACATTAACGTTAGGTTATTAACATTACGTTATTTTGTCGATGTTGTCAGGTTTAATTATTTGAGTATTTCTATTAACATAGGACTCGTGATATAAAAATAATAGTGTTTAAATTTAGAAAAATAACATGTAATAGCGTAGTGATTTTTTTTCGATAGTCATGTCTTATTAAAAAATTAAACATAAACTCATAACAACATAACAATTATGATGTTTAATTTATTCAAAAGCATTAAAACAGTCGTAGAAAAACTTATATAGTATGAGACTCACATGAAATGACCATTTCCTACTCGTAAGATTTGCCGCAGGTGATCATACTCGTAGGAAATATATTTATGTCATTTGTTTGTTTGTTGCACAAAAGATATATTGAGTATTAAAATTACATAGGTTAATTTGGCAGTAATAAAACCAACGATTTTACCAGATCTCTTTCATATATATTGATATAGACAAATGTTAGATTCTTCTAATATTTTTACACCACCATATATTAATTTTATGTGTCATTTGAACATGTTATAGTATAAAAATTAAAAATTAGAAGGCAATAAATAACTTGGCAACTAAACAACATCAAAATGGCGGTTTCTCTCTCTCCCTTCCGTTGCGCATACGGTTTTGAGCTTAGATTACAAAACAGAGGGGATACCGCACCGTCGTATATTATCCATAGAATCTTATATTATATATGTACTCCAGAGATATAGAGGGGAGAGAATGAGTTTGACAGATGAGCGAACTACTAATGTAGTAGGCCGCCATGTTCCTTGTTGACAGTGGTGTATCGTTTTAAGGGGTACTATTTAAATTGGAAAAAAGGTTATATAAAATCGAATTGTCACTGCCAGTTTTCAGTGTGCTTTTTTTAAATTTATAATAAAACAAATATAGATTATTTTAAATTTTTTAGTCTTTTTTATAAAAGAAATGGCTCGCGGCATATGGAACAAACGTTTTTTCGAGACACCAAATAGTTTTCACATACAACGGAAATTTAGAGGGGTCTTTCCGAGGCTTGCAGACTACGACTAATCCTTTAATATAATCTAAGTGCATTCTTATGCTAAAACTAAAATCGGGTTGTAAAGTAAAATAGGTTTGGAATGTTATTTCCATGGGTTGCAAAATAATAAAAATACTCCGAAGTTTTGAAAAAGCGATTTTATTATTATCTGTTATTTGGTACAATATCAAAACAAAATAATGTTCATGGTCAATGGAACTTCTACACAGCATATATGGTCAGGCGCCTCAGGGCGGAATTTTGCTCCTATTTGATCGACTAAAAAAAAGTAACCATCAACATAATCATCTTATCTTGATTACTATGTGATTACAAAAACAGCCAGAGATCGATAACTTTATTGTGAAGTAATTGTAATCAGGAATAGATTAATTTTTTTAAGTAACCGCCGCGGCTATCTGCTGTCTTGTGTGTACCCTATATATATTTAGACTGTTAGCAAAGATTAATACATTAATCTTTGCTGTTAGGTTTTATACTTTTATTTAAATCAAACACTGTTTGAATCTTAATTAATGGTTTAATATTCATTTGGTACAAGAATTTATGGTTCCGCGTTTACTGTTAATTTTTATGATGTTAGCACTACGACGCGTCGTATAGAACGGTCTTTATGTTTTTGAATATAAAGAATTTGTTTTTAAAAAATATCTCTGAATTAAATTTTATTAAAACTCAAAATATAACTTAGAAAAAGCAAAGGAATATAACATAATAATTATTAATGTTTATTTGTTCGTGTCTGTCTATTCTAATTAAACTGTTGTTATACAGGACTAAGTAACTTTTGATACATCGCACTTTTGCTATTTTACTGGAAATGATGGATCAGCAACTTGTCGTCGTGGGAATATCTTATTATATTTATACAGGATGAACCATACATAACTCGGTCAGATAGAAAGTGACCCTTGTCCTTCCTTCCGGACGGGTATGCAACTCCCTTAGTTAGTGAATTCTCTAGGAACGCCCACGCCAGTGATATACTTTGTATTGTACAATTTTATCAGATTAACTTGCTTAATATCTTTATGTTATTTGAATAACCTTTATACAACCCCATCTTGAACAATTAGTAGAACACTAGCCCCTTCACTCTAATGAGTTATTTATAATGCCTATAATCCTAATACGTCGACCGTTTTTTTTATACATTTTTAACTGCGGAAATTTTATATGAAAATGTTAAATATTAAAATCAATATCCTTACCAGTTACGTCAATTACATGCTATTTACATATTTTACAATGTTTATATATAACAACAATAAAATACATACATACTACACAATACAATCAGACCAGCAATTTAAACATTAATATCTTCGTCATCAAGATTTATGACGTAATCTCGAAACCTTTCAGGTCTTTTCGTTGACCTACGTGCTCGTTGTGATGTCAGCTTTACAGATGGTGCTACCGGAAAAGCTGTTCATATTGTTGACGGCAATAATGATGCTTCTTATGTTAACGTTGTTGCTGACGTCAATGATGATGTTTTTGATGTTGGTGATGATGCTTCGCTGCTGATGTTGATGATGCTGACTCTGATATTACCTAGTGATCCTGAAGCTGGTGACACCAAAGACGTGTCTTATTCTTCAGCAGCCAACCTGTTATCAGATATATTTATTTTAGTATTCAAATAGCTATTATTAAATACATTTTTATTAACCGTCTCCACCAAACAATCAACCACCGGCTGAGAACCGCACTGTTCTGGATCGTAGGCGATTCTAGACATATGTCATGATGTACATGTTTTAACAAAATTCAGTATCTCGCTCTTTTCCTTCGTTTATCGGCAACCTAGACAAAAAATCAGATACGCAATTAGTTTTGGCTTTTATGCACTCAATTTACTAAACAACAATACTAAAAATTTGCTAAATAAAGAGCCCACAGTTGCAAACGACTAGCGTATGTTTGGGGTATACCTTTATATTCTCCAAAAATATAAACCAAAGGTTTATGATCAGTTCTGAGAGTAAATTTAGTTCCCCATAAATATTGTTCAAACATTCTTACCCCATATACGATTCCCAATGCTTCCTTGGATGCATGCGTACTTCTTTTCAGCTGGCATAAATGTTCGTGAGACACACGCAATCAGTCTTTCATTTTCACGTGCCATAGCGTTGCTGTGATAGCATTATTGGATGCCTTTGTTGTTAATACTAAAAGTAACGATGGATTGAAATGAATCAATGCAATACCGTTGGCTATTTCTTTCTTTGATACTTGATCACAACAACTGATTTTATTAAACTCCTTAGGTGGCCTTGAGACTTTCATTTCAAACATTAACATTCAATTTTACGTTATTTTTATGTAAATATTTCCAGTTTTGTTGAAATTTTCACGGTCCTTGTGGTTTAAGCTTTATATTTTATTACAATCTAACCTGTAACTGTGGATAGTTTTAATTCTTTGTAGAATTCTACGTCTTGTCCTGCTATCCGTGCTGGTACCAGAGCTCTGACGAGGCATTAGAGGGCTGTAACAGAACAAAAAAGATAATAAAATTTGAAGAAAAAAACTATAAATAAATTACCTATAACTTGAGGCAATTCTTCGACGCTTTGTTATTCTGTCCGTGATTGTTTCTAAGTTGTCCAGTTGGTTCTCTGAACTAAAATGAAAAACGCGGTGCGTTAATCAATTACGTATAATTCTTTAAATAAAGCAATTACTAAAATGTTAGCTTAAACAAATTATATTAACAAAACCTTTGTTTTCCAATTCTTATTACTTCTTCAGAACGTAAGCTGGTGCTCGATGAGGAATCGGGTTTTTAGTTGCCCTGGTTGCGTTCCCTTTTTTATTCCAGAAATACCTGGCATTGTCGGACAAACTTTAAGTTGCACAGGAGTTTTTCTTCAACAGACGCTTTCCAGGAAAATTTAAAACATCCTCAGTTTGAAAATGGTTGGAGCACACTAACTTAAATAGTTTCCATACCCAATTTTCTGACTGAATTCCCAACGTAGTAAGCCATATATGTCGTAAATTTTCATCTTTTGGAATTCTACAAAATGTATAATAATATTGGTATAGATGCCTCATATTCATATCAAAATACAAGCCTTAGCAATTGAAATAATTAGTATTTTGTCTTTAGGTATTAAAGTTTACTACCAATCAACCTAGATTTGAATACACGACACTGCATTTTTGGTTATGCTCACATTATTACTTACTGATGAAATGAAATTCCTTCTGGGCTACGTTTTCTATAGTTTTTGCACGATTTTACAACACAAGCCATTGTTTATAGAACTTACACAAACACTAAAACGATCAAAAACAACAAATCACAAAGAAATTAACACGAAAATCCTAACGAACATAATATTAAAAAACCAATGTAAACAAACCATTTTCAGTTTTCAAACTAAAGACAGACGGTCTACAATTTGCAGCTGCCAACATAAAACAGCGGACTCTTATTGGCCGGAATTAAAAATTCCCGCTTTAATAGACGAATCATAGTTTAACAGCAGATTTGTTTTCCGACAGTTGGTACGACAACAAGGAACATGGCGGCACCCGTACCGTCCTAGGAAAATCGTATGCGCACTCGTCGAAGCGCGTTCTCCCACCTCTATATCTCTGATGTACTCTAGAATGCTAATTAAATCCAGCTGAATACCAAAAAGTGTAACGGGTATGCAGAGTTTTCACGAACTACGCATGCTCCTCAGTAACTTATTTTCAGTACAGAGCTGCCATATTTAAAACTATTTTGTCGTTCGCCTTACAGAATTTATGCGACATATCTGTTTTATAAATAAATCCATATGTTGCGTCATACGAAACTGCTTGACAAAATCAAATAATTAAATGTTATCGGTAAAATTGCATACTGTTTAGTTTTCAGCAATATGAACGAAACATTTTTTTCCAAATCTTATTAAATTTAGGAGATTTCGCAACAGCGTCTGTTTTCGCAAATGACATTTCTCGTAGTGGGAATATCTGTCAGAGTTCAGAGTCGGCTTCACAACAATTCAGATAGATTTTATAATTGAGTTATGGTTTTATTCGTGGTATATTTTAATTGTTGATAGATATACCTATTTGTGATTAAAATTGTTTTTAATATTTGTTATTTTGGTTTTAGTTTGTTTATTTAAGAAACAATGAGGTGTATAGTGTTGTGGTGTAAAAATGAAGGTCTCATTCCTGGTATTAAATATTTTCTGTAAGTTATTGTTTCGAGTTTCTAACAGTCTCAGTTTGAGTCAATATGATACCATTGACATGATACTCATTTTTAGCTTGACAAAAAAAAGACATGATGTTTGGATGCGGGCATTGGGATCCTAGTACAGAAAATGTATGTGATGGGAATGTCATATGCAGTAAGCATTTCGCTGCAGAAGATATCATTTGTAGAGAAGACGGCAAGAGGATCACCCTCGTACCCGATGCAGTTCCCAAACTTTTGTTGAAAAGAAGAGATTATGTAAATGAGAGTGGAAGTTAAATTCTTAAACGTTTGATATCAAGACACTGTTTACTTAAAAGCAGTCTGTCAAAAATGCATGATATGTATGTCAAGAATATATTTCCTACGTTGTGTAGGTATACAAAGTTCGTTTGAATTCTGTTGTGACACTGGAATATACTTAATTACAGAATCGTCCATGAAATTGCTGAGAATAAAAGTTCTACCAACCATGTTTGGTCACAAAATACTATTGCGAATAGTACGGATGATATGGAAGTGGTTTACATGGACACGGAAAATATTTGTGAAGTCAGTTTCTTGCACCCCTTCTTTGAAGGCTGTAGAGAGGTAAGACGCCTAAGGTGGTTGTATAAACAAACAAATATTATATAATAATAAAATAAATAATTAGAATGCTCAAGTCCTTAAGATATTTTCCAGTATTAGAATTTTTACTTATTTCTCGTTTCTGCCTAGATTTATTATTATTGGGTTGTACCTGTTAGACAATAAAGTATTTAAATATTTAATGTATTTTTTTATTTCCTAAATTCCTTTATTCCATTTTTTTATTTGAATGTTACCAAATGGTAAAATTTAATTTTAAATATACCTATAACAGTAAAAGTGTAGAGCTGTCCATAATGCGCATGATCACCAGTAACTTATTTTTCAACAGGACCGGCTTTGATTAAATGTAATATTAATAATTAATAATATAGGTATATTTAAAATTAAATTTTACCCTTTGGTAACATTCAAATAAAAAAATGAAATAAAGGAATTTAAGAAATACAAAATTACATTAAATATCTAAATACTTTATTGTCTAACAGGTACAACCCAATAATAATAAATCTAAGCAGAAACGAGAAATAAGTAAACATTCTAATACTGGAAAATATCTTACGGACATGAGCATTCTAATTATTTATTTTATTATTATATAATATTTGTTTGTTTATACAACCACCTTCAAAGAAGGGGTGCAAGAAACAGTGACTTCACAAATATTTTTCGTGTCCATGTAAACCACTTCCATATCATCCGTACTACTAGCAATAGTATTTTGCGACAAAACATGGTTGGTAGAACTTGTATTCTCAGCAATTTCATGGAGGATTCTATAATTAAGTATATTCCAGTTTAACAACAGAATTCAAACGAACTTTGTATACCTACACAACGTAGGAAATATATTCTTGACATACATATCATGCATTTTTGACAGACTGTTTTTAAGTAAACAGTGTCTTGATATCAAACGATTAAGAATTTAACTTCCACTCTCATTTACATAATCTCTTCTTTTCAACAAAAGTTTGGGAAATGCATCGGGTACGAGGGTGATCCTCTTGCCGTCTTCTCTACAAATGATATCTTCTGCATCGAAATGCTTACTGCATATGACATTCCCATCACATCAATTTCCTGTACTAGGATCCCAACGCCCGCATCCAAACATCATGTCTTTTTTTTGTCAAGCTAAAAATGAGTATCATGTCAATGGTATCATATTGACTCAAACTGAGACTGTTAGAAACTCGAAACAATAACTTACAGAAAATATTTAATACCAGGAATGAGACCTTCATTTTTACACCACAACACTATACACCTCATTGTTTCTTAAATAAACAAACTAAAACCAAAATAACAATTTTAATCACAAATAGGTATATCTATCAACAATTAAAATATACCACGAATAAAATCATAACTCAATTATAAAACCTATCTGAATTGTTGTGAAGCCGACTCTGACAGATATTCCCACTACGACAAACGTCATTTGCGAAAACAGACGCTGTTGCGAAATCTCCTAAATTTAATAAGATTTGGAAAAAAATGTTTCGTTCATATTGCTGAAAGCTAAACAGTATGCAATTTTACCGATAACATTTAATTATTTGATTTTGTCAAGCAGTTTCGTATGACACAACATATGGATTTATTTATAAAACAGATATGTCGCATAAATTCTGTAAGGCGAACGACAAAATAGTTTTAAATATGGCAGCTCTGTACTGAAAATAAGATACTGAGGAGCATGCGTAGATCGTGAAAACACTGCATACCCGTTACACTTTTTGGTATTCGGCTGGATTTAATTAGCATTCTAGAGTACATATATAATATAAGATTTCTATGATATTATCTGAATGCATGACAAGTCTTACGCTTTAAGTGCGGCGGCCATTTTTTATGTGTCAAACAAACAAAACTATGTGTGCATTTTTGATGATTTTATTTGTGAAAAGTGGGAATAGAAATGTATTTTGTATATTAATAAAATGGTACGTTGTGTGGCGTTTGGATGCCCAAGTCGCAGTGAACAAAAGAAGTCCGGAATTCATAGGTAAAACTTAGAATGATGTATTAAGTTGCCCCTAGTTTTTATTAATTTTAAATAATTAAAAGTAATCTTTAGACTATTACCTTTTAGTATGTAGTATAACAGGTTTCCGTTTACCTAACGAAAACTGTTTGATACAACAATTCATTTAAAATAAGCATGATTAAGCATTATTTATTTTTTATTAAAAATATTAATCATCAAAATTAAATAAAATTTCCAAAATATTTCAAATAAGCTATATATGTCACGCCTCTGAATCTAAGGCATAATTGTTAGAGCATACATTAAAAAGCCAAGGTGCCGAGCCAATCAAAAGCAGTATATTATGCGCATACAAATAATACATAATAATAATACATAAATACACCACGACCATACATACAAGGTGTTTCAAAAGAAATGCAAAAAAACATTAAGTGGTGATTCCTTGTTGAAAATAAAGGGTAGTTTGTCTTATAAAAAATCAGGTCAGAGCTTTACCCCTATGGAGTTATCGGTCCGCAAATATGAAGGAAAATTTCAGGTAATTTTTTTTTAATTAAATAAAGATAAGAGAATGCTATAACTTTGAGGACGTATTACTGCAATTGAAATATTTTTTATTTTTAAAAAATAATTAGGAGGGGGTGAAAAAGATTTGTTTTCAGGTAACTTTCAAAAATAACAGTTAGATTGTGTAGAAATATTGGGGCAATTATAGTTAATTTGTGCAGAAAAATGAAACACAATATATCTCGTAATATATTTTACAACTCTTTTATTTCAACTACTCGACAACAACAACAACACAGGTGATGTGATATGGGTCTATTATAGTGAGCATACAATGTTGCCACTGTTAACTATTTAGGTTTATATTCAACACCCCCTCTCAATTTAAACATTTATACAATAGTTTTAAATTGCAAATCAACAAAAATGAAACTCTAAAAAACAAAAAAATAATAAGAACATAAGCTTTTCAAAAAAGTAAGAAATTATTCTTGAATAACATTTTTAATTATGTCTAAAGAATAATTAAACATTTATAAAATTTCTTTTATAATCAACTTATTTCGAAAATATTCAAACTTTTCTTTAGTTAAAGATTTGGTCATAAGATCAGATACATTTTCATTTGTTGGTATATAAAGAACATGAATAATACCTTTTGCTACAATGTCTTTAATAAAATGAACTTTAATGTCAATGTGCTTAGACCTTTTATTATTATCATAACTTTGAATAGAATGTAAAGCACTTTGATTGTCTATTAATAAGGTTGTCTTTAAATTGTCTATCGAAAAATCGGAACAAATACCTCTTAAGTACACTAGCTCTGAAGCTGTTAATGCACCAGCTATGTATTCAGCTTCATAGCTTGATTGTGCCACGACACTTTGTTTTTTAGAAGTCCATGACACTAGATTTTGGTTAAAATACACTGCGAATCCACTAACGCTTTTTCGATCAGTATGATCACTTCCCCAATCTGCATCGGAATACGCCAATAAATGGTTTTCATCATTATCGTTCTTTTGATAAACTAAATTCATATTTCGGGTAAACTTTAAATATCTTAATATTCGTTTTGCAGCTTGCCATAGTTGCTCAGTAGGTTTTTCTAAAAATCTGCTTAAGAATATTACTGGATAGCTTATATCAGGTCGACTGATAGTAGATACATATAAAAGTGAACCTATTAGTTCTCTATAAGGTATATTTGTTTTCGTTTCTAAGTCTTGATTGACTTGGAAATTGGATTCCATAGGCGTACGCACAATTTTGCAATCTTGCATTTTGAATTTTTTAAGCATTTTGTCAATTAATGTTGTTTGGGTAATACATTTCTTATTATTAAGACTTCTTATTTCCATTCCTAGGAAATTTTTCTTTTCACCTAAGTTTTTCGCAGAGAATTCTGTTTCTAATGCTTTTATAATTCTGCAGCTATTAGTTCCCATAATTATTATGTCGTCGACCCATATTAATAGCCAAACTTTATCACCAATATATAAACAAAAATCATGTTCTGATCTTGTTAAATTATTTTTATCTGCGAAACTTTGAAATCTTTCATTCCACATTCTCGGTGCTTCACGCAAACCATATAATGCTTTTTTCAATTTTAAGCAGTTGTATTTCTTTTCATTTTCTATCTTTACACCTTCTGGAATTTTTATGTATACATCTATGTTCAAATTACCATGTAAAAACGCTGTAGGTATATCAAGTTGTGTTATTTTATAATCATTTTCTATAGCATGTGCAATAAACATTCGTATTGTTTGATATCGAGCTACTGGAGCATATACATTGTAATGTAATTCTTCTTGATATCCCTTCGCCACGAGTCTTGCTTTCTTTAAACCATTTTGTTTAGTATTGAATACCCAACGAGTATCTATCGCCTTTTTGTTTTCTGGCAGTTTTGCTGGTTCCCAAGTACCATGTTGTTCATGAGCTTTCAACTCTTTATCTATTGCATTTTTCCACTCAATTCCATTTTTCATGGCAGTACTATAGTCTTTTGGTTCCTCTTCTTCTTCCGATACAAAACAATATGCATAGTATAGTTCATAATCACTGAATTTCTTTGGGGTATTAACTTTTCTCTTATTTGGTCTTTGCTTATTTACATATTTTGTTAGGTTATATTCTTCGTCTGAATCTGAACTGTCATCATTTATCTCTTCTTCTGTCTGATTTTGCTCTTCCTCTACGTCAACATTTGTAGATTCATTCTGATTTGTTTTACCTCTCTCATCGCTTTGTTTTTCTTCTTCGAATCCATATAATATGTCAGTCTCATCAAATTTTACATCACGTGAAACTATTACTTCGTCGGTTTCTGGATCCCAAACTCTATATCCATTTAAACTATATCCAACCATTCTTATTTCTTTCGCTCTTGTTTCCAATTTATCTCCTGAGTTAGGTAATTTTAATGTCCAACCTTTACTTCCGAATATTCTTAATTTACTTAAATCAGTTTTACCATATAAAACCTTTGCAGGAGTCTCGCCATTCAATGTGCTTGTTGGAGATCTGTTTAATTGGTAGGCAGCACTTCTTATTGCTTCACCCCATAAATACCTTGGTAAATTTGTTTCGGCAAACATAGTACGTACTTTATCCAATAGAGTTCTATTAGCCCTTTCGCTAACTCCGTTTTGCTGACTTGTATAAGGTAGCGTATATTCCATTTTTATACCTTTTTGTTGACAAAAATTCTTCAACTCTGATGATATAAATTCACCTCCATTGTCACATCTAAGCCTAGAACATTTATAACCTTGTGATTTTAGTTCTCTAATGTGATTCATTAAATTAAATTGAGCTTCACTTTTCTTCTTTAACAAGTATACTGTCATAAAATGTGAAAAATCATCTATCACTACTTGGTAATATTTTTCATCATTTTTGGTTGGAGTACGTATTGGTCCACCTATGTCTGTGTGTAGCAGTTCACCTATATATTTTGATCTCGGCAAAGTTTTATTCTCAAAAGGAACCCTAGTTGCTTTTCCTTCTCGACATGGACCACATATTTTATTCGGTAACGGAAGATTCAATTTACGCATATAATTTTCTGATAAGTGTCCTAGACGTTTATGCCACATGTCTCCTGTGATTGTCAAATTACCAGCTTTAAAATTTGACTCCGTAGTATCTAATTTGAAATTTACAACATACAAATTATTTCTAGACATGCATTCTACTTCTACTTTTCCTTTAATTACTGCTTTATCTGATTCAAAAATTATCTTATTTCCTTTTTCATTTATCTTTTTTACAGAGAGCAAGTTGTGAGTTAATTTTGGTACAATTAATGCATCAATGTTTACTTTTGTATTTTTATATAACAAATTTAATGTACCTTTTTCCTTTGAAATTAAAGTATTTCCATTAGCTACTCTTATTCTTATTTCATTTTCAAGCTTAACTTTATTTTTCATATATTTAGACATCGTTTCTGTAACTAAGTGATCTGTTGCACCACTATCCAAAATAAAAAAATAATCTGACTCACCATTTTTATTATTTGCCATACCTGCGTTCACAACTTCTGTTACAAAACTTATAGCCTCATCTTCTCTATTTCCTGTATTTTCTTCTACCGTTTCACTCATATATGCTTGTCTTCTGAATCCGGTCCTGTAGTTTCTGCCTCTACCTCTTGACTGACTACTTTTCCATGTACCTCTGCCTCTCATTTCGACTTTTGAATTTTTCTGACAGTCTTTAATAAAATGTCCCGTTTCGCCACAATTATAACACTTGTTATTAGGCTTGTAGTGATTATACTTTTTATTTCCCGCACTAAAAGCACAATTTTTTGTTACAAAGGAATCCGGTTGAGAGTCTTTAAACTTTAATTCAGCATCAAGAAGTCTACTTTTCACAAATTCAAGAGTAATATCAGTAGAAACTGTCTCTATCGCAGTTATTACAGTTTCATATTTATCAGGCATCGTTAATAACAAATAACACGCTTTATCACTTTCATCAAGTGTAGCACCTGCAGCTTCTAAGTCTCTCAATAGTGTCTCTACTTTAATAAAATGATCTTGTAGGTCATCCGTTGTGCACTTTAATTTCAACAATTTCTTCATAATAAATAACTTGGAAAACGTACTTTTACGTTCAAAAACATTTCTTAAGGATCTCAGCATTGCTTCAGATGTCTTTGCATCTTTTATATATTCTAGAAATTTGTCGGAAATACACTGTACTATTATACACTTTGCTTTGGTGTCATCTCTTTCATATGCCGCTTTAGCTTCATTTGACATATTTCCATATTCTTCGGGTTTAACATTAATAACATTCTTGATACCTTCTTTTTCCAATAATATTTCCACTCGGAATCTCCAATTTGAATAGTTATTACTTGACAATTGTGGAAATGGTAGTAGCGAAGTCATTTTTAACTATTTTGCCAACTTTTACTGTACTTTTTACGTAGATATTCAACGCATGTGTCTCCTAACCTCAACTTTTTCTGCACCTAATAAACCGGTATTTTCACTTCAAATTACTATAATTACCACCCGTTTTCATATAAAACAATGCGTAAGGTCTATTTCAACCTCTGGGCCATAACCTGTAGAAATATTGGGGCAATTATAGTTAATTTGTGCAGAAAAATGAAACACAATATATCTCGTAATATATTTTACAACTCTTTTATTTCAACTACTCGACAACAACAACAACACAGGTGATGTGATATGGGTCTATTATAGTGAGCATACAATGTTGCCACTGTTAACTATTTAGGTTTATATTCAACAGATTGCCCAATTCTTTTAGAAACTTTTTCAGTTTTTTAACAAAATAAATAAATTAAAATGTACCTACAGTGTTGCATGTCGCAAACACTGTATTGTATTCTTTATTAGAAAATCTAGTTTGTTTTAGGGAACGTTAAATTTCTTTCGACAACATTTAAATATTATCATAACTAAGTAATATTAAATTAAATTAAAAACGTTAACTGGCAAATGCACACTTATAAAAAATCCACCAAACCAAATAATCGATGTAACAATTTAAATGATATATTATGTAGGTATATATATATTATTAAATAAATATCACGAAAGTATTCTTTCTAACTGATTATTATGAATGGTTCTAGCATCCTGAATAATTCTACTGTTAGATACTCCTGCCATTAACTGGGAAACAATAGTGTATTGCTCTGCATTTGATAATCTTTTTGTTCTTAAGTCATCGCTGTGTCCCACATGTGTTTCAGCAAGTTTTACTTGTAGGTACAGGACCTGTTAAAAAGGTAATATAAACCTATAGCAGTAAAATTACATTAATTTGTTACCATCTGTTGCAACATTTACTGAAATTCGTGAGGGGCACATTCCACCAATACGAATAGAACCTCCAGTCTTTATGCTGCGTTTTGTACATGAACTTACAAAACCTAAAAGCAAGATTTCCACAAACACCTGTATTATTAAGTAGGTAAATAAATGCCCAACCTCTACAATCGCTTCTATTGCAGTTATATAATATAATTTCTTCTCCATTATGATATTTATTCCAACTACGGCAAGCATAGTCCACTTCTCTGTTTTCCTGTTGTCTCCAAGCTGTAAAATCTTCAAAAACTCTAAAATGTAAAACGGATTGTTTAATATCTATCTTATGAATGTTGTTGAAATGAGTAATCAAAGTAAGTATTATGTTTGGAAAACTTCTCTGTTTTTGTGCATATAGGGCACAGCATTAATAAGTACAGCATTCCGACTCCACGTTGACACTTTGTGACTTTGAAATAAACTGTGACGTATACCGCCGCCATTTGGGGTTACAAGTCAGGTCCTGACTAAGAATAATTATAGTTTTCGGTTTCACAGTACTGTATTTTCATTTTTGTAAAAATATTTAAGTACATAATAATATCGCTGTCAATTTCAGAAATATTTGTGGTGTGTCATAGTGATTGAAAACAGCCTTGAGTGGTGGTATCAGTTAAATGTTGACATGACTGGGTGATTTTTAATAATAATAATAAACACAACGATAATACAGACTTTATTAGTAAAAATACATTTTTATAAAAGTTGAAGCAGTGCTTCCTAACTTAACCTAAACGTAACTTATATTTTAGCTTAAACCTATCTGAAAATAGTTTCACATCGCTGGCCAAATTAAGTAGGTAGCTTATGTTTACAAATTAATTTGTTCTATTACGTGTCAGACTGCGCTCTTAAACGAAAACCCCTGTAAACTTTTTATATTCTCCAGTAGAGCGTTGTTGAAACCGTATAGGAAAATGCCCGCTCAAAGATTCATGTTGAGTCTAGCGGTGGCGTAATGACAGTTTTATGAGGAATATTCACATCATACACCGATCCCCGGAACTTCAACCTTTCATATAAGTATTCCGCCTATTTCCATCTGATGATTTTTATTAGTCAAACTTAGTGAATGAAAATCCGACATTGTTTCATTCTTAACCAGCTGATTTCCTTAATCTTATTGCTAGCCTCTTTCACCCTTACGAATTCCACATACAAGCCGTGTGCCTGAATTCTGCGTCAACTGAATCCTGTTCTCAGCAATTTTAGTCAAACAAGGGCCATATATACATATTGTCAATAATATAACCCCTAGCTGATTGCGTTATCATGCTATCTCGCCACGAGACAACTGGTGTTTATGTTTTACTTTCATTTAGTTTAAAAACATATTAGATACTGCCATTTCGTAATATAAATTTTACGGTTATACAAATAGTTGTTATAAACGTAAAATTATCTAGTATTCATCTTTATTTTTACTTATTACTCACCTAACAGGATCTGTGGGGAAGCGAAAAAAATGTTTAGAGCAAGTGTACTGCTTATTGGGACAACCTTTTGCAGCACACACATGTTCTCCCTGATTGTTCATTGTATTAATCATAAGATACGTTAATACAAATAAAATTCTTTTAATTCTCACGAACACTATACCAAAAACGCAAAACACAGAATTAGATTTAAACACAATATTTATTTATCTCGTACACGCCGACAATGAACTATATATTGAACACAAGAGTGAACGGTATTTATCTACGTCTATGTGATTATTGTGACGTTGTAACCCATAATGGCGGCATGCGCGACGAAATGCGCAGGACGGCTTGCAAGCGGAAAGTCAGAATACTTTATTATGTATTATACTGTGTATAGGGCATATGAAGTGCTTTAGGTCAAGATTTCCAATCTCAACATTCGTCTGACTGCGCAGCGGCGCGGTCAGACCATAGTTTCACACATGTATACTGTAAGATTACCGTATATGAGGAAAATTGAGCATAACTTTGCAAAATAATTCATGTTTGTTTTTTTTTTGGTATGGCGCCAAACAAACGAAAATAATAATATCAGGTGTATTGCCCGCATCCCGCATGCGCATAATATACAGATTTTGATTGGCTCGGCACGTGGGCTTTTTAATATATGCTGAGTAAAGATGAAACTTGATTTGAGAAAAATACTTTTTTTTTTCTACTTCCATTTACTATTTTGTTAATATTATTGTTTATTTAATTATTAATAAACTACTTAGCTTAATTTTTAATTTTGATTGACAGTTTCTATTATTCTATTCTCGATATTCTTACAAGTTCGTGTAATTCCGACAACAATCGGTTCAATATGTTTAAGTATACGATACGCGTAGAGAAACATATGTTTACGGCCTACTTATCGTTAAACGTATCGAAAATTTACATAGCGCATGATACGTTTAACGATACGAATGCCGTAAACATATGTACCTCTATGCGTATCGTATACTTAAACGTATTGAACCGATTGTTGTCGGAATTACATGAACTTGTACGAATATCTAGAATAGAACATTAAAAACTCAATCTAAATTGAAAATTAAGCTAAGCTATTTTGCAATAAATACTTAATTTACTATTTTAGTAGTTTATTTTGTAACAATTATAAACATTTTTCTGTTATTGTTTATAGGCATACATAATAATAAAATATATAGGTATTTGGTTAATAATTAAAAAAACAATAATATTAACAACATAGTAAATGGAAGTAGAAAAATCTAAAATAGCCCTTTTCTCAAGTAAAGTGTTATCTCTACCTGCCGCATATACGATACGTATTGGATGGCACCTTAACTCTATTTTGAATGACTGCTTATCTAGTGACCAAAATCTCACGTTTACGTATGGAGATACGTATACGTCCTTGGTTTTGCCTTAACTCCCTAATACAAAATATCAAAATACGTAACGTATTAAAAATTGAGGTTATGTAGTGTTTATAATACGTTAAATGTGTTCCAACTGAGCGATGATCGTTCATTGTAGGATTTCGTTAACATTCCAACCAAACTGTTCAAGAACCGCTTTCGTCACGGTCAGTCGATCACGGGTGAAAAGCAAAATCCGTGTAGACTGATCCACGACTGACATGCGCAATTTATTTTTTTTCACTTTGTTCCATTATATGTTTCGCTCCTGTCAAACAACAAAAAGGATATCCGTTAATTAGTGTTAAGTTAAATTTGCGCATGTTGACGCTCATTCTCCTCACTTTCCATGGTACAACAATTGTACCATGCTCACTCTCCATATCTCTGGGTAACACATGCTACATGCTCTAGACGTTGAGCGAATGCCATTTTCGGAACGCTTTGCATTATTTGTTCTAGGTAGCGGTAGAGAGGTGAGATAATTTAATATGAATCCCTAATATTAAATATGTTTCCGAGGATGACGAATTGGTATTGGAGTAAAAGTTGGAAAATAATAATAATTTCATTTTGAATTATTATGTCCAGTTTTATTGGTACCTGATATATCTGAGCCGATGATGGATACATCTCGTAATTGTGTAAAACGTTGCTCAGCAACTGGTGGAAAATATTTTAAAATGCACGGGTAAATTTCTATTATTAATAGGGAGTTAAGGCAAAACCAAGGACGTATACGTATCTCCATACGTAAACGTGAGATTTTGGTTATGTTTACACTAGATAAGCAGAGCATACATTAAAATGCCAACGTGCCGAGCCAATCAGAGCATTTGGGGCGGGGCTTTCCTTGGCGCGCATTTGAGTTTGAATTTAACCGCTATTCAACTTATTTTATTATACCTAGCTGAAAAACCTTCATTTCGTATATCGGAAAAACGATACTCAAATATATTTATGAATAATTTGAAGATACCTATCTAATTTGAAAATCATTTTATGCATTACAGATAGGAAGTCAGGAAATAAAAAAGGCACCTTATTCTCAATAGTTTATTTTTAGCTATATATATTAAATTATACACAATGATAATAAATAATAATTACAATGAACATACAAATTAATACAAATACACCACTACCATACATACATATACAGGGTGTCCTACGGTGGTAACCCATTAGATTATTTCAGAAACTACTTCGAATTGAATTTTGAAAATTTCATTGTCTATATTGTTAAATATGCTCTACTCAAATAATATAATAGCAACGGCATAGCACTTCCGGTTATACCGGTAGTTGATGACAACTTTGTTATTTTAAATGAAACACCCTATATATTATTACATTTTTGGATTCTAAATAAGATTTCAGACATATTTCATGTATCATATCCTATACCTAACGTCAGTCGTTTTTGACTTACATCAAGATTTATGTCAAAATTGACAGTTTAGGGCTCCATAAGAATTCCATTTTTTCCTTGTAAATCAGTATTTAATAATTATTTTGCAGGTATTTTCTTATCAGGTGGGATCTTCTTTTTCGAATTGACAAGACATTTTCTGATTAGTTTATACAGGGTGGTCAAAAAATTATATTGAAAACGGTTCAAGAAAAACAGTTGAAAGTCAATTTTTTCAAATGGAATGGGTATATTATTATTATTTTATCTTCCTTAACATTAAAAAATAATGCAATTTTGTAATAGGTTATCACTTTCTAAAATGCATAGTTTTCGAAATATCGTCATTTTAAATTTTTCTGCAGCGCCTACCGTTGTCTCTCTGGAAGTTAGCTAATTAATTTAGTTAGCCATGAAATTATGGTCATTTTAACGTCAAACTAAACGTCAAATTAATAAAAATGAAAAATACTTTTTGATATTATAAATTTATTATTAATTCATGGAGAATAAAATAAAGTGATTAATATCACCTGTAGAGTATTAAACGAGAGAAACCCCATTTGCTAACTATGACTAGAGAAATTAGGAAGAATTTTGAGAAATCATTTAGAGCAGGTTGGGAGGTATACAAATCAAGTATTACAACGAACTAAGACTAAAATTTAAAATAATACAGGAGAAATGAACAGAAGATTAAACTAAATAAATTTTCAACTAAAAAAAGTTAATCAACTAACGATACAAAAATAATTTAATTGTTCGTAATGACCCCCATTTAAAATGACGATGTTTCGAAAACTATGCATTTTAGAAAATGATAACCTATTACAAAATTGCATTATTTTTTAATGCTACGGAAGATAAAATAATAATAATATACCCATTCCATTGGAAAAAATTGACTTTCAACTGTTTTTCTTGAACCGTTTTCAATATAATTTTTTGACCACCCTGTATAAACTAATCAGAAAATGTCTTGTCAATTCGAAAAAGAAGATCCCACCTGATAAGAAAATACCTGCAAAATAATTATTAATTACTGATTTACAAGGAAAAAACGGAATTCTTATGGAGCCCTAAACTGTCAATTTTGACATAAATCTTAATATAAGTCAAAAACGACTGACGTTAGGTATAGGACATGATACATGAAATATGTCTGAAATCTTATTTAGAATCCAAAAATGTAATAATATATAGGGTGTTTCATTTAAAATAACAAAGTTGCCATCAACTTCCGGTATAACCGGAAGTGCTATGTCGTTGTTATTATATTATTTGAGTAGAGCATATTTAACAATATAGACACTGACATTTTCAAAATTCAATTCGAAGTAGTTTCTGAAATAATCTAATGGGTTAGCACCGTAGGACACCCTGTATATGTATGCATGGTAGTGGTGTATTTGTATTAATTTGTATGTTCATTGTAATTATTATTTATTATCATTGTGTATAATTTAATATATATAGCTAAAAATAAACTATTGAGAATAATGTGCCTTTTTTATTTCCTGACTTCCTATCTGTAATGCATAAAATGATTTTAAAATTAGATAGGTATCTTCAAATTATACATAAATATATTTGAGTATCGTTTTTCCGATATACGAAATGAAGGTTTTTCAGCTAGGTATAATAAAATAAGTTGAATAGCGGTTAAATTCAAACTCAAATGCGCGCTAGATAAGCAGTCATTCAAAATAGAGTTAAGGTGCCATCCAATACGTATCGTATATGCGGAAGGTAGAGATAACACTTTACTTGAGAAAAAGACTCTTTCAGATTTTTCTACTTCCATTTACTATGTTGTTTTTTTTTTAATTATTAACCAAATATCTATATATTTTATTATGTATACCTATAAAAAATAACAGACATTTTTTTATAATTGTTACAAAATAAACTACTACTACTAATAATAATAAAGTATTTATTGCAAAATAGCTTAGCTTAATTTTAAGTTAGATTCACAGTTTTTGTTGTTCTATTCTAGATATTCGTACAAGTTCATGTAATTCCGACACCAATCGGTTCAATACGTTTAAGTATACGATACGCGTAGAGGTACATATGTTTACGGCCTGCGTATCGTTAAACGTATCATAAATTTAAAGAGCGCATGCGTAGATGTCAAAAGATACGTTTACGTATACGTCACTGGCTTTGCCTTAACTCCCTAATAATGACAAAAGTAGCATCGGTTATGAAAAATCACCATAGCAACGCCGAAAATATAATTAAATCAAATTGACAGTTTATTATTAAATTATTTCGCTA
Organism: Apoderus coryli; assembly: GCA_911728435.2. Lineage (NCBI taxonomy): Eukaryota > Metazoa > Arthropoda > Insecta > Coleoptera > Attelabidae > Apoderus > Apoderus coryli. The sequence continues at coordinate 25,667,913 of OU452199.1, read as the reverse complement.
ATTTTGAAGGTTTCAAAGCTATTTTATAATGAAAAACAGTGATAGTGAACATAGTTTAACACCACCTAGTCAATTTAATACTTTTAACTCATCGTATTTAGGCTTACTCCAACAGGGCAAGTAGAGGTAAGTTGCGAAAAAGAAATATTTTCCTAACAATTATGATGTATAATTTATTTAAAAGCATTAAAACTGTCGTAGAAAAAGTATAGTATGAGACTCACATGAAATGACCATTTCCTACTCGTGTGATTTGCAGCAAGAGCCGCAGACGAGCATACTCGTAGGAAATATATGTCATTTCATATTTGTACACAAAATATTTATTGAGTATTAAAATTACATAGTATAATTTGGCAGTAATAAAACCAACAATTTTACCATATCTCTTTCATAATGATATAGAAAAATGTTATATTTTTCTAGTATTTTTACACCACCATATCATAGAATAATAACTATAGATCTGTGACCATATATTAATTTTATGTGTCATTTGAACATGTTATAGTATAAAAATTCAGAAGGCAAGAAGTAACTTGGCAACTAAACAACATCAAAATGGCGGTTTTTCTATCTCCCTTTCGTTGCGCATACGGTTTTGAGCGATATATTCCTCTATATATATACAAAAATGCCGAAACTAAAACTACAGTAAAAAGGACTTCCAAATCCCAAAGATGGTAATTTAAAACAGAAATGGTTACAGGCTATTCCTAGATCTAATTTTAACCCGTGAGAGACCGCGAAAGTTTCTTGTAAACACTTTCCTGGGAGTCAAATTATACGGGAGCATCATTATCTGCAACCGGATGCAACTTTAACAACAATGTTCCCTATATACATATACCTAAACTTAAACCCCATGCGTGTCCATCTATTTTTCCAAATTTGCCCAACTTTGTTTTGTTAAGACTTTTTATCTTTATCTTATTTGTTTATTATTTTCCAATATGCCGCGATCTTTGGTTAAACATTTTAAATGCAATAAGTAATCTAAAGCCTCGCTGACATCTTGGTCAAATAAAAACGTGCCAGAATTAGGATTGATTTAGATCGTTCATTAAATGTTTTCTGATTGACAGATGAAATATAATGTTGCAAAGTGATAGTCGTAATAGGTGGACTGTATTTTAAATAAGTAATTTGAGCCGTCGACCAATTCATCGTGATCTATACCGTATTAATGAAGAGTTGTTTACAAATTTCAATTGTTATTGTAACTTTAGCTATACAGAGTGTCCAGAAGCTAATGGACCCAACGAAAGCCACAAATTATAGAGTGGATTTCATGGCAATCCGACGTCAAACTCCTAATTCGAAATTGCTTCCGAAAGAAGTTATAGCTCTTGAAAGATGGCGGCTTAGCATGGGTTTTGTGGTATCCGGGTGGTAAGGCGTTATAATTAAACTCGGTTATGTAATATCACAGCTTTTATTATCACATTAATCGATGCCATAGTGTTTATAAATATCAATACGTCTCTCAGGTTCGACGGCTTATTCTAGACTGACTAGTACTTAACTCTAACGATACACGCGCGCATGTGCGCTACGACTAGGCGATGTTGCCTACATCGCACCTCCCCCTTAAGATTTTTAATCATCACACTTGGAGGTGTTTTTGAAGAACATTGTGCAAACAAACTTTCAACTTGTGCCTTTTATTTGGCTGAATATGATTTGCACAATTCTCCTCAATATATTTATGTACACATCAATTTAAAAATCGTTGTACGAATGGCTAATACATTTAATAAAAACATTGTGACGGATCGCTCTATTCGTAATCCAATATGTAGTCTTTTAACTTTACAGAAGGTTTTCTTAACCTAGTTGATTTGCTACTGTTAGCTTTTTGACAGTCTGCGGAGACTTCCGCGCGTGTTTTTATCGAACCACTGGATAATTTTCCCGTTTTTGTTACATTTTTAGGATCGTTATCCTGTGTTTCGTCTATAATTATATTTTTCCTAACAAAAGGTTCCTCTCTTTCACACAAAGATTCGTCACTAATGCTCAGCCTACTCTCCCTTTCACAAACATTTTGTCTGTCAGTCATACCTTCAATCTCTCTCTCATTACCTGATATTTTGTTAACTGTACTTTCAATAATACTTGCACCTAATGCACATTCGTCATCACATTCGTCTGAATCATAATTGTTTACACAAATAGTTCTCGGTAATGAAGGGCTCACGCTTGACCTTGTTATTACGGTTTCCTTACTAGTACTGGGTTCTGGGTTGACCTGTAACATAGAATTCGGTAAATAACCAATTTTAACAGATTTACTAACGTTTTTATTAGTAGAAAATTTATTATTGACATTAAAATCAAAATTTTTGCCATTTCTGTTATTAACATTGTCTAACTCGTTCATTTCTTCTCTACCTCTGATCTGGTTAACGTGTCTCTTCCAATAATTACCGATCTCTGCCTGACATATATATGTTGCTCTGCCCAATTTTTTCTTGACGATTGCTTTTGTCCATTTAAACTTGTTTATATCTCTGTAATCTTTAACGTATACCTTTTCTTCGATCTGAAAACTTCTTTTGACTCCTTTGTAATGTTTCTTTTGTCTAGCTTGAGCTTTCATCATGTTTTCTTGAACTTTCTGTCCCAACTGACTCTGATCTTGATCGTTCTTGTCTTCTCTTATCATGGTTATACGTGTTCGTATATTTCGGTTGAACATAAGTTCTGCTGGAGTCTTTCCTGTCGTCGAATGTTCTGTTGTTCTATAATTTAGAAGAAATCTAGATATTAATGTGTCTAAAGGTATATTTCTATTATTTTCATCTGATAACAATGTTTTTATTTTATTTTTAAATATTTTTACTGCCACTTCGGCTTGTCCATTGCTTTGTTGGTTGTACGGTGGTGAAGTTATGTGTCGAACTCCATTAAATTTAAGAAAATTCTCGAATTCTGCCGATACAAAAGGTCTTCCATTGTCTGAAACTAGAGTTTTTGGCAAACCATATCTTGCAAAAGTTTCTCTGATTTTTTTAACAGTGAATTTCGAATTTGTCGACTTACACGGAAATACTTCTATCCATTTGCTATATGAATCAACTATCAACAAGAAATTAGTCCCATTCAGAAATAAATAATCCACATGAACACGATCAAATGGTGTAGATTCAATATGCCATGGTGTATACTCTGATTTTGGTGGTGACTGTTTATTTACTTTACATGCATGACAAGTTGCTGCAGTTTTCTCAATCTCCTTTTCCAAACTTGGCCAATAAAACATTGATCTCGCTTTCGATTTCATTTTTGACATCCCAAAATGTCCTCCATCTTCGTGAAGTTCGCTGAGTAGCCGCCCTCTTAACGAAGTTGGTATTACGACTCTCATACCCCACATAAGAGTGTTGTTATCTACGAAAAGCTCATTCTTTCTGTTAAAGTATGGTTTAATTTCATCCGAAATTACCCTAGGCCAGTCTTCTGTATTAACAAAATTTATCACCTGTCGCAGAATTACATCCTTACTTGTCTCCTGCTGAATCAACTCATTATCAATGGGCCAGTCTTTACATCTATTAGCAAAATAAAGATAACTCACCTTTTCGTCATCTTCCTCATCTTCTTTAGACGCTTTTGCCGGAAATCTTGAAAAGAAGTCTGCTACAATGTTCGCACGACCCTGAACGTATTCAACATCATAATCAAATCCTGATAAATAAGCACTCCATCGCTGAAGACGGTTTTCATACATTTTTGGAACTCCTTTGTATTTTCCAAACAGTGAACACAACGGCTTATGATCTGTTCTAATTACAAATCTCCTTCCAGCTAAATAATGATATAATCTGGAAACGGCGTAGTAAATACTTAACGCTTCTTTATGTATCGTTGAAAATTTCTTCTCCGCTGGTAACAATGTTCTTGATATAAAGCTTATTGGTCGCTCTTCTCCATCCTGCATTCTATGACTCAATACTGCTGCTATTCCAGTGTCTGATGCATCTGTGGTAAGAAAAATAGGTAAGTCAGGATCAAAATGTACTAAGATTATATCTGACGAAATTATCTTCTTTATTTCATTAAAAGCTAGCTCTTGTTTCGAAGTCCAAGTAAATTTGACGTTCTTTTTGAGTAAATCATAAATAGGGGACATTATAGTAGCTAAATTTGGAACAAATTTGCTACGCTACTGCGAACCTTTTGTAATTTGGGTGCGCAGCAGCAAGCAAAACAAAAATTCACGGGTGGCAAAACTAAAAGAAAATTTATTTCCTGATCCTTCCTAAATCAGAGATGGCATTATCTCCTTATATTATCATCGATCCTTTTACTTAATGGCCTAGCTCAATCAGAGATTGGGAGTGGAACAAAACTGCCTGGACGCCACCCGTTTCAAAAATGCCCCTGTATAAAAGGATCGATCGATAGTACTATAAAGAAAACGGGAACTCACTAAGAGGGAAAGTAAATAACACCGTATCCAAAATGATCCCGAATCAGAAATTTATTAATAGAAATTTTAAAGTAATTAAATTGAACAATGTGTAAATATAACCTATAAACAATGTGTAAATAAATATAACCTATAATTTTTAGTAGTAAATATAAACCCTATAATAAATCTTTGTAAATATATAACCTATGATAATGCTTGTGTAAATATATAATCTATAATAATAATTCTTTGTAAATAAATATATAACCTATAATATTGCCTTGTAAATATATAAATCTATAATAATAATTTGTAAATATATTATAAACCTTATAGCCGACAAACTCAATTGTACTCTACAATTAATTAAACATAATATCAACAATACACATTCAAATTTTTGAATTCTTATACTTGGATATGTGTGCGCATGCGTCGTAATCTCTAGCGGAGCTTATGCACTCCCTACTATGTGGGCCATCAATTAAGAAGTGCCGATAAATATTAAACTGACAGTTAATCGATTGGTGAGATTAAAAGTGAGGTTATGAAATTATAAAACCAAATTGGTAATTAAAAAAAAAACTAATATTGAGTCCAAGAGAGGATGGCGGATTTATTGGAAATGGTTATCTGTATCTGTGCCGCCTTAAACATGCGCACAGTACTATTTAAATGTATAAAAATCGTGACGCAATTAATCCATATAGTTAGCGCGTATTTTAAACAATTAACATTTACTCAACGTGGTACTGTTACCTAGGTATGATCATACAAGGCTCACATCAATATACACAACATAACATATAAACAAATTCCTGAAAGGTAAGTAATACTCCTCTACTAAAAGAAATACCCAATATATAATAATAATATTAAAACAATAAATCAAAGCTTATCCACCGTACAGCGGTTCTAGTGATACGCTTGTGTGTTCACAAACAAAGAGAAAATAATATGAAAAGCCACCACGGCCAAGTTTAAAGTTATTTCACTAAGTAAACTATTTCAGGTCACTGACAAAAAAAACAACTGTGAAGTTACAGGATAAAGTACTAACGTTACTGGTAATATATATGCATTGATTCATAAACAATTACAGCAAAGTGACACTGATGAATGCTGTACCTACTGCACTAAAATACCTGGTTTAAGTTTGATGAAGTTCTACTCGAGTTGGGTACTCACACGCCGCTTGGACGAAGATCGTGTCCAGTCTGTCTTGCACGACACCAACCTTGGATGACCTAACAATGCCAGGACCCTGCTCCGATGAATTTGACTGCCTGCACTGTATCAGACACGTGCTGAAATTCGCTTCTACCGACAGTAGCAACTGGGTAATCCTTCGCACAACTCGTGCCCCTGACTCAGGGTCTGACAAACGCTTCAGCCGCTCCGCGGTGATGCTGAGGGTGGCTTTTGAGGCCTAATCGAAAACACTATTATAATAGCCTCATCCGAAATGGTAAGTAATTGAAATTGTTTCACAGAAAATATACTTATTTTGCCTGAATATAGTAAGTGACACTCACCTAAGATGGTAGATGGCCTCGTGGTGTTTAGGTTAGGAGGGTATATTTGTAAAGCACGTAATTAATATAAATTCAACTTTCAATCCAGCGCTCCGCTGAGGCAAACAACTCTCTTGAGTTACAAAACTACAATTTGCTGCCCTTATTTGTTGAAAATATTATACTTCACGAAAATTGGGTGGATTATTACTTCATACACCTTTCAGGTAGGACCCTCCGAAACCAAAATGAACGAGTACCGTCTTAAGTGTCAAAATCTTGCACCGTCAGCCTGCCCCCACGTCAGATTAGGGCTGGGTGATAATGAACGTCTTCCGTGTTCCTTTTCCCATAAACACAATCACAACATCCCCGTGTCTGCGAACCATAATTATTCCTCCGAACCGGTAATTACACCGCTCATCGAACGATCTCAAAATGAGTAATTGAATAAATCGGACACGAATCTACGACCAGCCGAAGACCAAAACAACAACAGTAGGCCCCAAAATAAGAAACGGAATAGTCCAAATGTTCCAATACATCCCTCAATTGTCAGCTGTCTTTCAACATATCAGATTATTTATTGCAAATAACCCCAATTAATAACAACAATTATTTATTATTGTAAACAAAGCAGAAATTTTGATATTTAATGATATTTTAAAGAAATAGGTAATGAAAATATATATATATTTTAGTGAATGCATTGGATGAGCAAATTCATAGTCCAGGCCAGCTATTATCCAGGCACTATGTAACGATGTAAACAGTGGTCAACCGTAAGAAGGTACGCTCCATCAATTTCACAATCATGTTTCACCCTGAATGAAATGTTCGTGCTATTAAATGATTCTCTTTTCCATTTCTTTTAGGTGCAAACTTGTTGGATCCATGATCATCCCCAAAGCTGTAACACTCAGAGCTTGTTTGGTACTGTTGTGAGACAGCGGTTGGTATTGCGTGTCATCGCATTTATCTGGATGCTTTTTAAATAAAATTAAGTAGTACAATAGTAGCGAAATTATTCGTTCATGATTACTTTAAGGTATGTTACGATTTTATAAATAAATATTCATCATATGCATTGAAGATCTCTCATTCCGCCAGTTTAAACAGTTATATTCTGTGGATGCCTTTAGCCCGTAACAACTCCCCTCTACCCTCAACAGAAAAGTTTCTTAGAAACTTTTTTTTCTCTATGTATCTTCTAAGCGCTTAATCATCCTGTTCGGGTTCGTCATCCGGAGGATGAGCCTTCAAATCCTTCGCATGCCATGAACCGATACTATTTCCCCTAGAATCGACGAGTTCATAAGTCCACGGTGATAACACCTTATGTACCAAGTAGGGACCAACGAACTTATTTGCAAGTTTGGCGGTAAATTTCTTTGCCGCGTCCGAGAGAACATAATTTTTCTTCCACACTTGTTGTCCTCTATTGAATCTCTCATCTCTATGACGAAGATTATAATTCTTTTTACTTCTGTCATAAGCATGTTTAAGACGTTTCTGTATGTCAACATATATTTTTCTCAACTCAGTGGATCTTACTTCCGGTTCGACATCATCGCCAATTCCATCCAAGGCATTTTCTCCTTTTCCAGAGATCCGAACTTCACGACCAAAATTTAAAAGATTCGGTGTACAACCCGTGACCTCATGTTTAGCTGATCTTATTGCGAATGCAACCTTTGCTAGGTACTTTTCCCAATCTCTATGATTTTCCGACACGTATGCAGATAGCATAGTTTTTACTACACGATGTACTCGTTCTACAGGGTTAGCACGAGGGTTATAAGCTGCTGAATATTTAATCTCGACGTCATACTGCTTCATGGTGTTTTTAAACAAATGACAAGTAAACTGTGGGCCGTTATCCGCTATCAATCTTTCAGGCGCTCCGTAAACCAAGAACACATGATCCTCTAACCATTTTACAACTCCAGGAGCAGTTGCTTTTCTCAAAGGAAATAGTAAAACAAATTTCGTGAAACAGTCACAAACCGATAAAATGTATGAAAATCCAGACCTTGAGCGAGGTAGCGGTCCAACTAAATCCACACTAATCAATTGCCAAGGCCTAGAGGCTGTTGGTTGACTACTCAACATAAATCCTATGGGTTTCTTTTGCTCGGGTTTCGTGCGAAGACAAGTTACACATCTTGCAATATATCTTGCTACGTCGCATCTAAGTTTCGGCCAATAGTACGTCCTGAGGATTCGGTCCACCGTTTTCGCCACACCAGCATGTCCACAAGTTGGCGGATCATGACTCTGTCTTATTATCTCCGTCCTCTTCCTTCGAGGCACGACCATAAGCCATTCCGTTCGCGCTCCTAACAATTCTCCGTGCGAAAATCTACTCCGCTTATAAAGGTGGTTCTGATGTACTCGCCAAAGTGGATAATTTTGGGGTTTCCGTAAAACCTTCTGACACATCTCACTATACCATCGGTCTCCGTCCCCGGCATCCTGAACATCCGCTTCTTGATCTGCATCTTCATCATTGGTAACGGCATCCACCGCAGGAACTGCGCGAGATAACGCATCCGGTACCACATGTTCTGTGCCTTTCCTATGTATAATGTCGAAGTTATACTGGCTTAATCGCAACGTCCATCTAGATATTCGCCCGACAGGATCCTTTATATTATATAACCATTTTAAGCTATAGTGATCTGTAATGACAGTAAATTTTGTTCCTTCCAAATAGGGTCTCAACTTTTCTATGGCAAAAAGGACCGCAAGACATTCCTTCTCGGTCGTACTATATTTCCGTTCATTTTTAGTCAGAGATCTACTCAAATAACAGATAACGCGCTCTTCCTCATCTTGAACTTGAGTCAACACCGCTCCCAAACCGTAATCCGATGCGTCCGTTTGCACTACAAATGGCAACTCAAAATTGGGACAACTTAGCACTGGTGCGCTTATTAAATGTTCTTTGATGGTATTAAATGCAGTTTCACAACTTTCGCTCCATTCAAATTTCTGATTTTTACGTGTTAGTGCCGTTAGAGGCGATACTACCGTAGAGAAGTTTGGTATAAAACGTCTATACCAGGAAGCTAATCCAACTAATCGTCGAATCTCCTGAACTTTCTTGGGTACTGGGAATCTGACAATAGACTCGACTTTCCCTGGGTCAACCATCAATCCCGCAGCATTCACCACATAACCTAAATACCTTAATTCGTTCTTACAAAATATGCATTTCTCTCTATTCAGTGTTAGGCCAGCATTCTTGATTCGCTGTGTTACCTTGCGAAGAGTGTCCAAATGTTGCTGAAAGGTTGGGGTACAAATAATAACGTCGTCCAAATACACAAAGACGTACTTGTTAAGATCCTCACCTATAACTCTGTCTATCAATCTTTGCCATACCGCAGGAGCACTATGTAGGCCAAAAGGCATACGTTTAAATTGATATAAGCCTCTGTTAGGGACGGTGAAGGCCGTTAAATGTCGACTTTCCTTGCTGACCGGTATCTGATGATAAGCACTCTTCAAATCGAGGGTCGTCAAAAATTTACCATCTCTCAGCTTATCCAGTATTGCACTCACATACGGAATCGGGTAAGCGTCCGGCTCACTCACTGCATTTAGCTTCTTGTAATTAACACAAAATCTCCAGCTTGTGTCATTCTTTTTCACCATTACTATAGGCGATGACCAGGCGGAAGTAGACGGTTCCACAATATCATTCTTCAGCATCTTATCGAGTTCCTCATTTACATGTTTTTGCAGGGCAGGTGAAATCGGGTAATACCGCTGTTTAATTGGAGGCGAATCTGTTTTAATAGTTAGCTCGACTAGGTTAGTGCAACCCAATCGGTCTCCCATATCCCTAAAAGTGTCTTCGATAACGCCATCCAGCTCTTTACGCTGTGCTTCCGATAACGATTCATATGAGTTTATTGCGCAAATCTCCATATCTGTATCATCTTGCCTAAACTTCCATTCGCCAGCATACAAATCCGGAATAATGTCCATTTGTCTCCAGAAATCTATACCCAAAATTAGCTTATGTTTCAAAGATGGCACCACCAAAACACGAATCACTCTCAGTTTACCCTGCAGGAGAATTGGCAGGTAACACACTCCCAGAGCCTGACAGGTTTCTCCATTGGCCACTGTGCAAACCTGACGTTCGCTCTTATTCAAGTGACACAATCCGCTCAGCATTTCCCAACCGGGTCCTCCCAAAACGGTTCGAGACGCTCCACTATCCAACAAAGCCAAAAATTTTCTATTGTAGATAGATACTTCTAAATAGGGTCTGGTGTCGTTCTTCGCATGCGCCAAAATATATTCCAGAATCGGTCGTCCGTCATAATCAAGGTTATCAGTGATCGCCACGGAATTTCCACGCGGAGTCACAGGACGATCTACTGCGAGTCCGCTGGTCCTTTTTTTGAGCAGCCTGGACAGGCACCAACCGTTACACCTGGCCTCCCACATCCAAAACAAAACAGCTTTCTTCTCTCGCGACATTGTCTATATCTATGGCCATCTCTACCACAATTCCAACATTTCCTTGTTCCAGACTCGGCGTGAAAGGAACCCGAATCGTTATTCATCGATACGCTGGCTACTTCTTGACGTGGTCTTCGAAAATTCTGATTAGTGCTCGCTCTGTAAGCTAGGTCTGGCTCAACCAGATACCGAGGATTCGTCGGCGGCGGACAAAACGTCTGGGTGTGCAGCTCCGTAGCTTCTATGGCTCTGCTCAGCGTTAAAAGACGATCAATGCTCTCTATGAACAGATGAACTGCCAGCTGCTTCTGTATGTAGGGCAATAAATTTCCTCGTATTATATCCACTCGTTCCTTTTCCAGTGGTTTCTGTGTAAGGCGTGAAAACATATTTTCCATCACTGCAACATATGTCAGTACTCTCTCCTGAGCCCCCTGTGTTCGACGCAAAATCTCCTGACGAAGCGTATGCTCATAATTATACGGCTGAAAATCCAACCTCAGTTTTTCCAAAAGTTGATCCCAAGTCTCAAATCTGTGCATCCGAAACCAACACAACGCTTCACCCTCAAATAATTCTGGAGCAGAACGCAGTAACTGCTGTTTAGAAGCTCCTCTTGACACTCTGAGTTCTTCCAATCGTTCCATGAATGCGCTCACGCTACTGTTACCATCAAATCTAAAATTCCATCGAGCCACATCTATATTGTTCCGACTTCGTTCTTCCATGACGTAAGTAGGGTTCATCTGTCGGACCGGTGAATCATCCACATCCGGTATACGCCGATCAACATCGTTATAAGTTGAGTAAACAAGGTCACCCCTTGGCCCCCCTGATGGTGTGGTGTGATATCGCACTGACTGCCCATAATCTCTTGTATCAACTCGCGGCGCCCCGGGACACTCAAGATAAACTTGGCGCATCCGATCCATATGTCTCGTACTCGTTGGATTTATCTGCTCCCCAAACCTTAATGAGTATGCCTGAAGACTATCGAGGGGTGGCAATTGGACATTGCTCACTCCAACGTTCAGAGGTGCACCAGAAACCCGTTCCTGATCAAAACCTGGCAACGCAGATGGCAAAGACGCCGTACGTCTGGGCTGTGAAGCCTCCACATTATCAAGCCGCAGCAAAGGAACACTCCTCACGCCTTCATTTCTTCGGTCACTACCCCGGGTAGTTCCATAAGCTCCGTTATCATCCTCTAACGTTATCAAATTGGGGACCGGTTCATCCAAAATTGAAACTTCAGCCTCCTGTTCTGTTCTCTGCTCCCACCGGACTGTCAGCCGTTGCTTCAACGCAATCACCCGCGCAGAAGACGTAAATTTCTCCCGCAGCTGAACGTCAGTTACCGCATGAATCCTGCTAATCCGCAATTCCACATGCAAAAGTCGACTCAGTATTCTCCTGTACTCGTTCTCCCTGTTCTCCTGATTAAATCCCTCTATCTCCAAGTTCAAACTAATCAATTTATCCGAACAAACAGTCAGCTCCTGATCTGCATCCAACTCCACTCCAACCGGTGCCAGCGTCTCTCCCTCTCTCTCCATACGAAATGCCTCCCTTAAAGCCGTGCGCTTCTCCTCCACTGTTCTCCCGACCGGTAATCCTCTTATACAAAGCTCATAATTCAGCTCATCACTCAAAAGTCTATTAATATCCATAATAGTGTTGGAAGTTAATTCCGCAAGAAACGTTAAAGTAAATTTTTAAATCAAAATAAATCAAATAACAACGTAAGTAATTCGAAATATATTTTATTTTATTCAATAAAACAATTTGTGTGCTTGCGCACACACCCCACCCCACGCAAGGGAAAAAAAATAATACCTACCACAACCAAGCTAAAGCTCGCACGCAAAACAATCGGGCTCTGGAACAACCAGACAAGAAAATCCCACACAGGACCCCCAAACTGACAGACCTATATAAAGAAATATGTAACTCGTGTTACCAGGGAAGTGTGAGTCACCAAACACGGAATCAGACTAATAATGTAGGTACTTTAAAAAAACTATTCGGTAAGTAAATGTTTCTATACAATCAATAACACTTATAAATAATTCGAAAGAAAAAAAAATCAGGTAAGTACGCTTTCAATAATCGCCTCACTTATCCAAATACAGCACAAAAGCAACAGTTGAGTTTGTCAATCCAATTGTCTTTTAAGAAAAAAAAAATAAGAATAATAAAAAAAATTCAGGGCTTTACTATAAATCAAGTGTATCTAACAAAACAGAAACTATAAAGTTCTCTGAAAATCGGCAAAAATACTACCTATACCACGATGGGCGCCAAAATCTTTGCTACGCTACTGCGAACCTTTTGTAATTTGGGTGCGCAGCAGCAAGCAAAACAAAAATTCACGGGTGGCAAAACTAAAAGAAAATTTATTTCCTGATCCTTCCTAAATCAGAGATGGCATTATCTCCTTATATTATCATCGATCCTTTTACTTAATGGCCTAGCTCAATCAGAGATTGGGAGTGGAACAAAACTGCCTGGACGCCACCCGTTTCAAAAATGCCCCTGTATAAAAGGATCGATCGATAGTACTATAAAGAAAACGGGAACTCACTAAGAGGGAAAGTAAATAACACCGTATCCAAAATGATCCCGAATCAGAAATTTATTAATAGAAATTTTAAAGTAATTAAATTGAACAATGTGTAAATATAACCTATAAACAATGTGTAAATAAATATAACCTATAATTTTTAGTAGTAAATATAAACCCTATAATAAATCTTTGTAAATATATAACCTATGATAATGCTTGTGTAAATATATAATCTATAATAATAATTCTTTGTAAATAAATATATAACCTATAATATTGCCTTGTAAATATATAAATCTATAATAATAATTTGTAAATATATTATAAACCTTATAGCCGACAAACTCAATTGTACTCTACAATTAATTAAACATAATATCAACAATACACATTCAAATTTTTGAATTCTTATACTTGGATATGTGTGCGCATGCGTCGTAATCTCTAGCGGAGCTTATGCACTCCCTACTATGTGGGCCATCAATTAAGAAGTGCCGATAAATATTAAACTGACAGTTAATCGATTGGTGAGATTAAAAGTGAGGTTATGAAATTATAAAACCAAATTGGTAATTAAAAAAAAAACTAATATTGAGTCCAAGAGAGGATGGCGGATTTATTGGAAATGGTTATCTGTATCTGTGCCGCCTTAAACATGCGCACAGTACTATTTAAATGTATAAAAATCGTGACGCAATTAATCCATATAGTTAGCGCGTATTTTAAACAATTAACATTTACTCAACGTGGTACTGTTACCTAGGTATGATCATACAAGGCTCACATCAATATACACAACATAACATATAAACAAATTCCTGAAAGGTAAGTAATACTCCTCTACTAAAAGAAATACCCAATATATAATAATAATATTAAAACAATAAATCAAAGCTTATCCACCGTACAGCGGTTCTAGTGATACGCTTGTGTGTTCACAAACAAAGAGAAAATAATATGAAAAGCCACCACGGCCAAGTTTAAAGTTATTTCACTAAGTAAACTATTTCAGGTCACTGACAAAAAAAACAACTGTGAAGTTACAGGATAAAGTACTAACGTTACTGGTAATATATATGCATTGATTCATAAACAATTACAGCAAAGTGACACTGATGAATGCTGTACCTACTGCACTAAAATACCTGGTTTAAGTTTGATGAAGTTCTACTCGAGTTGGGTACTCACACGCCGCTTGGACGAAGATCGTGTCCAGTCTGTCTTGCACGACACCAACCTTGGATGACCTAACAATGCCAGGACCCTGCTCCGATGAATTTGACTGCCTGCACTGTATCAGACACGTGCTGAAATTCGCTTCTACCGACAGTAGCAACTGGGTAATCCTTCGCACAACTCGTGCCCCTGACTCAGGGTCTGACAAACGCTTCAGCCGCTCCGCGGTGATGCTGAGGGTGGCTTTTGAGGCCTAATCGAAAACACTATTATAATAGCCTCATCCGAAATGGTAAGTAATTGAAATTGTTTCACAGAAAATATACTTATTTTGCCTGAATATAGTAAGTGACACTCACCTAAGATGGTAGATGGCCTCGTGGTGTTTAGGTTAGGAGGGTATATTTGTAAAGCACGTAATTAATATAAATTCAACTTTCAATCCAGCGCTCCGCTGAGGCAAACAACTCTCTTGAGTTACAAAACTACAATTTGCTGCCCTTATTTGTTGAAAATATTATACTTCACGAAAATTGGGTGGATTATTACTTCATACACCTTTCAGGTAGGACCCTCCGAAACCAAAATGAACGAGTACCGTCTTAAGTGTCAAAATCTTGCACCGTCAGCCTGCCCCCACGTCAGATTAGGGCTGGGTGATAATGAACGTCTTCCGTGTTCCTTTTCCCATAAACACAATCACAACATCCCCGTGTCTGCGAACCATAATTATTCCTCCGAACCGGTAATTACACCGCTCATCGAACGATCTCAAAATGAGTAATTGAATAAATCGGACACGAATCTACGACCAGCCGAAGACCAAAACAACAACAGTAGGCCCCAAAATAAGAAACGGAATAGTCCAAATGTTCCAATACATCCCTCAATTGTCAGCTGTCTTTCAACATATCAGATTATTTATTGCAAATAACCCCAATTAATAACAACAATTATTTATTATTGTAAACAAAGCAGAAATTTTGATATTTAATGATATTTTAAAGAAATAGGTAATGAAAATATATATATATTTTAGTGAATGCATTGGATGAGCAAATTCATAGTCCAGGCCAGCTATTATCCAGGCACTATGTAACGATGTAAACAGTGGTCAACCGTAAGAAGGTACGCTCCATCAATTTCACAATCATGTTTCACCCTGAATGAAATGTTCGTGCTATTAAATGATTCTCTTTTCCATTTCTTTTAGGTGCAAACTTGTTGGATCCATGATCATCCCCAAAGCTGTAACACTCAGAGCTTGTTTGGTACTGTTGTGAGACAGCGGTTGGTATTGCGTGTCATCGCATTTATCTGGATGCTTTTTAAATAAAATTAAGTAGTACAATAGTAGCGAAATTATTCGTTCATGATTACTTTAAGGTATGTTACGATTTTATAAATAAATATTCATCATATGCATTGAAGATCTCTCATTCCGCCAGTTTAAACAGTTATATTCTGTGGATGCCTTTAGCCCGTAACAAATTTTCCATAAAAATTTACTAATCCTAACAATGATCTTGTCTCAGTCACGTTCGTTGGTCGAGGAGCTTCTAAAATTGCTTTTATTTTATCTTTTGTTTTCATTAAACCATCCTGTGAAATTCTATGACCCAAATATGTCACACAAGGTTGGAAAAATTGACATTTACTTACTTTAATAGTCAGACCTGCATTTTGTAACTTTTTTAAGACTGTTTCCAGAACTTCTAAATGTTCTCGGACTGTTGAACCTGTCACAATTATATCATCTAAATAACAAGCACAATTATCAATACCCTGCAATATTTGCTCTATATATCTCTGAAATTTAGCACTAGCCGGTGCTATACCAAACGGTAATCTGTTCATTCGCATTAACCCTTTATGCGTAGACCAAACTAAAAGTTTTTTTGCTTCATCGTCTAATTCGAATTGATTATATGCTTGACATAAATCTAATTTAGTAAAATGCTTACCTTTATGTAGCTTCGCGAACAACTCTTCTATTCTCGGCAGTTGATATACTTCTTCCTTAAGATACCTGTTAACTGTCGACTTGTAATCTGCACAAATTCGTATATTTCCATCTGATTTTATAATTGGTACTAAGGGTGTTGCCCAATCACTCGTTTCTATCGATGTTAGTACTCCAATTTTAATCATATTGTCCAATTGTTCTTCTAAAGGTTTCTTATACGCCAATGGAATAGATCTAGGCTTACAGAAAATTGGTTTAGCATTATCTTTTAATGTCAGTGAAATTCTATGATATTTAAAATGACCTAAAGAATCACTAAAAACCAGTGGGTACTTCAAAGTAAGATTATTTACAATATCTTTAACATTAATTTCATCGTTTATTGAATTTACTATTTTAATTTTCAAATTAAAAGCTTCAACGAAATCTCTACCCAGCAAACAAGGCCCTCCATTATCGATAACATGGAATTTCAAACGCTTACACACATTCATATAACATACACACGGTCTAAAATAGCCACTAGGAGCGAATACACTTCCATTATAACTTTTCAAAATTGTATCATCATTTTCTAAACAATATTTATCCTGAAAATATTTCCAAAACACATCTTTGCTTATACAACTTACTGAACTTCCTGAATCAAATAACATTTTAAAATTATTATTATCCAATTTTAAATCTAAATAAAATGGGTTTGAAGATTTATTTTTACTTAAATCCATATTAAATAGTGTTTCTCCTTTAGTATTGTCTATAGTTGCATTATTTATTTCATATCTACTTACATTGTCATTAATGTTTCTTGTTCCTAAATTGTCTTCGAACCTAACTCTGTCCTCTAAGTAGTTCATACTCTTATTTCTACATATTTTAGCTAAATGACCTTTTAAATCACATTTTGAACAGCGATAATTTCGATATTTACACAAACCACTATGATTTTTACCACAATGTTTACACTTATCACTTTTCACATTGTTTACGTCGCCATGTTGTTTGTAATTTCTGTTCTTCTCCGGATGATGGTGTTGTCGGCGGTCATCTCTCACGTTGCTGCGGTGTTGTCCTGCTCTCATTGGTTGATATTGCTGCTGACGCGTGTCGTGTTGATTATTAGGTTTGTTCCTGCTTTTAACGTGCCGAATATTTTCGATTTGACCCGATCGCTCTAAACTTTCGCGTTGAATTGCTGTTTGTTTAAATCTTTCAAGGCTTTGACCTGCGCTTTCTTCACACAGACGATTTAAAATAGCACCAGGTTTCATACCTGTTATAAATTTATCTCTCATGACGTCAGTTAAGATGGCACCGAAATCACAATTAACACTTAAACTGGATATTCTTATATACCATTCAGCTATCGATTCGTTTTCTTCTTGAACAGCCTGATAAAATTTGCGCCTTTCTCTCCACACATTACGCTGTGGACTGCAGTGCATCCTTAGCATAGCACACAGTTCATCATAATTTCTATCTTTCGGCAAGGACGGGAAACATAAATTACGTAACAGTTTATATGTTTCGTTTCCTATTGCACTCAATAGATTTGCTACCTTGGTTTGTTCTTCCCTTATGGCATTTGCAGTAAAGTACTGGTCAAGCCGTTCCTCGTAGATTGTCCAATCATCAATCTCGATGTCAAACTCAGCAAATTTACCGGTCGCCATGATGGTTTCCTCAGTGCACGTTTTACTTTTATTCAAATTTAAGTCTTAATGCTTTAAATTCACTTTTTTCTCGTCGCCATTTGTGGTATCCGGGTGGTAAGGCGTTATAATTAAACTCGGTTATGTAATATCACAGCTTTTATTATCACATTAATCGATGCCATAGTGTTTATAAATATCAATACGTCTCTCAGGTTCGACGGCTTATTCTAGACTGACTAGTACTTAACTCTAACGATACACGCGCGCATGTGCGCTACGACTAGGCGATGTTGCCTACATCGCAGGTTTTTTAAATGTATCGCGAAAACTCCTGTAGCCATTGAAGTGAAATGTGACATAGTTATTTCTCTAAATAGAAGCACTTGCATTAATTTTTCAAGATTTCTGACAAAAGTCTTAGAAAATAGGAGGTTTTCTACACCTATAAGGTATATTCTTGTTTCAAGATGATATGGCGCTGCGTTTTAGTTTAATATGCGGTTTAACTAATTGATTTAACATTTCCATTACTTATTATTCTCAGCACTAACTCCAACAGGTATTTACTTCCGAAAAATAATTCTACCCGAATTAATAACAGTCATTTATTCATTTCTAATTTTACAACAGTAAAGTAAATAATCTTACAACAAATGTTGAATATGGGCGGCTATTGGTTTGTAAACACATCCTTATTCTTTTCCTAAACGATTTTCTCAATATTTTGTAAATTGCAACTTTGCTTCTAAATTCTTGACAGGTTTTCTTCAACTTCCATGAAAATATTTTCATATTCATATTTTTAGGACATACCTACCTACTAATCCCGTTTCATTTAGTCGATGATACAATTCCACAAATGTGCAGCGATCGGGATGTTTTCGGTTGCGATATTTATCCGCATATCTACGCGCTGCTGGATGAGAATTGCACTGCATTTCGCCATAAGTTAAATGCATTTCAGCATATTCTTGATTAGTATACGACATCATTTGCCGTTTATGTATTTACCAATAAACATGTAACTTGTTAAAAGATGTACAAAATTACTAGACACATACCAATATATTGAAACTTGTGCTTGTAATTCAATACCAGTCGTGGTACTAGCCAGTGGAGTAGTTGTTTTGCCTTGTTCTCTAAATTTATACATTTTCGATAGTGGGGACAGATTGGTCTCACATCGAAAAATTCTAAAATCACTTTCTTATTTTCTACATAAATATTTATTTACGTATCAATAAAATATCTATACGCATCTAACAAAAATAACATCACATTTTAAATATTAACTGTAGGTACTCTACATCTGCATTAACTGTTCTAATCAGATAAGGGTATTCAATATCTGAAATCTGAATATCTTTTAAATTCACTCAAATGATTGGGCAGTTGTATAGTGACTAGAGCCCACCTAAACATGTTTTATATTCATGTTTCCAAAAAACCATACATTTTTGTTGAAGATTACGTGAAATACCTCGAAACTTGCAATAGAAAGCTAAATTTGACTATGTATTTCTGTCTGGTGAAAGAAATCAACTTCTATAACGAGTTAATAGCATAATGTATCTTCGTACTTAGTGTAAATTAAACGAAATTATTTTTTTTTTGTTATCATCGTAACTGTTTCCATAATTATTTAATAGGTACATGCAAAAACTGAACTGAAATATCCTTGCAAACGCGCAAATCGTATTATTTATGGTATTAAATTTCAATTTCAATGGACTTTGGAAGATTAAATTTGTAATTGAAACGTAATATTCGAGCCAAAATCCATAAAAACACAATATAAATGGGTTTTATTGGAACATCAGCTACTAAAGATAACATTCCAATTTTGAGGTGTTAAGTGTTTAAGCTCAAACACAGAATTTTTCAACAAATATTCAAAATAAACGCTGACTATACCTAAAATACCCGGACATTCTTAACATGTCTTATTATTTAGAACCCATTCCCAAAGCAAAAATTATTTTTCAAAATTTAGTTATGTGTTGATATGTACGTAATTATCAATTTTAATACAAAAGAAGAAAATTTTTTGCAGTTTAAGAAGATGCTGGTGCGTATGGGAACCACTGATATCAAACATGAAAATGAACTGAACGATATTTTCTATAAAATTATATTTTACTACTTGATCTTTTTTCACCAGCGTCCAAGAACGACATTAACGCCGAGTTTATACAGCATAATCGTAAAAGGTGAACCATAGGGACTAGATTTCTTTTTATATGGGGAATATTAAAGAATCTTATATTTAAGAATAGAGTAATTATTGAAACAAGACACGCATTGTAGGAGGCTACTAGGCAAGCTTTAGGTGTAATTAGCCCGTTGAATTAATAAATAGCAGCAATTCTGTGCGTAGAAGATCGTAAGTTAGAAATTTCTCGAAAATGACGTTTTTGCGCCAAACTGTTGCTTACGATAAACTACACGTTCTAACGATAATTTCTTGGCGTCACCCGATGGACCTCCGTATCAATCATGCACCGACCATTAAAAACAGGTAGTAATTACACATTAATTTCGGTTACTAGCATCACCATCACCACCTAATGTTCAGTTTAATTCATATATGTATGTACTAACGGCTGTTGTAGTGTCTTTGACGAAAATCTGTGGAAAGTTGGGGTAATATGCGTGCGATCGCACTGCAGTACAAATGGACATTTTCTTATTGCACATGTGAAATGAGTACTTTTCAACAGTGAACGAATGCGGCAAAATTATGAATTTTACACTTTGTCCAAGTCTACAAAAATGAATTTGGTATGTGACACAGAGGTTACTTTTTTCTATAGGGAATTTTGGAAACAACGACTAAACAAAATGTTACTATTTGAAATTTGTTATACAGGGTGGTCCAACGAAAAGTTTGCACCTAGCTTTTCTCTTTTTTTTGTAGTCGAATGCGAAAATGCTCGGACACGTCGATTTTGCTTTTGAGGGGGACACATTTTAAACATATTTTTCGATCTGCGCCTTTAACCCCCTAGCGGGGGTGAGTAACAACCCTAAAATTTTAAATGGAAAGAGGGGTCTAATGACATATCATTTGAAAGGACACAAAATTGTCTTTCTAATGATACCCTATTTGTCGAATTTTACTAAAACAGTTAATACGAAAACGACTTTAAAGACATTAAGCCGATAATTTTGGTATTAATGAGAAATACAAATAAGTTTTAATTATTACGACTGAAAACAACTACAATCATTTCTAAATTATTTACTTTGAAGAAAAACGGGATTTCAAAAACACTATCTTATTTATCAGAACTAAATTCCTCACTAATCGTTTGCGTTTTTTGTTGAAATAAAAACTGCAGATACGTGTAGGAAAAGAATTTACACCGTTTATTTTAGTCTTTTCATTGATTCAGTTTGGTTGCTTCTCAAGTTATTTTACTTTTACCGTACAAAATGATTTATTCCATTCTAGAACGAGTTGAAATTGTTAAACTTTATTTTCAAAATAATAGTAGTGCTAGACTTACGGCTCGCTTATTTAATGAGAGACATCCCGATAAAAATGTGAATGATGTGTACGTTGGCAAGTTAGTTAAAAAGTTTGTAGATACCGGATCTGTCTGTAATGTAAAACACCAGCCGCAGAAACCGATCAGAAATGAAGCTGTGGAAGTCGCTGTTTTAGGGCATGTTGAAATGGATCATAGTCAAAGTACCCGTCAACTAGCTGAAGCCTCAGGTGTCTCCCGTTCGTCCATAATACGAATTTTAAAAGCGTACAAATTTCATCCGTACAAAATCAAATTAGTACAGGAACTAAATGAGGATGATCCTGATAGAAGGCTGCAATTTTGTGAAGCAATGAGCCAGCGTTTAATTGAAGATCCGCAATTATTATTTAACATTTGTTTTTCCGACGAATGCACATTTTATTTGAATGGAGCTGTAAATAGGCACAATTGCCGTTACTGGGATGACAGTAACCCACATTTATTCCGTGAGGTTCATACCCAGTATCCTCAAAAAATAAACGTCTGGTGTGGCATATTAGGAAATCATATTATAGGACCACTTTTTATTCCTGGAAATTTAACTGGTGAAGTGTACCTAAACATGCTTGAAGACACAATTGATCCTTTAATAACACAAATAATAGAAGATGACCAAAATCATACTGCTGATCGGCTTTATTTCCAGCAAGATGGAGCACCTCCGCACTATGTGGCTCCTGTAAGACAGTTCTTAGATGACCGGTTCCCTGGACGGTGGATTGGAAGGAGGGGCCCAATTGAATGGCCTGCCAGGTCACCGGATTTATCGCCTTTAGACTTTTTTCTTTGGGGGCACTTAAAAAATAAATGTTTTGCCACGAAGCCCGAGTCCATAGAAGATCTTCGCCAACGCATTACAGAAGAGTGCAGAAACATAACACCTGATATGCTACAAAATGTTAGAAATAGATTTGAACAAAATCTGTATTATTGTATGGAATCAAATGGGTCACATTTTCAACATTTGTTAATGTAACGTTTTAATAAATCAATTTAACAGCTTGTTTACTTTTTTTACAAAGCAATGTTAAAACTAACAAACATTGGAATGTACTAACGATTGCAGGTGTTTTCACTCGCAATAATTAAAACTTATTTGTATTTCTAATTAATACCAAAATTATCGGCTTAATGTCTTTAAAGTCGTTTTCGTATTAACTGTTTTAGTAAAATTCGACAAATAGGGTATCATTAGAAAGACAATTTTGTGTCCTTTCAAATGATATGTCATTAGACCCCTCTTTCCATTTAAAATTTTAGGGTTGTTACTCACCCCCGCTAGGGGGTTAAAGGCGCAGATCGAAAAATATGTTTAAAATGTGTCCCCCTCAAAAGCAAAATCGACGTGTCCGAGCATTTTCGCATTCGACTACAAAAAAAAGAGAAAAGCTAGGTGCAAACTTTTCGTTGGACCACCCTGTATATATATTTTTTTTGAGTTTTACAGTGTAAGCTTCAATGATTTTTTGAGGGCAAACCATGGATGGCTTGTTATAGTAATACTGCCGTCTTTGTAGAAAATGTGTAAAAAATTGTGAAAAGTTGGGGTAATATGCGCGGGATTGCGCCGCAAGGTACAATCGCAGTGGGCAGTTTAAACACCTTCGCAGAATAATTATTATGTATAGATCTAGACCTTAAAGTTAAGTATGGGTATAGTCTTTCCATTCCTACTTTATAATATATAAATTTAACGATTCTACCGGGGCTATCCGTTCCCATGCCTCTTTACATTAGAAATGGGCATCGAATTCAGCGTTTTTTTGAAACATTTCTCCCTCGTATATAAGACGTATAATAAATCATGATTGTTAAAGGATGCCGACTTATAATAAAACTAACTACAGGGACTGGCAAAACTATTCGGTTAATGATTCGAGTTTGCAAATAAATATAATGGGATGGACATCATAAATATGGTATGGCGAAGACTTAATGCGGAATTTACGAAGAAAATTTGTGTCCGACAGTAAAACACGGTGGCAGAATATTGTAACCACGACCTGTTCAATAGTTTTTCCAAAGATTAATCTACACAATAGATAGTCAGCGTATATGGGAAATAAAACAAAAATTGAAACTGTCTCGACACGAGCTACATCTATTAGAAAAACATGCAACCATGGAAATTTAGATGGCGTTATATGTATTGTGTTGAAATAAAATAATCATATGGGCAATGTTAGACAAGGACGAGTATACTTTCCCCTACGAGGTGGGAGTTTGTTTTTATATTATAGGTATCATATATGTACTACTGTGCAGCAGTGTTTTTTGTTTAAAATTATATGGTATACGTATACCTATCTACGCAAAGATTAATGTGTATGGACGAAAATAAAAGAAATTACTATAATAGTATAAATATACAGGGCTGGTTTATTAAATGTTTTAGACAATAATTTTAAATGACTAAAATAATATTATTTTAGTCATTTAATTTTAAATTTCGGATATAAGGATGCATCAAAAAGTTATATTTAAATTAACGAAATTTGGCGTTATAGATAGGACTTCCGGTTATTACCTGATTCAGTTTTAAGGATCAAACTCAAACAGCAGATTCAACTTGTCGTTAACATTATGAAAAAATAAATCTCAGAGGCGTAAATTAAAGGGGCATACAGGCGTGAAATGCTACCCTAACTTTTTTATGCACATTTTTTGCGTGTGTTTCAATTCGGAGATGTAAAATCTAACAAATTATATACGTAATAAATGTATCCTTCTGTGATATTGATAGAAATTCATCGTTATCGCGTAATATCGATTTTAAGAAATGTTAATATTAAAAAGGCTTTTTACAAGTTGCTGAAGTAAATAAGGTTTGAAATTTCCAGCATGACAATAATTATTTAAAAAAATACGGTTTCGAAATGCAGGATGTAAAAAATTAGAATTTTTAATCTGTTTTTAATGAAAATTTAAATCTATTGAGAAATATGGTTCAGGGTTTTTGTGAAATGTATTTTACTCCAAAGATTCTACTCGTCGATTATAACCGAATTAATTTACTCAAAAATATCTATACTAGTAAAATAACACAATTATCACAATTAGGTTCAAATTCTGCAACGCCGAATTGAAAAAAAACTTACTAATATTGGTTTTTGTGCAATGATCATAAAACTTTAAAAAACTAACGATTTATGTAGATTGTATTGTTAACACGTTTCGTAAAAAGCTTTAAAAACCCACCAACAGGGTGTTAAAAGTATCACGACAATAACTTTTTTCATGTTTTAACAAGTACAATCGTCTGCTTCAGATTGATCCTTAAAAACTGAATAACAGTTTCTCTATATAAAAAAATAAAACTCGTAAATATCATCCCCAAACATTTAATTTGAATACAATTACATAACACCATATTTGAAAGTAAATAAAAAAAAACAGCATTACCTAGTTTGACAGATTTGCAAATTGCAAATCAAAGTATCTATGTATACAGGGTGTTGCATAAGTACTTGTACAAACTTTAAAGGGTGATTCTTTGACTAATTTTAAGATACAAATTTCATATGTACATGGGTCCGCTACGGCTTGGTTTTCGAGATACAGGTAGTTCAAAAAGAATATTATATTTAGGATTATATGCTTGTTCAATAGCATCGCAATTTGGTGCAATTCGGGATACAGGTGTATTGATGACACCAGAGCTGTCAAAAGAACTAATAAAAAATACGAAAAATAACAAAATACAAATATCATTCAAAAGACAACAATGCACATAATAGTCGGTACCAAGCCAAATAGGTAGTAGGTAAATATAGATTTATTTTGTTTCGGGCTTGGGCTTGGCACCGACTTATTGTAATCAAAACTACCCACCAAACGGATACATTTAATTTTACGCAGATGCTCAAAATGTTAACTTTCTTTCATTAATAGAGACCTGTGAAGTGAGCTTACCTCTTACGCCCACGTATTAAGTACTAAGTTTCAGTTATCAGTTATAATTTTTTATTTTCCAAGAAAGCGAAACGAGATATTTAACACGGCATTGCGCCGCCCTCATGTATACCTCCGGGGGCGGCATCGAAAATCGCTACACGTCACAAACTTGTAAATGCTTAGAACTACCCCTATATCAAATTTCTATTTTCTATCTTTTTTGTTTCATACCCAAAGCCCTATTTCTACCGAACTTATTATTTACCCGAAGAAACATTAAAAAGAAGTAAAATTTAAGTACCTAAACCGATAAAGTGGAACTTATACCTGATGAAGAGACAGACTATTATAATAGGTATACCTAATATAATATAGGTAGCACTGATAATTTTTTTATTATAGGTATTATAAGATCTACAACAATCTTGTTACATCTTTGCCACATTGTCTACGTGAAATATTTAGTCAAAAGTATGTTTCTATCTAAAAGCTTTTCATTTAACGATTGTTCGCCACTGATCATGGGACTGGTCTAGTCTTGAAACATGTATGACATGGATTAAATATTATTATATTAAATTTAATTCATAGAGATTAGGCTTTTATTTCAATACTGTACTTGTAATAAATCACCCTGTGTGTTTCTTTTACCGACGAATTGGCAACAGCACGACACACACCACATTCGCTTGTTTTTTTTTCTACCCTCCCTGCGTATCCCCTCCAGATTAATACAGAATTTCATCAATTTCTCTCTCTGACAATACAGCATTGCCGGTGCATATCTGTTGCAAATGATCTAAATAATTGTTATACGTTGCGTTTTGTTTTTGATATTAATAAACTACAAAACGGTTTCTGGCTGTGACAATACTGCTCTATGCTTTACACGCTAGTCTACGCCACGTAGTGGCAGGCATACTTAGAGATGTTCTGATTTTAATGCATTGGGCTGACTATCTATTGTGTAGATTAATCTTTGGTTTTTCTTAGGTTAATAATTATCAAATTACATAATAATTTGTAATAAAACCTCAAGTGGATGAAACTTTTTCCGTCACTGTATACACTGTATGCAGCAACACGCGTTATGATGGTATACGACACGAGCGGAACACGTTGGGAGTTTAAGCATCAAAATTTATATGAGCAAAAATATTTATCATCAGTTAAGGTCTGAAAATAATGAAGTATCGAATACACTTATTATAAAAAGAATGTTTTAATTAACTAAGATTCCGGTTTCTACTATTAATCTAGTTATGAGAAAAGGGGTTGTTGTAGATTGCTCTGTTAAAAGAAAACGGAAAAGTCAAAAATTTAGAAATATTGACGATGCCTCAAAGGAATGTATTCGAAGAACAATTCATAATTTTTATAAAGAAAATAAAGTCCCTACTTTGGAAATGATTTCGAATAAACTGAGCGAATACCCTAATTATAATTATCGATCTTTGGAAACTTTAAGAGGTATTTTATTTGAGGGCGGATTTAAATATAAGAAAATTAATAACCGTTTATTAATAATGGAATCACGCCGTATTGTGGAAATGCTCGAGGAATATTTGCGTAAAATAAAAAAGTACCGCGAGTCAAAAAAAACAATAATATATCTTGACGAGACGTGGTTTGATACACATGATACTGTGAAGTAAGGTTGGGTAGACATGACTCAAAATTGCACTTTAAATGCTCCATGTTCAAGGGGAAAACGGGTTATAATTCTATATGCGTACCCAACGCACTGCTCTTGTTAGCCAAAAACATAAGACAGTCTTCTGCGGACTACCACAAAGACATGACCGCAAATTTGCTTGAAAAATGGTTTGCTGAACAGCTAGTACCTAATATTCCCCCAAGTTCAGTTATCGTTATGGATAATGCATCTTATCATTCGCGAATGTTAAATAAAATACCTAATAATAATACAAAAAAGGAGGATAAATTAAAGTTTATGATACAATTTTAAAAAAGAATACGTTATAGACCATATCTCCGAAACACACGGCCATAGTATATTTACGTTTACCTCCATATTACTGCATATTCAATGCGATAGAATTGGTTTGGGGCAGTCTAAAAGAACAGTTGAGAAAATGCAATCAGAATCCGACTTTAAGCGCTGTAATCCTAGAGAATATAAGAACCGTTATATCTGATTTAGACAAAACTGGCATATGGAAAAAATCGGTGGATCACATTTTTCCGGCCATAGACCCTGTTATTATTCAGCATAAAGGATTTTTAAAATATCGTAGGGCATGTAGGTATTGTTATGAAAAGTTAAAATGCGGCGCCTATGGACGGCGGAGGTCGGCATTGACTTTACAAAGGAAATTGTAGCTCTAATTAATGGTTTAGATGTGAGTGTTCTATATAACCTTGTTTGTTTGAATAAATATATATGACGGAAAAGTATAATAATTAATAAACAATTGAGAAAAAACTCAATACAAAGTCATTTCTGACCTAAGTTTTGTGTTAGTAATGACTGGTGAGTGCCCAAATTGTAAAACTCATATCACTCAGATGAAATCTGCTGTTTTTTGTGCGGGTTTTTGTGGACACTCATATCATTTCTCATGTAGGTATTAGATAGAATACCGATACCTAGATGTTTTAAAATTTATAAACACGTCGCGTCGGTCCTATTCTGCTTCTGTGTTATTTGCGCAAAGCATCGAGATAATTTGGTTGTCATAGTGAAGTCAAAGTTAGAATTGAAATTGAACGCAATTGTGAATGATCTTCGGAGCCGGTTAAATAGTGTGGCTGATGACGATTGACAGAATTCCATCACATAATCATAGTCAAATCAATTAATATTCAGCTGCATTCAAAAAATCAATGCTTCCTATTGAACCTAAAGCTAGCAATCAATCTAACGCTGCTACCAAGCTCGCACCAATATTCAGATATCTAGGGTTAAGAAAAAGGTGGACTTTTGCTTAGCTGTGAACGTTTAGGCGATGCTGATGTGGTCAGTCGAAACTGTCAAATGAGTATGAAATTAAGGAGATCAAGTCTTCGAATCCTAGACTAAAGGATATTTATTTGGGTTGACACTATACTTCGGAAGACCTAGCTGAAATTTTGCAACGTGCAACTCCGTGTTTGCGGAGGATTGCTTCTTGAAGGTTAATAAGATTTCGGCAATAACGAGGGGAGATGATGTATGTTCTGGATATGCTTGTAGCGTTTATGATGCTGTAGCGCTGAAATATATTACAGATGTTGTGGTCTGAATCATTATGCCAGGTTTTGTAGGAATAGGCGCGACCCATTGTGTTAAATGTTCATTTAGTCATTCTTCATCTGATTGTATTTTAACTAATGTTAAATGTATGAATTATTTTAATTCTACATATTCTGGTATCGACCATGGTGCATGGGATACTCATAATTATTGTCAATATTATAAAGTGAAAATTGAGGAATATCAAAGATATATTAAATCAACTTTGTAACATCGACAGATTGGTGCAATTGGTTAACCCCCGTTTGATGATTTGCTTTCTCACTCTGGTGCACATATGTGAATGCTAGTGCAATGAATATTTTGTACCAGAATGTTCGTGGCTTGAAACTAAGCCTGATATTTTATATAATGCTTCTTTAACGTTAAAAAATGATTTGGTTGTTTTTAGAGAAACTTGTCTGAACTACTCTGTGCATGAATATGAGTTATTTAGTGATTGCTGTCGCAGGTTTTCAGATCTGACCGTAATTTTACTTTAACAAGCAGAAGGACCAAAGTGGTGAGCCAATCAGATCATTTGGGGAGGACCTTTCCCTGGCGCGCTTTTTGAGTTCGAATTTAACCTTTCTTCAACTATTTTAAACTCAAATTTAGTAGATATTTCATTTTAATGAGTTTGTCAGTAAAATATTAATCTGTATAAGGTATTTGCTAAGAGAATCTTTCGAAGTTTCTAGGCATATCCACTAATAAAAAATATTTACTATGCTTCTCGTGTAAGCTTTTTGCAATTTTGCGTATTTTTAAAATTTACTCAAATATATGCTTTTATACGAGTCATTTGCTTAAAATCTGGAGCAAAAATAAAAAATATATTACACGAGGAGCAGAAATTAATCATTTTTCTTCCCGTGTTTAAGCCTGAGCAGTGTATAGAGTCAATACACTCTCCATTTCTATTATCCCTATTCTGATATGACAAATTTTGTGCAGTGGAAAATTAAAGTTGCGATGTTATTGTATTCTTCCTTAACATTTGTATTGTATAGTAAACAATTATTGTCAATTTACCATTCTCTACCTATATCATATTTATTATACCCCTTCACTGGCACTATACCATATTTAATGAATTGTGACATTTTGGCCTTCATTAACTCTATAAAACAAATATTAAATTATATGTACCTACTATGCTTTTGTGACGTTGGATTAACAAACTATATTCGTTTTCACAATGTACACAAAATAGTTACTGAAATAACTTAATTTTAATTGGGTGCCAATTAGCGAGTTGATGATACCGGCTTCTACATTTTGCTTATTCAGTAAATCCACATATAAACTACACAACTTGAAAGAGGTATCTTGCAAATCTCTTAGAAAATTGAAGTAAGCAGTTAAGTTGGTTTAATCGGTAGGTAAGGGTTATGAAGTAGAGATACCGAACTTTAGATGTAGCAATGTTAATTAAGAAATAAGTAATGTAAATACGTTTGTGACGCGTAGTAGTCTGAGTGCGGCAAGTCGTTGAAAATAAAAATTAACTTACCTGTAAAACACACTTTATACAGGATGATATAATTTTTTTTATGGAGAAACTTGAATATTTGGACCTTGTTAAGACATGAGGAAAACTATACGTCCCGTGGGGTGTAAATTTTTATTCCCGAAGCCAGCTTTCGGAACATCAACTATTAAACCGGTTTCTTGTCTAAATTTAATTGTATTTCCTCCTTTCTTTTCTTGACAACAGCTTTTTCAACTTTTGATCGTAACTACCATGTTTTTACTGGGAGTTTATAAGCTAGATGAAGAACGCGTTCAAATAACCAAATTCGTTCATCCATGTAAAATTATGCTTGTTGCATATTCAATTCAATTGATTTCATAGTTTGTAATGTCGACAAATTCTTTTACGAACCGTAAACGTATAGGGCGTCAATATCTTGGCGAGGAATATGTAGGATTCTGCCACAGTAGTTTTTTATTGGAACCACATAGTAGCTGAAGGATCACAAAACTACTTTGAAATATGTTGCAATCTGTAATATTTTTTGTTTAAACTGAGCTTGTTGGAATCCATCGCTACTCCACTTCCATACCTATAAGTTGCAAAGAGGCGCATTAAATTTCACTTAAATCTAATAAAGCGCGTCCTCTAAATACGTAAGCAATCTTGTGACGGTATGGTCCAACAGGTCCTGTAGTCTTACTTCAGCACATCTTTCTGTTACTGTTAGCCTAATATCCTTTCTTTTTGAAGAGTATTGGTAAGCTCTTTTGTATTTTGCAGCCCGTCTTGGCGAACTTTGGGTTATTTTTTAGCAAATGAGAAGCAGCTCTCTTTCCTGAGGTATGTAATTATAATTGAGCTGCGCTTAACAATACTTCTGGGCTTCTGTTAGTAAGATATCTTCGGTTTTCGACCTTTTGCTTCGACAACTTAAATCCTTAAATAGTTTTGCTGATCCACCTGATCCTGAAGTTTCGGTAGATTTGAAATGTTCCTTGTAGCCAATTTTCATTGTTTTTTTACAAACACATCTCCCGTTTTATGTGATTTGTTCCATCTTTGCTTAAATATAAAAGTAATTTTGTCTTATATTATACATATAGTAGATGGTATTATCAGAAGTATTAGATTATTATGTTTTTGGTGTTTATAAATTTTGCGAATATTTGATCTTAAAAAAGTGAAAAGTAGACCCTTTCAAAGTACTAGAGACAAATTAATTATTACCCCTTAGTTTAAACATAGATGTGTATTGTTTAAACAAACTTCCATGAGTGTGGTTGATTCAGACCTTTTCCTTAAATCTCTCAAAGTTTCAATTGCCAAATCGACGGAAAATTGAATATTTCACATGTTTTAAAATGTGTGAAACATTTTTTACGTAATTGCGATTGAAATAGTATTATTTTCTGCCTGAAGGATTTGATATTGGTGAATAAATCAGGGAGAAGCTGTTCTTCTCCTTGCAATCTCAAATTCAGATCGACATAGAATGCTAACTTCGACAGCTATTCACTATTTTCTAAATCGGCAGAAGGGCGATGCTTCTCATTCAAAAAAATGTCGATGTCTGCTCGAAGTTCAAAAAATCCCGATGGCAGCCAGTCGGAAAAGTAGATTTTTGATTTATGTATTTATTATTTATACTTAGTCTACCACTGACACCCACTATTAATAAACAAATAATGGAATATTCTGACAGTCGCCACATACGTAAGTACGGTCTTATTGTTATTTCACAGGTGATTATTTGTCAAAATAATTACAGGTACGCGGGTGATGATATTTTTTTTATTTTTTGTTACTTCATATTGACTTACATTTACTTAAATATGCCAGCGATGAAAAAACTCTCCAAATAAACATTGTAGAGATTTAAGTCCTCTATCATTTGATATGTAACATCGGTATTTTCTATTACCAATGAAAAAAATATGATTTTTTTAAAACTTTGACAGGCCGCCATTCTGAAATTAGCTCTCCGATTTCAATCGCCAACGAACTCACGCGATTCCATGACCTAGCCGATTTTTTAACCAAATTTTGTTTCGATTGCTCAAAAAATGTGGTCTAGAACGTGGCGCAAAGTTTCTATATCCCATATATATATATATATATAAACTATTGTGTGTAAGGTTTTGGGGTGTCAGCCTATATAAGTTAAAACTCTTTTTACTTTCCAAGCTTTCGGAACACTTTAATTCCTTCTTCAGGGCTAAAAAATACAACGACAATATGAAACTACACTTGTAAGAAAAATCAATTTTACAATTAAATGAATATAAATATTGCTTTACCTTTTTTCTAAGTAAGTGAGTTATAGTACAATGCTTTTAGATTTTTGAGACATCACATAATTTAACAATAACGGTAGAGAACGATCTATTGACATACACCTATGTAAACAATATTCTCATAAAATCATTACAGATATAATTGTTGTTTGTTACATTTTTGAGTTTGTTTTAAACGAGACCGGTGTTTGAAACATCCAAATTTTCACTAAATATATGCTTAAATAGTTGGTATTTATTATCTATTTTGTTAATTGATAAAGCCAGAATATACGAAATCGATGGATTTTTAATTTTTTTCATTTTCTTGATAGTTTTATATCGTATAGACCAAGATCTAAGGGCAAGTAAGTGTTTTATCATTATGGAACCACGATATATTACCAGACTGCCACTATCTGACAAAAACCATAGTCCACACGAAAAAAAGGAATGTGATATGTGTTTAACAGTGTTAGGGAAATACCTCACAAAATACATCAAAAAAATGGGAGTTGGGCCTACAGCTGTCACTACTGCAAACTTCAAATCCCATGATCTCTTTTCAGGTCATCACATTCTCCCGAAGAACATACCAACCTAAGACTGTCACTCCCAGGTCTAGCCAGATCATACACGAGACACAATAACCCGTATTTTTAATTGTGTAGGTACCTACTAATTTTCATTGAGTATTAGTATAATTGTAATGGTAAATCCTGTATTGATGGTTATGGAGTTCAGCGGCTGTCACTACCGCTGACCCCCATTTCCATGATATTGAAGATATCATCGATGTTTTACTGAAAATAGTATTGCTCACACTAAAAGAGTCACACAATTAGCCGAATCATTAGTTTTCTATTCTGATAGATTTGAGTCTATTGTTGAGTCACTAACATTATCAGTAAACCCCGGATCAAGGATATTGGAATATATTATGTTAAGATCGTCGATGTCTTTTCTTTTATTGAGGATGTTCTTATTTGTGTTTGTTTCAACCATTTCCAAAAACAATCGCTTTCTTTGGTTTGCTTCTCTACATATCACTTTCGACTCCTCGTAATTTGGTTGATGGCCAGTATCTAGATAATGTTCGGCTAAAGAGCACGATCTTTTATGTAAGCGACAGTCGCTTTTGTGAGATGTTATTCGATCTTTAAGGACTCTGGAAGTCTGACCAATATACATAAGATTGCAAGACGAACAAGGAATGCTATAAACCACTTCGGATGTTTTTTGTGGAGAATCTTTGTCTTTTGTTCTTGAAAAGAGGTTACCAACGTTTTTTGAGAACTTTTGTGCAAATTTGAAAGGTTCATTTTTAAATACTTTAATTATTTTCTGTGTAACACCTTTGATGGCTGGCAATCCAAAATATATTTTATGGTTATCCTCCGGGGATGTTGAGGGTTGGGTGTTTTGTCTATTTGTGGGTAGAGGATTGTGATATGTTGTGTTAAATATTAATTTTTTTAAAAGATTTTTTGGATATGAATTTTGACGAAGGATCTCTACAAGTGCTTGTTTGTTTTTGTGTTGGAGAGAAATGTGACATATCTTTTCTATTCTATTCTTTAGACCAAGTACTAAATTAATTTTCATTTTTTCTGTGTGGTTGGAGTTATAGTTTAAGTATCGACCAGAATTAGTTGGTTTGATATACCAATCTAATATGATTTTATTATCATCTGTTCTTATGAGTTTCGTATCTAGAAAAGGTACAGATCTGTCACTTTCCTCCTCCATAGTAAATTTAATGTTGTGATTGTAGTTATTAAAGATATTTAACACCTCATCTTTTTTGTTGTGTGGAATGGAGCAGATTAGGTCGTCGACATATTTTTTTAAAAAGGGAAGTTTAAAAGGCAATTTTGGTATACATTCTTCCAGAAGATCGTCCATGACAATTTGAACTAATGAAAATGGATAAAAAACCTAACTAATATTGACATTCCCACTGACATAAAAAGTTTTCTATCCTTGGGCCATAAATTTGCTCTTGTACCCACTAAAAAGGATGTTTCTATAAAAAGACTACTCGCAGACATAGAAAATATTATATTTTGTGTCCCAGAACAGAGAAAAAATCAATACAGGGCGAGGGTCACTAACATTATCACAAACTATTACAGCTCCCCACAAAACTTAAACTTTTTCAGATCACTTTTCGAAAAAACAAAACAATTTCTAAAATCCCATAGTGAATTGGTTGTAACAAAAGCAGATAAAGGCAATGTAACAGTAATCATGACCAAAGAAATGTATACAAATCATTGTAAAGAAATTATATCGGATAAAAAATATTACAAGTTATTAAAAGACGATCCCACCTCAACAATACAGCAAAAAGCCAACAAGCTCGTATCACAATTAAAAAACAATCACCACATAAACGAAAATATCTCTAAAACACTAACTATCTATAATCAAACAGCTCCCAAATTTTATGGTCTACCAAAAATTCACAAACCCAACCTGTCCTTAAGACCCATAATATCCTCAATTAATTCCCCTACTAGCAAGCTAGCACAGTTAGTAACAGACATCATTACAAAGGCGTATTCTAAAAATAATGACTTTTATATTTCAGATTCTTTTGAGTTTTCTAAATTCATAAACAACAAACAACTACCTATGGATTATGTTTTAATAAGCTTAGATGTGGTATCCCTTTACACTAATATTCCCGTTGAACTAGTAGTTCACAGTGTTAACAAAAGGTGGAATGACATTTCAAAAATAACGAACATTCCAAAAGATCGATTCATAGATTTAATACAATTTATATTCAACAACACATATTTCACATATGACAACAAATATTATAAACAAATATTAGGAACCCCAATGGGAGCAACAATATCACCCATCGCTGCTCAAATTGTCATGGACGATCTTCTGGAAGAATGTATACCAAAATTGCCTTTTAAACTTCCCTTTTTAAAAAAATATGTCGACGACCTAATCTGCTCCATTCCACACAACAAAAAAGATGAGGTGTTAAATATCTTTAATAACTACAATCACAACATTAAATTTACTATGGAGGAGGAAAGTGACAGATCTGTACCTTTTCTAGATACGAAACTCATAAGAACAGATGATAATAAAATCATATTAGATTGGTATATCAAACCAACTAATTCTGGTCGATACTTAAACTATAACTCCAACCACACAGAAAAAATGAAAATTAATTTAGTACTTGGTCTAAAGAATAGAATAGAAAAGATATGTCACATTTCTCTCCAACACAAAAACAAACAAGCACTTGTAGAGATCCTTCGTCAAAATTCATATCCAAAAAATCTTTTAAAAAAATTAATATTTAACACAACATATCACAATCCTCTACCCACAAATAGACAAAACACCCAACCCTCAACATCCCCGGAGGATAACCATAAAATATATTTTGGATTGCCAGCCATCAAAGGTGTTACACAGAAAATAATTAAAGTATTTAAAAATGAACCTTTCAAATTTGCACAAAAGTTCTCAAAAAACGTTGGTAACCTCTTTTCAAGAACAAAAGACAAAGATTCTCCACAAAAAACATCCGAAGTGGTTTATAGCATTCCTTGTTCGTCTTGCAATCTTATGTATATTGGTCAGACTTCCAGAGTCCTTAAAGATCGAATAACATCTCACAAAAGCGACTGTCGCTTACATAAAAGATCGTGCTCTTTAGCCGAACATTATCTAGATACTGGCCATCAACCAAATTACGAGGAGTCGAAAGTGATATGTAGAGAAGCAAACCAAAGAAAGCGATTGTTTTTGGAAATGGTTGAAACAAACACAAATAAGAACATCCTCAATAAAAGAAAAGACATCGACGATCTTAACATAATATATTCCAATATCCTTGATCCGGGGGTTACTGATAATGTTAGTGACTCAACAATAGACTCAAATCTATCAGAATAGAAAACTAATGATTCGGCTAATTGTGTGACTCTTTTAGTGTGAGCAATACTATTTTCAGTAAAACATCGATGATATCTTCAATATCATGGAAATGGGGGTCAGCGGTAGTGACAGCCGCTGAACTCCATAACCATCAATACAGGATTTACCATTACAATTATACTAATACTCAATGAAAATTAGTAGGTACCTACACAATTAAAAATACGGGTTATTGTGTCTCGTGTATGATCTGGCTAGACCTGGGAGTGACAGTCTTAGGTTGGTATGTTCTTCGGGAGAATGTGATGACCTGAAAAGAGATCATGGGATTTGAAGTTTGCAGTAGTGACAGCTGTAGGCCCAACTCCCATTTTTTTGATGTATTTTGTGAGGTATTTCCCTAACACTGTTAAACACATATCACATTCCTTTTTTTCGTGTGGACTATGGTTTTTGTCAGATAGTGGCAGTCTGGTAATATATCGTGGTTCCATAATGATAAAACACTTACTTGCTCTTAGATCGCATAACGTAAAAGAGTTTTAATCAAAAATATTTGCTGATCAACCCAAGACACAAAGTTATCTATTAACTAGTCAGCAAAGACTACCACTCAACTTATTTATATATATAGAAAAGCCAAATGAAGAAAACGAACATTTGTAAGTTGGAAAAAACATTCGCTTCAGGTGGGAAACGAACACACGTCTCACGCTTTCCGGGCATTTTCTCTACACCATTGAGCTACCGAAGCACTGGTGATAGTAGTGCATAAACGCGATACTATTATACCAATGTCCCCTCCAACTCACAAACGCTATGTTGTTTTGTTGTTCTGCTGTTGTCTCGACCTTCAGTTCGAAGGCATCAAAAACACAGACCACGTCGCATTTTTCTTCTATTGCATGTCCTGCACGTCGTATTAAATAAGCTAAGGGAAAATATTCACTTAAAGTGACTCAACTAGTAGTTGAATAAATTCTATATTTATTATATAGAAAAGCCAAATGAAATCTTACACATAAAGGAAGTCCTGATGTTGATCACAATAATATACAGATCCTTATATAAATTTTATTTGAGTTTAACATCAGAATCCTAAAATTACATTCAAATTTCAATTACTCATGTTGTGTCTCAAACTAGATAATTAATTAAAACTAAACTAAAATACCTATTTCAAGTTTCCTATTTTTCTTCCGTTTCTCATTTCTTCAACAAATCGAAAAATAATGTTTTAAATAAGTTAACAATTGAAGCTTTAATTTGTTTGAGAAACAATATATGAGTAACTGAAATTTGATTGTAAAATTTAGGATTCTGTCGATGTTATATAATGAAAAAAAATATATATAAGGATCATTGTTATCAATATCGGGGCTTCTTTTCTTGTAAGATTTGTTAAATGTAAAAATGAAGGATTTGTAAGATTGGCCACTGAAGATGGAATTTGTAGTATTCCGAAACATACTTATGTGTTGTTTGGTGACAATTAATTTTTTTACCAAAACCTTGGAATTTAATAAAAATCAACATATATTTAAACAAATACTCCCAACCTGGATATTAATTTAGAAAAGATGCGAAAATAGACAGTGAATGCAGAACGTTCAAAGAGAAATGGAACTTTCAGTATTTTGTGATTGAGTGCAGTAATAAGGCACTATATTTAATTAGCTCCGTGTTGTCGGAGGGTTGAAGACATCGCAGAAAATATATCATCTTAACTCTGTGACAAAAATTGACAGTGGTTTTCTCTAGCCTTGCATGAGTCAACGGATGTGTCAGATACTGCTCAGAGTTACTTTTTATTCACGGAGTAAATAAAAGCTATGAAGTCTATGAAAACTTTTTGATATTGATAGTATTCACGGCACAACAATTTCGCAGATATTTTTAAGAGAATTGAAAATGTCATTAATAAAAAGAACCTTCGTTGGAAAAACTTGAATTCCATCACAACTGATGAGTGGTTGCACTTGTGTCAAAGGCTGTAGAAAATGTTGGTGGTTCAAAGCCATGAGTCTTACATTGTGTCATTCATCAACAGTCTTTGTGCGGAAAATGTTTGCATATGTCTGAAGTTATAAAACCAGTCATATCAGTTGTTAACTTCATCAGATCCACTGGGCTGAATCACCAGCAATTCCGCGAGTTAATTGGAGAAAATGACTTACTATATCATACTGCCATACGCTGGCTTAGTTGCGGAAAAGTCCTTAAGCGCTTTTTAGTAGATTTTTAAAAAAAATCTAACTATTCAGGAGATCGACACAACCGAAATTTTGAAAAATTTTTATGCAGTACTTCATTTTATGACCCCTGGATCCTAAAAATAAATATATATATATATATATATATTTAAATTTGTGTTTTTTCTTTTTCTCAACCGTACAAACTTATAAAGCAATATTATTTTGTTTTTTTTTTCTCGGGTATGCGGTTTGTTATAATGAAACTCAACTTCTTATACGCTCAATATTTCATCAATGTTTACTGACTTCATCAGGAGTGTTTTATCGGGTATAGTCACGCATTAACGCACAGTGTTCATAACTAATGGCTTTATTACACAACCGTACAGGAGTATTTGTTTCAGTAGTAATTACAATTAGGGATTACTGATAGGTATAAAACTAATAAGTATTGCATATATATATGATGCTAATAGGTTGATGTGGTTAGCTTGGAGGCGGGTAGACGACTGACTCCACGTAGTCGGTTCGTACTTGCTCGCTGCGCACACCGTCATGTGTAGCCGATGTGCTGGTTCCATTTGGCGGTTCTTCAAATCCGCAACACTCCCTTGGCTAACCTGTTTCCTGGGGACATAATAAACATGTGTTTAAGCGTTTGTTCCCTTCTAACATGTTTCGCCCTTCCTGTATCATATCATCATTGACATTTTTATTTATACCATTTACAATACAGAAAAGGCAGCTGTTTTGTACAAATGTTAGAACGTTTTAGACTAGTACTACAAATCGCAATACCTAGCATACCTTTAGCCATCCCCTAATGATCCGAATACGATACACAATCAAATTTCATCCGTACTCAAATCATAATCCCCAAATTTGGATGGCATTTTAATATTACGCTTTTGTTTTACACAATCTTTAGAATTACTACTTACAATTTTATGATGTTTATGTATTTTTGGGGTTTTAACCCGTACTGGTTCAGTTAGATCCTTAAGCCCTAAGCTGCCTGAGGAAAGCCTTGTCGTTTCTCTATCAGATTCTGTCGCTTTGTCACCTACAACTTTAGAGTTCAGATTAGAAATATTATCACAGTCATCATTATAAACATTAAAATCACAGTTCATTTTACTTAAATTCTGATTAGAACTATCGTCATTCTTACTACAACTTTGTACAATAACTTGGTCGGGTGCGCTCGGTTCCGGGCTCCTCCCGCATTCGCCATCGTCTCGAATCGAGTCCGGTGCTGCCTCGGAGCAGGAAAGCGCGCTCGCCTTGTACTGATTATTATTGAAAGAGACATAAGTTGGTTTCCGCCCTCGATTTCCACAAACAACCCCCTCCCCCTCGTTCTCCAGGGTTTGCAATGATGTTCTCAGGAGCTGGTCTGCGTGCCTCTTCCAACATCGTCCGTCCTTCAACCGACACAAATACGTGTTTTTACCTATGATCTTCTCCACTCTCGCCTTTGTCCATGATCGGATATTTTTTTCTGTATAATCGGTCACCATAACGATTTCGTTAATATTAAATTTCCGTGCTTTAGTAACTTCGTTTTTTATTCCACTCGGTGTTACTTCATTGTTGCCCCTCTCCTTAAGAATAGTTAATCTCGTCCGTATTTGCCGATCCAACATGCGTTTCGCCGGTGTTTCACCGGTAGTTCCATGTGGTGTAGTCCTATAGGAAAATAAAAACTCTGAAACCAAAGTATTAATACTTTTGTTTTTATTTACGGGATCGCTTATACGTGCTTTGAGGTTGTTTTTAAATATTTTTACAGCTGACTCTGCTAAACCATTTGACCGAGGGTTATACGCTGGTGATGTAATATGTTTTATTCCGTTTCTCTGGAAGAATTGTTGTAATTTAACAGCGACAAATTGTGGTCCGTTGTCGCTAACTATGGTACTAGGCAAACCAAACCTTGAAATTGCGTCCTTTAACTTCTCTTCTACCTCATCCGCCGTTGTTCTTTTCATTACATGTACTTCTGGCCACTTTGAAAAAGAATCTATTATTATTTAACTCCAATAGATCCATATGAACTCTGTCAAATGGTGCCTGCGCCTCTGGCCATGTCGTATTCTGGAGTCTCGGTGGAGCCTGCCTATTCTGCAAACAATGCATGCAAGATTTACATATTCTTTCTATCTGTTTATCCAACTCCGGCCAATACAAATACGATCTTGCTAGATTTTTAGTTTTTGTCATCCCAAAATGATGTGAATGGAGCTCCTCTAACAACTTCTGCCGAAGCGGTTCTGGTACTACTATTCGGTGTCCCAAAATAAGCACCCCATTCTCCACCGTAAGCTCGCACTTCTTCTTTAAATATGGTTTGTGGCGTTCTTCTAGAACTCTTGGCAATTTTCCCGTCATTATCCATTCCACAATCTCGCTCAACGTCTTGTCTTCGGTAGTTTTGCATTTTATCTCGTCGTTATTGATAGGCCATTCATCAACTGTCGTTGTGAAATTCAAATACTCGCATTTTTGATCTTCGGACCTGAAATCAATATTAATTGGAGCTCTTGACAAATAATCGGCAATAATATTCTTGTCACCCCTGATGTACTGTATCTCATAATTAAAACTTGACACATATGCTGCCCATCGCTGCAATCTACTTGCATACATCTGGGGAATACCCCTTTTCTCTCCAAATATCGCTGTAAGAGCTTTGCTGTCCGTTCTTAAAACAAAGCGTTTGCCGTACAAATATTGATAAAATCTATTAAGACTAAAATAAATTGCTGCCGCCTCGCGATGACAGATAGGCCAACACATTTCCGCTTTCGTCAACGTACGAGACATGAAGCAAATAGGTCTCTCATCCCCACTTGGCAATTTATGACTTAACACAGCCGATATTCCCTTATCCGACGCATCCGTTGTCAGAATCACCGGTAACATCGGATTGTAATGGACCAGTACCATATCTGATGCTATAAGTTCCTTTATTTTAATAAAAGATTGTTCTGTGGTCCTATTCCAGTCGATTTGATCAGATTTACTACATTTTAAGAGATCATATATTGGTCTTAAAATATCAGATATGTTTGGTATGAATTTACTATAATAATTAACCATGCCGAGGAATGATCTTACCTCTTTTAAAGTTCTCGGTCGTGGAGCGTCGATAATTGCTCGCACCTTCGATTCTGATTTCTTTAATCCATCCCCCGTAATTCTATG
This sequence comes from Apoderus coryli, assembly GCA_911728435.2. Taxonomy (NCBI): domain Eukaryota; kingdom Metazoa; phylum Arthropoda; class Insecta; order Coleoptera; family Attelabidae; genus Apoderus; species Apoderus coryli. The sequence goes on along the minus strand of OU452199.1, from coordinate 25,626,408 downwards.
TTCCAAATATTCCAGTGACTCTTTAAAAAATTCACATTTGTCCAATCGTACTGTCAAACCTGCTTCTTTCAGTTTTTCCAATACTCTTTCCAATGTTTGAATGTGTTCTTTATCACTTGTTCCTGTAATGAGAATGTCATCAAGATATGCACACACATTATCCATGTCAACAAATAGTTGGTCTATGTATTTTTGAAAAATAAAACTAGAAACCGTCACACCAAATGGCAATCTATTCATCTTGAACAATCCTTTGGACGTTGACAATGTCAATAACATTTTGGACTCCTCGGTAAGCTCGAACTGATTATAAGCTTGCGCCAAATCTAACTTCGAATACGCTTTACCCTTGTGCAACTTTGAAAACAATTCCTCCACTCGTGGCAAAGGATACGTAGAATCCTTGAGATGTTTGTTCACTGTCACTGAATAATCTCCACATAAACGCACCTTCCCGTCTCCTTTTAAAATGGGTACAATCGGGGTTGCCCATTCGCTGGTTTCCACCGGGGTTATTATGTTTTCCTTTTCTAATCTTGCTAGTTCGTCCTCGACCATCTTTTTATAAGCTAGAGGGACAGGGCGGGGCTTGCAGAAAATCGGGGCGGCTCCCTGTTTTAAATATAATTTAATTTTCGCTAACTTGAACTTACCGACCCGCTCCGCAAACACTTCCGGATACTTTTTTGTTACCTCTTGTATTCTATTATGAACGGAAATATTATTTACCATACGGAACCCGACACCAAACGCATCCAACCAGTCCCTACCCAGTATACCTGGTGCTTCCTTGCTTTCTACAACATAAAATTTTATTTTACATAACTTATTATTATATACAACACTTGTATATAAATATCCAATTGGTTTGAACAGTGAATTGTTATACGATTTCAAAATTGTGTTGTCTTTAGACAAACGAGAATTCCTAAAATATCTTTCAAATGTATCGTTACTGAAGGCACTAATAGACGAGCCTGAATCTATTTGAAATTTCATTGTGTGATTATCAACTAAAATTTCTACTTCGAAACGACCAGCCTTTCCGCTTACATTTCCTTTATTTACTATGCTAAAATTATCACGACATATACCTTTTTTATTATTACATACTATATCAGATACATTAAAATCATTATTTACATTATCATACAATGACCACACGTTTTCCACCTTAGATTGTTCCACATCCAAGTCAATGTTTTGATCGTCGTCTACCATATAATTGACCTGCGTATTGTTTTTAGAACAAGCTCTAGCGAGATGACCTGTTTTTTTACATTTAGCGCACTTAAAATTACGATAAATGCACTCACCTTTATGTTGTTTTGAGCATACTTTACATAATATTTTATTGTTTACTTTGTAACCTCCAACGCTGTCATTGCCTCCACCATTTTGTTCGCGCAATTGGCGGTATTGACGTGTTCTGTCGCCGCCATTATGACATCGCCTTGATTGACGCTCATTGTTGCCATCTGCTTGGCGTTGCCGTACTTCTTGGAATTTTCTACTATATCCCGAATCCGAACGGTTCTGGAATTTTCCATTATTAACGAAATGTACCTCTCTCTGTTCGACATCTTGCTTCTTTCGTGCAATTTCCAGTAATTTTTCCATTTCGACTCTTTCATCCTCCTCGCATAATCTGTCGAATATCTTTTGAGACCTTAGTCCTGTTACCAACTTTTCTCGTAAGAATATTGTTAAGTGCTCCCCGTATTTACAGTTAATTGATAAATTTCTGATTCTCGCGTAGTACTCACTGATAGTTTCACCCACTTCTTGTTTAGCATCATTGAAGGTTTTTCGTTCTTTCCACACAACTGGTTGTGTTGAAAAATGGGCTTCCAGTATTTTACTTAAATCCGAAAATGATTTTGTATCTGGCTTCACCGGGTGCACCAAATCACGTAAAAGTTTATACGTACTCGTACCGATTAGGCTCAACAATGTGGCAGTTTTAAGCGCCTCATTGATTTCGTGTGCTTTAAAATACAGTTCCAATCGCTCTTTATATATCACCCAATCGTCAGTATCGCTATTAAATTCCTCGAAATTAATATTTTTATGCGCCATTTTGACTATAGCGAACACGTGCTGTCACCGATTTTTTCCGTTTAAACTCGCGTTTCCAATTATTTTCCTCGTCACCAATGTTTTATCGGGTATAGTCACGCATTAACGCACAGTGTTCATAACTAATGGCTTTATTACACAACCGTACAGGAGTATTTGTTTCAGTAGTAATTACAATTAGGGATTACTGATAGGTATAAAACTAATAAGTATTGCATATATATATGATGCTAATAGGTTGATGTGGTTAGCTTGGAGGCGGGTAGACGACTGACTCCACGTAGTCGGTTCGTACTTGCTCGCTGCGCACACCGTCATGTGTAGCCGATGTGCTGGTTCCATTTGGCGGTTCTTCAAATCCGCAACAAGGAGCAACTACAAATCATCAAAATAATGTACAAAAAACAGTACAATACATATTAAAATACAAATAGTCAAAGTCAAACTCACCACAATAATACATATTAAAAAACAATTTGACAAATTCAACAGTTAATGTTACAAAATATACTTACTAGATAAGAGTTTTGTTTTTCTCCAGTTCACAATGGTAATAACATCATTGTCTCGATTTTAAATAATATATTCTTAGTTTTCTGAAGTAATCCATCTATCGAGGAGTGAATGTTATTATTGGAATAAAAGGCGTCTACTCCACAAAACGATTTATATATATACGTTAAAATTATTCTTCGTTTTAGCTGCCAGACATGTTTCGGACTACACGTCCATCATCAGTGGCTTAAAGAGCTTGTACAATGTTGTTACATGTGAGAGTCATACCTCATACAGAATTAACAGAGCGGTTTTACATGGATTTATGAATTAAACGTCTATACATATCACCCTGATGGAAAATTGGTTGTTAAATAGTTAAAATAAAATAAAATAAAATTAAAATATAATTAAAGTGTTGAACATTTGTTATTTCTGTTACTATTAGTCTTAGTTTTCTTTTTCTTTCTTTTCATCGTTAATGAGAACAGTTTTGGTGAAATAATTTGGTGTGGTGAAATAATTTGGAAACAGCCATATTACAGTAGGCTCTTACCAAATTATTTCACCAAAACTGTTCTCATTGACGATGAAAAGAAAGAAAAAGAAAACTAAGACTAATAGTAACAGAAATAACAAATGTTCAACACTTTAATTATATTTTAATTTTATTTTATTTTATTTTAACTATTTAACAACCAATTTTCCATCAGGGTGATATGTATAGACGTTTAAATCATAAATCCATGTAAAACCGCTCTGTTAATTCTGTATGAGGTATGACTCTCACATGTAACAACATTGTACAAGCTCTTTAAGCCACTGATGATGGACGTGTAGTCCGAAACATGTCTGGCAGCTAAAACGAAGTATAATTTTAACGTATATATATAAATCATTTTGTGGAGTAGACGCCTTTTATTCCAATAATATTCTTAGTTGTTTTACATTTTTAATACAATAATTTTAAATAGATAAATAAACCTGCTATGGTCTATCACTCGCCCATTTGATAACGGCATGTGTAAAAAATTAAGATAATCATCGATAGCCAGATGTACAGGCAGTTCTTAAAATGATATTTGTTAAACAGTGTGTCCTCGATTTTGCTAGATTAAGTTCAAAATGTTGCAGTAAATATTGCTCAAACCCTTCGTATCTTCTTTGGAGTTGATAGCGTTTTGGTTTTTTTTAATATGATACATCTCGTAAAACAGTCTGTCCTTGTAGTTTGCTTCCTTTGTTAATATTTTTATATTAGTGAAATCAAAAGTGTGACCAGTGTTAAGATTGTGTTTCACTACAGCACACAAGTTCTTTCCCAGTCTGCAGTCACTCTTGTGCTGTGCAACCCTCTGCCTAAGCCATTGTCCAGTCTGACCTATGTATTGTCCCTCACATTGCTGACATGATAGTTGATAAACTACATTGTTGTTAAATAGCAAGGGGGTTTTGTCCTTTACTTGGGAAAAAAGTTTGAAATTATTACATAAGCTGTACTTTGCTATTTTTATGGTTTTCTCATCTTTGAACAATTTTGTAACTTGGTTTGTTAAGCCTTGAATATAACGTAATTTTTTATACTTGAACGTTATTGGAGGGTTGTCGTCAGTAGGTCCGTCGGGCATGTTCGATCTGTAGATTAGAATCTTTAAAATATGACTGGGATATGCATTATTTAAAAACAGTGATTCGAGTCTTTTGAGATTGTCTTGCAAGAATATTTCATCCGATATATGCATCACTCTATTTTTCATTGCAATCACGGAGTTGAACTTTTGATTCTGCGGATGGTTAGAATAGTAATTCAAAAATCTACCGGACGATGTTGGTTTTTGATACCAGTTGAGAATGATGCGGTTAGATTGTGTTCTGACCACCTTGGTGTCCAAAAATGGTACACTGTTATGAGTTTCAGTTTCGACCGTAAATTTCAAGTTATTATGAAAGTCATTGAAGTGTTGTAGGGTTGTCTGAACCTCATCATCCGGAACCGCGCAAATCAGGTCATCAACGTATTTATAGATAAATGGTAAACGAAATGGTAATAAAGGAATGATCTCATCCAGGAGGTGATCCAACACGATGTTTGCGAGGATGGGACTTATGGGGGAACCCATTGGAGTGCCAAAAATTTGTTTGTAAAACTTGTTATTAAAGCTGAAACATGTATTATTGAAAATGAATCTAATAAGTATCATAAAGTTTTCCTTAGAGATCGTTGTGTGACTGTTTATTAAGTCCCATTTAAGATTCAAGATATCCAACACGAGGTCCAGAGGAATAATAATAATAATAATAATAATAATAATAATAATCTTTATTGTCTAACAGGTTAAAAAACCCAATTACAAGACAATCCGACTAAATACATAATATCGTGTAGTAAACAATAATTTAAATACTTAATTGCGAATTCAAAACAATTCTGAATCTTAAATCTATACCTAAACTAATTAAACATTATAAACAAAAATAAAAACAAAAATAAAAATAAACAAAAATGGCGAACGGAGAAGAACACGATCGACCTCAAACGTCCCGACTGCGGAGGTAACCAATGACATTATTTTTAAAAGTAGATATGATAGGAATGTTGGTAAATAAGGATACCACATCTAGAGAAATTAAGACATAACCTTCTGGTAATTAATCTGATACCTCGGAAGGAATATCTATATTTGAAATGTTTCTGAACCATTTAGAATTATCTTTGAAAAATTTTTTGTTGTTTTCGTTATTTTTTAGCTTATTGAATTTACTGATGTTGTTTTGTTTAACTTTTTTAAATTTACTACTCTTAATTTCTCTAGATGTGGTATCCTTATTTACCAACATTCCTCTGGACCTCGTGTTGGATATCTTGAAACTTAAATGGGACTTAATAAACAGTCACACAACGATCTCTAAGGAAAACTTTATGATACTTATTAGATTCATTTTCAATAATACATGTTTCAGCTTTAATAACAAGTTTTACAAACAAATTTTTGGCACTCCAATGGGTTCCCTCATAAGTCCCATCCTCGCAAACATCGTGTTGGATCACCTCCTGGATGAGATCATTCCTTTATTACCATTTCGTTTACCATTTATCTATAAATACATTGATGACCTGATTTGCGCGGTTCCGGGTGATGAGGTTCAGACAACCCTACAACACTTCAATGACTTTCATAATAACTTGAAATTTACGGTCGAAACTGAAACTCATAACAGTGTACCACTTTTGGACACCAAGGTGGTCAGAACACAATCTAACCGCATCATTCTAAACTGGTATCAAAAACCAACATCGTCCGGTAGATTTTTGAATTACTATTCTAACCATCCGCAGAATCAAAAGTTCAACTCCGTGATTGCAATGAAAAATAGAGTGATGCATATATCGGATGAAATATTCTTGCAAGACAATCTCAAAAGACTCGAATCACTGTTTTTAAATAATGCATATCCCAGTCATATTTTAAAGATTCTAATCTACAGATCGAACATGCCCGACGGACCTACTGACGACAACCCTCCAATAACGTTCAAGTATAAAAAATTACCTTATATTCAAGGCTTAACAAACCAAGTTACAAAATTGTTCAAAGATGAGAAAACCATAAAAATAGCAAAGTACAGCTTATGTAATAATTTCAAACTTTTTTCCCAAGTAAAGGACAAAACCCCCTTGCTATTTAACAACAATGTAGTTTATCAACTATCATGTCAGCAATGTGAGGGACAATACATAGGTCAGACTGGACAATGGCTTAGGCAGAGGGTTGCACAGCACAAGAGTGACTGCAGACTGGGAAAGAACTTGTGTGCTGTAGTGAAACACAATCTTAACACTGGTCACACTTTTGATTTCACTAATATAAAAATATTAACAAAGGAAGCAAACTACAAGGACAGACTGTTTTACGAGATGTATCATATTAAAAAAAACCAAAACGCTATCAACTCCAAAGAAGATACGAAGGGTTTGAGCAATATTTACTGCAACATTTTGAACTTAATCTAGCAAAATCGAGGACACACTGTTTAACAAATATCATTTTAAGAACTGCCTGTACATCTGGCTATCGATGATTATCTTAATTTTTTACACATGCCGTTATCAAATGGGCGAGTGATAGACCATAGCAGGTTTATTTATCTATTTAAAATTATTGTATTAAAAATGTAAAACAACTAAGAATATATTATTTAAAATCGAGACAATGATGTTATTACCATTGTGAACTGGAGAAAAAAAAACTCTTATCTAGTAAGTATATTTTGTAACATTAACTGTTGAATTTGTCAAATTGTTTTTTAATATGTATTATTGTGGTGAGTTTGACTTTGACTATTTGTATTTTAATATGTATTGTGCTGTTTTTTGTACATTATTTTGATGATTTATAGTTGCTCCTGATGAAGTCAGTAAACATTGACGAAATATTGAGCGTATAAGAAGTTGAGTTTCATTATAACAAACCGCATACCCGAGAGAAAAAAAAACAAAATAATATTGCTTTATATATATATATATATATATATATATATATATATATATATATATATATATATATATATCGGTGATATACTATACTCTGTCAAGTTAGTTGAAGATCTTTGTTTGTTTATATATATATATATATATATATAATCCTATTTTGTGGAGAAGACGTGAGTTTTATTTTCAATGACATAGTCGTTATATCTATAATCTTTAGTTTAATTCATTGATGTTTTGTTCCAGACTGAGTAAATCGGTATTCTACTTTATTATCGAGGAAACCAAAAACCTGTCCCCAGCCACGCCATTCAACGCATGCTGAAAACCATTCACCGCAATATTAGGACCGATAAATAAATATTATTGAAATAAATTTCGCATTAAAGAATATTTATTACTATTTAGAAAATTTGTGCGTCAATGAAATAAATCATGGTATATTGTGTCAATTTTTGTTTTGTGCTGTAAATTTATACAAAACAAATTTGATAGCGGGGATAGATTTGTTTACCGTCGAAAATATTTGAATTCTCTATTTTAATATTTAATATATTTGATGAGACTTCAAAATCTTTCATTACTCGAATATTATAGCGGTATTAACCAGCACATAAAATACATGTTTTACATTTTCTGGTTGTACTATATAATCAATTGAAGTGACTTGAAGTGTTTACAATATATAAAGCAAAAAGAAATTCCGAATGGGAATTTCTCACGACGCCGACGTGTTTACACTTTTTATTTCGTAAACATTGGGTTTTCTTATTGTCGGTTGTTGGTGTATAAAAAAACAATTTTATTTGAATAGGATGCTTTTATTTTCTCGTAAACAGAAAAAAACACAAATTGGTATACAAAACTAGGGCATTTATTTTATGGTTCTTCTTTCTTTCATTTCTGTTGAATAGAAACATAAAAAGAATACTTTGCAATTTGCTAAGAAACATTTGTTGTGTAGGGTCGAACGTTTGACGATTTTTTTGTATGGTGTTGAGTATTTATTAAGCAACCTAAGAAAATCTAAAATTGAAAGCAGCCGCAAAGACTACTTATGTCTTATTTATAGAATATTTAGGGTAGTTTATTTCAATTTGGAAATGTAAAATACCTTTCATATATATTATTGGCGAACTCCGTCATAAAAATAATACTTTCATTAAAATTATGTTATTCAACAGTAAATATCTTGTTCGTGCAAATTGTAAAAATAAATTTGACTGTTTGATTTATATTATTTATATCAAACGATTTGGTTTGGTTGCGTCATCAACATCCTTAGTATTGTTACGTATTAAATTCACCCACTGTATATTACTCCCTTTGGAGTACAATAATTACATTAGCGTCAACAAGATTTTTCTATCACAGTTAAGAGTATATTGTGCAACGAACATGAAATGACTTATATATATTTCTTACAAGTATGATCGTTTGCAGGATGAACCGCAGGCGAGTGCTGCTAATTATACGAGTAGGAAATGGTCATTTCGTGTGGGTTTCACACTATACTTTTTTTACAACTGTTTTAATGCTTTTGAATAAATTAAACATCACAATTTTTAGGAAAATAATTGTTTTTCGAAACTTACCTATACTCGCCCTGTTGGCGTAAGCCTAAATACGATGAATTCAATTAACTAGATGGTGTTAAACTATATTCACTATCACTGTTTTTCATTATACAGGGTGGCCCATTAGTGTGTGGGCGGAACGTATCTCTAGACCTATAAGCGGTAGAGAAAAAAATCCTTTACAAAACTTTTAGGCACTGAAGAGATGTACAACCCTAAAATGTTTTCAATTATACAGGGTTGTTTACAAACGCGCAGCAGACCAAACTTGCTTTTTCTTAATGCGACACCCTGTATATTTTAACAAAAATGAATGGCGCTCTAAAAGACAAGAACAATGACATAAGGGTTGATAAGCGTAGGTCTAGTAGTTTTTAAAATATTTGTAAATAATGGATAATTTTGACATAAATTTAAGGCGTTGTGGTTACTACAGAAACAAAATACATACCAATTTTTCATGTCAGATCCATTTAAATTCCCTTCTTTTCTTCGTTTTACTGGATTTTATTGACCTCTAAGTTGTAATTTTTCAGGGTGGTCACATTATCTAAATTGTATTTCTATGGGAAAATCTTAAATGGGACACCCTGTATATCTGCTTAAATCCGAGAAGTTCCTTTCCTAGACTTTTTATTAATATCATATGTCATGAACTTAAGGCTAACCGTTTTTTTTATAAAAAATTAATGAAAAAAAAAATTTAATTATTTTTTTCTATTTTAAAACCAATAAGTTAAATTACAGTTTTGTTTTAATAATTTGCAAATAGACGCTCTTAAAAATAAAACTAAAATGGTATTCTACATTTTTGGACAATTTAACTTTAAATATACTAAAATATAAGCTTAAATTAAATGCAAAATTACCTATTTCTTTTGTTAGTAACTAAACAAGTACACCAAACCATAACATACTAAAAATATATCTTAAACTAAACTATAAACAATCTAAGTGTTAGAAAATTTATTTTAGCAAATGCTCATAATGTCGACGACCTTGTTCGCGGCACTTTTGCAGTCTTAAAATAAATGAATTTTTAGCTCGTTGGAGTAGTTGGGGAGTAATGGATGCAAAAGCATTTCGAATTCTTATTTTCATGTCTTCTATGGTGGTTGGTGGCTCACGGTAAATTATTTCTTTAATATACTCCCCATAGAATTTGTGGCTCCTCTACCTCTTATCCATCTCATCATTGTCTAAAAATGTGTGTTAAAACCATTTTATTTTTATTTTTTAAGAGGGTCTATTTGCAAACTATTAAAACAAAACTGTAATTAAACTTTTTGGGTTTTAAATAGAAAAAAAAAAAATAAATAAAATGACAAAAAATTAAGCCTTAAGCTCATGAAATATGATATCAATAAAAAGTATGGGAAAGGAACTTTTCGAATTCAGGCAGATATACAGGGTGTCCCATTTAAGATTTTCCCTTAAAAATACAATTTAGATAACGTGACTACCCTGAAAAATTACAACTTAGAGATCAATGAAATCCAGGAAAACGAAGAAAAGAAGGGACGTCAAATGAATCTGACATAAAAAATTGGTATGGATTTTGTTTCCGTAGTAACCACAACGCCTCAAATTTTTGTCAAAATTAACCAATATTTACAAATATTTTAAAAACTACTGGACCTAGGCTTATCAAGCCCTATGACGTTGTTCTTGTCTTTTTGAGCGCCATTCATTTTTTGTAAAATATACAGGGTGTCGCATTAAGAAAAAGCAAGTTTGGTCTGCTGCGCGTTTACGAACTACCCTGTATAATTAAAAACATTTTAGGGTTGTACACCTCTTCAGTGCCTAAAAGTTTTGTAAACGATTTTTTTCTCTATCGCTTATAGATCTTGAGATATCTTCCGCCCACACACTAATGGGCTATCCTGTATAAATAGCTTTGAAATGAAATGAAATGTAAACTGTCAATTTGGTTTGATTGTATTGTCGGCGTTGTTATGCTGATTTTTCATAAGCGATGCTACTTTTGTCATTACCAGGAAATTTATCCGTGCATTTTAAAATATTGCTGGGCAACTAGTGGCAAATGAAAAACAGCATTACAATGTACTACATTTTCAAATTATGATTGAACATAATATAATAAAAGGTATTTATAGACAGGCGTAAAAAAATAATAGTAGTAATATCTGACAAAGTAAGCAATTAAAGCAATACTTAACATTTATACATATATGGGGGCATGGGGCCTCTATATGTATGTTATATTAGACCAAAAGTACTATTACGTCTTATTTTTCAATTATCATATTATATTCCTAATTTTAATACGCAATTTCCCAGTAATTCAAACCCTTTGTTTTTCATTTTCAAAGACAATTCAAAGCCAATAATATTTACAAATTAAGCACGAATTATTGTTTGTAAGTAATTTGATAATTATATGAAAATCTACGATTTTAATAAATAATACAAATTTTGGAAGCTATCTGATTCAGCACTTTAAAATAGTATAAATAGTATAAGGAAAATCAAATCAGAGAGATTCGCGATAGAGATTGATAGAGATTCCATTATTATAATTCAGGCGGTCTTAATAATACTAATTATTATTATTCAATTGTACCGTTGTCGATCTTAGAAGTTCATTCTGTAATTTCAAAATTGAAAAATAAAGTTATGTGTCTTGAACGTGGATCAGTTAAATTCGCTACAGTAGGTATATATACAGGTCGCCTGGAAACTAAACTGATAAACGAATACTGTAGATTCTATAGGGATGATTTCATGAGGATTTGATATAAACCGTCTTATCCAAAAATGAATCGCATCTGAGCTATTTAAATATTGCGTGACACAAGTGGGATTTGAACCTACATCTCCCGATTGCCGGTCAGGTTTTTGTTAATTCAATTTAAAGTAGTAGTCGATATTTAAGTGGAGTATGATATTATTGTATGTAGGAAATGAAAGACTTATCTCCACGAAATAAATTGAATAAATCGCTCTAGGAATCAGCAGTCAAACAAATAACCATACATTTTTCGAGGTACCAGACCTCATCTATTCGATTATGGATTTTACAAAAACCTAGCTTACTGAATTGTGCAATTACAAAAGTGTCATAGGACAATAATATGCGTGTATAATCATGAATTTGTGAGTCTGTGAACTCGATTTTAAGTAATATTGAAATTCTCAATCTCTGTGATTTCTATTTATGAAAATCACATTTATCTTTTCTAACGCTAGAAGGCACGTCTATTAGAACCACCTTCGTTTGGATAACGCCTTAACGCCATTTTCATTGTTGAACGGCAACCCATACTATTATTTAACAATCTTAAAAAAAATAACTTTTAGTCCAAAAATGATTTACAAAAAAAACACCTTTAGGTATATTATTATTAATTAGTTTTCGATTTTTTGTGTTTTAAAAAGTTCTCACGAAATGGTGAGTTTTTTTATATGGGTAGCATGTGTTTATCATATAATACTGGCATATTATATTGTTTTCAGACATTAATATATTTCTCGTCTCTTATTGTCCTATGACACATTTTTAATTGCACAATCCACTAAGATAGCTTTTTGTAAACTCCATAATCGAACCACTGATGATGCGGTCTGGTACCTCGAAACATGTATGGTTATTTGTTTGACTGATGATTCCTAGAGGGATTAAATTTATTTTGTGGAGATCAGACTTTCATTTCCTACATACAATTATTTAATTCGCATATACTATTTATATGCATAGCTTAAAGTCAAATGGTTTCCATAGAAAAAGATATTCATATTTAATTTTTTCAGAGCGTATTTTAAAATCTCAACTCAAATAACTTTTCTTTCGAGCTGAGACATAATATTTTCTTGTTAAGTAATAATAAAAACGGACTATATATTGTTCCGAATTTAACCAACCATTACTATTACGACCCTATTCTTATTTGAACCTGACCGTATAATAAATCCCGAGTATAATTTTCATTATTACAACGAAGAGTTTTCCATTGTTCCATTTCAAATTAGAGTCTAATAATATGCAGAAAGTAGTCACAATGCGGTGGGTAGAATTCTTATATAAATTCTTGATTGCGGATGGTGTATAAGCACTAATAATAAAGGTTACAAAGATTAGTTATACAAGGTGTGTTCAATAAATAACTGGCAATTTTTATTTGGAAGTACTTTTCTTAGTTCGTCTCCATTAATAGCTATCCACTTCATATTAGATAGTATACAGTTATCCAGGCGTTTCTTGCAATCCCAAAAACACTGGGAGTCGATCTTTATGATAGAGTTTAGATTTTTCAGCGATGCGCTTGATTTTTGAAAAGAAGAAAAGGATATGTCTGGTGAGTATGGAGGTTAGACATCTTTACTGTGTTGTGTTTAGCAACGAACAACCAATCAAGAGTGAGCAACTGCATTATCGTAATGCAGCAGCCAGGAATTGTTTTGCCACAAATTCGGACGTTCTCTCCATCACGCAAACAGCGTTGAACTTATTGTTACTACAAGAGCTTGTTTGAGCTTTTGTGGTAAGAACTGATGGTGCACTCTGCGTTAAAAATCAAAGAGCACAGTGATCCTAATCTTCATAATCGACCAAGCTCATTGAGCCTTTTTCGACAGTTCAGAATGTATCCACCGGGATATATGAGCCTTAGTTTCGATACCATAATTTAAACTCACGCTTCATCACCTCTTATTCACATTTCAATAGCTCTACAGCGGTGTTGGCTTTTTTAGCGACTCCGGAACAACTTACATTATTTGTCGGTGTTTTTTTCGAAATTAAACATTTTTGAAACAAATTTTGTTGTCACACTTTTCGTCCCCGAAATATTTTAAAAAAAATTTTTGAAATTAACCAATTGATATGCCAACGCATTATCGGCCAATTTGTCGCAGGCGGTGGTATTTTATGCCAAAATAAAAGTAATAGTTCTATTCCTGATCACATATTAAATTTCTTGTTGACAACTTGCAGCGATAGTATTGTAGCAATTGCAGATCTCAATATACTCGTATGTTTTATAAATCGGGTTACTAGATTTGATTTAACATAAGTATCGTCATCAATCCTAAACTAATTTCGCCAATCATAGCCTTGTAATATGAGTTTTCCAACAGGCTAACCTGCTGTTTCTAAGAACCACTCTTTGATTCACAAGCAGTGAGGCTTTGTGATGTTACTTTTACATATAGGCGCATCGTAATCGTCCGTTAATGACATGTTCGTTAAGTATAGTAGGTAGCTACGTGCAAACTAAAAATCCGATTTGTGCGGCTTTAGAGAACAATGAATGATGAACGATCGTGTGTAGCCACATATTGCGACGGTCGGTTTAAAGCATTAGTTTCGCTTTGTCCACATTTTCATCGGTTGATTATGTGCTGGGGCTATCAGGGCGCTCATTATCTTCAACGTTACATGGTCTTAGCACTTATAGGTACTATTCGTAAATCTTTGTTTCGCTCATAGCAGATACGTCAAAAGCAGTACCATTTAACATTTCTAAAGCCTTGTTGCATTTTTTTCTTCCCATAACAAAATTGAATGTAATTCCTACAATCCATTATTTATCGAGAAGATGGCTGAAATGTATATATGCTTTTCAGATATGTGTGTCAAGAGAACAACGAAGCCACTCAGAATATTAAAACTCGCAAAATTACATTATTTCTGTAATTAATTGACCACACCTCGTACATAGGTTCTATATGTTTGTTGTGGCGCCAATAGAATGCCCATTATTCAGAGCCACTGACAAATTTACATTTTTTCAATCACACAATGGCTCTTATTATTAATCTGGAAGGCTTATTTTAATTGCTTAATATTTAGAATTTGAAATAGGGGCGAAATAATGAGCTTATATACAGGGTGTCCTACGGTGGCAACCCATTAGATTATTTCAGAAACTACTTCGAATTGAATTTTGAAAATTTCAGTGTCTATATTGTCAAATATGCTCTACTCAAATAATATAATAGCAACGGCATAGCACTTCCGGTTATACCGGAAGTTTATGGCAACTTTATTATTTTAAATGGAACACCCTATATATTATTACATTTTTGGATTCTAAATAAGATTTCAGACATATTTCATGTATCATGGGGGCTTTATTTGAATCGATCGCAAATATTTACGTGCATGCAAAGTTGCGTTAATTTGTTCGTATGCGCAACTTGTTTTGGGCGAATAGCTTTATTTGAAATTGCGATTAAACGTGTGCATCCCTACTTGCGTGCACGCAAAAGATGCACTCACTCGCTACGTTGCCAGTTATCTTTGTAGAGATCAACCAATCAAGTGTTTGGTTTTTATGAAATTTCGACATAGAATAAGAAAACTACGTAGCTTTCTTATTCTATGTTTTCGATGACATATATTTGTTATTGGTTTGATGTTTTAAGGTTAGAATTTTTTAAATTGATATTAGTTTTTCGGTATTGTTTTTATTAGTAATTTATTTAATACTCCCTAATCTGTGAATTTATTGTATTGTGTAAAGCATTGATTTATTATTTTTGTTTGTTGTTTGGTGCTATACCAATATACTAAACAATTTTGCACATTTGTACTCGATTTTCATCATAATCATATATTATTGTTTGTTTTGCTTAAAAGAGCAATTTTCATTGCTAATATTCGAACTGTGTCGAGTTTGTTCTAAACAGAAATACCATTGTTGTATAGATATACAGACATTCTTTGTTATTTAATCCTATTTGATTTGAAATTGTCAGTTAAGGACATAAATTAAACCATTACTAGATTTCTGCAGAAATCTAGTGATGGTTTAATTTATGTCCTTAACTGACAATTTCAAATCAAATAGAATTTATATTAGAGGACACAATTTTCTATATTACGTTTTGTTATTTAATATTTTGTGTTTAATTTTAGCAAAGTCTATATTTATATATTGGATAAACTTTGGTTCCAGCGTTGGTTATGGCAAAGATTAATGTACATTAATCTTTGGTTATGGTTATAGCAAAGATTACAATCTGTTTTACATTTTAGAACTTTTGAAGATTTTACAGGAAAACAGATAAGTGAACTATGCTTGCCGTAGTAGGAATAAATGTCATAATGGAGAAGAAATCATATTATATAACTGCAACAGAAGTGACTCTAGAGGTTGGTCATTTATTTATTGATTTACTTAATAATATGGGTGTTTGTGGAAATCTTGCTTTTAGGTTTTGTAAGTACAAGTACAAAACGCACATGCAGACTGGAGGTACTTATTCATATTCATGGTACATGAACCATGATTCGTAGTAGTGGAATGTGCCCCTCACGAATTTCAGGCAACGTAGTAATTATGTACATATTTATTATTATCATTGTGTATAATTTAATATACCTATATATAGCTAAAAATAAACTGTTGAGAATAATGTGACTTTTTTTACTTTCTGACTTCCTAGCATTAGATTATCTTCAAATTATACACAATAAATTTAAGTAACGTTTTCGCGACATACGAAATGAAAGTTTTTCAGTTGTGTCAAGAAATCCTACTACCTACAAAGGAAACTTCAACAGACTCTCTTATCGAATACCTTATACAGATTAATATTTTCATTATTTTACTGACTCATTCCATTAACATCCATCCATCCAATTAACATCCCGCTACTTCAAGACCAGGCAATACATTATTATCAATTAAATTTTTAAAATTCATATTTAAAACATAAACCAACTTTTAGACTAACAAAATTATTAAAAGATCCACCACGCGATAATCAAAATTAAAATCTATTTGATGTGAAATGTCAAAAATAAAATAAACTGACGTCTTGTCATGCATTGCGTGTACGAAAGTTGACTTGCGATCGGTATACCCCCATGCGCAAAAGTTGCGAGTGGTGCAAATTCATATCGCTCGCAGTGCATTTCAAATAAGCCGTGCACCATTTTGTAATCGCAAATGACGTCATTTGCGTACACGTAAAGTTGCATCGATTTCAAATAAAGACCCCCATGTCCTATACCTAACGTCAGTCGTTTTTGACTTATATCAAGATTTATGTCAAAATTGACAGTTTAGGGCTCCATAAGAATTGCGTTTTTCCTTGTAAATCAGTATTTAATAATTATTTTGCAGGTATTTTCTTATCAGGTGGGATCTTCTTTTTCGAATTGATAAGACATTTTCTGATTAGTGTATACAGGGTGGTCAAAAAATTATATTGAAAACGGTTCAAGAAAAACAGTTGAAAATCAATTTTTTCAAATGGAATGGGTATATTATTATTATTTTATCTTCCTTAGAATTAAAAAATAATGCAATTTTGTAATAGGTTATCATTTTCTAAAATGCATAGTTTTCGAAATATCGTCATTTTAAATTTTTCTGCAGCGCCTACCGTTGTCTCTCTGGAAGCTAGCTAATTAATTTAGTTAGCCATGAAAATAATGACATTTCTCTGAATTAGCATAAACGTCAAACTAAATATGAAATTAGTTGTTGCTATCCAACCAGTCGTTATTTATCAATATTTGTGACCATTATATTTTACAATAACTATTACAAAATGGAAAATATTTATTCATATGATATTGTAAATGTATTATTAATCCATGGAGAATGTAACAAAGTGATTAATAGAACCTGTAGAGTATTTAACGAGCGAAACCCGCATTTGCCAACAATGACTAGAGAAAAATTAAGAAGAATTTTGAGAAATCGAATACGGTGGGGGCAGTGTCATGGAAATCGAGTACTACAAAAACCTGTAACTACAAATGAGGCATATTTTAATACATATCCTGAATCATCAGTGCGTGCTGCTGAACAAGATCTAGGAATTTCAAAATCCTCTGTCCAAAAAATATTAAAAAGTAGTGGTTTACATCCATTTAAATTCAAATATCTTTGTGTCCTGGAAGCAGGTGATGCCGAACGAGGTGTGCGGTTCTGCGAAACCATTTTAACACGAACGCAAGAAGATCCTGGGTTTCGGCAAAAAGTGATTTGGACAGATGAGTCGAAATTTTCGAGAGATGGAATCGTTAATAGACAAAATAGTCATTTTTGGGCTTCTGAGAATCCGCACGCTATTCGTGAACGAAATTTTCAAAATAAATTTAGTGTGAACGTTTTTTGTATGGTGAAAGACACACATGTTGATTATTTTATTTACGAGCATAATTTAAATACGGGAGGTTATATTTATATTTTGCAAAATGTTGTGGCGCATTTTTTGGATGATCTACCATTAAATGAATTAAGAAGTTGTTGGTACCAGTTAGGTGGAGCACCACCTCACTGTGGAAATAGAATCACACAACAGCTTAATGGAATGTTTGAAGATCGATGAATCAGACGTTTAGGGCCTTGAGATTGGCCAGCGAGATCTCCAGATCTATCACCGCTGGATTTTTATGTTTGGGGTGCAATTAAACAAAAGGTGTATTCCACACCAATTAATTCAAAAGAAGAATTAGTAGGACGCATCCGAACTTCATTCGAAGGCTTACCTGGAGTCCAAATTGCACGGGTTGTCACGAGTGAATTTATTGAACGGGCAAATAAGTGTTTAAGACTAAATGGGGGTCATATCGAACAATTAAATTATTTTTGTTATCGTTAGTTGATTAACTTTTTTTAGTTGAAAATTTATTTAGTTTAATCTTCTATTCATTTCTGCTGTATTATTTTAAATTTTAGTCTTAGTTCGTTGTAATACTTGATTTGTATACCTCCCAACCTGCTCTAAATGATTTCTCAAAATTCTTCCTAATTTCTCTAGTCATCGTTAGCAAATGGGGGTTTCTCTCGTTAAATACTCTACAGGTGATAATCACTTTATTTTATTCTCCATGAATTAATAATAAATTTATAATATCAATAAGTATTTTTCATTTTTAATAATTTGACGTTTAGTTTGACGTTAAAATGACAATAATTTCATGGCTAACTAAATTAATTAGCTAGCTTGCAGAGAGACAACGGTAGGCGTTGCAGAAAAATTTAAAATGACGATATTTCGAAAACTATGCATTTTAGAAAATGATAACCTATTACAAAATTGCATTATTTTTTAATGCTAAGGAAAATAAAATAATAATAATATACCCATTCCATTTGAAAAAATTGACTTTCAACTGCTTTTCTTGAACCGTTTTCAATATAATTTTTTGACCACCCTGTATAAAAAGAAGATCCCACCTGATAAGAAAATACCTGCAAAATAATTATTAAATACTGATTTACAAGGAAAAAACGGAATTCTTATGGAGCCCTAAACTGTCAATTTTGACATAAATCTTGATATAAGTCAAAAACTACTGACGTTAGGTATAGGATATGATACATGAAATATGTCTGAAATCTTTATATAATCATAAATTATTTATTTTCAAATTTAGAGTAAACACTATGACAGTTGTTGCATTGTAATGAGTGGGAAAATGCTATTATTTTGCAATTTAGCCGATTTCATTATGATTTTGGTCATTATTTATTTGTCAATAGCTGTCTGTACCGGATGTACAGATAAGAAAGGACGCCGGGTCTATCTCGAATTCTAATTATGTTACGGTTTTAGGAATATTTTTTTTAGTAAAAACCGACAAGCGAAATCGCTGGAATATAGTTTTAGTCTCCTAAAATGTCCGCTAGAGGGCGTAAATCTCACTCTAAATTGAAAAATACTGTTTATTTAAAAATATACTTATATTACGTAAGTGGTAAGCTTCATGAAAATGATCTAAGTACAATTCTAAAACTTTTTCATATAAACCTTTTTCCCCTATCTTCTTAAATAAATGGTGGTGCAGCCAGAGAATGTTGGTTTGTAAAAAGTGATCTAACTTTCTTATGGATAGTCCGATTTAATTTATTGGTGCTTTTATTTTTTTTTATATATAGCCACTCGATGGAGCTATACAACAATGTTTCTGACTTTGTCAATTTTCTTCACTTCAAATGGAATGGTACTATTAGTATTTACTGGATGGAAAGACCATGTAAAAATAAAGAAAACAGTGAAAACCGGAAGTCCCTATCTTTTTCCTGTGCATGTAAATGACTGAATATATTTTTGCTTAAATTTATCATTCAATAATTCAAATATAATTTTTATTTTTTTTTTTGATTTCCTGAACCTTCTTTTTAATTACTTGTTTGACTATTTCTTTGGGATAAGGTTCAAATATTGAAACACGTACGCTTAATCGAACAAAAAAAAAATAAAAAAACTACAAACTTAACGATGTAAAATGGTACAGAAATTAATTAAGATGTCTTTATATTCAAATAAAACCAAGTCTGCTCCACAAAAACATTCGTATATGTATTCACAACATCAGAGGACAGTCAGACATGTTTCGAGGCCATGAGGTCTCATAATCAGTGACAGATTACAAAAAATTTCCATTACATTGCTTGAATAAATGTTAAAGTAAATAAATATACAAGCTAGAAAGGAAAGAACAACATTGGTAAGACTAATGGTTGAATATATGGTTTAAAAAACTTACTAATTTGTGAAAAAATTTCTTATATAAAAAACAGGATTCTAATAATTATTCAAATTTCATTATTGTTATAAAGATATTGTACCGCAATGATGTTGTGGATTTTTTTTTATTTATCATCACGATCGTTACTTAGCTTGGAGAAGATTCTTAGGACGATACTTATGAGCTGCGTAGACTTTATATTGTGAATTTTTAGATGTCTTCTATTGGTTCAAACACATGTTCCTGAAGAAGATAGCATGGGCTGTCGTTGAAAAATATTGACATGAAATTATACAATTTCCATTAAGCGTACGTGTTTCAATATTTGAACCTCATCCCCAAGAAATAGTTAAACAGGGTATCAAATATAATTAATATATTTGTTAAATTAGTCTGCGGATGTATTTCTTCCGGCGTATTTAATGTTGGCAATAGGATTTAATGGAGTTGATACTTCTTGTTCGGTCATCGTTTGTGAAGTGTGTTTCACCGGTCATATGGCCTGCTCACACTAGATGTCGCCAACAACATCTTGTTGTCCAATGATAATAAATAATATGACTTCAACCCTTTGAATTCTTTATTTCTTCCGATAAAATTTAAATGCTATGTCCGTAGTCGCACATTTTACATAATATTATTAATGTGTTAGTTCTTTTTAGATATTACAATAATTGTACCTGAATGTGCCAATCAAGAGACTTTCGACGAGCCAACTTTAATTGCTGAAAGTACCGAACAAGCCTTCTTGGATATTTACTGAAATAAGCCAACGAAATCGTTTCGAGTTTCACGTCTAAAAATAAATATACTCTATTCTATATTACGAGTACAAATGTATTTTTTGCATCAACTTTTTTATGCATATTGTATGACCGACTTATCATTAAATTAAAAATATAGTATAATATCCAACAACTTTTGTGTTTTATTTTTTTTATCTTTTCAATTTCCTAGATCATCTTAACTTGAACTGTTTATTCACCATATGAATAAAAAAATGCAAACTGGTTGGTGCGGTATTTTCCATGATTCTGCGCGAAAAAAGCACGTAAACAAATTGAGGCATATTTTAGTTGGAAAGGATATAAATAATAACATAAGCAAGGAATATAATTAAGTTCTTTATTTGATCATAATTTGTAGATATTATTTTAATGCATGCATTTTTATTCTAAAATAATGGGACCAGGACAGCCATTAGCTCAGTCTATTTTTTTTGACAACATACTCCAGCAAAACTAAAACAAATTTAATTATTATTTTTTTTTCTCTGCATAATTCTTACTAGGGTGAGTCTTGCAATTAAACAGTAAATTCTAGGGACATAATATCAGAAAAGGTGTGTACTTATCTATAAATTCTACATTCCTAAATTATTTTCAACTATAAAAGCTACTCCTAAAAGTATGACATCTCAAACATTTTTTTAACCTGTGTGTTTTGGGGCGCGAAATCAAGTCGATTTTAAAATGTATTGAATTCTAATTATCTTCTATTATTCTAACCGCGAAACTTACTTGCACACAGCTCATAACATAAACAAATTCACATGCTGCTTTTTTGACGACTCAAAGGCAAATTGTCGCTGCTACGTGTGTCATACATTGACATATAAACCTAACTTTATTTAAAAAAATCGTACGTACTTACCCCTTTAATAAACAGAAATATTGGCTAAATGAAACTTCATCCGGTATGTATTCGTATATCTGAGAACAATCTTGTAACAGTGTGCAAATACCCTTTGTTTTATTAATACTATTTAAACATTCATAGAACTCAGTTACATGCTGATTCAAACCCAAATTGTAAATACCTTAAATATAATAATAAAGGTAATAAAATAAAATAATTTATTATATGAGTTGAGATTTCAATAAGTAGGTACCTAATAAAGTTTCTCTATTCTATCGGCAACTTTAAACAATATGTGATGGCATTGTACTGCAAGCCGATTACAGAAAGTATTTCTTACATCTTGCATCATAGCTAAGGAAAACATCATAAGATTTTTGTTGCGACATATATTACCTATGTTATTTTAGACGCAAAAAAATAGCCGTAACTGTGATATATAGTGATATATTTTGAAGTAAATAATTTTGTGGCGTAGCAACTGATTTCTAATTTGTACCCGCAATGTCAATACGCTACATATATTAAAAGTGGCAAATCATGGGCGAAAAAGTGTGTGTCTATGCATTTTATGGTCAGATTTCTCCGAGAAGAACATCTCTGGGCGTGCAAACACCGTTTCTCAGCCATAGAAATCTTATATTATATATGTACTCTAGAATGCTAATTAAATCCAGCCGAATACCAAAAAGTGTAACGGGTATGCAGAGTTTTCTCGAACTACGCATGCTCCTCAGTCACTTATTTTCAGTACAGAGCTGCCATATTTAAAACTATTTTGTCGTTCGCCTTACAGAATTTATGCGACATATCTGTTTTATAGATAAATCCATATGTTGCGTCATACGAAACTGCTTGACAAAATCAAATAATTCAATGTTATCGGTAAAATTGTAATACTGTTTAGTTTTCAGCAATATGAACGAAACATTTTTTTCCAAATCTTATTAAATTTAGGAGATTTCGCAACAGCGTCTATTTTCGCAAATGACATTTCTCGTAGTGGGAATATCTGTCAGAGTCGGCTTCACAACAATTCAGATAGGTTTTATAATTGAATTATGGGTTTATGCGTGGTATATTTTAATTGTTGATAGATATACCTATTTGTGATTAAAATTGTTTTTAATATTTGTTATTTTGGTTTGGTAGTTTGTTTATTTAACAAACAATGAGGTGTATAGTGTTGTGGTGTAAAAATGAAAGTATCATTCCTGGTATTAAATATTTTCAGTAAGTTATTGTTTCGGGTTTCTAACAGTCTCAGTTTGAGTCAATATGATACCATTGACATGATACTCATTTTTAGCTTGACAAAAAAAAGACATGATGTTTGGATGCGGGCATTGGGATCCTAGTACAGAAAATGTATGTGATGGGAATGTCATATGCAGTAAGCATTTCGCTGCAGAAGATATCATTTGTAGAGAAGACGGCAAGAGGATCACCCTCGTACCCGATGCAGTTCCCAAACTTTTGTTGAAAAGAAGAGATTATGTAAATGAGAGTGGAAGTTAAATTCTTAATCGTTTGATATCAAGACACTGTTTACTTAAAAGCAGTCAGTCAAAAATGCATGATATGTATGTCAAGAATATATTTCCTACGTTGTGTAGGTATACAAAGTTCGTTTGAATTCTGTTGTTAAACTGGAATATACTTAATTATAGAATCCTCCATGAAATTGCTGAGAATAAAAGTTCTACCAACCATGTTTTGTCACAAAATACTATTGCGAGTAGTACGGATGATATGGAAGTGGTTTACATGGACACGGAAAATATTCGTGAAATCACTGTTTCTTGCACCCCTTCTTTGAAGGCTGTAGAGAGGTAAGAGGCCTAAGGTGGTTGTATAAACAAACAAATATTATATAATAATAAAATAAATAATTAGAATGCTCAAGTCCTTACGATATTTTCCAATATTAGAATTTTTACTTATTTCTCGTTTCTGCTTAGATTTATTATTATTGGGTTGTACCTGTTAGACAATAAAGTATTTATATATTTAATGTAATTTTTTATTTCTTAAATTCCTTTATTCCATTTTTTTATTTGAATTACCAAATGGTAAAATTTAATTTTAAATATACCTATAACAGTAATATTACATTTAATCAAAGCCGGTCCTGTTGAAAAATAAGTGACTGGTGATCATGCGCATTATGGACAGCTCTACACTTTTGGTTACATTTTTGTACTACGGGATTATCATTCTAGAGTATATATATATATAATATAAGATTTCTGTGTTCTCAGCATGTGAAATGAAGGTTAAACGATTGTTAAACGTACAGTGCCGGGCTGATTCGACATTACAAAATAGTTATTTTGGAGTTGTTTTGTGTTAAATAGTTTTCGTGTGCCTACGTTGCGTGCTACGTAATGTTACGAATTATATTGTTTTTAAGGACGTAGGACGTATCGACGAATTTTATTGTTTCATAAACTCCGTTTGGGTTAGTTTGTTTAATATATTGTTTTTCCACTTGTTCATTTACATAGTTTCACAGTTTATGACAGTATGTTATTAAAACAATTTTTATTTTTAATATTTAAAAAATGTATTCCGCGGAAGAAAATGTTGACATGATATTAACAATTGGTGAACGTTTTTCAAATTTTCTATTAGCATCCAGAGTGCCTACATGGACAGAAATTCCCACACCCTGATGCCAAAGTGCTTGCAAATTTACTGGCAAGGTTGCGCAATACAGGTAGTGTCGCCTACGTAAAAAAAAGAATAGCCAAAAATTTAAGGGAAAACGAAGAAAATGAATTAATGGTGTTAGGTTCTGTGATTTAACACCCACATACTAGCACCAGAATTATCGGAAGAGAGATTGGTATAAGTGAATTTAGTGTATTCAGAATTCTCCGAAAACATAAATACCATCAATTTCATATTCAAATGCATCAAAATTTAGGCAGTGATGTTTATAATCGTCTGGATTCTGTTAATGGGCTATGGACCAAGTTGATGACTTTTTTCAATATGTGTGCTTCAGTCATCACTGAAGAGATGAGATATATTTCGCTGTGCTGATGAGCTCTTAAGACGATCCAAACGGTGTCATAAGTGTAAGTCGACCCATGCATCAGTCTGGCTAAACAAAACTGAGGCCCTGCTAATTTAAACAAAATCCCTTGTATACAGATAAAGCCAGTAAGTTTGTCACTAAACCACAAAATTATTTATTTCATTATATGAATCAAATTCTTTTAGTAATTGTTATATTTTGGCTTGTTGTTAAGTAAATAACAACTTTAATCGTTTTGCATGTATATAGCGCAATTTCAGTTACTGAATGTAACACACCTACATAAGTGAGTATGTTAGCGATAAAGTATAAACTTGTGTTAATAATTTGGACAATTAATAAAAGAGTGACTTTACTTTCATATTTAACATGTTTTAGCTTAAATATATCGAAAATTAGTCGCGTAGACTGACATTTCCTATCCATATGTGATTAAACCCTACTCTGCAACAAAACTCAAAGAAATAAATATAAGAAAAATATTAAAACGAAATACTACCGTTCCAGCAATGCAAATTGTACCTATAAGTTTAGGGAAATTGTTTTTTTAAATACCTACTAATAATAATTTTTCTCGAGTGACCTTTTCTCAACTCTCGAGAACTATTACAGGTATTTTTCTGATATTTTGAGTATCGTTATGAGACTTCCAGTTATACTTTTCGGAAATAAGCACCTACTTTATTTTTATATTCAAAAATGTATTTATTGTATTCTAAAATATAATATTATTCAGGTTTTGATTAAAAAAATAATAATGAAAATTCTTTAAACGATGATATCAATTTATTTTAAATCTATCTCACCAAAGAATTTATTAAATTTATAATAGTATTGAAGGAACAGTAAATTTTAGGTGTGAAGAAGTTATATAAGGATAAAATTATTATTTTATTTGTCTATTGAATTAAAATACATTCTTTCAGTTGTTATTCATGTGATTCATTAACCGCAGATATATTTATTTCGGTAACAAATTGAGGGGGGTTCATAATATGATATTAGTGATGCAGAAATGTACTTTACCTAGTGTAGAAAAATAGACCTTAGCAGCTTTCACAAAAACAATGTCGAAATTTTCACTAATAAATTCGTGCACGAAAAATTGTTAGAAGATGTAAGGGAACTATTCCAACAAAGTGACTGTTTACTTCCGCTATAACTGTGAATGCTATCACTGAAAATATTACTTTTATGTAGCCCTCTCTCGATGCTAGCGATGAAAGTGTAGAAAGACACCTTTGATAGTTCGCGAGGTGTATGACTAGGTCATTTATAAAAATCACTCTGTATGCTGCAAGAAACTAACCAGTCTTTAATTTAACAGTTCCATTATGGTTCACCCAATGAAGTTGATCAAGGAAAGCTTCAGATATGTCTAATTCTGTAGCTGATATCATAGAAACAGAAGAAGGTATAGCGGAAGAGTAAATCGTCTGATCTGGAACTAAAAATAAAAATATTATGGTATTGTATATTTGTTATTATAATACAGGGTATATAGATAGTACGGCACTGCTAATGCACTCGATTTTTGTTACGAATAGAAATTATGTGTTTTTTTTTATTAATAATTGTATAGGTACTGTTCTCTTTGTAGGCATTTCTGAGATTTTTACAAAGTAAATTTGTTTTGAACATAGCAAATGACATAATTCTATGTTCGTAATCTACTTTAAGTACCTAACGTATCTGGGAAATCTAATACTTTGTGAATATTATTTTAAATAGATTGTTACCAAATGTTTCTAAAAGTTCATATCTTTTACGAATATTATACAACATCTGTAAATTATAAACTTATTATCTCTGGTGCCTTTTCCAATGTTATAAAAGAATTAGTACCTACCCAAGAAAGGGTCTTTTTAGTCGAAAATATTATGCATGTTTTATGTGTTTTTGAAAATATAAATGCATCTATTGGAAAGGTTAACCAGATGTTTTAGTTACAGGGTGGTCATTTTTCAACATTATCGAAATAACTGCCGATTAAATGTCAGATTATTATTATATACAGAAGCTATTTGGAGGGCGTACACGGTTTCCCATATCAAAGAATATATATAGAGGGCTAGTAAAATATTAACTATGGGTTTTAGTCCAGTTCGCTGTTCGGGAAATTGAGGAGTCATTATAAAATTATTGTTATTGTTTCTTGCTTTACAAAGGGTAGTGACTGGTTAATCTTTTGAATGAACTCCAACATAAGATATCTAGGTAACAACGATTGTAGCAGACGAGTAGATAAAGTAAAATAATATAACTTTAATTATAGAATGAGACTGTTCACCCTGTAGTTGCATTTTATAGGGGTGTATTTTAAATGCCTTCTTTCTTATTGGCTATCTCAAAGGAATAGTACCTACTTCTCATTTTTATGAAGCAATTTGGAAATGCAATCGGACTTTCCAAGTTAGATTCGTTTTGGCTTTGGTATGGTCTAGAGCAGGGGTTCCCAAACTTATTTTGTCTACTGCCCACTTTGAGAATAAATTATTTTTTAGCGCCCCCCTTTTTTCACCTACTTAAAAACCACTATAACTTCAAATTAAATTAACTAATTATTAAGAGCTATATTAGCGGAGATTAAACATTCATTCTAAACGAGACTTTTACTATAACCCACAAGAGTTAATTTGAGACCTGAGCGCAGTAGGTAGTACACAATGGCGCTCAGGTCTCAAGTTAACTCTTCCAGGCAACACCTGCCAATGAGAATGATTATTGAAACGCAACTTTATAGTATTCAGACAGAGTATCTTTTATTCACAATAAAACAAACATAATCGAATCTTATATAAAAACTAATGTGAAGGATGAATCTGATGCTGTTTAATAAGTTTGTTGATATCAGGTTCCAATTTACTCAAGAACAGCCGCAAGTTGCCGCGTTCGGTAACATGCAAACGATTTATCTTTTTAGTAAGCAGCGTTGCCACAGCACTAAATCCACCTTCACACAAATATGACGATGGGAATGCTATCAAGAATCGTTGAACGATTGACCACAATCCAGGGTACAATTGCGGGACTGGTTTTTGTAGCCAAAATTCTTGATAGCAATTTTTGAACTTGATTTTTATTTCCTCGTTTGCTGTCAATTCTATAAGTTCTTCTTCCAGCTGAGGTGACATTGCTGTGTTGACATTTGAAAACGGATCCTACACCCAGTCTGGTATTTCCAAGTTCAAAATGTCCTGGTATCGTTCGGTGAAGTCAATGTGGAGGTTTTCCAAATGTTGGCAGTAGGCAAACAAGCGAAAGCAGCAACGACATTTTTTGTTGTAATTAAATTTAATTAATCGCCTTGCAGTTGGAGATTTATGTCGTCGAACAATTTATACAGGTATGTCATGTAAGCAATATCATTCTTTGATGTAATGAGCTTGTTGCGCTACTCTGTATCTTTAGTTTCCAAGAACTCGATCACCGAGTCAAGGAGCTGTTACAGATTTTATTGACTGCTTTGATGACATATTGCAGTGATTGAAATAGTCGTTCACTTAAGTTTCTAGCAATCAAATGTTGTCTATGAATAACGCAATGTACAGCAAGGACATCTGGAATTTTATTTTTTAAGTACGCTATGAAGCCTTTATGACACCCTGTCATAGCCGGAGCGTTATCCGTAGCAACTGATACAATATTTTTCAAGGGAATCTCACAAAACTATTCCAATATATTGAATATGGTTTCGCCTTTTGTATCTGTGTTTCTAGCAAACAATAGTTTTTCACATATTTTCTCATCTTTAATAAACCTCACGTAAGACAGCAACAATTCTACATTAGTTGGTAAAGTGGACTCATCGAGCTGATTTGAGAATTGACTAGTCCTCAGATGAATGGTCCTTCAATGTTTTCAGCCATTTCATCAATTCGTTTTGCACAGAATTATTACTCAAAGGAATTTCTCGGATAATATCTGCGGCCGGTTCATGAAGCACAGTAGTTATTACTTCCTCTATTGCTGGCAAAATTAACTCTTCTCCGATGTTGTGTGGTTTGCCTTTTTGAGCAATTAACAAAGAGATATTATACGAAGCTCGAAGTCCGTCGTCATCTTGCTTAGCAGCCGCCTAAAATAGTTTTGCTACACTTAACTGAGTATTATGCTTCTTCTCTAGATCTTGAGAATATGCTACATTCTTGTCTTTCTTATCTGGATGCATTTTATTCAAATGATCTAGCAGTCTTGAAGGGTTCATTGCTTCATTCCAAAATGTTTTTAGACATAGAAGACACAAAAGTGACGATGGGTTAGTGGGATTTTCAATGAATCCGAATTTAATATGTATATTCCGCACAGTATTGCCGTCTCTTCTTTTTTACTTCTGACAATGTTTTGTTTTAGGAAATACGGAAGTAATTGTTAAACTTACGTACTGCTTATCTATTACGCGCGAAACCGCAAATGAGAATAAAATAAATATTACGTTGTTTATATAGGATTACATAAGCAGCACGCACCGACAAAAATAAACATGCATAAACTCGTTTATCTCATTCGACGCTCAATCGTACTCAACAAGTAAGAACAAGTATTCTATGAACAAGCCGATTGATACAGGAATGTACAAATCGGCTTATTTAACAAAAACGTGTTATAACATAATTGCCCGCGGTCTATTACTAATAACTATTAAAATGCGAGTGTGTGTATGTTGCCTTTTTATTTTTTTGTTTGTGTCTACTTTCATTTTGAAACGGAGCGACCGATTGACATGATTTGTCTTTTATTTATTGAAGAATACAGGACAGATATATGAACTACGCGGAGAGAAATATCGAACCGAGTTTGAGCAATTAATATTGTTCACAAGTT
Source organism: Apoderus coryli (assembly GCA_911728435.2). Taxonomy (NCBI): domain Eukaryota; kingdom Metazoa; phylum Arthropoda; class Insecta; order Coleoptera; family Attelabidae; genus Apoderus; species Apoderus coryli. Next base: position 25,596,805 of record OU452199.1, on the reverse strand, counting down.
GTAGTCGAGAGCTCTGTCGGTGTCTAAGAGTCCTCCTAGCTAGATAGAATTACAAATTGCCCCCCAAGCCTCTAAACAACGCCCCCATTATTTTTCTGGGTCTCTTACCGCCCCCCTTTAGTCCTGCAGCGCCCATAAGGGGGCGTTATCGCCCACTTTGGGAACCGCTGGTCCAGAGGTATCAAATGTATAAAGTTAATTAAATATTTGAATTTAATTTGTTTTTGGACTTGTCAGCTTTTCTACAGTTTAAGAATAATTTTCTAGTTTATCAAGTCCATTTCATTTTCATTCTGAATAGTGAATTTTTCTAAAGTTTTTTTAATAGTTAATCGACGTAAAGCTTCTGTAAGTTCTTTGTTTATTCTTTTTTAATTGAAGGCCTTTTTTGATTTCGAAATCAGTTTTAATAAATATTAAAGTTTATTTCTTTTAGTAATATAATTATATTTCGAATAGTAGAATTTAATCTCTGTTATAATAATTGTCAGTTTTCAATTAGAATTAAAAGTTTCGTATGGGGATTAATATAATTATTCTTAATTATATTAATTTACCTATTTTAAGTTGTACAGTAATGACTAAGGTTTTCTTTTAGATTTTCATTTTCTTTTAATTGTTTTATTCTTTTTATTTATACATATTTATTTCTTTGTTTGTTATTCATTTTTATTATTAATTATAATTATTAAATTTAGTATTTTGAGCCCAAACCTTTGCGCTTTATTTCAAATAAAGCTTTCGATATATTGGTGAACAGAAGGGTCATTTAATTATAGATTTTCCAGATCCAGAAACATAAAAGGTTAGTTAATTTTACATGATTTTAATACAGATTAATAAAGTTGATATCCTTTGTTCTTTCAATAATTAAAACTTGAAGTACAAGCCGCTCGTAAAGCTTGAATCGAATCAGTAGCAATTTGAATAGCATATCATGATTCACCTGGGCTGAGCTATAAAATTAGTATTCTTTCTGGTTGTAAACAATACCCACGAATTTTGATTGTAACAATGCGTTAGCAGACCTCGTAGTGTAGTTTTGGCACTTAATTGCATTTGTGTCCTTTTCCAGTAATATTTTATGTTATCTTGAGTTTTGTAGTACAGAAAATAATGTTGTAATATTCTTGAACCAAAAATGTACATATTTAAGAAAAAAAAGCAACATAATAATGAACTCATAAATCAAACCAAATATTCGTAATATTAATTAATATAAAATTTGCAAAGATTAAATGAATGAAACCTCCTAAACTTAGTTTAAATACAAAATGGTTAGAATTTGTTGCTTCACTATATTTTATTTTTTAAGTCATTATAATAAATAAATAACAAATTTAAACCAAATATTAATAAAAACAAAAGTTAGTAAATCGATTAAACCTAGTTTTAATGAAAATTTGTAAGTTTCTTGCTAATTGTAAGATAAAAAAACTAAAAGAACAAAAATAGGTTTCATTCATTCATTCATTATTTTGTGGAGATACACTTTAATTTCATATGCACAAAATTCAAGACTATTATTTTTTGTTTTCCAATTCAATAATTGAAATATTTTGACTATAATTTTATTGTGCTTTGCATATTAGTCACTATAGTTTTCTTCTTGATCTATATTCATTTTGGTACCTTAAAGCAGAGAAAGACAATGGTGCTCGGGGTTCTTATTAAAACTTTTATAATGTTGATCCATCATCTTTGTCATTCATATAATTACCACACGACCAGCCCTGCCTATAATGATGGTAATGATTTTTGCCTTTATTATTATAGGTCAAATATTAAACATCAATATTTTTCTGAAAATTACAGGTAGAAATCTGCTACGATGGAGGGAGTTGTACTGCATTAATTACGATTCTAATTTGAGGTTGAAAGATAGTCATGAGTGAGAATCTGAATTCAATTATCGTTAGCCGCATAGTGGATTCAAGATCACTTTTAAACTATACGGGTATACTTATTTTCTTTCTTGGGTTGTTAGTTCAAGGAAATAACTGTCCAAATTTTTGTTCAAAAATGGAAATCATCATCACTTTATAACAAATACACATTTATTCGACATTTAATAATATATTAGGTACTATTATTTCTTGTTAATATTATAATTCTATTATTCATATAATGAATAAGAAATCTACCAGATAGTTAAATTAAGACTGATTACTAATACCTATGCATTATTTAGCACTTGACACTTAATGAAGAATTACATGTCTTAGATACACTAACCTTAATTAATTGTTTTGTGTATTTTCATGAACATTATTACCTAATACTTACTAAAAGATTCAAAAGAGAATTTACTGTTACTAGCTTCAAGACACTTTTAACAGTAGTTGAAAAACAGGCAGTTAGTGGTAGAGGGTTATGTCATAAAGTTCAACTAAGTTGAATTATAAAAGCATTTTTTTACCGTTGATTGAAGAGAAAATCGACTCCATAACGTAATAATTTCTTCGTAAGTGAATTTTGCATGTTACGTAATAGTTGATACAAAACGTAATAATAATAACTGATGGAATATCACAATTCGTGCAAAATTAAGGGAGATAAAGCAAAATAGATTGATAATTCCAAAAATTTATTATAAAACATTTGTAAATAAAATATAAATCTGCACTTACTCCATCCCAGTGAACTTGCATCTTCCAAATTAATTTCTATATTAGTTGCATCTGGTTTAACAACTACAAGAGAACTGATATCGGTAACGAACGAATATTTCAACGCTAACCTCAAGGCCTCTTTGGTAGGCCCCGTTTTGTCTTCTGCCAAATCGCGTTGCTCCATTATTTGTTTCAGTGTTAAATAGGCCCATAAGCGTTCTAGACTACCGGCCGATTCCTGCATGGTTGATTCGAAAGGAATGTAGCCGTTTGAACCCACAGCCTCAACTACAAGTGGTTTACTGGTATTCACTGAAAAGTAAGTTTATAATATGTACAATTACAATAAAAACACATTTGACAAATCATCAAATTTTTATATTTAAAAAATTTTCCCCTCATAATCAATCTAAAACGTAACATTTGGAATTTTTGTAAAGACATCGACATACAACACAATATATTATTCTATTATTCCTTCTTCATTTTATGTCTATATTCCATCCATTCTGGATTTCACCACAAGTCGATAAAGCTTTTCTCTCAGGTTGTACATACAATGCATGTAATATCCTGATGAAAATATTGAAACCATATTTCGTACAAGATGGAACAGAAATAATATTTACCACTAGAATGTAACTAGAATTGACAATAATACGAGTAATAGTTGCCATGGTCATTTTCTCCAAGTGCGCTCGCACACCGAGCAAACTGGTTTGCTACTGCCAAGTGACACCCGAAGAATTAATGAATAACAACAAAATGATGTAATAACCAAATGCTAGCTACCGATACAAAAGTTTTTTTCTAGTTGCTTTTGTGTCCCTCTGTATGTGAGAAATAGGTATCCAATTATTTGCAAACTAAAGTCGTAGAAACCAGTTGCGCCATTTGCAAGTGGACTAGCGTCCTCAGAAGTATTTTGGTGAAGTGGTAAAACGTGTCTTTCAATAATACTCTCCACACGTAAATTTCTAATATCTTAACTATAGACTCATTGTATATTTAAATCAAAAATCATTGACAATTTTGACTTGTACTAAACGACAAAAACGTTTAAACATTTTCACGATTTTTTTTAACTTACTTATATGTTTCTTTACTTTAGATAATAATTTGTAAAAGTAGTTATTACTCTACATCTGAAGATGCCACTGTGTTGTGAAAAATTATGTCGGTAAATACATGTCAAAAAAATTGAAAATACAAAAATAATATTAGGTATTATATTATCCTTAATCTCTTCTCCTTGAAGACGCTTAATTAGAAATTCCTATATAATTTCAATCCGATTTTCATTTCAACAATGTATTTTGATATGATTTGTATTATCAGAAATACGTACATATTGGTAGTAAAAACTACTTGTTAGTTCGTAGACAACGTAGATTCATTAATAAACTTCACTTACTTCCATTTAATAACTTGCCCGAAGTACACAGTTCCATGCCGTCAAAAAATATTGGAAAATTACGCCGAGTAACATGTTTTGCTGTAGAATTGGTTATATCAACAAATTTGACATTAGCCAGTAGTGGTGAAGATATATATTTGTAGAATTCTTCTAATTGTAGTGAAGCATCAGCTGCCTCATAAATATGCCGAGAAAAACCTTGATTTTTTAGTGATAGTTTCTTCAGAAAATCACGGTCAGCTTCATCGCCAAATGACAAGGTAAATATTGGAGCCGTACCATTGTTTGATTCAGTAATCTATAACAATTAGTTCATGTTTTAATAATAGTAAAATATTTTAACGAAAATATTTACATGCCACATAATTGTATAATTTAGCAATCGCACTCCTGAATTATTTCAGTTTCAGGAGTCAATAATGCGATTTGATATACAGTTCTATTAAACCAAATCTTAAGTTTTGCATTAAATATGCGTTTTAGTATATGGGGTATCTCCTATACGGTAAAATAAACACAAACCACACAATACATCTATTTTATAGCTGACTAGAGTGCCGAATGAAGGAGAAAGACTAACTCCGCAACGTTGCATAAATGTAATAATAAGCAAAACCAAGCTACTAAAATGTTATATTCTCAAAAAAAGCAATCATTGATGCCTTTTTCACACTCGCGGTAAACAATCCCGAAGATGATGACCCTGTTGAAAATACCGTATAGAATCATATTAAAACTTGATCTGGATCTATAAGTATCTATAAGTGAATGTAGGTTTTAATCTGGCTTTGACAAGCTCTATGTTATTTTAATAGTAATCTTATATGATTCAATATGGTTTGGGTTTATTTGGATATACATATAAAACACATCAATGGAATTGTATTGGTCTCTATAAGTTTTAAATATGATTAGATCTAATATGGCATTACAGATTCAAAACAAAGTGGGTTTTATACGGATTTAATAGGTTAAAATGAATAGTGTTTAATATGGAATTACTGAATAAAAATTACCATAAAACGAATTGGTTTCAATATGGATTAATAAGAAATTCTTTATTTGGGAATTGTTGGTTTCAATAAGGCATTCCAAATCAAATGTTTAATTTGGTTTTATCAGTTTGAATTAGTTTTTATGCGGCATAAAACTGCTTATTTCAATTGCGTTTAATATGGAAGTACTGAATAAAAATTACCATGGAACGAATTGGTTTCAATATGGATTAATAAGAAATTCTTTATTTGGAATTTATTGGTTTCAATAAGGTATTCCAAATCAAATGTTTAATTTGGTTTTATCAGTTTGAATTCGTTTTTATGCGGCATAAAACTGCTTATTTCAATTGCGTTTAATATGGAAGTACTGAATAAAAATTACCATGGAACGAATTGGTTTCAATATGGATTAATAAGAAATTCTTTATTTGGAATTTATTAGTTTCAATAAGGTATTCCAAATCAAATGTTTAATTTGGTTTTATCAGTTTGAATTAGTTTTTATGCGGCATAAAACTGCTTATTTCAATTGCGTTTAATATGGAAGTACTGAATAAAAATTACCATGGAACGAATTGGTTTCAATATGGATTAATAAGAAATTCTTTACTTGGAATTTATTGGTTTCAATAAGGTATTCCAAATCAAATGTTTAATTTGGTTTTATCAGTTTGAATTAGTTTTTATGCGGCATAAAACTGCTTATTTCAATTGCGTTTAATATGGAAGTACTGAATAAAAATTACCATGGAACGAATTGGTTTCAATATGGATTAATAAGAAATTCTTTATTTGGAATTTATTGGTTTCAATAAGGTATTCCAAATCAAATGTTTAATTTGGTTTTATCAGTTTGAATTCGTTTTTATGCGGCATAAAACTGCTTATTTCAATTGCGTTTAATATGGAAGTACTGAATAAAAATTACCATGGAACGAATTGGTTTCAATATGGATTAATAAGAAATTCTTTATTTGGAATTTATTGGTTTCAATAAGGTATTCCAAATCAAATGTTTAATTTGGTTTTATCAGTTTGAATTAGTTTTTATGCGGCATAAAACTGCTTATTTCAATTGCGTTTAATATGGAAGTACTAAATTAAAATTACCATGGAACGAATTGGTTTCAATATGGATTAATAAGAAATTCTTTATTTGGAATTTATTAGTTTCAATAAGGTATTCCAAATCAAATGTTTAATTTGGTTTTATCAGTTTGAATTAGTTTTTATGCGGCATAAAACTGCTTATTTCAATTGCGTTTAATATGGAAGTACTGAATAAAAATTACCATGGAACGAATTGGTTTCAATATGGATTAATAAGAAATTCTTTATTGGGAATTTATTGGTTTCAATAAGGTATTCTAAATCAAATGTTTAATTTGGTTTTATCAGTTTGAATTAGCTTTTCTGCGGCATAAAACTGCTTATTTCAATTGCGTTTAATATGGAAGTACTGAATAAAAATTACCATGGAACGAATTGGTTTCAATATGGATTAATAAGAAATTCTTTAATTGGAATTTATTGGTTTCAATAAGGTATTCCAAATCAAATGTTTAATTTGGTTTTATCAGTTTGAATTAGTTTTTATGCGGCATAAAACTGCTTATTTCAATTGCGTTTAATATAGAATTGCTGAATAAGAATTTCCACGATGCGATTGGTTTCAATACGGATTCAATAAAAAATTTCATTCATGTCCGTTATCCTAAATAATGCAGATTTCTTGAGCTCCTTATTTTAAGAAATTATTGCATAAAACAACTGTTAAGTTATTAAAATAAAATATATACCTAAACATTAATAATGTAAGGGTTATTCTTTCGTACTGAACTAAGTGAACAATCTGAAAATTGTCAGTTCATTCACGATTGTGCGTATTGTTTCGACATCGGTCACTTCTAACAAACTGATTAAAATTCCTACCCCCGTTGCCGCTTACTGATCAACCTCTAGGTACCGGTTAGTTCGTTCAGTTAACAGTCAACCTCTAAAAGTATTGAGAGATAATAATTGGCATATGATTTCGAATCAAACCAATAAATTGTAAAAGTTTAAAACATGGATAATAATATCATGGAAGAAATAATTTTCCAGTTTTCAGAGCAGATTTGGTTGTTTTCGAGGTTAAGTGAAAGACAATCATAAAAAAGATGATCTTTCGGTTTCGCCAAATATTCAGTTCAGTATAATCACATTCAGTTTAATCACACTCACTTGTTCAGACCAATCACTACGAAAGAATAACCCTATAGATAGGTGAGGTCATTGTCTTTATAAAGACAACTACTACTTTGTTTTTTGTGTTTTGAAAAAATAGTTATGATTTTCTTACCGTATCCACTGTTGCCGATAACATGCTTAAACATAATATTATAATGTTATAGCTGCTCAGATTTTACAACATATTATGTTACGTCACCAAGAAAAAAAGGTCAATTGTTGGCCAATTTAGTATATAAAAAATCCTAGTACAGATTCATTAAATTCATCTTACAGTACAAATTTAGTACCAGATTTAGTGCAAAATTGTAATAATAATTATTATGTTACAACCGGCAACGCTGACCATTTACTAATACTCAGTGTTGCCGAGGTATAGTCTTCACTATTACCAAAGACATTAATCTTTGATATTACCTACCTATATACATAATTATATACATAGTAATTTTTACTAACGCACAGATAGGTATTCAAAATTTAATTACATTTTTTACATAAGAAAAGATGGCAAAGTATATCCAAAGAGTCACAATTGCGTTGGCATGAACATACATTTGCTCCTGGTTTTGCCTATGACATGATAACCCAGTTAACACACTAACGTGAAAATGACGTTCTTTTAAGGTCGTAACTCGTCGTCGACGTCATAGACCAAAAAGTGACGTAATTAATCACGTGATATTCATGACGGCATTTTTTGCGTTTAAATAAAACGTGTTTTTCACGTCATTTTTGTGTCATAAAAATCACACATCACATACATCCGCCATTTATGATATGATAATCATAACGAGTATTTATTACTACATTTAGAATTACCGATTCTACTATATTACCTTTCTCTAATATTTGAGTCAAAATTGCTGAAATTTATCATTTCTTTTCTATAGTCCGCATTGTTGCCAATGAGCTACGTTTAGTTTAGATTATCGTATTTTATCAAGAGTTCTGTCATTGTCTTTAAGACAATGGTTCTCTCCACATTTGTTAAAATTTTTTAGAAAATCAGGCTATAATTCGATCTGGCAACACTGGTTGATAAAGTTTTACGTTTCGTCGGCATGCGTTGTTTTGTTCTTGTTTATTCGCAAATTTTGTGGTTAAGTTTCTTATAGAGAATACCTACATTTGTTTTTATATTTTATATTTACTTAATGTATTTTATTTACTGCGGGTTTGGTGGTTGGAGCAATACAATATTATAACATGGTTGGAGGTGCTACGTATTTTCCATTTCTTTTAAATAATGGTGATAAAGCTCTGAAGTGAAATTGCGCGTCTAAATTGTAGAGGTTATCTGAAGGTTACTCCACTAATTAAAATTAAAGATTTAATTTTTAAGCTAAATGCCTTATATTGGTGTACAATTTAAAATCGACGAAAGCATTGCCGTCATAAGTAAAACATGGTTAACACCACAAAAAACAAGATGTTTTTGGCCGCCGTATAAACATCAATGGGAATTGGATAAGGCGGCCAAAGAATTGTTGTCACCTTCGTATGATTGGAAGACATATGAAATTAATAAATGTTATTTTGAATTCGGTAGGTACCAGCAATTACTACTACTCGTAATAATTTTTCATTACTATACTTGTTGTGTTGTACTAATTTAATTAAGTTTTCCGGGTTTTGAAATAGTAAACTACCTACTAAATTTAATTTTTTTCTTGTTGTGTTTTTAGATACTTATTTGAAGGCTAAAGAAAAAATAAAAGCGCTTGAATATAATTCAGCATCAGAACTTCCAAGTGATAACGAAGATGAACTTTTTTATAAACCGATGCAGAGGCGAATAGTGCGTCCCGCAAGATATTTGAACGAATCAGATGAAGAAGTAGAATGTTCGCCCACAATAAGCAAAATAAAAAGACCCAATTTAGATCCAGTAAAAGGTAGGGAGAATTTAATTAGCTACATTTTAAATCTACAGGTATCTATACTTAATGTCAATTATTATTATCTACGACTTATAATTAAAAAATATATATCTACCTAACTACTTATGCTCTATAAGGTTATTGAATTAATTTATTTTTTGCTATACTGTTTTAGCAAAGGTAAAGGAAGTTTTACTGCAGTCTACACCGCGGTCTACACCTAAACTACGATTCAATACTGTTGACGACTCTGAAACCATATGTTCACTTTTTAGTGAAAACCAGAACATAAATGTGAGAAGCGACCAATTAAAAGATAATGGTAAAATGCGTATAATTTTAGATACCTACCTAGGTTGTTTTTATTTATGTATTTTTTTTTTGTACATTAGACATTTTAAAGAAATTGCTTGATACAGTCATTCACATAAAACAACAAAATAAACAAATATTAAGCCTTGTGGAAAATTTAAGCAAGGATCAAAAAATACCCAAGAGAAGCCTTCCTGAAAATTTACCGATCAACTTTCCGTGCACGAACGAGGAAGAAATTTGTCTCTTAGAAGATTTTTTAAAAAACAACGACAATTTCAGTGCATTGGTAAGATTTAAATCTTTATATGCTATCATGAGGTATAGGTTACTTTTTTCAGGCTAGTTACTTAGCAAGTATAGGAGGGAGAGATTTGACGAATAAAACTAACAACGTGTTAAAAACACTGCTTCGTGACGATATTGCCAGCCATTACAGCTTTTATGGAAAACGTCTCAACAAAAAAGTTTTTAACGATAGTCTACTTAAGGACGTAGTTGTTGGTACGTTTTTTTAATTTATTTGAAATTATAAAATGAATTAAATTAAATCATTTATCAACAAGAATTTTACTTCTTAAATATCTAGTGAATTCATTAATTTAGAGAATGTTGACAAATTTCTCAATTTCCCTCTTTTGCAGAAGCTATAAAAATAAACTGCGCTGACTGTTCCCAAAAGGACATAGAAAACATAATAAAAGTCTGGTTAAAACATGCACCGCAAAGACTTAAGAATGCAACCAAACAGTAGTGGAAGAAAAGTTAAAAATGTGGTCGGTCGAAGACAATTGCAGCGAAGAGTGCGGGAGGACATAAATAATATTTTAGCTGAAGTAAGAAATAATAATAATACTGTCTGTAATTTGATAATTCGATCGAATTCTTGCTTGGAATCTCAACATGATATAGAAACTGTTCGAAGCAGCTTTAATAATACTAACAATTGTGTAATAGAAAAAAATGTAATTAATCAGGTAGATACAGATACAATTTATGATGAAGATGAGTTGAGTATAATATCAGGTGTTAGGGATACCATAAATGACTTTAATGAAATAAATACAGATTTTCTTACTGATTTCAAATCTTGGGTTATACCCTGGACTATAAACCATAACATTCCAAAATGTGCTGTTACTGATATGCTAAAGTTTTTATCTAAACATCACCCCAACTTACCCTTAGATAGTAGGACAATATTAAAGACTCCTAGAAATAGAGTTGTAAATGTTTTAAATAATGGAGAATTTTGTTACTTGGGATTAGAATCGAACATAAAAAATCGGTTGTTGGAAACATATATTGGAAATTTGGAAAATCTTATAGAAGTTTCTTTTAACATTGACGGAATTCCGTTGTTTAATAGTTCAAATATTCAGTTTTGGCCCATTCTAGGATTAATTAAAAAATTAAAATGTTAAACCCAGAGGAAATTCTGAAAGAAAATTCACGAAAGCCAATGAGACTAAATAATTTGAGGGAACAACTGAAAGCAACAAATGAGTTATTAAATGTTCAATGGTTGCAAAAAATGTCTTCGACGTTGTTTCAAAACTAAGTAAGAGTGAAATCATATTATTTAGCTTTATCCATCTAGTACTTAGTAGTTTATAAAATGTTTGCTTGCTATTTTTGTAGAAACTGTGTTCTTGGTCCTTACCAAGAACACAGTTTCTCCTTAGAAGGTAGCTTTGGTATTTTGAAAACCGTATAATTTTGAACGTTCAAGTATCATTGATATCATGACTAAAATAGAACTTTTGGGTTCTCACTTGCTACCGTTTTATAGGTTTCATTATGATCATGAGGCAGATTTTCCTTATGACACAAAGTTAAAACAACCAATTCAGGAAGTTTATTTTATTTCCACACCAATAATTTAATTTATTATTATTTGCAATGTTTTTAAACAAATTTTGTATTCAGTGCGATAAGAAGTCTGCCGTTCTATGATTCTTATACGTTTGCAATTTAAGGTTTTGTTTGTGGACTTATTTGTTGTTCTTTCTATATTTCAATATTAATCTTCAAGTACATTTCTGTCTCATCCACCTAATTATAATATCTTTTATTCAGTCTGGAAAATTAACAAGAACCCTGTCCGAGGACATTACAATGTTTGTATTGTAAATACTTACGTTTTACCATTTAAACTCTGAAATGCTCCCCAGTACAGGTTCTGCATTGAAATGTGAATGTTTAATTGTTAGGTTTTCCAGCATTAGGTTGCTGCAGGCCAATGATGAGTGTATTATACTCTCGAAACGTGTCTCTATAAAGGCGTTAATATAAAACATATTTGTGGTGACATTTGTTTTTTACTTTGCTATTAAAATTGTACACCGCTCGCTGTAAGAATGGCCTATTTATTCAAATTTTATTTCTGTTTGGGCATATTTAGATGGCATATCTGAAGCCAATACATGGAACTGATTCGTTTTGCATTTTCAGATATTACAACATTTTATTTAATTAAAAAAGGGACTGATGAATTCGCCATGCGTACCCAGTTATCAAAAGTAAATACCTGGATTGGGATAAAGGTATCCGATATTAATAGGGCGCCCCGGCAGAGCTGTGGTAAGTACCAATTAAATAAAAGGATTGTTTATGTAATGAACTGCTTAACAGTATTTTCATAACTGATATTTTAATATTCCAATGTCTAACTTTTCCACAAAAAGTTAGTCATGGACTTGAAATTTTTTTTAGATGGGATGAAAAATAATTCAAAGAGAATACGGAAACCTCTGAAGAAATAAACGTAGAGAGTGAAGATATTTTAGACAATAAGACATGAGGAACGGAAAGTTAGTATTATTCAATAACAATTTTATGTTATAATTTTTTCTATAAAAAAAGTCCTAACATCTTTTTTTTTTATTAGTATTTTATAGTCGACAAAAATATTGGGTTTACTTTTTATCCGTTTTATACACTTTTCACGGGATTCTCTAAGGCACTCATTTTATATCGCGTATGTAGACCAAGTTTACTATGTGGCTATGTGGTGTATCTGCTGTCTTCAGGCAAGCCCAGTAAGATTTTTAGGTAGTTATGTTTTTTTTTATTTTGCCAAAAGTTCAGAACTTAGAAATGTTCAGTAGTATGGTTTACCAAATTTGGTTCAACAAGTACTTATTTACGTATAAAATGACCTAAAACACTTATTTATGATAACATTCCAAAAATAATTTTCATTAAACTTAGCCGCGCAATATATTATGGAGCCCTAAAACTTTAATAGCTACTTATTTAGTTCACAATATATATCTTCTAAAACATTTCCATAATCAGATTATTATTGAAACCCAAGACAAGACGTCTTTAAACTTCTTTACGCCTACGCCAGTGTGGTGATTTTAAAAGACTAGACACTTGCCTGATATAAATTAAATAATTAGGTATATTATGATTATTAATTTCGCGTAAAAATTTAGTATTCATCATTTTACATAATATATGTATGACAAAAAATATATGTTAGCTCAAAGAACTATTAATATGTTCTAAATAAAACATAATTGAATTATGATTTTGATATCTTTGGGTTGGTTTCTACTCATCGATTAAGTATTATTAATATTTTATATTTTGTTTTAGGTGAACATTGAGATAAATATTGACATGTAATTTTAAAATAGAAAAAAAGTACATGTAACCGAGTGCAGACTGTTTTTTGCTTCCACAAATCCCAAAGTTATGGTTTTTTAAAACAATAATTCTAGACATATATAAAAAATAATAATAATAAATGAAAATTAATTCGACGAAGAGGTAAGTAATTCTATAATACTATAGACCTTAACGTTTTTCAACAAAATTGAAGAGTTATAATTTATTTATAATAATATACAGGGATTTACATTTAAATCCGTTCTAGATTTAAACAGGTTCTAGTGGGCAATCCTGATTGAATCTGATAAGTACAAATGAATCCCAATAGCTTTTGCATTTGGATTTGCTTATAAAACCATATTAAATCCGTTCTAAATGTAAACAGGTTCTATTGGGCAATCCTGATAGAAACTGATAACTACAAATTAATCCCAATAGCTTTTGCATTTGGATTTGCTTATAAAACCATATTAAATCCGTTCTAAATGTAAACAGGTTTTATTTGGCAATCCTGCTAGAATCTGATAAATACAAATTAATCCCAATAGCTTTTGGATTTGCTTATAAAACCATATTAAATCCGTTCTAAATGTAAACAGGTTCTATTGGGCAATCCTGATAGAAACTGATAACTACAACTTAATCCCAATGGCTTTTGTATTTGGATTTGCTTATAAAACCATATTAAATCCGTTCTAAATGTAAACAGGTTCTATTGGGCAATCCTGATAGAATCTGATAAATACAAATTAATCCCAATAGCTTTTGCATTTGGATTTGCTTATAAAACCATATTAAATCCGTTCTAAATGTAAACAGGTTCTATTGGGCAATCCTGATAGAATCTGATAAATACAAATTAATCCCTATAGCTGTTGCATTTGGATTTGCTTATAAAACCATATTAAAACGTTCTAAATGTAAACAGGTTCTAGTGGGCAATCCTGATAGAAACTGATAACTACAAATTAATCCCAATAGCTTTTGCATTTGGATTTGCTTATAAAACCATATTAAATCCGTTCTAAATGTAAACAGGTTCTATTGGGCAATCCTGATAGAAACTGATAAATACAAATTAATCCCAATAGCTTTTGGATTTGCTTATAAAACCATATTAAATACGTTCTAAATGTAAACAGGTTCTATTGGGCAATCCTGATAGAATCTGATAAATACAAATTAATCCCTATAGCTTTTGCATTTGGATTTGCTTATAAAACCATATTAAAACGTTCTAAATGTAAACAGGTTCTATTGGGCAATCCTGATAGAAACTGATAACTACAACTTAATCCCAATGGCTTTTGTATTTGGATTTGCTTATAAAACCATATTAAATCCGTTCTAAATGTAAACAGGTTCTATTGGGCAATCCTGATAGAATCTGATAAATACAAATTAATCCCAATAGCTTTTGCATTTGGATTTGCTTATAAAACCATATTAAATCCGTTCTAAATGTAAACAGGTTCTATTGGGCAATCCTGATAGAATCTGATAAATACAAATTAATCCCTATAGCTTTTGCATTTGGATTTGCTTATAAAACCATATTAAAACGTTCTAAATGTAAACAGGTTCTAGTGGGCAATCCTGATAGAAACTGATAACTACAAATTAATCCCAATAGCTTTTGCATTTGGATTTGCTTATAAAACCATATTAAATCCGTTCTAAATGTAAACAGGTTCTATTGGGCAATCCTGATAGAATCTGATAAATACAAATTAATCCCAATAGCTTTTGCATTTGGATTTGCTTATAAAACCATATTAAATCCGTTCTAAATGTAAATAGGTTCTATTGGGCAATCCTGATAGAAACTGATAACTACAAATTAATCCCAATAGCTTTTGCATTTGGATTTGCTTATAAAACCATATTAAATCCGTTCTAAATGTAAACAGGTTCTATTGGGCAATCCTGATAGAAACTGATAACTACAAATTAATCCCAATAGCTTTTGCATTTGGATTTGCTTATAAAACCATATTAAATCCGTTCTAGATGTAAACAGGTTCTAGTGGGCAATCCTGATTCATACTAATTATTTCAAATATGTTTTTAATTTGGAATTGCTGTTTCAAATACACACTATGAACCGTATTAATCCATATTAAATTTTTTTTTATATGGTTCTATCTGGCATTTTCAACAGGGGAGTGTAAAAGATTTGTATTTAATCGTGGACGGTAAACTTCAGAATAAAATAGATTACACATGACGCGACGGTAAGCTCTATCTGCTCGTGGAATTACAACATTTTCCACTAGCAGGTAAATCATCATATCTTATATAACAAATAACTAACAGCATGGAAATATGATTATTATCCGTAAAATATTGAACCCTTTCAAATTTGACCATTTTAATATCCCAGAATACTGCCATTGAAATATAGAATAAATATACCTAATAGTTTTTTATGTGCGAATTTTTTAGTAAAAATTTTGACCTTTTAGGACTCTCATAAAAAATTCAATATTTTGGTAGATATAAATATCTAATTTTTTCACGCGTTTCAAATATCACCCTTACCGCCCTGCCCAATTTTGTCAGTATTTAATTTAAATCAATGTAATCAGGTATTTAGTAATTCTAATGATATACCTACTTAGTGCTTTCTAATATACCATGCCAAGTCAGTCAGTTGAAACTCCTGTAGTTTCAGAATTCTCTTGGGTCACTTTTAATTGACATTTGGATATCGGCAAGACACGCAGTATATGTATGTATATGTTGAGGACTCCCATTATCCGACTCTACGTATTTTCCTTAAGGTTTCTGAGTCGCGACACGAAATATTTATTTCAAATTCATCCAATAAAAGGTATAATTAAAAAAAGCTAATTTCTTACATTCATATAATCAAATTCTAGTTCAAGACTCGTATTTTCACAATGATTAACGGAAATAATATTACGGCCCCTGCAATTTACAGAACACTTGTATCTACCGCTGTTTCAAACACGAATCAATAAGAGATCATATCAGGCTTGTATTAGTCATTGTTGATATTAAGAAAAAATTAAAATATTTAAGAAAATTGTTATGGGTGATATTACGTTTCATAACATATTACGCTCTTGGGTCACAGGTAAAAAGAAAAATACAGTTGGGATATACTGCTAATCTTGCCGATATCCAAATGTCAATTAAAAGTGACCCTAGAGAATTCTGAAAGTTTTTGCAACTCAGAAAACGCGAATGTCGTATTCCCGGTAATATGCCGGTATTCTCATGGTGATCTACGATCTTGTATTACTGAATCCTGGTGAAATTGTCAGTGGATTTGCCAACTTTTTCAATAGTGTATATACCACATGCTGTATGGTGCCTTATAGGGAACCTCTAAATCTTGATCAATTACAATCAGTGAGTTTAGTTACTCCAGATGATATTGGGGCGCCAAAAAACTCAAACCCAAGCTAATTGCGGGTCACCACAATGCACATTTGTGGTATGATATTCCGCTTATTATGTGTCACTTGCAATAATTTTTAACAAATCTATGCAATTAAAAATATTCTCAGAGCATTGGAAGCTTGCCAGAGTTGTACCTGTTCATAAGTCCGACGATGGTTCTCAAATATCTAACTACAGTAGGTCTGTCTGAGATAGGTTCTCAATTCCGCCCTATTTTTGATTTTCAAAACGGTGTTGAATGATAAGATATTTGACAAAGAGATGTTTTTGGCGACATCTAGCGTGAGCAGGCAAGATGCTCGGTGAACAAGCAAGATGCCCGGTGAACAGGCAGTATGCCCGGTGAACATAACTAAAAGCCTTGTTACTTTATGTAACAAGCAATTCGTAAATAAAGCCTCCCGCATATTGCCTGCTCACGCTAGATGTCGCCAAAAACATCTCTTTGTCAGTCATCTCTCGTGCTAGTATAAGCTCTTCGTACATGTTGGAAATTTGGGTCACACTGCCTGCCGATCACCACTGATGAGTTGTGGATCAACGAAACGGCCCGTCTGGTGAAAGCATGGTAGTGTGAAATAAATTGCCAACATAACTAGAAGTCTTGTTACTTTATTTACCAAGCAATTCTTAGATAAGATATTTGATTAAATAAAGAACGGCATGGTACTGGAACAGCATAAATCCTATTGCCAACACTAGATACGCCCGAATTTCCTGGCGAGAGGCTTTATTTATGAATTGCTTGTTACCTAATGTAACAAGACCTTAAGTTATGTTGGAAATTTGTTTCACACTACCATGCTTTCACTAGACGGGCCGTTTTGTTAATCCACAACTCATCAGTGGTGATCGGCAGGCAGTGTGACCCAAATTACCAACATTTACGAAGAGCTTATACTAGCACGTGAAATCAAAGACAACAACATGTTTTTGGCGACATCTAGTGTGAGCAGGCAATATGCCCTGTGAAACACAGTTCACAAACGATGGCTGGACGTGAAGCAACATCTTCGTAGTTTGTTGTAAACACTTGCTTGTAAGTCAAATTATACGGGAGGATGCCTTCAACCGGATGGAACTTTAACAAATATTCTCTATTTTCCCAATTTGCCTAAATATTTATTTGTCATAAAGAAATCGAAAGTTCCAAAGATACAAATGATATTATTCATAAATGCCGATTTAATTGAAAGTTTCGAAGACCTTTTAAATTTAAGTAAAATTAATGTTTCTTATAACTGGAAGATTAAAACAATAGATTATTCGAAAATTTGTGTTTCTATGCGTTAAGTTTGTCTAACAGTTGTTTATGTATTGGCAACGAAATTTCCGTTGATACTAACATAGTAGTAAACGTTTTTGTAAATGGGAATCAATTAAATTTTAATAACTTACAATGAATTTTATCATTTGATATGAAACTGACTAGGTGGTTGCAAATTGAAAATTTGTTATCTCGTTTTCAAAGCTCATATTATGACTCTACAGAACCATCAGCTACCGATTTTATAGAAAAGAGATTTAAAGAAAGCTTTAGATAAATACATCTTGGATAATGATTCTGACCTTCAGCAATAATACTTAATGTCCTTTATGTTGTTTACGATGTCTCCTTCTGCATATTAAAAAGATAGAATTTGCGATATTTAAATAGTTTATGGCTATAACTTAAGTTCGGTGGAATATGATAAGAACTTTCGGTTTATGTTATTTTGTTTCTTATTTTAAGCTTATTTAAACCAAGTTATGAAAACTGTATCATCCCATTTATTCTTTAAAGAGAAAGGCTAAATCGGTTATTTCGATAATCAACGCCACCTAGCGGACAGTTGGTAAAAAATAATGAAGGTTTGTTTGCACTTTAAATGAAAGATATCAACTGCCTGCTCTCTTTTTTTCTGTTTTTCTTTTGTTATTTTCCTTTTGTTTATATATTTGTTAATTGGATAGGATGATCGTTAAGTTGTTATAATATTATTGTTATTGTAGTATTGTACGAGTATTATCATATGTACCATGTATCAAACCGAGCTCATTGTTGGAAAACTGTATATTTTTGGAACAATAAAGTTGATTTGATTTTGATTTGATTGATATCAACTGCTTTTTCAATGATAAAAGAATCGCCGAGATATCGCATATTTTCTAGAACATCATTATTTATCCCCTTTCCCTTTATTTTAGGAGATACGTCAACATAATAATAAATGTCACGCATAAAATTGTAGATTATTCAAACCAAAATTCGAAAATGTAACCTCCATTCCTCTCCATTTGTGGTTTTTAAATTTTGCAGTTTTTAGTTAGTTAGACATGTTGACCTACCATTTACCTCACTTCAATTTTGTTTATAAAAACACCGTAAAAATCCGAATAAAGTAGTAGTAAAATAGTTTGAAGCTAATTTCTTACCTAAGTTTGGATCAAGTTGGTAAAAGGAACCTGCGTTTAAAATCGCTCGCATTCTCGCATCTATCATCCTCGCATTCTACAGCTCGTTGTTGCCATGTGATATAATATATTTTTAAATATATACTTTTTCAATGCAATTTACGTATGCCTACGACATTTTTTGATACAATTGTGACTAAAGATATACGAAATTACTTGTCGCATATGTTGTGCTAGTAATATAGTCATGCAAATTGTATCCAAAAACTATCAACACATTTCATACATAGGTGACACCTCTAATGTCGCGTTAACGGTTGGCCATAATATTATTTCTAGTGGTCCCACTTATATTAATAATTTTATAAACCTATGTAAATTTTGTTTGTTTAAATTAAGAGTAAAGTGGGTTTTCTCATTATTTTCATGTTATTAATTTCTATCAACAATGTTATATGTGTAGTGATGTAAAATGATTATTCTATGTAGTTATAGTAATTTTAGATGACGTCATTCTGTTAGTGTCATGAACGGCATTGAACCGAGATTTATACAGCTTTTTCGGCATATTCCTACATTTTTAGTTCACAATGGAAATTTTAATAAATGGCCGTACCATGCCATAAAAATGTACCCAGTGTGTTTAGGAAAGATCGTAGTAAAAATCAAAAGGCTTTGTTGTACATCTGCATGCTGCAAAGAGGTAAATTTGAATTGTAGCAGTAGTATTATGTGTAATTGTTGTTTCGAAATATACCTACAGAAAAAAGTATTCACCTCTGCGCCACAAACCTTATTGACTTTTGTAGACTGAAAAAAATTTGTAAAATTCGTAAATTTACCGTTGAAAAGTACCCTATTCCCGTGTGCAAAAAAGAAAATTCCCATTTAGACTTCACTCCGATTGCACTTTCCGGTAAACTTAACTACACACAATGTTGCCCTTTTTCTTGCAGTTTTTCGACAAAGACACTACACACCTGTTAGTATATATGAATACAACCACAATATACTATTGCTGAATAAATAATATAGGTACGAATTTGCTGCAACTGAAAGATGTTAGTGTAGCGTTATCAAAATGATAAATTAATGGTGCCCTTGTAATTTTCACTGTTTCAGGGATAGTGGCTTATCGCGCTGCAAGAAGTGATACATTCAGCGTCGTTTTGCGGCTTAATATCTAATTTTCCAGCATCCTACCACACGGTAATACAAATTGCGCAGGATTTAACAAAAAAAAGTGGTCTATATAAGGCCACACCATTTTTCTGCACATGTTTTGTTTTACTTAAACAAGTTATTCCGCAAAGCCCTAGTTCAAACACAGAGTGGCTATATTTATTGCTCGTTATTAACTTAACGGAGAGATGACTTACACTATATATTGGAAAAATTGATAAGGTAAATATTTAAGTACTCCATGCTAGTTCATCAAATTAACTCACCATAGATATAATTTTTGCATAATCTGTAACACCAGCTGTTGCTTCACCATCCGTTAAGAAGATAATAATTGGTTGATGTTCCTTATTCCTGAGTTTACTTTGCCTTACGATTTCCAGACCAACTTCCAATGCATGAAAAATATTGGTTCCACCGTAGGCTTCTAAATGTTTAATTATATTTCTGCCATTTTCAACGTTTGATTCTGTGGTTGGTATTGAAATTGGTAGTGCAGGAAGTTTTTCAATTTTTTGCTGTAACAGTAGTTAATATAATTGGTTTGTGATTTTGCATAAACTGCATAACACAAATTACAGTTGGTTCGCAATCCTTTCGGATTCTCACTATATGGTCCATTTGTATTTATCACATTGAATTCTGAATAATTAACGCTGTCTTGCGGTATTCCGCAACTGAAGAGACGAATTGATGGTGGGAAATTCTATGTGCTTCCGAACTCGGACAGTTCTCATCCGTATGTCTAGGAAAGCCATATAGCATGGTGTAAAAGGGTGTGCTGATGTATGATATACATGGGAAGTAGCGAATGTTTCAACTCGTGAAAACAAACGTCCTACGGTTCCTTCGTATGTCCTACGCAAGGAAGAAGCGGTAAAGATACTCGCGTAAACAAGCGCCGTTCTGGCACTAAGTACTAGGCTATTCACAAGGTCGGTTGAGCCAGTCTCACAACTGTGCGCCCTTGCAATTCCATATCCAAAATTCAATTGGTTTGTGATTTTGCATAAACTGCATAACACAAATTACGTTTGGTTCGGAATCCTTTCGGATTCTCACTGTATGGTTCATTTGTGTTTATCACATTGCATTATTAAGAATCAACGCTGTCTTACAGTATTCCGCAACTGAAGAGACGAATCGAATTCGAAACAGTAATAATTACGAGACCTAATTCAAGTGCAGAGTAACTAATGCCAATCGTTAATATATTATGTTGATCTAGGAAAAATTATTTAGATAATAATAGTACAAGTAGTGTTCCATAAATTCCTTACCAAAACCTCGCTATTTTTATTGCTGCCCGTTTTTGTTTATTATTTGAAAACTGTCATTGTTTAATAAAAATTACTTAATTGTCAAATTATGTCAATTAAAATCTAATTAAAGGCTAGTGGTGAATATATTATTCACCAGTTGATGCAAGGTATAAGAATAAGAAAGTGTTAAGATAAAATACTTCAAAACAGATAAGGAATCCAAAAATATACCTAATTAGGGGAAAGTACTCTGAGATGGCATACTTTTTAAAAATAATAGATGCTAGATAAGGAAAAACAAAAATATGTGTGAAAATATGTTTTATTTTCGACAAAATATGTTCGCAACAACTAATTCAAAAAACATATGAATTGAAAAAATGAAACAAAATGTAAACTCTTACAAAAACCGTCTCACCCTCCAATACGCATGAGATGGCACATCTCCTACAGGTTAGATGACACACCTAAAATTATTGTGTTTTAGTTACAAATATCGCAAATTATATTTTTTGCACTTCTGGGTAGGCCTATACAGACTGCGTGGCACCATTTTTGACACAGTTGGCAACGTAGCCACCACTCTTTGCTTCGTGACATACTGTATGGTCCAAGGCAATAGATGCAGGCCGGATCTTCTTCCTCTTGGGATACAGAAAACTCTTGTTCTTTTTCACTATCAGAGGACGTTGGTACGCAGATTGGTCTCTTGGCCGAGCGATTAGCAGATTTTCTTAAAACTGTAGCTTTCTTATTAGCCTCTTCGAACTTCAGTTCATCAATAACCGGCGTAGCATTTAGAACTCCGAATTTTCCTTTTTTACGATTTGACCTCGTTGTAGCAGTTGCCTTTGGCAATGGAGAAATTTCTGGTATGCTTAGGTCCTGTGTCTGATCTATAGACGACGAAATTCCAGGTTGTTCATCTTTGGACGATGAAGGATCAAGTGGTTCTTGGATGGTTAGTAAAAGTCCATTTGGCTCTTTAACTTGTGTGTCTTTGGATGATGATGGTCCTGTCTGTTCGTCTTTGGACGATGAAGGACCAGGTTGTTCTTGAACGGTTGTGGCGTCTGTGACTGATTGTACCATAGGATCAGCAGCAACTTCTGATACCAGTGGTAATTTTTGTTCAGTTACATCCGCAGGTGCGAACATCCAATCAGGAAAAATATTCTCATTTAGTGGGAATATTCCTGCAGCCGCGAATCCACTTTGCCAATTTTTAACTGTAGCAGCTCGAAGAAACGCCTCTTTAAATATACCCGAAACTTGCTGGTGAGCTACCGTTCGACCAGGGTGGCTCTTCAGCCAGACATTCAATTCTTGATTATATAATGTATTTAAAGGCCAAAAAAAACTAACGTCTAACGGCTGTAGTGTGTGGTTACAATGTGGCGGGAAACAGAAAATTATAATGCCATTCTGCTTTGCAAATGTTAAAACATCGAGGCTCTTGTGACTGAAATGCCCATCTAAAAGCAATAAAGCTTTATTTTGAGGTGTAAGTTTGCTGGGTTTAACAAAATGTAACCATTTAAGAAACACCTCTCCATTCATCCATCCATTTTCTTGGGCAAATCCTACGGAAACAAATGGAGCTTGGTCCATTAAATCTAATTTAATATGTTTTCTTGGAAATATAAAAACTGGCGGAATATACGTTCCCAGAGCGTTTACACAGCAAACTGATGGCCTCTCTCAGCATTCGTTAAAACACCAACCTGCTTTCGACCTCTAGTTGCAAAAATCTTGGTATGCTGTGATGGTACTGTGCTAAACCCCGATTCGTCAACATTCCAAATTTGCTGTGGCTCAAATTTATATTCTTCTAGTATCTCGGTTAAGCAACGAAAAAATGTTTGACCTTGTGGCCTATTAAAACCGCGAGCCCTTGCAGCTGAAGTAGCTTCCGGTATGCGAAGAGATATTGTAGGGTTCCGCATTCTAAATAATTTTTTCGCCTGCCTGCACTAAAAGAGAGTTTTACCGCCCGCATATGCGGGCGGTAAATGACCAGTTAGCGCCCGCTCTTTTTATTTTTTGTTCAAAGATGGCGCTAGTAATTTCCAATAATAACGTTAACATCAGTAGTTTTTACTCACTTAACTTAATGTGCATTCCATCTAGAGGATAAGTTGACAATTAATTGAGAAAGTTTACTTAGGTAGTCGTCTGTCATTCCGCTAAACTCATTTAATTATTTAAAATTGTCCATTATTAATTAATAATCACTTTTTAATTATTATTGTAGTACCGAAATATACCTAAGATTCTAAAATCAAATTTCTATAGCGTACACGCTCAGATAATAATTTGACAGTTTCTTTCTACATTTAAAATACTCAACATTGACATGTGAGCTTGTCACATAAGTTTACCTGATCTGAGTTTGTCAAAGAATAACGCCTATTATCATGTACGTCAAAAAATACTCCCATTAATTACTGTCAAAAACTGTCAGTTCATAACAGTAATAATTAATTATTGGTTTAATATTGTAGTATGAAGAGGCAGGCGAAAAACAGTTGTAAGCACCACTGGCGGTAAAGCCGCTGCAGCCCTTCGCTGTATAGCTGCCCTCGCTCGCTTCGCTCACTCGTGCGTCTATACAGCGGCGGGCTGCAACCAATGCTTTACCGCCCTTTATAATTAATATACTATTAACCATTTCTTTTTCATTGCAAAATCTATGAGGATTGATTTTTTTTCTTAACGGCTATTTGATATGCTAACTTTCTCTAACATCAACTGATGTCATTCCAAAGAATCGGATTTCCAAATCTTGTAGATGTTTGACTAATTCTTTCTCCAAATTTGCATCAAACGTAGTCTTGTGCCACTTTCTTGTACTACTTGATGTTGCGCCTTACCGAGAAGGAATACGACGATAACTGGTCCGAGATGTCAAGAAAACCTTTCGTTTTATTATAATAAAGCAAAAGGTTGACTACAGTCAACCACGGCTTTCGGTTTTGTTTTGCCTTCGACTCTTCCAGGAACTTTTTCCAGATTTAAAATGTGTATATCGTCGTATACATGTGGCGCTAGGTATTTTTTCCGCTTATAGGCCACGTGTATATTTTTTATACACTGGCGTTAAGGCCATAATATCAATGAAATTAGCACCTAGTATATATAAGCGAGTGTTGTGTAGGCATTTAGTTTAATTTCTATCTAAAAATACGCGTGGCCTTAGCGACCCTCCAGTGAATATGACGTGGCAGTCAGTTATTATACTAATAATAAATAAAATTTTTATGGAACGTGTCTACAATATAATTTTTAATTTACATTTATAGTAGTTGTACCTGAAAACCATAAAAATTACCCCAGAAATGTCCTTCATCCCAAATTATCCCAAAAATAAGTGTATACTGGTGTCCGTGTATCTCATGACGTACAATTATTATGAATGCATGCATCTTCTCATTCTAGATACTTAGCACTTGCCTCTTGTTCATTTTCTGGATTTTCCCATAGGTTTTGACTTTTGTATATGAAATTACTTTCTTCTATGTCCCATACTCGGACAATATAATCAAAATCCACAATGCTAAATATATCATCACTATGTAATTCGGTTAAGATACTCTGCATTGCTTCTTTCAACTGTGTCAATCGAGTGCCGCTCATACTCTCACTGGTATCCAAAATGAATATGATCTGCTTTTTTAGCGGTGACAAATTAGATGGCGCGAAAAAGTGGACAAAATAACTCTCATCTATAAGAATCTAAAAAAAAAACGTAGAAAATAAGAACAAAGTTAAAATGAAATACGAAGTATTACTATTGATTTGTAATCCAATTTTCTGATTATAATGTTACTCAGAAAGTCTTTTAGATAATATTCAATGTATTGGCAAAGTTGCCAACGACATATCTATTCAATTTGCCAGCATAGGTACATATTTATTCGTGGGTGAGGGGCATAAAAAACGTCACAAGTGAATGAAATACATAAAAATATAATAAAAATAAAGTATATCTCAAAAAAGTAATTTCCAAACTCTTCAATCTGTAATGTAATGTTGTAAAAATAAAAAATAAGTGCATTTGCAGAATAAAATCATTCGGAATGAATAATTGTAGCTATGGAAGTAGAAAACAAAATAACAAATAATTTAAAGAGTGAGTTAAAACAGGAGCAAAGTAATAAGTTATGATTTGATGTGAACAGTTTATTCAAGGATAAAAAGTTTTTCTTTGTTGACACCTGCCAACTTTATTTTTTTATATTATATTATGGTATACGAGTATTATAACCATTGATTCTGTCTGTCCTTTTTTAGGCTTTTTAATTGTCTTGTAATTGGGTGAAAACCTGTTAGGCATTTAAGTAAATAAATAGAAAATAAAAATAAATAGTAATTGCTCATTGGTTGGATTTAGGTCGTTGACTGGTCGAGCAAATGCTTCGAATTTAAATAAATGTCTGTGTTCGTTACATTGATTTACTGTTTTGATTTCCAAAATTCAAGCCACCATTTTTGAATCGTATTATGTATACGTCCTTTTAATAATTCTAATGACAAAGAAGAACAAAATGGTTCATTGTCTGTGAAGATGACTTAATAAAAAGTAGAAACTTCGGCAAAGTCACCTGTTTTTTTTTTCAGAAAAACTAATCATGTTCTAACTGTACTTTTAGAGAAGCGGAGAACTTTTAGTTCTGATTGCTAAAAATGAATTTGTTTGTCGCTAAATTTTGGTGAAATAAGGAAAACACACAATCGTCGTTGGATCAGTCTACATCATTACAAAGAGCGCTCACACATCTTGCCGATCAATAGACTATTTGAACGCTCAAAAAGTCCATTTGAAGGGTCATCCGCCGTACCGTCTTGATTTGGCACTCAGGGATTTCTTTTTGTTTCCAAACAACAAGAACAAATTGCGTGGCCAATTATGTTCTTCGACAGAAGTAAATGCATTTTAAAGCCATGTTTTAGAGGACTCTGAAGCAGATTGGAAAAAATGTTATGACTAACGGTTTGTACGCAAGCAAAGTGTATTAATCATGAAGGCGAATATTTTAAAAATAATAAAGCAACTTTGATTATTAGGCTCAAAATG
Organism: Apoderus coryli; assembly: GCA_911728435.2. Classification (NCBI taxonomy): domain Eukaryota; kingdom Metazoa; phylum Arthropoda; class Insecta; order Coleoptera; family Attelabidae; genus Apoderus; species Apoderus coryli. The sequence goes on along the minus strand of OU452199.1, from coordinate 25,570,389 downwards.
GATTAAAGAGTTATTTTTCATTTGTTGCTTAACTTAAGCAATATGTTAGTATTTCAAAAACTGCTTCTATATGTCTACAATGACCCACGACCAATTGCGATTATATACTTAATAACCAAATGATATCTTCTTTTCTCCGTATACAACATAGAAAATAAACATGTCCAGTTATGAACGGATTTATTTGTAATAAAATAAAGAAAACCGAACTATTCTTTATACTAATATGTCTTATTACCTCACCACCTTTAGCATGTCTCTCAACATCATATTGAACAACGAACTGTCCACTCAATCCATATTTTTCATCAGTACTCATATTTTTACTAAGCTGTTTTTGTTTTTTTATATCTGGGTGAAATTTTACTATTGCAAATGTTCCGTTAACAGCTGTTTCAGCTTCAGCATCTAAGGTATTTTGGTTTTTAGATACTTCATTACCAGATCGTAGGGCTGGAGTTTTAACAAATTTTAAAGGTTTTGATTCTGCTATATTTACCTGCGAAGAAAAAAAAATATGTGTATTGTTGTTAATATAGGATATGTTTGCTTGATGATTGGTCCAAGTAAGAAAGTATAAAAGTATAAAAACTTTTTTAACTTTTTATCGGCTTTTGAGGAAAGCATTTCTGAACAACTGCCTGATTGTTCTCAGCTCGTCTGTGGTGGCGATATGAACATAGATTTGTTGGATCAGACAGATCGTAAAACACGGTTTTTTTTGGAAGCAGTTCGGTCGTTTAATTTAAAACAGGTAGTTGAATATCCTACAAGAATAACTCAGCGTACAGCGATCTTATACTGCTTTCGGATACTTGTGACAACTATGATTGTGGTGTCTCAGGTGATATAAATATTTCTGATCACTTGATGGTATTTTGTCGGTTTACGCGAATTCATCTGAAGTTTGAACCGCAAAAGATTAGGTTTAGGAGTTTTAAGAGGGTTGATAGAGTGTTCTTGGATGAGCTACTCCAAATAACTCCCTTCCAAAATATCCTTTTTCTTGAGGATATCAAAAGAAAAACTGGAATATCTTAATTCTCTCTTACTAAATTTGTTCGATGTGATTGCCCCTGAAAAGACCGTCATTATAAGAAAACAAAATCCACCATGGTTTACTGACAATGTTAAAAGGATGGTAAAGTTGAAAAATAAAGCATATTCAAATTTTAAACGAAACAAGAATCAAGAAAGCTGGAACTATTTTAAACAAATCAAGAACCAAACAAATATCTTATATACTCTTTAAACGACATCAACGTTCTATGGAAAAGATTAAGTGCTTTAAACATACATAGTAAACGTAAGCCTAATATGGTTCCCGAGTTCCTAAATAAACCACAAGAGATTAATAACCATTTTCTTCAGTATTCCAATGCTTCAACGCCTCCTGATCCACGGATTATTGACTATTATAACAACAATAAAAAATGTACATTTGAGACTTGTTTTCAATTTTGTACAGTGTCTGAGAATGATGTGGATCGGTGTTTGAATGAAATGAAGTCTAAATCTGTCGGGCACGATGGTATTGGTGTTGATATCTTACTAATCTGTTGTCCTAAAATACTTCCTTATATAACAAACATTATTAATAGCTGTATACTTGAGAGTCACTTTCCAGATCTGTGGAAGATTGCCCGTGTCATACCTCTACCGAAAAAGAACGACGCTTCCTGTTACATTGATCTAAGGCCTATCAGCATTCTGCCCGCAATGTCAAAGATTTTCGAAAAGATAATGGAGAGACAAATTCGTGTACATTTAATGTCAAACAAGATTTTACCGGAGGGCCAATCAAGGTTTGTTGTACTTCTGCTCTTCTGAAGGTAACCGATGACATTTTTAGACAAATAGATGCCGGTAAATCTACTGCTCTCGTATTGCTCGACTTTTCTAAGGCGCAATTCTCTTTTCCATTTTAAATTTCATAGGATTCTCTCAGAGTGCTATAAAGTTGTTAAAGCATTACTTACAAGATCGGAAACAATACGTTGTAACCTCAAAAGGGCAGTCGTCTAATGGGGTGATTTTGTGTGGGGTGCCCCAAGGTTCTATCTTGGGCCCAATTCTGTATTCAATATACACCTGCCACAGCGCCAGTACTATTGATAGACTCCATTTCTATGCTGATGACACTCAGTATTACCATTCTTTCTTTTCTTCCGAACTAGATCGTGCACAGCTTGTTATTAACGATGACTTGCATCGACTGATTGAATCAGCGTCTCAGCATCAACTAAGGATCAACCCTGATAAGTGTTCTTTGCTTGTGTTCGGGAGGCACAGGAATAATATCGCGTCTGCCATGAGAGTTGTTGTTGGTAGCGGAGTTCTGAGACCTTGGGGTAACCCTAGATACAAGTCTAAGATTTAAAGATCATATAAGCAAAACAATGCAGAAGGGTTATTATGCTCTCAAATTATTATATCCACATCGTGGTGTTCTATCAGAGCTTATTAAGATTAGATTGTGTGATGCACTCGTTTTGTCTCATTTTAATTATGCCGACATGTTGTATGGTCCATGTTTAGACCAAGTAGATATTTGCAGGGTTGAAAGAATTCAAAAATCATGTTTGAGATATATATACGGGGTTAGAAAGTACGAGCCGGTGTCGCACAAGTTAGGTGGTGCAGGTTGGTTGAAAATGAGCTAAAGACGCGCTCTCCATTCGGCGACATTGTTTCATCGAATCATTTGCTCAAAAAAGCCACCTTACTTGCATGATAAAATTAAATTCAGAACAGATGTTCATTCGCTCAACCTAAGATTTAGCGGCAAAATATCAAAACCTCCTCATCGAACAGCCACTTTTTAGGGGTCATTTACTTATACGGTTTATGCGCTCTACAACGGAATTAGCTATTCGTTAAAAGAAATGCCTGTGTCCAGATTTAAGCAAGATTTTAAGAGGTATCTGCTATCGACGAACTGAGTTTCAGGCTTGGTGAGTAGGTGATTTCAGATTTCATAATATATTCATTCTTTCAGTACAACATATATACTATTGTTTTTTATGACATTTTTGTGATTATTTTTGATGTATTGCAATTATTATTATTATTGTGTGTTATGTTATGTTATTTTAGGATTAGAACTGTGATCTTTTTTAAATTGTTTTTCCAAATCCTTTTGTAGTGTTTTGTACTGCAATAAATTATTATTATTATTATTATTATTTATGAAATTATATATCAGAGCTTCATGAAAATGTAGCAAGTATTATTGAGCACATATGCAGACACTTTTAAAATCTTTAAATTATATTTCCAATCCAGAATGGAAATGGAAATTTCTGTTCGATCACAGTAATTTTAATCTAGAAAGCTAGGAACGATTTTTGACTTTTATAACAATGAACAAATTAAAGAGTCGTCTCTGTTGCTTACAAGAACACTCCACTCAAAATGGACTAATGTTTTTAGGTCTCCATAATATCATATACAGGGTGATTGCTGGTCGATGGTACCTTAGAAGTTTTGGGAAAAGTATAACCATATCAGTGTTTTGAAAATTTAAGTGATTTCTAAGGTCAACCCAATCTATCAGTCTATAATATTGCCATATGTGTACGACTTCCGGTTAATTTTGAATTTTTTTGGTCCAAAACAGTTCTCCGGAAAATATTCGCCATTTTGTCAGTTGAATAGAAATGAGCCCGACTTTTGGAAGATAGTTTACTAACATCTTAAGAATAGCAACTTTTGTGAGAGAATGACGTACTCGGTTACAGGGTGGTCGCAAATTACTGTAGTCAACTCTACTACTAAAAATAGGCATAAGTAAATTTTTTCAAATTGCACACCTTGTATATTATCAAACATTCTGAAATACAATCAAATTTGCTTTCAAACGATATATCATGTTCCTATTCCTAAACTGTAAGTTTACTCAAATAAAAACAAGTTTGTATAATAATTGGATTATTTTGCTATATTTTAATTAGGTAGCCATGAATTTGTCACTAACCGTGATGAAAAATTGTAATTTGACATCACTCAAATTAATTTGTTTATGGGCAAATGGAGAAATTTTTAGAAATAACATGAGAAAGTTTGATCTGATTTACAACCAATGAACAAGAGAAAGTTTGCACGGCCACAAAATAATTTCATTAACTATGGGTTGTAATTGAAAACAAACTACCTATATTATGTCAAAAAACAAAAAGGTACAGTTAAGAAGCAAATAACAAAACGAACACAATAACATTACAATAAAAAAAAAAGGCAAACATTTATAATAAATTTTCAAAATTGTCATTTTGAAAATTTATTATAAATGTTTGCCTTTTTTTTTATTTCGAAAGCAATGGTTGTCACCATTGCTTTCGAAATCCGGGTCATCACAGATATATTATTTGTGGTCCTCCTAATTTTACTGACATCTAACTATTAACTAAAACTTCATTTGAGTGATTATTTTCTTCTACTCGTATTTTGCTAAGGTTCACCACACCTAAACAACGCTAAATGTCAAAATATTGTAATTGCAATTTTTCATGACGTTTAATGACAATAGGCTTACAAGAAAAAAGGTATATGACAAAAAGGTCACATAAATATTACTTTTACACCTAAATATGTATAGCTCTTCGTGCCTCGAGGGCAACAGTCTATTTATATTTACAAAATTTCATTGTAAAGTTGAAAATATTTATTTATTCTGTGTGACTGTAATAAATAATGTTTCTAGATAGTTCTTTAAATAGGTACAGTATTATAATTTAGACTATTTCGCTTTAATACGGAAACATTTGCATAATATTTAGAAAATAAGACATATCTTATCTCAAAAAAGATGCTCCAAGGTTTCACACAGTACCTCCACCACAAATCTGCATTGCATTATTATACTCTCCCACTCTTCCCCCTGTGATATCTGTTTGTAGAACATAGAATTCGTTATATTTATATTCTAATATTTTTTGTATCCATACTACACACACCGGCAAAAAAAACCGGCCACTCAAAACTAGCCCCAATTTCAAAGTCGGCTTCCTCGCGAACCGTTCATTTGAATTTGATGATTTTTCAGTAACGATGTTATGTCAGAAATTTTTATTCAGACTTGAATTTGGGCATATACGGAGTGCAACAATAAGACGAAGTTTCTTTCCAGAAATGTGGAACACCCTGTGGAGCGCAAAAGCTATAGCAGCTATTGTCAACTGGAATCACATTGAACCATGATCTTTTCTGAACATTTTTTTTAAATCACAACGTTATCTCTGTTTTTGTGTGTTCAAACCTCGGAAAAAGTGTTCGCAGGCAGAAATTTCTACGTGTAAGTAATCAAGACGGCATATCCCGACAGTGACATTAAGAGCTTGTCAACGGTTTTAAAATAAAAAAATGCCATTATCTGTGACGGATGTTGCTCGTATTCTGGCCTTAATTGAGGATGGCTGAAGTCAACATTATGTGTCCGAAACCCTTGGTAAACCTCGAACAACAGTCCAGGATGCCTGGAATCGGTATTTAGAAACGGGAAATTTCAACAGGCGACTGGGTTCCGGAAGAAAACGGAAGAACAGTGCATTGGACGACCGCTTTATTGTCCTGAATGCTTTACGAAATCTTAGAACAGCAACAGTTCGGAATCACTAATGACTAATGTCCTTTATACGGATGAGTCGCGGTTTTCCCAGTGATCGCCTGATGATAGGGAGCGAGTTTTGAAACATCGAATGAAAGATTTGTGGACAGTACAATTTTGAGTACTCTGAGATGGTGTGGGCGGGAACTTCGAGGGACGCCTGCACATATTCAATTTTTCTTGAAAGCACCACCTTAAATGCGCATCGATATATCGAAGATATTCTCCAAAACGCTGTTGTTACCTACTCTCATTTTATTGAACGAATAGTTTGGCCAGCTTGCATTCCTGATCTCAATCCAATTGTGCATCTCTGGGACCAATTTCAAAGACGCATTCGTCGTCGACCTGCTTTACCCGACAGCTTACATGATCTGCGAATTGCATTTCAGGAAGAATTTGATGCCATTCCGAACGAATTTGTTACAAACCTTATTGATTCGATTCCAAATCGACTAAATAAAGTCATTTTGGCGCGAGGAGGCCACACTAGATATTAGCGCCTTGAAATGTGTTCATTATTTTCTTAAATTCTTATGTTTTTGTTTGTTGATTAAACTTACCTTTTTATGTTTATTTGTTGTTTTTTTTTTCAGCGTTCGCTTTGAAACAGTGTATCTCCACAAAAATAGAGAAAATGTCCTGATTAAAATAACAAAATGCTCAGAAAAGATCAGGGTTTAATTTGATTCCAGTTGACAATAGCTGCTATAGCTGTTGCGCTCCACAGGTTGTTCCAAATTTCGGGACAGAAACTTTTTCTCATTGTTACGCCCCGTAATATGCTCAAATTCAAATGTGAATAAAAATATGCGACATAGCATCGATACTGAAAAATCAATCTACAATTAAAAAAAAATCAAAATCAAATGAGCGCTTCGCGAGGAAGCAAACTTTAAAATTGGTGCCAGTTTTTAGTTGTTTTTTTTTGCCAGTGAGTGTATATTTTTCAATAAGAGACATGATCTATTCTTTCTCTTTTATCGTATAATTTGCAGATGTTTTTTAATTTCTCGTTCTATCACAAACTTTTAAATTTACAATAATTTACAAATAACATTCCAAAAAGTAACGACAAACAGAGACAGAAAGACTATTAAAACAAACAAGTACGGTTGTATTACATCAATAAAAATTTAAACGAAAACCATCGCAAGGAAATTACCAACATAAAACTCTACTTATTTTCACCTAACTGACGGTTTATTAACAGAGTCTGAAAAATTTTGATGAATAGGTATCACCATTCCGTAACAGCTTATTAAAATTTAACCCGGTGTTAGTTAACAGATATTTACATGTAGGTACCTCGTTTTGGTCGTACAAAAATAATAAATATAGCTTCATAAATTAGACCAATCGAAACAGTTTTATTTTAATATGCTGCCTCATTCTGTTAAGGTTTCTGCTAATAATATATTATTATTAAAAATTAATAAAATGTATTTATGGAAAAAGACAAAATGCTTACCTCTACTTGCAAATCTTTAACAGGTTGTCCGGGATTAATATTCAATACAATTTCATAACGTCCATTTTTGCGTGACAATAATTCTTCATATCGTAAGTGGAAAGTGGCTTTAGTTTCTGGTTGAATATTAACAGATACTGTAAATCTGCGAGAATCCCGTACACTAACAGAAATATGACCAGCGCTCGTACCACTTTGAATAGCCTATGGTAAAAATAAGACAACATAAATATTATGAGGCATCCCAGAGGAATTCTTCAGAATTACAATATCTTATATTAAATGGTGAAATTTTTAATTGCATGTTCTCGTTTTAGAATGTGTGAAGATTTTTTTTGTTGAAATCGCTTAAGGCCTGTGAAAATGATATCTAACTTTTGGGTTTCAGAGTCCCGATTAGATGGGCACCTGGACACTCAACTTGCATACAGTGTAAAATAATTTCGGGTTTGTCCTGTTTTTTTGACTGTCATAAATATATAGAATAAGCATTTACTTCATACATTATTTTGATTTATCATAAATAAGCAATAATTGTATTGATAATCTATCTTCTTTATTAGCCATAAGTTGGTACAATAACAAGTACATTGGCACGTCAAGTAAAACTAAAACTCACAACAAAGAATTATACATACAAAAACTGAATTAAAATTAGAACAACAACAATAATTTCACATTCTTTTGCAGATAAGCGCGTCAATATAGTGATCTACAATACACAAGACAGAAAAATTATTGAACCACTCTTGCAAACTCTTGCATATTATAGAATGCGTTGCTCGTCAAGAAGAATTTTAACTTTTTTTTAAATAGTCTCTGATTGACAGCTTTTTATATCTACGGGGAGAAGATTATAATAATGGCAACCAGCATATGCTGGCGATTTCTTGAGGAATTCATGCCCCGGGCGAGGCAAATGCAATTGGTCCCTTCCTCTAGTAGAGTAATCATGGTACCCACATGTAGGGATATGATTTTTATTTCTAAAAATACAAGACAGTAACTTGTACAGGTAAATAGATGGAACTGTAAGAAGACCATTTTTCTTGAAAGCATCTCTATGCGTCTTCTTCCGCTCAATAAAATGTGATTCTATAAAAAAATGAAAAATTACTAGGCTCATACATTAGTAAAGTCCTCCAGGCCCTTCTTGGAAATCAGGTTTTATCTCATTAACCTGATATTACGGTCAATTTTTATCTTAAAGTAAATGCGTACATCTAACCATAATAAATAACCAATTGCACTCACCTTAATTAAAATTTTATTCATAATTACATTTACATCTATACCTTGTCTAATTGCCAAAATAAAATTGCCTTATTTGTTGTTTCAATAATTAAATATTCTTAGTACGGTCCTGTATATGGTATGCGGTTTATATTCAATTTTGTCTTTCATCCTTTTCATGCCAAGTGAATCCCTAAAACAGAAAATGTGTATTAAATAATTATTTAAAAGGTTTGAAAAAGAAATATAAAATTTATACTTACTTAAATCTTTTTCTTGAGTCCAGGACATCAATTGTCGTAATATTTTGGGTATTTGATAGAATTCATGCGGATTTAATGTTGAATTCTATTCCGGGTGTGGTCTTTTAAATGGTATCTGATCTAGGAATGATCATGACCAGTAGTTGCAGTCTAACATCGGATCTGTAACAATATTGCTAACGTTAAAAGTTTTAAGTCGTTATGACTTACCTTTTTGTGTTTGTTGTCATACTTCCGTTTTAGTTCGTTTTTGTTTAGTTGGTCTGCTAGCCCTTGTTCATTCTCCTTTTTGATCGGCTTGCAGATAGATGGGTGCCACTGGGTCTTTGACGGCTGCTTTGAATGGCGAGATTCTTCGGAAGGGTGGTTGACGGGGCGTAGTGCTTGGCGAGTCGTTGAGGGAGTGGTTCTAGTTTATTAGACCGGACGATGACGCTGGGTACTGCTACTGCGATTCACCTGAGCTTCGCTGAATCGTCGGCAAGGAATCAGTGGCAGTATCATTTGCAGGAACAACCGCTACTTGCTCCCAGACTAGAGGCTCCATTTCTTCGTTTTCTTTTCTATCTTGTGTCGTATGTTTTGGTTTCTTTATTTTTCAGTTCTCTTGTTCGTTGGAACGGTACTACCGTGGGGAAATGTGTGGTTTCGCATTGGGGTTGTCCCTGTGAAGGTTTTCCTGGGGCACTATAACTGGAGGGTATGTGAACGAGGCCTCCCGCTGCTTAACTCGGGTCGCGCAACGCATACCTGTCTTTTAACATCTTTTCTTACAAGACCGTTACCTGTTATAGGCCTCTGAGTGGCTGAAAGTCGACTTCGGCACTCTTGGGGAAGCTCCGAAACATACACCTCCATTCTGGGAGGATACGGCGGCGGTGGTATCGTTGTAATGAAACTCTATGTTAGGTTAAGGTTTCAGTTGGGCATATGCTATAATTATGCTGGGTTTCTCTGCGTGTTGGATCCCAGGACTTTGTTCCTAAAAAACACACAATTGTATAGGTTACCTATACTTTATTTAATTCCCGGTTATGACACAAAACAGTGGCACTGTAACTAGTCTTACCGTTTTCTTACCCGATTTTGACTAATATATTCAGTGTTTACTTTTCGTTTGCTTATTATTGAGTATTAGAGTTCGTGAAGGCCTAATTTCGGCTTTATTATTATTGTTTACCGTAACGTGTAGGTTATATATTTTCACTTTGAATTACTTAAATTAATTTAAAACAAACAGCTGATTTCTGTCACCTTGAATATTTCATATGACACTTGAGTATTTCATATCACTTGCTCGACAGTCAGTTCCTTTTACAGGAAGTAGTTCACTATTTTAACTTGCTATTTATTAGTGTTCGTCATGCAGTCTGTTCTGTCAGTGGACATAATGCTTCGGTGGTTCGGCTTTCCGATGTTGTTTTACGCCGTGCATGTGTTAGTTATCTCAATTTGACAGAGCAGTGTATTCACTGTGGAGATGTTTTTCTATCTAGTCACAGGCTGTGTTGAGTGACAGTTTGTTGGCATTGTCAACTTATTAAAGTTTTTAGCGCCTGTTTGCTAGAACTTGATTGGATGAGAACAACTTTTGGCGGTAAGAATAGTGAGAATCGCACGTTATTGGTCGTTGGTTGGTGGTTTAGGACTTTTGCTAATCAGTTGTTGAAGATTAGTCCTACTGTGTGCACCTGCCATTGGCGTTAGAAATTGTAATTGAAAAGTAGAAAAGCCGTTTTCTACCCATTATGCTGTTGGGATAATAATTACAATTTCAATTCACGCGGATTGTGTTGGTAAATTTGTTGAAGAGATTTTACGGCGCTGATGTTGGAATTTTATTGGTTTCCGTGGATTTTTTATGCCAACCGGCACTACTTGATGTAGGATCATATACGCCATTTTGGTCTGTTGTACTACTGGGGCTAGTCATCAATACCTCTTTGAGAATCGTTGCACAATAGCAGTTGTGTTTGGATTATGCTGTGCACGATTATGATGTAAATAAATTGTTGCTAAGGCCATGCCTTATTTAAGTCTTGGAGCTACCCTTCTAGAAGGTATTTTAATGTATATTTGGTAAATTTTCAAGTGGGTTTTTTTGTTTTATTATCATTTCGATCTAATACTTCAGTTTTGGAGTCTGACTTTGACCTTGTCGCAGTGACTAAATCCTGGTTAAAACCGGATATTCCAAGTAGTGAGCTCTTTCCTGACTGTTACAGTGTATATCGCTCAGATAGAAAGTTTGACAGAGTGCGTGCAACTAGGGGTGGGGGAGTGCTTGTTGGAGTAAATAATAAGTATCGTTCAGAATTGATTGCATTACCATGTCTTGAAAATATTGTTTCTTTTTATAGATATAGTATGTTGTAAAATTTCTGTTTCCTATTTTGTATTTTATATTATTGTTTTGTATATGCCGCCTTATTTAACGATTGATGAGTTTGAATTATTTTTTGTTTGTTTTTCTACAAATACTCGTAGCTTGTTTGACGGCGGGAGCGTCGTTGTTCTTGGTGATTTCATTGCTAGACTTATTGCTAGTGATGCTCTTGGAGATAGAAAAAGTACTGTAATTGAGAACTTTATGTTAGCAATCAATCTTAAACAATTTAATAGAGTACCTAACGCGAATGGTCGATTGCTTGACCTCGTTTTATCTAATTTTGAGTGTTTTGTCACCATGAATAATGTACCTCTAGTTGATGCTGACATTCATCATCCTTCCTTGTTTGTTAATTTTAAGACTTCCCTACCTCCTAGAAATAATTTTTGTGCTAATGAAAATTCTCAGAACCAATTTAATTTTAGAAAAGCAAATTTTCCACTTATGTATGAGTTGATTATAAATGCAGATTGGTCTAACGTATTGGCGAATATGAACGTGAATGATTCTTGTGATGAATTGTACCGAATTCTAAATAGTATTTTTAAATTGTGTGTGCCTCTGAGAGAAAAGCGTAAGAGACGGTTTCCAGTTTATTATACTAAGCCTCTTATTGATAACATATATAAAAAGGAGAAAGGGGCTTTCGAAGATCTGGATCGGAGTATCATCGGGAGAGGTTTAATTCTTTGCGCGGATTGGTCAAAAGACAAGTGAGGGAGGCGTACTCCAGGTATGCTGCAGATTGTGAGCAATCAATTAAGACTGATCCTCGTAGGTTTTGGTCGTTCTTGCAGGGTAGGAGGAGTAACACTAGAATTCCTGGTTCTATGATTAGAGAGGAAGCCACGCACGTTTCATCGCAGGAAGTGGTTGATGCGTTCGCCAAGTTTTTCCAGGGTGTATATGTTGAATCGCACCCTATCGACGATGACGTGAACACATATAATTTTATTTTAATTTTATTTTACTTAAAAGTCGGCTAACTTCGGCACGGATGGTGTGCCAAGTTTCGTTGTTAAGGATTGTATAATGATTTTGTCGGTCCCATTGGTACACCTTTTCAATCTGATTATTAAATCATCGATTTATCCCACCTGTTGGAAGCATGCAAGGATTACTCCTATTCTTAAATCAGGACCATCCAATATCATATCTAATTATAGACCTATATCAATCCTTTGTAATTTCTTCAAGGTCTTTGAGATTGTTCTCTACGATAAAATATCCTGTGTCCTGTCGGTTGACCAGCATGGTTTTATGAGTGGTCGCTCGTGTGCATCTAATCTGGCTGTGCTCTCTGAACAGATCTGTTCCGCTATTGATAGTTGCCGCCAGCTGAACGTGATCTACACTGATTTTCAAAAGGCGTTTGATCGCATTGATCATTATATTTTACTCAGAAAACTTGACAATTTTGGTTTCTCAGAAGGGCTGGTTAAACTTTTTCGATCGTACCTTTTTGATCGTGCTCAGTTTGTTGAACATGAGGGCTTCAAGTCCTCGACATTTTTGGCAACTTCTGCAGTTCCACAAGGCTCTAACCTTGGTCCACTATTGTTCAACATTTTCATAAATGACCCTCTACAATTGTTCACCTGTAGTGGGCTTGCCTATGCAGATGATTTAAAGATCTTCAAAACGATTATTGATGAGGATGATTGCACTTCTATTCAGCGTGACTTGATCAGCTTGTCTGATTGGTGTAGCGTTAATGGACTGCAACTTAATGTTTCTAAATGTAAAGTGGTGTCATATGCAAGACTGAAGAATGTGTTTTTGTTTGATTATCGCCTGAATGAGACATATCTGGAGAGGGTGGGTGAGATCAAGGATTTGGGTGTACTATTTTATTCCAAACTCACCTTTATTCGTCATGTTGACACAATTGTCGCGAGTGCTAGTCATAGAAATCTTATATTATATATGTACTCTAGAATGCTAATTAAATCCAGCCGAATACCAAAAAGTGTAACGGGTATGCAGAGTTTTCACGAACTACGCATGCTCCTCAGTAACTTACTTTCAGTACAGAGCTGCCATATTTAAAACTATTTTGTCATTCGCCTTACAGAACATATCTGTTTTATAAATAAATCCATATGTTGCGTCATACGAAACTGCTTGACAAAATCAAATAATTAAATGTTATCGGTAAAATTGCATACTGTTTAGTTTTCAGCAATATGAACAAAACATTTTTTTCCAAATCTTATTAAATTTAGGAGATTTCGCAACAGCGTCTGTTTTCGCAAATGACATTTCTCGTAGTGGGAATATCTGTCAGAGTCGGCTTCACAACAATTCAGATAGGTTTTATAATTGAGTTATGGTTTTATTCGTGGTATATTTTAATTGTTGATAGATATACCTATTTGTGATTAAAATTGTTTTTAATATTTGTTATTTTGGTTTGGTAGTTCGTTTATTTAACAAACAATGAGGTGTATAGTGTTGTGGTGTAAAAATGAAGGTCTCATTCCTGGTATTAAATATTTTCAGTAAGTTATTGTTTCGGGTTTCTAACAGTCTCAGTTTGAGTCAATATGATACCATTGACATGATACTCATTTTTAGCTTGACAAAAAAAAGACATGATGTTTGGATGCGGGCATTGGGATCCTATTACAGAAAATGTATGTGATGGGAATGTCATATGCAGTAAGCATTTCGCTGCAGAAGATATCATTTGTAGAGAAGACGGCAAGAGGATCACCCTCGTACCCGATGCAGTTCCCAAACTTTTGTTGAAAAGAAGAGATTATGTAAATGAGAGTGGAAGTTAAATTCTTAATCGTTTGATATCAAGACACTGTTTACTTAAAAGCAGTCTGTCAAAAATGCATGATATGTATGTCAAGAATATATTTCCTACGTGGTGTAGGTATACAAAGTTCGTTTGAATTCTGTTGTTAAACTGGAATATACTTAATTATAGAATCCTCCATGAAATTGCTGAGAATAAAAGTTCTACCAACCATGTTTTGTCACAAAATACTATTGCGAGTAGTACGGATGATATGGAAGTGGTTTACATGGACACGGAAAATATTCGTGAAGTCACTGTTTCTTCCACCCCTTCTTTGAAGGCTGTAGAGAGGTAAGAGGTCTAAGGTGGTTGTATAAACAAACAAATATATAATAATAAATTAAATATAATTAGAATGCTCAAGTCCTTACGATATTTTCCAGTATTAGAATTTTTACTTATTTCTCGTTTCTGCTTAGATTTATTATTATTGGGTTGTACCTGTTAGACAATAAAGTATTTAGATATTTAATGTAATTTTTTATTTCTTAAATTCCTTTATTCCATTTTTTTATTTGAATTACCAAATGGTAAAATTTAATTTTAAATATACTTATAACAGTAATATTACATTTAATCAAAGCCGGTCCTGTTGAAAAATAAGTTACTGGTGATCATGCGCATTATGGACAGCTCTACACTTTTGGTTACATTTTTGTACTACGGGATTATCATTCTAGAGTATATATATATATATATATATATATATATATATATATAATATAAGATTTCTGTGGTGCTAGTAAGCTGTTGGGGTTTATCATTAGAAACTGTCAACAGTTCAATTATATTTATACCATGAAATTGCTATACTACGCCTTTGTCAGGTCAAAGTTGGAGTTTGTCTCATTTATTTGGAATCCTTTGTACAATGTTCATGTATATCTTGGCAAACTAATCTATAACAGCGAAAGGAATTCGGGCAAAAAAATCCGATATTGCCAAATTTAACTACAAAAAAGCACTAGTTCTAAGCAAGAAGTAGTATTAATTTGAAAATCAATTTTTTTACAATTACACATAATAATAATGAAAAAAGATCAGAATTTTTAACTAATTGTTAGTTTTATTTCTATTTAACAACTAAAATTTGTACCACTGAATATTAAAATAGGGAAAAGAAATTATGATCTTCTGTAAAATCGGCAATACCACGCCTGAACGATCCTAATTGGTGCGTCGACGCTCGCACTTTTTGTCGCCATGGAAACTGAGTACTTCGTCGCTATTGTTGCCGCCCGTCTTGGAATATCGAGTAATATTGAATATCATCCAGTGGCAGAGTGGCGATATTTATATTTTTGCGTTGTCGTGTATTATCAAATATTATGTCAAATTATTATTGTATATTTATATATGTTTTGCTACTTTGTTGTTGTTTGTTAGTATTTTTTAAAATGAATAAATTTACTCGCGGAAAAACTCTCCACGGCCAAACAAGAGAAGTGATAGCGAATGTTTATAGGTAGGTAATAATAGTGTACAATAATTGCATTCATATAGAAGTAAAAATATATCCCAACAAAAAAAAACATGGTCAAATGAATCAAGAAAATTTCAACCGTTGGCTTACTGAAAAGCTCCTTCCGAATATACCGGCCAATTCAGTTATTGTATTTGACAATGCACCTTATCATTCCGTCCAGGAAGATAAGACGCCAACAAAGTCTTCTTCGAAAAAAGATATAGTGGATTGGTTAACTTGTTTATGTCTCAGAACACATAGATATTAAACTTTAAAATAATAGATTTTTTAGGTATAAATCATGACGCAACTGCCAGAAAGTTTGAGCTGTTTGATCTTGTAATACTTCATAGACCCCCTGACGACCAAAAAAAATATGTAGTAGATCGAATTATCAGATCACATGGACATACTACATATCTACATTAAAAGAAGTTACTCAAGAAGCCATGTCCTTAATATCTAGTGATGATTGGAATAGTTTTTGCCGACATGTTAAGGATTTGGAAGAGAACTTTTGGAAAAGTAACAAAGTTTTGGAGGAAATTGAACCTATTATAATACCTGTAGGACAAGATCACGACAGCGAGACTGATGATAACAGTGACGAGGATAATGAAGATGGTGAAATTGACGAAATTTAACAGATCGTCACGTTATCTAAAATAAATCAAATTATGTTCAGTATATTTAATCAAAATGTTTGAAACAGTTAATAATTATAGTTCCTAAACATGACTCAAATCAACAAAGAGATTCAAGATACCTACTTTATTTATTTTGAATAAGTGTTAAGTCGTTTTAGAATTATTTATTTTTTGTTTAAATCCGGCAACATTACCAAAGTATTTAATTTATTTCGTTAAGTTGTTATAGAATGTTTTTGTTTTTCGTTAGAAGTTCGTTTTATTTACTGTTTTTATTTTTGGTATGCAACCTTTTGAATTTATTAAGTACATATTTAAAATAAATAAATAAAATACTTCTTGGGTGCTATTTTTTAAGAGATAGTAGTAGGTGCTTTTACCAAACACGTGAAGAACTTTTCATTAATATTAATTTTTTAGTAACCCATAAATGTTTATTATTACTAAACTTTTACAACGCACGCCGCTGGAAATTTTAGGAATGAAATCAGCCATGTTTTATTACAACTACATTCCCCTTACGGACGCCGCGCTGGTATAGATCAATTTGCCAGACAATATGTTCTGTGGAGTCTGTTCAGAGGCACTTCCTCAAGTATTTGGTGTACAGAAGTGACTGTGTTTATCCGCCGAGGGGTGTTGATCACGGAATCTTATTGTCGCGATTTGGGGAGCCGTCTCTTGCGCTTAGAAGAAAGTCCTCATTTACTGAGTATAGTCAGGCTCCGTGTACCGCGTCTCGGGGCTAGGCGAGGTGTTCCCTTCGCTCTTGGTACAGCGAGAACTAATATATCTCTGCAGAGTCCTGTATTCTATATGTGTAGTATTTTTAATAGGTTCTGTGGAGAATTGGATATCAATGTTACCCCGCTTTCTGCACTGATTAGTGCCGTCTCGGCTAATTTAGATGATGTTTAGATTTATTTATTATATTGTTGTTGCTTATTATTTATTATATTGTTGTTGCTACGTGTACTGTTAATGGTAACGTATTAGCTATTGTTTGTAATTTTTATTGCTTATTTGATTTTTAATTTACATCTCAATGTAAGTGATTTTTCTGTAAATGGGTTTATCTTGTTGAAAATAAATGCTTATTTATTTATTTATTTCATTGTTAAGATGCTTATTATTCTTTCTTACTTACTACTACTACTTACTTTCTTTTTATTTATTTTTTCTTGTTTGTCAATTTCAATATAGGACAGCAAATGATTTTATAAGCCTAGTTGTTTTATTCTCAGAGTCGATCCCCGAATTATTTACTATTGAATAGGTTCTTGCTTTTCCGGAATTCGAGCGATGCCCGCGGTGAAGATAAAGAAAGTGGCGCCAGGCAAAAGAACACTTTTTAAGTTGGATTAAAGGTAATCGTATATCGACCCCGCCTTTTTTTCTCCACTGTTTCAAAGCTAGTCCGAAGGCCACCGCCGCATCAGACAAATTTATCAATAATTCAAGCGATCCTCTTTATTAAAAATTTATACGTCACACTGAGACAGTAGGTAATAAATGCGCTACATTTGAAAAGTGGATTTTCAAAATACATTATATTGATAGAATGTGTTTCAACTAATGGTTTTACTATCAGCCGTGCAGCTTTTTGATTAGTCAAAACAATAATCGCCAAAACTGACGAAGTTGTTTTCTCATCGACTGTGCCGCAACTGTACTCGTTCGGTTAGAAACAAACGTGGAAATAATTATAAGTTCATGTCATGAGTGTGGTACTGTCTGATCTCAGAAAAATAAACAAATTCTGAGTGTCTGATAGTGAAAATACTTATATTGTTGTTGGCTACAGCATGTGTGGTATATAATAAAAAGTAAACGTAGAAATTGGATGCAAGTCATGTTAAACAATAAAAAACAATAAAATAATTTATAATTTAAGAGGAGTGGTACTATATTATTTATTGAAAGAAAATAAAATAAAACTACTAGGATTGGGAATTGATACAAATATTCCTTCTTAAGTTCAGTATTATTTCATTATTAAAAAAAAAATGGAAATCTAACATTGAAGTTATCAAATATTTAGGTAAAATTAAGGAACATCTATAATATCCACCTTGTCAACAAAATTTTAAGTTTAAGATAAATAAATAATGAAAGATTAATAAGTTAATTTTTAAAAACGGATTAGTGGGTTGTAGGGTGAAATAAAGTCAGAACACTCAATCAAAATCCAGCAACGTTTCGTGAATTTATTAAGGATGCAGAACGTTGTTTATCCGATCAGTCATACCTGAATAATCAAGACCCAAATGTACTGAGGTCTCAAATTGTGAGCACTGTTAGTAATTTTTATAATAGAGATGAACCATCCGATCCCAAACATAGGGTGTTACATTCCTATTTAAAGAAAGCAAAGCAATTTCTTAAAGACAACCCTGATGTAATATTATCAAAGTCAGATAAAGGTAACTCAACGGTTTTAATGTATAAAAATGAATACGAACTATTAATTAAAGAAATGCTTTCTAACCAGAATATATACAAAGAATCAAAAAAAGACCCCACGTCAAAATATCAAACCAATGCCAACGAATTAATTTCTGATATACGCGAATGGGGCCAAATAAATGTGAACCAGGAAAAAAAGTTAAAAGTGCACAATTCTGTCCCCCCTAAAATATATAGGTTAAGAAAAACTAACAAAAATGAGATGAGTTTAAGACCAGTTGTGAGTTGTATTAATTCACCTTCATATAATATAGCTGCATTGTTGAGTGATATCTATATTGACACCCATAACATCTACTTTTGTATATAATGTTAAGAATTCTTTCGAATTTGTTTCGTCGTTAAAGAATATCATATTACCCACAGACTATGTTTTGGTTTCGTTGGATGTTAAATCTCTTTTCACTAATATTCCAAAATCTTTGGTAATCAGTATAATAAGAAGAAGATGGCAGTTTATTTCAGCTTACATAAACTTCCCAAAACAGTTGTTGATCGATATTATATCGTTTTGTTTTGAATCCAGCTATTTTTCCTACCATAATACTATATATTTACAACTAGATGGAAGTGCTATGCGCAATCCAGCAAGCCCGATTCTAGCAAATATCATTATGAATAATTTGGTCGTAAACGTACTCAAGACTTTGCCTTTTACAACTCCCTTGATGAAAATTTACGTGGATGACATGATAATTGCTATTCCGAAATGTCACTCGAATGATATTATAGACTATTTTATTTATTTTTTATTTTATGGATGTCCTAGTTATTAGAGATGAAGATGGCAGCCTTTCTTTCACTTGGTATAAGAAACCAACCAGTTCAAATGGAATTATTAACTATCTTTCCAATCATCCGATTTGCCAAAAAATTGCCTCCATTCGCGGTCTTTTTTACATGGCGAACAAGCCCCACAATATTGGGTTGATAATATTAATAAGATAAAAATAATTTTGAGAGCAAATAATTACCCAAATTCATTAATTAACAGATGTCTAAACTCTTTTCTGCAATCAAATACTAATAGTGCTATGATGACAGAAAGTCGCAACGACTTTAAATATGTTAAATTTCCTTTTATTGAGGGTCTGTCCTATTTTCAAAAATCTGCTATAAGATTAACAAACATTTTATTGAAATAAAATTATGAGAAATAACAAAATTAATAAATGCAATTAATGTTGTATTATGGGTGTGTTATTTGTAAATTCCTGACGATGGGTTTTTAGTAATATTTCCGAAACGCGTCACGATATCAGAATAAAATTTGACACACTTACGTATCTGTGTAGGATTATTAAAAAATATGATTTTCCATGGTTAGAAAAATGTCAGAACAAATTTTGTCACAACTTTTTTTACTTGTACTGTTCACTTGTTTCATAACGCTAGAAGAAGCCGTTTTCAAGATAAATGACTGAAAATTTATATGCAACGTCTCCAATAATATTATACGGCTACGGTAATACAAGAAACAAGGTGGAAATGCGTATTATGGGTTGACAGAATAACTTCTCCCTTTCCTATAAAGATTCGTAAGTGTGTCGAATGTAATTTTGATATCAAGATGCGTTTTGGAAATATTACTAAAAACCCATCGTCAGGCATTTACACATATCACCCTGTATCTGAAAAACGAAGCAGTTTTTGATATATTATGTTGATATGAAAAAAATCTTACTTTCGCTTGTAGAATGACCATATATCGAAAAATGCTTCGTTTTTCAGATACAAGGTGTTATTTGTAAATTCCTGACGATGGGGTTTTAGAAATATTTCCGAAACGCGTCTCAATATCAAAATGACATTTGGCTCACTTACGTATCTTTGTTGGAAAGGGAGAAGTTATTCTGTCAACCCTTAATACGCATTTCCACCCTGTTTCTTGTATTACCGTAGCCTATAGTATTATTGGAGACGTTGTATAGAAATTTTCAAAGTAATTTTTATCTTGAAAACGGCTTCTTCTAGCGTTATGAAACAAGTGAACACTTTTTATGTACAAAAGTCTCAAATTTATTATTCTTTTTAGAAATAGTAAAAAAGCGCACCAAAAAAAAGTTGGGGCAAAATTTGTTCTGACCCCCCAGCCTAACCCACCCCTGACATTTTTCTAACCATGGGATATCATATTTGTTAATAATCCTACAAAGATACGTAAGTGTGCGAAATTTCATTTTGATATCGAGACGCGTTTCGGAAATATTATTACTAAAAACCCATCGTCAGGAATTTACTAATATAACGCTGTATCTGAAAAACAAAGCATTTTTCGATATATGTTATATGAAAAAAAAAATCTTATTTTCCCTTGTAGAATGTCCCCTTAAATTATTTTAAGTTAATTTCGAGACACCCTGTATATTTTTTTGTTTTAGGCATCAGCTATTTTTTTTTATATATCGGGTTTTGTTCCTTTTTTTCTTCTCTTTGGAGGCACTATTTATATTTCAGAACTCCTAGGCCAAGTTCTTGTACGCAAAATAGTTGATTTTTTTTAATTTTATTATAAAATTTATTTTGCCCCCTTTTCTACTATTTATGAACGCCTATGTGAACAAAATTGTTTTGCTGCATGTTGTAGGTTATCTTATATCAAAGCTATATATAATTAGCCAATGTTTCTGTTACATTTGGGAATTTTTTTTTCGTTTTTGACCCTTTTTACACAATTTTCGAACGCCTGTGTGAACCAGTTCATTTATGTAACATTTTTTAGGTTATATTCTATCGCAAATATGAAATATTATTATTTCGTATTTCGAATAAGTTTAGGAGGTATATATTTAAGACACAAATAAAACAACGTCTACTCCACCAAACTATTCATATATTATTATGCAATCAGCATGCAGCGCCAGACATGTTTCGGAAAACTAAGTTTCCATCATCAGTGGCTCAAAATAAACAGTCACGCAGTCATTTTAGTTAAAGTCAAACAGTATGGCATGGATTATATAAACGTATACAAACTGAAAGTGTTATAGCTCTTAGACATGAGAATATTTTAAACTATTATGTAAAAACTTACCAATTAGTGGAAATTATTGGAATAAAATCTTATAAAATTAAAATATAAAACATTTTCTTATTGAAAAAAGAAACTCAAAATAATTGTGTTGTCATAGTATATAAAATTTAGTCATTTTTATAGTTTCTTTTTGTATATCATGGTTTAGTTTAAAATCTTTATGAAAAATAGAACTTTCGAGAAATGGCAAACAGATTAATATAAAAAGTTGTGTAAATCAAACTGGACAGTAACTGCTAACTTACTGCGTAACTGTTTATTATGAGCCACTGATGATGGAAACTTAGTTTTCCGAAACATGTCTGGCGCTGCATGCTGATTGCATAATAATATATGAATAGTTTAGTGGAGTAGACGTTGTTTTATTTGTGTCTTACACATTCAACTCCTCTCGAAGATGGATTACTTCAGAAAATAGGTATATATTTTTTATTTTGACCCCTTTTACACTATTTACGAACGCCTATGTAAACAAGTTATTTATAACACATTTTATAGGTTATATTCTATCAAAGTTATAAATAACTAGTCAATATTTCTGCTCTGTTTAAGGAATACGTTTTTTCTAACCTTTTTACCCCATTTTACACTTCTTTCGAATGTCAATGTGGCCAAAATTGTTAGGTTAAATATTTTAGGTTAAATTTAATTAAACGCACAAAAAATTATTCAGTATTTCGGATAAGTTTAAGAACTATGATTTTTTAAATTTTTGAACCCTCTTTTAAACCTTTTGCCTACGCTCAATGTTAATCTTCAGCTATAAATATCCTGTAGTATTTTCGTACCAAATGAGGTTAAAATCCGTTGAGTGGTTTTGAGTTATCACGGATACAAATTTTTTCTGACCCTTTTATAGAATTTTCACGGACGCCTATGGTTACATTAATTTTTGTCAGCAATTCAACTAGTTAAATATAAACATTTTTATATTTTAAATATATTTTTTTATTTTACCCCCTTTTCTACTATTTACGAACGCCTGTGTGAACCAATTATTTTATGGAATATTTTTTAGGATATATTGTATCACAACTATGAGAAATTATTTAATATTTCGAATAGGTTTAGGAAATATATATATTTTTATGTTTTGACCCCTTTTCCACTATTTACGAACGCCTATGAAAGTAAGTTATTTATGACACATTTTATAGGTTATATTCTATCAAAGCTATAAAAAACTTGTTAATATTTCTGCTATCAGGGGAATTAGCGGACCATGTTATGGCACCAAATTTTGATATTAAGCGACGGGGGAACATTTCTTGCAACAAAATTTGAGTTTGTCGTGCTGTATGAGCTGAAGCCCAGTATTGTTGGAACCAAATATGATTGTGTACCAGTCTTCACAATTCAGGCCGTAAAAATACTCGAATAACGTAAAGTTTGTAGTTTATTGTGACAGTTTGAATATTTTATTCAAAAAAATATGGCTCTATTGTACAAAACCACACCATACGGAGACTTTTTCATCATGGAGAGGTCATGAAGCTGTTGCGGATGTGTGTCGGACCAGTAACAATAATGGATTTTGTACGGGTGAAAATGCAGATCAGTATGCTGACTTCTTCGCAAGGCAATGTCCTGTTGGAAATGTGCAACGCAAGTGACTTTCTTGATACCCGTTCAATATTTTCAGGTGTTCTGACTGTACGCATACCTTCACAAAAATTTGTTGCAACATTCCCTCTAAGCTCAAAACCTCTTACCAATATCAATATGGTTTGGCGTGTCGGAATTCTTCCGTGTCTTTCCACATTAAATTCGGGACGAACATTTCTTTGGACTGGCAAAACTGAATTACATAATTAAAACTGATTTACAACAAAAATTTGTTCTTGGCAACTATTGACACATAGGAATGTGTCACTAAAATTGTCAACAA
This sequence comes from Apoderus coryli, assembly GCA_911728435.2. NCBI lineage: Eukaryota > Metazoa > Arthropoda > Insecta > Coleoptera > Attelabidae > Apoderus > Apoderus coryli. Next base: position 25,547,119 of record OU452199.1, on the reverse strand, counting down.
CAAAATATTGTTTCTACAGTCCACTATGATAAATAGGTGATACCAGATGTCTAACCCGTTATATAAATAGGTATTTAGGTAATTATTTAATATCAACATAATTAATGGTTACAAATAAATAAAATGGACAACCCATATGCAATGGAACATGGTGGTATAGGAAACACCCCCAAACTACAAAAACAACTCGAAGTCCGCTTGTTTGCAGTTCAGGCCCTGATTTATCTGTAAATGCAAATTGTTTTTATTACAGCATCTATCTCGATCGCATGAGGGCAAGTGACTTAGGTAATTGTTGTGTGCAAGGACATCAACAATAAGGAACAATACAGTCAACATGACAATAACTGTCAGGTTTAAAAAGTATGAATTAAAAATGACACACAAAAAATGTCTTTCAAAAACAATGTAATATAATACCATAATTAAAGGCAATTTACACAAGTTTAAGTCTTATTGCATTCAACATTTTGATAACTTAAAAAATATATTTTCTACTCTGTTAAAACTTTTCACTAAATGATTTTCGTTTTTTGTTAATGTAATCCATTGCAGAGAGGAGTATCAGGTATTGTAGGAAATAAAACCACGTCTACTCCACAAAAAGTTATATATATATGTTCAAATCATAACCATACTGTCAAGCATGTTTTGAGATTCATCTCATCGTCAGTGACAAAATCTTTCAGAAGTCCTCATAATAAGCTTAATTCAAACATCTATATATCAAATATTCTTGAAATAAAAGTCGACCTCCACACAATAAATTTAATAAATTTAATAAATTTATTGTGTGGAGGTCGACTTTTATTTCAAGAATATTTGATATATAGATGTTTGAATTAAGCTTATTATGAGGACTTCTGAAAGATTTTGTCACTGACGATGAGATGAATCAATTCAAACATCTATATATCAAATATTCTTGAAATAAAAGTCGACCTCCACACAATAAATTTATTAAATTTATTAAATTTATTGTGTGGAGGTCGACTTTTATTTCAAGAATATTTGATATATAGATGTTTGAATTAAGCTTATTATGAGGACTTCTGAAAGATTTTGTCACTGACGATGAGATGAATCTCAAGTTGAGGTAATATATTTAATAATAACAAAAATCAGTTGTTTTCCATACTTTTGACACCAAATACAAAGTGACAGTGCATTGACAGGACAATATTGCTAAAATTTCTTTTGTAACTAAATTAATTACCTTTGCAAAGGAAAACTTAGTATTTGTAATTAAAATTATTGCAGTAATACTTATACAATTGGCATTTTATTATATTGTGTATGAATCATGCGGAAAATATATATTTTGGGCGAAAAATATTTATCCTGAGCAATGAAGATTACTACAAAGATTATTTTTTAAAATACTCTTTTATATGAATTTGGTCTGAGTTAGGTTGTTGCGACATGTTTAACATTACTAGATTTTGAAAGACTCTAATTAACCATCCAAATCCAAACGACAAAGATTGGTTTCATTATCCAGAGTTAATCTAATGTTTCAAATTTAGTGTCAATAATGGGGGTGGGTCAAAGCAGTGTCCTCAATATAAAGCAGTTCAAAAAGAACTAAACAATAGTAAGACTAACTCCCAATGTTTATCCCAAAATTTCGAAAGTTGTTGTTAGAACTGTATCAACAATACTTTAAAAAATGGTGACTTTTTTTATGCATATACGAGTACTTATATACATTATATTAATGAGTTTCATACAAGATATGAAAGAAAATCATTTATTATAGGAAAGAAAACCACGTCTACTCCACAAAAAGTTATATATATGTTCAAATCATAACCATACTGTCAAACATGTTTCGAGATTCATCTCATCGTCAGTGACAAAATCTTTCAGAAGTCCTCATAATAAGCTTAATTCAAACATCTATATATCAATTCAGTGAAAAAAGTTTTTTGAGAGAAAACATTACATAACAAAGGTAACAATTAATTAAAATTTTGGGTATTAAATGCATGCAATTCACAATTTAATACCTAAATTTTAATTAATTGTTACGACCTCCACACAATAAATTTAATAAAATTATTGTGTGGAGGTCGACTTTTATTTCAAGAATATTTAACTATTCTACTCCACTTCGATATGGACTACTTCTTTATATCTATATATCAATTCAGTGAAAAAAAGTTTTTTGAGAGAATACATTATATAACTAAGGTAACAATTAATTAAAATTTAGGTATTAAATTGTGAATTGCATGCATTTAATACCCAAAATTTTAATTAATTGTTACCTTTGTTATGTAATGTTTTCTCTCAAAAAACTTTTTTCACTGAATTGATATATAGATGTTTGAATTAAGCTTATTATGAGGACTTCTGAAAGATTTTGTCACTGACGATGAGATGAATCTCCAAACATGTTTGACAGTATGGTTATGATTTGAACATATATATAACTTTTTGTGGAGTAGACGTGGTTTTATTTCCTACAATAAATGATTTTCTTTCATATCTTGTATGAACCTCATTAATATAATGTATATAAGTACTCGTATATACATAAAAAAAGTCACCATTTTTTAAAGTATTGTTGATACAGTTCTAACAACAACTTTCGAAATTTTGGGATAAACATTGGGAGTTAGTCTTACTATTGTTTAGTTCTTTTTGAACTGCTTTATATTGAGGACACTGCTTTGACCCACCCCCATTATTGACACTAAATTTGAAACTCTGGATAATGCAACCAATCTTTGTCGTTTGGATTTGGATGGTTAATTAGAGTCTTTCAAAATCTAGTAATGACATGTCGCAACAACCTAACTCAGACCAAATTCATATAAAATTCATGAATATGAAGATGGTATGAAGAGTATTTTAAAAAATAATCTTTGTAGTAATCTTCATTGCTCAGGATAAATATTTTTCGCCCAAAATATATATTTTCCGCATGATTCATACACAATATAATAAAATGCCAATTGCATAAGTATTACTGCAATAATTTTAATTACAAATACTAAGTTTTCCCTTGCCAAGGTAATTAATTTAGTTACAAAAGAAATTTTAGTAATATTGTCCTGTCAATGTACTGTCACTTTGTATTTGGCGTCAAAAGTATGGAAAACAACCGATTTTTGTTATTATTAAATATATTACCTCAACTTCTACTAGAATACATTATGTTTAGCGAATTATGTACAGATCAATTACTGTAATGTATTTATGGAATGTTTATATCAAGCATAATGTGTTTATAAAAGTTTTACCTTATTGTAAATATCCTTCGCATTTTCTTTTCCTTGTACATAAGCGTCATAACTTTTGCCATTAATCTCCATGGTAAAGCCGGATATAAACGCCTGATCGGGTATAACAACGCTAAAAACAATTTCTTGAGCTGTGTTAGCTAAATTCTTCACTTTACTTGTAATCAAAGTTTTCGCGTATCGGTTTGTAACTTTCGTTGAAACTTTCATTGCCGTGATCTTAGTCCATTTTAGATTATCTTCTAAATTATCCTGGAAATAAAAACAAATCACAAGGTCATCACGCTGTAAAAAAATCATGACATGCACAGTGCATTGTATTAAAATACATATAGGTACATCATTTCCGAGATTATTGGACATTGTCGAACATACTGAAATCCGCAAGTGAAGATTCATTTTTTTTTCTTTAATTTTGGAGTTGTAGATGGGCTCAAAAATTACAACAGTTTTCTTTAACATATACTAATAACATTTTTGATGTTTCATTGTTACGTTGGCAACTTCATCAGGCAGCTGCAAATTATATATAAAATTAGAAATAATATGTTAACAATACTAAAACGCTTGAAATGTTGGTCTTTCGAATCGCTCAATCAAACACGCTTGTTTACGAAAACATACAAACAAGTGGAAAATATGACATTCACACATGTTTAAAAGTTGTCCCCACACGATAGGCTATCTTTTATGGGGCTGCTTTGAACGCCAATATGTTTAGAATCGTTTCCAAAATGTTAATTTTTTCATGAAAGCAAAGTTGTTAGAAAATAACAAAGATATCAGTGCTTTTCTGATAGAAATGTACTCGTCTAATGCCCAGCAAATTGCTGTGCTGCCAGACTTTTATTAACACGTTAATCGCCAAATGGAATATAAAAAAAAGTTTTTACAGGCTCATGCAACATTATTTATTCAATTCATAATTAATATATAATAATGGCATATCTTTGTAAATTTTTTCATATGTTATCTAAAAGCAAGCAAAAATATTACGTTGAAAATTAAACCGAGCTTTTGGGTCTTGTTTTTTTGACTGTCCTAAATATATAGAATAAGAATTTAGTTCATACATTATTTTGGTTTATCATAAATAAACAATTGTTTTGATAATCCATCCATCTTCTTACGCTCAATAAAATGTGGATCTATCAAAAAAAAAAGAAACATTACTAGGCTTTATTAAACATTAGTAAAGTCACCCAGGCCCCTCTTGGAAATACACCATATATTGCAATGTAATTTTAAGACCAATTATTGTACGGCTACAGGCGTTAATGTGAACGCAGAGGGTGACACCCTACATACATACTTCAGAACCTAGTTGACCACAAGCTTTGAAACCTAAATGTGGGGTGTCATGGCGATTAACGTGTTAAAAAAATTCACCACAAACATATTCCAGCACATTTCCCCTAACAAACACACAATGCACAACATATTTATATATAGAATATTATTAGATCCTTATTTTTCAAACAAATATAATTTATTCAACTTCTACAACATAACAGATAAATAAAGCGAATTGCTTGTTACATAAAGCAACAAGACTTTCAGTTATGTTAGAAATTTGTTTCACACTACCATGCTTTCACCAGACGTTTCGTCGATCCACTACTCATCAGTGGTGATCGGCAGGCAGTGTGACCCAAATTTCCAACATTTACGAAGAGCTTATACTAGCACGAGAAACGATTGGGACAGAGATGTTTTTGGCGACATCTAGCGTGAGCAGGCAATATGCCCGGTGAAACTCAGTTCACAAACGATGGCCGGACAAGAAGTAACAACTCCATTATATCCTATTGCCAACACTAGATGCGCCCAAATCCCCTAGCGGGGAGGCTTTATTTACGAATTGCTTGTTACATAAAGCAATAAGACTTTCAGTTACGTTGGAAATTTATTTCACACTACCATGCTTTCACCAGACGTCTGGATCTGATATTAGCCAGCTGGGCGTGATATACTCCAACCTTCTGAATGTCTGAATGTTTTAAACCACATGGTACGAGACATGTTTTTTAAGTAAGTACCGTTTTGGAATTAAAAAAAGACGTGCAAAGATATCGCAATAATTTTATTTTAACATGAAAGCCTGTACCTTAATCTACTTTTCTACATAATTTCCGTGAATATTGAGGCACTTGTCATAACGTAGCCCCAGTTTTTGAATACCCTCCTTATAAAATTCTGCCGCCTGACTTGTTAACCACTGTATCACAAATGTTTTGACTTCGTTATCGTCTTGAAGACGCTGACCACCCAGGTGTTTCTTCAAGTGCAGGAACAAATGGTAGTCGCTGGGCGCCAGATCAGGGCTGTATGGAGGATGATCTAGAGTTTCCCATTTAAAAGATTTGATGAGATCTTTGGCCCGATTAGCCACATGTGGACGGGCATTGTCATGCAGCAAAACGATACCTTTATTCAACTTGCCACGTCTTTTGTTCTGGATTGCACGACGCAGATTGTTCAATGTCTCACAATAAGACGCTGCATTGATTGTCTCATTACGAGGCAGAAACTCCACTAGCAATACTTCTTTTCTGTCCCAAAAAACTGTGCACATGATTTTCCGGGCAGAAATTGTTTGCTTAAACTTCACTCTTTTGGGTGATGATGAATGTCGCCATTCCGTGGATTGTTGTTTCGATTCTGGTGTGACGTAGGCCACCCATGTTTCGTCACCAGTAACAATTTGGTCTAAAAAATCTTCACCTTCATTGTGGTACCGCGCAAGGACAGTCAATGCACTGCCTAAACGTTGGGTTTTGTGCAAATCCGTCAACATTTTTGGAACCCAACGTGAACACAATTGATACAGTGGTTAACAAGTCAGGCGGCAGAATTTTATGAGGAGGGTATTCAAAAACTGGTGCTACGTTATGACAAGTGCCTCAATATTCACGGAAATTATGTAGAAAAGTAGATTAAGGTACAGGCTTTCATGTAAAAATAAAATTATTGCGATATCTTTGCACGTCTTTTTTTAATTCCAAAACGGTACTTACTTAAAAAACATGCCTCGTATATACGAGTACTTAAAATTGTTGTTAATTTTTTGTTATAAAAATTTTTTTTGCCTCTCCTGCATATCATAGTAAATGGAATAGATATACACCCACACGTATTAAATTAAATTGCCATTTATTTATTATTTTATTACTGTATGACTTTCAATGAATCATTGAATTCATTGTTAGCTTTTCCTCCTGAAGAAGCCACGAATGTATTGGCAAAATATAGAGATGTCAAGATAAATGAGTTTTAATTGATTCATAACAGACCGATTAGCCCGACAAAGTTAGTCATTTTATATACATACACACAGACTTCCATCTGCAAATGGTCTTAATCGTCTCAGGGAACTTCAAAATGGTTATATCCGTCTTTATCTCAAATTTTTTTTGTGCGCGTTCACAATAATTTTTCTGTGCGGGAAATTAAAAAAAAAAAAGAATCATGACCTGTGGTATATGTGTTTACGTTAATTCTTCGTAATGGTAAGGTTGCGGGTTCAAGACTGCTAAATGGAACTTTTTTTATTATTATTTATAAATACAGTCTTGTTCAATCTTTTTGACCAGATATTTCATTACAATTATGAATAGCGTCGAAAATTTGACACATCTTGATATATGCGAGATAGCTTAACATTTTTGCGATGTTTGAAAAAATTATAAAATATTAGTATTTGATATGGCGACTATTATTGTAAAAAACTGCCCACCTAACGCATCATCATCATCACTCCCTAACGAGTAGGAATTACTCCAACTCAGGTATTTCTGTTGTGAACCCTGAGATGCGTGGACAGACTGATCACAATCATCGTTGGATAGGTGTGCCCCATCGATGCGTTTCCTCTCTTTTCGATCGCATCCTCATGTCGTCGACGCGCTCTTCAAAAACTTGATGGCGCTCGTAATATTAAATAATTTGTATACTTTTTATTTCAGAAAGATAAATAGATGGCGTTCAAATTCTCATTTCTAAACGTGAGATCACTTTTAAATGGGTTTTCAGATTACAAGGATCACCTGATTGAATGTAATTATGATTATATAAGAGTTTGCCAAATTTGGCTGCATGATGGAATTTCTAATTAAAATATGTGTTTTATATTATGTATGGTAATAATAATTAAATATTATAAAAATAATGCCTTTATTCTTCGTTAAGGAAGTCTTCTGTTTATCCATTAACGCTTTCTTATTGTAATCAAGCGCAGTGTTTTAGGTAACAGCGCAACCGGTAGCCCAATTTAACAAGTTATTTGAATGACATGATGTATGTAAATATTGCGTTTGTTCTGTTGTTTACGCTATTATTATTTTTCTTGACATAAATCATCTCTTTGCTTTCGAGTTTTTCATGTCTTTCACTATCTAATATTTTAGTTTTTTTGATAGATTTACAGAGTGGTATGGTTTGGTAAGGACAGCTGTATTTTTAGTATTTGTATTCCGTTTAGTCATTTTTCTGTTGTCTGTCGAATACAAACACCATTAAAATCGTTACCAGGTATTTCGTAAATTACATGTGGCTTTTTAAGTGGTGTTTTTGTCTGAAGATTATTAAAAATGGTTGTTTTGAGATAGCTATGATTTATGAAAAGTAGTTATATGGTAAGTACGACCGAGAAATTACTATTATCCAGTGTTGAATATAGAGCAGAGTGTATAGCCAAAGCCAAAAATTCATAATTGCAAAACGGTTATCTTTAAGCACAAAATATCGAAATCATATAACGCCTCAGCACCTAAAATTTACGGGCTTTCCAAATTGCATACAAACAATATACCGTTAATACAATTTTGTATCATGCGTTCAATCATCAACAAAATAATTAGCGGACTATTTACAAAGAATATTGTAGAACATAATTAACACAAATTATTTCTAGATTAAGGACTCTTGGCAGTTTAACGAGAAATTCAATGATATTTCTATTCCCATAAATTACAAAATGGTATCGTACGAATTTGTATTAATATACCAAAGTGCCCATTGATTTATCAAAAACAGAAATTGATGAAAGGTGAAATGAAATATTATGTCAGTCGATTACCATGACTTCTTGAATACCAACAATTAATTTTTTTTGTTTAACTTGACGTTTATGAATTTCTAATATTTTCATGGCTTACTAAATTAATTAGCCAAATTAATATTCGCGAACGGCACCACAGAAAAATGTTAAGGAAGAGCTATCAAACGTTATCAACGGCTTTCTTATGTGATAAATTTAGGATATTTTGTGCCATAAAACGTCAATTTTGACATACATCTTTAAATACGTCAAAATCCGCTAGAGTTAGGTATAGGACAGTATACATAAATTACATGAATAATTTTATGTATAGGATGCGAAGATGAAAAAACATACGCCGTTAAAATAACCAGGTATACCCAGAAGTACTACGCAGATGCCACAAACTTATTTGAGGAGAGCATAGGTTCTCTAAAATAATACTACTATAAAAATTTTGGGAGGTTTCCGTGGGTCACACTGTACGTAACCGGACGGACAGAACTTAGTAATTTGAAAGAAATCAATCAAAACGCTTTACATTTCGGTTTATGAAACGTCATTCAAAAATATAAGGCAAATCTTTTTTTAACACCCTGTATATTTGAAAACATTTTTGAAATGTGGTCTTAATGGACCAACATAATGTACTGGCAGTATAAATGTATGCATTTTCGCCGTAAAACTACGTGGCTTTGTTGTGACCCTGTATGTAGGTATCTTACCATTAGTGGTTCTGAATCTGGCAATGAAACTATAGTATTATAACATTCAGATACAGACGCTTCTGAATCACATTGAACGAATGTCCAAAAAACACAAATGCCAAACATTACATACATCATTTTGGTAAATGAAAGTGATGTTTTTAGTACACTCTGTAAAATATTATCATTAACATTAGAACACATATTATTTTTAGACGCGTTCAATTAATCATTTCAAGTTAATCTGCTTGTGCTGAATGTAATTGTTGTTTAAGCTTTTAATTCTAATAACTTTCACCTTTCACGGAGGAACCAACGTATTCTAGTGATAGATTTGGCCTATATTGTAGATATAAACTGGTATGTTTATAAAATTTGTTATTATTTTGATTACAACTAATTTCACGAAAAAATTCTTATAGTATATAGTATATACTAAAAGATAATACATTATGTCAAACGTTTATTTTATAAAAAACTTTTTTTATTTACAGGATGTCCTATCACGATTCAATATATCCTGGGTAAATGGCAAGCAATTTTTAACACTAAGTGAATTTTGATCTCATCCGCGCCCATGTTAGAAAATAATAATAAATTCTTTATTTGCATAGCATTCACATTCCGTGCTTTGCAAAATTTATCTAAACACACAATTAAAAAAAATATTTAACAATACTAAAGACTAACTAATATGGTAAGGATGGAGGCGGGGGCGGCATTCATTAGACTGCGAGGGTTGGTAGGAACTGTACCCACTTATCGGGGACATACCAAAATTGGCGTATGTATTGGGGATGGCATCATAGACATGCCCATGGACCACATCATACCAAAATTTGAATTTGACATAAACTTCGAAGTGCACATTGTGGACCGCGAAGTTCTTGATAAAGACTGCATACGGACACTGAGAGGGATAACCTGGTTTACAGACGGGTCAAAAACCGAAAGTGGAAGTGGTGCAGGAATATACAGTGAGACAAGGAACACGAATCTAAGATTCTCACTGGGGAAAAACACATCCGTATTTCAAGCGGAAGTGTTTGCAATTCTGCAATGTGCAAAACTAAACAGATTGAGGGCTTATACAAACAAGCGAATCAATATATGTTCAGATAGCCAGGCGGCCTTAAAGGCTCTGAGAAGCCCCAAGGTTACAACCAAACTGGTATGGGAATGCCAAACAGAACTTAGGGCCTTGGCGGACCACAATAGGGTTAATCTAGTGTGGGTCCCGGGGCACTCGGGAATAGAAGGCAACGAGAGAGCGGATTGGCTGGCTAGACAAGCCTCTGAAACCACATATACTGGCACGGAACCTGCGCTGGGCTTGTCTAAAAGAACGGCGAGGGAACTCCTCAAGTGCTGGGCCAAAAGCGAGCACCAGAGATATTGGGAACATATTCCCAAGCAGGAGCATGGGAAGAGGCTTATACCTGGTGCCGCAACAAAACGCACTGAAAAACTGCTATCATTAAGCAGGAGTCAGATGCGAATAACTATGGGACTCCTTACTGGGCATTGCGCTCTGAGAGACCACCTAAATAAGATGGGGCTGTACAATGGGGACCTGCAATGCAGATTGTGTAATGGGGCAGTTGAAACAGCTTACCATGTAATATGTGAGTGTGTAGTTCTACAACGAAGAAGACACGCTATCTTTGGGCATTCGCTGATTGCGCCAGCAGATATTGACACCCAACACATAACTGAACTCCACAAGTTAGTGGAGGGTACAGGGCTGCTGGATTGGGTGGCATAATATACGGGGATTTTTCACAATAAGCCCATGAGGCTGCAGTGAAACCGGGGACTTAAGTCGTACGGACCCTTTCAAAAAAAAAAAAAAAAAAAAAAACTAAATAAGAAACAAACTACATAAATATAATATTTTAAAACCTCTTCTGTAGCGTATCGACAGGGTCTTTATCAGCCGTTCTTTGTTAGCAGCTTTAAAGTTATTCAATAATAGCTTTTTTGTTTCTTTGCAGGCAAGCAGTTACTCATAAAACATTATGGAATTGTTAAATTAATGGCCGGCTATTTTAGATGTAAACCACAGACTGATATTATTGTTAATTATTTTATTATATTATTAAACGTTATTTAGTTAGTAGATATTTATTCATTAACGGTTATTTAACCTCAAACGTTATATAAAAAAGTTTTATTTATGACTATGATAACAACGAATATAATAATAATTTCTTAATACGTCATTAATCTAATCAACATTTTAACAGGAGCATCGTAATTAATTTTATTTACAATTTGTAGAGAAATGAGCGGGAGCACCATTAGTTGAAACCAGATGATATTTTGCTTTACATGTAAGGGCAAGAAATAGGAAAAACTAAGAACTTGTTAAATTTCCTGATTGAAAAATATGTCATTGGATCACTATCTCATTTAAGGATGTTTAAGCATTTTCTTTATATCAAATTATTCTGTTTACCTCTACTATACGCTATCGGCCACCTAACTAGGTTATTTTGCACATCATAAAGTATGCCAGATACTTCTCAGACGCTGTGTATTACTCAGAGGTTAATAGGTTAAACCCGTTATTTAGAGTGATATCGTAATGTAATATGTTATCTAATTTTTTTTCAAAATATTATATTATAAGTATGTAAATATCGATGTTTATTGCATATTATGCCTCATATTATGTTATTATAGTTGCATAATTAATATGTTTTAATATTTTCTTCTATCAATATATCAATTAAAAAATGTATAGGTATCACGTTACCCTTCTAATAGTTGTTATCAAATGTAATGTTTAAGATGGCTATTTGGGTATGTTAAAAACAATTTGAAGTACACAAATACATACACATGACCTCCGTCATTTTATTTATATCTTCACAAAAAAAAAACAAATAATTTTTTTAACTTCGAAATCCCAAACATATTTTCCGTACGCCAATGACGACCAACATGATCTTGTAAAACCTCATTTAAAGAAAAACAATAGAAAAAAATTACACCTACCGTCTTTCGAACTTTATCTAAACTAAACTACGAATACAACCCAAAAGGAAAATATCTGGAAAACAAAAAGAGATACTTATCGAAAAAAAAAATACCAAACACATCCAGGAAAGAAATCGTTGGAAATTCATGAGTTAAAAATGGAATTAGTAGAAAAGTGAATGGGTTTATTTCGCTAGAGCAAACCAACGATAGATAATATTTGGCTTGCAGTTTCAAAAACTAAGGTGGAATATTCATGAGTAGAGCTTTTAGGAGAAGCAGAACAGAAAATCTTTTCTCATTGATAGACAAGACATTATTTGCTGGAGACAGCATAAGGTCCATCCGAAAATACCACGGTGAAGGAAAAAATGGCTTTTATTTAGATGAAATTTGTCTGAATAACGCGCACACCGTATCCAAAATTCACGTCAATCTATCTTGGATGGCTCGTCAACATGTCTAAGGGAAAGTGGCGCAGACTTATTATCACTCAACATATAGGAAGTTAAAATGGTTTTGTGGAAAAACGCCTATTAAAAATTTAATGAAAATCTACCAAAAATTCCCGGAAATTCAGTAATAGTGATGGACAACGCCACTTATCATTCTAGGAGAGTAGAGAAGCTTCCCATAACTTCATGGAAAAAGGCAGAAACATTTGATTGGTTAGAGAGAAAGAAACTGAGTGGTGATTGCAATATGGTTAATAGAGAACTTTTGGAAATCGTTAGGCAGCATAAATCACAGGTTGAAATATGTCATTGATCAAATGACGAAAGATAGGGGCATTATTTTACAACGATTACATCCTCAACTGCTGTCGGTTCATTGGCAAATGCAGAAAACTGTAACGACGCCATAAAACATGTTGTAACAGAGGAACAACGAATGTGAGCATGATGACATTATCGATAAGACTAGGGAAATTGAGCCTTTAATTATTATCAACTTTTGATTCTAACTAATCTAATTATACAGAGTTTTACTTAAGTAAGTGGTCAAACTAAAACTGGTGATTCCTTGAGTGATTCTAAGAAGAAAACTCTTATAAACATGGGTCAGATAATGTTTCGTTTTTTTAAAATCAAACATTTTTGTAGGTTGTTTGTGTGCGCCGTTGACTTTTCCACTGACTTTTTGCAATTTTTCTATATTTTCTGAAGGTAGGAGCATCATGACATTATCGATAAAACTAGGGAGATTGAACCTTTAATTATTAATTTGATAGTGATTCTAACTAATCTAATTATACAGACTGTTAGTTAAGTAAGTCGTCAAACTGGTGGTCCTAAGACGAAAACTCTTATAAACATGGGTCAGATAATGTTTTAATTTTTTAGGTTTTTTTTATCTTAAAAATCCTTTATACGATTTTGTTGAAATTTTGCAGTATTATGTACGGTGGTTAGGGCATCATTGAGCTGTAACTAGTGTAAAATTATCAAGCCCGGTGACATCCCATAAAGTAGTTTAACCCAAACATATTTTTTAAAAAATGTGCGCAATGAACTTTTCCACTGACTTTTTGCAATTTTTGTATTTTTTGCGCAGTAACCAAAATACTTTTTTTTTTCATCTAATATTTACTAGAATCTTTCTTAATTTTTGCGAAAAAAGAAAAGACTTCCATGTTTGTCCCAGAATCATGGAAGTTTTTTATTATGTTATTTATTATTTCCATGTTCTTAAAAGTAACAAAAAAGTAACAGTGCGATGGTATGACATTTATTGCTTAAACAAATTTGACTTCATCGTAACTATAATATCGTTCTAATTTAATCTAATTATTTCAAATGTTTTATTTAAAGAGTTCTATTCCACAAAATTTGTCGCTGATATAAGTAAAAGCAGTTAGATTTATTATGAGAATTTGTGATTGGTCTAAAATAGTTGTCATTTCTTTTTATTCATTTTCTGAAATACCTAATCAGCAATTTAACACCCGCAGCGGACATTTTGTAAAAAATAGTGAAAATGTGTTTAAATTTTAAATAAAGGTGTATAAATGACCTTTCCAGTGAGCTTAAATCGGATACAGGGTTGCAAATATATCCCATTTTTCTAGAACCTTATTCTTTAACCCTCCTGCTTTTAATTTCGGAGATACCTACGTCAGAATGTTGAGAAATAATGTTGTAGACTAATAACATTAAAATTCCAAAACGTAACCTAATGCCGACCTGGCCTTTTGATTGTTTTAAATATTAGAGTTTTTAGATTTCGTTTTTAAAATGCGCCCTCTAGTCTTACGTAAGTATTGAAAGTAAAAACTATTTTAGTCAATTTTTCATGAACATTAGTCTAATACGTCGGGACTTTATGAATCTGTGATTCTTATCACCCGAGTTGTTCCGAGCAGCTAATGTGTCGGCGAATTCCGAAAATGTCACCCGGAATGTTCAGTCTTTGATGCTTGAAACAAAACTTTTTCTTACTCTACCAAAATTTCGATATATATTTATTCAACACATATACCTACATTTTAAATGTAATCAAAATATAAAGGTATATTTTTATTTTAGCATTACCTTGATAAGTAAATAAAGTTTTAATTAAATTTAGAAGAATAAGAGAAAAGGCAAAGTTGCCAGAAGAATCGTGCAAGAAACGTTCCAATTAAAAGAATTGAATATTGAAAGCATAAGTTTTGGTCTATCGTTCAGAGAAGTTTCTCTGCAATACTAATTGTTGTCGAAGGAAGAGGGAGAAAAATAAATCTATATTTTGTTATTCACAGCACAAATGTGACAAGTTTTCAGTAATGATTAATGACATTTAAGCAAAAAGAGGAGTTTGCACTCATATTTGGCGTTTGTACGTATTACAAAGTAAATATTTGACATGTTAATACATCTGTTTTGTAATTTATTATACCTAAATATGGGAAGTTTAGAATGCGGTATATCGACGATTTCTCAAAATAAAAACGTGCACAACATATTCATAAACTAACGAAAAATACGACGGCATTCGTGCCAGCAGTCGACCTAAAACCATAAACATTCATCAAGAATAGTAAACCTAAAAAGAAAACTCCAGTGCCTGCTCTCTTAGTCTAATACGTGTACATAGAATAAAAATAAAAATGATTTTATTTATGTTTTTCAGTTTCAAGGGGTATTAAGCTGAAAAGGTATGATAGAGATTTGCTAAATGAGAATAGCATTACGATAGCTTCAAAATTTCTTAATTCGCTAACGACAAGAAGTGTTTCCAGAGTTACGATAAGTTAAGTTTTATAGATCGATCGCTATTAACATTCTTTGTGACCGGTTTAGATATGATTCTCTAGAGCCCATAACCCCCCCTCACAACTGTCTGAGCTTATATTGATACCTTATTGGTATCAATCTGTTTAATTCAACACACTGCAAAATTTCAAACACTTCCGCTTATTCCCGACACTTAATCGTAGCCAGGCAACGAAAATTAACTGTAAGGAAATACTAGTTCCTTATAATTTATGTTTGAAGTTATTTGACCATTAGTATACAAGTATTACACACTGGAAGAACATTAGTGGCAGTATTTTGCTGAATATTTCCACATGAATAATTTTATTTGTTTGACAGTAATTGACATTGGGCATTGATGAAATATTAAAACTAGTTGGGCTATTGTATTGATTTTATTCTGCGGATAGTTTATTCGCCGTTATGATCTTATTACTCGTAGTAAGAGAATCTTCTTTATTATCATATAGCGACTTTTGATGATTTCCATTCACCCAGCCTCTTTAAACTTGTAATAGTTCCACCACAGTCACCCGACATTGTGGAAGAAGACCGACGAAAAGAATGGGCAATCGGATTTGACAAATTTCAATATTTTCTTTTACATTTCTCTAAATTGTTGTAATCCTACTACCTGTCTCCATCCTTTTCCGTTTTGGGAAGAATCCGTTGTTATTCATATCCCCTGGTGTTAAAGCGGCATAGTCCCGGTAAAAACTTAGGAATGCAATTACATTTCTTAAAAATGATCTGCATGTTTCGTGTAAATAGAGTCTGGAATGCTAACTAAAACCTTATAGTGTAAGTCTATATAATATATCTTGTAAAGTCGTTTTGACAAACTCGTTGATTCTACAAGCGGAATTGATTGCATTATTACCATATCTTGAAAATATTGTGTGTCTAATAGATATAGGATGTTGTAAAATTTCAGTTTCCTATTTTGTATTTTATATATTATTGATGGCGGAATCGTCGTTGATCTTGGTGATTTCAATGCTCGACTTATTGGTAGCGATGCTTTTGAAAACAGTTTTTTCAGCCCTGTGACAGCTCATGATGTTGTAAAAGCAATTCAGATCATATAGTTTTATGGGCACTGGTTCGCACATTATTGATGTTTTGGAGATTTCTATTGCTGATATTGTAAAGGCTAGCAAGAGACTTATAAATTGGCTAACTTCGAACACGGATGGTGTGCCAAGTTTCGTTATTAAGGATTGCATAATGATTTTGTCGGTTTCACTGGTACAAATTTTCAATCTGATTATGAAATCATCGATTTATCCCACCTGTTGGAAGAATGCAAGGATTACCCCTATTCTAAAATCAGCTCTTTGGAACCCAAGGTCTTTGATATTGTTCTCTGCGATAAAATATATCCTATTGTCCGAGGTGTCCGCTCGGTTGACTAGCATGGTTTTGTGAGTGTCGCTCGTGTGCATCTAATCTGGCTGTGCTCTCTCAACAGATCTGTTCCGCTATTGATGGCTGCCGCTAGGTCGACGTGATCTACACTGATTTTCAAAAGGCGTTTGATCGCATTGATCATTGTATTTTCCTCAGAAAGCTTGACTGTTCGTTGGTTTCTCAGAAGGGCTGGTTAAACATTTTCGATCGTACCTTTTTCATCGAGCTCAGTTTGTTGAACATGAGAGCTTCAAGTTCCCGACATTTTTGGCAACTTCTGGAGTATCACAGGGCTCTAACCTTGGTCTACTATTGTTCAACATCTTCATAAATGACTTACTACAATTGTTCACCTGTAGTAGGCTCGCCTATGCCGATAATTTACAGATTTTCAAAACGATTATTCATGGGGATGATTGCGCTTCTCTTCAGAGTGACTTGATCAGCTTGTCTGATTGGTGTAGTGTCAATAGACTGCAACTTAATGTTTATGTAAAGTAGTGAAATATGCACGATTGAAAAATATATTTTTGTTTGATTATCACCTGAATGAGATGTATCTGGAAAGGGTGGGTGAAATGAGGGATTTGGGTGTTTTATTTGTTCCCAAACTCACCTTTATTCGTCATGTTGACACCCTTGTTAGGGCAGACTAAAAATAGAGGATTTTATGAAAAATTTCTCTTGGTATTTTGATTTCATCATCCACAGACTTTTGGTGAGTAACCCTAATTTAAAGTAATTTCTGAAGGTGAAGGTTCTGCTAAGGCCAAAATTTTTGGAAGGCATAAGCTATATTTTTTCTTGAAGGTTTTGCTCATCAATATTTTATTTTATTGTTGTTAATTTAAATTATTATGCTTGTCCATTTTTATTTGTAAAAATGTACTGGTGTCCTTAATACCTTAGTAGAAGTGAACCTTTGGGATATTCAGTTCTATTGGGAATCTGGGTCGAACCCTAACGAGTGACTAGCCTGGCAGCGTTACAATTTTCACAAAGCGTTAAATAAGCATTGATTGTTAATTTTGAGTTAGGCACTAGTACCTAGTTTCTCTAAAGTTATTGACTTATTATTGGGTAATTGAAACATGTTTGTCATTAGATTCCCAGCCTGGCGCATCTAGAGATCATCTCTGAGTAGAGTAATGGTAATATTCATTTTTAATTCGAGACGGAAGATGGATGCGGGAGATTGTGCAAATAGTTATGATGTGAAATTTAGTGCCCAAATTAATTACGAATATATTATTAATCAATATTTGTTTATTGTTAAACAAAATAATCACATAACACATCACACACAGGAAAAAATACTACAGTTGTAATTTGTAATTAATGGATTTTGTTATGTATTTTCCTGGGGGAAGGTAATTTTCCCCGTATATGCACCTCTGACCTCCCACCTAATTTAAGTATTACAGATATTTCGAAAAGGAGTTTGCTTGATTGTTTCTTAAAATATGTCCACACTGAATTCGCTGTTCCCACTTGTCTGAATAGACTACGTTTCCGAAACAAAATGTTTATGCCTATGTTCTAGTTATCTCATTTATTATGAAACAATAGAGTAACTCAATGCATTCATGTTAAATTTATTCGTAGTTCCGATTATAAAACTCTAAATAAAAGCAAATGGGTGGATAGGGGCTTTACTGCAAAACACTCTTCATCATTTTTAGCCAAGTAAGCAGCCGTAAGGTCGGCAAATAATAAATAAATCTGAAATTGAAATCTACGTTTGATTAATGGTAAGCAAGTGATACACGGGTTCAATTTTTCCGATATATTGTTCAAGTTAAACATAGCTAGCTAGCTATCCATGTATTCCTGCATTTATTCGAAGTGAGATTATACGAAACGATTTATTAAAGTTTTTTTTTATCAAACAGCTGGACAAATTTGGAATATGCTCATTTCAAACGCGTTGATCTATTTCAGCTCTTTCATGTGCATTATCAAAAACTTTTATAGTAAGTTAGTTTTGTTGGCCATTCGGACCATTAAAACATTGTTTTATACTATAACATTCTTTTTATTTAGATGCAATTTTTAATACCATAGGTGTACGTCCATTATTCATTTTCTGCAGATGCATACAAACTACAACAAAAATACTGAATAGTTCTAGTTTGTAATTACATATCGAGTCAGCGCAGAGCATTGTTCTGTATTTGAAAAACTGTACAGGGTGGGAGTTTATTAGGGGGCAGTACCTTTTCTCAGAAACTACTGACTTTAGAATGAAATATTAATACAAAAGTTTGTTGGTCTTAAAGAAATTTTAAAATTATTTGAGTGTTAATACCGAAAAGTGCTGCACCGACATTAACTCCAGTATTTCAAATGGGACTCTGTATATATTTTCACATTTTTAGATTCCTTGAAATAATTAAAGGTAAGTTTCATTACAACTCGCTAATCGATTTTTTGGTAGTTTAGACAGAAATTCAGATTCTGATAAGAAATACATATAATGTGCTAGGTTAGTATAGCATGATATAAATCTATATACCGGGTGTCCCACCCGGAAGGGATTCGATCGATTATGGAGAAACTACATTGTGGAACAATCTGAAAATCTGGTGTGGTTCTTAGGTCAACGGGACTAATTCGGCTAAAATGTTTTCAAGAATCTTGCATTTCCGGTTATACCGGAAATGGGTGTCAACTTCCTTATTTTAAATACGACCCTATATAAATTATATTTTCTTTATATTCTCCCTGTAATTCTAAACATATTTCATACAAATATGTTATACCTATCGCCAGCCGTTTTCGAAATATTTGAAATTTTATGTCAAAAATGATGTTTTCAGAATAAAGAATAATAACAATTTTTTATTATATGGAAGCTTTAATAATTTAATTTCTTAGAATATTCTAGGAGATCTAGACCTACATTAGCCGCCTACGTATATTTTTGTAGTAAATATTAATACAGGGTATTTGAAAAAAAGGGTAAAAAATCAAATTGAAAAAGGTGTCTTAATTCAAAATTTTCAAGGAGCAACCCCCCATTTTATATATTTTTTATTTCTTTGCATCAAAAATAAGGGCAAGTTTATGAAGAATGTCTATCCCAAAAACTGATCGTTTTAAAAATATTGGCAATTTTACATTTTTCTATTACAATAGTGATATGAATTTGAAATTTAATTGATTTTAGTTGGCCATGATGGCTTTAGATAGCAAATAAATATGACACTTGACAAAAATAATCAACAACTATGACAAATTGGAGACATTAATTTCAAATTAAATTATACTAACGAATGCTATCTAAATTTGTTTATTATTTATGGAGAATGGTGCTTTTAGAAAATCCAGACTCCACTAAAAATTTTCTCAGAGATGTCGTAGGATCTGCCGTGAAGTACCCCAGTACAGCTTCATCGTCACAAATAGGTTTCCTTCGTTTTATTCTTGTCTTTACGGACCCGAAATTATCTATTATGCGTTTAACAACTTTTGGTTGTGTTTTTCTGGGTACCTGGCAGAAAATGTGTCACACGTTTGTGACATCACTCTGTCACATTATACATAAATAATAAACAAATTTAGATAGTGTTCGTTAGTATAATTTATACGCCCCCATAATTATTACTACTAATTAATGTCTATACCTTCAAGGATATTCTAACAAATTAAATTATTAAAGCTTCCATATAATAAAAAATTGTTATTATTCTCTATTCTGAAAACGTCATTTTTGACATAAAATAATATATAAATATTTCGAAAACGGCTGGCGATACGTATAACATTTTATGCATGAAATATGTTTAAAATTACAAAGAGAATCCAAAAAAAGTATAATTTGTAAATTATACTTTTTTTGGATTCTCTTTGTAATTTTAAGCATTTGAAATAAGGAAGTTGACACCCATTTCCGGTATAACCGGAAGTGCTAGATTCTTGAAAACATTTTAGCCGAATTGGGTCCGTCGACCTAAGTACTACACCAGATTTTCAGATTCTTCCATATTGTAGTTTCTCCATAATCGATCGAATCCCTTCCCGGTGGGACACCCGGTATTATATCATGCGACATATTAAAAACTCGCTTTAGGCTGTTGTCAACTTTTAACGTTTAATTTATATGTTGCTGTATTATTTATTATTATAATTTTTAATTTTAATTAAATTATAAACTTATGGTTTTCTCTTATTAAAATTATAGCGCTGAAGTTTTTAACATCTTTAAATATATCGATATAATATATAACGTTTCCAGTTTTGCCTTGGAGATCCCTCGCGATTGCTATGTTCCAAATACCTCTTCTTTGCGGTTCTTATGTCCGATGTTAATAAATTCCTAATTCTTTTGTATTCGTCCCAATCACCAACAGATCTACTCCGTTTATATTTCGCCAAGGCTTTTTGTCTTTGTTTTTGCAGATGTTTTAGAGCAAAAGAAAGACATGGTGCTCTTTTCTTAGAAATTCTTGGCGTTGTATGGGGGCATAACGATCAACTTCCAAAAGATATTGATTGAATAGCGCAACTTTATCATCGATATTATGAGCGTAAAATATATTATAAAACGGCATATTTATAAGGTCATTGTAAAAGAGATCCTGGTCAAAACGGCAAAAATCTCGGAAGGTATAAAGGAAAGGTTTAGGTTTTACAATTTGGGTTCGAAAATTTCACAAAACAGGTAAATGATCAGACAAATCAATACTATGGTCGACTAGATCAAGAAGGGATGCATCAACAAGACATCTACTCATTTTCCTCTAACTCAGATAAAAAATCAGTCGCACCAGTTAACCTTGGCGGTCTGTATAAGAAGGAAACTATATGGGTAAGTGCGCCCACCCTAAATCTAATCCAGATCTGTTCAGCACGAAAAACATCCAAATTCAAAATGCGTGCGTTCCAATCACGTACATTAACATATGCACAAAAAAGTTTATAAGTTTTCGAAAACCAGAGTTCAAACAGAGCTATAACAACGGAGAAAATCACAAAAATGCACGAGCTACTTAAAAGAATGTACGTTTAGATTTAAAAAGTAGTTTTCCACCTCTTTCTCAAGCAGGCGTCTATGTTTTATAAATCTAGTTCGCTGATTATATCACTGTCAGAAAATGCAGAAATGTTCTTTAGTTTATTATTGTAAATAATGCCGACACGCTTAAATTACACAGTAAATATTTAAATGTATTTATTATTTATGGATAATAGAACAGAAGAGATATTCCGAAACAGAAGCAGGTAAACGGCAAATTCGAAACATGTTAATATGTTCAACAGAATATTGTAAACACACGAGTTTCACTCATATTCATGTTGAATAGTTGAAACGCATCAACATCTATTGGAAATTTTATTCTTATGAAAATTTCAAAAGAATGAATCGTTTTTGAATATCATTTGGATGGATGTAGCAAAATTTACGAAAAATTGATTATTAAAGAGTCAGAATTCTCACCACTGACATCTCGCGATTACCTACGTGTTTTGTACAATCAGGAATGATATGGTTATAGTTTTACACATTTTCAACGAAAATTCAAATAAAAAATGTAAATAAGATATATTAATTAATTCATTAGATAAACTAACTAATCATAATTTCTGAGGTGATAGATATTTAAATATTACTTAGAAAATTTACGTCTGAATATGGAAACATTTTTTATCAGCATGATGGCTCCACAATGCCCAGTTTGTTAACAATATTTTTTTGCTGGAATTATTATTTGTATTATTAAATATCTCGAAAATATTACGTAGCCCAAGGTTTTTGTGTTGCTTAATACCATCTTCAATGCGTTGTTTAGTCTGACCTACATAATACTTGTTACACGAACAAGGAATTCTATATACCAAGCCACTGTGCTTTTCAAAAGGAATTTTATCTTTCAGGTTGGTAATAGTTATTGATGTAATAAGTGTGCGAAAGATAATTTCGCGCATTGAGACAGACATTTATTTTGACGATGCGCAGCCGAGTCAAAATATCTGTTGAATGCACGAAATTTCTTCGCACACATATTACATACAACATTTTTTATACAACTGCAGATATTTCATTTCATCAATAATTACTATTCTAAAGAATACTCATATTATTTATAATAATTATGAATATACCTTGTATATTTCGTTACTATGAAAAGTAGAATATACCCACATACGGTTTTTTAATTTTGACAAAAAGGTGACAACTAGTTTTTATTGTAATTTCTAATAATTAAATATTAAGTATGTAAAATATGGAAAATGGAGCTATAAGCAGTGACCAAGAGGCAGTATGAAAGGACATACAGTCAATTCAAAGAGTGCTGTAAAACTAAAAAACTTGAAAAAGTGAGTGAAAATGTTCTGTTAGGATATTTGTACCATTAACGTGAATATTGTAAAGAATATTTAATACCTACTTAATTAAGAATGTTTGAATCAATTTATGTTTTTTATATATTATTAGTACCTACAATAAAGTTGAATTCTACGTACATAGATCGTGTTAAAGTTAGTGCACGCACGCCGATGTGCGAAGTATTTTCTTCGCGCACCGGCGTTTGCGAAATATCATTTGTCACATTAAGAGTGGTGAAAAAATGTCACTCTTTTTTGGCAGTTGTAGAAAAAAATATTTTTTATTATGGAAATATTGTAATAAGCCAATTGTGTATTGGTGGAGTTAGAGAACAACTGTTGATGTAAAAGGATGTGTTTGGCGACATCTAGTTTTTTCGTTGGTAGTACGCCGAGTGAACAACAGTTCCTATATCGGCTGCCTGGGAGGTCTCTGACCCCATAAAGCAACTACCAACACATAGACGCGCCGGTACTGTTGATCTTAAAAGGTTGTAGTTATTTATTATTTGGTTAACAAGATGCTTAGGGTGGTTAGTAAGTTATTATTATTAGTTATTAAGTAAAATGTCTCGTATTTTTTATGATTTTCCTCTTAAAAAATTGGATTGCTCAATTTGTGAATTATATAAATTAAATTTTCAAATGTAGATAATTTTTGGTTAATAGGATGATCCGACAAATAGTTTAGTAGTCTTCCCGAACTGGTAGGTTTCATATACCAGTTCGTAACAATAATCAGCATGGTGTCTAGAAATGGAATCCGCACATTAGTTTCTACCTCTACTATAAATTGATTTTTTTTTATGTATACTATTAAAAACGATTACAGCAGAGTCCACTGAGTCTCTGGGAACTAACAAAACCAGGTCATCTATACATAAACATAATATTAATGGTATATCAAATTTTATTTTGCCTAAAGCAGTTATAATTATGTGATTCATAACAAGATTAGCTAAAACTGGGTTAGCCGGGTTACCCATGGCAGTTCCATCAAGTTGATGATAAACATTGTTCTTAATGAGAAGTAAGTAGAATCAAAGAGAAATTCTATCATTTCCACAAATATTTTCTTTGAAATGATAGTATATATATGCTGATATAAAACTCCAATAATCTTTAACAATATCCACAGCCAGTTGCTTTGGTATATCCGTAAATAATGAGATTAATATGTTATCCTCATGCCCTATATAGAGGGCACAAACTCCAAAGAGTTTTTCAGGTTTGATTGAGAAGTCGTCGTTAAAGGAAACAAAATGTCATGGATAACTTTTGCTGAATTAATACAACGTACGACCGGTCTCAGGCATACATTTGGTTTATGTGTTTTTCCTAAACCGTATATTCTAGGTAAATTACCATTACATTTGATTGGATGTTTATATTTGTTATCGTCAATAAAATTATTATTCTTAAGAGCTAATATAATTTGGTTAGACTTATTTTGTTGCTTGTTTAAATGATTAGACTTACAAGACTTATAAATTGCCTCATCTTGCAACCTGTTCATAATTGTAGACTCATATTCAGATTTAAACATTATTACAGTTGTGTTGCTCTTGTCGCTTTTACTTACAATTAGTTGATTATTATTTTTTAAAAATAATTTAGTATTAAGATATTCATTATGAATCACATTCGATCAATCATTATTATGTTTAATTAGATAATTAGTTATTATATTCGTTGTTTTACGTCTTATTATGTTTTTGTCACTATCACTATTTTCCTGTCTGGAAATACAAGTCTTTAAATAGCTGATAGTACTCTCTTCGCTTCGTCCGTCAAAACAATGTCTTTAAAGTTATAAACAAACTGGTCATGCTATTCTGTCCCTTCGTGTAGCAAGTTTTTCAGTTTCTTTGATGTTAATATCTTGCCCCCCTTTAATACCTTTAAAATCGTTTATAATTTTCTGCTTTGCAAAAATCGACCAATGCCTGTGATATCATTCGTTTCTGATTTGACTCAAGTTCTCATATTTCTTTCGTTAGTTTTACTTTCCCGCCTAGGGATCGTTTCTTATTTCTCTAGCAGCTTCATGAACTTTCTCCAGTAGTCGGTTTTCATTTATAATTGGAACACTGTACACCAATTTTTTCGTGTACCCCATAAAAAGAAGTCGAACGGATTCAGATCGGGCGATCTTGGAGGCCACTGAATGCGACGTCCCAGACCAATCCAATTGTTTGCAAACAGTTGATTAAAAACTTCTGTTACTTATCTATCACGATGGGCAGGGGCTCCTTCATGATTTGACCAATATTCAGGGATACATCCTCAATAAATTTGAGTTTTGTAGAAAATGACTGTATTGATTTCAGTTTAAATGCCCATTAAATACGAACAATGACAATAATTGATTGTTAAACACGTCACCCAAACATTAAAACGTCCTTGAAAATTTTGCAGCCTAATAGCACAAGGGCTGTTTAAAGACCATACATGTTCATTATGGTTTGTATTTATGTCATCTCTAGTAAAAGTTGCTTCATCTGACCAGAGCACATTCTCTAAAAATCTTTCATCTTCTTATAAGTTGCTGTGTTTAAAAAAGCAATAATTTAAAATAATGAAGCTGTCTTGCATGAATTTTTGTGTAAAAGTTACACATAATTTCCCATTTCATCCTTCGCTCCCGCTTTAAAAATGGGACTAATCCTACTTAATTTTAGTTCTTCTGGAAAGGAGATCAAAACATTATTTATTAGCCTAGTAAGCACTTCCAAAATACCATTTTCCAGATTAATAAGATCATAAACTGTAATTTGGTCATGCCCAGGATCTGAGTTTTTCCTTAGATTTTTTACAATATTTTTAAGTTCAATGTCATTTGTCAAATCAAGAAAGAAACTGTTAGGACAATATATTTCATTAAATTTCAAAAAATTTG